>BSBM01000276.1:0-1294000 GCA_027924585.1 Larix kaempferi | reverse complement strand
CGCAGGAATTTCCTAAATAGACAAGGATCGCGTACCTAGTAGCAGTTGTTGAGCTGGGAAACAAGGAGTTGGGAGTCCAGGAAGACGCTAAGGTGACTTATGCCCATCTGGAGAGCAGCGGACAATAGACCGGTCACAGCGTCGTACTCAGCTTGATTATTTGTGGCAGCACCTATGCACACTCCGTCGAGGTGGATTTGGAGACCAGCGACTTGCACCGTCGGTAAATCCAATATGGTAGAGTGGAACAAGATCCATCTGTGTTCATGCAAGAAAAAAAAATGAAAATGCGAGGCTTTTGAAAGTTTACAGTGAAAAAACGAATTAAAAACTATACAATATGGACTGTGGTGTCCAGAAGATTTTTATGGATAGAATCGTTTGAGGTACAACCCGTTATGGGGGTTGTGCATGGGGTTGCCTTCTGATTTTGTCAAAAGGTATGCCCCATGTCCAAGGAAAGTGTGTATGATGTATGGGCCTTGCCACATGGATTCGAACTTTCCTTTGCTCGTTTTGTCATGGGCTTGATCATAAACGAGTATAAGGTCTCCTTCACTAAATGATCGTGGGTGAACATGTTTATCGTAATGGAGTTTTGATTTGTTCTTTGCGGCTTTGATTGTTTGGAGAGCTACACGGTGATCTTAGTCGGTCTGCTCTAAAAGAAGTAAGCGTTCTTAAATTGGTGAAGTATCCGGGAGGAGTTCTATGGAAATTTGTAATGTCGGTATCTGACACTCGATGGCAAGGACAGATTCCACGCTGTGAACCAAATGGAAAGGGGTAAAGCCAGTGGCGGTTTTGGTGGATGTGTGGTAAGCCCATAATGCAGGAAAAAACATGTGATGTCAATTGGACTTATGTCGGTCAACAGTGCGCTGGAGGATGGTCTTCAAAATTTTATTAACAGCTTCAACTTGTCTGTTCCCTTGGGGGTAGTAGGCGGAAGAGAAATGATGTTCAAACTTAAGGAGTTTTGACAATTCTCGCCAAACGGAATCCTTGAAGTGAGAACCGTGGTTTGAGACGAGTTGCTTTGGTAATCCGAAACGAGCAATAACATGGTTGAGGAAAAAACGGGCTACGATGTCGGCTTTGCAGTTGTAAGTAGGCATGGCTTTTGCCCATTTGGTAAAGTAATCGACGGCCACAATAATGTGTTTATGCCCACCAGCTGATGCAGGGTTGCAATCCATGAAGTCGATGGCCCATTTGCAAAATGGTCCAACGGTGACGACTAGATGAAGGGGGGCAGGGGGGTTCTTGCCTTGAGGGCAAAAAGCTGGTAGTTTTGGCAATGTTTGACTACTGTGATACAATAAGTGAATAATGACAACTAGAAATAACCTGCGCGGATTACCTTTTGGGTGGTGGCCATTCCAGAGAAATTATCGCCACAGGCACCGCTATGACAATCATTAAGGACTTATTCTGCTTCTTCTTGGGAAAGGCACCGTCGTAGGATTGTGTCAACACCACGTTGATAGAGGACATCACCTAAGAGGAGATAACGGGGGGCATGGTGACGAATGCGACGGCCTCCGTCACGGTCGATGTTGGGTCGAAACTTCTGTGTGCGGAGGTATACCAAAATGTCATCGTACCAAGGGTCGTCAGACGAGATGATGAATAAATGTTCATCAATGATATCAGTATGGATAGCTGGTGATGACGACGAGGATGGTAGGTCCATAATGAGCTGAGCGAGTGTTAGGGATTTAGTGCTCTTCGGGGTTTTAAAAGTCAGGTCATAGTCTTGTAGGATAATCACCCATTTGGCAACACGGCCTTACAGAAGGCGGCGATTCAAGAGATAGACCATTGGGTTGGAATTTTCCACAACCGTGGTATGGCTTAGGAGAATATAATGGCGCAACTTCTATACTGAAAAGACGATGGCGAGGGCCATTTTCTCTTCATGTGGGTAGCGCAGTGGTGGGACTGATAAGGTTTGACTCACATAGTAAATCACATGCTCTTGATGAGCGGAGTCTTCCTGGACGAGTACTCTGAAAACGGCGTAATCGAATGTCAAAATGTAAAGGATAAAGTCTCTTGTGAAGTCTGGAGGATAAATCAAAGGGGCACTTGTAAGTGCTTTCTTCAGGTCTGTGAAAGCTCCTTCTGCTTGGTCGTCCCATACAAAACGGGTATGAAGGCATAGCAAATGGAGGAAATCATGTATTATTGTGGCGTAATCTAGAACAAAGTGATGGAGGAAGTTGGACTTCCCCTGAAGGATTTGTAGTTGTCTGAGTGTATGAGGTAATGGTAGGTCTACTATGGCTTGGACCTTTAGAAGGTCAATGGTGATCCCTTTTTCTGAAATGATGAAACCCAACAGACGGCCTGCTGGGACACAAAAGACACACTTGAGTGGGATCAAGTGGATTTGGTATTTGCGACAACGTAGGAAGACTTGTCGAAGGTCGTCTAGATGATCGGATCGTTTCTTAGATCAAGCTGTGAGGTCATCCAAATAAACCAATATGATGTTAATCAGGTCATGGAAGCAATAAGTCATAGCCCACTGGAAAGTGGCTCCAGCATTTTTTAGACCGAAAGGCATGACGCGATAGGAAAAAGTGCCCCATGGGGTAGTGAAAGCGGTTTTGTATTGATCTTCCTTGCGGATATGGATTTTGTTATACCCGGAGAAACCATCCATGAAAGACGGTATCTTGTGCCCCGCACATGCATCAATTAGCTGATCGATAAATGGTGTAGGGAAGTTGTCTTTGGGACAAGCTAGATTGAGGTCACGGAAATCAGTACAGAATGGTGCCCACTTTATTGTTAACTGGAACTGGGTTGGAAACCCAGGTGGTATAAGAAATAGGGTATATGAACCCTGCTGCTTGAAGCTTCTCAATCTAGGCTTTGATGGCTGGAAGTTTAGATGGGTGAATTGGGCGTTGTTTTTGGCGGACCGGAGATATGTTGGGCCAAGTGTCTATGTTATGTTCTACAATGGTAGGATCAAGACTAGGCATCTCGGTGTAAGACCAGGAAAAGACATTGTGAAACTCTTGGAAGAGTCTCTTATAGGCTTGGGTTTCCTTTTTAGTGCATGATGCACCTAAAGAGATAAGCTCAGGTTTTCCGGGGGTGGTGGATATGTCGATTTTTATGATCGGCGAAATGTTGGCCATATTACCTTCTTCAAAGGCATTTGGGGCTGGGATAGGATCTTTGAACCAATCGACCTTGGTTGGTAAGAAATCTTTGGATTCGACAGACAGTTGTTTTTTCGTGGTGGAGGTAGATGCCTCAGGGATGAAGTATGATCGATGGTGCATATCATCCCAAGGGTAGTCTGGTGCAGTAAGTGTTTCTAGGATTTCCTCATCACTACGGAAGGAGTGCGTCATCAAATTAATTGGTTCAGGCTTGTAGGTGGTTGAAATCATATAAATGGTATTGATTTCTTCTGAAGGGGAAGATTCTGGGGGGAATATTTCCTCAATGAGCGGGGGGGATACCTCTAGGTCAGAATTATTCAATCGTATAGTGTTGCTCTATAATCTAGGAGATCGGGGCAGTGATGTGAATAATGGCCATAGATGCCACAAATCGCACAAGGGTGGTTCGTGCATAGAGACTGATCGCGAGGTTGAGGGGGTAATTGAAGTTTAACACTTGGAATGTTTGTGTCACCATCAAACATATTCATGTGTTCTTGAAGTGCCGGTAATTGTGGACATAGATGGGTAGCATGGCCTATATCGTCGCACAATGAGCACTTGAGGGGTATGTGGATTGTTGGGGGATTCTTCGCTAATTTGGGAGTCACTGGGGGGCGCGAGTTGTGGGTCTAGTGGTGTAGGTTTGTGGACCTCTGCCCCCAGTGTAGCGGGATTGAGGGGGGAAATAACTAGATGTTGATGTAGTGGCCCCTGTTGGAGGTGGTCGGTTTTGGGGGTTCGGTACACCACGTGGTGGACGGTTTTGGGGGTTCGGTATGCCAGGTGGTGGACGGTTCGAAGTATTTATGGGTTGTATCGGTTGTAAAACAACGGTCGGTGTCAGGGGAGGGGTTGGGGCAGGTAGCTACCATACAGGTAATCCTAACGTTAACCCTGGAAGGTTAAGTGTAGCCATTACTGGCATGCTGACAACTCCTAAAAATGGAAACAAGAATGGGATAGTGTGAATCCATGTTGCTTCGATATGACTAGGCACTGTGGGTGGTTGTGGCAGTGGTTGAGGTTGTTGAGTGTGCTGCTGTGTGTTGTGCGAGAGGGTGCACAAATCAGATATTTCAGTTATTCGCATAGGGGGTGGGATAGATTGGAATGTTGAGTTCATGGGAGTATCTGAATATATCTCGGGTCCGACTGAGGAGATGAATGATGTGGGTGCACTCTGAACGGGTTGTTCGATCATAGGTAGAACATTTTCAAGTGCTACGGGAGCATTAGGATCATAGTATGTTATCTGGTCAATTTTGACTACGCGTCCTTCGTGGGGAAACATCATGAGGTGGAAGACGGAAGAAACGACAGCTTTCATTTTATACATGTAGCTTCGTCCCAAAAGGAGATTGTAATCAAGTTGGGCATTGATGACCTCTATATCTATGAGGACTAGTTTGCCCCAAAGCTGTATGGGCATGTTGACTAACAGACCCTGCGGTTGAGCTGCACGACCATCGTAAGCTAGCAATGCGGTAGTGGATGGTTGTAGTGTTGGGGATCCAAGTTTCTGCCAGATGAAAGTTGACATAACACAGGTGGAGGCACCTTCATTGATGATGCATCAATGAACGACAAGGTTTCGAATGGATACAGAAACCTGAAAAGCTAGTGATGAAGGCAGACGAGGTTCGGCTTGGTCTAAATCGAAAGCCATCGTATTGGAGTCGTTAGGGTCTATGGAACCAATGGCGGACAACAACAATTTTCTCTGTGCAGGACAAGTTTTTAGGACTTCTAGAGCAGACATAGCAGCGGGGGACTGGGCTAAGTCTTCTACAATGTTGTAGTTCGAAGCTACATGAGCGTTAGGATTGTTTTTTATTCGTCTTAAAGGGGAGTGAGGGGATTTTGGACCCCCGTCCATGGGCATATTAGGTATACGTAGTGGCTGATCAGTTGGGAGGGTACTTGATGATGGATCAGTAGGTGTGGTTTCAGTATTTGGGCCGTATTGGTTGCGGCGAGTTTGAAGGTTGACATCATTAGTAAATGGTAAGTGTTGGACTCTATATGCTGGTAATCGGTTGCGGTATAGGTAATTTGCTACTGTTGTGCAGTGGATCCTTGTGGGGGATCCATTGGACGGGTGTTTACTACTCCTTGGTTGGGTAGAGGATTTTACAATATCATGGGTTGCGGCTGAGGAGGTGGTGCTGGCTGTACAGCATGTCCTTGTCGTTGGGCATCATTGGTCCAGAGTTTACATGCTCGGTCCAAATGGGGGAAATAATGCGTGTAATGGCCATATACACCGCATATGGAACACGGGTGGTTTGTTCTTAAGTTAGGATTTTTTGCCCTGTTTTGGTGTAAGATCAAGGTTTTGATTTGCAGGAGCAGCATTATTGTTATTAGGAGGATTAGGTGGTTGTCCTCCTTGGTTTTTTTTGTTGGTTATTTCCGCGGTTGCGTCCTCTTCTGTGATTTTGTTGACCTCCTTGATTACGGTGGTTGTTCTGGTTTTGAGGTTGGTTTTGCTGTGCATATACATGCCCTTGGGAAGTAGGTGGGTTTTGAGGTCGTGCAGGTGCTGGAGCAGGCTGCGGTGGATAATAAGCAAGAGGGTTCTGAGGTGGACCTGGTGCTTTTTGTGGTTGTTGGTAACCTTGAGCTATTAGAAGTGTTAGAGTAGGAGGTGCTGCCTGTTGGGGGTAATAAGCCGATTGGGGTTGTGGGTGAACTGGAGTCTGATTGGCCTGCTGGTTATAATATGGAGGTGGTGCATAAGCTAATGGTGGTTTCCCATAACACTATGGTGGACATGAGGGTCCATGGGTGTGGTGGGTGTGTATCACTGGAGCATATGAAGTTGTAGCTCCAGAATGAGATGTGGCCCTAGAAAGGTCTGGGGCGTTGTTGGTACTCATCATAGTGAAAGGTTTGTTTTATGCCATAACTTGGCCAATGATACCATCGATGACATGGGATTCCCTCGGAGCGTCATTCCGTGATGGATCATTGCGGGGGGCGTCCGGTAATATTGTGTATAAATATCCAGATTGGGCATATATCAGGTCAAAATGCTGAGCTTTTAAAATGGCTTCTTCTTCCGACTGGAGTCATTCATAAGCTACATCCTTGGCTATGAGAGGAAGGAGTGATGTCAGGAACCAATCCAGGAAGATACAATCATTGAGCTTGATCTTACAGAGACTACGACATTCATGCCACTCATGGATATGATCTGTGATATGGGTGGCCGTATTCTGTCTACAAGACAATAGGACTTCTACTCCTGCATAATAGCGTACGGGTAGTTGAAAGAACTGTAGGAAAGTTGAGGCGAGGGATGTAAATGTGGGGTGCGTCCCATGTGGTTGCTCAATATATCATTTGGCTGCCGAGCCAGTGAAATTTCTTTGTAAAAGTCGGAGTCGAATAGAATCATCGACTATGGAGTTTGAGGAACACCATAGGTGAAACGACATGATATGGTTTTGGGGGTCTTCCCCAGCCTTCCCTTCAAACTTTAGGATGTCTAACGGGAGCTTTGTGGGCATGGGGAGATAAGTAGGGTCATGTCTAATGGGATCATTTGTTAGCCTTGCCAAGTCTGGTAGGTTAAGGCTAGCCATAAATGGCAATCTGGCAGAGGGGTGTGACATGGTTGGTGGGGCATAAGTGCTAGTGGTAGCATTATGAATTGGGCCATTGCCCCCAAGGGGGAGATTAGTTGTAAAAGGGATGTTCCCTCCACCTAAAGATGTGTGAGAGGGGACAGCACCTCCAAGTGCAACATGAGTTGCAGATGGGTTTGGAATGGTTCCAGTAATTACTAGGATCTGAGTAGTGGCGGTGATGGTAGGTGTAGGTCCCATGTTGGGCATACCTAATGTAGGTGTGGGTCCCATATTGGGAATCCCTAAGGAAGGTGTGGTAGTTGTCGATACCGTGGTGGCCGTTGTGGTGGCGGGGATGGATGATGTTCCACCAACAGTCCCTGTGAAAAAGTTGTCATAATGCGAACCAGCCATGGGGCTAGTGGGTGCGATGTATGCAGGATTTTTGGATTCCGCCTCAGAGTCAAATGTGAAATGAGGCGCGTCATAATCGGATGATGGGGCTCTATGTCGATTATGTGTGGAGTCAAGGGAACCATACTGCGGGGGGTCTCCCCGGAAGCGCCGAGAACGTATCGGGGAATCAATGGTGATGGTTGTCTTATTAAAATTAACTGGTGGTGATGAGTGTGAAGCTCGAAAAAACCCTAATGCAACGGTGTGTGCAGGAGGGGAGCGTAAAATAATGGCACTCAGGCCAACAACCAACCTCAAAACACTTACTATAACAAATGTGCTATAGTAAGTGGAGTAATCAAAAAATGTGGTTAGAAAACCAACATGCAAACGGCTCCTAAAATTTGAAAAAAGGTGTACTCACTGACCAAGGGGAGTTAATAGAGCATGCAAACACCTAACTAAAAAGTATTATGACTCAACAAGATATATCCTTTGCAAGGTGATGAAATCCAAGTCAGACAATATAAATTGTAGAACCAAAGGCTAGATATCTCCCTACCGGGAGGGATACCGGGTAGTCAATCCTAGAAAATAGGCCACTAAGATACCCCGTTCATGACACGTCCGGTTGGGTGAATCTACATCTCTTGCTCTATCATCGTTGTACTCCCACGAGGGTGGTACAACGAGAACAACAAGTAGGTATCCTTTGGTAACTGAATGGATTGTGGTATTCCACTCAGGCCTCCGGAACCAGTCTGGCTACTTCAACCCTCCTAAGGGAGAGGGCTTCCCGACAAATTGGTTTTAAACCATGTCAACAAATAATAAGGGATTTTGGTACCCTAAATGTCAACCACTATGTCTCAACATGTAAGTGAGTGAGGGGTGTTATTTGGATACTTATCCCCTTAGTCCTACCTAACTACAATATTCTTTTTGTGTTCCCCAAATGGGGTTAGAATGTTCATTGAGTTAAGAGAATTTTAAGGCTCACTTAATTAAATTGTGACAGATTGTGTGCTGGTGTGGTTGTGTACCAAAACAATTTTCCTTGCTTGGGTGATTTAATCACAAACTAAAATGATGATTTCAATTCACAAAAAATGAAAGACGCTTTAAAATGTAAATGCCTTATTTCAAAAAATATGGATTTTTCAAAATTTTCAAGGTAAAGCAAATAACATATGCAGAAATAAGTGGATTTCTAAATCCTTTCTTGGGCAAAATATTGAGCAATTCAGAAATATGATTCTAACTTTGCAAAGATGAAATCTACAATCTGGAAAATGCTAAACAAATCTTTCTTTCACTTAACTGAAATTTTTTAAAAAGATGTGGTAAGGCAAAGACAGAATACAAATTTATAATGTTTCAATAATTAAAACACTATGTTGCCAAAAAATTGCAGAAAATAAGGCTTGAAAAAATGGGTTGAATGGGCAAACACTCGGGAAAAAATGGGCCGAACGAAACATGTAATATTGCGGCTGTGAGGTGAAAAGTTGCGATGTGTATCGCGGCGATATGGGAAAAAGCCGTGATGTGTATCGCGGCGATATGGGAAAAAATTGCGATGTGAAGCGCAAAAAAAAGGTCGAACAGCCGCAATGGACTGCGTGGGAAAGGGTCAAACAGTTGCGATGGGTCGTGCGGGAAAAATCCAAACAACCGCAATGGGTCGCACGGGAAAAAATCCGAACAGCCGTGATGGGCCGCGCAGAAAAACAAGCACGAGGGCGCGAAGCGTAGCGCGACTGTGGGTGTTGAAAGCCACAATGTACGGACAGAAAATAGTCCGTCGAAAAACGAACCCAAAAATTGAAATTTTGGGTTGTTTTGGGCTGCAAAAAGGGCCAATGGCTAGGGCATCTATCAAGAAGCTTACTAGTATGGCAGATCTACAGTTTTAAATGGAAAAAACAACTAAAATATGGATCTAAATCAAAAAAGTTAAAGTTGGAAAACCGGTGGAGTCGCCAAAAAATTGTTGCTTGGGATTTCTCCCAAGCATGTGCAAGGATGCACCTGCTAACTAGTAGCAGCAGTCTCAATAAAAATATGTTAAAAACTTTGTTGAATGTAAGAAGTAAACAACTAATCTATCATGTGCAAGTAAATAAACTAGATTCAAAAATGGTAAACAATGAGATCCATACAAGAGACAAGAAATAAAAATTTGAGATTTTATATTAATGGGCAAGCAATGGCTTGCAAAAAGAATACCTCAATGGTGAGGATTGTTTGAGTTGGGGCAGCTGCAACGTCGAGATGCTCCAAGGGTCTCTTCTTCTCCAATGCTTCAATGGTTGGGCAAAGCTCAAGAGGGATTTTGGCAGCATTAGGATAGGATGAATGTGGATGAATAGTGAGGAGCCCCTATCACCTTTTTACAGTTTTTTGGTGATGGGGAATACCATTGTGGTTTGAGGAAACCAATGGTATTGACCAAAATGGTTTAGGTCTATTTTTCCCTTTTTTTCTTTTTCTGAATATATTTTATATTTTTATTAATTTTGGGAATTTTGGACTATTTTTTAGGGTTTTTTGTATTTTTTGAGGAAAAATGAATAATTTGAGGGGGGAAATATGGGTTTTGGTCTTTTTGATGACCTTTTGAAGGTTTCAGAGGCTCAAATGGTGGAAAAGTGGACAAATGGGTCATGTGAATAGGGAAATGAGCTAGTGAGCACTTTTTGGGTGTTAACAACAAGTAATTTGCAATATCAACAAACCAAGGAGATTTAACATAAATTACAAATAATTTTTCATCAGAAAAAATGATCTTTTACAGGTACAGTCTCACCAGAATTGTCGATACAAGAAAGGAAATCAACTACCTGATTTTCTCTTCCTGTCTTATCTAAAACAATAATATTGAATTCCTGTAATAATAGAATCCATCATGTTATCCTGCCATTTGTTATTGGTTTATTCATAAGATATCTAATGGATGAGTCATCGGTATGCACAAAGACTTCATAGCCAATGATATAAGGTCAAAATTTATTAATTGCATAAATAACTACCATGAATTCTTTCTCAATAACAATATAATTAATTTCAACAGGGGGTCAAGCTTTTGTTGACAAAGTAAATAACATAAGTTTGTTGGTTTTCTCTTTGTCCTAAAACTAATCCTAATGATGAATCATATGCATCAGTAGATGTATGAAAGGGTAATGCCCATTTAGGTCCTCTTAATACCAAAATCGTAGAAAGTTTATCTTTAAGTGTATTGAAAGCAACTGGAAAGTTATTATTCCAATAAAAGTCAACATCTTTTCCAAGCAATTTGAATAAATGTGAAGCAATTTGACTAAAATTTCTTATGAACCACCTATAATACCCTACATGCCCAAGGAAGCTCCTTACATCCTTTTTGGAAGATGGAGTTGGTAAATTAAGAATCACCTCAATTTTGGCCGGATCAACCTTGATACCTGCAAAATATACATGATGGCCAAGAACAATTCCTTCAGTAAACAATAAAAAACATTCTTCATTGCTTAATGCAAGATTGATTTCCTAGCATCTGGCTAAAAATTTCTGCAAGTTACCTAAGGCTTCTTTAAAAGTGTCCCCATATGCTGTAAAATCATCCATATAGACCTCTACACATTCATGGATTAAATCAAAAAAGATAGCTAAAATTGCTCTTTGAAATGTAGCAGGTGCATTATAGAGTCTAAAGGGTAATACTTTATAAGCATAAGTTCCCCACAAGTAAAGGTTATTTTGTCTTGGTCTTTTGGAGCTATTCTTATGTGATTATAGCCACTGAAGCCATCAAGGAAAGAAAAATATTTATTTCATGCTAACGTATACATGACTTGATTTATGAAAGGTAAAGGAAAATGACCTTTTAAGGTGGCTTTATTTAATTCTCGGTAATCGACGCATACTCGCCAGTTTCCATTCTTTTGGGGAACAACAACTAAGGGTGAAACCCATTGGCTATCTGATATAGGATAAATGAAATCTATATCCAATCATTTTTTAAGTTTCCCTTTTACAATGTCCTTCAAAACTAGGTTCATTCTTCTCTCTGGTTGTCTCACTGGTTTAACATTTTCCTATGTATAAATATGATGAGTGCAATTATCCAGATGGATAACTTGCATATTCATATAATCCCAGGGAAAACCTTTGGAAAATTTATGCAAAATTGGAATTAATTATTTTTGTTGTAAATAATGTAAAGCATAATTAATATTTAAACTTTTGTCAGGATAAATCTCCACAATTTGAATACTGGAACTTGATATAGAGTTTACAAGAAATATGGTCTTAAATAAAGATGTCAAACTGTCCACACTACATGTTTCCTAAAAACATTTCCCTAAAAGATGATCAACATAAAATTATTCAGAGTTATTTAATTCCCCCCCTGTTGTTGCTACAACCATTTCCCAATTTTTTTGAAAATTATGGGGCCCCTCCTTTTCTCTTAAGAGAGTTTTTAGAGTTTAAGTCTTCCTAGAAATTCCTACCCTTAAACTTAGTTTTTCTCGAAAATATCGAACAAAGAAGGAATTTTCCTCACTAAGTAAAACTCAGCTTTTGGAGCCGAAACGATCGGCGAAACTCATCTAGTTGAGCCGAAACAGTCGAAGACACCTTTTGAGTTTGGACGCTTTTCCTATTTCGGAGAAACTCGTTGAATCTGGCCGAAACAATCGGAGAAACCCAGTTAACTCCGCCAAAATGGTCGGAGCGCTTTCTTTTTTCCTTTTCAACACCTAGACTTTTCTTTGATTTTCACTTTCGCAGCGTAAAATCTCCACTTCGGCAAAGAAACTTTTTGACGACACGACATGTTTCGGAAGTGACTCAAGTATTTACGTCGAAAAAGGGGATCGTCAGAAGAGATCGGTGATTATCTTTTATTGACACGACACGTTTCGGCTGAACTCGGAGAGGACCATCGAAATGGTCGCAAACATATCGATCGCCACGCATCGGCGCTGTTAGCCAAACACTACCGACACATTTTGCAGTGACTGGACAAGTCCTACTGAAACGGTCGACGGCGTGGTTTGGAATTCACCGCCGATACGTTTCGCATAGACTCAACAAAGTCCCGCCGAAACGGTCGGCAACGAACCTTTAGTGGAAGCAATGTTTAAAACGAGTTATGGCACCGAAATAGGATTGGCCCCACCAACCCCCCCTAATTGTGCATTTAAAACATCACCAACCCCACCCACTCTAAATTAATGCTCTTGTTTGCAAAACTTATATATAGGGCATTGGGTTTTTTTTTCTTTTGTTGTTTTGACTTTGCGAAAACGCTATTTCAAGTTGTTTGCCTCTGCTACTCGTCGAACTTCGAGCATCCCCAATGCCGTCAAGCTCATCGACCAGTCAACAAATGACAGGTAGGTCACCGCTTGCTTGTTTTATCCATTGGTTTGTGTTGTTTTTCGGTTTTCCTTATTCGAACGTGGACTTCTCCTCGCCGCTGGTTCGTCCACGTCGTCCTCACTTGCCAAGGGCGAACCAATTTTTAGAGTTCTTTTCCTGAAGTGGTCATTAAGAAGGATTGTTTAAAGAAATTCACGTACCTAGAGTTCTCTTACCAAACCTAATGCCCTACCTCCCCTTAAGCACCCATTGGACCTCACGACAATTATTTTAACCATGTTTTGAGGTGGTTTTTTGGCACGATTAGTAGTTTCTTTTTCGCCACCAGCTGCTCGCAATGGCCCCTTGCAGCCTTGAGATCAATGCAGAGCCATAATGGCCTCTCTATCGTCTCGTAGACTCAAACCCTAGTTTTAGTTCTCAGAAAAAAAACTGACCGGCTTGCATTCATAAGCACTTTACCAAGTGCGTTGTTGTTTCGTAATTTGGACCCATTCAACACTATTTATAATCCTTAGGATAACTCTTTTGGGTGTTGTTTTAACTGCTCATCCCAAGTTGTATTCATGGTTTCATGTTTACCACCAACATCTTATTTGTGTTTATTTACAAAGGATGTTTTCAATTATTTGGTTTTCCAATTTTGCATATACTGTTGAGACAAATCAGCAGAACTTGACAGCATGATAATGGTGTTTTTTATCAACTCTGCCTATCACTTGTAATAACTTGACATCATGATAATGGTGTTTTTGTTCAACTCTGCCTATCACTTGTAATATGAGAGGAAATGCTTGATTAATTTTGGTTGAATTTTGCTTACACATGGCCTTTGCTTCCACATCAGATTTTGAAAATGACTAAGAAGGGAGCCAAAGGGAAATCAAAGGTAGTTGAGTCGAGGTCATACATTGAGTTTATATTGGAGACCAAGATAGAGACCACGTTCAAGGACATGAAGGAGGTAACGGGAATTGTCCCTGAACTCAAATGGGGGGAACTGTATCAAGTGATACGGGATCAGGATATTCCTAATGCAGCCCTAGAGGAAATGGTCTTATATCAAAACATCAAGAAATCTAACATTACTAAAGCAGCCACACACCCATAAATTTTTCCTTGCTCAGAATTCATTAGTTGGATTATGTCGCAAGCTGATTCCATATCAAGGATCCTGTCTGACAGCAAAGGAGAACCATTTGCATCATTCCATCTGTCCCATATAACAGCAGCATACAAACTACTGAAACCACAGGTCTTGATGACTGAAGACTCTCTCAAAGGAATTAACATGGACACTCTAGAATATGCCAAGAAAATGATGGTATCTAGGAAGTAGCTGAGGCAGAAAGCAAGTGGAGAATATGAGTCTCAAAGCTTGAGGACCCCTTTTAGGATCATAGCCCTGATGCTAAGCAAGATTTTAGGCAAGGAAAATGGGACCATATACAAATTAAATTGGATACCACTAATTTATTACATAGCCTTCCAAGGTACAGTCTTTAATTGGGTTAGACATCATCTCAGACAGTCTGTCAGCAATAATAGCAACTGCAAAAGGAGGTTTGACCCAGAAGAAGGCAGAATTTTACATGTCTTCGTGCCTTGTGGATTGTATATTGTCAAGGCACCCTTTCCCTAAGTTGGGGTGCATTTGGAACAGAGATGATTCTCTGATCTATGTTGTTTATCAGATCTTGTGGGCCCATAAGTATGCAGGTCACTATAAGCTCATATGTGAGGAATTTATCATGCCTCTCTACTGGTTGATTTTCAATAAAGAACCAAACTGCTTGTCCAAAAATGCCATGGCAGTTATAGAAGAGTATGGAGATTACTACTTTTCACGGGAGGGCACATACATCAGAATGTATGGAGGGTCCCGAGCTCTGCCCATTTTTCCCAAGTATGTGACTGATTTTGTGGTTCATAAAGAAGCAGTAAGGTAGGTCTTCATCAATGGGATCGACAGAATCCTCAATGATCAAAAGAAAGCTTTGTTTTCGCTTTTGCCTTTCTGCATCGGAGCTTACAAATTTTCTAAGGTTAAGACGGTTGAGGCCTTTGTCCAAGATTTGGAAGCATTCCATTTTGGCGAAAAGATTTTCGCGAGGAATGATAGTCAAGGCAAGGTGGTCAAGCATTGTGCAGCGGTCAAAGTACATTGTGAATATGCTAACCAATTCGACAAAGACAAAGAAGTGTATCGAAATGCAAGCAAGCAATATGATCGATCTAAACAAGCGATTTCGTCCCAAAAGCGGGGGTAGTTCCAGTGTTGTTGCTAAAGCTACAAAAGAAGCAAAGCTACAAACACAACTAAAAGAAGCAGAAAGGAGGCTCAAAGAAGAAACCAAGAGACAGGAAAGAGAAGTTATTGAAGAACAGCAAATGGAAGCGGAGATAAAGCAAAAGGAAGAGGCAAATATAATTAAGAAAAAAAAATTAAAAAATAAAAAAACTGAAAGACTCCTTAGGGAAGAGATTGAAAGGACTCAAGAAGAAGAAGCCTCAAGGTTGCAAGAAATGAGAGAAAGAGCGGACAAAGAAGTAGTTGAAAAACAAAGACAAAAGGAGGAGGAAGAAAAGTCCAAGGAAGTTGTGGAACAGAGAAGCCCAAATGTGCAAGATATGGACACAAACCCACCAGATATAATCACTAGAGGACATTCCCCACTGCAGGAGCTTGCTCTCACCCCGTTGACCCCATCAAAACAGCATACGGCAGCCAGATTAGACACAATCATTTTTTACCCAAAAAGAAAGACTATCATGAAGACGTCAGAAAAGAGGCTGAAATTACCAGCCCATGACGATGTAGTTACTATTCAGGAGAGTGCGATCTTGGAGGGTACCCACAGGGACCCTAAAATTATGGCATCTGCCAATGTAGCTGCTGCGCAACCAAGTGCAGCCAATGTTGACAAGCTGATGAGTGATGTGGAGAAAAAGAAAGAGAAAATGCTCAGACTGAAAGATAATTTGGTGAAGATATGGGGTGAAGGAATTTAACTAAAAAGAAAGCATGATGCCATTCTATCTGAGAAGGAAAGGATAGTGGAGGAATACCAGAGTTTGGAAACTGAAAAGGATGCACTGACCGTGCAATTAATGATTACGGAAGGCAAGAAAAATGACCTGGAGACTCGCATCAGTGATTTGGAGAAAGGAAAGGCAGACAATAGACAGCAGATTGAAGACTTGAAGACTCAGTTGGAAGAACTGATAAAGGAGAAAGAGTTTATGATGGAAAAACTGAAACTTATAGACAATAAGAAACAGGACTTGACTCCTTTTCATGAGCAAGCATGTGAAATTAAGAAGAAGATCTATCATTCACAAGAACTTATCACCGAGGAAGTTTGCAAGATGAAAATAATGATATCCAGAATGGGATAAATTGACGCCGAAGCTCTATGAATCAGGTGGAAATTAGTACGCACCATGGCTGAGATTGAGAAACAAAAGAAATGGAGAGAAGGGAAATCAGAATTCCCTGGGTACTTGCCTCACAAGACCACTGCAGATTTGAATCTGGACTCAGGACTCCTTGAATTCTGCAAAAAATATGGTCTACGGATTAATAATAGGATTCCGAAAACCGTTGAGAAGTGTACAGGCTTTTACCAGAAAATCCTGGAAATCCATGAAAAGTGTCAGCTGGTTATGCCCCCGACCATGGAAGAATTTCCTAATAGGGACCAACGCTTATCAGATTTGCAGAATGCACTGAGTGATGAGTTGAGCTACATTAAGAAGCTGGAGGCACTAACAGGAGAAGACCTTCATCATTTCATTGGACAAGCTTCCATTTATGCTTACTTTTTAGAAGACAGCTATAAGGCAACGACTGAAGGAGTAAAGAGTATAGAAGCGGAATTATATAATCATGAGATATCTTTAAAAATGGTGGACCCCGTGCAAACTAATATTATTTCAGAAGAAACTGACATGTAGGCCAAATACATTTCTTATTTGGAAAAGACAACTGGAAATTAATATTTGTTTTTTCTTTGTACAAACACTAAAAGACGAAATTTTGGGAATCTCTAGGGTTAGGGTATGTGAAGAGACACTAGAAGACAAATTTTGTAAAGATATAAATAGGAGAAGAGAATAGATAGAAAGGACTTTTGCTAGCACAATAGAGCTGGACCATTTTTGTAAGAGAACTATTATTCTACTAAATAAGAAGGATCTGTTACCTAGGAAAAGCTGGTGCAGAGATTTTGCATGGAATTTGTGGAATGTTAATGTGGAATTACTTATTCTTTCATTCATAACTCAAAACTTTGATATCGTTCTAAATTTCTTGAATTACTTCATGGTGATGAATGATTTTTCTTTTTGTACAACTATTTATGTGCTAAATGAGTAATAATTTGCTTTATCATATCAGAGTTATCTTTGTTACTTTTTCTGTTGTAAATGTGATTATTGTGTTGAAATCGCTATCTGTGAGACTTTTATGAACATTTCCAATTTATTACTCTTAATTCATATTTGCTCCCTGCAAGGATAGGATAGTTAGATTAGATCAATCTAGAATAGGAGTAAATAGATAATTGATAAGGCATGAGCGGTAAGACTAGAGCTAAGAATCTGCGCATCGCTAGTGTGGTTTATGCATGTCAATTTAATGCATTTAATTAGGGCACTTGCATCTCATAACTGTTGATGTATATGTAACTTCGGAATGTATTTCATACATGTATGTTGTATGTACTCCTATAGAGATGGTATTATTCCTCTATACGGAAGTGTCGTAACTTATACTTGATGGGTTATTAGACCACCTTGTTGGGGTCAGCCCTGTATAAGTCATGTGGGTCAAAGGGTTATTAGACCACCCTATTGGGGGTCGGCCATGTGGGTCGAAGGGTTATTAGACCACCCTATTGGGGGTCGGCCCATTCAGCATTATGTTATGTGGTTAAGTTCGAGCCTACATGATTTATGTAAAAGGCAAGTCAAGTCAAGTATAAATAGAGTGCGGGAGGCACTCTATTTTATCACTCACTTCTTACTCATGCACTCATGGAGGAGTGGCACACTTATGGAGGAGGAGGATATGCTGCTAGGATATGTCTATCTCTTATGTTTGGGTTGTATCATTGCTCTACCTATCTCTGGGGAAGTTATTGGGGTTTTTCACCTTTATGGTTTTCCCCAAGTAAATCTTTGTGTCTCTTGTGTGCTTGCATTATTGTCTCCATATGCTGTACATGTTGTTCTCTCAGTTAAAATACTAGATCAGATTGAAGTAAATTCTAAAAATTTAACATGGTATCAGAGCTAGTCTGAAAGAAGGCATGATATGGCATGTATGACACTTGTTGCACTTACGATGCTAGGGCTTGATATAGCAAAAACCAGTCATTGTAGCACTTTCTCTATAAATCCGTTTTGGAGACGTTTTCGGATCTGAAACCTTTACAGGTAGAATATTAAATCCCCATGTACCTTGTGTCCAAAGGACAACCTCTAATTTGTTGTACTTTGTGATTTATGATCTGTACAATATAGGGTTTCTGCCTCTTCCAGATCTGAGTCAAAATCAGGTGACCTTGGGAAAAAGGTCATAACCTGGGATAGGAAGCTCCAAATGAAATTTCATAAAAAGTGGCAGGTAGTACACAAAATGTACTATCTCAGAAAAAAAAATTCAAAGGCCGAAGTTGAATCAGTGACACGTGGCACGCCGTACAAGTTCGCTCTCCTGTATAATCTCATAAACAGGTCACGTTATGACACTTGGCATAACTCTCTCTCAGGGAATCCAATTGAGGTCAGACCTGTCAGGATGGAAAGCTAACAGGTCGATCTATCTCAGGAAAAATGTTCAGAGGCTGAAGTTGAAACAGTGACATGTGGCACACCGTACAAGTTCGCTCTCCTGTATTATCCCATAAACAGGTCACGTTGCGACACTTGGCATAACTCTCTCTCTCAGAGAATCCAATTGAGGTCAGACCTATCGGGATGGAAAGATAACAGGTCGGGCTATCTCAAGAATCTTTTTTAGACCCTATGGATCAAAAAGTTTGGAGTTACACCAAAAACAATCAGGTACATATTTCTGTCAAAACAGAATTATGTTTTAGTACCTTCATTCATGGCTTCCGGAATTTAGGGCTTCGGAGAAAATTGGAATTTTTGTAATCGGAGACAACGGCTGGATGCTACTCATCAAAATCGAAATTTAGAGACCAAGATCAGAATTTTTGGTTGGGCAGAAGCCCGGGCTTGATCAGACCCTAGTTCAGGACTTTGATCAGAAAAGTGGAAAATTAGGGCTTCTACAAAAATGGGAATTTTTGAAAAATCTGTGACCACGACTGGAAGCTCCTCATAAAAATAGAAGCTTAGAGCTTTGGATCAGACCTTTTGATTGGGAAGAAGATTGGGCTTCATCAAACCCTAGTTCGAGGTCACTTCCAACGAATCCGAAAGTTTCAAAGGAAAAATTGAGGAGTGAAACTTTGCAGTTTTCAAATTCTGAATATACCGGCTTGATCAGCTCATCAAGGTGCATATTTCTATCCTTTCGGAAGTTTGAAATTCAAAGTTTGAATTTTTGGGGTTTCTCTGACAAACCCTATTACAGCTCAAGATCTAGTTCCTTCAAATCAAGTGGATTGGGTTAATCCTAGAAGAGGATGGATTGGTCACCTATATAAGTGAAGAAGTTCATGTTTCAAGATGAGGCTAAGGCCTTACATAAGAAGATTTCAAGCAATCTCGACAGGCATGACTCATCCAGGTATGTCTCGATATTTGTTCATGATTAAGTTTATCATATGTTTGTCTTCATATCATTACAGTACAATCTTGATTAATTACTGGACTTGTCGTATCACCTTAATAGAAGATATTCATTGATTAAGGTTTTGACACTTATGATTGAACTAATGCATTGTGATGTTGTATGAGGTTTATGTTGTTTGCTAACACAAAAGGTACACCAAGAAAGTCAAATCATTTTCTACTTCAAGAACATATGCTCATGGTGACATGAAGACAAAGATTCATCCATTGTCATGGATCACATAGAAGATCTACTTTCGAGGTATGTATAACTTGGTTCTACAATGGTTAACTTATGAGACATGCAGGTTACTAGCACAAGTCACTGAAGAGAACCAGAAGACATTATGCGGGTATGTTAGACATAACTAGCTAGCATGCTAATCCAGGTATGTTTTTCCTATATCAAGCTAGAATCCTACCTTGTGTTAGGATCTTATACTGTTGTGTTGTTGATAATGATTATTCATGAAGTCATAGGTTTGAATAATCATGGTTGTATGCATATTATGTTTCTTACCATAATTGATGATATGACTAACCAAAAGAATCATGAACGTATAGGTTTGAATAATCACAGGTTTTATGCATATTATATCTCTTATCTTGATTGATGATTCAACTAACCAGAAGAGTCCTATGATCAAATAAGAAAATTGATTAAGGATGGATGTAAGTTCAAGGACAGGTAATCCAGGAAGCAAAGATCAAGAGGGAGCACACTCTAGTTGTTCCTGCAAGAAAGCAAAGGAGCACACTTCAGTAGTTTCTGCAAGGATGCAGATATACAGAGGGAGTTGACCACTTCTCACAATCCACATAAGAATGGAGTTGCAGAAAAGAAGCAAAGACTGAGAGGGAGTCAACCCAACAAACACACAAAGATAAGTATTTGAATTGTCATTACTTGCATATTTTATTGTTTAAATAATATTGTTCAATAATGTATATAATGATGTTCCTAGAATTAGGTTGTGTATTATGCATATTAGAATAGTTGCATTGATTAACAGTATACTACTAATATGCATGGGTAAGTGGCCTATGGCACTGTACAACATTCCATTGCTACTTATCTAGAATGAAACCTCTTTGCTGACATGTTGGGAGTTGTGCACACTCTTAACAATGTTCTGGTAGAGATTGGAAGGCATCTAGAAAGTTACGGAATATGGATAAATGTTGTATTGAAGCATTGGCTAAGATAATTGCATGACTGTATGACATATTTGTTTATGAGTAAGAATTTGTTCTAAAAACTATGAGATGTTTTCTAATCATGCAATTTAACTTGTTGTGTAGGAAAGATCGTATGCCATCACCTAAAAAAGAAGAACTACAACATTTGTTCAACAACAAAATTATCTATTGAAGATATTGAAGTTCCCAGGATACGGGAAGAATGCCATGATCCGTCGATCATGAAGAACGATGTTTGGGATGCGGTCTCAAGAGCTGAAGGGAAGTCTGTTGTGACTTCCATATGGATCTATCAAGATCAAGCATGTTGCAGACGGCAGCATAGAGAAATATAAAAGTGATGAAATAGAAGATGCACCAGATGGATTTCAAGACAGCATGGTGTAGTAATATATGTGTGCAGAACTTGGTATGGTAGGATAGACAGCTTTCTATCCAGTTTGGGCTCTACCAAGAATAAAGCGGATTCCAACCTTTTCTACAAGGTTGAGGAAGGCAATCCAGTGATACTACTTTTGTATGCGGATAACCTGTTTGTTACAGGTGAAGATAGATTGATTGCCGACACGCAGCGGAAGCTTGCTGCCGAGTTCGAGTTGAGGAACTTGGGGATGATGCACTATTTGTTTTTGGCATGGAGGTGTGGAAGAGTGCAGATGGAATCTTCCTTGGACAAGGGAAGTATGCAGTAGAGATCCTGAAGAGGTTCGGGATGATGGATTGCAAGGCCATGGCCACACCTATGCCATCGAATCTGAAGCTTCTTTGTGATGCTTCATCTGAGCCGGTTGATGTCTCTATGCATCGTCAGATGATTGGGTCCTTGATGTACCTGACGAACACGAGACCGGACATTTGCTTTGCTGTGAACACATTGAGCCAATTCCTGAAAAATCCGAGGAGTGTTCACCTGGTTGCTATAAAGCATGTTCTGAGGTACCTGAAGGGTACAGTGGATTATGGGCTCAAGTATGAAGCGAATCAAAAGTTTAACCTACAGGGTTATGTTGATTCAGATTGGGCTGGCAGTGCTGCAGATAGGAAGAGGACATCTGGGTGCTGCTTCAGTATGGGATCAGGTGTGATCTCTTGGTTTAGCAGGAAGCAGTCCTGCATAGCACTGAGTACAGCTGAGGCAGAGTATGTTGCAGCTTGTTCAGCTAGTTGTGAGGCAGTATGGCTATGGAAGCTACTATCTGAGTTATTTGATCTCCCATTGGATGCTACTGGTATCTTTTGTGATAACCAGAGTTGTGTGAAGCTGTTCGAGAACCCAGTGTTTCATGACAGGTCGAAACACATAGAGATAAAATATCACTATATCAGGGATATGGTGCAGAGAGGAGCTGTGAAGCTCCTGTATGTTGTGACAGACGAGCAGATTGCAGATGTGCTGACGAAGCCACTAGCCAGGGTGAAGTTCGAGTACTTTAGGGAGAGGCTTGGTGTTCTTCAGATCGAGGACACTTCGAGGAAGAAGTGATGGACACATTTGCTGAAGCCATTCCAAGCATGTTGGAAGGAGGATCCTTCACATGGCTGTGGATGTAAGCGCTGGATGATGAGCATCAGGATGATGTTCTAGTTTCTGCTCTGTATGATCAGTTGGATCATTTATATGTATATGTATGTACGCATCATGTTGGATGCTGGGTATGATCAGTTGGATCATTTATATGTATGTACGCATCATGTTGGATGCTGGATATGATCGGTTGGATCATTTGTATGTATATGCATCATGTTGGATGCTTGGACCATGTATCTGTATATGTATCAGGTGAATACATTGTATGATCAAGTAGATCATGTATATTGATATGTATCAGGTATGATCAGGTAGATCATGTATGTTGATGGATACATTGTGTGGATCATGTATCTATGTATCAGGTGGATACACTATGTATGATGATATGTATCAGGTAGATACTTGGTGTGCATCAGATGGATGCATTGTATGATCAGGATGATCGTGGATGACGAGCTTCTCCAGATGACATGCAGCAGGATGTTGCAGTGATGATGATCAAGGTGGTCATGTGTACATTAGGATGATGTATGGTGAGTATCAGGTTGATACTCTATGGCCGTGGATCAGGTTGTGCAGATGAGCATATAATTTGGCCCTGGGAGATTTGCAGATAGTCTTTCGAGGTTTTTTCTATGGCATGTAATTCGTTGCCCTGGGATATCAGGAAAATGCTCTTTCGAGGTTTTGCTCTGGGAGGACATATAATTTGGCCCTGGGAGATCTGCAGATAGTCTTTCGAGGTTTTGCCTATGGCATGTAATTCGTTGCCCTGGGATATTTGGCAGATGCTCTTTCGAGGTTTTGTCCTATGGCATATAATCTGTCCCTGGGAGATCCGATAGGTTGGGCTGTGTGCTCGTAATAAGTACTGGGATGCTCTTGCGAGGTCTTTCCATGACCACATATAATCTGGCCCTGGGAGGTCTGCAGATAGTCTTTTGAGGTTTTGCCTATGGCATGTAATTCGTGCCCTGGGATATCTGGCAGATGCTCTTTCGAGGTTTTGTGGTGACCACATATAATCTATCCCTGGGAGATCCTATAGGTAGAGTTGAGTGCTCGTAACAGCCTGGGATGCTCTTGCGAGGTTTTGTGGTGAGGTCACATATAATATGGCCCTGGGAGATCCTATAGGTAGAGCCGTGTGCTCGTAACAGCATGGGATGCTCTTTCGAGGTTTTGTGATGCACGTAATAAGTCCTGAGGATTCCACAGTATGGCCAGTGATGACGAAGACCTGCAGGTGGTGGGACTACATCCAGTATGAAAAAGGATTGGCTCTGTAGAACTTCCTATGACGAGTAGATTCAGAGATTGATTGAGATAGCAGCAGCAGTGACGATGATGATGACTCGATGATGATTATCCAGTGACGATGATCGAGAGAAGAAGACTTGTGCTAGAAGACCTGTGCTGAGAAATACCTTCCTAGTTAAGAGGGAGTGTTGATGTATATGTAACTTCGGAATGTATTTCATACATGTATGTTGTATGTACTCCTATAGAGATGGTATTATTCCTCTATACGGAAGTGTCGTCATTTATATTGTAAGTGTCATAACTTATACTTGATGGGTTATTAGACCACCTTGTTGGGGTCGGCCCTGTATAAGTCATGTGGTTCAAAGGGTTATTAGACCACCCTATTGGGGGTCGGCCATGTGGGTCAAAGGGTTATTAGACCACCCTATTGGGGGTAGGCCCAGTCAGCATTATGTTATGTGGTTAAGTTCAAGCCTACATGATTTATGTAAAAGGAAAGTCAAGTCAAGTATAAATAGAGTGCACGAGGCACTCTATTTTATCACTCACTTATTACTCATGCACTCAAGGAGGAGTGGCGCACTTATGGAGGAGGAGGATCTGCTACTAGGATATGTCTATCTCTTATGTTTGGGTTGTATCATTGCTCTATCTATCTCTGAGGAAGTTATTGGGGTTTTTCACCTTTATGGTTTTCCCCAAGTAAATCTTTGTGTCTCTTGTGTGCTTGCATTATTGTCTCCATATGTTGTACATGTTGAACTCTCAGTTAAGATCCTAGATCAGATTGAAGTAAATTCTGAAAATTTAACAATAACAAAAAATAAAATACATACACGGTGAACTAGGCCGTAATCGGTAAAAGATTTAAACAACCACACTAACGGTTGTCGGACCGTAGAATTGGACGGATTCCCCCACACCAAACGGTGAGGGATCTAATTGGGCTTGCTTACTAGGGAGAATCCCTACTGCTGGTGCTGCGAATTTCGGGGCATCAACAGTTTTTGGCGCTAGAATGAGGGATTTGAGTGCATATCTGGCAGAGGAGACCCATTTGTACGGAAATATTCCTATGGAAACCCATCTGGAACAGCTATACCAGAAGATTTCGTTCTGGAACCCAACGATCAAGAAAACCTAAATTCTGGAGGGGAACATCAGGAAACTCTATACCGTTGTCCCCTTTGAAGCACTATATCATTTCCGTAGACATACATGTTCTTATGTGAGAATACTTGGGGGATTAAACATCATTCCCGCATTACCCAGAAAGCGAGTTCCTAAGAAAGAAATCCAATACACCAGAGATTCGGTGCTTGTAGAGAATTTGGAAGAATTGTTGGATTTATATTTTCAAGAAATCACAGATCGTTTTGACCAGTTGAGACCCGAATCTCCTCCAACTCAGGAAATTCCTCAAACTCCACCACACTCTCCTCCACAAATTATGGTTAGAAACCAACCTGCATGGAGAGCTAGAGGGCCACTTAATTTGGCAGCTCCTTTGAACGATATGCCCAAACACCTAGAACGGGTTCTGCCCAAATTCGATCCTAGAAAAGACATCTCTACTGAAGATCATTTGAAGATTTTTTATTTGGCTCTAAATCTTTTGAATGTAAAACATGAAGATGTGGTTTGCAGACTCTTCCCTTACACATTTGAGCCAAGGGCATCTTCTTGGTATTTCAATTTACAAGCTAATTTTATAGCAGATTGGGACGGTTTTGATTTTTTTTTTTAACAAATTTGGAAATCAAAATATTGTTGCCACGCTCATGAAAGAATTGTTATCTATGAGGATGGATAAGAAAGAAAAGGTACAGGAATTCAATCAGAGATTCACTACCTTGTTAAACAATTTTAGTGCTGCAACAAAGCCCGCTGAGGAATCTTTGGTAGAATATTATACTATAGCATTGTATCCACCCATAGCCATGTTTGTTAAAAGAGCAATTAAGGCTACTTTAATAGAAAATTATGAAGAAGCTAAAAAGGTAGAAGCTTATTTGGATAGTATCGCGAGACATGCATTAGAATTGGAAACAAAACCAATGGCCAACAAGAAGCCTCTTATATTATCCAGACCTAAAGAAGAACCCTTGAATGAGTTAGAAAACGTGGTTAAAATGGTGTAGAAATTATCCAATAAAATAGTGGACTTGGAAAAGGATAAAAGTGCCAGTACATCTAGAAAACCATTTACCATTCTACAAGAAAAGAGAAGAAAGTGGACAGTCTTTACCACCTATTACTAATTCGGTTGTCTTAAATATGAATGAGGTTGGCATGGAACATTTATGCACTTTTCATCAAGAACGCCATTCTGAAAAAGAGCTGCCCACAATGGATAAACTCAATGACTTTAGTAATGAACCAATTGTTGGATGCTCAATTGACAGGTCAGAAATAGGTGGAAGAAGATCAAAGCAAAGAGAAAGAGGAGCCAATGGAGAAAACCACAATGGTGTTATGGGACTGGGCACCCACTTTGGGGTTGAATGAAGAAGAACTAGCTGAAGAAGTCCAAGTATCATCATTAAATGTTACCACTAGAAGTAAAGGACCAGTGGCAGATCAAAGCCTGGTGTTGCCTAAGGTAAAATCCACAAAAGAAGCTCCAAAGAGAAACATGCGCACCACCCAGCCTCAACCCAAAGTGAATACTGAAGTTCTAAAAGAGACAAGCCCAGTAATAAACAAATAGGCAAAAACCATAGTGAACAAACCAGGAAATGGTGGGAAAATCATAGAAGAATACAACATGGGGTATGATATTGTTGAAGACATTAAGAAGACTAAAGCAAACATATCTTTGTTTGAATTATGTAATCTTCCCCATCAAAGAAATCAATTGTTATAATATTTTGACTCACAATCAAGCAGTACATTAGAAACCATTTAGTATGATACTGAAATTAACGAAGCAAGCATTGGTGGAAAATCAAGATCCCAGACTCTACCTTTCCTGTTAACTTTTGAAATCTTTAATCATAACGTTCATAATTGCTTGGTAGATTCTAGAGCTTCATCCAACGTTATGCCACTATCAATCTGTAAGAAAATTAATGGGCAGCCTATACCATCTCCTTCCCAGATCATACAATTAGACAGATATGTTGTTAAAGTCATAAGGGAGATGAAAGATGTGCTTATTAGAGTATCTGCAGACCCAAGGGTATGTCAAGTCATAGATATCATGGTAATGGACATACCTGAAGCTTATGGTCTGATATTGAGCAGGGAATGGTCTACGAAACTGAATGGTTATTTTGCAATAGATTGGTGTCACCTATGGCTGCCTTATCAGAACAAGAAAAATCAGATCAAGGTAATGAGAGAGCCTCATATGAAATAGAATGTAACTCAGCTGGAGGAAAAGAATGAGCATGTTAATTTTTCATCCTCGGTTTTGGGGAATTATTTTTTTGAAATCGAATCGGGAAATTATCAATCGAAAGATGTCAGTCATGATTCAGACAAACAGTCTGATCTCCTTCAATTCTCATGGACTGATGAAATTGATTGTAACATAGTAGAGCTAGTTACTGAGTTAGGAAACAATACTAACATAGTTTTAAAAAAAAAATCAATGTTGGGTTTTGTACTTTGATGGTTCCAAAACGCAAGAGGGATTCGGAGCCAGTTGTGTTCTAGTTGATCCTCAAGGAAACAAACAATTTCTCTCTTGTAGACTAGAGTTTGAATGTACAAACAACACAACAAAATATGAAGCTCTAGTCCAAGGTTTGAAAAGAGCTATTAATTTGAATATCAAGTATTTAAAAGTCTTTGGCGATTCAGAGATAGTTGTTAGACAAATAAGAAATACGATTCATTGTCTATCTCCGCACCTAAAAGGATATCAATCTGAAGTCTGGAATTTAATTTCACAATTTGATGCTTTTAACATAAATTCTATTCCCAGATTACAGAATGTTGCAGCTGATTTATTGGCTACTTTTGCTTCTAGATTCATGCCAACAAACAATAAATGCTCTATTGAATTGATTTTCATGCCATTTGTACCCGATAATGTTACAAATATGAGGGTGTTTGATGACGATGAACAAATCATCAGCTTCTTAACAAATGAGGACGCCTTCAAAGAATCCATAATCGATGAAGATGAATACAATTTGGATTTGCAAAATAAGGAAACAAGTACAAGGAATTTTATGCCAAAACGAGTAAGAACTCTTGAAGGTCTATTTGATTTACATCACAAATTCAGAAGGCTATCCAATGTCAAGACCATTAGCTCCTTGTTGCAGCATGAGTTTGTAAACTTGGGTACAGAAGTTGAGCCCAAATATATTAATCTGGGTAAATGTTGTTCACCTGGCGAAAGATGTAAGTTCATCAAAATTTTCCAACAATACAAAGATGTTTTTGCAAGGACTTACGAAGATTTGAAAACGTATGACACACACATCATACATCATGTGATACCCATGAAGCCAGGTGTGAAACCATTTCAGCAACAATTACGAAGGATGCATCCAACACTCGAACCCTTAATACAAAAAGAATTAAAGAAATTGTTGGATGCTATGATTATCTTCAAAGTTTGACACTCTGAGTGGGTGGCTAATTTAGTCCCCGTATGAAGAAATCGGGAGAAATAAGATTATGCGTTGATTTTTGAAACTTGAATAGAGCGTCAGACAAAGACAACTATCCTATACCACCAATGGAACAAATATTACAAATGGTATCAGGCTCAGAATTGTTCTCCCTATTAGATAGATTCTCTGGTTACAATCAAGTATTGGTGCACGAGCAGGATCGTCTGAAGACTACTTTCTGCACCAAGTGGGGAACATTCGCGTATCGGAGAATGCCTTTTGGCCTAATGAATGCTAGAGCCACGTTCCAGAGGGCCATGGATATTGCATTCGGAGGATTAGTTGGCCACTGTGTGGTCATTTATTTAGATGATGTAACAGTTTTCTCCAAGAAGAGAGAAGACCATGTTTTCCATTTAAAACAGATCTTTGATCGTTCCATGAAATATGTTATATCTCTGAACCCAAAAAAGAGTGTTTTTGTTGTTTTGGAAGGAAAAATGTTGGGTCACATCATCTTGAAGAAGGGAATCTCCATAGATCCATAGAGAGTCGAAGCTATAACTTGGATTCCCATGCCCCATAATAAAAAGGCTATGCAATCATTTATGGGAAAAATAAATTTTGTTCAAAGGTTTGTGCCTAATTTTGCGCAAATTGTTAAACCTTTGCAACAAATGGTGAAGCAAAGTGTACAATTTAAATGGACTGGCATCGAGAAGATTGCTTTTAAAGACATAAAAGATACCATAGCTCACGCACCTTCTTTAAGAAGCCCTAAATTTGAAAATGATTTCATCATATACACTTTTGCTTTAGATACTTCTCTACAAGCGGTGCTCACTCAGAAAGGAGAATCCGGAGACGAATATCCAATCTCTTTCATGAGCATTGGGTTACAAGGGGCTGAACTGAATTACTCAGTCGTGGATAAGCAAGTGTATGCAGTGTTTAAAGCGGTGAAACAGTTCAAGCCATACATTTTGAAAAACGTGACGAAATTTATAGTGCCTCACCCGGATGTCAGATCTCTATTTGTGCAGAAGGAATTGGGTGAAAGGAGAGGAAACTGGGTAGCTGCTCTTCAAGAATATGATCTGGAATTTAAGCCAGCCACTATTATTAAAGGTCAACGCTTGTGTAAGTTGATCACTAAAAATCTGGCCAACGAAGATCAGGAATGGAAAAACGAGGCTGAATTGAATCTAGTTGAGGTATGTCGTATCTTCACTGCTCCAAAATCTTGGTATAGAGATTTGGTGTACTATTTGAAACAAGGATATATACCAGAACACTGGAGTCCTAAGCAGAGAAGGGCACTCTAATTAAAATCAGCTTCCTATCAAATAATTGATGGAGTACTTTTCAGGAAAAATTATGATGGGATACTTCTCATATGTCTTAAGAAAGAGGACGCTGATAGAGTGATCAAAGAATTACATGATGGCCCTGCTGGGGGACATTATTATGGAGATACTACTGCTCATAAAATGCTTAGAGGCGGTTACTATTGGCCCACTCTTTTCAAAGATGCTCATGCTCATGCAAGAAAATACGATGTGTGTCAAAGGAGTGCTGGAAGGTTGCCAAAAGCAGCAGGTCCTTTGCATCTAGTTATTATATTTGAGCCATTCGAGCAATGGGGCATATACGTTATCAGAGAAATTAACCCAAACTCTTCATTGTAACACCGTTATATCCTCACAGCCACTCACTATTTCACACGATGGACAGAAGTTGCTCCTCTGCGTAAAGTAAACGAAGACGCAGTCATCGGATTCTTGCAAGAGAATAGCATAACCAGGTTTGGGGTTCCAATTTCTTTTGTTTTTGAAAATGCAACTTACTTCTCTTCTGTGAAATTAACTACATTTGCTTATGAAAGAGGAATTAAATTGCATTATTAAGCAAATTATTATCCCCAAGGAAATGGACTGGTCGAATCTACAAACAAAAATCTCATCTGAATCCTTAAGAAAACTGTTATTGAGAGTCAGAGGAACTGGCATACAGCCCTTCCAAATGCTTTATGGGAAGACAGAGTTACTCCAAAGAATTCCTTAGGAGTATCACCTTATACATTAGTTTATGGGAAAGAAGCTATACTCCCTCCTAATATACTACTCTCATCCCTACAACTAGCCCAAGACTCTCGAAGTTCCAGTAGCGAAATCCTACAGTCACGAATTGATACCCTGCTGAAACTTGAAGAGTCGCAGCAAAAAGCCAAAGATAGATTCGATCAACACCAAGATATTGTAAAGAGATGGTTTGATAAATGGGATTCTGGCAAAAGAAGCTTTGAGGTAGGTGACTTAGTCCTGAAGTGGGATCACCCACATGACAATAAGGGGAAGCATACCAAATTTCAACAATTATGGCTTGGCCCTTATCAGATTGTTGAAAAGCTTGGCTCGTCGACATTCAAACTGCAAGATTTACAAGGGGAGGAAGAAAATCTCCCTGTCAACGGCCTTGCTCTGAAACAATATTTTACTTAGGCTTAGGAGCACTTCTATACATAAATAAACGTTGCTTTTCTTTATCTTTCTAGTTTGTTGTTTTCTGTTTTGAGTAGTCTGTTTTCTTTTCTTTTCTTTTTTATCAGATTAACTTGTTTGCTTATTATTTGATTCCTTTATTTGTTTCAATTAAATCCCAGCTCAACTTCTTGGTACATGGAAAGATAGGGATCTAAACAATCTCAAAGGCATCTCCTGAAAAGGCAGAGTCTACTTATAAAAGAAAGTTTTTCTCTATGTGACATTGCTTTTGCTGATCAGTTTTTAGAAAGGGAAAATCCGCTTCAGTTTCATATTTGAGTTGTGATAACCCTTGTAAAATAACTAAGACTCATGATTTATGTGTTACTATCTTGGGGCTTCATCCACTCTCACATTAATAACTGTCTTAGGTAGTTCACTATAATGGACCCACGAAGAGGAAGCAGGTCTCACAGATGTATGGTATTTAAAATGATCCCATGATGCAAATTAAAAGCCAAGAGAGCTTACATCAAAGAGTCACATTTCCAGAAAGTTTCATCTCCACCAAAGAAATGGTTGCAAGAAACGCAGACATCCAAATCAAGAAAGTGCCCCAGTGGTCAGTTCAACAAGGTTCTTCTCCATCCGTGAGCATGACAATCAAATAAATCTCTTGCTCACACAAAAGGACATTATGGATGGAAGAACCTAGGTCCAATATTGAAGATTGAAGAAAGTTATTATGGAAGACTCAGGCGACAAAATTCGTCAATAAAAAAAGCATCTAAAGAAATGTTGGCATCATGTGAATGAGAAACAAACAAATACGTCTGTGTGATTTTGTTACGATCCTGTGGAGTCCTATTTAGCGAGCTTCCGAAAGACGGATTTAAAATGAACTCCACATTTTGGCCTAGGGAGAGTGGTGAAGAACTCTAATTTAAAGTTACCCTTTTTCCCCCAATGACTAATGTCATAAAAGTGGTCACTCCCCCGTATGAAATCTGGCCTGTGAAAGCACTATGCTACAAATGGGGTCGATAACATGTAAGTTTTATGACCTTGAAAAGAGATTATTCAGAGATCTGTGTTCACCAGCGAATCGCCAATTGTTGTTGCTACAACCATTTCCCCAATTTTTTTGAAAATTATGGGGCCCCTCCTTTTCTCTTAAGAGATTTTTTAGAGTTTAAGTCTTCCTTGAAAGTCCTACCCTTTAAACTTAGGTATTCTCCAAAAGATCAAGCAAAGAAGGCCTTTTCCTCACTAAGTAAAACTCATCTTTTGGAGCCGAAACGATTGGCGAAACTCATCTAGTTGAGCCGAAACGGTCAGAGACACCTTTTGAATTTGGATGCTTTTCCTGTTTCGGAAAAACTCGCTGAATCTGGCCGAAACAGTCAGAGAAACCCAATTAACTCCATCGAAACCCTCGAAGCGCTTTCTTTTTATCTTTTACACACTTAGACTTTTGTTTGATTTTCACTGTCGCGGCCTAAAATCTCCACTTCAGTGAAGAAATATTTTGACGATGGGACACATTTCAGAGTAACTCAAGTATTTACGCCGAAAAGAGGATCGACAAAAGAGACCAACGATTATCTTTTATCGACGCAACACGTTTCGGCTGAACTCGGAGAGGACCGTCGAAACGGTTGCAAACATATCGATCGCCAAGTTAGAAAAACAGGATCGCAAAGCAATAACAATAAACAGAAATGAAAATATAATCACACAAACACATTACAAGAGAGACACCAATATATTGTGGCTCACCCAAGATGGGTTACGTCCACACTGAAATTGCCAGTCCTTATTATTATACCGTCCAGCAAAGTGAAGGGATACAATCTGCAGCACAGTCGCTGCACTTCCTCTTCACACTCTCTCACAGTCTCTCTTCACGATCTCAGAGATCTTTACAATGCAAAATACCTAATACATAAACCCTAGCCATATTACAATGTCTTTCTTTTATAAGGGAAATACAATGGGAAAATACCATGGGTTACCCAAAACCATGGGCCCGTAAACTGTTGACGAAAATAGCCCCAACAAAGCACTCCCCCAGACCCCCTGGGGATCGTGCCGGGATCATAACCAAACCTCAGGTTCAAACGCGGCTGAATCATCATCTATGGGACTGAATATCTAGCTCCATAACCAACATGCAACGCATCGACACGGTTAGCAAAACACTACCGACACATTTCGTCGTGACTGGACAAGTCCTGCCAAAACGGTCGACAACGTGGTTTGGAATTCACCACCGATTCATTTCGCATAGACTCAATAAGTCCCACCGAAATGGTCGACGACAAACCTTTAGTGGCAGCAATGTTTAAAACGAGTTATGGTGTCGAAACGGAATTGGCCCCACCAAACCCCACTAATTGCGCATTTAAAACATCACCAACCCCACCCACTCTACATTAATGCTTTTGTTTGCAAAAGTTATATATAGGGCATTGGGTTTTTTTTTTCTTTTGTTGTTTTGACTTTGTGAAAACGTTGTTTCAAGTTGTTTGCCTCCGCTACTTGCTGAACGTCGAGCATCCTCAACATCGTAAAGCTCATCGACCATTCAACAATTGACGGGTAGGTCACCTCTTGCTTGTTTTATCCATTTGGTTTGTGTTGTTTTTCGTTTGTCCTTATTTGAACGCCGACTTCTCCTCGCCGCGAGTTTGTCCACGTCATCCTCACTTGCCAAGGGAGAACCAGTTTTTAGAGTTCTTTTCCTGAAGTGGTCATTGAGAAGGATTATTTAAAGAACTTCACGTACCTAGAGTGCTCTTACCTCACCTGTTGCCCTACCTCCCCTTAAGCGCCCATTGGACCTCGCGACAATAGTTTTAACCATGTTTTGAGGTGGTTTTTTGGCACGATTAGTAGTTTCTTTTGCGCCACTGATTGCTCGCAATGGCCCCTTGCAGCCTTGAGATCAATGTAGAGCCGTGGTGGCCTCTCTATCATCTTGTAGACTAAAACCCTAGTTTCAATTCTGAGAAAAAAATTGATCGGCTTGCATTCATAATCACTTTACCAAGCGTGCTTTTGTTTCGTAATTTGGACCCATTCAACACTATTTATAATCCTTTAGGCTAACTCTTTTGGGTGTTTTTTTAACTGCTTGTCCCAAGTTGTATTCAAGGTTTCATGTTTACCACCAACAGCTTATTTGTGTTTATTTAGAAAGGATGTTTTCAATTATTTGGTTTTCCAATTTTGCATATATTGTTGAGACAAATCAACAGAACTTGACAACATGATAATGGTGTTTTTGTTCAACTCTGCCTATCACTTGTAATATGAGAGGAAATGCTTGATTAATTTTTGTTGAATTTTGATTACACATGGCCTTTGCTTCCACATTAGATTTTGAAAATGACTAAGAAGGGAGCCAAAGGGAAATCAAAGGTAGCTGAGTCGGGGTCAGATGTTGAGTTTATATTGGAGACCAAGATAGAGACCACGTTCGAGGACACGAAGGTGGTAACATGAATTGTCCCTGAACTCAAATGGGAGGATTTGTATCAAATGATCCGGGATTGAGATATCCCTAATGCAGCCCCAGAGGAAATGGTCTTATATCAAAACATCAATAAATCTGGCATTACTAAAGAAGCCACACGCCCGGAGCTTTTTCCTTGCTCAGAAGTCATTAGGTGGATTCTGTCGCAAGCTGATTCCACATCAAGGATCCCGTCTGACAGCAAAGGAGAAGCATTTGCATCATTCCATTCATCCCATATAGCAGTAGCATACAAGCTATCGAATCCACAGGTCTTGATGACTGAAGACTGGCTCAAAGGCATTAACATGGACACTCTAGAATATGCCAAAAAAATGATGGTATCTGGGAAGTAGCTGAGGTAGAAAGCAAGCGAAGAATATGAATGTCAAAGCTTGAGGACCCCTTTTAGGATCATAGCCCTGATGCTAAGCAGGATTTTCGGCAAGGCAAATGGGACCATCTACAAATTAAATTGGATACCACTAATTTATTACATAGCCTTCCATGGTACAGTCTTTAATTAGGAAGACATCATCTCAGACAGTCTGTCAGCAACAAAGCAGCTGCAAAAGGAGGTTTGACCCAGAAGAAGGCAGAATTTTACATATCTTTGTACCTTGTGGATTGTATATTATCAAGGCACCCTTTCCCTAAGTTGGGGTGCATCTGGAACAGAGTTGATTCTCCGATCTATGTTGCTTATCATATCTTGTGGGCCCATACATATGTAGGTCACTATTAGCTCATATGTGAGGAATTTATCATGCCTCTCTGCTGGTTGATTTTCAACAAAGAACCAAACTGCTTGTCTGAAAATGCAATGGGAGTCATAGAAGAGTATGGAGATTACTACTTTTCACGGGAGGGCACATACATCAGAATGTATGCAGGGTCCCGAGCTCCGTCCATTTTTCCCAAGTATGCGACCGATTTTGTGGTTTATAAAGAAGCAATAAGGAAGGTCTTCATCAATGGCATCGGCAGAATCCTGAATGATCAAAAGAAAGCTTCGTTCACGCCTTTGCCTTTCTGCATTGGAGCATACAAGTTTTCTAAGGTTAAGACGGTCGAGGCCTTTGTCCAAGATTTGGAATCATTCCATTTTGGAGAAAAGAGTTTCACAAGGAATGATAGTTAAGGCAAGGTGGACGAGCATTGTGTAGCGGTCAAAGTATATTGTGAATATGCTAACCACTTCGACAAAGACGAAGAAGTGTATCGAAATGCAAGCAATATGACCGAGCTAAACAAGCGATTTCGTCCCAAAAGCGAGGGTAGTTCCAGTGTTATTGTTAAAGCTAGAAAAGAAGCAGAGCTACAAATGCAACTAAAAAAAACAGAAAGGAGGCTCAAAGAAGAAACCGAGAGACAGGAAAGAGAAGTTGTTGAAGAACAGTAAAGGGAAGCGGAGATAAAGCAAAACGAAGAGGCAGATAGAATTCAGAAAGAAGAAATTGAAAGATTCTGGACGGAAGAGACTGAAAGGATTCAGGAAGAGGAAGCCACAAGGTTGCAAGAAATGAGAGAAAGAGCGGACAAAGAAGCGGCTGAACAACAAAGACAAAAGGAGGAGGAAGAAAATTCCAAGGAATTTGTGGAACAGAGAAGCCCGAATGTGCAAGATATGGACACAAACCCACCGAAGATAATCATTGGAGGACATTCCCCACCATAGGAGCTTGCTCTCACCCCGTTCACCCCATCAAAACAACATATGGTAGCCAAATTAGACAATATTTTTTGACCCAAAAAGAAAGACTATCATGAAGAGGTAAAAAAAGATGCTGAAATTACCAGCCCCTGCCGATGTAGTTACTATTCAGGAGAGTGCGATCTTGGAGGGTACCCACAGGGACCCTAAACTTATGGCATTTTCCAATGTAGTTGTTGCGCAAACAAGTGCAAACCAATGTTGACAAGCTGATGAGCGACGTGGAGAAAAACAAAGAGAAAATGATCAGACTGAAAGATAATTTGGTGAAGATACGAGGTGAAGGAATAGAACTAAAAAGAAAGCATGATGCCATTCTATCCGAGAAGGAAATGTAATATCCCGATTTTGATCCTATTGCATTAAAATTGTAAATGGTGTAAATATCATTATTAAATCATGGTGAGGAGCTCAAGGCCAAGGCCCCGCCATCGATTTAGCGCTTTATGTATCGGCAATTAAAAATAGATGCATATGGTTATTGTGTTGGACATGCACAATGTAAATTAATACATCATGTAAATACAAATTTTAATGAAATACCCACAACTAGCTATGCAATGCAACAAAGAGATGGGGCATGATTTTTATAAGGGAATAGGGAGGGAAAATTATTCAAACCCTTGAGCCAATAGTGTTAAGCCAAATTTCATGAGAAAACCCATAAACCACCAACTACCCATTTTGACTTATGCACCCAATCACCTAATTCTTCCAAGAGTTGGTTGAGGTAGTTAATGCCTTGGGAATGAAGAGGTATGGCAACCAATTTCGTGCATGGGCAAGCCATCAACTTGAGAATTTGTATTTTTACTTCTTGGGCAAGAAAACACCCACAAAATGGTGCCCAAAACCATCTTTCACCCATGGCCTTTGCTCTCTCACGCAGTTTGAGCTAGCTGGGGCTTTATCCCTCACATTTTCCATCTTTTTCCTGTATTTTCCATGCCTGGGAACTCGTTTTTGTATTGCACAATGGCTGGGAGGAAGGGATCCACGATTTTGGGGTTTATGGAGGCCGTTTTTGTCCCTTGAATTCCCATAAACGTTTTCCAGATACGATTTTGCTCTCCCAGGGTTGATTCCCCAATTGCCATTTCGTTTTTGGTTGCCCACATTTTTCTGAAGCTAATGGAAACCCCATTTGGGTATCCCACTGTAAAAACGTTTTTCTTTATGCCCAACACTTGTGATTTTGTTGTTATGTGCATCCTTGTTTTGGTTTGAACCTGTGAGCAAGAAATTTGGAGTGGAAGTGGATAGAATTGGCTTGATAAACCTAGTGAGGGGAGTAACCTCTCAAAAATATCAAAAGGGCCAGCTACTCTTCTATGCACACCTTGAACAACACTAGAATGGAAGGTATGGCCTGAGGGATTGTGTGTTGGTGAAGGGAATACTTCCTTGAGTGGGGTGTGTAGGCATTGTGGGTGCCAAGCTAGATAGATCTTGTAGAGGTATCCTTGGTTCTGTGTTGGAGCTCACTAGCTTAGCAATTCATTCCCTCCCTTTGACTTAGCAGCCTGATCAACCCAATTGTGGATTGGCTTGGATGATTTTGGTGTATTTTGGTTATGTGTGAGTCTGTTGTTCCCTTTTCCTTGTAGAAATCATGCCCAACTCGGGGGTGGCAATTGTGCTTAGAGATTTATGAGCACAAGTGGCCTATGGTTGGGTGGAACGTTGCAGCGGCATAGCTAGTTGCTCGGGACTACTCTGTTTTAAGATAAGTACTCTCTTATGTCAAATTCTGCATCTATATATTTAATGACTGTCATGAAAAAGTTGAATGTATGTTAGATATGTAGATGATTTTAATTCTGATGTGTTTAATTACTATATGCATATGTATATGTCATTTATTATCAATGAATTTTACTTAATGGATATGGGGCTAGATGCTCGGATTTAGGGTCATGTTCCCTCCCTTGCTTGGTCTGTTGGGAGGGTATGTGACAGAAAAGGATAATGGAGGAATACCAGAGTTTGGAAACTGAAAAGGATGCACTGACCGTGCAATTAATGATTACAAAAGGCGAGAAAAATGACCTGGATACTCGCATCAGTGATTTGGAGAAAGGAGAGGCAGAAAACAGACAGCAAATTGAAGACTTGAAGGCTCAGTTGGAAGAACTAATAAAGGAGAAAGAGTTTATGATGGAACAACTAAAACTTGCAGACAATAAGAAACAGGACTTGACTCCTTTTCATGAGCAAGCATGTGAAATTCAGAAGAAGATCTATCATTCACAAGAACTTATCACTAAGGAAGTTTGCAAGATGAAAATAATGATATCCAAAATGGGAGAAATTGACATTGAAGCTATGAGAATCGGGCAGAAATTAGTATGCACCATGGATGAGATTGAGAAACAAAAGAAATGGAGAGAAGGGAAATCGGAATTCCTTGAGTACTTTCCTCACAAGACCACTGCAGATTCAAATCTGGACTCAGGCCTCCTTGAATTCTGCAGAAAATCTGGTCTACGGATTAATAATAGGATTCTGAAAACCATTGAGAAGTGTATAGGATTTTACCAGAAAATCCGGGAAATCCATGAAAAGTGTCAACTGGTTATGCCCCCAACCATGGAAGAATTTCCTGATAGGAACTAGCGCTTATCGAAGTTGCAGAACGCACTGAGTGATGAATTGAGCTACATTAAGAAGCTGGAGGCGGTAACAGGAGAAGACCTTTATCATTTCATTGGACAATCTTCCATTTATGCTTACTTTTTAGAAGACATCTACAAGGCAACGGTTGAAGGAGTAAAGAGTATAGAAGCGGAATTATATAATCATGAGATCTCTTTAAAAATGGTGGACCCCGTGCAAAGTAATATTATTTCAGAAGAAACTGACATGTGGGCCAAATACATTTCTTATTTGGAAATTACGGTTAGAAATTAATATTTGTATTTTCTTTGTACAAACACTAAAAGATGAAATTTTGGGAATCTCTAGGGTTAGGGTATGTGAAGAGACAATAGAAGACAAATTTTGTAAAGATATAAATAGGAGAAGAGAATAGATAGAAAGGACTTTTGCTAGCACAATAGAGCTGGACCATTTTTGTAAGAGAACTATTTTTCTACTGAATAAGAAGGATATGTTGCCTGGGAAAAGCTAGTGCAGAGATTTTGCATGGAATTTGTGGAATGTTAATGTGGAATTACTTCTTCTTTCATTCATAACTCAAAACTATCAGATCGTTCTAACTTTCTTGAATTAATTCATGGTGATGAATGATTTTGCTTTCTGTGCAACTGTTTATGTGCTAAATGAGTAATAATTTCCTTTATCATATCAGAATTATCTTTGATATTTATTCTGCTATAAATGTGATTATTGTGTTGAAACACCTATCTGTGAGACTTTTATGAACATTTCAAGTTTATTACTCTTAATTCAGATTTGCTCCCTGCGGGGATAGTATAGTTAGATTAGATCAATCTATAATAGGAATAAATAGATAATTGATAAGGCAGGAGAGGTAAGACAAGAGGTAAGAACCTGGGCATCGCTAGTGTGGTTTCTGCATATCAATTATATGCATTTAATTAGGGCACTTGTATCTCATAACTAAAAATAAAATACATACACAGTGAACCAAGCTGTAACCAGTAAAATATTTAAACAACCACACTCACAGTAGCCAGACCGTATAACTAGACGGATTCCCCCACACCAAACAATGAGAAATCTAATTGGGCTTGCTTACTGAGGAGAATCCCTATTGCTGGTGCTGCGAATTTCGGGGCATCAACACCCCCTAAAATACAAAGGAAAATCGAGATGAGAAATGGAATGATTAAATTGATTTTGATCAGTATTTTCTTTAAAATTCATAGCTTGTCCAATTGGTAGAAGAGGTTGAATTATTTCTTCATCAATGTCAGTTTCGTCAAGTCATTTTTCTTGTTCAAATCCATTTACATATTTTGCAGGGGGATAAAGCATGATATGTTTCGCTTCAGCACCATTTGAAATGGTCATATTTACGGATCGACAACCAATGGATGCATCAACTATTTCCAACCAAGGTCTAACCAAAACTAAAGGATGTCCACCCAAATTAGATTTGGGTTTTGAGATCATGAAATCTACTGGATATTCCCATAGATCAATGGAGACAATGATATCTTCAATAACACCCTCATGCTTAATTTTTTATCTCTCTGCTAGTTCCAATACTGTAAAAGTAGGTATAATTTTGTCAATATTTAGATTTTGCATAGTTTCCATTGTCATGACATTAATAGCTACTCCTAAGTCAACTAGAGTGTTAGGAATAGAAAAATTGTTGATCAAAATCGTAACAATTGGAACTCCAGGATCAACATATTTATTTGACAGAACTCTATAGGTCATTGAACTAGTTAGTTTCCCAACAACTTGAATTGTTGCTAAATCCTTCATTTTCCTTCCAGGTTGTCTAACACACAATTCCATGATCGGATTTGCATATATTGGTATGTCCTTTATAGCTTGCAGTAAGGGAATTTAATACTAATATTCTCTAGTTTGTTTAAAAAATCTAATTCAGGAGAATTTTCTATCTTCTCATGTTTCTCTGTAATTAACCTCTTAGGGAAAGGTGGCATCCTAAATGATTGAGGTCATTCTATTATAGATTGTGGTTGCTCTATGGGATATTGTATCATTGGAGTTTTATTGGTATCAAGCTAATTAGGATTTTCCTCCTTGTCTTCTTCAATTATTATGGGAGATTTATGATTTACAACATTTCCAAAACGTAAATTGATTTCTTGTAATTGTACAGGAAATTCCTATAATTTCACTAGGGCAATTAAATAAGTAGAAAAAGTGTCTACTTCAACATTGTAAACACCTCTGTTATTATACAATTTATGATTGTGTAATACTTGCAAACTACAATCTCTAACATGTTTAGAACACTCAAAACCAAGTGCATAACTGGCGTGCATATCTGGTTGCGTGCATAATGGTTGTGTGCATAACTTGGAGGTTTAAGTTGGCTGCGTGCATTACTGGCTGTGGGAAAAATGGGTTGGTTGCGTGCATAATAATATTGGTGTGACCGGTCGAGAGTTGCGGATTCCTCTCTGGCCCACCACATCGTAATATAGCCGATCAGTGGCCCCCCTAACCTAACCAGATCCAGGTTTGGGCTGGGCCATCTGGGCTGGAGGTGTGTGCTCTGAACCGATGAATCTGCGTGCTGATCAGACCCTCTGTGATCCAACCACATCGGGGGCTTGGGCCAGTGGTGTGAGCTTCTCCATTGGGGCCCTTCTGGAGAAAACTCTCCCGTCCTCTCACATGCGTTTGAGATTGGATTAGGGGCTGGCACGTTTCATGGGGTATAATGGAGGTGGACCTTCGCTCGCTCTGCTTGCTGCAGAAGCCGAATCCTTTAAGAAATTGATCAATGCATATGGGAAAAAAGACAGTGCTTCTCCCGGTACCTAAATTCATAAAGAAATTGGATGACGTTCCGACAATCACCCTCCCACACGACCAACCTATGAGAGTCGTTGTTTCCATGGCAAATCGTGCATTGGTAGGACAGTTCTATGGGCTTTGGCCCTCCCCTTGCACAACGGACAATTGGATACAAAAAAAATGGAGACCTCTAATCTCAGCTAGTGTTACCTCTTATGCAGTAGGCAGAGGATTCTTTATATTCGAATCCATCTCAAAAGATGATAGGGACCTGATCTTCAGAAGCGGTCCTTACTTCATGGGACTGCAGGAACTGTATTTAAACCAATGGACACCCGATTTCTACCCAGCCCTTGATGTACCCAAAGCAATTCCTGTCTCGGTTTGCTTGCCCAATCTACCGATCCACTGTTGGAACTCTCCGTCTCTACAATCAATAGGGAATGGGCTAGGGAAATACATAGATCAAGTTGATCCCAAGGGTCAGTACTCCTGTTCCAGGATCTGCGTGGAAGTGGATCTAGAAGCTGGTCTCCCTAAAGCCGTCAAGCTCACCGTTGGAGAATGGCAGCACTTTCAGAAGTTAGACTATGAACAGTTACAATTTAAATGCATAAGCTGCCATGAACATGGTCACTTCCAAAAGAACTGTCCAAAGGCCCAAACAAATCAACAAGAAAAAGATGTCGGGGAAGGATGGCAACAAGCAAAAAGGTCGAAGGCAAATCAAAAAATCCCTCTCAAAAAATATGGCACCACTACTAATCCGTCCATATCCAAACACGGAAAGGAACAGGAACCTCTGCAGGAGAAACTACCGATAGGAAACAGATTTGAAACGTTAGGAAATCAAGAGCTTGAGCATAGTGCTCCAAATGATTCCTCAGAAAAAAAAAACACAAAGATTGCAGAGGTGGAAAAACAAGCAAACAAGGAAATATTGTCTCCCCAGGAACAAGATGAAAAAAAGGTAGCCATGATCTAGAAACATAGAAAGAAGACACAGAGGAAGAGGACGGAGAAATAGATCTATCTGAATACTCCAATCAACAAGTTAATCGAGGAAGGAAATCGACAAAGGAAAGAAGAGAAAGGGCCACTTACAAAGAGAAACTCTAGGGTTCCCAACCCACCTTTGAAAAAATTCTAAACACTCGTAGTGCAAGACACCAGGGGCACCCCTCCAAAGGGACCTCTTCCAATCCAAAGAAGTAAGAGATGAAGGTAGTATCCTAGAATTGTAGGGGGCTGGGAAGCAAAACCAAGGAAGAATAGATGAAAGACCTTCTTCGCATTTCAAGCCCGGACATTCTACTTATCCAGGAGACTAAAATGGAGGAACTAGCCTTTCTCCAAACAAGCAAAAAATTTCAAGAAAATGGACACGGAATAGTGGTCAGTGCAAGACGAGCCTCCAGAGGTTTAGGCACTCTATGGGATAAGGACAAATATGAGCTACTAGATTTTGATATATGCATTCACTGGATTTACACCAAACTCCTCCACAAGAAGTCAGATCTCCAGATCTTCCTCTTTAACATTTATGTTCCGAATCTTATCTCTGAAAAAAAATATTGCTGGAATCTCATCCAAGGCTATCTCAGAATTCATTAATTGGAGAATATTGTTTTAGCTGGAGATCTAAATGTAACTTTGTCCCTAGGGGAAAAAAGAGGGGGGTCCATTGTAAGAGACCAATTTCGGGAAATAGTGGAAGATCTCATTCACGAATGGGAGCTTGAAGATATTAATCCCTCGAAAGGTAAATTCACTTGGACAAACAAGAGAATGGGTCCAGGGCATATCGTCGCTAGATTGGATAGATTCTTAGTCCACAACTCCTTTATCCTTCTTGGACTGGATGTATACTCTAAAATACTGCCCTTCAACGCATCTGATCACAAGACTATCCTTTTAGAAGTCTCTAAAAACAAAAATTTGGGGCCAATTCCTTTCAGGTCCAGCCCATCTTAGATCCAAAAGGAAAGCTTCCATGAGATTGTCCTCAAAATATGGTCAATACCAGTATCAGGATCACCTTTCTATGTATGGGAAGAAAAATTGAGGCGCCTTAAAAAAGAAATAAAAAGTTGGGCCAAAAACATTAAACCCCCTTCACATAAGAGGATGGAAGCCCAAACTCAGCTGGAAAATCACCAAATTCTGTTGGAAGAAAGTACGATCACCAATGAGAATATGAAACATGAACTGGAACTACAAATGAAGCTTCGCGTTGCTTGTATAAAGGAGGAAGACTACTGAAGGCATAAATCTAGAAGCCTTTGGCTTCAGGCCGACGATAAGAACACCAGTTACTTCCACAAACAAACTAAAGCTAGGAGGCAGTACAACTCGGTTAAAGAAATTCAAAGTCATGCCCATATCATAAATTACTTCAACGAAGTTAAACATGTTGCTCATCTCCACTTCAAAGAGCTGTACTCATAAAATATCCATGCTCGAGACAAAAGAAGTAAGGAGATAATTGAATTGGTACCAACCCTTGTAACGCAGGATATCAACCAAAAACTTATGGCAATGGTAACCAGAAAAGAAATCAAAACCGCCTTGGAAAATATGGAACCAGATAAAGCCCCCGACCCGGATGGCTTTACTATAAGGTTCATAAAAGCCTGTTGGCCAATCATCAAAAAAGACCTGCAAAGAATGGTCGTAAAATCTCAAAATTATCATAAGATCGGAGGGAGCACAAACTCGGCATTCTTAGCTCTGATTCCTAAAGAAAAAGGAGCCATCTCCTTTGACCGATATCGTCCAATCTCTCTTTGCAATATTGGATATAAGACCATAACAAAAGTAATAGCCAATCGAATCAAAGACATACTCCCTGCCATCATTCCAGAGAACCAAGGGGGGTTCGTCAAAGGCATAAACATTACTGATAACATCATTCTAGTTCAAGAAGCTATTCAATCAAGCAACCATCGAGGGGAAAAAGGTATGACTATTAAATTAGACTTAGCTAATGCATTCGACAGGGTGCGACATGATTTCTTGTTTCAGGTAATGATCCAATTCGGATTTGCCCCGGACTTTGTCAATTGGGTTAAGGCCTGCATATGCTCCCCTTGGATAGCCCCGTTGAATAATGGGCTAGTTGCTAACTTCTTCCAAGTCACCAAGGGGTTGCACCAAGGCTGTCCGATGTCACCTCTGTTGTATGCTATTCAAGCTTCTGTCCGCAGCTTTCAACTAGAGCACTGTCGAATCCATGAAGAACTATTGGGAATCAAAATTGCCCAAGGAGTCAAAGAGATCAACCATGCCCAATTCGTAGATGACATGCTCCTATTGGGAGGAGCCAGTAAAATAAATGATAGGAGAATAAAAAGGGAGCTCGATATCTACAAGGAAGCTTCTGGCAATCAGATTAACTACAGGAAAATCTAAATATATGGGTGGAATTGTACCAATATAGAAATGACGGACATCACCAGAATTCTAGAAATGGAGGGGAAGACTCACTGGGATTCTTTTCAATACCTTGGAATCCCCATTTCCAGAGCAAACATGAAATCTGATCAGTGGACTCATCTCCTCGACAAGCTAAAGAACAAAATCAACACTTGGAGAACAAAGTGGCTCAACAAAGCTGGGAAGCTGGTCCTGATAAAATCAATACTACTTAGCATTCCAATTTTTCAAAGATCAATCCTTTTGGCTCCAATCAGATTCATCAATAAAATGGAAGCAATCCTAAGAAGATTCTTATGGAAACGGGCTAAATATAGTGAAAACAAGCTGCATTTGGTCAGCTGGGGAAAAGTCACCAAGTCGATTTTAGAAGGCGGCCTCCAAATCAGAGATATCAAAGCTCAAAATCTAGCTCTTGGGGCGAAATTGCTTTGGAATCTGGTAACAAGAAATTTAAGCTAGAGCAATAAAGTACTTTGGAAAAAATATTACACTAGACCCCGTTCTACATGCCTTGATAAGCCTCCAATGGTAAGGAAAGGATCCATGATTTTTAACATATGTCGAAAAGCCTTTGAGTTCTTCCAGCCTCTCTTAACATGGATTCCGGGGAATAGCAACAAAATTCTTATATGGGAAGACTCAATCCTTGGAAGGGATACACTGGACTCAATATTAAAAAATTCCAATCTAAAAGTCCATTACAAATCCCTCAACATTACCTCCCTATGGGATATCTCCGTATGGAATGAGGATAGTTCTAAGTCATGGAAGGAGTGGAAACTTCCAGATTGCCCAAACCATATGATTGATGAAGAACGTACTTTGATTTCCTACCTTCATGGGAAGTCCCTTGTAGCAGCTAAGGTGAAGGACACGCGTGGATGGGGATCAAAGTCTGGCTTATACACAACTGTTGAAGGTTACAAACAAATCAAAGCAATCACGAATGTCCCCATCAACCCAACTCTCTGGAAAGAAATATGGAGATTCAAAAGTCGATATTTTCATTTGGGCGTTGGCCCATAATAGCATCCTAACTAGAGAAAACCTCAAAAAAAGGGGATGGGGAGGTCCAACTAGATGCCCATTCTGTCTACTATATGAAGAAACAACAAATCATATTTTGCTTAACTGTCCCTTTGTTGCAAGGGTCTGGACACATGCCCTGGGCTCTTCGTTGACCCAGCTAACTCTATCTAATATGGTTCCTTCTCTACTAAGTGAGTGGGCCTCTATGTATCCCTATTCTCTAATAAAAAAAGACAGCATCAAAGCCTGTTGGTTAGCTCTCCCCAAGTTTGTCCTCTAGGAAATTTGGATGGAAAGAAATGCTCGAATTTTCAGAAACAAACCTTCTCAGGCAGTCCATGTGGCTACGAAAGCTCATGCCTTGATGGGAGACTGTTTAAACTCTCTTCCAATCCAGTAGAATAAATGCTTGTTGAATTGGGATGAAGATTCTTGGATGAACAAAATCCTTCCCTTCCCTCATACCACTGCCCTTGCTACTATCAATCTAGAAAATTGGGAAAATAGGAAATTAGGATGGATGATCCAAGCTTTAAACGGTGGCAGAAGTCTTTGAAGGGGCACACCCTTTTCTTCATTGGGGCTTCCAAAGGGAACCCAGGGGAGGCTAGAGGAGGAGGGTGTTGATGTATATGTAACTTCGGAATGTATTTCATCTATGTATTTCATATATATTTATTGTACCCTTATAAGAGATGTGTTATTCCTCTATAAGGAAGTGTCGTCATGTGTATTGACAAGTGTCGCAAGTGTGTGTACTTGGCGATGGGTTATTAGACCACCATGTGTGGGGTTGGCCCTGAAATATATATTATATGGTTGATGTACCTAGCTAGACAAGTCGACCCCATAAGGTCACTGGGCAAACAGACTAGTATAAATAGAGATCGGGAGATCTCTATTTTGATCACTCGGAAACTCATACTTCTCTCACTCAGAAAGTGGCGCACTAGTGAGGAGGAGGATCATCTGCTACTAGGAGACTATCTCAGTGTATTTTGGTTGTACTTTGGTTGAGCCACTGCTCTCTCTATCTCTGAGGAAGTTGCGGGGTTTTTCACCTTAGGTTTTTCCCCACGAAAACTCTGTGTCTCTTGTCTCTCATGCTTTTGATTCTTATGATGCTTGTTATGATTGATATGCATTGATATACTGTACATGTTATTCTCTCAGTAAAGATCCTAGAGTATTGTGAATTAATGCTCAAAATTTAACATGGTATCAGAGCTAACATGAGAAGAAGACATTTTGCAGTGATGGAAACTAGGGTTTCTTGTTTATTGGGTTTCTCTCCACAGATTTTGGAAAAGCAGTATAGTAGATTGACTCTACTCATCAAGGAGAATCTATCTATCCAATCAGAATTCAATTCTGAGCATTTTCAGATTTGGCCCTAAAAATTAGGGTTTCCACAAAAATAGGAATTTCTGACATCTGAAGACATAGCTGGAAGCTCCTTGCAAAAATCGAAGTTTAGAGCTTTGGATCGAGATTTTTGGCCGGTAGATCTCCGGGAAACTCAAACCCTAATTCAGGGTCCTCCTCAGTGAATCCGGGAAGATAGAAAGGCAGTTTTGAAGGGTGTAGCTTTGTAGATCTCAAATTTTGAATACACCAGGTTGATCAGCTCATCAAGGCGCATCTTTCTATCCTTTCAGAAAGTTGAAGTTCATATTTTGAATTTTTAGGGGTTTTCCGACAAACCCTAATCCGGGACCAGATCCAGTTTTCAGCCAATCAAGTGGTAAGACCTAAATCTTTTCTATTTCCATTTGAAGTACTCTTTAATATGTCTCACCACACCAAGCTTGAGGATAAGCTTGAAGGGGTTGATAACTTCCAAGCCTGGAAGTATAGGATTGGGTTAATCCTGGAAGAGAATGAGTTGGACTCATACATAAAAGAAGACATCCCTATCCCAGAGGATGAAGAGGCTAAGATATTGCATAAGAAGAACTTGGTCAAGGCAAAGAGAATCATTGCTGATTCTATCAAGAATCATCTTATCCCACATGTGTCATCTCTAAAGACACCTAAAGAAATGTTTGATTCTCTGACCAAGCTATTTGAAGGGAAGAACATAAATCGGAAGATGACCCTGCGGAACCAATTAAAAGGAGTAAAGTTTCAGAATGGAGAAACCATTCAATCTTATTTTTCGAGGGTCTCCCAGATTAAGGAACAACTGGAAGCAGCAGATGAAATGGTGGAGAATGGTGAAGTTGTCATGACCACTCTAAATGGCCTACCCAGGTCATGGGATTCCTTTATTCAAAGAATTTGTGCAAGGAAGAAGTTGATTTCCTTCAACAGATTGCGGGAAGAATGTTCTCAAGAAGAAGCAAGGCTTGTGGCCCAAGAAGAAAAGATGGGAAGTGAAGATCAAGCTCTCACAGTACACACCAAGAAAGGAAGGTCAAAGAGAGAGCACTCTCATGCCAAGAAATCTTCACACTATCATCAACATAAAGATAAGAAAGATCTCAGATGCTTCACATGTAATGAGAAGGGTCATTTTGCTTCAGAATGTCCCAAGAACAAAAGGAACAACAACATCAAGAAGAAGAAGGGCAGCAGGAAAAGATATCATGCTCATGCAGCTGAAGATGATGAACCACCCAAAAAGAAGGCTAGAGCAGAAAGTGATGATGATGACTCATCAAGCGAAGAAGAGTATGTTCTAATCTCTGCTCTCAGAGGTACTATCTCCCATGGTTGTAATGATTGGCTTATTGATAGTTGGGCTTCTAAACACATGACTGGGTTTAAAGAATCTTTTGTAAATCTATCTGAACATGAATCACCCCATAAAGTGAAACTTGGGGATGACTGTCAATACCCCATCAAAGGAAGTGGTGAAGCCTCCTACAACCTAGATTCTAGGAAATCTTTGAAGATGAAAGAAGTCCTTTATGTACCTGGGCTCAAGAAGAACTCACTCTCCATCTCTGCATTGGATGCAAAAGGTATGAGGGTTGCATTTGTAGATGGCCAAGTCCTAATGTGGCCAAAGGGTAAACCTATTGATGATGCAGTAGTGATTGGAGAGCAAGAGGGAGGATTGTATAAATTAAAGGGACAACCTGAACATGCCATGGTGCATGACTCCATGGATCCAAGTGAACTTTGGCACAGAAGACTTGCACATATGCACTATAGAGCATTACCCATTGTAAGTAAGGCTGTAGAAGGTCTTCCTGAAATCAAGACCAAGCATGAAGGTGTTTGCAAAGGATGTGCAAAAGGAAAGAACATTAAGAAGGCATTTCCAAGCAGTGAAAGCAAGGCAAAAGATATCTTGGAAATCATCCACTCAGATGTATGTGGTCTTATGTCATCCAGTTCTCTAAGTGGATATGTTTACTATGTCTCTTTCATTGATGACTTCTCCAGGAAGAATTGGGTTTACTTCTTGAAGAACAAAGATGAAGTATTTGATAAGTTCAAGGATTTCAAAACCTTGATGGAAAACCAAACTGATAAGAAGATCAAAACATTCATATCCAACAATGGTAGAGAATTCACCTCAGGTGACTTCAAGAAACTATGTAGTGATTCAAGGATTAAGAGGGAGTTGACTGCTCCTTACAATCCACAACAAAATGGACTTGCAGAAAGAAAGAACAGGACAATCATGGAAGTAGCAAGGGCAATGCTGCATGACCAGGATCTACCAATGCATCTATGGACAGAAGTAGCTAGGACAGCTGTATATGTGCAGAACAGAACACCCCACAAGATATTGGACAACAAGACACCAGAAGAGGTCTTTTTTGGTAAGAAACCTGAAGTCAGCCATCTCAGAATATTTGGTTGTCCAGTATACACACATGTCCCAAGGGAAAAGAGGACCAAGCTAGATCCTTCAAGAAAGAAGGGTATCTTTGTGGGTTACAGTGAAAGCTTGAAGGCTTACAGAATATACTTTCCAAGGTTCAAGAATATTGATGTCAGCAGGGATGTAACATTTGATGAAAACTCAGCGTTCATCAAATCAAGGAAGGCACCTATCGAAGTTTATGAAGAACCTAAGGAAACTAGATTTCAAGACACTACCATAACTGAAGCAATTCCAGAAGTTGTTCGTGAGTTTGAAGATCCGCAAGAACCTGTAGATCCACCCCATGAGGATAACTCTCACAAGAGGAAACCCGCATGGGCTAGAGAGCTCATTCAAGATGCGGAAAGATTTGGCATTCCAGAAGAAGAACACAGAGCAAAGAAGAGAACCAGATCACATACCAGCTATGTTGCTTTACTCTGTGACATCGTGAATAAAGAACCTTCCAGTTATGAAGAAGCAACAGAAAAGAAAGAATGGAAGGATGCCATGGTCAAGGAATACCAATCAATAATGAAAAATGATGTTTGGGATGTTGTCCCAAGACTTAAAGAGAAGCCTGTTGTGACTTCCAAATGGATCTACAAAATCAAGCATGTTGCAGATGGCAGTGTAGAGAAATACAAGGCAAGATTCGTAGCTCGTGGATTCTCTCAGAAAGAGGGAATAGATTATGAAGAAACTTTTGCACCCATAGCCAGGTATACTTCCATTGGAACGGTACTTCCCTGGCTGCAACAATGAAATGGAAAATACACCAGATGGATGTCAAAACTACTTTCTTGAATGGTGTAGTTGAAGAGGAAGTATATGCGGAACAACCACTTGGTTTCGAAACACATGACAGGGAGTCATATGTGTGTAGATTGAAGAAAGCTTTGTATGGCTTGAAGCAAGCTCCCAGAACTTGGTATGGTAGGATGGACAGTTTTCTATCTAGTTTGGACTTTACTAAGAGTAAAGCGGATTCCAACCTTTACTACAAGGTTGAGGAAGGGAATCCAGTGATACTACTATTGTATGTGGATGACCTGTTTGTGACAGGAGATGACGGATTGATTTCAAATACAAAACGGAAGCTTGCTACTGAGTTCGATAAGAAGGACCTAGGGATGATGCACTATTTCCTAGGTATGGAGGTGTGGCAGAGTACAGATGGGATCTTCCTTGGACAAGGGAAGTATAATGTAGATATCCTGAAGAGGTTAGGGATGATGGATTGCAAGGCCATGGCCACACCTATGGCATCGAATCTGAAGCTTCTATGTGATGCTTCATCTGAGCTGGTTGATGTCTCTATGTATCATCAAATGATTGGGTCCTTGATGTACCTGACGAACACGAGACCAGATATTTGCTTTGTGGTGAACACATTGAGCCAGTTCCTGACGGATCGGAGGAGTGTTCACCTGGTTGTTGTAAAGCATATTCTGAGGTACCTGAAGGGTAAAGTTGATTATGGGATCAGGTATGAAGCGAATCAAAAGTTTAACCTACAGGGTTATGTTGATTCAAATTGGGCAGGCAGTGCTTCAGATAGGAAGAGCACATCTGGGTGCTGCTTCAGTATGGGATCAGGTGTGATCTCTTGGTTTAGCAGGAAGCAGTCCTGCGTAGCACTACGTACAGCTGAGGCAGAGTATGTTGCAGCCTGTTCAGCTAGCTGTGAGGCAGTATGGTTTCGGAAGCTACTGTATGAGTTATTTGATCTCCCATTGGATGCTACTGGTATCTTCTATGATAACCAGAGTTGTGTGAAGCTGTCTGAGAACCCAGTGTTTCACGACAGGTCGAAACAATAGAGATCAAATATCACTATATCAGATATATGGTGCAGAGAGGAGCAGTGAAGCTCCTGTATGTTGCGACAGACGAGCAGATTGCAGATGTATTGACGAAGCCATTAGCCAGAGTGAAGTTTGAGTACTTCAGAGAGAGGGTGTTCTTCAGATCGATGACACTTCGAGGAAGAAGTGATGGAGACATTTGTTGAAGCCATTCCAAGCATGTTGGAAGGAGGATCTTTCACATGGTTGTGGATGCAAGCGCTGGATGATGAGCATCAGGATGATGTTCTAGTTTCTGCTCTGTATGATCAGTTGGATCATTTACATTTGTGTATATATGCATCAGGATGATGTTGGATATGATCAGTTGGATCATTTATATGTATATGTATGCATCATGTTGGATGCTGGATATGATCAATTGGATCATTTGTATATGCATCATGTTTAATGCTTGGATCATGTATCTGTGTATGTATCAGGAGGATACATTATATGATCGGGTGGATCATGTATGATGATATGTATCAGGTAGATACTTGGTATGCATCAGGTAGATGCATTGTATGATCAGGATGATCATGATGACAAGTTTCAGGATGTTGCTCCAGATGATATGTACCAGGATGGTACAGTGATGATGATCAGGATGATCATATGTATTAGGTGGATACATTACATAATTAGTTGGATTATGTGTGATGAGTTCCGAAGACATAGATGCACAGTGCCTTTCCGACATGGTGGTAGATGTGTTCTCCCATGTGCGTTGATGTAAGTGCAAAGCCTTTCCGACATGGTGGTAGATGTGTTCTCCCATGTGCGTTGATGTAAGTGCAGTGCCTTTTCGACATGGTGGTAGATGTGTTCTCCCATGTGCGTTGATGTAAGTGCAGAGCCTTTCTGACATGGTGGTAGATGTGTTCTCCCATGTGCATTGATGTAAGTGCAGAGCCTTTCCGACATGGTGGTAGATGTGTTCTCCCATGTGCGTTGATGTAAGTGCAGAGCCTTTCCGACATGGTGGCAGATGTGTTCTCCCATGGTTGTTGATGTAAGTGCTTTGAGCCTTTCACGGATGGTGGTAGGTTGGTCCTCCCATGCCGATGAGTGTGAGTGCTGTGTGTGTGCATCTAGGTTGTGCTTCATGATACTCTATGGCCGTGGACAGGTTGTGCAATAGCATGTAAAAGGTCCTAGGAGATCTGATAGGTTGAGCTGTGTGCTCGTAATCAGTCCTGGGATGCTCTTTCGAGGTTTTGTTGACTCACGTAATAAGTCTTGAGGATTCCACAGTATGAACAGTGATGATGAAGACCTGTAGGTGGTGGGCCTACATCCAGTATGAAAAAGGACTGGCTCTGTAGAACTTCCTATGACGAGTAAAGTCAGAGATTGTTTGAGATAGAAGCAGCAGTGACGATGACGATGATTCGAGGACGATGCATCGATGACGATGATATCGAGAAGAAGACTTGTCTAGCAGATCTGTGTCGAGAAATACCTTCCTAGTTAAGAGGGAGTGTTGATGTATATGTAACTTTGGAATGTATTTCATCTATGTATTCCATATATATTTATTGTACCCTTATAAGAGATGTGTTATTCCTCTATAAGGAAGTGTCGTCATGTGTATTGACAAGTGTCGCAAGTGTGTGTACTTGGCGATGGGTTATTAGACCACCATGTGTGGGTTCGGCCCTAAAATATATATTATATGGTTGATGTACCTAGCTAGACAAGTCGGCCCCATAAGGTCACTGGGTAAACAGACTAGTATAAATAGAGATCGGGAGATCTCTATTTTTTTAATCACTCGGAAACTCATACTTCTCTCACTCAGAAAGTGGCACACTAGTGAGGAGGAGGATCATTTGCTACTAGGAGACTATCTCAATGTATTTTGGTTGTACTTTGGTTGAGCCATTGCTCTCTCTATCTCTGAGGAAGTTGTGGGGTTTTTCACCTTAGGGTTTTCCCCACAGAAACTCTGTGTCTCTTGTCTCTCATGCTTTTGATTCTTATGATGCTTGTCATGCTTGTTATGATTGATATGCATTGATATACTGTACATGTTATTCTCTCAGTAAAGATCCTAGAGTATTGTGAATTAATGCTCAAAATTTAACAGAGGGGTGCTGCTACGCCCCAATGAGGTTCTTGAAATCCATTACTCCTGGGGAATTGGCGAGGACACTAATAATATTGTTGAATTCTTAGCACTTTGGCATGACTGTACCAAGCTAAGACAAGGAAAATCAGTGAAATTAATGTCTTTGGTGATTCAAGGATGGTGATCCAAGCACTAATCAATAATAAACAACCCAACAATATGAGACTCAGGAAAATACTCGAGAAAATCAAGATTCTCATGAAACTCTTTCAAATAATTGAGTTATTCCATATCCTGTAAAACCTCAATGGAGAAGCGGATCTTGCTGCTAATGAAGCAGTCACCCTGAGTGTATCATCCCCTTCTCCTTCTTAAAAGCAGGGAAGGAAACATTAACAACACACCGGGCTTTTGGCAGACTTAGCCCCAATATCCTTTCTGCAAATTTCATAACAATTAAAAACTTCTCTATACAGGTGTAACTTCAATAAAACACAGCGGAATTCAACATAACAACATACATAAGCACAAATAGAAGATGATTCCATATGCAGGGATTCAATCCCATTCTCATGCTATGCATAGACTTCATTACAATATCAATCTCATGAATAAATAACATTCAAATTAGCACATTGCAGAACACAGAATATATATATAAATTAAACCACATAGAGCACTTATCTTGCAACGCAATGTCCAACGACTGGCTACATGAGAGCAACGTTCCACCCAACCATAGATCTCTGTCCAGCCTGTATTCTTTCAGCTGAGAGATCACCCCCGAGCTGGGCTGTGTATCCACTAAGGAGGAACTAGATGGCTCACTCACAGTCAGGGTTTCACTCAAACAGCCATGCTAAGCCAACACACAGTTGGGTTTTTCAAGCATGCAATAGGAGATGGAGGAGGATGCTAGTCCATTGTGCTCAATCCCAGAGCTAGGTCCACATCAAGCTAGACTCAAACGATCCTAGCCTCCATTCGAACATCCACACTTGGATTTCTCACAGCTCTGTTCAACAATTAACCCAAATCCGTCACTGGTTTTTCTGGGCAGTTAAACTGGGTTTCCCATGGATTTCGGGGTAGTTATTGCTCCCAAATTCACCCCAAGGCTCATACCAACAGATCCCCCATTGGATTTCACTGTCCAATACCCATTCTAGGCGTTTTTGGCTTCCCAAAACGTGGGTTCTCTCCCAGACGCGATTTATGGTTTCCTCACTGCTGGCACTCATTTTTTTGGATGGGGAATGATACTACCCCCTCCACAGTGGAATGGGGATGAGGAAGAAGCCCATTCCAAGAGGTAGAGTAACTTGTGGGACAAGTAAACAGAGCCCATACCTACCCATACGAATTTCAGGGTTGCCCATCCACCATTAAAGCCATTGACTTAATTCTTCAACCACTTTCTTACAACAGGAATAAATGTCATCTAGAAAGTCAAATGGGTTCTCATAAGGACATGTGGCAGCCTAGGGTTTAGTCCCATAGCCCCCTCACCACTCCCTAGTGGATACACGTGGCCCCTTCTCATTCGTTGCCTCCTTAGCCAGTTTTGGACATTTTATATTTCATGATGTTTAATTACATCCTATTACAATTTCCATGGCTTAAGAGCACATGGTAATCAAAATATCAAATACTTGCCCTTTAAATAAAATTCGGGCTTTCACTAGCGGGGCCTTGGCCTTGAGCTCCACGCTAGGAAAACATACATCACATGTACACATTATTTACATTAAAGGCTAATATATCCTAAGGGTCGGATTGGGGGTATTACACTGAGTAAAGGAATTTTGAATATCAATGGGATTTCCAATCCGTTCACCATCCCTTAAGATCTTCATAATTTCGATGAAAACAGCTGGCTGGTTCACAAACTAATATGGAAGATGATGTCTATTTGGTGGACAGATGATGAACTCTTAAATCGATGGTGAACAAATTGCCTTAAATGTGGACAAATCCCAATCTACGTATTTTCTGATCATAATTAGAATGTTCCTCATGCAACCTTTCCTCGGACCTACTTATGCTAGAGTGTTTTGGCGATTAAAGAAGAACATCTGTCATCTATGCAGGGAGATCTGGCTCGCATTTCATGCAGACATATCGAGGAACTCACTCAGTTTGTCTAAATTGCGTTGAAGATGACTAAAGGACTTTATTCCGACTCCATTGTTGGGAGATCTGATCACTGTCTTGGGACATCTTTGTGATGCCTGGAGCAGTCATATTGGCTCTAGGTTATTTCATTTTTCTGATTAGGTTCCTTCTACATTCAGTTCAAGGTTCCTTTATTTTATTGTAACTTATCCAGTAGTTCTTTGCTGATTCTTAATTCAAATCATAACCATTTTTGTTAAAAAACACATTGTAAACACCTTTATCCTTTTGATTATTGGGATTTGCCACTGGCTGAGAAGGTAATTGAGTAGGTCTGGGTGGTTTTTTATTTGATGGAAGTTGTAAAGGTTGTAAATGAGTTAGTTGTGGCTGTGATGATGGAGATGGCAATGTTTGCTGCATAGTTTATCTGTATGGGAGGCCCACACTCCCCATTTTGATATTAGTTTCAATATTCTAAAGTTTAATGTATTAGATATATTTTTCTCTTAGATATATTATTATTATAATAAGTAGCATTTAATATGCTCTCTTTGGCTCACACATGAGGTCCCTACAGCAACCGTGTCCGGTTAGATGCAGCAACCGTATCCGGTTGGATGTTAATAGTCGAATCCGACTCTCATATTGAATAATAAATAAGAATAATATATTTGATTATGATTATAAAATTACAATAAGATGGCCTTTTATAAGGCTTGAGCAATCATAACGAAGGGTTACGACCTTTCACTAATAACCTAATAATCTATTAAGTTATAATTAATAATATTAATTAAATATTCACAACATTGCCTTCCCCTTAGGAAAGCTTTGTCCTCAAAGTTGAGTTTTCTCATGACGTCTTTTATTCTGGCTCTATGTCTCACTGATGACTTGAGAGATGCGATTTTGATTACAACCATTGCCTCCTTTTGATTATTTTGTCTTGGTATTTGCATTAAGTATGAACTTGGTGAAGTTTTGTTTACGCTTTTTCTACTTGTGTGATTGCTTCTTTTAACTATGTTTGTCGTCAATTGAACATGCTCAACATGCATTACGATCTTAACTATTGTCGTGTTGTTATTCCCAACACATATTCTATCAGTTCCCTTGAACGGGCTCTTTGTGCTTATAATGCTCATAAGAACATCGGCATGTCTCTTATCACACTCTTGGTGAGGATCATCTTTCTTCTCATCAAATATTTTGTTGTCATTTTCTTCATTACTAAGGTATGTTATATCTTTGTCTTGCACAATGTCTTGATTGCTACTATTACTCTCATAGGAGATGACAAAATAGTCTACTGTATCTTCATCTTTTACATTAGCTTGGATGGGTTCTTCTACCTGATTTTCACATCCATCTTCATTTTCTTTAAACGTTTCGTCCATAGATTTCTTTATTTCATCTATATCCTTAAGGATTTTCTCAAGGACATTTATGAATTCGTCACTCTCACTATAAGATGCCATAGGTGCATCGATGTTTGTAGAGGGCTATTTTGGCCTTTAAGGTGAAATTTTGAATAATAATATATTAATTAATTAATTAATTAATATATATATATATATATATACAATATTATTATTTTTAACAATATTAAAAATAATAATTATTATTATTAATAATATTGAAAATTTTGAAATATTATAATGTAATATTATAATATTATACTTTTTATTTGTCTTTTTGCAGGTTTAGGGTTTTGTGTGGAGGGAAGGATGCAAGGGGGGCGCACAAGGCATGAGGGAGAGTGTTGGAATGTGGCTCGAAGGGGAGGGACGGTGCTGGATGAAGGAGGATGGACTACGTGTGGGTAGGATGTGAGGGTGTGGGGTTGGGGTATAGCGCAGGTGTATGGAACAGGCGGCGTGGGGTAGCAGCGGCGAGGAGGAGGACAGGGTTGTGGGGGAGGGGGGGTCGCATATGGGAGTCGGCGAGTGAGGGAGGACGACACTTGGGTGGAGTAGAGGCGGCGCAGCAGGGAGGCGGGAGAGTGAGGAGGGAGGTCGGGCGCGTGAGGGAGCTGCGGAGTTGGGCGAGCAGGGAGTTGAGGGGAGAAGGCAAAGTGCAACAATGGTGGCATGGAGGGGCGTGGAGGATGGAGGACGAGGATGGTGGAGCAGGCGAAAGTAGGTGGGGCATGGGTTGAAGGGCGTCCAGGAGGTGGTATGGGAGGAGGGACGTGAGTGGGGATCGCAAGATGTAGAGGGAGAATTGGAAGGGACAAAGGGTGGTGAAAGGGAAGGAGGTGCGAGCAACCAAGGAAGGGGTGCGCAGGAGTTGAAAGGGAGATGGAGGCACGAGATGGGAGGTGGGAGCAGGAGCGGGGCGTGTGGATGTTGGTTGGAAGAAGGATGAGAACAACGTGGAAGCGCGGGGTGAGGGAAGGGCAGCGGAGATGTAGAGTGGAGAGAAGATGTGGAAGATGGGTAGAGAGAGTGAGGATAGTGAGCCGAAACCGAGCTCAATAGTAGGAGGAGCCGAATCTGAGCTCAAGTCGAAGGAGCCAAATCTGAGCTCAGGTCGAAGGAGTAGAATCCGAGCTCACCCGAGGAGTTGATGAGCCGAGCTCAGAGTGCAGGAGCGAATCCGCTCTGATACCAAATGCAGCAACTGTGTTCGGTTAGATGCAGAAACCATATCCGGTTGGATGTTAATAGTCGAATCCGACTCTCATATTGAATAATAAATAAGAATAATATATTTGATGATGATTATAAAATTACAATAAGATGGCCTTTTATAAGGCTTGAGCAATCATAACGAAGGGTTACGACCTTTCACTAATAACCTAATAATCTATTAAGTTATAATTAATAATATTAATTAAATATTCACAGCAGTCCCTTTGTAATCTATAAAAAGGCACCTTGCCTCATAATACAAGCAAGTTTGTGTGTGCCATTCTTGTGTGTCTTTCATTTTTATTTCAGTTTTCATGTTGTCATTAGCTCTGAGTTTCTTTTGGGTTCTCCACTGAGAGGTGAGGCTATCCTAGCCTCACCTTCCATCGTTGTATTCAGCTTTGGTCTCAGTATTTCAGATCTGGCCTGCTCTACAAACAGATCAATTGGCATCAGAGCAGTTTGCTCCTCTCCCTGATCATTCTCATTTTCTGGAAAAACCTATTGTTTCTTTGTCTTGCTTATATCTAGGGTTAGGTATTCGATTGTTGTGTGCATGAGAGTCGAATCTTGTTTTTCTGAAAAATTTGTAGTTTTATTTACTGGATAGGTTTTAGGTGTTTTGGTTTTACTTTGTGTAACATCCTGAATTTTCATAAAAATTTAAAATTTTTGTTAATAGCCATAATAGCTTAATTTACGATAATTTATAATTGCGGAAAATTGTAATTGCTGAAAGTAACAATGTTAAATAAACAGTTGTTTGTACTAAACACGAATAAATTTTTGATATAACTAATGCGACGGTGACAACTTAATTATATACGTAACAACTATCATTAAAATAATTAAATGCATGATTAGAGCAGACTTTTGATGCGACACTTTTCGATGCAATGAGAAGTATGATTAATGTAATAATGAAATGCCAAGTTATAAACATGATATGATACTTTTTCTCTGAGATGATACTAACAGTTTGCTTCTTTGTTGTCCAAGGGAGTCCTATGAGGGACCCCGAAGCTTACTTAGTTGTACACTAAAACATTGGACCTATTCTATGTGCAGACGACAGGTAAGAAGTTTCATGATTACAATAAATTCCAATTCGTGTGAGTTCAAATTCATCTCTGAAAATAAAAATAGAATAATTAAAGACTATTGCAATTATAAAAGCATACAGGTACGATTCACATGCTTACACTTTTTGCTTTCCATGATTCGTCTTGTATTTGAGTCAAATCAACCCAAGTTAGCTGTATGAATAACCATCTAATTAGCAGCATCGTCACTGTAGTCGTCAATGTACTTAGTTGGTTCTGTCGTCGTCCTTGTACTAACTAATTCTGTCGTGACAGTTGTCTAGTTGTTCATTTAATGATAGTACCAAAATGGCACAACTTCATCGAATCGCATAATTTAATGTTTGATAGGAAGTCATGTAGTAATTGTTTTCACAATACTAAATTATATATTTAATTATGAGCTCGTAAGCTCTTGCAGACCATATATAAATAGCCATACTAGGCACTGTGAATCAACTTCCTATCTACCATTATACCATTTGAATGTTATGAATCTATAGAGCCTATCCTAGAAACTATCTATATGTAACACATATTTGAAATAAACGAAGAATATGAATTTATAAAGATTTTAACTAACACCGAACATTATATTAAATATAAGGCGATTAAACTTTGAACTACATATATTATTATCCTATTGACAAGATACAATATATTCCAACCTTTATAGATACAAGAGTATGACTATGTCGATCCTTGACCTAGTGTTAACATTTAAACATATATTGGGATTATTTTAATACAATGTAAACATTGAAATAGAATAACTATGCGAAATAGTGCAATTCAATGCAAACATTGGCATTAAGTCCAAACTATAATATACGTTGCAAATGTTACCAACATTGTAATATGTCGGATTTGATAACCATATCGTGTAAACATTATAATGAAAACTATGCATAGATGTTAATAATACTATGGTGAATTTAAATGGTGATAAGAATGTGAATTTGCAAGGGTTACTGTCACATCGTTTTTGCTGACAAACATTAAATGTGATAATGGACAGGTCGCTAGTTCATTAAATGGTGTCGATCTCGAGCTATGGTAGAGATCACATATCCAACATGCAATTAAATGATTAGTACTAAACCCTTGCCATATGGGATTTTCCAATGGTCCACGTAGATGTGATCATCACTCTATTCGTCGCTGTGTAAGAGTAATGTGCCATGCAATGGTTGTGCTCGCTCCTCTGTGTACCATGGTGGCATTGACAACCTGTGATGAAGAATGGAAATAAATGTTGATGTCGTTGATACCAATGTTGACATAGCTGGCAATGTTGTAACCGTCGATGATTATGAGTCTACGCCGTCGGATGATAACCCTAACTTTTAACATGTCTTTGGTTTTTGAACTGGAAAAGTTGTTTCATTGTGTTATTGTTTCAGTTGGGAGTGGCCGACAGGCTGCCGAAAATTTTGGTAGAAGGTTTAGTGAGGGGTTTAGACCCTGAGACTAGTGAACCAAGTTGAATTTGCAGGTCTTAAACCTCTATAATGGGGTTTTTAGATGAGATCTAAGTCTCTGGTTCGGAGTGTTATCGAAATCGTGGTTGAAGTTTTCGTTTTAGGATAAGAGTAAAAATACACAGGGCTATAGGATTGAGAGAAAGCTTCCTGGTGTCGTTCGCAGCACCATTCTCATCGTTTGTCTGAGAACTCTAAGACTCGGCCAAGGTTTACGAAGGTAAGCATTCTTCTATGGAGAAGTTATTTCTTTTGCTACATTTCGTTTTTCAGTTTTAAATGTAACATGTATCTAACTCCAAGCTATCGTTTGTTAGGTGCAGGATTTTGGAAAGAGTTCATCGAGGGTTTGGTAAATGGAGAACCGCGTGCTCCTACACCGGTAAGCTCCGGGTCTTCCATACCCTCATAGTGCTCTTCGTCTATGGTTGAAAAGGTTTCAAGGGATGAGTAACAGCCTTACCAAGACTTGCCATAGCTCTACCGTTGTTGATGTTTGAGGAAATTCAAAGCACGTTTGTTGTTCAGCGATGTGACTCTCGTTCGTTTATGTGATACTAGGTTTCTATGCTAAAAACAATTTGATTTTTTTCGACTGGAGTTGTAACTTGTCGATGCTTTAGTGTTTGAGCTCTCTCGACTGTTGAACTTTTGGGAAAAAACCCTGTATAACCTTGTTTTGCAAACATGTCTTTAAAATGTTTGTTTGAGAGCGTTGACTTCATTTTGAGGTTGTTCTGTTGTAACAATTAAGAATCTGTAAAACTCGACTGGTATCGTTTTTAGTTATGACAGTCACAAGGAGCCGAGGGTTCATTCTTTGTATAAACTAAACTTCATCGCTTTGGCAATGAAAATAATATATATTAAAAGTTTTATGTAGATGTCTGTGAGATTCAACTTGATACTGTAGGTTGATATCGTGTTTCTTGTTTGGCAATGATGATAACTAAAAAAAAATGTGGAAATGATTTTTATTTTCGTGTGCAAAAGAAAAGAATAGGGCGAAACCCTAATTCGTACTTCTGTTTGGAAAAGAAAATCTAAACGAGAAATAAAGTGTCGAGTAGGGTTCGATCTACAGTTTGTATAACATGTAATGTTTTCTACTGAAAATACGATGATAGAGGAAGACTGAACTTAACTAGAGTTTTGAAATGAAGCTAAACAAAATTACGAATGATGCTTACAGTTTTTACAGGTCTAAGAAAGAAATAAATGGATAATAACAAAGTGATGTTTATAAAGTTTCCTTTAATTATAAGAATGATAATCACACAATGCTTATAATAGGAAATAGAAACAATGTATGTGTACAGTGTAGAAACTAATCTTGGAAACCCTAAATGAAAACTAATGTGTCTTTAAGCAAAAAGAGAACTGTGTTAAGACTGTTATGTATGGTTTTGTTAAGATAAATACATCCACTTAATTTGTAGCTATGGTATTGAATTGAAAAACATGATATAAAGTATAGAGAGATGAAGTCTATATATTTCTTTTATGCATGAAATGATAAGAAAAATGTGATGCATCTATACAGGATTTATACACTGTTCTATCTTTTCGAATCATTGGCATTTGCCTATCCTCTAATCTATTTTAATTTGCATATCTCTATTAGAGTACGATGCTCCCAAACAACATGTGGAAAAATGGGGATATTGGTTTATCAATTTAACATCAAACTTAAACATTCAGACTTAAACATTTATAGAATTAGATTCCTTTTCGAAAGCAGGAAAAAAAGAAAATACTTGTTAAACATAATAGAATTATTTACTAAGAATAAGTTAGAAATTATGTAGAACCTGAGAAAATTCGTAGGGCAACAAACAGCCCAAGAAGACTGTTCCACCCAACCAAAATCCTGAAAACAGTCAAGTACTGTCTTAGGACCCTCGAGCTTGTTCACTGAACCACCAGGAGGAAGAAACTCAGGAATGAGGACTTCTTCTTGCTATAGAAATAACTTCATAATCCTCAATAGTTAGCAGTCCAATAGATTGCACCAGCATCTCTAGTTCCTCTCAGCAATAATGCAAACTCAAGATTACAGTCACCACTAACCTCCCTATTTGAATCTCTCTTGTAATCACCTGATTCACAAGAGGAAAATATTCTACAGAAATATTGATTAAGAGCTGCCTGCCCAATTCGAATTTGCCTATACAGGCTGCCTAGGCCTTTTTAGATGTTACTGGGTCATTAAATGAGCTTCCTGCTCACTCCCTCCACCTGGGGGATAATGCCCTTATTTTAGGGGAAGTTGTCCCATAACCAACAGTTAGTGGTGTGATGCAACTGCTGCTATGTGTCCCATACCTTCCAACAGCTTCCATTCCTCCTAGTGGGTCACTGAACACTCATTCAACAGTCCTCTTGGGTGTTTGTCTCCTAATTAATTTATTTAAATAATAATATTCAGTAATTACATTCATCCATGATCAAAACTGATCATAATTACAAAACTTTGTAATTTAAATTAACATAAAGTATTTTTGCAAAATAAAATAATAATTTCCAGAAATTTGGGTAGGTGACATACACCCCCCCTTAAGTCTCAACATCGTCCTCGATGTTGGCTAATCACTCCTTGAGTGTTCCTGAAACAGAGTTGGGTATGCTTCCCACATACTACTCTCCAACTCCCAAGTTGCCTCTTCTGGGCTAAGGTGCTTCCATTGCACCTTTACTTGCCCAATGCTGCGATTCCGGAGAATAGTTTCCCTCCTTCCGAGGATACAATCTAGTTCCACCGAAAACTCTTCGTCTTGTCCCACCTGTACATCATTCCAGTTTACAACATGAGTAGTATCGTGCACATATTTCTTTAAAAATGATATATGAAAAACATTATGTATTTTTAGGTTAGGTGGTAATGCCAGTTGGTATGCCACTGCTCCAACCTTAGACAATATTTCGAAAGGACCACAATACCTGGGTGCCAACTTGGCACAGCTTCCCAATTTCAATGAACTCTTTTTCGGTCTTACCTTAAGGAACACATGCTCACCAACCTGGAACTCTTTATGAGTTCTTTTCAAATCTTCTTGACTTTTCTGCCTATCTTGGGCAGCTTTTAAATGTCCTTGCACCTGTTTCACAATTAGTTCTAACTCTTGCAATAATTCAGGTCCTAAAACAACTCTATTTACTGGATCATGCCACGAAACAGGTGTATTACATTTCCTACCATAAATAATTTCAAAAAGACTAAGTCTGGCCGATGCATGATAATGATTATTATAAGCAAATTCTGCTAAGTGCATATAATCTTCCCACTTACCAGGCTGATCCTTAACATACATTCTTAATAAATCTTTTAACATTTGGTTTACCCTTTTTGTCTGTCCATCCGTCTATGGATGAAATGTTGTACTGAAATTTAAGTTGTATTCAATACCTTAAACAGTGACCTCCAGAAGTTTCCTGTAAACTTCGAGTCACGATATGAAATTATTACTTTCGGTATTCCATGAAGTCTAAAAATCTGTTTCATAAAAATTTCTGCAATATCTGGGGCTTTATGCGTGGTCTTCGCTGGTATGAAGTGTGCTGCCTTGCTGAGTTTGTCCACCACCACCATGATAGAATCATGTTGTTTCTGATTTTTAGGTAATCCAGTAATGAAATCTATGCTGATCACTTCCCATTTCTAGCTTGGTATTGGTAATGGTTGCAACAATCCAGTAGGATGTTGGTGTTCGACCTACCTTTTGATAATCTGAGCATTTTGTGATGTATTCTGCTACTTCATCTTTCATTCTGGGCCAATAGTATTCTTTTCTCGGCATAGTGATGGTCTTTTGATATCCTGGATGACCAGAATAGTGACTTTTATGCATCTCATTTAATATCAGAAATTTTATTTCTGGTATATTTGGTACATACAATCTGTTTTTATACAGTAATAGACCATTTTCCTTAATTATGTAATCTGTCATACAATTTTCAGAACTATTATTGGCTGTCTTTTCCTTCATTTTTCAGTATTCTTCATCTGTTTCACCTTTTTCCAAAATCTGATTTTCCAAATCAGTTGAATAATTATTGATTGTTGAAATGAAATTTAGTTTTGCCTTGCGACTCAAGGCATCTGCAACTTTGTTCTCCTTTCCTTTAATATGCTGAATTTCGAAATCATACTCACTTAAGAACGTCAACCATCTAGCTTGTCTAGCGTTTAGGTTTGTTTGATCCAATAAATATTTTAGACCCATGTTATCTGTTAATAATGTAAACTTTATACCAATAAGGTGATGACGCCACATTTTTAAGGCATGAATAACTACTAATAACTCTGAATCATATGTAGAGTAATTATTTTCATGTACTTTCAGCTTTCTAGATTCATATGCTATTGCATGTCCTTCCTGTGTCAAGACTCCACCGAGTCCATCATTGCATGCGTCTGTACAAACTACAAAATCCTTGTTGGGGTCAGTTATCTTCAAGATAGGTGCTGTCGTCAATAGTTCCTTTAATTTCTTAAAACTCTCAGCACATTTCTGATCCCAAACAAATTTCTTCTCTTTCTTCTGCAAGGAAGTTATGGGGTTGGCAGTTTTTGAAAAATTCTCTATAAACTTTCTGTAATACCCAGTAATGCCCAAAAATGATCTTACATCCGACACATCTTTAGGAACCGGCCAGTCATTAATGGCCCTTATCTTGTCGGGGTCAACCAAGATTCCCTCTGCTGAAATTATGTGTCCTAAATACTGAATTTTGTCTTTGTGGAAGTCACACTTACTAAATTTGGCATACAATTGATGATCTCTTAATACTTGTAAGATAATCCGTAAATGTTCATCATGCTCTTCTTTGCTTGTTGAATACACTAAAATATCGTCTATAAACACAACAGCAAACTTGTCTAAGTACTTATGCAAAATATTATTCATCAAACACATAAATACAGCCGAGGCATTAGTCAAGCCAAACGGCATGACTACGAACTCGTAATGTCCATACCGAGTTCGGAAAGCTGTTTTGAAACTATCTTCGTCCTTAACTCTTACTTGATGATATCCTGATCTTAGATCAATCTTCAAAAATATTGTTGCTCCACGCAGCTTATCAAATAGATCATCTATGCGAGGCAGCGGGTATATATTCTTGATCGTCATCTTATTAAGCTGGCGATAATCTATGCACAATCTTAATGTTCCATTTTTTTTCTTAATGAAGATGACAGGTGCTCCCCAAGGAGACACACTTGGTCTAATATACTTCTTGTCAATAAGTTCCTTCAACTGAGATTTTAATTCGTTTAACTCCAGTATATTCATCTTGTACAGAGCTTTTGAATTTGGTACTGCTCCTGGTATCAACTCTATGGTAAAATCTAAATCTCTTTTGGGTGGTAATCCTGGAATCTCCTCAGGAAATACATCTTCAAAATCTTTTAGGACAGGTATGTCCTCTAATTTCAGTTTGTCCTCTTTATCCATAACCTCATCATTTACCACGTTTACTACAAACATTTGGCATCCCTTCCTAACTGCCCTCTTAACTTGCATGGTTGAAATCTGTCTAAGGGTTACCTTCCTTGGAATCCCTTTTATTTCTACAGTGTTCCCTTCATCATTTAAGCATGTAAAACTTTTTCCATAACAGTCCAGGATGACATGATGGGCTTCTAACCAATCCATCCCAACTATAATATCATACGAACCTAAAGGTAGAATATTCGGCTTGATTTGTGTTTGCAAATAATTCAAGGACAACACACAGTTTTCTATAAAATCTGATACCTTCCTCTTTGTTCCAGTTACTAGTCTAACTAGCCATGATTTACTAAACTTTTCAGTTTTCAGTTTAAGACTTTCCACAACATCTAGTGATATATAACTTAAACTAGCACCTGGGTCAATTAAAACAGTAATAGGATGGTCATGTATCATACCTTCAATCTCTACTATCGAGATTTGATGATCTGCTTGCCTGTTGTCAAGTGTTGCGTTAATTCTTGGCATCTCCCTTGCTATGTCTCCAACAGTAGGTTCAGTCTGTATAGAGTTGATGTTGTTTGTCTTCCGCTTCCTTAAGGGACATTCTGATGCGTAATGGGGGCCTTGACATTCAAAACATTTAATATGTGTCTTTGGCTCACTGGTCTTGGCAGTATTAGATGCATTTTTTGGTGCTGTAGAATTCTGCTGTGAATTATTTCTGGAATTATTCCCTTGGGAATTTCGATTCTGAAAATTCTTCCTTTGGAATCCGAAATTCCCACTAAATCTGAAATTTTTCTTCTTCTATTCAAAATTGTTGGGCTTATGATTTTTCCAATTAGACATACCCTCTCTCTTCCGATTTGTATCATAATAGAAAACTGCCTTTCTCATAGCCTCTTCTAATGTTTTAGGATTGTCATACTCAATTCTGTCTTTAATTCTGAATGGTAAACAGCTTAAGTACCTTTGAATTTTTGGTTTATCTTCTATGAGGTATGGTACATATCTCAGTAAGTTCAGAAATTTATTGTTCATTTCCTTCATATTCATACCTCCCAACTTCAAATCGTAGAATTCTTTAGATTTTTCTTCATAGTACTGCTCAAATAGATACTTCTTTTTGAAATATCATTTGAAAGCACTCCAGCTTACATCTTTATCTTTGATGCCATTTACCCTTTTAATGTCTTGCCACCAAATATCTGCTTTTCCAGTCAAGTTATATATAGCCATGTTTGCCTTTAAGAACTCTGAATAGTTATAGATATGGAAGTATTTCTTCATCCCTGACAGCCAAGATTCAGCTGTTTCACCTTTCTCAGTTTCTCCATTGAAAGTTGGAGGTCTTATCTTCTTGAATTCTCCAGAAATCTGCTCATATTCCTTATGATTTTTCCTTCTTGGTTTGGAATCTCCTTCACTGCTGTCACTGGTTTAATTACGCTTCCTTTTGCGTTCTGCAATAGCATCTCCAAATGAGGTTGAGCTGTCTTTTACTTCGCTGATTTTTATGTTCTGAGTTTTATCAGTGTGAGGCATGTCCTCAACTTTGGAAATATCTTCATTGTTTCTCTCTTGTTCCTCTATCTGGCTGTGTTCAAACAACACTTGATTGAGTTGTTCTTGTGCTTGCAGAATCTTTTCATTATCTTGTTTCACAGATTTGATTTATGCCTTTAATTCTTGAAAGGCACGTAACAACTCCGTTGAACTGTTATTTAACTCCCCGTGACCTTCCTCTACAAAGTGTTGTCCCGAACTGTGACTATTTGGCTGAAATCTGTCACTTAAATGTTCAGTTGAGTTCTCCATACCTGTAACTGAAATAATTTCTGATAACATAATAATAAAATTTTCAAGTTAGTATAATTTTTTGCTGCAAAAAGAATTTTCTGTTGTATATAAAAAATTTCTTCTGCGTGTTTTGGACCTCATTCAAGCCTAGAGTTTGAATCTGTGCTCTGATACCACATGTAACATCCCGAATTTTCATAAAAAATTAAAATTTTTGTTAATAGCCATAATAGCTTAATTTACGATAATTTATAATTGCGGAAAATAGTAATTGCTGAAAGTAACAATGTTAAATAAACAACTATTTGTACTAAACACGAATAAATTTCTGATATAACTAATGCGACAGTGACAACTTAATTATATATGTAACAACTATCATTAAGATAATTAAATGCATGATTAGAGCAGACTTTTGATGCGACACTTTTCAATGCAATGAGAAGTATGATTAATGTAATAATGAAATGCCGAGTTAGAAATATGATATGATACTTTTTCTCTGAGATGATACTGACAGTTTGCTTCTTTGTTGTCCAAGGGAGTCCTATGAGGGACCACGAAGCTTACTTAGTTGTATGCTAAAACATTGGACCTGTTCTATGTGCAGACGACACGTAAGAAGTTTCATGATTACAATAAATTCCAGTTCGTGTGAGTTCAAATTCATCGCTAAAAATAAAAATAGAATAATTAAATACTATTGCAATTATAAAAGCATACAGGTACGATTCACATGCTTACACTTTTTTCTTTCCATGATTCGTCTTGTATTTGAGTAAAATCAACCCAAGTTAGTTGTATGAATAACCACCTAATTAGCAGCATCATCACTATAGTCGTCAATGTACTTAGCTGGTTCTGTTGTCGTCCTTGTACTAACTAATTATGTCGTGATAGTTGTCTAGTTGTTGTCATTTAATGATAGTACCAAAATGGCACAACTTCATCGAATTGCATAATTTAATGTTTGATAGGAAGTCATGTAGTAATTGTTTTCACAATACTAAATTATATATTTAATTATGAGCTCGTAAGCTCTTGCAAACCATATATAAATAGCCATACTAGGCACTGTGAATCAACTTCCTATCTACCATTATACCATTTGAATGTTATGAATCTATAGAGCCTATCCTAGAAACTATCTATATGTAACACATATTTGAAATAAACAAAGAATATGAATTTATAAAGATTTTAACTAACACCAAACATTATATTAAATATAAAGCGATTAAAATTTGAACTACATATATTATTATCCTGTTGACAAGATACAATATATTCCAACCTTTATAGATACAAGAGTATGACTATGCCAATCCTCGACCTAGTGTTAACATTTAAACATATATTGGGATTATTTTAATACAATGTAAACATTGAAATAGAATAACTATGCGAAATATTGCAATTCAATGCAAACATTGGCATTAAGTCCAAACTATAATATACGTTGCAAATGTTACCAACATTGTAATATGTCGGATTTGATAACCATATCGTGTAAACATTATAATGAAAACTATGCATAGATGTTAATAACACTATGGTGAATTTAAATGGTGATAAGAATGTGAATTTGCAAGGGTTACTGTCATGTTGTTTTTGCTGACAAGCATTAAATGTGATAATGGACAAGTCGTTGGTTCATTAAATGGCGCTGGTCTCGAGCTGTGGTAGAGATCACGTATCCAACCTGCAATTAAATGCTTAGTACTAAACCCTTGCCATATGCGATTTGCCAACGGTCCACGTAGATGTGATCATCACTCTATTCGTCGATGTGTAAGAGTAATGTGCCATGCAATGGTTGTGCTCGCTCCTCTGTGTTCCATGGTGGCATTGACAACCTGTGATGAAGAATGGCAATAAATGTTTATGTCGTTGATACCAATGTTCACATAGCTGGCAATGTTGTAACCGTCGATGATTATGAGTCTACGTCGTCGCATGATAACCCTAACTTTTACCGTGTGTTTGGTTTTTGAACTGGAAAAGTTGTTTCATTGTGTTATTGTTTCAGTTGGGGGTGGCCGACAGGCTGCCGAAAATTTTGGTAGAAGGTTTAGTGAGGGGTTTCGACCCTGAGACTAGTGAACCAGGTTGAATTTGCAGGTCTTAAACCTCTGTAATGGCATTTTTAGTTGGGATCTAAGTCTCTGGTTCGGAGTGTTATCGAAATCGTTGTTGAAGTTTTCATTTTAGGATAAGAGTAAAAATACACAGGGCTACAGGATTGAGAGAAAGCTTCCTGGTGTTGTTCGCAGCACCATTCTCGTCGTTTGTCTGAAAACTCCAAGACTCGGCCAAGGTTTACGAAGGTAAGCATTCTTCTGTGGAGAAGTTATTTCTTTTGTTGCGTTTCGTTTTCAGTTTTAAATGTAACATGTATCTAACTCCAAGCTATCGTTTGTTAGGTGCAGGATTTTGGAAAGAGTTCATCGAGGGTTTGGTGAATGGAGAACCGCGTGCTCCTACACCGGTAAGCTTCGAGTCTTCCATACCCTCATAGTGCTCTTTGTCTATGGTTGAAAAGGTTTCAAGGGATGAGTAACGGCCTTACCAAGACTTGCCATAGCTCTAGCATTGTTGATGTTTGAGGAAATTCGAAGCATGTTTGTTGTTCAGCGATGTGACTCTCGTTCGTTTATGTGATACTGGGTTTCTATGCTAAAAACAATTTGATTTTTGTCGACTGGAGTTGTAACTCGTCGATGCTTTAGTGTTTGAGCTCCCTCGATTGTTGAACTTTTGGGAAAAAACCCTATATAACCTTGTTTTGCAAACTTGTCTTTAAAATGTTTGTTTGAGAGCGTTGACTTCGTTTTGAGGTTGTTCTGTTGTAACAATTAAGAATCTGTAAAACTCGACTGGTATCGTTTTTAGTTATGACAGTCACAAGAAGGAGCCGAGGGTTCGTTCTTTGTACAAACTAAACTTCATTGCTTCAGCAATGAAAATAATATATATTAAAAGTTTTATGTAGATGTCTGTGAGGTTCAACTTGATACTGTAGGTTGAGTATCATGTTTCTTGTTTGGCAATGATGATAACTAAAAAACAATGTCGAAATGATTTTTATTTTCGTGTGCAAAAGAAAAGAATAGGGCGAAACCCTAATTCGTACTTCTGTTTGGAAAAGAAAATCTAAACGAGAAATAAAGTGTCGAGTAAGGTTCGATCTACAGTTTGTATAACATGTAATGTTTTCTACTGAAAATACGATGATAGAGGAAGACTGAACTTAACTAGAGTTTTGAAATTAAGCTAAACAAAATTACGAATGATGCTTACAGTTTTTACAGGTCTAAGAAAGAAATAAATGGATAATAACAAAGTGATGTTTATAAAGTTTCCTTTAATTGTTAGAATGATAATCACACAATGCTTATAATAGGAAATAGAAACAATGTATGTGTACAGTGTAGAAAATAATCTTGGAAAACCTAAATGAAAATTAATGTGTCTTTAAGCAGAAAGAGAACTGTGTTAAGACTGTTATGTATGTTTTTGTTAAGATAAATACATCCACTTAATTTGCAGCTATGGTATTGAATTGAAAAACATGATATAAAGTATAGAGAGATGAAGTCTATATATTTCTTTTATGCATGAAATGATAAGAAAAATGTGATGCATCTATACAGGATTTATGCACTGTTCTATCTTTTCGAATAATTGGCATTTGCCTATCCTCTAATCTATTTTAATTTGCATATCTCTACTAGAGTACGATGCTCCCAAACAGCATGTGGAAAAATGGGGATATTGGTTTCTCAATTTAACATTAAACTTAAACATTTCTAGAATTAGATTCCTTTTCGAAAGCAGGAAAAATAGAAAATACTTGTTAAACAGAACATACTTATTTACTGAGAATAAGTTAGAAATTCTGTAAAACTTGAGAAAATTCGTAGGGCAACAAACAGCCCAAGAAGACTGTTCCACCCAACCAAATTCCTTAAAATAGTCAAGTACTGTCTTAGGACCCCCGAGCATGTTCACTAAACCACAAGGAGGAAGAAACTCGGGAATGTGGACTTCTTCTTGCTGTAGCAATAACTTCATAATCCTCAATAGTTAGCAGTCCAATAGATTGCACCAGCATCTCTGGTTCCTCTCAGCAATAATGCAGACTCAAGATTACAGTCACCACTAACCTCCCTATTCAAATCTCTCTTGTAATCACCTGATTCACAAGAGGAAAATATTCTGTAGAAATATTGATTAAGAGCTTCCTGCCCAATTCGAATTTGCCTTTATAGGCTGCCTAGGCCTTTTTAGATGTTACTGGGTCATTAAATGAGCTTCCTGCTCACTCCCTCCACCTGGGGGATAATGCCCTCATTTTAGGGGAAGTTGTCCCATAACCAATAGTTAGTGGTGTGATACAACTACTGCCATGTGTCCCATACCTTCCAACAGCTTCCATTCCTCCTAGTGGGTCAGTGAACACTCATTCAACAGTCCTCTTGGGTGTTTGTCTTCTAATTAATTTATTTAAATAATAATATTCAGTAATTACATTCATCCATGATCAAAACTGATCATAATTACAAAACTTTGTAATTTAAATTAACATAAAGTATTTTTGCAAAATAAAATAATAATTTCCAGAAATTCGGGTAGGTGACACTTTGAGACACTGCCACTCTACGATCTTCTTGTTTTATGTATTTGACGCTGCTAGTATTTTGAAAACAAAAACCCAGGTGCATAGTTCTCCACTGAATCCATTGTCACCTACCCAAATTTTGAGAATATTTATTTTATTTGCAAAATACTTTATGTTAAATTATAATTACAAAGTTTTGTAATTATGACCAAGTTTGGTCAAGGATGATTGTAATTACTGATTATTATTATTTAATAAATTAAAATAGGAGAAAAACACCCAAGGGAACTGTTAAATGAGTGTTCACTGGCCCACTAGGAGGAATGGAAGCTGTTAGAAGGCATGGGACAGATGGCAACATTTGCACTCCACCACTAGTTGTTGGTTATGGGACAACTACCCCTAAATTTGTGGCATTATCCCACAGGTGGGTGGAAGAGATCAGCTCATTAATGACCAGTTAACCACTAAAAGGCCTAGGCAGCCTAGATAATGCAATTTGAATTGGGCAGGCAACCCCTACAGTATTTTCTGCAAAAATATTTCCTCAAGTGTATCAGGTGATCATTGAGAGATTCGAATAGGGAGGCTATGTGAGAGTGCAATTGTGAGTCTGCTAGTTATTCTGAGAAGGTAAACCAGAGGTGCTGGTGCAGGTCTCTTTGACTGCTTAGTCTTTATGACTGGATAATCTATATTCTACTGCAAGTGGATGAACTAAGGCTTCTACAGACTCTTCTTCCTGGTGGTTGAGTGAACAGGCTTGGGGGTCCTAAGGCAAGTAAGTTGGCTATCTTCAGGAGTAGGTTGGGTGGAACAGGCTCCTTGGGTCGTTTGTTTCTCCTACGAATTATCAGGTTCTATTTTTCTGTTGTTATTTTCAGTCAAATAAATTCTGCATTTATCAGTAAGAAATTGTTTTATTTTCTGACCTAAGTATGAATTCTGAATAAAAATGATTTATGAAATGATTGATTCAATAACCATCTCTATATTTTTCCCCATGCTGTCTTCGCATCGTACTCTAGTACAGAGAAGTGAATTAAGAAAGATGAATGATAGGCAGATTGCCAGTTGAATGGATAGAATAACTCTGTAATGATTTCTCTTAATGTTGATTTATTAATTCTTCCTGTTAATGTTAAATTTTTTAGCATTAATTCACAATACTCTAGGATCTTCACTGAGAGAATAACATATACAGTATATCAATGCATTACAATCACAATAAGCATGATAAGCATCACAAGAATCAAAAGCATGAGAGACAAGAGACACAGAGTTTCTGTGGGGAAAACCCTAAGGTGAAAAACCCCACAACTTCCTCAGAGATAGAGAGAGCAATGGCTCAACCAAAGTACAACCAAAATACATTGAGATAGTCTCCTAGTAGCAGATGATCCTCCTCCTCACTAGTGTGCCACTTTCTGAGTGAGAGAGATATAACTTTTCGAATGATCTAAATAGAGATCACCTGATCTCTATTTATACTAACCTGTTTTCCCAGTGACTTAATGGGGCCAACTTGTCTAGCTAGGTACATCCACATTATAATATATATATTTCAAGGTCGACCCCACACATGGTGGTCTAATAACCCATCGACAAATACACACACTTGCGACACTTGTCAATCCACATGACGACACTTCCTTTTAGAGGAATAACACATCTCTAATAAGGGTACAATAAATATATATGAAATACATAGATGAAATACATTTTGAAGTTACATATACATCAACACTCCCTCTTAACTAGGAAGGTGTTTCTCGACACAGATCTGCTAGACAAGTCTTCTTCTCGGGATCATCGTCATCGATGCATCGCCATCGTCATCATCATTGCCGCTGCTATCTCAACCAATCTCTGACTCTACTCATCATAGGAAGTTCTACAGAGCCAGTCCCTTTTCATATTGGATGTAGGCCCACCACCTGCAAGTCTTCGTCACCACTGGCCATATTGTGGAATCCTCAGGACTTATTATGTGCGTCACAAAACCTCGAAAGAGCATCCCAGGTTGTTACGAGCACACGGCTCTACCTATAGGATCTCCCAGGGCCATATTATATGTGACCTCACCACAAAACCTCGCAAGAGCATCCCAGGCTGTTACGAGCACACAAATCTACCTATAGGATCTCCCAGGGACAAATTATATGTGGTCACCACAAAACCTCGCAAGAGCATCCCAGGCTGTTACGAGCACACAGCTCTACCTATAGGATCTCCCAGGGACAGATTATATGTGGTCATGGCAAAACCTCGCAAGAGCATCCCAGGACTTATTACGGGCACACAGCCCAACCTATCGGATCTCCCAGGGACATATTATATGCCATAAGACAAAACCTCGAAAGAGCATCTGCCAGATATCCCAGGGCCAGATTATATGCCATAGGAAAAACCTCGAAAGACTATCTACAGATCTCCCAGGGCCAAATTATATGTCCTCCCAGAGCAAAACCTCGAAAGATCATTTGTCATATATCCCAGGGCCAAATTATATGCCATAGGCAAAACCTCGAAAGATTATCTGCAAATCTCCCAGGGCCAAATTATATGCTCATATGCACAACTTGATCCACGGCCATAGAGTATCAACCTGATACTCACCATACATCATCCTGATGTACACATGATCATCCTGATCATCATCACTGCAACATCCTGCTGCATGTCATCTGGAGCAACATCCTGAAGCTCGTCATCCATGATCATCCTGATCATACAATGCATCTACCTGATGCATACCAAGTATCTACCTGATACATATCATCATACATGATCCACCTGATCATACAGTGTATCCACCTGATACAAATACAAATACATGATACATATCACCATACATGATCCACCTGATCATACAATGTATCCACCTGATACATATACAAATACATGGTCCAAGCATCCAACATGATGCATATACAAAAATACATACACATGATCCAACCGATCATATCCAGCATCCAACACGATGCGTACATACATATATAAATGATCCAGCTGATCATATCCAGCATCCAACATGATGCATACATACAGACATGAAAATGATCCAACTGATCATACAAAGCAGAAACCAGAACATCATCATGATGGTCATCATCCAGCGCTTACATCCACAGCCATGTGAAGGATCCTCCTTCCAACATGCTTGGAATGGCTTCAGCAAATGTGTCCATCACTTCTTCCTCAAAGTGTCATCAATCCGAAGAACACCAAGTCTCTCTCTGAAGTACTCGAACTTCACCCTGGCTAGTGGCTTTGTTAGCACATCTGCAATCTGCTAGTCCGTCGCAACATACAGGAGCTTCACAGCTCCTCTCTACACCATATTCCTAATATAGTGATATTTGATCTCTTATGTGTTTCGACCTGTCATGAAACATTGGGTTCTCAGACAGCTTCACATAACTCTGGTTATCACAGAAGATACCAGTAGCATCCAACGGGAGATCAAATAACTCAAACAATAGCTTCCATAGCCATACTGCCTCACAACTAGCTGAACAGGCTGCAACATACTCTGCCTTAGCTGTACTCAGTGCTACACAGGACTGCTTCTTGCTAAACCAAGAGATCACACCTGATCCCATACTGAAGCAGCACCCAGATGTGCTCTTCCTATCTGCAGCACTGCCAGCCCAATCTGAATCAACATAACCCTGCAGGTTAAACTTTTGATTCGCTTCATACTTGAGCCCATAATCCACCGTACCCTTCAGGTACCTCAGAACATGCTTTACAGCAACCAGATGAACACTCCTCGGATCTGTCAGGAACTAACTCAATGTGTTCACCGCAAAGCAAATATCTGGTCTCGTTTTCGTCAGGTACATCAAGGACCCAATCATCTGACGATACATAGAGACATCAACCGGCTCAGATGAAGCATCACATAAAAGCTTCAGATTCGATGCCATAGGTGTGGCCATGGCCTTGCAAACCATCATCTCGAATCTCTTCAGGATATCTACTGTGTACTTCCCTTGACCAAGGAAGATCCCACCTGCACTCTGCCACACCTCCATACCTAGGAAATAATGCATCATTCCCAAATCTTTCATATCGAACTCAGCAGCAAGCTTCCTCTTCGTATCTGCAATCAATCTGTCATCTCCTGTTACAAATAAGTCATCCACATACAGGAGTAGAATCACAGGATTCCCTTCCTCAACCTTGTAATAAAGGTTGGAATCCGCTTTACTCTTGGTAAAGCCCAAACTAGATAGGAAAATGTCCATCCTACCATACCAAGTTCTGGGAGCTTGTTTCAAGCCATACAAGGCTTTCTTCAATCTACACACATATGACTCCCTATCATGTATTTCAAAACCGAGTGGCTGCTCCACATATACTTCCTCTTCAACAACACCATTCAATAAAGCAATCTTGAAATCCATCTGGTGTATCTTCTATTTCATCACTTTTATATTTCTCTATGCTGCCATCTGCAACATGCTTGATCTGATAGATCCATATGGAATTCATAACAAAACTTCCCTTCAGGTCTTGGGACTACATCCCAAACATCATTTTTCATGATCGACGAATCATGGCATTCTTCCCGTATCCTGGGAACTTCAATATCTTCAATAGATAATTTTGTTGCTTGAACAAATGTTGTAGTCCTTCTTTTGTATGTGAAGGTATACGGTCTTTCCTACAAAACAAGTTAAATTGCATGATTAGAAACATCTCATAATTTTCAGACAAATTCTTACACATAAAGAAATATGTCATACAGTCATGCAATTATCTTAGCCAATGCTTCAATACAACATTTATCCATGTTCCATAACTTTCTAGATGCCTTCCAGTCTCTACCAGAACATTGTTAAGAGTTTGCACTACTCCCAACATGTCAGCAAAGGGGTTTCATTCTAGATAAGTAGCAATGGAATGTTGTACAGTGCCATAGGCCACTTACCCAACACATGCATATTAGTAGTATACTGTCTACTAATGCAATCATTCTAATATGCACAATACATATCCTAAGTCTAGGAACATGAGCATATACATCATTGAACAATTTTATTTAAGCAAAAAAATATGCAAGAAATGATAATTAAAATACTTATCTTTGTTTGTTTGTTGGGTGGACTCCCTCTGAGTCTTTGCTTCCTTGCCGGAGCTGCTGGAGTCCTTCTACACCTTTCTGTTGTGGAATGTAGAGAGATGGACAACTCCCTTTGAATATATGCACCCTTGCAGAAACCACAGGAGTGTGCTCCCTCTTGATCTTTGCTTCCTGGATTACCTATTCTTGAACTCATCCTTGGTCCCTATGCATGCTTATTAGTATCATGATTGTGTTATCCTTGTGATCTCATACAAAATCATACATTCATTAGTATTAAAACACAATAATCTCAAGCATGTATAGTCATGATCATTTCAAACAGAAATAATAAGCATTAGCATTCAAGGTTTATATAGGACTCTTATGGTTAGTCATATCATAAGAAACATAACATGTCTAAACCTATAATTACTCAAACCTATGACTCATATCATTAATTAAGGTAAGACACATAATATGCATATACCCATGATTATTCAAACTTATGACTTTATGAACAATCATCATCAATCATGCCATGCATACTTATATGATAGATCCTATGATATAAGAAACACATACCTGGTCGCCATATTTGCTAGTTATGTCTAGCAATGTGTTCTTGTTCTCTTCAATGACCTGCATAACTCATTAGTTAACTTTTGCAAAAACAAATTATACATACCTCTATGTGATCCATGACTATGGATGAATCTTTGTCTTTATGTCACCATGGCATGTTCAGGTTGTCCCTTCAATTTGTACAAACATCCCTCTTGCTCTCCAATCACTATTGCATCATTGATTGTTTTACCCTTTGGCCACATTAGGACTTGGCCATCTACAAATGCAACCCTCATACCTTTTGCATCCAATGAAGAGATGGAGAGTAAGTTCTTCTTGAGCCTAGGTACATAAAGTACTTCTTTCATCTTCAAAGATTTTCCAGAATCTAGGTTGTAGGAGGCTTCACCACTTCCTTTGATTGGGTATTGATAATCATCCCCAAGTTTCAACTTATGGGGTGATTCATGTTCAGATAGATTCACAAAAGATTCCTTAAACCCAATCATGTGTTTGGAAGCCCCACTATCAATCAACCAATCCTTACAACCATGGGAGATAGTACCTGTGAGAGCAGAGATTGGAACATACTCTTCTTCACTTGATGAGTCATCATCACTTTCTGCCCTAGCCTTCTTCTTTGAAGGTTCATCATCTTCGGCAACATGAGCATGGAACTTTCTTTTGCTGCCCTTCTTCTTCTTGCTGAAGTTGTTGTTATTATCCCTTTTGTTCTTGGGACAATCTGAAGCAAAGTGACCCTTCTCATTGCATGTGAAGCATCTTAGATCCTTCTTATTCTTTTGATAGGATCTTTTGTAGCGAGAGTGCTCCTTCTTGGGCTTGCTTCTTTTGGTGTGAGTTGCGAGAGCTTGATCTTCACCTCCCATCTTTTCCTCACGAGCTACAAGTCTAGCTTCTTCTTGAGAGCATTCCTCCCATAGTTTACTAAAAGAGATCAATTTATTTCTTGCACAAATTCCTTGAATAAACGAGTCCCATGACCTAGGTAGGCCATTCAAAGTGGTCATAACAACTTCACCATTGTCCACTACTTCATCCATAGCTTCAAGTTGCTCCTTGATCTGAGAGACCATGGAGAAGTAAGATTGAATGGTTTCTCCATTCAACATCTTGACCCCTTTCAATTGATTCCGATAAGTCATCTTCCGATTTATGTCCTTCCCTTCAAATAGCTTGGTCAAAGAGTCAAACATCTCCTTGGGTGTCTTTAGAGAAGACACATGGGGTATGAGATGATCTTTGATAGAATCAGCAATGATTCTCTTTGCCTTGACCAAGTTCTTCTTATGCAATACCTTGGCCTCTTCATCCTCTGGGATATGGATGTCTTCTTTTATATATGAGTCCAACTCATTCTCTTCCAGGATTAACCCAATCCCATACTTCCAAGCTTGGAAGTTATCAGCCCCTTCAAGCTTATCCTCAAGCTTGGTGTGGTGAGACATCTTAAAGAGTACTTCAAATGGAAATAGAAAATATTTAGGTCTTACCACTTGAAATGCTGAAAACTGGATCTGGTCCCGGATTAGGGTTTGTCGAAAAAACCCTAAAAATTAAAAATGTGAATTTCAATTTTCTGAAAGGATAGAAAGATGCGCTTTGATGAGCTGATCAGTCTGGTGCATTCAGAATTTGAGATCAACAAAGTTTTACCCTTCAGATTTGCCTTTTTGTCCTCTCGGGTTCACTAGGGAGAGCCCTGAATTAGGGTTTGAGTTTCTCAGAGATCTACCCAGCCAAAAATCTCGATCCAAAGCTCTAAACTTCAATTTTTGCAAGGAGATTCCAGCTATGTCTTCAGATTTCAGAAATTCCTATTTTGTGGAAACCCTAATTTTTAGGGCCAAATCTGAAAATGCTCATAATTGAATTTTGATTGGACAGATAGATTCTCCTTGATGAGTAGAGTCAATCTACTATACTGCTTTTCCAAAATCTGTGGAGAGAAACCCATTAAACAAGAAACTCAAGTTTTCGTCACTGCAAAATGTCTTCTTCTCAGGTTAGCTCTGATACCATGTTAAATTTTTGAGCATTAATTCACAATACTCTAGGGTCTTCACTGAGAGAATAACATATACAGTATATCAATGCATGACAATCACAATAAGCATGACAAGCATCACAAGAATCAAAAGCATGAGAGACAAGAGACACAGAGTTTCTGTGGGGAAAACCATAAGGTGAAAAACCCCACAACTTCCTCAGAGATAGAGAGAGCAATGGCTCAACCAAAGTACAACCAAAATACACTGAGATAGTCTCCTAGTAGCAGATGATCCTCCTCCTCACTAGTGCTCCACTTTCTGAGTGAGAGAGATATAACTTTCCGAATGATGTAAATAGAGATCACCTGATCTCTATTTATACTAACCTGTTTGCCCAGTGACTTTATGGGGCCGACTTGTCTAGCTAGGTACATCCACATTATAATATATATATTTCAGGGCCGACCCAACACATGGTGGTCTAATAACCCATCGGCAAGTACACACACTTGCGACACTTGTCAATCCACATGACGACACTTCCTCATAGAGGAATAACACATCTCTAATAAGGGCACAATAAATATATATGAAATACATTCCGAAGTTACATATACATCAACAGTTAAAACTAATAAAAAAAATAGATACCATAGAAATCAGATTCATAATAGATTCCCGTACTTAGTAATAAATATAAAATAATCCATCTCTGCATCAGTCTAGGTCTGCAAACTTTTACTAAATGTTCTTTCTGTTTTGCAATCTAATGTTCAACATAAAAATGTCATGTTTTCATTTACTTCCTGCATTATTGTTTTTAGAAATTTAACAACTGCAAAAATATTCTTATTCAAAATCAAAATAAGCATTTTATTTCTCATTCCATTCCTTTCATCAAATTTTTCCATGGGTTAAACTTAGTATTATTTCCAGTACTTTAATAGTCTACTATATTTCAATTTTTTGCAGAATAAATAAATTCTAGCTATATTTCTAACATCTTACAGTACTGTTACTACTAAAACTTTCATCTTTATGAAGTCAAAGACATGTATTTTATTCTTTCAAAAACCCTAAGATTATTCTATAGTCAGTTTTAAAACTACAAATTTAAAACATAGACATCAATCTCTTGTATTAAGTTTCCCATTAACTAAAATACCTTTCGGTTGCCCAAACTACTATACTTATATTAACTATATTACAAGACGTCTGTTGAGTAAGAGTTTGTTATTATCTTAAACCATTTTTGTTTTATGCCTCAAAAACCAGAAAACGAATATCATCATCAATCAAACTCTAACTCAAAAATTCAAGGTTTTGTTTCAAGAAAACCAACTAACTTCCGGCACTTGGCCTTTCATTAAAATGATAGTACTCTAGCTAGTCAAACTTTTCTACTATCAAAACCTACAGGGTATAGTTTTTATTTCAAAACCTAAGATCGAAAACTGTAGCCATTTAAAAACGTATAGCTTCTAATTTGTACCATAATCACAATACAATATTTCGTTTTCATTCAAAACCTACATGGCACGAAATATCTACCTTTCATAGTTCTAAGTCAACCAATAACATAAAACTTGTTACCAAAACATTTACTATTTATTCTACATCGACGATTTGGATTCCAAACATTACACAGTTAACATTTGTAGTTTTAAAAACTGTATGATCCATTCAAAGGAACGAGGGTTTATCCCTTATCAATTACATTTTTAAACAAGGTATTTCCAACCAAAATTTACAGTAGACGTCGTAGTAACAAGCTAGCTAAGAATCTTAGCAGCTGGGCTTTCCACTATGGTTCCCAAAGTTTACAAACAATGAACAAAAGCCGTGCCAGAAACCAAACATCAACACCTTGCCAAACATCTAGCGTCGACCACAACTGAACCAAGAGATACCACGAGGTAAGGAACCGCCGAGGCTTACCGGTGGACGCGTAGTGCTCTTCCTTTAAACCTCATGTAAAAGATTCCTTTGACGAGAGCAAACCTGACAAGCAAACCTGCAATGGTTAAATGAGAACTTATAAATGATTTTTAAATGCTTGAAATGACAGTGGTTTGTAAAGAAAGATCCTTACCTGCGTTTTTCATGAGGCACTTCTGCAAATGTAACCGACGAAGCTATCCATCCAACATATGGAAGAGAAGGTTCTAGATTTAAGGTCGAAATTTTACCACTGCAAGAAAATCGAAAGCTGGTTCGAATATTTCAAAACTCTGGACAGACACCCTCACAACTTACACAGTAAAACCAACTACAGATTCAATCTTTCAACATATTAATTGCTGCAACTTTCACTACAGACTCAGCTTCTTAATATGACAAACATTCACAGTCTAAATGCTCACAGGTCACGGGTTAGAGCTTGGGAAAGTTCTTAACCACCAAACCCTAGAACCTCTCGGCCTCTCGACCTCACCTAAAGTTTTTACCAGAATGAAATGAAGACAAAAGACCTTTCCTCGACGTTGAAGGAGAGTGTAGTTAGGGTTCCATTACAATCTCAAGAATTCAAAGATCAACGGTGGAGATTGCTGCCAACCAGGCTCGTTGGAATATGGGCAATCTCTATTTTAAAAACCCTATTTATTGTTTCAACTACAACGTTGCCAACTCGGAAGACTACAGATCAAGCCTGCCACAACTCGACAGTTCAAGTTAAAGTGTGAAAACTTTCACGTGTTTTTCATCCACGAAGGCATCCACGTATTACTACATTCAATGCTTTAGACAGACGACTTAAATGTCAAGCCAACCTTTGGAACGATGCAATCTGTTTCATACTCCAAACTTTAAGACTCCATCATTTCACCTGTCAACGATCAGACTTAGGGTTACAACGATCATTTTACACCTTTCGAGTTTGATAATGCAAAGGTTGGGTTTGTATATGTTGTATATATATATATTTCATAAGTTGAGACTTGTTGTATCCTATAGTTAGAGTCCCATTATTTGCATAGTATTTTTATGTTCACAAAGCATAGCCCATTTCATTTAAAAGGTCAATCTCTTTAATTCGTGCAAGTCCTATAGTGGAACCATTATAAATATAAAGATAGGACTTTAGGGATGCTAGTTCAATAGTATGTTTGTTCATACGTTTAGAAACTCATAAATAATATGATTATAATTTAAATTGTTTTTCACAACATTCATGTTTTCCAAATACACTATTGGATTTATGGTTTCAATAAATCTCTATACAAGGACGAAATATTTACATAGTAACAATAATTCTCATGATAATAATAGTGTCATAATAGCACTTAGAGAACGTAACCTAGTACATGTTCTGGAAATTCATAAGCATAAGCAATTCATCTTGACGAATTCATTAATAAGTGTAGTTTAAATATTAATCATGATAACTCTTGCAAATTGTATTATGATCGAAACAATACATCTAGGATAGACTTAGGTCCATACCTGAAGCAAGGAAGAACTTAGAAATTCTACCAAATATTGACGGCTACTTGTAAAACAGAAATACTCTTAACACTTGAATTGTCGCTTTACTCTTACCTGCGAATCTGCGCAAGAGGAATAGGTTCACAAGCTTTAGCTGACATAGCTAAGTAAGCCTCAAGGTACCCCGTAGGACCTCTTTCATCATTATCATAAAACAACTGTCAGTATCTTTCAATAAAACTCTTTCGCACAATATTTTGAGTTACAGTTATTACGAGCAAAACTAGTGTCGTAATCAATTTAAAGGAAGTATGATGTGTCGCTGTCATTAAAGAGGTTTAGTTAAGAGACTCAACGATTAAATTATTTCCAGCATTTATGACTTCAGTATTAATGCTACTTTATTTAAACATTTATTATTTCCGCATTTATAGTTTTTATACATTTAATGCTGTTATATTTTTTTTAATTTTTATGAAATTATCGGGATGTTACATCCATCTACTACACTCCCACGATCCCCTCTCATGCAGCCTGTGACCTGCACCTTCCCTTAGCCCCCTTATGTGCTTAGGATCCACGCTGCCTGCATATTCCACCCAGTCCTGCACACCATTTACTCCCACTTCCTCTGCTGCCATTCCAGCCCATTCCACGCACTCCCTCACGCTGCCATCACCTGTAGCATTCACTCCCATTCTTCCCACCTACTCCCTCCACCTTCATGCTCAACCTGCCCTCCATCTCACAATTTTTTCTGCTCCTTTCACGCAACCCTCCATTTCCACGCTACAACTTCACCTCCAGCCTTCACGCATTGCATGGCAGCTAACCTCACGTCGCAGGCTACCCTCCTTCTACCTACACACTCTCTCGCTCACCTCACACTGCATGCTACACTCCTCCACTCATGCGCAACCCCTTCACGCCTTAGAATCTGCACTTGCTGCTCCTCCCTGCAATCTACATCTGTGCCCTAACCTCTCAACATCCACACATTTTCCCAGCTCCAACAATCACACCTTCACTCACTCCCTTCCAACGCAGCCACTCAACCCTCACCACGCCATCTTCCACGCAGCCCCCATTCATGCTTAGGCTGCCTACTCAAGCACGCCTTCTTACACGCTCCAGTTTGGCAGATCCTTCTTCACGCTCACGCTCAGCGGTTATTCCTTCACATTGTTGTTTGGCAGCACTTGCACGTTGGTGTTGGCAGCCCCTTCACACTGCTGTTTGACAGCCCCTTAACGCTGTTGTTTGGAAGCCCTTTCACGCTGCTGTTGGTAGCCCCTTCACACTGTTGTTTGGTTGCCCCCTTCATGCTGAGTCCTGGCTACCCACCTCTCAAGTTGTTGTTTGGCTGATCCATTCACGCTTGGACTGCACCCCACCTTCACATTCAGAAAATTACTGCCCTTCCTCACTCAGAATACGCACTCCTCACGCTGAGCCCTTTCATGCTACACTTAGTTCCTCCTTAGGCTGCGACCTCCTCTTCACGCCCAGCTTCAAAAAGTGCAGCACTGCTCCCAAGAAAAAGATCAGATCTCTTATGTGGCGAATGGAGATCAATTGTGTGTTGTTCTCAAACAAGACTCCTCCAGGGATCCGCTCCCTCTCTAGTTAGCACTTCGTGGAATTTTTTGTTAGCCCAAGATCAACGTTGGTTTCATATTTGTTTGTTCAAGTTTCACTTTGCAGAAGTATTAGTTCTCTTCCAATATTAGCTCTCTTTCAGTTCCATTTTTGCTATGTCCTCTAGCAGTACTCTACAACACTTCACAAAGTTTTGTTTGCAGAAAAGGCCTTCGTAGGTTTTCGAGGTAGCTTCAAGCTTTTGTATCAATCAAGATCACACCCTTGTCAGGGTTTTAGTATCAGTTCATTTGTCGATGGATACATAGGTCTCCTAGCCCCAAGGGCGTATAGATCTCCACCACGTAGAGAGGAGGTACACAGATCTACAACAATATAGATCTCTCCCTCTAGTTTATTTTCACAAGATGTTCAGTAGTCGTTGTATGGGAACCCCACCTGCTCGCATCTTACAACATCTACTCATCATCCAGATCTGCATCAAGTTGCAAAAGCGACACCTTTTCTACATGTGGTTTCTCTTCTTTGCAAGCATGGCTTCAAACTTCAACCGGGAGGCAGGAAAACAGGGACGCTTTCCACTTCAACCGGGAGGTAGGAAAACAGGGATGCTTTCCACTTCAACCGGGAGGTAGGAAAATATGGACGCTTTCCACTTCAACCGGGAGGAATGGTCTGTATGGGAGGCCCACACTCCCCATTTTGGTATTAGTTTCAGTATTCTAAAGTTTAATGTATTAGATATAGTTTTCTCTTAGATATATTATTATTATAATAAGTAGCATTTAATATGCTCTCTTTGGCCTCACACATGAGGTCCCTTTGTAATCTATAAAAAAGGCATCTTGCCTCGTAATACAAGCAAGTTTGTGTGTGCCATTCTTGCGTGTCTTTCATTTTTGTTTCAGTTTTCATGTTGTCATTAGCTCTGAGTTTCTTTTGAGTTCTCCATTGAGAGGTGAGGCTAGGCCATTGTGAGGTGAGGCTCTCCTAGCCTCACCTTCCATCATTGTATTCAACTTTGGTCTTAGTATTTCAGATCTGGCCTGCTCTACAGACAAATCAATAGTAGAAGGATATCAGGGAAATGTTTGGTATTGTTGTTGTTGATATTGTTGTGGAATAAATTGTTGATGTTGATATTCTCGAGGTTGGTATTGTTGAGGCTGGTATTGAGGATAATAAGGTGGTTGATTTCCATAAGAGATTCCCTCTAAGTATGTTGATAAGGTTGATTTTGACCTTGTTGGGAAGGCCATGGCTGCAATGGCATGGAAGTTTGAGCATTATTTTGATTAGAAAATGCATTAAATTGTTGAGTGGTATCTAGAGGCATACCTGTTGCTCGTGGTTGCCATGGTCTTCTAGGTGCCAATGAACAGAGAGTTTCTATTGGCTCATCTTCTCCTCTATAAATTGCTTTAAGGCCAGGTAGTGAAGGACAATTTTCTGTTGCATTATGCTCTACACAAATTCCACAAATTTGGATATTATTTAGTGGACATTCTCATTTTAGATGCTTCTTTCTACATTGAGGACAAAAAATAGACAATGTTGCAGTTTCTTCTTCTTGTCGTTTCTTAGTATTGAAAGCATCAAATTGAGAACTAAGAGTACCAAGGAGTTTAATTTTAAAATCTTCTAATAGGTTACCAATGTCTGCCCTAGTAATACTCCCTGTTGTTGATTTAGTAACTTTTGAAAGAACATCCTTCTGTCATCTACCAGCTTTAGCCTTACCTCTAGAGTATTTCCCACACAACGCAAAAAATTGATCAAATGGGAGATAAGAAATATCTACATATCCCATGATATTAAGAGCATCTATATGTTCATCTATATTTCCTTTAAAAAATATTGTACGAGCAATATCGGGATTCAAAGAGCTATGTTTACATTTCTGCAAATTATATAAGAAACTCTCTAAATATTCATTTGAACTCTCTTCTTGTTGTTGTGCCTTTATGAAAATATATTCTTTAGAATTTCTAGATCTACAATATACTTGACATTTTTTAAGAAAAATTACCTCATGGTTTTCCAATGTGCAATAGTATTCTCACCTAATCCCATAAACCATTTCAGAGAAAATCCTTTTAAGGTAGCAAGAAATAAATGAAGTTTTTGTGTATCACCAGTATAACCATGAGTACAACATAAAATATCAATCTCGAAAAGAAAAGCATCAGGATCTTCAGTTTCCATGCCATAGAAATTTGGCAAAACTGATGGTGGAATATTTTTCATTTTAACTTCAATGCCAAGAAGTGTATGTGTATCTAAGACAGGAAATCTAAAAGTTACCTCTCTTTTCTGCTTCTCCTAACCTTTCTCTTTCGTCATTTGGTCCCCTTCCTCCTTTTGGTGTTCCTTCTTGTTCTCCACCTATTCTTGGTCCTCTTCCTCCTACACGAGATTCAACTTTTTCTACCATTGGAGTTTCCTAAAGGATCCAATATTCTTTATTCCACCCTTCTGGTTTATCCTCAGTCTCTGGTTGTTCAAAAATTCCCTTTGTTTGTGTTTGCTTTGAATTTCCAACATCAACACACTTCCCTATTTCCTTTTTATTCTTTGCAGACAAGTTAGTTGCTGGGGGTTTTGGGGGTTCTGTAGATGATTTTGTAGGAATTTTTGTTTTGTCAGTGAAAGTTTCTTCTATTTTTACAAATCTACCCTTTTTTTTAACAGAAACAGAGAAGATAGTATATTTATAAAAGCTGTGCACAACCATACAATACAAAATATATAAGTGTTTTTCCAGAAAGAGAAATCTCTATAAGGACTATAATTTCTGTCAACATTTCTTTAAAGGCTCTGATTCTTGTCTTTTTGGTGCTGTTCAAAATGGTACTAGTATAAACCCTGATAAACTGACTGTTTAGGAAAATACAAAAATACATTGGCAAAATAGATACAAAAAATGAAACCTGGTCTAGAGAAGGAGCTAGCCATAATTCTTTAGCTATGCTGAGGCTGCTTCCACCATATCCTGGTTAATCTCCTGATTAACCGTGGGATTTTCCTGTACTTGGCTGCCTTGCGTTTTTCCTGCCAATGCTGTAATGTCTTCCTGTAGAACATCAACCTTTCCCATAGGCTCGAACAAGTTTTTCTCCAAATCGTCAATTCTCGAATCCTGACATGATAACTAGGTGACGGTATATCTGAGGTCCGAGGCCAATTCCTCATTTTGGTTCACACTGGTGCAGACGGCGTCGTAGGTGCTGCGGATTGAGAGTTTTACGTCCACCATGGTGCGGCTCAGGGCAGCTATGGCTGCCATTACATTTTGCATCGTGCTGAGACTATGACGGAGGGCAATCGGGGGTAGCAGAGAGGCACTGGGAAGATGTGAAGGGGGGGAGTCTAATTCGCACAGTGAGAGCCGGCTTAGTGCAGAAATGGAGGGATAAGGGGGTCGGGCCATTGCAAAAGATGGGGAGAAAGACGAGGAGGGGGGAGTTAATACCAGCGCGTGAGAGCTGACAACAAGGCAGGAGTCCATGTGACAAGCGCGTGGAGGGAGGGGATGGCATGTGGCGGATGCTATGAAGGTCGTGGGTGAACTAAGGAAACCAAGCCTTACGTGATGGAAGGGGAAAGCCCTAGGTGAGTCGTGAAGACCATGCATTAAGCATGAAAAATAATGAAAAAACCTTGACATTGATTAGGGAATGTAATGAAATCCCTTAACACCATTGTGGTAATGTATGTGCCCTAGTTCAAGAGACGTTCCTTTATTTGCCTTGAGGTCTGCTAAACAATTATTCCATCTTAATATGTGGAAGAAAGAGACGTCCGTGGGAAGAGCATAGGAGCTTAATCTTTGTAGGAATCTGTGAGCTTTCGTGCCTTGGGGAGCAGAGCCCTTTCTCATAGTTTGAATGACATGCCTGGAGTCACCAAAGATTTTGAGTTTGTCAATATTGAGGGAGGTGGCCACTTCTATTGAGAGTATAAGTGCTAGCCATTCTGCCTCGTTATTCGTTTTCTCGCCTAACCCCCAGGAGAATGCTGCGACTTTGTTTCCTCCGGGATCAAAGAGTATCCCACCCGCACCTGCCACCCCACAAATCTGCCCTTACTATCTCTCGGTCTAACTATTTTATGCATTCAAAACATGCATGACTATGACTTGTAAAGACTCACTAACAAATAAAATGTAAGATATATATATATTACGATAATAAAAAACAAAAAGAATTATGAAAAACCAATTCCTTAGCACCTCCCCGGCAATGACGCCAAAATGTTAAGTAATTTATTTGTCTAAATTCTGAAACATTTTATTGTCAACCAGGATAAGTAAACTTGTAAGGTGCAGGCACTGTATGTGCAGAATTGGTCTTGTTATTGCTCTAAATCTTGTTGAATTATTAACCTAATATAAACTTAAACAACAACATTCAATGCTCATTTATAGTCTAGGTCATCTTTTAAGACTAATTACTTATACTAACTTCAATGGTGGAAACTCAGGTAACAGACTTATACAATTGTTTATATTCATATACGTGTACTATGCTAAGTTAGATAACTCTAGGTATAGTTAAGATTCCTTTACTTGTAAACCGATTCACTGTGTTAAAATCAAACCATTAATTCAAAGCACAACTAAGACACACTTATAGAAAACTTGATAACCTAAATCAATTTATACAAAATTGATTCCATGGTTAAATATGCAGTTGTAACCTTGATCAAGGATTGAATTACTTAAATAACACTACACAAACCAACTGATATAACCTTGATCTACAGTGAATGGTATATGTAGAAAGTGATTATACCTATAGTTAATTAAATTATGATATTCTATTGAAAATTTAATGACTGTTACATAAAATCGATCATCATTACCAATTACATGAAATTGAATGTAACTACAAGAAAATATAAATACAGGAAAATAATACAAAAATGAAGAACACAACACATACTAGGGGGCCTCCCCATAATATGTTGTAAAGTACACTCATAACACTAGAAAATTAAGAACACTTCGAAATATGCATGAAGTTATTGTATTCAACATCTGAGAATAGAGTTTACAGGTTACAAGATAGATCTCTCAATAATAATTTCAATATTATCTCTGTCTAAGTCTATTCATACTTGATCCTTGAATTTATAGGATATTACATGAAGATAAAGATGTGCTCTTAAGATAACTACCCCTAAATTACTGAATAAATTACAACTGTAGTCTAATCTTGGAACATGGAATCAAGGTTTCCTGAGGTATTCACTGAGTATCTGTTGCTATATCTCCAAGTCTTCGGATGATGAAAATGCCTATCGTTTCTACCAAGAGTGAAATGATAGAATTGACTATTTATGGCTCATATATCCCCTATTTCCAACTACCGCATTGATCACATACTAACTGAAGGGAGACAACTGTCTTGAAGGAGACAAAACATGATTTTTACCCTTTGATGAAGTTCATGAATAGGTCCCCAAATGCCATATCTCGATTAGTAGAGCATAGCCACATGGAGCTTGGATGCATTGCAAGAAACATTCTGGTAATTACCTTGAACTAATGGTAAAATAATAAGTGATTTGACTTTAATAACGTTCTACTTAACCAAAACTAGGACTTTATAATTAAAGATAATTGATTACCTTAAGTATGCCTTTCATGCCACTAATCTTCATAAAAGCGGACAAAAAGAAGGATTTAGGATTAAAAATGGAAGGTAATATGCTTCGTTGAGAGAGATAAGTGTCAAAATTTGGAACTCAACAAATATTACCTTGCCTCATTCCGTATCATAAAGCCAATGATTTTCGGGTGATGCACCCACATCTAAAGCTTCACCAATCTAGAGGCTAATTTTGAGGTGCAACTTCATGGGTTGAATTAATATCATCTTTCCTCACTTCTTTATAATCACTAATGGTTTCAATGTGATGCATTATATATATTTTTAACTCATGGATGTTGTTTATGTAATGTTGTATACTATCTTAATACAATGGCATACCCACATGCTGAGATTTCCTTTCACATCTCTCCTAGTAACTTAAGAGTTGTTATCACATGTAGAATATAATAAGCTAATATTGTGGCGAGGGGACCCTCTTTTTGACCACAAATTTGTAATAATTTGACATAAATTTTAGACACGATTAGGGTTCCACAATGTTCTAAGTTATGTGCATGGTGGATTGATGCCCATGGGGATTTTTCCCAACTTTGAATTGACCTAAATCATAGAAAAATTCATCAAAGTTTTAGATCAATTGACATGCTTCCTATATTGTCAAATTTTGGCAATGGTATAGACTCAACAAACTTACATTATGGGTTTTATGCTTATCAAAGTTATTGCCATTATTTTGTAAATTAAATTGATATTTCAAATCCAAAACATTTTTTTTCTTAACATTTGAACTTGATTACTCATTAACATTTAGATGTCCATCTTAATTATTACACCACACATATATAGAAACAAAAACAATACTCACCCCATACTCATCTTCGATATTCCTGTATTAATAAATATCATATTCCTGTACATATAAATTTATCAAGAAAACCATGCAATAACATTCCAATACCCCATCTAAACCATTTGTCCACAACAAAACTTAGATTCTCATTGATAATTTGTCACCTAAAAAAAAAGAAGTCTAAACATGTGATGATTTTGACTTACTAACGAGTTTTGGTTAGAATCCGACGATTTTCTTTTTAAGAAATTAGAATTTGGTGTGGTTCAAATCAAGAATTTGAATTCATAAATGGGTTCAACGTCCTCAAAAACCCTAGAGCACCCATCTTTTGTGAATTTAAACACTATTATGATTTTTTTTGAAATTCCTTCCAAATTTATGCGGCAGTCAAAATTGTGCCCAAAAAAACCATTCAAATTGTCTTGCGTTTAGGCTACATGCTAAAAAGTTTAATCATAAATACAAAATGATAAATGCATACAAATTTACCATGAATGTTATCTTTGGAATGAGGGAAAGTATTCCATGAATTTATCGAGGAAATGTATTACACTAAAAAAAATTTCGTAAAACAAAAAATCCATACACCCCCACACTACAAACTTTGTTGAAATTCTCTAACGAATATAATGTATCCAAAAAAAAATTAAAATGTTTTTAAATTTCAACACAATTAAATCAACATAAATATTTTATAATCAATTAGTACATGATAGAGCATTTAGAGCATTCAAAGCTCTCTTTTTTCTAGATCTTCACCAATCTTTTCCGTCAACAAAAATGCAAAATATTACATAACAGAAAGCCTTCCTGAAAAATGATAAATCCTAATCCAGAAAATATTTTATAATCATTACATTACCATCAAATTATGAAAATGTATCCACTAAAAAAATAAAATGTTTTTAAACTTCAACACAATTAAATCCAAAAAAATATTTTATAATCATTGATTCTGAATTTATTTAAATTAAAAGTTGAATAAAAGAAACCTCAAACCTCTTCTTGAGAACCGACCGAGTAGGAATTATCTACCCATCACCAAAATAATGAATATAAATCCTAATAAAATGAAAAATGAAAAAACAACAATAAAATGCAAACTTTAACAACATAATAAAATGCTAAATTTAAAATCGTGCAAAGTGAAAACACTATAAAATGAAAAGTTAAAATGTAGGCACGTGTATAGAAGAACAAGCAACGTCCCCTGCTACCCACCCTCTAAACCGATAGTAAGTTAATAAATAACGTCTTACCGCACACGAGTTAACCATAAAAAAAAATCTGTCCCATGTATTTGCTTGGGTCTTTCTTGCATCTGCAAACTTGAAACCCCGACTCATCCTCGAAAGGGGGCACCGGATCGATCCTCATCGGCTGCTCATTCAATCCCAATCGCTGCACCAGAGCGAGATTCAGGTCTTCAGAGACCATCGGCCGTGGACATCAGACCATATCTAAGGTAATAATCTTTTATTTCTCTTCCCCGTATTTCTATTCCCCCTGTGCATTGCAAGCTAACTCGTTAATGCCGTTTTGGGTCCGGCGGGGTTTACTACAAAAATAGCAGATAATCGTGGCCGGGGACAAATGGTGGTAGAATTTGGCTGAAATGGTTGAAATTAGAGAGGGATCTTTGAATTGTATGGGTGAAGGATGCCGGAACTGCGCAGCGGAGTGCGCAAGGGTCGTGCTCCTCCTGTAGATCAGAAGCCCGACAAACCCCGTCGCAGCCCCGCCAATAACCGTGCCCGACGAGGCAAGAACAAGAACGACAAGAACATCGAGGAAAATAATGATCGTGTGCGCACCAGAGCAGCGGTAGAAAGGGAGGCAGCGTTAGCGAAGCAGGAGGCCAATAGTAATAGCAACGAGAAGAATAGTAATGATATTGTAATTGCGCAGCCAACGAGGAACATCAGGACCGCTCGCAGGATCACCAAGCCGTTGGCCGTTCGATTGAATCCTTCGCAACCCGTGGTTCCGGCGAATCGACCCCAACCGGAGGTGAAAGCCGAGGCAGGGTTAGAAGCACAGAGGGTTCTTCGTGAAGAAAAGATGGATGACGAAAGTGCAGGAAAAAGTGCCGATAAGGTGGTCGCTGCTGAGGATGAGGCCAGCACCGCACCTCTGCCTGAGAAGGTAATTTTGGTTCACTTTTTTTCAATTTTAGACTTTTTGGTAAAGATTTAATTTGTCAAATTTCTCTGATCAAAGATTCAAAATCCATATGAGTCCTGACCAAGGGTTGGTTGACTGGGAGGGGGTCTATGGAGGGTTTGTATTTGTTGGTAAATGACCGTTTTGTTAACAAAATGACATCTACCTTTGGGTTAGATGTTACGACCTAAGGGTATTTATCTTGTCAAATTCACTTAGTACTTGTAACTGGCCTCATCTGTTTATGTTGCATCCGGGACTCGTCAAGGTCGGCAGTGCAGTGCTGTGCTACTTTCCCACCTAGTTTTGGATATGTGGCATTTAGCTCTGTTGGCTGCATTTATGGAGCAATATGTCTTGAGGTCCTGAGCCTGGGTCTGAGCACTGAAAGTTCTTTGATTTGATTTAACCAATTGCCCACAACCCGATTGACAGGTTGCTGCAATCCATCCCTAACTGTGTTGGCCGCATATATGCATCAATATGCCTGGGAGGCTTTGAACTCGGGTCTGAGCACCGAAACTTCTTTGATTTGATCTAACCACTTGACCGCCACTTGACTGCAACCTGCTTGACAGGTTGATGCAGTGTAAGGCCATCCACGACGGATCCTTCCTTGTTTTACTCTGCATTGCTTGCATCCCATGAGTTTCAACTGGATGAGGCTGGGTGCAAGTTCCGGACTATTTTGGCAGAATATTTATCCCTTGGCATCTGACCCAAATGAAATCCTATTTTTTGGCACAGCCTCCTGATGCATGTTTCTTGAAACACTTAAAAATAACAATATTATTTCTTGCATTTGAAGGGTCTGCATGCCTCTCAGTTAGTGGCGATTGCCCAAAAGTATATTCTATAAAGAGAAGGAAGCAGCCCACGGATTCACAGCCAGGCGGATTCTTGGCTCAATGAGAATTTATCCCACAACCTCCTTGGGCATTATGCCTTAGCAGTGGAAAGAACTATACTAACTGAGCTATCATCTGGGAATAAATGCACTGATATATATCTGGCTATCTCCTGGGAATAAATGCACTGATATATATCTGGCTATCTCCTGGGATTAAATGCACTAATTAATTAATATATATATATATATATATATATATATATATATATACATACACATACACATACACTAGCACAGCCACTTAAGTGCTACTTAACTTGTGGTTGATGAACACATATAGGCCACAAGTTAAATGCCACAAATAAGTTATCTGTTCCTTCTTCTTGTTTTCTTCTAGTTAAGTGGGTTGTCTTCCACTTGTTCTTATTTTTTTCTAGTTCTGCCACAAACTGTTCATTATGGATGTATCAGCTTATCCTTGCATCACAAACTGTCCATTGTGGATGTATCAGCTTATCCTTGCATCAGCTACCCATTATCCATACATCAACTACCAGTTATTATATATATATATATTTTAATTATTTAATTCATGCATCAGCTACCCATTATCCATACTTCCACTACCAGTTACTTTTGATATTCTATTTTTTTTATAATTGTTTATTTCAAATTTGGAGGACAATACACTTGTCTCAGCCTTGTGCAATCTAGGAAAAACTTAGCATTTGATGGGTGAAGTATACTGTATAAGTCATTTAGAATGCAAAAATACAATGTTGCACTGAATGCACAGAGAGTTCTTGCATTTACAATTTTTTTTTATTTGAGTTTGCTAAGAATGAAAATGTTTTACTTTGATTATTAAAGAGATTATTGTGTGTTGGTTGTTTGAACAATGCCATCTTTGTTTTGTTGAATATGAAGCAACCCTATTAGTTTTCTTGGCATGTCTAATTTCTTCAAGGTATCATGCTGCCTTACAGTTGAGTGTAGGGGGCTCTCCTATGTATAAGATTGAAAGGAAGCTGGGTAAAGGTGGATTTGGACAAGTTTATGTGGGTCGCCGTGTTTCTGGTTCCATTGATCAGACTACTGGTCCCGGTGCCATAGAGGTAATGCACATAGATTTTGTACGTTGTGGAGTTATTTGGGGAATACTGGATATGCTGTTACAATGTAATGTTTTTGGATTTCTGCAGCATTAAAATCTCTTGAAAGTGGTTCAATTTAAGTCCAAAGTACTGCTTGCTGATCTCCAGATGGTTGTTATTGCAGGTTGCTTTAAAATTTGAACACAGGACCAGCAAAGGTTGTAACTACGGCCCTCCTGCTGAGTGGGGCGTTTATGCGTATGTACTGGATTCTGATCTTTAGTTTATTTAAATCCTAGCTTGTTCGATACTTTTATTTTGGGGTTTTGGATATATGTATTGATGAATGTTTCATGATATGACTCTCTTCTTCCTGTTAATTTTTTTTTTAATTTTAACAGCACTCTTGGAGGTAGTCATGGTGTTCCCCGTGTGCACTTCAAGGGTCGTCACGCCGAGTACTATGTCATGGTACTGCTTCTTTGTATTTAAGGAATTCTAGTGTCATCTTCTCATGTTGTTTAATGAGTTAAGTCACAAAATTCTCATGTAACGTTCTCTGTTTTCTCTGTTTCTTTTCTTTTAATTTGTTAATGCCGTTTTTTTTCATTGCTATGGTGTAACACAGGTTATGGATATGTTGGGTCCTAGTTTATGGGATGCTTGGAATTCCGCTGGGCAAGCGTAATTTTCTTTGTCTACATGCCTCATTGTCATTTATGCATTCTTTAATGGCATGTGAATGGAAAGGGCAGGGATTGTTTCTTCTATTAAATAGTGTTTTCTCCATGCAGGATGTCTACAGAGATGGTGGCATGCATAGCCGTAGAGTCTATCTACATTCTGGAGAAGATGCATGCTAAAGGGTATGCAGTTTGGATGTTAATCAATGAGCTTACTTTTTTAGGTTGTGTACTTACTAGAGTATATACTATATCATATTTATCTATTTATGTTTTATGGCATGAGAAAGCATCACTGAAATTTAAACTTCCTGAAATGCAGTTATGTTCATGGAGATGTAAAACCTGAAAATTTTCTGCTTGGTCAACCTGGCACACCAGACGAAAAGAGATTGTACCTAATTGACCTTGGTTTAGGTGCGTAAATTTATTTCGAAAGTTCTTCTTCCATGCAAATTTTGGTCGTTTTGGGATGTCCCTGTATAAATTTGCTTGTCTAATATGTCTTAAATGTGCAGCAACTAAATGGCGGGATAGCAGCAATACTCAACCTAAACATGTAGACTATGACCAAAGGCCAGATGTCTTCAGGCATGTTGCTACATTTCTCTGCATTTAACATTCATTGTGCTGCATCTAACGTCTTTTTTCACTGATCATTTATATTATTAGACAATTGAGACTTGGATTTTTTCTCTTGAAGAAATTTCTTTTATATCATGATGATGCAGGGGAACTGTTCGATATGCTAGTGTGCATGCACATTTAGGAAGAACTTCAAGCAGGAGAGATGATTTGGAATCTCTTGCTTATACTCTAATATTTCTCCTGCGTGGAAGATTGCCATGGCAAGGATACCAGGTTGAATAGCAGATTTGAACTTTGCCACTTTTTCCTTGCTCCTTTCTTTCTATTGCCCTACGTTAGATTTTTTCTTTAAAAATTCTCGCTTACAATGTTTTTGCCTGTGCAACCAGGGTGACAACAAAGGCTTCCTCGTTTGCAAGAAAAAAATGTCCACTTCTCCAGAGACACTCTGCTGTTTTTGTCCCCAGCCATTCAAACAATTCCTTGAATTTGTAATAAATTTGAAATTTGACGAGGAGCCCAACTATTCAAAATTAATTTCATTGTTTGATGGTATAATTGGTCCAAATCCAGCTGTGAGACCAATAATCACAGATGGTGCTCAAAAGGTAAGTTCTCTAACACAAATCCATTTTGCTAATTAGATAATGATTAGTATCGAGGGATTTATCATTTATGTGTTACATAACGAAACAAAGCAATCTAAGATTGGTGCTTTTATTTGAATTGTTTGTCAGGTGGGCCAAAAGCGAGGCAGGTTATCAATGGGAGAAGAAGATGAGGAACAACCAAAGAAGAAGATTCGGTTAGGGATGCCAGCTTCGCAGTGGATCTCTGTTTACAATGCTCGCCGGCCAATGAAGCAGAGGTATGTGGATTGTAAGGAGTTCCCTTTTTTTACAAAAATAACACACATACACACATATATCTGCTACGACTATACTCTCAGGTGCACCCACACAGCCACCCAGCATAGGGCATGTGTTATCTGAGGTTTGAACTTGTGACATTGCAAGAAGTGTCTTAAGTTCTTAACAGTGCACTTTCTTTCCACTTGGTCTACCCCCAGGTGCACCCACACAGTCACCCAGCATGGGGCATGGGTTAACTGAGGTTTGAACCTGTGATGTTGCAAGGAGTGTCTTAACAGTACACTTTCTCGCCACTTGGTCTACACCTCTGCGGGTGCAAAAATAACATATATGAAATACCATGTAAAATATGAATTCAATTTTCCTTCTATTGTATGCTGGTGGCAGTGAAAAGTGTGTACTATCAGTGTAGGGCATTCACAATATATCCTAAAGTGGATTATATATTAGATATAAAATGTTTTGTAAGAATTTTCAAATTGAACGCCTATTTTCAAATATTTTCAAACTGCATTAGTGAAATGTTTTTTCCATGGTGGGCAATTGCTTTTATATCACTCACATTAGGATACAAATTTCTTTTTCATGGTGGACCGTTGCTTTTATGTTACTTGTATAATTTGTGAATTAATAGTTGTTCCTTTAGACGCTATGGGTTATACTTGATACCTCATATATCTGTTTGCACATTAGGATACGAATTTCTAAAACCTTGAACTCACATCAGTTGCTCTGTATTAATCAGGTACCACTACAATGTGGCAGATTCCAGGCTGGCACAGCATATTGAGAAAGGAAATGAAGATGGTCTATTCATAAGTAGTGTAGCGTCCTGCTCAAACTTGTGGGCACTTATTATGGATGCAGGAACTGGGTTTACAGCACAAGTTTATGAGCTCTCACAATTCTTCCTTCATAAGGTTGGAAATACGTATCCTGTTATGAAGTGTAGGAATGCGAAGCTTTTGAAAGTGCTCGGTCATATATTGTTTGGAATTTTGGTTTTCTTTATTAGAAGGTTTAAGTTGAATCTTGATTGATGGTGTCCAATTTTTTCTGTTTTGAATGTAGGAATGGATTATGGAGCAATGGGAAAAAAGTTATTACATTACTGCAATTGCAGGGGCTAATAATGGGTACTCTTTGGTTGTAATGTCCAAAGGTGAGGCGTTGTTCTATGTAGTGTCTGTAGTCTTCTGAAGTTTTGTTCTGTTAGTGAATAACCTTGATAGTGTGAATATGTGCAGTTTCAACCAAACAAGATAGATAATTATAGGAATCTATTATACCTTTTACGTAACTTTTTATTATTTTGTATCATTTTACTAGTAAATCTGGAGGACCACTGAGATTATGTACATATTATTCCTGTTATGTAGAAAGCTGAAGTTTTCATCGCCACACACATTAAACCTTGGCCTCTAAGATTATTGATTTTGAAATCGAGACTTGGAGTTGGTGTATGTTGAGAACTTATCAGCTCCCTACTCTTATTTGTGGTGGGAGTCGATGTTCTGGGTTAATTCTACAGAGAAAGGATCACTGTGGCCGGGTTAATTCTTCAGATCAATAGGAGTACCTTTTCTGTTAAGCCCTCGTGAAGGTAATCATTCATTAGTATTGTTTTGGTCCACCTTAGGTAAAGGCAGGTCCTTAATCCATTCACATTTTACTTTTAAAGGCCTATTCATCGTTTTTTTGTTAGTTAAATCTTGTTTTTTTCTATTTTCACTAACCTCTAGAATTTTTTTTTAAGGCCCCTTTCATAATTGGTCCGAGGATTTCATAGGGGCATTTTTGGTGATATTAGTTTCATTTCGATACAACAATTAATCTGCCAATTTTGAGCGCAGTGTAGCTAAATTTCTTTGGAGAAGGTTGCTGAGTTTTGGGAATGAATCAATTGGATTTATTTTGATTTTCTAATTTCCTTTGAACTTTGTATAAATTCATCAATGATTCAAGTCAGCACCCAAGACAAATTTTCCAAGCCTTGGGAATTTTACACAAATCATATATGTGACTCAATCTCATGTCTTTGATTCTCATTTACATTACGTTTATTTTCTGATTGAGCGGTCAATTTTTTTTGGAGGAGATTGCATAGTTCTTGGAATGAATCAATTGGATTTATTTTGATTTTCATCTTTCTAGACTTTAGCTGGAGTTCTTTTAACTTTTTATAGAATCATCATTGAGTCATGTTTTTCAAGCAAATAATCTATGCAGAGGAATTTTTAGTACTTATGTGTGACTTATTCTCCCTTGCATGCATGGTCTTTGTTCTTGTGTGACTTATTCTCCCTTGCATGCATGGTCTTTGTTCTTGTAGGTCTCACTTAATCATGGTTTTTTTTGGTGTACCAGTTTGTCTTGCATTATGTTCAGTGAATTAAACAATAAATTCGAAATTAGTTGATAAACTAGGTTACCAGGATACAGATATGGATCCGCGAGATTTTTGAAAAGCCAGGATCCGGATACGGCCAGGATACGTCAAGTACACAAAAATATAATAATATTTTTTAATTTTAATATATATAAAATTATAGCTATATATAATTCTATTGTTTATATGTATATATATTATTATTTTGGGATCACGGATGTGATTATGCTGATAGTACCTTTTTTTGAAGAAGGTGAAGATCATTGTATTATTTGATTCAATGAATAGCAATAGTACGCTTTTTTTTCGGTTGAAAAAATGTATATATATTATTAAATTACAATATCTTTTAAAAATATATGAATTTATTATAACATTAAAATTTTTAATATTTATGATTTAACATTATTATTATATATAGTTTTTCACTTTATTACTTAAAAATTTAAAATATATTATGCAAGTTAAGATGGTTAACTTTATAATACTTTAAAAACTAAAAAGTTAACTTTATAATACTGTATAAAGTTAAAATGGTTAACTTTATAATAAGAAAAACTTTGTTACATAGAGAAAAAAATAAAATATATCCGACAAATCTTTTGACTTTTAGCCAAACATCAAGCTACCCGCCGATACCTGATTGCGTCGTCGCCTGCTGGGTTAATGCGGGGCCTTCTGGGCTCTATAAAAATGTTGCCAGTCCTCAGCATATACTGAATCCCGGCGCACTAGTAAGTACATATGGCTATGGGCACCATTCTATGGGTACCGAACCGGCCGATTTGACCCGAGTTAATGCGTGGAGTAAAAAAACACTAACTTTTTATTTTTTTTAATTAATTCCTGAACTTCAAATATGTCCTGCATGTTAGTTAGGACTATGCCCATTCTTGTCTCTTAAACTGCCGACGATTTCTGCTAATGGTCATTTAGGACTATGGTAATTCTTGTATTATAAGCAGTTTACAGATCTTGTTATTGTGCTATTCTTTATAAACTGGAGCTAAGCAGTGTTGAGGCCCATTCGTTGCCATTTTGTTGATATTTCTTGTAACTGTGAGATACTAGAAGGAAATTGTGCATGGTTGGAACATGGAATGATAAGTATGGAATCTGGATTTTCAACTCATGATATTTGTCTACTTTAATTAGCGAATTTTGTATATGCTTTTGAGGTTTTGATTATGTCTGAAATTTGAATTAGCAATTTAGCAGATGGTAAAATAATAACTATATTGAATATGGAAAGAATCAAATAAAATAAATTAGTGAATTATGCCACTCTACAGGCCATTTAGGCTTTCTTTGATTATGTATTTTCATTTTGTTCTAATCTTCCAGATATGTATTGCACAGTACACTTCGTTCCATTTTGATATGTTCACCCTTATATGGTATATAGTATATACATGAGCAGACTTTGCATATTTTGTCTCTAATGCTTTGGAATCATAGATTAATAATCTTTAAAATATTTTTTTTCTTTAAAATTTAAATACTTTGTGTTTTTTAGTGAATCGAGTCATTAAATTTAAAAATACTTTATATTTTTTAGTGAATCAAGTCATTAAATTTAAATCGGCCCATTGCCGATTCATTGCCGAGGCCGAGTCCGAGTCCGAGTTTTAAAATATCCTACATGGAATACACTTCTCCTATAATCTACATTATCGGATCCGTCCCTTGGGGGTGCTTGATCTGTGGATCCACGGATTGGATCTTGTGTCGAATACGGATTTACTAGGATCTTGCTCTGAAACTGATCCCGTACATGTGCAACAGATCCCGAACAAAATACTGCCCCCAAAAAACTTGAAATTCATTATAGATAGGACTCCCAAATATGCTTAAAATTCATTTAAAGATTTTTTATGCTAGGGTCTGGCTTATATCAGCTCTGAAACTGATCTGGTCATGCTGAAAGGATCCTTTCCATGCGCAATTGATTGGCTCTGAAACTGATCTTGACATGCCGGAATGATTCTGTCCATGCGCAACAGATCGCAAAAATATTACGCTCAAAAAACTTAATTCATACAGTATGACTTCCAAAAATGCCTGAAATTCATTTGAAGTTTTTTAACTCAGTTTCCCTACGAGGATTCTGCATCTACGACCATCACGATTCTCTTGTTGCGTGCAGTTTTCTCTTTGCTTTCCCGACTGCGAAGTGTGGGCTTCCATTGGTTCAACGGAATGGTGTGGGTTTTTCCCATCTGGATGTCACAATATCTTTGTGTTCTCTTCTTCAAATTTCCATTGTGGCCTGCATTACGAATTACCGTAAAATCTTAAAAAGTCGTGGGAGTAGGTCATGTGGGTTGGTTTAATAATTTATTAATATGCATTCTAAGTAGCATACGGTATAACTGTTCACCTTTTATTAGCATTAAGAAAATTGTATTAGTATTAGTAAGATGAATACGCTTTCTAAAACCCCTTGCCTTTAGTATTTTCAATAATAAAATTTTAGGTAATTACATTGATACATGTTTATATCTAAGGATTTTTACACCGATACGTGTTGATATCTTAGGATTTTTACACCGATACGTGTTTATATCATAGAATTTGGGGTGGACTAGCATCTGTGCTTTTCCTAAATTGTACGAGGATGAGACAAGTATATTGTCCAGATTTATGGCAGTGGTTCGAAATTTGAAATAAACAATTATAAAAGAAAGAAGAATATAAAAAATAACTGGTAGCTGATGCATGGATAACTCATGCATGGAGAAGTCTTAGTTGATGCATGGATAATGCAAAGACAACCTAGGCGAGTGATAACATGTAGCTGACTTATGGCCATCGGTGTTCACCAGCCACAAGTTAAGTGGCCGTGCTAATTATCATGGCGCAAACCCCCAGGCAGGAACTGCCTTATTTACCTAGAGTAAACCCTAGATTCTTTAATGCACAAGGCTAAGTCAACAACAGGGATCTAAGCCAATACAACAATATACTCATTATGAGCTCAACACGTCACTTACAGGAATAGAACTTGGATGGGGAGGATAACACACTCCATCCAACAACCACATATTATAAACCTAATTAACATCAGTGATGATACTGGTCTTTAATTTGATTTGTGGATGTATACCTTTTCATTGGATGTATGCGGATGCATTGACTAGAAATTATGTAAGTTGTTGAGCAAGAGCACATTTCAATATCCACATTCTATACCGGTTTGTGATGTTTCATCTACATCTCTGACTTTCCATAATTTGTTTTAGATATATTCACCAGGGCTTGTATCCTTGTCAAATCCTATTGCATCTATATTTTCTAGAAGCTTTAGATTGTATGTGTTATTGTGACTGTAAATGGAAATTGATCCTCTTATTTGATCCTTTCCAGGAACACAGTACACGCAACAATCCTACAAAGTCAGCGATTTTTTCCCCTTCAAATGGATAAACAAAAAATGGAAAGAGGGATTCTATGTTACCTCCATGTCAACTGCAGGAAGTCGATGGGGTGTTGTTATGTCGCGTAATGCAGGATTTTCAGATCAGGCAAGTTAATCCTTTTTTTTAGAAAGACATTGGTGATCAGTAATTCATAGCCTGCTATCAAAGTTATTTAGTTGTTCTCGATGTGTCTGATTGGTTGTGCTCATCTCCTTAACAGGTGGTTGAACTTGATTTTCTATACCCAAGCGAGGGCATCCATAGACGCTGGGATGGTGGTTTTCGTATCACTGCAACTGCAGCTACATGGGATCAGGCTGCATTTATTCTAAGTGTTCCCAAGCGAAAACCCGGAGATGAAACTCAAGAAACTCTTCGTACTTCTGCCTTTCCCAGTACTCATGTGAAGGTATCTGTTTTCTTCCATTTGAATCTCCAGTAATGGCTTTCAGGAATCTTACGTCTTTCAGTGCACCTAATGTGAATTTTTTTCTCTTGGCAGGAAAAGTGGGCAAAGAATCTTTACCTTGCTGCTGTATGTTATGGACGCACTGTGTCATAAAAGCTTCATAAATTTTGAATTTTGAGTATGATGTAAATTCTGGAAATGCTATCTTGTGTTTACAACAAACATTAATGTTTTATCGACTGTGGGCACAAGCTTGTAAAATTTAAAACCTTCTCAAAGATGATTATGAACAAGCGCTGGTTAACGGAGTTTGCCTTGTAAGCTGTGACTGTTTTTATACGCTATTTAATCTCATTGCTGGGAAGCCGAAAATGAAGAGCCACACAAGAACATATCATGTTCAACGTGCTTCACTAGGTGGGACATTTTGTCTCATCCCATCACATTGCTTGGTGGCAAATTTATTAGTAGATTCATTGGCAGGGCAGCTTATTATTCATTCTCAAAATTGCGACAACTATATTTGTTTACATCAATTACTGAAAATCTTCGTCCAGTCTTCTAAGTTATACCACTAAGTAATAACTCGAAAATTCGTAGGCAAAAGTATATATTGATTATTAAAGTACATGTTTAAAGGCACCGAGCCAGGTTCTCCTTTGCATTTTAGTATATTGAATGTGTTGGAACTTTTTAATCTCAACTACATCAAGAGCTAACTATAGTAACTTTATTTTGTATTTTGTATTGAATCTAATGCTGACGGATAGGCCATTAAGTACATGCTTGGGCAATTGTGATTTTTAAACTGTATTAGATAATTTAGATTTTTAGAGGGCTTGATGCCCTTTGAATAAGTAGGAGAGATTGACTGGTAAGTATCCAATGTCCTTTAACATCTTGGCAATCTGTATTGAATAAAGCGGGTTTGCAATGTCCTCTGCAACATCTTGCAGTCTGAACAGACTAAAACGTTCAATTGTGATTGTTGAACTATATTAAATTCCTACAGGGCTTGATACCCTGATGAATAACTGTTGAGTGTCTAATGTCTTTTGCAACATCTTGCAATCTGAATTGACTAAAGCTTTCTGGTTGACTAAAGCTTTCTGGTCTGCAACGCCCTTTTCAACATCTTGCAATCTGAATTGACTAAAGCTTTCTGGTCTGCAACGCCCTTTTCAACATCAGTGTTGATGTGTGTAGATCCCATTTTTAAAATTAGGGTGCCTAGAGTGGGCTCCCGTCCACACATAAAGATGCACACATATTAATCTTAATTAGTGGATCAAGAGGAGTGGATGTTTGTTATATTTTAATAAATTAAGATTGAAAAAAGCTAGTGTCAGAGGTATCTCGCTCTCGTCGACACAGAGACTCACTTATTAATCTTAATGATTGGATCAAGAGAAAGAGGTTCTCTGCAGTCTGTTTGTCATGCTTTAATAAGATTGAAAAAAGCTAGTTTCATTTGACATTTAAACTGTATCAAAGAGAAAAGTTGTCTACAGTCCAGAGGGTCGAGATGCTTGTCATATTTTAATCAATTGAGACTCAAAAAAGCTAGTGTCAGAGATATGTAAGGAATAAAAAATATATAAGGTCCTGTTAAATGTTTTTTTCTTTATCTGTTAGTGTTTCATGGTCTCGATTTTCGATTTATGATTGGTGTTTAATCTTTCTAAAGTCGAAGGAGTTTGCCATTTCAATGTTTATAATTGCTGTTTAATCTTTCCAAAGTCGTAAAAGTTTGCTATTTCAATGTCTTTCAAACTTTTCTTCCGTTTAATAGTTTTGATTAATGATAGATTTATTCCATACTATGGCTAGCGTAATTGATATATTCGACATTTTTATATAAATAAATAATTATATAAAGCTTATACACATATTTATATTATTTATTAATCTAATAACCTAATTGAAGTTTTCAAAAGTGTAGTGTTTTTTTCTTAATTCATATATTAATGGTTAATATTATAACTTGCAATCATGTATCATGTATATTATATTAGTACCATGTATTATATTATAGATTTATTTTTTAATGGTTCATATTCATGTATATTTTTTTCCCTTGGAAAAATTCGTAATTTTATTTCATATTTGAACAAAATTACATTCAGCACATGTAATAAGATCACTAAGATCCCTACATTGTCACAGATTACATCCCAAGATCGTTACTTCAATTCAATCTACCTCATCAATGTCTTGACTTTGATCAGGTGTTATTTCCTGTTACAAAAAAATCTGAAAATAATTGCTGTCATCCAGCCTGTAACTGTAATTTTTCTCCCTTCGTATTCTCTGTTATCCAATTATAGCGCACATTTAATATTGCACTACAATATTCTATGGTTCCCATCCTGTATCTTTAAATTTCTCAATTTGTGCCTGATTACAGCACGCTCTGATATCATCTCTGATTCCCAGCCTGTGTCTTTAAATTTCTCAATTTGTGCCTGATTATACACCACGCTCTGATATCATCACTGATTCCACTACTATCCCTTATACTCTGTGATTCTTGTCTCTTTGACAGGACGCGTCCAGTGCTAGCCGGTCCTCTTCAACCGTCGCTCATCTGGTGTAGTTTAGACTGTAGTTGTTCATTATCTCCCTCATCGATTATATGCCAAAGCAGAGCCTCCTGAACCTATACAAAGTTTCTGTGTTGATAGCTGAAAGTGCCTTCGGGAGAGTGAATGGTTATCTTCCATGTTCCCATAGCTAGATCCTGTCGCGTTGCCTCTTTGGATAGCTGGTCAGCCAATATATTCCGCTCCCTGTATGTATGTGTAAATGTGATGTGGTTGAAAGTAAGTTTTATCCGGATCACCTCTTCCAGGATAGGTAAAAGATCCATCACATGACACTGAGTAATCTCCTTAGCCCAGTTGATGATAACCATGGAGTCACCAAAAATCTGAAGGGACAAGCATCCTTGTTCCAGGGCAAATAACATCAGCAATTTAAGCGACATGAGTTCTGCGTAGTTATTAGTTCCTCTGCCCAATCCAGCCGCCAGATGGAAATAGTGTGCCTCAGTTTTGTAAAGGACTCCCCCCCCTCCACAAACTGATTGTTGGTTTGAGGCACCATCGAAAAATCCCCATGGCATGGATAGATCAATCTGTTCTTCACGCACAGGTCTGGTTCTGCTCACTTGTACAGGGGCTACATAATGAAGAGTGATCGCCACCATCTGAGCCACTACCGCCTCCATGGGAACCCTGCAGTCCTGGAAAATCACCTTATTGCGGGCAAGCCAAATACCCCATGTGTATATACACGGGAGAGCCCGGAGAGGGGATGAAAATTGAGCAGTCCACCATAACTGGAATGCTTCCAGCACCCCCGTACCCCGCCACCTCACCTTATTATCCAATATCTTGCTGATCTCAGTCCAAACAGAAACAGATTGTGAGAATTGACAGTGAATGAAAAGATGGGCCATATTCTCTTCAGCAACCATACAAAGTGGACAGATCCCCGGACCCTGAAGAAATCGTTTTTGTAGAATGTCCCACGTGGGGGCCTTATTTTCCAGGATCGCCCAGAATAGTAATTTAGCTTTACCCGGACATCGCAATTTCCACAATAATTTCCACCACCACACCAAAACCCTGTTATGGGATTCCACATTTAGCTGGATGTACCCATGTTTTGGTGAATATACCCCGGATGGATGGTGCTCCCATATCAGGACATCAGCCCTATTGGTCACTCTAATATGGGTAATTCTTAACCGCCTTATATAATCCTCCCATTCCACCTGAAGTTCAGCCGGTATCCCAAGTTGTCGTGCAGAATACCACCCCTGTTGCCATAGAGTAGAAGCTCCCTGATCCGCTATTTCATTCAGATAATTACATCCTCGCGAAGCCAAAAAAGACCTCAGTTCCATGGAAAGTACATGTCCACCCCTGCATCCCACCCATGGGTCCATCCCTATCCGAAGATGTCGCCCGTCGCCAATCCTCCATACTAAGCCCGAACCGACTAAAGTGAAATGCTGCACTACAGCTTTCCACACCACAGAGCAGTTTGCCTTTGACTTGTTTCTCAGCCTGATCCATTCGAGCAGTGTTAATGGGGCAATGTATTTATGATAGACCACTCGAGTCCAGAGACTCTGTGTATGAATTAGTCGCCACGACACTTTGGCCCCCAAGGCTTTAGCAAACTTGAATATATTCTTTAAACCCCATCCTCCCAGAGTCTTCGGAACAGCGATCTTCTCCCAGCGTACCCACACCAAAGCCCGATTCTCGCTTGTACCCTTCCAAAGAAAGGCAAAACACAGTCTCCTGATCTGCTCCAGAACGCCTGTGGGAATCCAAGCAAGTGACAGCCAATATACCGGAATTGCTTCCAGTACTGATTTTATCAGAACCAGCCTCCCTGCCCGAGAGAGCCATTTATGACTCCATCCATGAAGACGCTGTTCTAATTTTGCTATTAGCCAGCTCCAATCTGTCTTCAAATAAGCGTTCGGTTTCAATTGGAAGCCAAGATACTGTAATCTATCATCTAAATCCAAGGTCTTGTAAGGTAGTTTGTTCACCATGTTTAGGATCTCCGGCTCGGTTAATTGCGAGCATGTGATAGTTGATTTGTCGATGTTAACTAACATACCCGCAGCAGCTTGTATTAAGTGGAGTCCTTCAACCACTTTGTCAATATCCTGGCTCGTGCCATCACAGAAAATCAGGATGTCATCAACAAAAAGGAGATGTGTAATGTACATTACCTGAGTGATAGCTATGCCTCTAAAGGCCCCTTCAGCTTTGGCGTTCAGCATAAATCGGCTAAGACCTTCAGCGACTAGGAGAAACAGCAGTGGAGACAGGGGGCATCCCTGTCGAAGTCCCCTCCCAGCCTGGAAAAAAGGGCTAGCAGAACCATTAATTAAAACAGCAAAATTCACCGTGGTGAGGCAGGCCATAATCCATCTGATGAACTCATAGCAAAACCCCAGGTGTGTAAGTAGCAACCGGATGTAAAGCCAGCTGACCCTGTCAAATGCTTTGGAGAGGTCTATCTTTATCACCGCTCCCTTCTGCTTCTGCACCTTGAGCGTATGTAATCCTTCCTGTGCAACTCCAATTGCCTCATGAATTTGGCGTCCTTCCAAAAAGCCAAATTGCTCACCCGAAATGTTTTTAGATAAAATCTTCTTTAGTCTGCGCGCCATTACCTTGGATATGATCTTATATATGCAGTTACAGAGAGCGATAGGCCTGAATTCTGCAAAGTTGACAGGCTTGTCAGTCTTGGGAATCAGTGTTAAAAACGTGGAGTTGAAGGGACCATGGATAAACCCAGCCTTGCGCGATTCTTCCACCACTTGCAGAATCTCCGCCCCGAAGAAGTCATAGAATCCTAGGAAGAATTCTATAGGCCATCCATCAGGCCCCGGGCTGCTGTCTTTATTTAATGATTTCATCACCGTCGAGAGCTCATCCAGTGACACCTCCTCCATCAACATACTGTTATCTGCCTCCCCTACAAAGCTGGGAAAAAGCTGAGTCACACAAATAATCTCAGCAATGGAAATGCCAGGTGGCGCCGTGAATTGCTCTTCAAAGTGTCGAACTCCCAACGCTGCTAATCCTTCAAAGCTGGAAACCTGTTCCCCAGTGTCTGATGAGAGTTCCCAGATAGAGTTTTTGAATTTTCTCCCCTTAGCAAATGATTGAAAAAATTTGGTATTCTCGTCACCGCACTGTAGCCAAGTCGCCCTGCTTTTCATCCTCCACAGCTCTTCACGCTCACACAGTATTATATTCCTTCGTTTCTCCCACTCCAACAGTTCATCTTTCTGCATATCATCCAGGTATCCCATGCCCAGCCTGCTATGTATCCTGGCAATGTTAAACTCAGCATCTTGTAATTTCTGCTCATCGAGCACCCTTTTGTCATGTGCCCATTTACTTGTGGCCTCTTTAATTCTTTTCAGATTGTAGTTAAAGTGTGCACCAGCCGGAGTCTGAGTGTCAAGTGGACGATGAACCCATAGCTCCTGAACCATTTTAATGAATGTCTCATCCTTCAGCCAGCTAGGATTGAATTTGAAGGGGCTGGGTGGTTTTTTCCCGCTACCTCGTAACTCCAGGAAAATGGGACAATGGTCAGAAATGCCTCCTGATCCTACCCACTGTCTGACAAGATCGACCCCATGTGCCAACCCTTCTGCCACCAGAAACCTATCCAGTCGTTTAGCTACTCTATGAACCCCTGCTCTCATATTCCTCCAAGTGGGAGAAAGCTGGGGTGGAATGATATCAAGGAGGTCCTTTCTGATAAATGCGTTGATGAAATGGTTTGCTAAGGAGTCCGGAACAGCCCGAGGCCCCCAAACTTCAGAAGACCCCAGAGTGAGGTTGAAGTCCCCACCCAAAATCACATCCCTGCCATCAAATATCTCCATATCTAACAAGGAGTCCCAGTATCCCATCCTATTTAGGTAGGGCCCGTAAATATTGAGCACTGTGATCATCCGCCCTATCTCAGCCTCCCAAACTTCCATACCAAGCCCAGAGGATATCCCCCATGTACAATCACATCTGCAGCTCGATACCTTCCACCCCGAAGCCAGTCCTCCAGAGCGCCCTCTGGCATCCACTCCTACAAACTTCCAGCCAGGGAGCAAAGCTTCTAGTGTACGAACAACATCCTCACAGCCACCCAAAGTTTCTTGCAGCAAGATAATGTCCGGTTGATTAATGTCAACCAACCTACGAAGCGAAGATTTTTTAAGTGAGCTCGCCAACCCACGACAATTGAAGGACATAATCTTCATAAACAATCCCCATCCTGGGCTATCACTGCTCTAAGTGCCCACTCTATAGTCGATTGCGTTCCCATCCCTAAATCCACTTTCGCCCGTTCTTTAGCTTTAGTCATATGGGATTTACGTCCCCGTCCTTTCCCCACCACACTAGTGGCCAATTCAGGTAGTCCCTTGCCCCCCGATCCATCTGCTGAAATCTCCCTACTACGAAGAGCATATCGAATGTGCTTCCCCTCGGAGCATGAGTGTGAGGTAGAAACAAAATCGGGCGTGACATTACCCATAACAGGCTGAAGTAGGTGGTCAACCTGTCGAGGAGGAGACCCATGGCAGCCCCCCCCCAAATCAAATGGGTCAGCAAGAACGGAAGGAGGATGTATAGGTGACTTACCCGTGTGTATCTCAGTTGGATCCTGACGAGGAGAGGACATCTCCTGCTGCAGTATAGTGGCCGGTGAAGTCGGAGTGACAGAGCTCAAGGAGTCCCCCTCAACTGCTGGGTGTTCACTTCCAATCTCCTTCGTTCCAGTTTTCACCAAGGATGGCAGCTTTACCTCTGATTCTATCCTTCCATCATGCTCAAATGGTTCCACAGATTCAAGAATACCCCCCCCGTCCTTAGCTGGCTCACTCCCCTCCACTTTCTCTACCTGTGAGTCCACTTTCAACCCAGGGACTGTTATAACATCTGCATCAGCAGCATACAGAGGCTTGCTTTTTCGGAACGATAAGGGACAGCGGGCTACAAGATGTCCAAGGTCATGGCAGCGATGACACCTAAATGGCACGCCCACATAGTCCAGTGTTTGTACATAATCCCCATCCTTGGAATGTACTTTAATTTCAGCTGAAAGCCCCATCCTAATGTCGAGATTGACTAATATCTTAGCAACCGAGTATATACCATTTTGCAGATGGGAGGAATCAGAGTACACGTATTCACCAAGATAATTCCCGATCTCAGCAAACCTAGTCTCGTTCCACATATGCATGGGCAGTCCTGGCAGCTTAACCCACAGTGGTTCTTTGGCTATTTTTTCCGTTTTAGCATCGAAAAAAGGTGACCAACGTTTCAGTACAAGTGGTACTCCCAGCATCGACCAATGTTTACCCAACACGGCATTGACCTCCCCGCTGTTCGAGAAAATGAATGAGAACCATCCTTTCGACAAAACACGAACCTCAGGGGCAGATGGTGAGATGTTTTGCCAATTCTCTGCCACCCAACGCTGAAGGAAGCCTCTGCCTAATCTCCTGCCTCTAACATGTCCTACTACAGCTGTACGAGAGTAATCCACGGCCTCTGCCAGCGTAACATCGACCCCCAGCACTAATTGATCCAGTCTCTTACGTTCTTTGACCTTCTTGACAGGGTATTTAATGGGATCATCCTTGGCATACATCCCTGTGCGTGGCTGGAATTCGTCAGTCACTGCATCCTGGCTCCTCGGGGCCACCATCAATGTACCACACCGCTGCCAGTTATTGGGCCTGTCTAAATCACAGAACGAATGGCAGAGTTCAATGGGCAAAATGTGCAAAATGAAAGAAAAATCCCTTCCCAGCAATAGTCTTCGGGACAATCGTTCATCACCGCTTCCCAATAGCAAGATCAAATCAAGAAATCGAATAATCTCAACGCCTGCCCCATAATCCGCACAGCCTGCAAGCATACAGTGAAGAGTTCGCCCTGCAACGATTCCTGTATTAGCTATTCCGCGCTAGTGTCTTAGCACTGTATCAGTAGCCGAAATTAACAACTCGCCCTGGATCCCCACTCAGGAATTGATCACCTCTGTTCCAGTTAAATGAATCCCCTCATACACAGAAAGATGGCCAGTATCTCAGTGTTCTATCCTCCATGATTCAATATCTACCCAGCATGTACTCAGTGACCAATTTACTCTCCAGGATTCATGCTCAATGCTGCCTCCAGTCTTCATCAAGTAATGCTAACGTACTTCTTAGTATCTCTTCTTGGAGCCCTGTCTCCCTTTTAGTCACCAAGGTCTACATATTCATGTATATTATTAGTACCATGTATTATATTATAGAATTATTTGTTAATGGTTTATATTATATTTTTAATAATATTTTTCTCCAAGGGATAATTTTGTGGAAAATAAGGTAAACCACAGGCTCTAATATAGGATTTTTAAATTAATATAAAAATTTTAAAAGAGCTTTCAATTTTGAAATAAACAAAATATTGACTACAGTTTTGTTTTCTTCCTAAGAATTACATGAAAGCTTGCATGAGTACTAATAAAGCTGGTTTACAACAGTACTAATAAAGCTGTTTTACAACAAAATTGTTTTGTTTTTTTCCTAAGAATTACATGAAAGCTTGCATGAGTACTAATAAAGCTGGTTTACAACAGTACTAATAAAGCTGTTTTACAACAAAATTGTTTATAGGCTTTCATTGTGGGTTTTATTTATAGGCTTTTGAAGGTGGCGATTTTAATTTGTTGGTTATTTTATTGTTGAATTAACATGTGTCATTAAAGTCCAAAAGGGCAATGTTAGCTCCTAGAGGGGTTATCTAGTTATCCATTACCACCTTAATAATTTTCTTTCTACATTTTAGGTTAGTGAAGGACAAGGAGTTATCCATTATCACCTTTATAATAATTTTCTCTCTACATTTTAGGTTGGTTCTTCTCCAACTCAAAGGTGGCTTCCCTATGATAGAATTGTTAAGCTATGTCAGTGAAGGATAAGGAGTTGTGAAGTATTGCTAAGCTATGTCATTGAAGGATAAGGAGTTGTGAAGTATTGCTAAGCTATGTCAGTGAAGGATAAGGAGTTACCCATTATCATCGTTATAATAATTTTCTCTCGACATTTTAGGTTGGCCCTTCTCCAACTCAAACGTGGCTTCCCTATGATAGAATTGTTAAGCTATGTCAGTGAAGGAGTTGTGAAGTATTGCTAAGCTATGTCAATTAAAGTTAAGGAGTTGTGCAGTATTGCTAATAAGCTTATGTCAATGAAGGATAAGGAGTTGTGAAGAGAGATTAGTAGAATGTCTTGTTTTTATGTAGGAAAAATAAAGGATGATGGAAGGACCAAGAGACTAGTATCAATTCAACAAGAGCTAATAAGGGGCTAGTTCATGAGTGGTTAAGACAACAAAGGATGCATACACATACAATTCAATAAGAGCTAATAAGGGGCTAGTTCATGAGTGGTTAAGACAACATAGGTTGCATACACATACTCTTGAAATAGCATGTGTCATTAAAACCAAAAGAGCAATCTTAGCCCAAAGACAACTTAGAGGGGTTATCCATTGTAACCTCAATAATTTCCTCTCTACACTTTAGGTTGACTATTCTCCACATCAAAGGTGGTTTCCCTATGATAGTATTGCCAAACTATGTCAATGAAGGATAACAAGTTGTGAAGTATTGCTAGGTTATGTCAATGAAGGATAAGGAGTTGTGAAGAGAGATTAGTAAAATGTTTTGTTTCTATCATATAGGAAAAATAAAGAATGATGGAAGGACCAAGATACAAGTATCAATTCAACAAGAGCTAATGGAATCGAGGAGCTAGTTCATGAGTGGTTAAGGCTCCAAAAGTTGCATACACATGCCTCAATGAAACCACATCATGCTGAAAAATAAATGTAGAAATAAACTAAATGATAGTAGTGGACTAATATATTGATGCATAGGACATAAAAAGGAAATTAGAAGAAATAAATACTTGACATAAACCCTTTTAATGATGTGCTTATACCTTTTCCATGTGGCCCTGTAATATCTTGAACCGACTATATTGATGTTATATATTGGGCTTGAGCCCCAACACATATGATTTATTTTGATATACTGGGTGTAAGCCCCAATGCACATTATTCATTTTTTTAATTTAGATATACATATTTGGGCGTGGACCTTGACTGATGCAGGTTATTGTTATATACTGTGGATAAAGATCCAATATATTTGATTTATGTTTTATTATGAGATTTGGGTACAAAACCCTAATATACTGAGATGATCTTTGTTACATACTGTGCAGAGTTATGATATACATGAATGACTTTTATGATGTGTTGAGCGTGGACTCTGGAACACATGGATGACCTATGTACTGGGCGTAAGCCTCTATGTACATAGAGGATTTTATTATGTACTGGGCATAAGCTCCAATGTACATAGAATGTTGGGCATAAGCCCTGGAGCACTCCAAGCTTGATAATAAATACCGGATCCGAGGCCATTTGTATATTCTAGATGTGCTTCACAAACACATTCTAGTACTAGTGTTGAGCGGGATGCTTTGAAATTGCACTAGCGTAACGCCCATGTGAGAGTGTTGAGCCAAAGCTCTGAAGAGCACTTGGGGTTACTTGATCTTAAAGTGTTGAGTCGAGAAGACTCTGAATAGCACTACTAAATCATCACAATTATTTAATTGGTTAAATGAATCATTCTATTTCTCATCAAAGAAATGCGGGAACTACCATGTTAAACGAGGGAATCCAACATGCAAGAGGGACCTAGAGTTACCTAACCTAGTCGATTATTCAAACCTACAAAAAAAAAAGACTTTGTCCAAAGATTGGACCTCGTATTAAATAATTACCAAAGAATTATTATACTATTTAATTAATTAAATAATGAGGATGATTGTTCATAAAAGAAGTCTCACTTATGTATAAATAATATGCATGACATCTATGCATAAGATATTATTTATATTATATATGAATTATGTATAAATAGTATGCACAAGATATTTATTTATATTATATATAAAGAAAAGATTGTGACCTAAATTAATAGAAACACCTAGTTATAAACAAAGTAAATAAAATGTAAAGGTTCTTTTAAAACAAATCATAGAGGGAACACGTTAAAAATCCTAAAAATCCTAGATAAACTAGGAGTGAAGAATTAATTAAATATTCTTTACTTATATTATAATTCAAAACTAAAATAAAACTAGAGTTAATATTAAAAGTATTATCATTAACTCAACAACTATATTTCAAAAGTTCACCTATATAAAGAAGGGCAATTCCCAAAGTGAGGGGCATCTTTTCTTTCTATCATTCTATTATGGGAAGAGAAGAGAATTTTGTTTCCCACATAATTGAAGGAGCTTATTATTTCCAAAGATCTGATTATCATCAGTAGTCTGCCCTAGGTCCTTTATTGTCCTATTGCATGTTGGAATTAGCTCGGGGGGATCCATTAGTGAACCAAGAACGGTTTAGGGTCAAGGTTGGGATGAACGTGGTAGTCCCAAGGTCATTCGGTTCAATTATTCTACAGGTCAGCCAGATCAATACATAATTGTTTTCAGTAATCAGTGTTTGAAAGTGTGCAGTTAGATACCAGCAGCAGGATCAAGCTGCAACTATCTAGGTATGAGTTAGTCTTATGTTCTTTTCAATTTTTTATAGGCTGTTAAATCTAGAAATTTAAATCTGTCAGAATTCTTCTTCATAGTAACTTGGTAGTCTTATTTATTTGAGAACAAGGGCTTATGGCATTGGCTCTCCTGGGTCAATCTTTTATTTCAAAAGTTAAATTTCTGTTTAAAAATATTTAAACCCTAGCTAAAACTGAAACAATAAAGTTTTCTTAAAACAAATGCAAGTTTTTTATTGTTGTAGAATCATTTCCTATAAGGAGATTGATTCAGTAAATTGCTTCCCAAAGTCTAGAAAACCTAGGATCTAATTTTAAACCCTTATGGTGCCAACCTTTATTTTATTAAAGGACTAAACTCTATTAGAGTTTTCGCAAGGGCCTTTGTAAAAAACCAAACTCAACAAGAATCTTATTCTTCATTATAAAAATTAAAATCTACGAATCCCTTTTTGATAAGGCGCCTATCCAGATTCGCATTATCTCTAGGATAGATTTCCTAGGGTCTGATTCTTTCTTTTAAATTTTAAATAGTTTTTAACACAACATATAAAACTCTAAACCTTAGCTACAGGAACAACTCATATGAAAGTCAAAACACGACATACGTTTTCGTTAAGTCGCCTTATACATGCTGTCACTACTAAGTTTACATTTCCAGAATCTTTTAATAAAAGCCAAGCTCAGGATTGAATCCTCTGCACCTTACCCTAACTAAAAACAAAGCTACGAATTACAAGTGGTAGCTCACGCTACAACATGATCGTTGCTCATGCTTCTTAAAGCATTTAAACCATAAAGAAAACAAAACAAATGCGACTTCCACGCTAGGGCTAGCCCAGACTTCCACATAAAAATACTTTAAATTAATTTCATTCATAGCCAAAATTTAAATAGATCTAAGTAGCTGTAGGGTCGAATTCATAAAGAATATCCTCCAAGTAATAATCAGGCACAGTGATTTTTTTAGAGGTTACATTTCTTTCCCCGCTAAAATAAACAATGGAGGTAAATCTAGATCTAAGTATTTAAAACATCTCTTCACATAAATAAATTCAATACGCAAACGATTGTACATCCAAGTTGGGTTTTTCCCCATTTCTTTTCCAAACAAACAATACTCTCATCTCACACATAAGAAAAGTCTACTTCCAGATAAAAACACATAACTAGATAAAAATGAATTTAATGGTAGAGACATTTAGTCATTTACTGGTAGGGAATTCAAAGCCCAGGTCAATACTCCACAATTTACCAAATATGAATTTATCAAACCCTGGATTCACTAAGGTCACGTAATTTTTTAAAACGCAAGCATTTAAACACACCCAGATTTTTTTTGAAAACCCCAAACGCTTTCTAGATTTAGTATTAAATAGCACACAGAGTTCAAAATTAAATGTTCAAACATATCTCATTACGTTTACAACCACGACAGAGGTCAGTTGAAAAGACTTCTTATAATTTAAAACAAATCGATTTTCCAAGGTGCCAAAACCTCAATCGGTGTATACTGGAGCCAAGTTAGGGCTGCTCCAGATCAAAATGCCACACGGGCTACAAAACGTAGGTCAAAATATGTTTACACATTACAGAGCGTGCCTCATAATCTAGGCCACGATTTCTTTCACCTCAGTCAGACTCAACATCCCTAGCAATTCAAATGGGTGGGACATTCCCAAAATTCCCGCATACTGAGCAAACAAACATTACAACAAACCATCTGCTTGAGAGGAGGAAATGGCCACAAGGGCCAGACTTACCAGGGTCGCTATAATTACCCAACCTGCCAGCTCGAACCATCACCACCAGGAGCCCTGTCGACATCACAACCCAAGTATTAAAAATACAACCTGCAAACGAAAAAATTTAAAATGAAATTATTGCAAACAAGTCTCGGTACAGGAGCTACCTCACGATGGCTTCACGCTAGCTAGTTCACAGCAGGTCGAGCCCTGCCATGGGCGCCTCCAACACCAGAAAAGCATGGCTCTACTTTCCCCTCCAAAAAAAACAATGCGATTATGTAGTAGGTCAAACCCTTAGGATATACTCCTCACAGCTGGCCCCCATATCGAATAGCTAAACCATTAAATGCGCTATCCATTCCACTACCATTTGAATTGTTATCCACTTTGTATAGTTGAAGCTCCATTCAAACAATTGCAAGTTTTACATTGTAATTATTGGACCAAAATCACATTAATAAACTTATATATGGTTATAAAACCCTAGGGATTAAATCTTAAGTGGACTTTCAAAAAGAACCTACAAAACAAAAGATAAAGAATGCTTTAGCATGAATGCTAAGTAAGCCTGGCCAAATGTTACAAGGTCCATCCCCTCAAGCTTGATAAGAAGTTATAACTTATCGTAAAATATAAATATCAAAGCAAATCCATTTAGATTAAATTGTATACATAGTTGTAACTTTTAAAAGAATGACTTGTAATCATGATGTAGACATAAAGACCCATAAGCATCCAACAGGTACTAAACCGATCAATCAAACTGAATTATTATTATTCTGAAAGTTCATTCGTGTATCATTCCATTATATCGCTTCCGTAGAACCATAAGATAGAAAACAACCACATCCAGTTTATTTAAATAGTGAATCGTAAACAAAATCATAGACCGTGCATTCTCATTATGTCGAGGAGTCTTATATTTATTTTCCCAGGTGAAGTTAATTTGTTAAACATTTACTTAAATGGACGATGTTAGCCGTACATGATTTTTTTATTATAAATTTTTGCAGTTTTAGGGACATTACAGGCCCTAATCAAATGTAGAAATAAACTAAGATGATAGCAATGAACTAATATATTGATGCATAAGACATCAAATGGAATTAGAAGAAATATACTTCTTACATAAACCCTTTCAATGCTATGTTTATACCTTTATCATGTGGTCCTAATCAAATAGGTTCTAGTAGTTCTACAAATCATTAATAATACTTAGAAATATGAACAATAAGCCACACATTGATATGAGAAGAAATCCTTACTCTTCAAATTGTCTGAAGAAAGATAGATCCTTTAAGCTCAGAGAGAGAGAGAGAGAGAGATCTCTCAAAATCAATCAATGACAAATGAAGGAGAGAGCAAAGTTTTGTATAGCTTTAACTCCTTTTTATAAAAGAATAATGATAAAATTCTAGATCTAGCCTAGGATGGATTAAACAAATGCAAAATACTCCAACAACATTATGCATGAAATAAGGTGGTCAAACCACAAGTGTACAATATCCAAGATGAATGAGAAGGGCATCTCCATCAAAAGAAGATGAATGATAAATAGAAACCTCAATGAAAGGTCCTCCAATTGTAGCATTTTAATAGAAAAATCCAAACAACAATGAATGAAGGTGGACAAACCCTAAACCTAAGGTTTGACCTCCCTAAATCTCCTCAAAATGCCAAATAATCTTCGTTGTAGGATATGGAGAACTATCAGTTGTTGATACGGGTTATGTTGTAAGGATTTGGTGGCCTTCTTTTTGTAGGGTGGCTTGAAGATATTTTGGCCTATTTATGCCTATGTGGTACGAAGAGTACAATTTTGTGATATGTACTTTTTGATTATGGTGAATAGCAAAAGTATTGTTTTTTTCTCCTTGAAAAAAAGGCATACAATGATTACTAGGATGCCTTCAAGGTTAACACTCTTCACAAAATATGTTCAAAAGGGGTGGATGCTCCAATATATAATTGTAGGAAGATGTACAATAATTCTTTCCAACCAAAACATCCACCAAAAGGCATAAGTATGTGTGCAAGTCATGTGTAAGTCAAGTCAAAGATGCTCCAAGAATCATATAGATGCACCCCCAAGGACGCTCCAACAAATAATCATGAGTAAGTGTGCAAGAGACCTTCAAATGGTGGATGTCCCATCATAAATGTGTAGTAGATGCTCCAAAAGGTGAGCGCTTCAATGCTGGAACATCATCATCAACACTGGATCATCATCGTCGCTACTCCAACAATCATCATTCCGTTGATAATTGATTAGTGACAACTCTCAAATATATCCGTCATAGGAATTTCTACAGAGCCAACCCTTTTTCATGTTGGATGTAGGCCTAGCCCTCATTTAGGTCTTCATCATCTCTGCAAGCAATCCATTTAAGTCGGTACAACCCAAGACCAGTAATTACATTGCCACAACAATCACCTGCGTCTCCTACTATCGCCTCATCGTATCCAGATCATCTCATCATCACACATAGCACAGCCCAGATGCACATCTCATGTCCCACAACGATAAGCCCATGTATACCAACATGGGAGGACAATCAGGAGCACCCCAGGTGCATTACATCCCAAGGACAACCTATGCCTACCACCATGCGAGATCCTGCTTAGGCGCACACATAGTGTCTTATGATCGGTGGACCTCTCAATGTCTCCAGTATGGGAGGATAATCAGGAGCATCCCAGATGCATTACGTCCCAAGGACCACCTATGCCTACCACCATACGAGAACCAACCCTTACATCTACCAACATGGGAGGACAATCAAGAGCATCCCAGATGCATTACGTCCCAAGGACCACCTACGCCTACCACCATGCGAGAATGCCTCTATCTTCTCCAGCATGGGAGTACAGCCCAGGGCACACCAAGTGAATTACGTCCCAATGGACAACCTGCGCCTTCCACCATGCGAGAGCCAGTGCATCTGCGTCTTCCGGTATCATCACTCCCTCTTAGGAGGAACCTCGATTTGGAGAATACCAAGCTTCTCTCTGAAGTACTCGAACTTCACTCTGGCTAACGGCTTGGTCAACACATCGTCTATCTGCTTGTCTGTCGCTATATACTGGAGCTTCACTACTCCTCTCTACACCATATCCCTGATATAGTGGTACTTGATCTCAATGTGCTTCGATTTGTCATGGAACACCGGGTTCTCGAGCAACTTCACGCAACTCTGGTTGTCACAGAAAATACAAGTCGCCTCTAACTCGAGATCAAAAAAATCAGACAATAGCTTCCTAAGCCATACTGCCTCACAACTAGCCGAACAAGCTGCAACATACTCTGCTTCGACTGTACTTAGTGCCACGCACGACCGCTTCCTGCTAAACCAGGAGATTATACCGGATCCCATACTGAAGCAACATCCTGAAGTGCTCTTCCTATCTGCGACACTGCCTGCCCAATCCGAATCAACATAACCCTGCAGGTTAATCTTCTGATTCGCGTCATGCTTGGGCCCATAGTCAACTGTACCCTTCAGGTACCTCAATACATGCTTTGCAACAATTAGGTGAACATGTCTCGGATCCGTCAAGAACTGGCTCAAGGTGTTCACAACAAAGCATATGTATGGTCTCGTGTTCGTCAGGCACATCAATGAACCAATCATCTGACGATACATCGTGGCATCAATTGACTCTGATGAAGCATCACACAGTAGCCTCAAGTTCGATGCCATGGGTGTGGCCATAGCCTTGCAGTCCATCATTCCAAACCTCTTCAAAATCTCTACTGCATACTTCCCTTGTCCAAGGAAGATTCCATCCACACTCTGCCACACCTCCATGCCTAAGAAATAATGCATCATACCCAGGTCCTTATTCTCGAACTCTGCAGCAAGCCTCCTCTTCACATCTGCAATGAGATCATCCTCACCTGTCAGAAACAGGTCATCTACATACAACAAAAGTATCACTGGAATTCCGGCTCAACCTTAAAGTAAAGGTTGGAATCCGCTTTACTCTTAGTAAAGCCCAATCTCATCAGGAAACTATCTATCCTTCCGTACCACGTCCTGGGTGCCTACTTCAATCCGTAGAAGGCCTTCTTCAATTTGCACACATGAGTCTGCCTGTCATGTGTCTCAAATCCCAGTGGCTGCTCCACGTACACTTCCTCTTCAACAAAACCATTCAAGAATGTTGTCTTGACGTCCATCTGGTGTACCTTCCATTTCATCATTGCAGCCAATGCAAGTATAGATCTGATGGAAGTGTATCTGGCTACAGGTGCAAACGTCTCCTTGTAATATATGCCTTCTTTCTGGGAGAAGCCACGTGCCACAAATCTTGCCTTGTGTTTCTCAATGCTGCCATCTATAGCATGCTTGATCTTGTAGATCCACTTCGAAGTCACTACGGAATTCCCTTATGGTCTCGAACTATCTCCCATACATCATTCTAAATAATCGACTGGTACTCCTCAATCATGGCATCCTTCCATTCTTTCTCCTCTGCTGCTTCCTCATAGTTGGAAGGCTCTTTATCAATGATGTCACACAACAGTGCTACATAGCTGGTGTATGTTCTAGGTCTCTTGCTTTCTCTGTGCATCCCACCTGGAGCGCCATACTTCTCTACATCTTGTATTGCCTCTCGTACCCATGCTGCTCTCCTCTTGTGGGAGTTCTTCTCACGAGGTGGATCTACAGGTTCTTGTGGTTCTTCCATTTCACGGTCTTCATGATCTTCTGGAACTACTTCTTCCATCACCGAGTTTCTAATCCTGGGAACTTCAAGTTCTTCAATATCTTCAATAGGTGGTTTTCTTGATTTGTTGTATGCTGAGTCTTCGTCGAATGTCACGTCTCTGCTGATGTCGATCTTCTTGAATCCTAGGAAGTATATTCGGTAGTCCTTTGAAGTTTCGTTGTATCCTACGAATATTCCCTTCTTTCCCGAGGGATCTAGATTCGTCCTCTTCTCCTTTGGAATGTGTATGCACATTGGGAAGCCAAATATCCTGAGATGGCTGAATTTTGGTTTCTCGCCGAAGAAAGCTTCTTTTGGAGTCTTGTTATCTAGTACTCGGTGAGGAGTATGGTTCTGTACATACACCGTTGTCCTCACAGCTTCTGCCCATAAGTGCATCGGAAGATCTTGGTCATGTAGCATTGCTTTCGTTGCTTCCATTATCGTTCTGCAACGCCATTCTGTTGAGGATTGTAGGGAGTGCTCAACTCCATCTTAATCCCATAATCTCTGCAAAGATTCTTGAATTCTGCCAAGTTGAATTCTTCTCCATTATCTGATCGAAGGGTCTTGATCTTATTTTCTGTGTGCTTCTCGACCAAGGTTTTGAATTCCTTGAACTTACTAAATAGCTCATCTTTAATTTTCAAGAAGTAAATCCGAGTCTTACGAGAAAATTCATCTATACAGGAAACATAATAAACATACCCACTAAGTGAGATGGATGACATGGGACCGCATACATTGGAGTGGATTATCTCCAATATTCCTTTCTCTTTGCTTTCACTGCTATGAAATTCCTTCTTTGCACTCTTTCCTTGTGCACATCCCTTGCAAATGCCTTCATGTTTTGCCTGGATTTCTAGAAGTCCTGAAAATTATTTGCTTGCAATAGGTGTTTCTCTATAGTGCACATGTGCAAGCCTTCTATTCCATAGTTCACTTGGTTCCATGGAGTCATGAACCAATGCTTGTTCAGGTTGGCCCTTCAATTTGTACAAGCCTCCTTCTTGCTCTCCAGTCACAGTTGCATCATCCATCGTCTTTCCTCTTGGCCACATTAGGACTTGGCCATCTATGAATGCAACCCTCATACCCTTAGCATCTAGTGATGATATGGAGGGAAGGTTATTCTTTAGTCCTAGAACATATAACACATCTTTCATCTTTAGATATTTTCCGGAGTCTAGCTTGTAGGAAGCTTCTCCACTTCCTTTTATGGGGTATTGGTAATCATGCAAAAGTTTCACCTTATGAGGCGATTCATGCTCAGATAGATTGACAAATGATTCTTTGTATCCCGTCATGTGCTTGGAAGCTCCACTATCTACAAGCCAATCATTGCTTCCATGTGTAACAGTTCCCATGAGTGCTGAGATTAGGACATATTCTTCATCACTTGAAGACTCATCTCGTTCTTCTTCTCTGGTTCTTTTCCTTGTAGGTTCATCGTCTTCCGCAATGTGAGCATGATGTCTCTTCTTGTTTTCCTTCTTGTTGGAGCCTCTGTTTCTGGGACAATCTCTGGAGTAGTGTCCCTTCTCATCACATGCATAACATCTAATGTTGGATATATCTCTTCTGGGTCTTCTTTGTCTATCGTAGTTCTCCCTCTTACTTTGATGGTGGTTCTCCCTCTTGTTGTGATGATGGTGCGCCCTCTTGTTGTGGTTTCTTCTTGCATGAGCTGTGAGAGCTTGATCATCATTCGCTCCCATCTTCTCTTCTTGTGCCACAAGTCGAGCTTCTTCCTGTGTACATTCTTCCCATAGTCTGCTGAATGTGATCAACTTCTTTCTGGAACATATCCCTTGAAAGAATGAGTCCCATGATCTTGGGAGACCATTCAAGGTGGTTATAACAATCTCTCCTTCTACCTTCTCTTCAACTGCTTCAAGTTGCTCCTTGATCCGTGAGACCCTTGTGAAATAGTATTGCATGGTCTTTGAGTTCCAAATATTTATGTTCTTGAGCTGGTTCCTCAATGTCATCTTCCGATTGATGTTCTTCCCTTTGAATAGCCTTGCCATTGCATTGAACATCTCGTTGGGTGTCTTCAAGGATGACACATGTGGGATGAGATGATCCTTAATGGATTCAACAATAATTCTCTTGGCCTTAACCAAGTTCTTCTTGTGGATAGCCTTAGCCTCATCTCCCTCTGGTGCTGGAACCTCTTCATTCACATACTTGTCCAAATCATTTTCTTCGAGGACAAGAGCAATCCTATACTTCCATGCTTGGAAGTTATCAAATCCCTCAAGCTTATCCTCAAGCTTGGTGTGGTGAGACATATTGAATGAGTACCTCAAATGGAAATAGAAAATATTAAATCTTACCAATTTAAGATGCCCAACCCGGTTCTTGAGCTGGTTATCCTAGGGTTTGTTAGAGAAACCCTAATTTTCCAAAGTTGGAATCTTGAACTTCTGATTGGACAGGAAGATGCGCCTCCTCAAGGCAAGTTGTCCAATGTACTCACTTTTCCAAATCTGTGGACATAATCCAAAAATAACTGATGCCCTAGTTTTCCTCCGGCAGCAGTGACGGGTCCAAAAATGAAAATTCTCGAAATTTGATTATGCTTCAACAGAAAGATGTGTACCTCAAACTTGGAAACCCTAGTTTCCCGCTATTGCACAATGTCTTCTTTTCAGGCAAGCTTTGATACCATGTTAGTTTTTTCTACTTTAATTCAATATTATCTAGGATCTTTAACTGAAATAACAAGAAGCACAACAATACACAAAAGACAATAGTTTTCCTCGAGGAAACCATAAAGGAGAAAACCCTGCAACTTCCTCAAAGATAGTTTCGTCACTAATACAATATCAAGCCAAAAGTGGAAAACCCAAAATATGTCTTCTGCAGCTTCTCTCTATTCTTCACCAGCGAACTTGTCCTCTCTCTCTTGCTATGCGAACTTGTGTGAGTGAGTAGTGTGTCCAAATGAGAGAGGAATGCTCTCTATTTATACTTTACGTTTAACTTGACCTTTTACCTAACTAGGTTGACCTCAACTAAAACTGACTGGGATGACTTCTCTAGGAAGACTCAATAACCCTATTACATTTGACTTTGGGGGATCTATCGTCCCGACTTACAATGGAGGTTTTACCTCAATGAATTTGCATGACCAAATGTAATAATGACATTTCCGACTGGAGGGAAAAAATCTCCGTCGGCGGTACAAATACAATAATAATATCAATATAAAATACAATTGAATATCTTTTGAAGTTACATTTACATCAACACCAAGAAGATGCTATATCAAATCAAACATGCTAGAGTGCTTCAACAATGAAACATGGCCAAGTGACATGAGAGTGAATTATATTATCCTCATCAATAATCATCAATATGATAACATATCAATATCAACCACATCCCATAGCTAGTATCCGAAATGAAGATCCATTAACCATCCATATGCTAGAATCAAGATGAAGTAAAATTATATAATCAAGAACCTAAAGCATGAATCATCGCCATAACCTTGTAACCCCCCTACCGAGAGTGTAATAAATCACATGTGGACACCCACGAAAAAATGGGGGGTAATAGGTTCTATTTCCATGCCCTTGTTCCCTTATTGAATTTACGTTTCTTCTTTGTTTTCTTCTATCATCAAGCCCATGTTCTTAGAGTAGTATTTGACTACGTACTTCTTGTTATATTTGTCATCAATTATTGAAGTCTAGTGCATTTTGCTTCTAATTGATCAATTTGTCACCTTTGTTGACACACCAAATCCAGGAACTCAACAATGGGGGATTGATTATTAGTAGGTTAACTTGTGTTTCCTCATCAATTGTTGTAAGGGGTCGACCACCGATAATTAAGGATTCAACAATAGGGTAAGTGATTAGTTCAGGTTCCTCCAAAAACAGTTTATTGCCAAGGGGCTTGTCAACAAACCCCATCTTGAAGCCCCCTCCTTTGTTTGCAACAAATATCCAAGGTTCCTTTTGCACCGAAGGACATCAGGGTCACCAAACAAATCAACACCACGAAATTCCTCTAGCATCTCAACATTCTCCCATTTAAATTCACCCAATTCTTTATCAATATCCCACCTACATATACAATAATGAAGGCCGAGGGCATATGAGACTATTACACATTCAAAAGGATGGAATAAGCGCGAGCATGTTTTGATGTTGTGGGTAGTTACTATTGGTCTTGTTTGATTTAATACTGACCTCCACTTGCCATTGCATGTCACCTTTGATCTCATGTTGCTACATGTATCAAACTTTCTATAAGCCATGAAATATAAAACTATGGGATTGAAGAAGCAAAGATCCCATTTTTCTTTCCATATTTTATCTACCTCTAAGCACAAAACATCATTTTCCCTTTGATTTACTTGTTGGTTTAAAGTTTTGAGCACATGATAATATTCTATTGATTTGAATCTTTTAGTCTCCTTGATTCTTGATATAAGCTGACTCAGATTCCCATATATAAAGGTTGTAGAATTCGTCATATGTTGTATGATGGAAGAAGTGTCCCACAACTATCAAGTGTTGGTTTTGTCTAGTTTTGATTGTATTTATCCCTTGATATAGGGCCAAAAACTCTGCTTGTCTATTAGACGCAATACCAATTCTCCATTCAAAACTATCTTCCAATTTTATCTAGGGATCAAGGATGATCCCCTCACACCTTCCAACCTTGGATTGACCTTCGAGGCTCCATCAAAGACTAGTATGTATTTATTATGTGTTAGTTTCCATCTTTGGAATTCACTTTCTTTTAAACAACTTTGCCATTGTTTCTCTATTTTTTTTCATTCATGAGGTTTCTTCGTTTCGCTCCTTTGGAGATCCTTCAACCAATATTTTCTTCCTATTTGAGCATTAATGCATTGTATCCCTTCATCCCTTTTACCTCTATTGTTTCCAAAAGGAGGCTTCTTGCTTTCACTAGCATAAAATGTGGTTGTGAGGATTCTTGATGGAATATGGATTTTATTACGAGCTTGCCATACCTCCTAGAAAATTAACTTAGGATGGGCCATCTAGGCTCGTTTAAGGATTTATTTGTTGGCTAGACTTTCAACATAGCTTTTATGCCAAGACATGAGCATTTTTGCACAAAAATAATAATTTTTATGCCAAGACATGAGCATTTTTGCACAAGAATCATAATTTTTATGCTAAGACATGAGCATTTATGTGCAAGAATTTGGAAGATCTATACTTTTCTCAAGCTCCTCAAAGGCAAACCTCTAGACTTGATGGGTGAATGGGCATTCCAAAAATAAGTATTTTTGATTTTCCTCCACCTCTTGCACAATGCCCATTTTGAGGGGCCATGGATTCCTCACTTTTGAAGGTTTTTGGTTGTCAAGAGACACCCATGGACCATAATCCAATTGAATACATTCACCTTTGGCATGTTGTTCCCTTTTGATATGAATTTTTAGATTCTTGAGCAAAGGGGAAACGATGATTTTGATAGTCTAGCTTTGAAACTTTCTCTAAGTATTCATTGCAAAAGTACCCAACCTAAACTATCCAGAGAATGTTTACGGTTTCTTATGGACTTGGGATGAGAAACCTAGAAAAATCCTCTCCTTTGAGTTCAATTTAGGTGAAAAGCTTGTCTTTTGTGGATTTTAGGTAATCTTGAGCTTTTCATCTCGAAATTGATGCTTTTGTGCTTTTCAATGCTTTGTGCATGTTGCCAAAAGCCATGATTTTTGGAGGAAAATCTTGAGGTTTCCTAACCTATTGCATAGGTGGGAAGTGCAACTTTTAGGCCTTTTTCTATGCTTTGAGAACACTTAATGCATTGAACATATTTGTTGGCTCAAATCTTCATTTGTATCAAGAAACCGTGCTAGCACTGGGAGGTCCAACTTTGTTAGGAGGTCTCATGATGGTCAATTTGTTGAGAGGCTTTCCGATTTTTCTTAGAGAGATAACATAAGGAGATGGAGGTGCTGATGATGATGGGTTATGCATGTGGTTGCGACGTATTATCGTGTTGAGGAGCTCTAAAAACATGGGGGAGAAAAATAAGTTTTATAATAGTTTCTCCCTAATGTACGAGGTTAGGAGCTCATCATATGAATGAAATACACCATGATTTATTGTTTGTGGAAAAAGGGAGTGTACTAAGGAAGGAGTGGAGTGATATTAGAAGGAGGACCGCCCTGTAGAGGGCCCAAGAGACCCACTTGCATAAACAACAAAACAAAGTAGTGAGTGGTGAATGAGATCTCAATAGAGACATGTAGGATATACCCATGCTTATCGAGATGTCTCAATTTTTTACAAGAGGGAGGAAGACTTAGTGAAGTCAGATCTATAATACAAAAGAGGTATCATGGAAAAATATGAGGCCATGATAACATACAATAGTGGGACAAGGGCACAAAGGGATCCATGTCAATGCATATAAAATAACTAGGTAACTACACTTGCCAAAAATAGAAGGGAAGCAAAAGAATGGCCGCATTAGTGCAGACAACGAAACCACCAATGGAATCTGTAGTTATTTTGAATAAAAAGTGGCTGCAAGCTGACAATATATACTTGGGGAGTATCCTGAAGGGTAAATCATAATGATGGGATGAAACTCCTTGCACTGATTTGGAAAGTTGGAATATCAACATAAAACATGTGGGGAGTTACTTGAAGGGAAACTCCCTCTTGAGACTAGTGCAACTCACACATTTCAAAAGATGGGACCATCATTTGTGACATGTGGGGAGATACCTAAAATGAGACTCCCTCACGAAGGCCAAAAATAACACACATGTTCAGGGATTTTCTACACAGAGACCATGAAAATGTATGATTCTGAATGTTGCAATAAGGTGTTGGAGTTAACCACATGAGAAACTACCAAATAAAAAAGCAATGAGGTCTTTCTTTGCTTGGTTTAAGGTGAGCCACTAATGATGGAAGTGGGACAAAGGTACACCATAATCTATAAACACATTCTCTAGAATGAATGTGTAGATGTCAATAAGGGAAATCCCATTGGAATCAAATCATATGGAAGCCTTCGAAAAAGAACACCACATTCGAGATATCATGTCACAATTGGGACTAACTCAAGGGGGTTATGGATAGGAAAGTCATAAAAGTAGAAGACTTAAGACTTCATTGGTTCAAAGCATAATGGCATGGATAAATTAGAAGCCTTGACACAAAGTTGAAGAAATAGGATGCCAACTTGCAAAGTATGTTTGTAACAAGGATGTATTTCACTAGTGTCTAGCTTGGAATGGATATATTTTGTCATTGAGGGAAAAAATGTGACTTAGATGTATAAAGTCATGGGACATGATTCATAAGGATCATGGGAGAATAAATAAGCTATGAAATCTCTTGGGGAGGTTAACACAAATGCTATGAACCAAATCAACTAGGGGAGTTGTCGACTTAACTGGGTTTGTGTTGAGAAGCACAATTGAGTAGATCCATGGTGTGCTATGAAGTATGATAAAATGAGCCAATGGTATGCTAGGGTGCATACTTGATTTTTTCCTCTTGGGAGAAATTTCAAGGAGGAAAGGAATTAATTTCCCTGTGCATATGATAGAATGGTAGATATGATATTATTTGATGGAATCGAGCAAGGGTAGGGCACTGATGAGAATTTCCATAGGGGTTGATGAGATGGAGGCTGATAAATACAAATCAATGACACAATATGGGTGATATGGAGGGATCATGATATTTTATGATGTCAAATGTGATATACCAACTATATATTAGTACTTTTGAGGAGTCTGAGGGTAGGATGAATGCAAGATGATGAGGAGAGATATGAAGCTCAACCATGAAGATTTAAACTATAAAACTCCTAATCTTGAGGGGGATCAAAATCAGTATGGGTGCTGAGTAAGAGGGTCCTAAAATAGGGCACCCATGTAAAGGAGGATAGCTATTGTTGATAACCCTACTCAATACACCATAGGAGAAATCCTATGGTGTATTGAGTAGGGTTATCAACAAGGTTCATGTAGTAGAGCCAAAGGGAGGCATCTATCTACGTGCATAGGTTAAAAATGATACCTGGAGGGATTCTCTATGTGGGTAGATGGATATGGTCGTGTACTACACATGAAAACAAATATCACAACATAAAAGTGTACATGAAATTTGCAAATATGTTTATTTAATTTGAAAATATGGTCTCAAATCAAGTATGAAATTACGAGAATAAGAAAATACCATTTTGAAGGTCTCCAAATTCCTAATCCAGCTATGTGAACAATGTGTCAATTAGATGTTGTATGAGGGAATAAGAGCTCATGCAAGAATTAGGGTTTGGGATATAAATAAGGGAAAATAACCAAAATCTCATTTATTTGTGCATTTGGTTCTTGGGTCTATGGAGAGGATAAGAGTGGAGGTGTGCCCTAGATATTACATAGCTCATTGCGAGAGAGCCAAGCGATAAAATTTGATTCTGCAACTTTTAGGCTGGTGATCTTATCCTCCTTGTAAATTCTAGTGGAGGAATTTCGTAAATTAGAGGTTTTTTTTGGGAACACTCCTCTAGCCACTTTTTTTGTTCCCAATGTAGGTTCTTGGCTATCTTCTATGCTTGGAGCGTAGTTCCTTGGAGGAGCAATTGTGCTAGGCCAATGTAGGTTCCTCTAGGGTTTCATATGATGGGCCATTGTAGGGAAGTGGTCAATAACCTGCACTATGGAGGGGAGATAGGGGAATGAAAATGGAAGTCTAAAGATTTCTTTTTATGTAGGGATGAAAAGATTCTAGGATCTTTGGTGACATAGGGAGCTTTATGGATTGTGAGACTAGATTCAGGGGCATCAAGGTGTTCGTGATTCCTTGGCTAGACATGGTTTACTAATGTTATTGGAGAACTCATTAATGCGAGTGGGTGAGAGCCTACTCTCATGAATCATTGAGTACTGGGACATAGAGGCATGAGTTGGTCATGAGTTTTCATGATACCATGGAATCAATTCCCCTAACAATGTAGGACATCTATTTTATGACTAGTATTTTGATGCATGGAGTGGTAGGAGAGACACAACTAGTGCTTTCTAGAGGGAGGAAGCTACAAGAGTTTGTATATGTGCATGGATCAATGAATTTAGGGTAAAGGATGGGGCGATTCCCATTTATGAGCTAAGGCCTTTGGATATGTGAGCTATATCAATAACATTGATTCGTTTAGTTGGGATTCATGCTCCTCATAGTATATCATGAGGGTTCATGCTTCTAGTTGAGAGTGTAATATCCAAGGCATTATTGATGGGACCATATGTTACTTCATGTGATGTGACTCCCATTGACATATTGTAGATTCTATTAAGGAGGAAAATTTTACTTCGGTATTATATTGTGTGCCTTCCTTTTTGAGGAGGTTCCGACCTTACGATCACATGTTGCTATTTGAGACACAAGATCGAGGGATCCTCAAATGGGTCGATGGGTAGATATTTTATCACGAGGAGGAGGTTCTGTAGAGAATGTCTGTATGCCATATTTCTTTGCACACCAGGATCAATTATCGATTTAGATTGAGGACTATCCTTATGAAGGTATGAACTATCATGGTGATCCAAAGATACCATTACCACCTGGATGGGTGTGGGGACCTGATGTAAAGGAATAATGTTTTTTTAGAAGCCTTGATTATGATTCTAGCATGGATTTCATTATGGTTAGTGTTATTTCATGTATACATGATACTGACTATGCTTTTGGTGTGCATATATAACATTAGTGAGGTCGATTGGACAACCACACTGTCGTGGTCGAGTGGATCTAGGTATACTTGAGCCCACCAGGGAGGAAAATTTGATGGAAGAAACATGGGGTCTTTGCAAGAACTTGGATGAATTACTGAGTGGGGTCTCATAGAAAGGTTTGTAGAACCTTGATGATGAACATGTTTGGGATTGCTTGGGAGTTAAGCCTAAGTGGAGGGGTATCCTATAGAGAGCGACAATAGAAGGGTAAATGGTTTGCAACTTGGCCGAGGGAGATATTATGCCACTAGATTAGGATCATCTTGCTGATGGTAGCGAGGAGCATGAATAGGGATATACACATGGGTTGTTTACCCCATTTTTGATATTTGAACTTTTTTTGGACATGCATACTTTTGGTAGAGCCAAGGCTCCAATGTATACACATTTTATATGATACGATATATCTATATGGTTTTTTGTAATGCATGCTTAAATGGTTATAATGCAAAAATGATTTAATGAACATGTCATGGTTTCTTTCTATGTAGATGTATGCAAAACATGCCAATCCGGAATGTCATTTGTGATGCTATCTACAAAGTTATTTTGGTTTCTTGGTATATGTGTGGATGATATGAATTCAAACTTTTGAACCACAATTTTAACTCAAAGATACTTTCTGAAGAGGAAGAGTTACACACATGATAAATCCCATCAAGCTGTTGGACAAGAAGCATGGCATCTAGGAAAATGTGCATGTGAAGAATTCCCATTTTGAGAGCATAATCTAGTAATCCAATCATATTATCACACTTTGCTTGGTTATTGGTAGCTAATATGACACAAACACCACTCATGTGGATGAGGATCGGCATGGGGGAATAAATTACCCAAGCTGTAGAAGCAATTTCTGAACATAACTACTTGTTCCATTAGAAAAATTGAGGAAGAAGATGTATTGAGGATCCATCTAAAGAGTGTAGAATTCTAAACCATGAGATGCAAAAAATAACTAGAGGAATGCAATAAATAATCTACCTAAAAAGAAAAAAACTTGAGATAAATTCAATGTGGTGAAGTCAAGGGTGAAATTTATTTAAGTATAGACCATTATGGGGATTCTTGATAAGTTTCCTATCTGGTCCTGCGAGCAAGTTGCTCCCTCACCCAAAAATTTATGAATAATGAAAGGGCCTTGCCACAAGGACTCAAATTTCACTTTCTGGAGGTTTTCATGGGCTTGGTCTTAGATAAGAACTAAAACTCCTTCACTAATTGTATGAGGATGTACTTGTTGATGATAATTATTTTTTGAATTTTTTTTGGCATACTCGTTATTTTGTAACACGACTCGACAAACTTTGTCTGCTCATTCTAGCATGACCGATCTTGCTTCTAATGGAGATGTGTCGAGGAGAAGTTCGATCGCTATCTGGATGGTATGGATTTCACACTGAATGGGGAGCATGGCTTAAATACCATGGAAAAGGTGGAAAGGGGTAAATATGGTGTCATTTTAATGGATGTTTTATAGGCTCATAAGGCTAATAAGAGAAACAAGTGCAAGTTATTTTTATGTAAATTCATCGTGCAGTAGAGTATTATTTTGAGGATCTTATTAACAACCTCAAATTCATCATTTTCTTATGGGTAGGATGATGATAAATATTGGTATTCAAAACCTAACCGTGAAGCTAGATGACACCATAATTCGTCTTCAGAATGAGAACCACGATTAGATACTAATTGTTTTGGAATGCCAAAACGTGCGATGACTTGACTAAAAAGTAAATGAGCTGCAATTGTGATGATATTGTTGAATGCTAGCATGGCTTAAGTCCATTTGGTAAAATAATCAAGAGTGATAACAATGCATTTATGGCCATTGGAAGAGGGTGGTTTGCACTCCATAAAGTTAATCCCCCATTTGCAGAATGGTCTAGTAGTGATGACATGGTGTAGTGGGGTTGGAAGAGTGTATGCTTTAGGTGCGTGTATTTGACAACTGAAACATAGTTTAGTTGCTTCAACATAGTTAGAGAATAGGGAAGGCCAAAAATAAACTACACAGATGATATTTTGTGTAGTAGCCACACCGAGGAGATGAACACCACAAGCTACACTATGAAAAACATTTAATACTCATTCTACTTCCTCATGCATGAGAAATCGACGCAAAATTGTATTACCTCCTCACCTATTAAGACATCATTGATGACGAGTGTTATCAATCAAATCAACACTTCTCCGCTCGTGATGACATTGAATCGTCGCTCACACAAAAGGGCACTATGGATTGAAGAGCTTGGATTTATATAGATGTTTCTAGCCTTAATAATCTCTCCTTTCTCCATATCAATTCATTTTTGTGATAAGAATTTAGGACCTAACCGTGACTTTGTGTCTGACATCTAGTGGGTCACCCACTGGTGATCCACTTACCACTCATGGGTTTCCCTAAAAAGTTGCACTATAACGTCCACTGACTTCCATGGTGGCCTTCAGAGGCCATGGGAGACCCTTCTATTTCTTTTGTTTCTTCCAAATTCATCCATATTTACACACAGCCGCAATGGCCATCGATCCGCAATACGTATTCCACAATTCACAATCCGCATTGCGGGATTCAGAATTTGGAATCCCCAAATTAATCCTTTCGACAATTTCTCTTTCCGCATTCCGCAATATGCATTGCAGAATGCGGGAATGCAGAAGTCCAATTCCAATTCCCAAATATTTTTCCCTTTCCGCATTCTGCAGTTCCGCATTGTGGAACTCGGAAATGCGAACGTCCAAATCCAACATTATTTTCCAACGTCCGCAATCCGCAATCCACAATCCGCATTGCGGATGCGGAACTGCGGAAGCACCTCCTCTTCTCTTGCAAACTTTCTAGGGAAAACTTCTTGTGATAATTTACAGGATAGATCACACAGCTAGATTAAATCTCACTAATCTCACTCAAGAATTGCAGTGGAGAAGAAGAAGAAGAATAATCAATAATCACTCATTAACACAAGAAATGACAAAAACTGCTGTAATCATACATCAGCTGTAAGCTAGCACTGTGAAAGTAGAATAATAACTGAATACAATCAAATGAATTCGAATCACTCCTAAGGTCATTCGAATTATCCTCAATGTGTGGCTTGGATGACATTGGAGACATCATCCAATCAGTGGTAGTAGTCACAAATAGTAAAATATCAGTCAAATGAGTCTAACTGAGTCTAACTGGTGCATGTGGCACAAATCTAGGGAAGGAGACTCCAATGTGGGCACATGAGGAGCTGTCAGTAGTCAATATAGCTGAACTAGCCTCTGTAGGTGTCTATCTAAGTGCTTCAGTCAATTAACTAAGCAATCAGTCCTCAAATCAGGGAATTAATCCACTAATCATGGAACTAGATGATGTAACTCCTAAATAGGTGGAAGAGGGCACAGTTGTACTCTAGTGATGGAAAAAGGGAGCATATGTGGCTAGGAGGGATAGAACTGAGTAGAAACAGGCTCTTGGGGCTGAAAAACTGGGGACTAGGTGCTGGGAGACTACTATACTGATGATTGGATGCATGCAAATATAAAAAATGATGGTGAGAATATTCCAACACCCCCCACAAGCCAAACTATGAGGATGTAACTGAAAACTAGTAGGGCCCTAGTAACTGAGACCAAAGGTCACCTCGTACAACAATCTAAATAAATAAAGTGAGGAAAGAGGGAAAACCTAGTGGGAAGAAAGACCCCCCTCAAGATAGACTGTGGTAGTATAATCAATCATGTACATCACTAACCCCAAAAGGTAAGTGGACTTCTCCACTGAAGAAGGATCTATCGACAAGAAATGGATCAGTAATGTGAGAAGGATGAAACCTTCCATTCTGATAATCAGATCTGGTTCTCCTTTGATCATGTGGATCTCCCAGAAGATCTCTGACAGATCTAAGAGTAGTGGCTGCCCATCTAGGAAGAGGAGGATCTGTAAGCTGTAGATCGAGATCTTGGTCTTCCATTCACTCATCTTCACTAATAGGTAATAGATCTTCAGGTTCTTGGGAAGAAGTGGATCATGCTCCAAAAACTTGTGCTTGATTTCTCCAACAATGGATGCAAGCAAATCTGGAGGCTTCCTGAACTTGATCTTCCTACCAAGCATGGTGGGAACAAATTCAAAATTATGAAGATCATTATGGAGCATGTGATTCAAACCAACCGAGGTAGAATCAACTCCATGAATGTGTATGTAGTTCTTTGATATCTCCTCTGAACCGACATAAGTGAGATCATGACCAAATGAACTAATACATGATGGTGGTGGCTTGGAATTCAAATCAGACCCAAGAATTGATAGATGGCTTCTTATGATCTCCTTTGAACCAACAGGGGTGAGATCAAAACCAAAATCACAAGGATATGAATGAGAATTGAACCCAAGCGAATGATGGTGTCTTCCATATTCGCTAAAACTCTGAAAACATGTGCCAATGACCAAATAGGAGTCCATAGGAAGCATTTGATCAAGGATGGCAAATGCATCACCTCCAAAATCTAATTTTACCTCCAAAATAATTAGTAGGTCATCATCTTGCATATCGGTAGGCTCATGGGAAGTAGATATTTTGAATATCTCTTCAAATTCTAGAGTAGTAGCTGACATCTCTTGCTCAAAATTTGAATTTGAAAATGGATAAACTTCATCAATGGTGATGGACCATTTTGCAATAGGAGTTGGATCTTTAGGTGCCATGTCTTGTATTTCGACCTCATTTGAAGAGGATATCACCCTCTTGGGATCTCCAGTGTGGGTCATCTGGTAGACTGAAAGTAGATTAGCAGTGAGTGTAGGAACATAGAGCACATCTGATAAGTACCCATGATCAAGTTTGATTCTTCCAATCCCCTCAGAGGAGACCTCAAAATCATTCCCCAACATGATGGAAGGTCCAACAGTGGATTTGAAACCAATAAAGATATATTTGGAGGAAGACATGTGTCTTGATGCTCCTGAATCTATGATGAAGGAGGATTGTGTTGATGTACCTTCCATGAGAGCATGACATGTTTCTTTGTCCTTTGATCTTGATGGTTCACCTTCTTTCTTCCGAGCACATGCAAGTACTGAAAGGTTATTATTTTCAAGAAGTGAAGCCATGAGATCTATCGTCTTCTTCATACATGAACTCTTAGGATGAAATCCTCTATTGCAATAGGTACATTTGGATTCCCCCTTATGATTTTTCTTGTATTGATTGGAATTCGAAATTCCTGACTGGTTTGGAGCCTCCTTTTGCTTATGCTCATTCGAATTTTTGTCAATTTTTTTTTGCTTGCTCTTTCCATTCTCTCTCTTCACCTCAGCAGCTTCAAGTGTTGAATCCATATTGGGTTTTATCATTCCCATTTGAATCAAATTCTCCTCCTCTTGTGTGAGAGATTGGATGAAGTCATCAAGAGTGGGAAACTTCCATTTTGGGATGGATAAATTCGTTGTTTGAAATGTAGAGACAAATACTGAGTAGTTAGGGCCCAATTTTGATAGTATGGCAAGGATGAGCTGCTTCTCTTCCTTCTCTATTTCATATCTCTTCAATTGTGAAATCAGATTTTTAAACTTGGTAAGAAACTCATTGATGGAGTCGAAGCTGCAAGGGCTCAAGGAGATGAGCTCATTTTGCAATTTGTGACCTTTGAATTCATATTTCTATCCAAGAATATATTCGAGCTTGTCCCAATCCTCTTTTGGAGTTTCTATATCTATGACATGAAAATGGAGGTCTTCGGAAATGCTGAGGAGCAACAATCCTACTGCTTCATCAAGTTTATCCAAGTACTTGGATTTCTCTACTGCACCAGTGGGTTCGACTGCAGTCCCATTCAATACTCTAGAGAGGCTCTTGGACTTCATGAAGATGTCCATATTGGACTTCCATTCGACATAATTGAATGAATTTATTTTTAGATCCATTGGTAGCTATTGAAGTCGAATTGAAGATGAATTCGAATGATGGAGATAACATGCAAAACAATGAAATTGTTAATGGAGATTTGATGCAAATCCGAATGAACACTGCCTTAAGACAATGAGCACATGTGACTGGATCCTTCACACCTGGATAGACTTCACTGGATTTCTCCAGTGAATTCAAGACAATTGCACCAGGAATTATTGTGGAAATCTAGAGGCTTCTGGCGCTCAATGAAAGACAACTGCTCAAAGAATTGTTGCAACTGCTGCTGTTGAAATTTTAATAGTTGGCTCCAACTCTGATACCATGTGATAATTTACATGATAGATAAAAAAATATATTAAATCTCACTAATATCACTCAAGAATTGCAGTGGAGAAGAAGAATAAGAATAATAAATAATCACTCATTAACACAAGAAATGACAAAAAATGCTGTAATCATACATCAGCTGTAAGCTAGCACTGTGAAAGTAGAATAATAATTGAATACAATCAAATGAATTCGAATCACTCCTAAGGTCATTCTAATTATCCTCAATGTGTGGCTTGGATGACATTGGAGACATCATCCAATCAGTGGTAGTAGTCACAAATAGTCAAATATCAGTCAAATGAGTCTAACTGAGTCTAACTGGTGCATGTGGCAAAAATATAGGGAAGGATACTCCAATGTGGGCGCATGAGGATATTCCGGTAGTTAGTATAGCTGAACTAGCCTCTGTAGGTGTCTATCTAAGTGCTCCAGTCAATTAACTAAGCAATCAATCCTCAAATCAAGGAATTGATCCACTAATCATGGAACTGATTGATGTAACTCCTAAATAGGTGGAAGAGGGCGCAGTTGTACTCTAGTGATGGAAATAAGGGTGCATATGTGTCTAGGAGGGATAGAACTGAGCAGAAGCATGTTCCCGGGGATGAAAAATTGGGGACTAGGTGCTGGGAGACTACCATACTAATGACTGGATGCATGCATGCATGTAAATCATGCAAATATAAAAATGATGGTGAGAATATTCCAACACTTCCGAGGGGCATAAATCCCTCATACTTGGTCCAAATGGGACAAGGTTGGTACCATTGGAAATCTCTTGGAGAGCTCTATCTAATGGTGCAAATCCCAACTCCATATGAGCACTCCAACCATGCCAATTTTCCAACTGAGTTTCTGATCATAATCCCACCAAAGTGACTTATCCTTCTGCAAGGTTTCTACCTCCTTCCTGCCATGACTTCTTCCTTCACTTGACCTACAGAGGGGTCATGAAACACATCAGGGTTACCCCCTTTCTTTCCCAAAGACTAGGTGAAGTCCAGTCATCCCTTTGAAGGGTGAACACAATGCATAAACAAACATATCTAATGAACTAAGCTAGCTAACATATAAACCACCTGCAGGGGTTAGCCATGCATATCATTCATGTAACAATGAAGTATTCCAACACACATTCAATCATGCAATCAACCTCATACCCATACTTATCTCCCTAATGAGCAAGTTCAAGAAATCATCCATTCATTAATCTAGGGAATGACAAGCATAAAAATACATAAGGTGCATGAAGCTAGGTCTAACCAATACATCTACCACATGCAATATTTATAATGCATTAAACTCATGCAAATGAATGAGGCATCCAACATGAACTCAGTCTTGTACTCAGGCTTACACATAGTATACCTATTGCTCACATTCATATAAACATTCATTCAACAACTTGGACAAAACAAGCATAATGTAATGAATGAAATATCAACATTCACTCCACATAAACACTTATCTTTGGATCTTGAAGTTACCCAAGCAACTGGCTAAGTGAGAGAAACGTTCCACCCAACCTTAGGTATATGTCCAGCCTATACCCTTTTAGCTGAGAGACCACCCCCTAGCTTGGCTGTGTATCCACTAAGGAGGGATAACTAGGCTCTCTAACAATCAAGGTTCACTTCAATGCTAATCCAACCTACAGTTGGGTTTATCAAGCATACAATGGAAACATGGAGGATATTGCTAATCCAGTGAGTTCAACCACATAACTACAGGCATATCAACACTCAACAGACATGGAACCCACATTAGCTACCTCACCCAACACAAGGAAGGCCCTCTTCTCTACTGCATAGTCCTGTTATCACCAAACTTGTAGTTGCCCCTAAAAGGTGGATCCATAAGGATGGTAGAGGGGATGGGAAACCAAAGAGGTGAAACCAAGATAGCCTTGACTCCCAATGGATGGTTGTCATGCCAATCGAGGAAATATTCACTTGATGTTGTCTTAGCCCAAGGAAACAATGGGGGAGACCCAGATCTACTCCCGATAGGAGAGATCAAACCAACACACCAGATCAAATCAATGGAGGATGAAGTACGTAAGGTGTAAGGCGAAGTAAACCCTAGATCTATAGATGAAGTCACAAGGTGAGTAATGGATTGGATCAAGAGGCTTATGCAATATAATTTTGATCCAACTTGGTTATGCAAGTGACTTATGGGATTAACTACTAGATCCATAAACAAGGTACCAACAAATGATGAAAATATCCACTGCCTTGGGATCCGTGTCCAATGTAGGGAGGTTAGGAACATGATTGGGTCTAACTAGTACCAATGGATAGACTTGATGCAAGGTATGACAGTATCAAAGTACCCAAGCCTTAGAGACAAGATCAAAACACAAGAAAAATTGGCCAATTGAGGAATGCGCATGGATTGAGGGATTAGTGTCTTGGGGTTTGGGCCTTATGGAGTCACCTAAGCATGATTCCTAGGAGAACCCACTTTGGTTTTGACCCGATATACAAAACCCAGAAACAATTTTCCAATTGATCAAGGCATTTGATATATGGAATTTTTCGATTATTTTAAATGAGGGTTTTAATAGTGAAATAATTATGCCAATGGATTGGAACCAAGAAATGGAGAAAAAACCTGCGGATCTTACCTGGATAACCTTGTATATGCCTTGATGATGATGATCTATTCAAGCCCGATCAATTTGGGAAGATTTGGAGAAGTTTTCTATGAGATCGATTTTGCCCAAGGAAGCCAATGCGCCCTCCCTCCTGCACAACAAACGTCAACAATATCAGATTTGATGCATCAAGAGAAACAAAAAAATGCTACAAGAGAAATAACAAGAAGATAACATAGATCACAATGATACTAATGATAACCCCTTGATACAAGAGATGCCAAACAAGCGAGTTGAGGAAGCCCTACAAAAACACCCAAGTGAAGTCGCCCTCCTGTAGACAAGACAAATATTTCCAAAATATATAGATCTTACCACAAATACCCAAATGCTAGGATGCAATAGAATTTACAATCACCATTGAAGAACATGAGATGCAAAGGAGACCCAAGAATTTCCACAAGAATTTTTTTCTATTATCACGATTCCAAGAGCCAAAGACCCTTTACAATGAGAAGCTCTCTCCTTTAAATAGGATGGAGAGATACCAAAACCCTAACCACATTTTTAAGGATAGATAAGATTAAAATATCAAAATGATCTAATCAATGGTTGAGATGATCTCAACATAAAGTACATGGATCAATATAGCAATATAACATATCAATGGACCAAATCGCCCTAGGAGAGGGGGTCCCACCAAATGTCAATGATAAAACATAATAAATAGATCATGGTGGGTCCAGGGGGAAATATCTATCCTCCCTAGTCAGTCCCCATGGCACAATCATAACATATGAACAATCCTAGCACCAAATTGTGCCTCTCTGGGAAAGTCGTGAACCTCCAAAGGCTCCAAAAAACCAATAAAAGTGCTGGAGAGATGGGTGTGGGCCCCACTGAAAGCTAAAACTGTTGGAGAAGGGGTGGAAGACATCACACTCATCATCAAACATCATCCCATGCCATTTCCTTGCCTTAGTAACCCAAATCGAATTCGTCTGTATCCATTTTTACCATTTTTAATCTGCCTCGGGAAATGTGAACCTGCCCAAATTGCCTCCTGGAGTGCCTGCGCTGTCAAGGTGATCCCACCAGTATCTCTGGGAGTGGGTTAATATGGTAAAAACAAGTGGCTGGACCACCCCCTCCAGATACAACGCCCTAGGTGAACCAATCAAATCCTCTCTCTGCTCCGTTAGGCCATCTGACAAGGCAAAACTGCGCTAGGATAGCCAACTGAGGCCAATCATCACTGTAACTGCCTGGAACTGAAAAAAGACTGTCTCATTGGACTCAGAGTGCCCAAATACATCTAAGGTGTGTACTCATACACCATATGGATCTCTGCATGATCCTATAAAATACCAATATGCTTAGACAGACAAATAATAATAATCTGTAAAAGTGCTGAAAAACACAAATCATCATCATAAACCTGTAACCACTCCATAGAACCATCTGGTGACCTGTAATAGACCATATAACATGTATATGCATCATCCGAGGTCTATCCACCTCATGTCCTGTGGTTGACTTTGGTCAAACTAGGTTTGGCCAAGTCAACATGACCAATAATATGACTCAGGCTATCATCAAACTGCTACAAGTGTCAAAGGTTAAAGCATGTTCTATAATTCATTCAAGTAACAATAATAACAAGAAGTAAACATTTCACTGGTGATCTATCAAACAAATATATAAGGATTTTAACTATTATTATGAGTCAAACCATACTCACTTCATAGTTGTGGCCAATTTGCTAGTGAAGGGTGAAGGCTAAAAATTAAAAGGCTAGGCTAAGGGATGACTACTATCTTGACACTGTGACACTTTGGATGTGGAAAGGGAATACACACTCTAGCATATGTTGGATAAGCAGTAACACAGGGAATGGTCGTGTCTCACAAATGGGTGAGTTGGTTAAAGAGTGCTTATTCAACTTAGGCATCATGTCTACACTTTAGCTAATCCAAGCTCATTAGGATCATTCAATTTCACTTTATGGCCTTTTTGGCCTACATAACCCTTCGGATCTCAGGTGCGCTAAGAAGCACAAATAATTGCAGCTTGCATCCAGGGCATGTTTATACATATACATAAGGTCAACAATAATAGATATAACTTTGAGTGACTTTGCGTTTTGGACCTTTATTATACTCTTCGAGGAGTATTTTAAGCGTTTCATTGCTCTTTCCCTTTACTCACATGTGTTAAGAAACACATTCTAGAGTTTACAATTTCCTGGGCGAACTTACATAGATTTCCAATAAGTAGTACATGAGCTTTCAGTTTTAGCCAACAACATCTTAAGTGACTAGGGGGACTTCGTGCCAATGCCAAACATCAGGACAACCGACCAAAATGATTTAGGCCTACAATCCAACTTTCCAAAGGCAAGTTTTGTCACCAACTCAGAGCCGAGACACAATAAACAGGGAAGCTCATCCAATAAAGAGGCTATAGCGAGGGAAGGTCCTCCATGCCACTATTCAAGTAGTAAGTCAGGGTAATAAACAAAATGGAAGGTAATGGATGGGTGGAGACAATGAATAATGAGATCAACACTAGAAAACCAAGGGTGGTGGGAATGATCACCTCTATTCTCCTGAAAGAGGGTAAAACCAATGAGTATGGATCATGAACTTCTAAGTCTGAGTGGGGACAACACATATATATATATATATATATAAAGATACAACCAGGTCCACATATCTATATGATCTCCAGATCATGATACTAAATGCTAAGACATGTCTCAAGAATGAATATAAAAACAATATAACCATAACACAAGAATATACCTGCTGAGTCATATACCTGAAAGTACACAATCTGAACCAACATCTGTCCACTGAAAACTTGCTGCTGCAACTTTGGGCAATACTGACTGCTCTGTAAATGGCTACATCAGTCCTCTCTCTAAGTGTCCTGAAACTCAGTCATGGCATGGGGAATAAAACTGCCGTCCATAATATAATAATGATCCATAATAGTTGCTCATCTCGGCATCTCAATGTAAGGGAAATGGCTGAAAAGTGTATTGGAATTTGAAAAATAGAATATGGTATCCCGACTACTATATATGTGATAACAAGTCCCTCAAGGATCCTTCCCTTCCAGTCTTATTCAAAGTGGGAATAGAAGGGTCCAAATGCTAGTTCCATGAGATTACAACCTTCACTGGGTTTATCAAGCATTCCAACCCTAAATCTGACCTTCTACCTATTTAAACAAGCTGGGCTCTTCACAGGGTTGCAGACTAAGCTCTGTCCCGCCACTCGACTCCCTACCCACAATTCCAATCCTCCCACGGCTTCCTAAAGCTGCTAAAACTCTGTAATTCGCCTTAGGGTTTGATTTCAAAGGTTCTATCAATAGATAATGCATTCACGCAGGGTTTCTCTGGCATTCGTCTCTGCAATTTCGGCTCACACAAAAATCACATTTTCCTTCACTGTTTCATGAATGGGCTCTGCATTTCATGATGAGTATGAAGTTCTGGTTCATCATTGCATATCCAAACATGGTTCTCGGATCCCTAGGTGACCGAATGCTTCCAGGGTGAATAGGCAGAACCCCACCTCCCAGATCTCAGGGCTGTTTTATCCTCAATCCCCTTCCTCAACCGACCTTCCTTCCCCACCTTATGTAACCGAATTCCAGGTCAGAATGGGGAATTCAAACGGTTTATTCTATACAGGTGGCATCATGGGTTCTCATCCCACAATCCCCTCACCTCTCCCTAGTGGATACCATAGCCCCTTCTCATTAGCTGTCTCACTTAACTAGTTTTTCTGGGTATTTCATTGCAATATTAGATAATTACATCAATTACAATATCTCATGGTCTAGTAGCACATGAATAGTTCAATGTCAAATACTTTCCTATGCAAACAAACCTTAAGCATCCACTAGTGGGGCCTTGGCCTTGAGCTCCACACTAGGGAAAACACACATTGTATATACACAATATTTACATTGAAGCCAATAATTATTAAGGCAAGGTAGGGGTATTACAACTCCCTCCCCCTTATAACAAAACCATCCTCGGTGTTCTCAAAACTGAACAAAAATGGGAATACTTCTCTGATGGAATCCTCTAGCTCCCATGTAGCCTCCTCTGGACTAAGGTGCTTCCATTGCACCTTTACTTGTTTGATGGATCACTTCCGGAGCGATGTAACTTTCTTGTTGAGAATGCACACAGGCTCCACTTGGAACTCTCCCTCGGGTTCCACCTGTATCACATGCCAATTAATGAGGTGATTAGGATCATGTACATATTTCTTAAGTAAGGAGACATGGAAAAAATTATGAGCTCTGATGTTAGTAGGAAATGAAATCCTATATGCAACTGGTCCTATCCTATCAAGGAATTCAAATGGTCCACAATATCGGGGTGCCAACTTGGCACAACTTCCCAACTTCATGGAACTCTTCCTTGGTCTCACTCTCAAGTACACATGATCCCCAATCTAGAAATTTTTGTGCACTCTCTTCAAATATGCATAACTCTTCTGCCTGTCCTGAGCTGCCTTCAAATTCTGTCTGATCTTAACAACTTATTGCTCCATCTCTTCAATCATTTCTGTTCCAAGCACTATCCTGTTCACTGGGCTGTCCCAACTCACTGGAGTTCTGCATCCTCTGCCATACAAGACTTCAAAAGGGCTCATATTCAATGATGCCCGATATCCATTGTTGTAGGAAAATTCTACCAAGTGTAAGTAGTCTTCCCACTTGGATGGATTATCCATCACATACATCCTTAACATGTCTTCAAGAATCTGATTTACTCTCTTAGTATGACCATCTGTTTGAGGATGATAGGCTGTACTGAAATTCAATCTAGTTCCCAATTCCTGAAACAATCCTTTCCAAAAGTTGGAAGTGAATTTTGTATCCCGGTATGAAATTATGGCCTTGGGAAATCCATGAAACCTGAATATCTCTTTCATGAAGATATTTGCAATATCATTTGACTTGTGAGTAGACTTAACTGGAATAAAGTGAGCTTCTTTTGATAGATTGTCCACTACAACCATAATGGAATCATGCTTCCTTACAGTCATGGGCAGCCCTATTATAAAATCCATAGAGATCACTTCCCACTTCCACTCTGGAATGGGAAATGGCTGCAATAATCCTGCTGGATGTTGGTGCTCTTCCTTGATCTGCTGACACTTTTGACACCTAGAAATATACTCTTCTATGTCCTTCTTCATTCCATGCCAAAAGTACTACTTCCTTGCTGCTGTTATAGTTTTCTGATTTCCTGGGTGGCCCGAGTATGAATTTTGGTGTATCTCACCCAACACAAGCTCCTTCAATTTTGCACAATTTGGAATGTACAGTCTGGTATCTTGATACATAATAAAATTATCTTCTCCAATATGACATCCTGCACACTTGTCATCCACATTACCTTGGTGCAACTTCTCTTTGGTTTGGAGGTAAGCTTCATCATTAGGTAGAACTTCAAGGATCCTTAACTTCAAATCTGATTTACAAACACTCATTATTGTAATATGAAATTTTCTGCTGAGTGCATCAACAACCTTATTCTCTTTACCTTTGACATGCTTAATATCCAAATCAAACTCACAAAGAAACTCCATCCATATAGTTTGTCTAGCATTCATATTTGGATGGTCAAATAAATATTTTAAACTCATGTGATCGGTCCTGAGTTCAAATATTCTCCCCAAAAGGTAATGCCTCCATCTCTTGAGAGCATGCACTATGGCTTCTAGCTCTAAGTCATGTGTGGCATAGTTCCTTTCATGTTCTTTCAGCTTCCTTGACTCATAGTCAATTACAAACTCTTCTTGCATGAGTACTCCACCCAACCCTTCAATGCAAGCATCTGTGCACACCACAAAGTCCTTACTTGGGTCTGCAATCTTTAAAACATGAGCACTGGTAAGTAATCCTTTTAGTTGCTGAAAGCTTCTTTCACATTTTCCAGACCATATAAATTTGACTTCCTTCTTCTACAATGATGTAATTGGGTGAGATATCTTGGAGAACACTTCAATGAACCTCTTGTAGTAACTTGCAAGACCCATAAAAGATCTAACATCTACAACATTCTTTGAAGTAGGCCGATCCATTATGGCCTCAATCTTCTATGGATATACTGCAATGCCTTCTGCTGATATAATATGACCCAAGTACTGTACTTTCTGCTGATAGAAATCACACTTACTAAAATTTACATACAATTGGTGTTCTCTAAGGACTTGTAACACCATTCTCAAATGCTCATTATGCTCTTCTTCATTCTTGTAATAGACAATAATTTCATCCAAGAACACAATTACAAACTTATCCAGATATTTGCTGAAGACACTATTCATGAGGCACATGAAGGTGGAAGGTGCATTGGTAAGACCAAATGGCACCATAGTGAACTCACAGTGGCCATATCTAGTTCTGAAATCTATCTTGTGAATGTATTCATCCTTTATCCTCACTTGATGGTATCCAAACCTCAAGTCAATCTTGGGAAATACCTTAGCTTCCTTCATTTGATCAAACAAGTCATCAATTCTTGGAAATGGATACTTGTTCTTGATTGTTACCTTGTTCAGCTTCCTGTAGTCTATACATAGTCTCAAAGGTCCATCCTCCTTAAAAAATAACATAGGTGCACCCCAACGAGATACACTCGGTCTGATATATTCTTTGTCCATTAATTATTGTAGTTGCATCTTCAATTCTATCAGCTCATGTGTGCTCATTCTATAAGGAGCTTTGGAACTTGGTGCTGCCCCTGGAACAAGATTAATAGAGAAATCAATGTCTCTCTTGGGTGGCAGTCCTGGCACTTCATCTGGGAATACATCCTGGAACTCCTGTAACAACTAAAAGTATTCCAACTTTGGTTCTTTATCTTCTGCTGAATCTGATATATGCACAACATATAATTGGCAACCCTTTTTATAGAACTTTCTCAGCTGTAAGGCTGGAATCTGCCTTACTGAAAATTGCTTTGGAATTCCTTTCACCAAACTTGGTCTTCCTTCATCATCAATGTACTCAAGCACCTTCTTATAGAAGTCAATCTTGGTTCTATGTCTTTCCAACCAGTCCATACCTATCAGGGCATCATAAGATCCTAGTGGTAGGACATTCAAGTTCACCTTGGTGAGAAGTGCATTCATCTCTATGGGGCACTCCACCACTACTTCACTCACCTTTAGCTTAGTTCCAGTGGCTAATTGAACTAACCAAGACTTACTATGCTTCACTTTACTAAGAGAAAAAATTTCAACCACCTTGGGAGACACATAACTATGAGTAGATCTCGGGTCAATTAAAACAGAAATAGATTTCTTAGCAATCTTACCTTCAACTTCTACCACTGCTGATTGGTGGTGTGCTTGGTGATCATCCAGTGCTGCATATATTCGAGGTGTTTCTCTGGCCATATATTCTATTGTGGTTGATTCTCCTAGGTTGTGCAAGATTCGGGGATTCTCCCTTCTATTTGGACAATCTCTCAGCATGTGGTTGTCTCCACATCCCCAACATTGCAGTGGCCCTTTTGATGTTTTCTCTGCTACTACAACTGGTTCAAATCCACTTCTTGCTTGCTGTTCCTATGGGAAGGTTCTAGACTGATTTCTGAATGGTGGTTTGAAGCCACTTTTCCTTGGTTCAAACTTTCCTTTGGGATTTCCTTTCCATGCTGGATGAGTTTCTGGCTTTCCTTTGTTCTGCTCATAATAGTGCATGACCATTCTAATGGCTTCATCCAAACTTGGTGGATGGACAAACTCAATCCTATCTCTAAAATTCTGTGGTAGGCTTCCAAGGAAACATTGAATCTTCACTCTTTCATCCTTGATGTAGTCTACATACCTCAACAATTCCAAGAATTTATGAACATGATCCTCCATGGAATTCTTCCCCAACCTGATTTCATTGAAATCCTTTCTATTGCTATCATAATACCTAGCCGATAGGTATTTTTCCTTGAAGTATCTTTTAAACCGCTCCCAACTGATCCTTCTTTCACTAGTTCCCTTCACTTTCAGGAGATGTTCCCACCAAATGGAAGCTCTTCCATTAAGATTGTAAATGGCAACTTTGGATTTCTCACTTTCTGAATAATCATGCATTTTGAAGTACTTTTTCATTCCAAGTAGCCATGCCTCTACCTCTTGGACTGTCTTGCTTTCTCCATCAAAGGTAGGTGGTCTTGCTTTCCTAAATTCTTCTTGTGGAATCCCTCCAGACTTCCTTCTTCTCTCAGTCCTGTTGTAAGTGTGCCTTGGACTTCTTTGGGAGTGTCTGGAGTGTCCTGATCTACTGGAAAGAGATCCCGAAGAGGGTGTTCTGTGCCTTCTGCTCACAGAACCCCTTCTATATCTTGGAGTCCTTTGCCTAGAATGACCTCTAGAGTGACTATTTGCATTCCTTTCTTGCCTTCCCATATTACTTGGATTGGACCCTAGATTCACCCTCTGTTACATATCAGTAAGGCTCTGCAGAATGGCTGCATCGAGATGGTGCTGCTCTTCCCGATCCTTTATCAACCTTGTTGGGCACCATTTTGACCTCTTTTTGTCATCTAAATATCCTCCATTTTCCTCCATAAAACCCTCATACTGATCTATAAAGCTTTTAGTTCACCACAGACTTTGGTTAAAAGGTATAAATGTCATTGCTTGTTAACAAATTGAATTTTGAGATTTTTAGAGCATTTAAACTAAGGTTTTTTTTTTCAGAATTACAGGATGTGCTAACTTCCCGTAATGTCTCCAAAGTTGAGCACTTGTAGGCCAGCTAGGCATTAACTGAAAGATGGAGGAAAGATCCTCAGTATCCAAGGATGGATGAATTTCCAACGAATAGATGATGTGGCTCTCACAGGTGGCAAGTCAAAGTCGGCCAAAGATGACCACCTGTGCTACCACTCAGCACAAAAGCAGGGCAGTTTTGATTTTGTTGAGTTTCACGATTCTGAACGAGGATCTCGATGGCTATGTTCATTAATTAGTTTATAGGATTATAGAATTTCCAGTTTTCTTTTGAATTTGTATAAGTACTTCACAAAACATTGGATCGGGGATCACGATTTTGGGAAGAACGCATATTGCTTCTGAACTGCGTGGTTTTTACTGTGTAATCGATTTATGGTGAATACATTTAGAGTTTCAGTTCTGTAAATCTTCAACTGTGTGTGGAACGAGGCATTGGAGGGCCCCCACTGTCGAGTCTGCACACTTCTTTTTATTTGCCAGTGAGCTATTGAATCTCTTCAAACGATTTGATTGTTGCCAGTGGTATGTTTTAATTACTGTAGAATTCGATTTTCTTATTTGCAAGAGTTAAATTAGTTTTCAATTAGTCATAAAGCTTTGTTCTCTTATTAATTAGTTATCTCATCGATTGTATGCTGGAGAATGATCTCATTTACTATGCATTACTTGATTATTCAATGATGGAGTATTAAGAACAAATTACACATTATGAATGCTTTCCTGTAAAGGGAATTAATGTTTAAATTGCTTATTCGATGCTGGGATAATAGGCAGAGTTTCACAATCCATATTTAGGGTTAGGATTTATTCAGCGTTGGGATAATTTAGGATTACTTTGAAATTGTTTTTATTATCTCAAATTGCTTTAACATAGGAATTGCCGTGTGAATGAAATATCAAATGAAGCTGTTCCTGTAAGGGAACTTTTGTGTTTTCAAATCACAGTAACTGAGTTTGCTAATAGATGTCTTTCATAGATAAACTAGATTTCTGAGACAAGTCTAGCTTTGAGTCCCTATACTTGGATATGCCTCTAAGTCTACCAACCCGGATTGATATAAATTTAAGGATTTGATCTGCATTAGTAGATTGAAGACCAACATTTTGGCACCGTTGCCGGGGAGGCATTGTAGAAGCAGGCTTAGGAACTTTAGTTTTCTGATAAAAACAAAAATTTCAAACAAAAACACAGAATAGATTTTACTTTTATGTCAAGACTAAGAGACGAGAAAGGAAGATTTATACAAACCCCCCAAAAACAGAAGTAATAGGAGCTTCTTTTCCAAAAGGATTCATCTCAATAGTTGGTAGTTTCAAAATGTCCGAGGAAGAAACATCAAAAGGACCAACTGCAGAACAGAGAAGGGAGTATGAGAGGATGTTGGAAATAGAAAACAAACGCAAACAAGAGAGATGGGAAGAAGAGAGAAGACATGAAAGGGGTGAAAGAACATAAGAAGACCAGGAAGCCACCTTTAAATTTCCTATCTTGGACACTAGTATTATCCTAGGAGAAGAGGTGAAAATGAAGAATATTCCACCATCTGTCTTACCAAACTTCTATGGCATGACCTCTGAAGATCCTGACTCTTTCCTATTCGAGTTTGATATCTTATGTCGAACTTATGGATACATTGATGACACCCATAAGCTTAGTCTTTTCCCTGCTACTCTTAAAGCAGCTGCCTTGAAATGGTTCATGGGTTTAGGAGAACATTCTATCACTAGCTGGGGTGAAATGAGGAAGATCTTTCTTCGAAAATATCAGGCATATTGCAGATCAAAGGGTCTGAAAGATGACATTTTTGGCATGACTCAATAGGAAGATGAGAGTTTGGAGGAGTATTTGGAAAGATTCTCATACAACTTACAGAAATCTAAATACAATTCTTTAACACCTGAAATGATTAGAACAATATTTTTGAAAGGAATAAGAGAAGAGTATTTGGATATTTTAAATGTTACGGGCAAAGGTGACATCTCTTACCTTCCCTTTGATGAGATACAAGATTTATGTCAGAAATATTCAAGAGGAAAGGCTCGAATTGGAAAAAGGGATATCAATACCAAACCAACTAAATCTGCAAACAGTGGTATTTCTAGAGCTAAGCTTGGAAATCTGCTAGAAGATTTCAAGATTGATTTATTGAGTACCTTGGGCACACAAGTCGAAGCAACAAAAACCAAGAAGAGGCAAGAACAACAGGACCAACAAGATCAAGCTTTGTCTATTTTTTTGTCCTAAATGTAGAAAGAAACACCCACTTAGAGAATGTCCTTTAAATACTGTTGAAATTTGTGGCTTATGCACTTTTAATCACAAAACTGATGACTGCCCTAGATTGAAGGAATTACAGGCAGCGCGAATGGAGGAAAATCACAGCATGGAGTCTCTCTACTTTATGGGACAATGGAGACCTTGGCAGCCACAATTTTCAGGTATGTCTCAAGATCCTATGCAGCAATTCAATACAAATTATCAAACTCCTATTCAGAATTCATGGAATGCACCCATGCCTTGGAAAACTTGGTCCCCTCCATTAGCTCAATCTGCTCCAAATTGGAGAGGGTATGCCCATGGTAACCAGACATATCAACAGGCTTATTTGCAGCCCTATCAACAACCTTCTACCTATCCCCAATATCAGCAGAATCAAGTCCAAGCCACATCTTTTCAAGGTCCATCTTTTCAAAAACCCAACAACATGGCTCCTTAATTGGGTACACCACCTCAACAGCTTCAATTGCCATCTAATCATCCTCCACCTCGGTCTACACAACTGCCAGCTCAGCCAATTCCAAATCCAAATAATAAAACAGATAGACCCACGTATAATGTTGATGATGGAATGGCGCTTCCCTACTCCATCCTCCCACTGCAAAATATCAATTTAAGATCTGGAAAAACCTTACAAAAAGAATCTCCTGTTATCTTAGAAGAACAATCATAAACTGAAAAAAATCCAAAAAAATTAAATACAGAAAAATCTTAGTCAGAAAATCACAGTCAAAAAGGGAAAACAACAGTATCTTATACACCTCCTTTTCTTGAAAGATTAGTCAAAGAAAAACCTTCGATTTCCTTACCTGATTTTGATGTTTTGAATGAGTTAACAAATCTATATGTCAAAATTCCTCTACTGCAGGCTATAAAAGATATCCCAATTTACACTAAAGCAGTTAAGGAACTATGTCTTAATAAAAGAAGGAAGGATCCATCGAAAATTCATGTGGTAGGCAATCTAGCAGGATTAATGTCTAACACTGTTTTCATTGAAAAGTATGTAGATCCTGGAATTCCAATGGTTACAATTACTATTAATAACTTTTCAATCCCAAAAAAATTGATCGATTTAGGTGCTGCCATTAATGTCATGACGCTAGAGACAATGAATTACCTTCACTTGACAAATCTCAGACCCACCACAACAGTCTTGTAATTAGCTGATAGGTCTAAAATTACACCAGAAGGAGTCTTAGAAGATATCATTGTTTCTTTAGACTCCTGGGAGTATCCTGTTGATTTTATAGTACTACAGCCAAAGTCTAACCTAGGAGGTCACCCATTAATCCTTGGCAGACCCTGGCTGGCAACATCGGATGCTTTCATAGGATGTAGGTCAGGAAGTATGCTCATTTCACATGGGACATAGAGAAAACAGATTGCACTTTACCCTTCTGCCCAAAGACCTTCTACATTAGATCAGCTGTCATGGATTAATGAAACCAAAGAACAAGAAGAAGAAGTGATCCAGCCTGTCTTGAGTATCAATTAGTTCTTTGATTTTCAGGAAGAAAACCACGAAGATCTGCTGGATTATTTCATTGCTGAACCTGATATTTCTGCAGAATTAAGAGATCTGGAATATGCTGTAGCAGATCAAGTTTTGGGTTATAATTTTCAAGAAAATTGCAATGTACATTCCCTAGCATTAGCACTTCATGATGTTTTTAATGTTCATTCAATCACAGATATTCACAGTAAAACAGTTGAAATCAGTCCAGGAAAAACTCTGAAAATAAGTGCACATCTTACCACATCACAGGAAGAACAGTTGATTACTTTGTTGAATAAATATTCCCATGCATTTTCCTGGGAGTACACTGATATGCCAGGTATTCATCCTGAGACATGCACTCACCATATTTACATAGATGAAAAAATCAGACCTCTCAGACAACCGCAACGCCGAATGAACCCTATACTAAAAGAAATAGTCAAAGAAGAGTTGCAAAAGTTGTTAAAAGTGGGATTTATTTACCCCATCTCCGACAGCCAATGAGTCTCACCCTTGGTTGTTCCTAAAAAAAATGGTAAATGTTGATATGTGTAGATTACAGGGAGTTGAATAAGGCAACCTTAAAAGACTATTTTCCATTTCCTTTCATTGATCAATTGCTGGATGCCTTAGCTGGAAAAGAATACTTTTCATTTTTAGATGGTTTCAGTGGTTATAATCAAATTAGTATTGCAAACGAAGACCAAGACAAAACCACCTTTACATGTCCCTGGGGCACTTATGCCTACAAAGTTTTACCTTTTGGCTTATGTAATGCCCCAGCTACCTTTCAGAGGGCTGTCTTGGCCATCTTTGCAGATCTAATTCATGAGTGTGTTGAAGTTTACATGGATGATTTTTCTGTATATGGACGTACCTTTGAAGATTCCTTAGCAATTTTGGAGAAAATTCTAAAAAGGTGTGTTGACTCAAACGTTTCCCTTAGTAACGAAAAGTGTTTTATGATGATGACTGAGGGGGATAGTTTTAGGGCATCACATTTCTTCATCTGGAATAAAAGTAGATCCTGCTAAAATACAAGTCATTAAAAATTTATCTGAACCCATAACTCAAACAGATGTAAGAAGTTTTTTAGGGTATGCAGGCTATTATCGTAGATTTATTGCAAATTTTAGTAAGATAGCTCTGCCATTGTTTAAATTGCTTTCAAAGGATGTGAGTTTTAATTGGGATACTGACTGTCAATCTGCATTTCAGACACTTAAAGAGAAACTCTCAGCTGCTCCCATTTTAAGGGGACCAAATTGGACATTGCCTTTCCATATTTCAACTAATGACTCTGCCACTGCAATAGGGGCCTCATTGGGCCAGAAAGAACATACTTTGACTTATGCTATCTATTTTATTAGTAAAAATCTGACACCTGCAGAGTTGAATTATACAGTCACTGAAAAAGAGATATTGGCAGTGGTTCATGCTGTAAACAAATTCCATCATTACATCACTGGCTATGAAATTTTTGTTCATACAGATCATTCAGCCTTACACTATTTAATGAATAAATCTATCACTAATGGTCGGATTACTAGATGGTTGTTATTAATGCAGGAGTTCAATATCACTGTTTTAGATCGGCCTGGATGAGAAAATCAAGTGGCAGATTTCCTGTCTTGCTTACACAATACTGGTGAGGTTGTTCCTGTTTTAGATAGTTTTCCTGATGAACACCTATTTGCAATTTCTGTTATCACTCCTTGGTATGCTGACATTGCCAATTACTTATCATCAGGCCAACTACCACCATCTATGACATCTTAAGAAAAAAAGAAGATTATTAAACAAAGTGCTAGGCATATATGGGTGAATGGTGATCTCTTTTACACAGGATATGATTTAATCATAAGAAGATGTGTACGACAGGATGAAATCTTAGATATTTTAAAGGCATGTCATGATGAACCGTGTGGTGGCCATTTTGCAGACAAAAGGACAGCATACAAGATACTCAATTTGGGGTATTATTGGCCTTGCATTTTCAAAGATGCTAAGAGGTATGTTAGAAGTTGTGATACTTGTCAACGAATGGGACGGCCAGTCCGGTCTGATGAAATGCCACTCCAACCACAAATTCTCATTGAACCATTTGAAAAGTGGGCCCTTGACTTCATTGTTCCAATTCATCCACCATCACATGGAAATAAGTACATTTTGGTCTGCACAGACTATGTTACTAAGTGGGTAGAGGCCAAACCATTGCCAAGACCCACCGAACAGACTATGGTAAACTTTCTGTTTGAGGAGATATTTGTCAGATTTGGGGTACCTAGAGAGATTGTAATTGATCAGGGTGCCCAGTTTACCTCTAAATTAGTGCAGGAGATAGCAGAAAAGTATAAAATTAAGCATTGAAAGTCCACCCCTTACCATCCACAAGCAAATGGCCAAGTGGAATCTACAAACAAGACTTTAGAAGGAATCATTACCAAAACTGTCCAGATGCATCGGAAGGATTGGTCAGCTAAGATTACTGAAGCTTTATGGGCATACCGGATCACTTGGAAAAACAGTACTGGTTTTTCTCCTTATCAACTCGTTTATGGTAAGCAAGTCCTCCTTCCTATAGAGTTTCAAGTTCATACTTTCAAGTTAGCAGCAGATTTGGGCATGGATCTTTCAGAAGCTCAGCAAGAAAGAATACTTCAATTGAATCAACTTGATGAGATGAGACATGCTGCCATAGAACACAATACTTTGATTCAACAGCAGAGAGCTCAATGGCATGACAAGTTTATTAAAAAGAAACAATTTCACATCGGTGACTGGGCACTACTGTTTGACTCCAAGTTCAAAGACTTCAAAGCCAAATTCACAACTCACTGGCTTGGTCCATATGAAATTGCTGAGGTATATGACAATGGCTCAGTCAAACTTCAAACAATCGATGATGCAACATGTACATTTGTGGTCAATGGCCATCGGCTCAAATTGTATACCAAGCCTATCAATAAGGATGATTTTATACAGCAGATTTCACAACAAAAGGAAATGCAAGTGCTGGATAAACACATCAGTGTTTTTCCTTCACCTGCTCCTTAGCTGATCTGATACAACAAGCAAATAAAACAAAAAGATAAAAAGAAAATACAAATCGAAAAAAAAACAAAAATCTAAAAAAAAAACATATATAAAAAAAAGGAAGTTTAGTTGTGAAAACCAGTTCATTGGCACAATATAAACTTGAATTTTCTCTGGAAAACCAGGTTTACCTGGCCATTGAAAATTCACAAAAATATCTTTTTCCAATTTCTTGTTTTATTTTCCAAATAATGAAGATCTTGTTTGACTTGAGGACAAGTCAAAAGCTAGGCCTGTGAGGGGGATAATCATTTTCATGCTTCTTTAGAACCATCCAAGTCTTTTTCATATGCAGAGGATTGTGATTTTTCATATGCAGAAGGGACCTGATTTCCAGCAATACAAGTGATTTTTAACAATGCAGAGGGACCTGACTTCCAGTAAGGCAGAATAAATCTACAGAAGGACCTGACTTTCAGTGAAACTGAAGAAGTTGAGATGGAAGACAGAAGACATCAGAAGGACAGAAATGAATCAGTATACAAACCAACTTCATCAGACAGCAAGCTCATCTTACAAGAACATCAAGCAAAGTCTGTAAGAATTTATAGTTTTTATGTTTTAAAAAGTTTCAGAATTCTTTGTTTTTAAGCGATGACATATTACCAACTATTGTAAAGATTGACTGCCTATTTTTTCATTATTCTGATAGTCTGTGCCAATACTCTACTTACCTTCCATTAGTCTCTGCCAATACCCTACTTACCTTCCATTAGTCTCTGCCAGCACTCCATTTTTCCACCCTAGGGGTCAAGATGGTTGTCAGGATCAAACCCAAGGGAAACTTTAAATACTGTATTCTACAGGACATATGCTGCACTCTACAGGATACATACTGCATTCTACAGACAAATTTTTCTTCTTGGTTTAAAGACAAATAGGGTCTCCTTCTTAGCAAAAAGTGAAATATTGACATAAAGGAATTTCAAAAGTTTCTTTTATATATGTATTTAGTGCATCAGGCATTAAGTAATATATAGAATTTAAGGAAGGAAACAATGGTCATATATATCTTCAGCGCATCTTTTAAAGAAAAAAAAAAGGGTTCATTTTAAGAGAAAAAAAAATCCTTTTATTACAGCCTGTTCAATAAAACATTGGGTATACAAAGAAACTGAAGTGTATCTTATAGTTTATGCATTAAACATTGGGCATATAAAAGGATTAAAGTGTTTTATAAATCAAAACCTTACCTTTCATTTTTTTTAATTGAATGAAGTGGCATGTTAATGAAATGATGAAAGGAAAACGTGGAATGATGCCCCACGACAGCATGTGAATAAGCTTGATTCCTGCATTATGTATTGATAAAATTGGAAACCACGACTTGGTTATTCTCCTTGAGGCCGAGTCTAGTTGTTGTCTCTGCAAAATCGATTGCTGTGTGAAGATAATTGACAGTGAGAAGGGGCCGTGGGTTACAGGAAGTGTGAATACATGATTTGGTGAAGAAATCGCGCAGGAAGAAAGACAATCAGTGAGAAGGAAGCTGTGAATACACCAATCTCTGTGGAAATCGTGCAGGAGGAAGTAAAAATAGTGGCAGTAGAGAAGAGGTAAAATTTAAACCCTTTTCTTTGTTAAATACTCTGCTCAAACCAGCATAAATTTCACAATTTCATATTATTGTTGTGGGGGGTAGGAAGACAAAGGTAGAGTTAAAGGTTGAAAGGTTCCTGTTTTCTATTTTAATTCAAAATGGTGTCTAGACTGGAACCAGAGAAATTTGAGCCCACAGACATTCATGAAAGATGCATGGAAATTTTTGAAAAAAATCAATGGGTGTCTTTCTTTGAAAAATTTGATGGGCACAATGATAATGTTAGCCTAGCCTTTGCTGGCTCATTCGATGGAGAGAGGGCTACAGTAGGAAATTTAAGTTTCAGACTGTCTGAAGACATTTTGGCACAAGTTATTGGCCTGCCACAGCAAGGAGAAAGATTTTTCAAAACCAAGCAGTTCAAAGAGAAATCATGGATACCCTTTTTGTGCAGATCAAGAGCAGGGTCAGTAAACTGGAAGAAAGGTATACCAAGGAGCTGGCTGGTTCATCCTTGGGATGAAATAGTGTATATCATCCAAAGATTCATCACCTGTGAAGGGAGATTCAATATTGTTTACCTTTACCACATCAAGCTGTTGCAGCATTTGAAAGGTGAATGTGAGATCAATATGCCCTATTTCTTGTTACAGAGTCTAACTAAGATGGCTAAGACTGTCCAAAGGCGTGAAAAAGACAAATTGACAAGTCTTTTTCACTGTGGACTCATCAAAATCGTCATCCAGCATGAGTTACAAAAGCAAAATTTGACATGGTTAGGATTTTTAGTCCAAAATCAGTTTGAAGAGCAGGGAGAATTGCATGAAGAGGTTTCAAAAGAAGGTGAATTGCTGATGATAACATACCCTGAGGCAACAAGTTCAAAACTGCCAAAGGAGAAAAAGAAGAAAAAGGAGGTATTGCTGATTACTGATGATGAAGACAACTCTGAGGCAACAAGTTCAAAACAGCCTCAGAGAAGAATACGAACTAGGAGTGTAATGAAAGAAGATAAACAGTTTAAAAAATAAGAGCAAATTTTCACCACCTACCAGAAGAAGCCAAGGAAGTGTAAGCAAGTTCGAAGCCAGTCAGCATTAGAAGATGAGGAACACATACAAACCTTGGAAAGTCAAGAAGAAAACCTAGCAGGTGAGATAGGACAGGATATCCAAGAAACTGATGAAATAATAAAACAGACAAAGAAAATCAATCTCTTCTTGGATCAGCAAGAGAAAGAAAAAGAAAAGCCATTAGAAGATGAGGAACACACACAAACCTTGGAAAGTCAAGAAGAAAACCTAGCAGGTGAGATAGGATAGGATATCCAAGAAACTGATGAGATGATAAAACAGACAAAGAAAATCAATCTCTTCTTAGATCAGCAGGAGAAGGAAAAGGAAAAAGCAGTCAAGACAGGGAGTACTAAAAGACTCAGCTTCTCTTTTCTCAGAGCAACAAACTGTGCAAGAGGAAAAGAAAGAAGGTTCAGTATAGGAAAGTGAAGAATTAGGGATGGACACCAATTCTGTCCAGCTTTCAATGAAGAAGAAGAAAACTTCCAAGAACAATAAAGAGATTAAGAGGTTGAAACTTGAAATAAAGGAATTGGAGCTCAAGAATGAGAAATTGAGAAAAGACAATCGGAAGTTGAGAATTCAGAGGACACACATTTCTAAAAATGCATCCAGATGGTATAAGCAGAAGAAGATCTACAAAGCTAAGTATGAGAGACTGAAGGTCCTTTATGCATCTCCAACTTCAACAGATGCATCGTCTCAGTAGGAGATTAGAAGCAAGAAGATCAACAGCAAAATTTTGGTTTTAAACAGGGTCAAATATTTTTGGCATGGGGACATGCAACAACTTCCTCTTGGGGGAGATGTTGGGCACCATTTTGACCTCTTTTTGTCATCTAAATATCCTCCATTTTCCTCCATAAAACCCTCATACTGATCTATAAAGCTTTTAGTTCACCACAGACTTTGGTTAAAAGGTATAAATGTCATTGCTTGTTAACAAATTGAATTTTGAGATTTTTAGAGCATTTAAACTAAGGTTTTTTTTCAGAATTACAGGATGTGCTAACTTCCCGTAATGTCTCCAAAGTTGAGCACTTGCAGGCCAGCTAGGCATTAACTGAAAGATGGAGGAAAGATCCTCAGTATCCAAGGATGGATGAATTTCCAACGAATAGATGGTGTGGCTCTCACAGGTGGCAAGTCAAAGTCGGTCAAAGATGACCACCTATGCTACCACTCAGCACAAAAGCAGGGCAGTTTTGATTTTGTTGAGTTTCATGATTCTGAACGAGGATCTCGATGGCTATGTTCATTAATTATTTTACAGGATTATAGCATTTCCAGTTTTCTTTTGAATTTGTATAAGTACTTCACAAAACATTGGATCGGGGATCACGATTTTGGGAAGAACGCATATTGCTTCTGAACTGCGTGGTTTTTACTGTGTAATCGATTTATGGTGAATACATTTAGAGTTTCAGTTTTGTAAATCTTCAACTGTGTGTGGAACGAGGCATTGGAGGGCCCCCACTGTCGAGTCTGCACACTTCTTTTTATTTGCCAGTGAGCTATTGAATCTCTTCAAGCGATTTGATTGTTGCCAGTGGTATGTTTTAATTACTGTAGAATTCGATTTTCTTATTTGCAAGAGTTAAATTAGTTTTCAATCAGTCATAAATCTCTGTTCTCTTATTAATCAGTTATCTCATCGATTGTATGCTGGAGAATGATCTCATTTACTATGCATTACTTGATTATTCAATGATGGAGTATTAAGAACAAATTACACATTATGAATGCTTTCCTGTAAAGGGAATTAATGTTTAAATTGCTTATTCGATGCTGGGATAATAGGCAGAGTTTCATAATCCATATTTAGGGTTAGGATTTATTCAGCGCTGGAATAATTTAGGATTACTTTGAAATTGTTTTTATTATCTCAAATTGCTTTAACATAGGAATTGCTGTGTGAATGAAATATCAAATGAAGCTGTTCCTGTAAGGGAACTTTTGTGTTTTCAAATCACAGTAACTAAGTTTGCTAATAGATTTCTTTCATAGATAAACTAGATTTCTGAGACAAGTCTAGCTTTGAGTCCCTATACTTGGATATGCCTCTAAGTCTACCAACCCGGATTGATATAAATTTAAGGATTTGATCTGCATTAGTAGATTGAAGACCAACAAACCTTTCATTAAAAATTACCATTGTCTCAACCAAGTTCTGGGGAGTCACCTGCTCCCTTCTTCCATTAGATTCTGTTTCAGCGTTCTCTTCTTGCATGTTTTCCCCCCATCACGTCTTCTTCAGGCTCGTAGGGATCTTGTGCATCATTAACGGTCACCATTCTCACTTTCCTGCACATGACCTTGCTATACGATTCAAGTATAACTCGCTGCAATCTCTGTGCATGGTATACATGTTTATTAGACAGTTGTCACGTCCCATCCCATTTATCCAATACAAGGAAGGGAACATGGCACTAAAATCTGGGCTTTACACAAAACTTAGCCCCATTCATCACGAATAAAAAAAAATGGCATTAAAATACAATGCATATATGTGCAGATGCAATTCAAGCAAATATGCACAACGGAATAAAACATCATCCACACACCTTTCACAAGCATCTATCATATCAAGAATAGTCATCCATCAATTAAAACAGTGCAGAAGTAAATACAAATAAGAGAATATACTTATCTCACTGTAATACGGTCCCAAGAAACTAGCTATGTCATTGCAACGTTCCACCCAACCATAGGTCTCTGCCCAGCCTGTATTACTTTAGCACTCAGAGACCACCCCCGAGCTAGGCATGATATATACAAGGAAATTGGGACTCTCAAGCTCAGCTCAGCCAAAGAAATGGATACCCATCTCAATCCCCAACATTATTTTACACACAAAACTTAGATATGGGATTGGAAACACATTTTCAGCAATGGGACTTAGAAAATAGATGGACATGGTTTTTCCCCCCAAACGTGGGCACACCAAAAATGGATTTGTGAGAGGAAAAATTGACCATAGGGAAGAAAACGATTTCTCCCATAGTTATACAAGCAATCAGTGGGCCAAAACAACCTCTATGGTAACCCAAATCGATTTCCCCTCCCTTCCCCACGGGTCTGCAACATAAAAAACGCCCTTCTCCCAACTAGAAGAAATCAAGAAACCAGAAAAACGTGGAGGAGAACGCCCAGGAAGCTCCCCACTCCCGAGAGAGAAAAACTGGTGGGTGAATAATGGCTTGGGGAGCAATTCATGGCTCTTTTCTTGCCCAAGAAGCCAAACACAATTTTCCATGAAGGGTGGCTTTCCCATACTCGAATTTGGACAGACATACCTCTCCATTCCCCAAGGCATTAACTACCTCAACCAACTCTTGGGAGAGTAAATGATTGGGTACAAAAGTCAACATGGGTAGTTGAGGGTTGATGGGTTCTCTCATTGACACTTGGCTTGACTTGATTGGCTCAAGGGTTTGAATATTTCCCTCCCAATTCCTTGTAAACATCATGCCCCCCATCTCTTGTTGCATTGCATAGCTAGTTGTGGGCATTTATATTAAAATGTATATTTACAATCCCCATGGTGCACTAGCACATGGGTAGAATAATATCCAATACTTGCCTCTTCAAGGTCGAGCGTTCACTAGTGGGGCCTTGGCCTTGAGTTCCACGCTAGGAATCATACATAATATGCATACAATATTTATATTATAGCCCAAAATATGACAAGGGTCAAAATGGGGACATGACAATAGTGTAGGTATGCATAGAACTTGAAACATCTATACAATATGGAAACCATTCATTAAATAGTTAATAAATAAGAATTATTTTAGGTTAAAACAGTGCCATGAGCGCTTCTCTGCATTCAATTTCTTCCATGGTTTGGCCCTAACATCCCCAGTGTTGCAACTGAAGCTCTGATACCACTTTGTAACGTCCCCTGACCTCCCTGATCCACATAGCCGCAATGACCGTCGATCTGCAATACGCATTCCGCAATTCGCAATCCGCATTGTGGGATTAAGAATGCGGAATCCCCAAATTAATCCTTCTAACAATTTCTCTTTCCGCATTCTGCAATCCGCATTGTGGAATGCGGGAATGCAGAAGTCCAAACTCAATCCTCTGGAAAATTCCTCCTTCTGCATTCTGCAATTTGCATTGCAGAATGCAGGAATGCGGAAGTCCAATTCCAATTCTCGGAGATTTTTCCCTTACTGCATTCCATACTTCTGTATTGTGGAACTCGGAAATGCGGACGTCCAAATCCAACGTTATTTTCCAACGTCTGCAATCCACATTGCGGATGCAGAATTGCGGAAGCACCTCCTTTGCTCCTACAAACTTTCGAGGGCAAACTTCTGAGGGGCATAACTCCCTCATCCTTAGTCCAAATGGGAAAAGGTTGGTACCATTGGAAATATCTTGGAGAGATCTATCAAATGGTGCAAATCCCCACTCCACCTAAGCACTCCAACCATGCCAATTTTCCAACTGAGTTTCTGTTCATAATCCCACCAAAGTGACTTATCCTTCTGCAAGGTTTTTGCCTCCTTCTTGCCATGACTTCTTCCTTCACCTGACCTACAGAGGGGTCCTGAAACACATCACGGTTACCCCCTTTCTTTCCCCAAGACTAGGTGAAGTCCAGTCATCCCTTTGAAGGGTGAACACAATGCATAAACAAACATATCTAATGAACTAAGCTAGTTAACATATCAACCACCTACAGGGGTTAACCATGCATATCATTCATGTAACATGACGTATTCCAACACACATTCAATCATGCATTTAACCTCATACCCATACTTATATCCCTAATGAGAAAGTTCAAGTAACCACCCATTCATTAATCTAGGGCATGACAAGCATAGCAATACATAAGGTGCATGAAGCTAAGTCTAACCAATACATCTACCACATGCAAGATTTTAATGCATTAAACTCATGCAAATGAATGAGGCATCCAACATGAACTCAAACTTCTACTCAAGATTACACATAGTATACCTATTGCTCACATTCATATAAAAATTCATTCAACAACTTGGACAAAACAAGCATAATGTAACACATGAAATATCAACGTTCACTCCATAAAAACACTTATCTTTGGATCTTGAAGTTTCCCAAGCAACTGATTAAGTGAGAGCAATGTTCCACCCAACCTTAGGTCTCTTTCCAGCCTATACTCTTTCAGCTGAGAGACCACCCCCGAGCTGGGATGTGTCTCCACTAAGGAGGGATAACTAGGATCTCTAACAATCAAGGTCCACCTCAATGATAAGCAAACCTACCGTTGGGTTTATCAAGCATACATGGGAAACATGGAGGATATTGCTAAGCCGGTGAGTTCAACTACAGAACTACAGGAATCTCAACACTCAACGGATATGGCACCCACATTATCCACCTCACCCAACACAAGGAAGGCCCTCTTCTCTGTTGCACTGTCCCTCAAGGGTCCTTCCCTTCCAGTTATATTCAAGGTGAGCATAGAAGGGTCCAAATGCTAGTTCCATGAGATTACAACCTTCACTGGGTTGATCAAGCATTCCAACCCTAAATCTGACCTTCTACCTCTGTTAAACAAGTTGGGCTCTTCACAGGGTTGTAGACTAAGCTTGGTCCCGCAACTCGACTCTCTTCCCGCAGATTTCAATCCTCCCACGAATTCCTCAAGATACTAACGCTTTGTAATTCTCCTTAGGGTTTTCTTTCAAAGGTTCTATCAACAGATAATGCATTCACGCAGTGTTTCTGTGGCATTCGGCTCTGCAATTTTGGCTCACATAGAAATCACCTTTTCCTTCACTGTTTCACAACCGGGCTCTGCATTTCGTGACGAGTATGCAGTTATGGTTCACCATAGCATAGCCAAATAGGGTTCTCAGATCCCTAGGTGATCGAATGCTTCCAGGGTGAATAGGAAGAACCCCACCTCCCATATCTCAGGAACGTTTTATCCTCAATCCCCTTCCTCAACCCACCTTCCTTCCCCACCTTCTGTAACTGAATTCCAGGTCAAAATGGGGAATCAAAATGGTTTCTCCTGTACAGGTGGCAGCATGGGTTTACATCCCATAATCCCCTCACCTCTCCCTAGTGGATACCATAGCCCCTTCTCATTAGCTGTCTCACTTAGCCAGTTTTTCCGGGTACTTCATTGCAATATTAGATAATTACATCAAATACAATATCTCATGGCCTAGTAGCACATGAATAGTTCAATGTCAAATACTTGCCTATGCAAACAAACCTTAAGCATCCACTAGTGGGGCCTTGGCCTTGAGCTCCGCACTAGGGAAAACACACATTGTATATACACAATATTTACTTTGAAGCCAATAATTAATAAGGCAAGGTAGGGGTATTACATGCACCTGCTATCTGTTTGAAGCTTCCTATCGAGTTACCCGCTTTTTAAAAAGCCTACATCCGTGGGTCCCTCTTAAAATCACAAAAAATAAAGACTAAATTCGAATTTGGGGAAGTTGGAGGAAGTTTTCTAACTTCCACACCGACCCTAACTGTTTTCCTCTAAAAACTATCCTCCTTGCCTTGCCATAAATCCAAGGGGAGTGCCATGAGAGAGGGTGTTCACTCACTTGATAAGGAAATGCTGGAGAAATCTTGATTGAAGGAGAGGAGAAAGAGAGTCCATATTTTAGTTTCATAGGTGCTGTTGTAGAACAAGGTATATGTATTTGTTGTCATTTTTATGATCAATAAATAAGATTTTCTATTCCCATACTAGTTGTGTTTGGTATTTGAATTGAGTATTGTGAATCTTTCATGCTTTTATATGTATATGTTTTGTGTATTATTATTCATTCATGTTTAGCCAAATGTTTAGAGGAAGGTGATCTCTGTTTTGTAGGGTTTTTTGAAATATTGTGGAGCAAGGAAAAAATTGTTGAAAGCTTGGATCAACCTTCTAGAATATAAGATACTAAGTCTTTAGCTTTTAAACCCTAGTATTTTTCACAAAGAATGTCTTGTAATGTATCTGCTGTTTCCTTAGTCTCTGCTTGTTTTTAATAGTATGTTGGTGACCTTAGTAACTTCCCAGTCATTAGGATTAATTTCCGAAATTGGTGACTCCACTGGGGAGTTCCCTATTGCATTGGGAGTCCTTTGTTTGAGATTTCTTTAGTCCGAGTGTGTTTTTAGGCTTTAGGAGGAGTTTGCAGAGGTTTGGTACCACTGCTCTTAACCCAGATTTTGATCTTATTGATATTTTATTATTTTTTTAAATTTTTTTGAGGCATACTCACGAATTTGCCATACTTACAGTCGCGACTTCCCTTGTTATCCGCGTGTTGTTTGTCTTACACCTGCGATTAGCCCACCTATTACTATCTGAACTATCGTGGTTACCCCTGTAGGTTAAAATTTTTCCTGTTAGGGTTTGATTTTTAGGGTTGTACCTTGGAATTTTACGAAGTTATTTCTCTTCAAAAGACTTATACAGTCACTGTACTGCCTGTGTTTAAGTTTCAACTTCTTCTTTAGTCTCTTTATTTGAGTGATTGGTTTGTGGATGATTTGGTTGACCTTCATTAGTTGTTGGTATGTTTTAGAGTTGTTTGTGACCTTGATTAAGTGCCTCGTGGATACTTTTTCTTTCCTTTCAATTCCTTTACTCAAAGTGTTTTATACCAAAATTAGCTAATTCAACTTTTTGTTTGGATTGAATAGTTCAAACTTGTTGTTTTCAGAATCTCGAGAGGGTTAGAGTTATGTTCTTGTAATATTAGATGCATAATATTATACACTTAGTTCTTATTTGGGTGTGTTATGCTTGCTTGAAGTTAGTTAATTTCTTTTCATATTTTAAAAGGAAAATTAAAAAACAAGTACTGTCCATAGAAAGCATTATAGTCAAGTTTTTCAAAACTAGTTGCATTTTGTATAACTTTATTTTTTAAAAAGAAAAAAAAAATTGTTTATTTTATTAGTTAGGAATCATCAGTACTTTCATTTTGAAAGGAAAAGGAAAAAATTAAAAGAAATGAAAGCATCGTTTTACCATTTCATTACACACTTATCATGCTGTTTTTACATTTCAGTTGTAACATAATCATGCACAAAATCACTACCTCTTGAGTAATAACAACCTCAAAAAGAATCATTAACTTAAAATCAAGTAGTAACTTTTGTTTTTTTGGTTCTTACACCAACTATCTTAGGCTAGTGCTTTGGATTAGGGTGCCTTAAACTACCCAAAGCAGTTAAACTCATATGTAGTATCCAATATTTAGGTAAATCCACCCGTTTAGAAGGTGAATCGGGAAGCTCCACTTACACTGGACTCAAGCACGAGGTTGTGCGAGATTGAGTAGAGGAGATACCCCTCCTATATTCAATTGAGCATCTACTAGGATTGGTGCATGTATCTGGATTCATTAGTACCTTTGGTGCTTTTGAGTTTCGGGCTTTGTTACCCTTCCCATGCTCATTGATTCGACCTGTGACTATCCCCATGGACCCTATCTATACAGTTGGTAGCCTTAGTATATGGAACCTTAGGGATCTACACAGGTGTTGGTGGAAGGATATTTCCATTGCACCTAGGAAAAATTCGGGAGGAAATCCTCGACAGTTCTTTGGGAAGGTGGTTGGCTATTCAAATGCTTGGCCCCATCGAATCTGTACTATGGACCTTGAATAACTATTCTTCATCCCTTCACTGGTTTGTTTTGGGTCCTCATCATTCCAGACGCTCCTTTGGAAGGTTACCGGTTTGCTTGGTCCAGATCACTTAGGATGTTTTTAGTAGTGTGTTGTTTGATTACTCTTGTTTTAGTTGGCCCTAGGTTCACTTTAAGTTAAATTTTTAGCCGTGGAGGATCATCCTCTCCGTAGATATAGGAGGTTTCAAAACCTTCCTCCACTCACTGTGGAGCCTCCACCACAACCTCAGTGGCGAAGAATAAACACGAGTGGCTCTTTTGATCCAACCAGAACAACTGATCTACCTATAGAACCTTATCTTATCACCAGTTTCACACACAACCAAGGTTGAGGAATTACAAGCTGAAGGATTCGTAAGACCCTTTAACCCACCCTTAACTAGACCTTACGATTCAGTGTTAGTGCAATTTATTTCTTTAGGTCAACCTGTGTTAAGTGTCTATAGGTTTACATCTGGTTTTATCACAGATAACACAAGAGAAGGGTCAAGAAATGTCTACACTCCCACTTTTGCTATTATGACTGGAGGGTTCTCTCTTCCACATGTTAGTATTCAAGTACCTAGTTCATTGCAGTTAACTTCTTGTCCGATCACATATTTGAAATTTAGTACGGTATCCTTAGGGTCACATAGCACTCAAAGTTGTTCAACTTCTATACCCTTTGGATCCAATATTGGTTAGTCTAGTTTACCTTTTACCGGGATATCTATAGTACCTTTCACATGCTCCCCTTTCCTTCAAAACTTTTAGAATGGGCCTACTAGTTTGGATCCCTTTGTACATGTATTCCCTTGGAATGGAGGGCATATTACTCCCTCTACACCTTTTGTAGGATCTGTTCCTTTTCACTCCATTGCACAATTTACGAGTTCAAACCCCTTTACAAGATATGGTTTTCAACAAACTAATGTACAAACATCTAATGTGCCTGTAGGGAGTACTCATTTTTCGCTTATTGGTGGAAGAGGTATTACTTCTCCTACTTCAACCCCTTTTTCAGTTGGAGCTAGTTATACTCAACCATAGTGGAGTGGGCCTCAAGGGAGTAATCCACTTTCTTATGGGTGAAACTCTTTTCAAAACATTTTCACGTCACAACCGATGGCCAAAGGCAACCCTAACCAACCTTATGGGGGATATGGTTCAGGAAACTTTCCTTATACACCTCCCCAAACACATTCGTTGTTGGATCGAACTCAGTTACCTTTTATGGCATTGCCAAACTTGCCATACATTTCGAAACTTACGAACGATCTGGTCCGTCACAACCCGGCTTGGTCTTCCGTCCCAACCAAGATTCCTTCACACATTCCAAAGTTTGAAGGTAAGACTGGAGAATATCCCAAATACCACGACACTATTTTTCATTTGTGGTGCTCTTCCAACTCGCTGAATGACAATTCTATACGGTTGAGACTTTTCCAAAGGACCTTAACTAGTGTAGCAGCCAAATGGTATATTGAATTGCAATCTGCTGCTTATTAATGTTTTTATGATTTAGTGATCATATTTTTAAACCATTTCCAACTTCCTGTGCAGTATGACGCCGAAACATACCTTTTGTATACATTTAGACAAAACAAGGCCACCTACATATCTGATCACATTCAGGAGTGGAGAAGAAGGAAAAGGTTGATTAAGGCTAAAATTCCCACGGAGTTATTATTAGAGTGGTTTTTGAAATCACTCCTACCTTACATCTCTAAATATGTTTCCAATTCAGGGGTTACCTCAGAGGAAGAATCCATCTTGGGATCCCAACAGATGGATTTAATTTATTCTCATTCTGGGATCTTGTATGAAATTATTCTTGATGCTTCGAGATCAAATACTGATCCCACCAAACCTAAGCCTGGACCACATGCTGATGGCATTGTTGGTTCAGTTGACTAATTGATTGTGGAAGTTTTGGCCAAGAGAGTGCAAGAGTTATCTATAAAGAATTCTGCAGCGGAACGGTTGCCACCTCCCCTTCTAAAATGACTACTGTACACAATGTGCAGTCCAACCAAAAGGTTACTCAGCAACCCGGTGGCAAGAAAAAAAAGGGCACGAAGGGGGAGGGTAATCAAAACAAGCCCAAGACCAATGAAAATGCTGAGGGGGGTAAGAAATAAAATAAGAAAGTAAAGTTTCCTTGTAAACTTTGAAAGGAATACCACTTGACTCATCAATGCCCCTTAATTGATGAAGCCTAGAAGCTACTGCAACAAAATAAACCTGCTGTCCTAAAGGATACTTTCCCAAGGGACAAAACATGGCTTTTAGCGGCTCTAGTGCTAGGGGCACCCAAGGTGACACACCATCTGACCAATCCTATATCAATATGATTCAATTAGAAACTTTATTGCATACCAGAGCAAACAAATATACCCCGGAATCATCACAAAAATACAAAGAGACTCCTGAGGTGTCTGCTCCTCTTCACATTGAGAGGCCTCCAGACCCTATGCCTAATATACCAAAAGGTGTTTATAAGCGTGCATAACACAATCCCAATACGAGGGGTGATCCTGTTACACCTAAAATATTACCATAATGAGACTCAGTGTAATCATCCCTAAAGTTTCCTTGACTAAGTTATTAACCTGGAAGAGATACAAACCCATTCATCCTAGGTTTTGAGAGGTCATCGCAGGTTGTCCTCATGCAACCTGCGATGTTGCATGTTTCCCTCTTGCAGCATGTGACAATGTCAGTTAATGAACAAAAGTAGCTTCTTCGAGCCCATTCTCGAAGTTAGTTGACATGGATCCCTATCCATGACCTTTTGGGAGAGCTGACACTCGGTTCCTAACCTCTTGGAAGGATCCTCTATCTCTCTCCTACCATATCTCAACCTACCCTATCCATGCCCTATCCACTTAGTCCTATATAGGTGAAGCTCACTCCCATTCCAAAGGGAGGAAGTCTATAGTGTCTACATGCTGCTGAAATCATCTTAGGAGAGATCCCTACTCATCTATTAGGAGACTCACACTTCCTTGGGAGGCTTTGGCTTTGGTTTGATCAGATGAGGATTTCTATGTCAAGTCAATGGTTGTAATCTTTCTATCCTATGTACTTATCTTCAATACAATAATATAAAGCCTTTCCACCAAAATCTCATTGTGTTAATGATATCTTGCATAGTTTTCCTGCTTGACTGCTTACTTAGATCGATTATTGTATATATGCATTTTAATTGCTTTGTTGTCTTGACAAGTTTTGCAGCTCGGATCTGAAGATCGTCAAGCTTGGAGCAGCATTCAAGGAGAAAAGGATTAGCGATCTACAAGGTAAACGTATCTAGTTACTTGATCCTTAATTAGATCTAGGAGAGTGATTTATATTCTGTCCTATTTGTTCTAGACTCGCGTTGAGCTAGGGAGATCATGCCTCGAGTCCGCTCTTGGTAGATTGTCTTTCAAACAAATTTGGTGACCATACTGGGGAAGACATTGTTTGTAGTTATCAATTTGAATACCCTTTTCAGGTGATTGCTTTTGCAAACCATCCATATCTTGTTTTCCTTCTAAGCCTTGTTTCACCATCATATCTTCACTTTGAAGAGTCTGTAGTCCTCCTATGAGTTTGTACTCATATTTTTAAAACCATTTCATTGCTCATTGTTTGGAGATTTATTCATTTTTGAACTTATATCTCGCCTGTCGCACCTGGTCAGTGGACCCAGAGCGACACTGTGTCATTTTTGATCTTTGTTCTCTGTCTGTTGGTCTATCGTCGCAACCCTTTCATTGGTCTACTGCGACATTGTCACCATTGGTAAACTATAATGTTGCACTGTGTACAAAAAAAAACTGAGCCAATCTGTCAAAGTTGGCATATGGGCATCCCTTCTCCATTTTTGATTTGAGTTGTGGTTTGATGTACAAACTCCCTCTGTGCTGCAAGATCCAGTCAGAGGCCCCATTTTTGATTTATGTGTTGAAGTGTTTGGTTTCATTTGGAGTTGTTTTGGGTTCCGTCTTGGACAAGTCTGAGATTTGGTAGTGGTGGACACTTTCGTCTCCCCCACATGCATCCACTAACCCTTAAATTCCCTCCTGTCCTTGCCGGATCTGGTCATTGTATTGGATCGGTTTATAGACCTCATTTGCATACATTTGCTGAGCTTTGCTTGCTACTGATTGATTTTGAGTGTTTGTGTGTACTTTCAGTCCATGTGAGTGCTTGTCTTTTCTTGAGATTCTTTGAGTCATTGGAGTGCTACAAGTAATCTTTTCATTTTAGTATTTGTGTTTAAAAGCATCGCTGTTATCAAATTGTTATTCTTGATACATCCATTGAAAAATCAAAAGTACTTCATTTCCATCATTTTTCAAGCTCATTTGAAGACTTGTATATGCATTGGAATGTTTCATTTGTAGATCTTTTGGAAAAGTTGAAAGAAAATTAAATTATTTGTGTTTTTCACGAATCATGAGTTGCTCATTTTCTTGAAAAATTCAAGTCGATATCAAGTTTTGCAAAAGTGGTTCCATGCTTGGAAAGTTATATGCATCTTTTGGTTCTTATGCTTTTAGGCCATTATCGTGAAAGTGAAAAGCTTGCATACTCTACTTAGAAACTTTCTCTTTTCATCACTTAGCATCATTTTTGTTTTGAAAAGTTAAAAGAAAAGGAAAAACATGCTTTGATTTGGCTTAGTAGTGTTGTGTTATTTTTTGTGTTTCGCTTGAAAAGGAAAAGAATACTTCATAGTCATTTTTTGGTAGATTTGAGATTGTATTGTATTGCATTGTGTTGCTTTGGTGAAATCATTGGAAAGAAATTTCTCCCTCCCATACATAGAGTTCATCAAAAGAAAAGTATATTTTTTGCATGTAGTTAGGGCCCGCATTATGTTTACGATTATGTACTCACCTCATGCATTCACCTAACCGTCCAGATAAAATTAACGGTAGAACTAGGGTAAAATTTTTAGTAACTTGTGTGTAAGTTAGAGACGTGTTCCGGTGTCGTTAAGCGTGGAAGTTGTCATTATTTTCCAGCACTGTATTTCGGGGGTATTGTAGTATTCCACGTACTTATCGGTATATCGAAGATCTTTCACGTACCAACCAGGTATATCGAATCTCTTTCACGTACCCACCAAGTACTTCAAGTACTTGGCGTATATCAAAAGGTGTTTCACGTACTTGGCGTATATAGAAAGGTGTTTCACGTACTCGGTAGTATATAGGAAGGTGTTGTGCCGTACGATTGTGCATTAGACATCACCATTACGGATTTGAGCTCCCACGTAGCTTGCATATATCGAGAGACACCATTAGGATTCCTAAGACCAACTGAGTTAACCTTTTGGCCGTCTTGGCAGAGCAATACACTGAGAACAACACTCGAAGATATTACTATGCATGTACCGTCCAGGTAATTGGGTATTCAGGAAAGGGTATGGTCCCAATCCTCCTTGTCGCGTTTTACTGTTGGACCCTGTGGTGTATAGCGATTTGTGAAGCCTTGACAATCCTGTGAGGTTCCAGACCTTTGAATCCACTCTTATAACATAAGTTTGATTGTGGCCTTAGTTTGTGTAAGGTTGTTTGGTCTGCTTTTCTTTTGTTTAGATTTCCTTAGGAGAAAATTTTTGTTTCAGTCATTCTGGTTGACTTTCCTTGGAGAAGGTCCCGTATGATTCAGAACTTTCCACCCAAATATCCCCTTAAACAGGAGGTAATTTCGAGGGTAAGAATGGACCCACAAGCCATGGTCGTGTCACCTGAAGTGGAAAACCCCACTTTTAATATTGGAATGCGTTTTTTCCCTCCAACCCCTCCAAATTCACCTACCTCCAACCCCCCACAGGGTGAAGAGGAACAAAATTCTACTTCACAAGACCTACCTCCCATTTTTCGGGGAGAGCCTGGATCGTTGGAATGTATAAACTCACCCCAGGACGACCCTTCAACAGCTGTTGGTCCATCGACAGCTTATTGGACATCATCTCTAGGCCACCTAGTGACTCATTTTGCCATCGCACCCCCACCCAGTGACTCATTTTGCCGTCGCACCCCCACCCAGTTTGGATACTCCTAACGACCGCTTAGCACCTTATCGTGACAATTGGATCGATTACGTGCTATGGGTGAGGAGTTTCGAAGACGAAGTCTTCAACGAAGGATCAACGACCCAAATTTACCTCCTTATCACAACCCCTATGACTCACCGAAATCATCCATGAAACACGTGACCACTTCTGAGGCTGGTCAACCATCAAATCCTACACATCCATCTTATAGACAGGAGACCAGTCCTATACCTCAGACAACCCAACCTATTGAAGGACAACAGTCCAACACACCTGTCACTACTATGGTTGCATTACCTGCTCCTCCCCCACCTCAAAACTCGCTGGGTGGATACTCTTTACCCCCTACCTTCCTCACAAGTAATGTTAATCCTATGGTAGATAATCAACAACCAGTTTTGGGTCAAACTCTACTTAGTGGTTAGCAAGTTGTTGCTGGGGGGAAACCCCCGTCTCTTAACCATAATACTGCAGCAGGAGTTCCCATCGGTCCTTCTGTTGGAAATTCCTTACCTCCTAGAACTTCCAATACGGGACTATCCCATATTGGGGGATCGTCCAACGTAATTCAACCACCATTGGGTCAAGCGTATCCAAGTCATCTTAAACCTGTGTCGGGTCAACTTAATCCCGGAAACGCACTCTATGGGGTACCCTACCCCAGAAATACTTACACTCTATGGGGACAACAAAATGGACCCTGCTTACAGTCCCTCAAGTCCCTCCACCCCCATTTGGTCCACCCCCACCTCCCATTGGAGGTGGCCGACACCCACATAACTCTGGAGGAGGCAGACCTATACCTTCTGGCAGAGAACCACCTCATTTCGACCATCATGGACCACCCCCCCTAGTGGTGGTGGTGGAGGACCATCCCATCCTGGTGGTGGAGGACCATCCCATTCCAGTGGTGGTGGTGGAGGACCATCCCATCCTGGTGGTGGTGGCGGACCACCACCATACTATGGTGGAGGTGGCGGAGGAGGCTCTTACCCTTCCAGTGGTGGCGGTGGCCCACCACCCCCTCCTGACGGAGGTGGTGGAGGCCCACCCTATTCCGGTGGTGGTAGTAGACCACCACCTCCTCCTGGCGGAGGCGGTGGCGGCCCATCCTACCCTGGCGGTGGTAGTGGACCCCCACCATTTGGAAGAGGCCCACCCCCTCCTGGAGGAGAAGGTGGGCCCCCACCTTATGGTAATGGGCCACCCTATTATGGAAATGGACCACCTTACTATGGTGGTGGACCTATGTTTTGTTTGGGAGGGCCATACCCCTATGTCCAGTTTCCTCCTTGAACACCCTATGGTCAGTCGATACAAGATCCCACTGGTCCTTACACGCCTTATCAGTACTATCAGTACCCGCAGCCTAATCCACAGCTGCCCTTTTTGGCTACTTTGGACCTGCCTGACCTGTCTCGCCTAACGAACGACCCCATCTACCACAGAACTAATTGGCCACCCATTCCAGTGAAACATCCATCAGATATCCCAAAATTTGATGGCAAGCCGGGTGAGGATCCAAAAACCATGTGATGACGTACCACTTGTGGTGTTCATCCAACTCCTTGATGGATGACTCGATCCGTCTTAGGTTATTTCAGCAAACTCTCATTGGTTCAGCTTCCAAGTGGTATATTGAACTACCACCCCATTCTTTTCCCGATTTTGGTTCTCTACCTATGAATTTTGTGACTCATTTCCAGCTGCCCATACGGTATGAAACTGGTACAGATCTTTTAACCTCGCTCCGTTAAAATACCGCTAGTCACATCTCAGATCATATACATAAGTGGCGAAGGAGACGACGTCTCATTAAAGCTCCTATTCCAGACCAACTCCTAGCAGACTGGTTTACGAAGTCTCTCATACCTACCATAGCATGATATGTTTCCATGGGAGGTGCTGTCATTGAGGAACAAACTATTTCCCGTGCCCATTTACTAGACTTAGTCTATGCTCAGTCTGGTACGTTGTTTGATATCCTTCCTGACATACCCTGTAACACGTACGACCCCGTGAAACCACCCAAGGGACCCCAAGCTGATGGCATCATTGGATCCCTTAACACCCAGCCACCTTCTCAAACTGTTGGATTGTCGAACCCTCAAGGTTATTCCCCTTCACCAACATAGGCTGGTCACGGCACCACCAAATCATCCACTCCTACTGTCACCGAAGAAGTGAATTCTGTTTCATCAGCTTCACCTCAGAAGTCTGGTGGTAAGAAGAAGAACAAAGTGAATCCTAAGAAATCTTCCACCCAGCAGGAACATAAGAGCACCCCTGATGACACCAAACAGAAAAGGAAGTTGAAGTATCCTTGTCTACTGTGTGGTGATGATCACTTTTCTAAAGAGTCTCCCCATAGAGATGAAGTTCAAAATTTTCTTAAGGGAAAACCCACACCCGCATTTCTCAATGATCCCTTCCCTGCTCAAAATCAGTAGTTGATTGCTCACACCTCTCTTTCCCAAGGAGAAGCATCTACCATCGCGCATGTTCTCATGATGCGTAGTGAGACTATCAACTTGAACACTCATTCTCATTTGTATGAATCTGTTCTGGCAAAGGAACCTGTTGGAAGTAATACTGAAAAAGCTTCCACTTCGATGCCCGACGTCATCGTACCGGCTTCTCCTCTCACCATTGAGAAGCCCTCTTTCGAGTCAATGTTGCGTCCACCTAAGAGCACGATTAGAAAATCAGTTTTCAATCCCAATGCTTGGGATTCTAAGAACTACCACATTGTAGAGGACCTAGCACAAGATCCTTGTGCTATGTTGATGCTCGAGGTCTTGCAAAACTTTCCTAATTAGCACAAGACTCTCCTCGATGCCATCGGTGCAGTCGACCTACATTCATTGAACACCATCATGTTCTGGCTGGGATACTTCAAACCGAGGCTCTCCCATCAATTAGCATTTCAAGTTGCCACAAACATTGTTGGGAAGACAATCCATCGTACCTTTTTGGATGAAGGTGCCTCTCCTTAAGTCATGTCGATCTCATGATGGAGAGCCATTGGCTCTCCTGAGTTGAACCGTTCTCCTACCACTTTGAGTGCATTTTACAAATGTGGCTTTCAACCTCATGGGATGTTACAAGCTTTAGCAGTCGAGTTAGGGGGCAAGACCGCAACCATCAACATGGAAGTGGTCGCTGCCCCGTTAGATTATAATATTCTGCTCGGTCAAAATTGGTTTTACGCCATGACTGTGGTCGCATCATCATAGTACAATTCCCTCATCAAGGTCAAATTGTTACTATTGACCAGCTATATTTATGCACACCTAACACTGCTACTCACCCAGGCGATAAAGTTCCATCGATTGGACAAACTTCGCATCAATATGAGAGCGTGGGGGTCGTCCTCCTTAAGGACTCATCCCTTATGGGCATTTTTCCTACTTCGGATCCCCCAAATCATGTTTCCACGGTGAACATGATCTCCTTGCAGATTTCATCTATCCCCAACTCCACTGATTCATGGCTTGTACCTGACGAAGCCACCACACACTTGATTGGAAACACTATGCCTCCATCACCCGCCTAACTCACCTACGAGGCTATCCAGTCAACACCGGAGGACCACTTAGTTGTTGCCTCCACCTCCTGTTCTCTACAGCGGACATCATCCGATCCCCTGCTACGGACTTTTCGTTCTGACGAATACATTATGGAAATCATGAGTGCGGATGATCCTCCGTGGGAAGACCTCCATCATCGTTCGTCTTTCCTTCCCTTTTTGGCTACTTTGGAGAATAGAATTAGCACCATCTTTACACCGGATGTCTACTCTGGGTCTCAGTCCTCGATACTCATGTGTCAAATGGACTCCGAAGGCAACTTAGCCAACATTGAACCCACCACTTCGATAGACATTTAAGGTACTCCTGGTGTAGTGGAACACTTTCAGTTAGGCAAGAAGTGTTCCCTTGAAGAAATCATTGCTTATATGGCCTTATTCAAGTGATTCCGAGTTTGGACCTACGAGGAGATGCCTGGGATATACTTGACCATTGTTTTACATGAAATAAAAACCTATCCCGATGTCAAACCTGTCCGCCAAAAGTTACGACCAGTACACCCTTGGAAGACTGCGACAATCAAGGCAGAGATTGAGAAACTCTTGAAGGCCGGCTTCATCTACCCTGTCCCATTGACAAAATGGGTCTCAAACGTTGTCCCTGTTACTAAAAAATATGGTACCATTTGTGTCTGTGTCGATTATCGGGACCTCAATAGGGCTTGTCCTAAGGACAACTACCCGACTCCCTTTATTGACTAGATTATCGACAACTGTGCCGGAGGCGTCATTTTTCATTCATGGATGGCTTTTCCGGCTACAACCATATTGAGATCCACCCCGCTGACCAACACAAGACTGCATTCATCTGCCCTTGGGGAACATTTTCGTATCGTGAACTTCCATTTGGTATTAAAAATGTTGGTGCCACATTCCAGCGGGCCATGTCATATGCCTTCCATGATGTGAAGGACTTTGTGGAACCCTACTTGGATGACCTCCCTGCCCATTCAAAGCAACGTGAGTTCCACATAGATCATCTGACGACCATTTTCCTCAGATGCAGACAATACAATATCTGTCTAAACCCTCATAAGTGTATTTTTTGTGTCGAGTTTGGATGCCTCTTAGGGTTTATTGTCTCGAAATATGGGATCCGCATTGATCCCATGAAGGTGGAAGCTATTGTCATACTCCCGCCTCCAAATAATATTACGAAACTTCAACGTCTACAAGGATGAGCGATTTATTTAAGGCGTTTTGTCTGTAATTTCGCGTAAAAGACGCAGGGTTACATGAGATTGATGAAAAAAGATGTCCCGCTCATTTGGGATGACCAAGCTCAAAAATATTTTGAAAGTTTTAAACATGCCATCACGCATGCCCGTGTGCTCCAATCGCCGAATTACTACCGAGATTACATTCTATACCTTGCTGCTTTCGACACCACTATCTCCATGGTTTTGGTGTAGGAAGACCAGAACGCCCAAGAACATGTGATATACTATGCTAGTAAAGGTCTTATTGATGCTGAAACTCGATATTCACATGTTGAGAAGCTCACTCTCACGGCCGTCATCGCCGTGCAGAAGTTTCGACATTACATTTTGCTTCGCACCACCACCATCATCGTCGATTCAAACCCCATGTACGACGTTTTGACACGTCAGGTGCTTGGGGGAAAGTATTCATGCTGGATTGTGATACTGTAAGAATTTGATCTTCTTTTCGAGAAATCCAAGTCTAAAAAGTCTTTGGTGTTTGCTGAGCTCATCTACGACCTTCCCCGTGCTGATGTAGAATCTGAGCCCAATGACTCTTTTCCGGATGAGTCATTTTTTTTATCAGTACGTCCGATCCATGGCATGGAGATATCACTTTATATCTCCAGACCCAACGTTTCATCCCTCACTTGTCTCATGACGACCGTCGTCGAATACGCTACCATTCAAAGTATTATATGATTATCAGTGACACTTTGTATCGTCGTGGTATCGATTCCATTCTTCAACGTTGTCTGACTCATGACGAGGCTGAACATGTCCTAAATGACTGTCACGCTGGGGCTTGTGGTGGTCATCTCTCTGGGATGGATACAACCCAGAATATTCTGCACGCATGATATTATTGGCCATCTATCTTTAAAGATTGTATCGAGGCCGTAAAAAAATGTCCTCCATGTCAACATTTTCATACGAAAAAGTGCACCCACCTCACCCCATTACACCCAGTTATTGTCGTTGGCCCCTTCGCTAAATGGGGCATTGACTTCATGCATTGTAAGCCTAACTTGGTCGGGGGGCATAGTTACGTCATTGTAGCCATGGACTACTTTACAAAGTGGGCCGAGGCAATGCCTACATACACGAACGACGGCAAGACCGCCGCACTCTTCATGTTCAATCATGTAATAGCGGTTTGGAGTTCCTCAAGCGATAGTTACTGACCATGGTTCTCACTTTATGAACCACATGGTTGACGAGTTGAGCGATAGCTTGGGATTTCGCCATGAAAACTCAACACCGTACTACCCACAGTCAAATGGACAAGTAGATGCCATTAACAAGGTCTTGAAAACCATGGTCCAATGCATGGTGGGTACGCACATGTCCAACTGGCATAACATGCTCTTCTACGCACTATGGGATTATCGAACTTCTGTTAAAACCACCACTGGATTTACTCCCTTCCAAATAGTGTATGGATTGGAGGCTGCCCTTCCTATTGAGTGCGAGATTCCGTCCCTCAAGCTCGCCATCGAACTTATTCCCAACACTACTGCTGAGGAAGAACGTTTCCTCCACCTAGCTAAGCTTGACGAGACTCGCCGAGATGCCTCTCTTGCCAAGGAAACTCATATGAGACGCACCAAAGCACAGTATGACAAGTCGGTAGAACCTTGTGCTTACAACGAAGGAGATTTGGTCCTCACATATGAACAAAAACATGATAAGCTGGGGGCAGGAAAGTTTGAGTCCATGTGGCATGGACCTTACGTAGTGAAATGCATCTTAGAGAAGGGAGCTTATGAGCTTGAAGACTACGATGGGATATCTTTGGGTGAGCCCCACAACAGGCTCTACCTGAAGAGGTACTATGCCTGATTCTTTCATGCATAAGTACTTTTGTATATAATGTACATGGCGTGTGTGTGTTTTTTGTGGTGTGACGCTTTGATTTTCGCGTGCTTAGGTCTTGTTTCGTTTCTTATACCATGTTCTGTCTACGTGTGCAGATGGCAACTTTCTATGGATTCACGGATGACGCCAGCCGGCATACTCGCAACCTTGCTTCGACAGCCTGGGTACTCTATTCACCTACTGGCGAGCTTATCAGCTCAGGAGGAATGTCTCTAGGTTTCGCAACCAACAATGCTGCGAAATATCAAGCAGTCATTGGAACCCTAACCAACGCTATTTCTTTGGGTATGGACCATGTTGTCATCCATTTGGATTCTCAACTAGTGGTCTCTCATCTTAATCGGGTCTACACCATCTGTGATCCTACCTTACTCCGTCTCTATAGAAGAGTCCATCTTCTGGAAAGGTCATTCAAGTCCATTCAGTACCTACACATTCCACGAGACGTGAACACAGTTTCCGACTCCATGGCCAACTTCATCTTAGCTTGGTACATTGCACACATAGAAGCATATTCATGAATTGTTAAAAGTAGACATAACATGTAAATAACTCATTTTATAAGCAAACACATAAACAAGATCACATCATTCATCCATTTAAAACACCTAATGTATAAAACCGTCGGAAATGTCTGTATATATATATCATCATAAAAAGTAGGGCTGGTACAAAATCTGAAGCACACAGGATTTCAGTGAGTCTCTACAAAATATGAAGCCTCATCGCTTTTAATGGTACAAAATATGAGGCTTCTAAGCTCTCAGTACATACATAATAACAACATCAGGCCTGATGCCTGGCCCGTGCACCCCTAAGTCTCGCAGCTCTAGCCTGTCGATTATGGAAGCAGTCAATGCTCTCGCGACCTTACGCAGTAGTACATTGAAGCGCACAGATGCTCCCACTAAATACCTCTGCAAAGGCTGTGGTAAATTGTCCACTATTGGCTCTGGAACATCTAACGTCAACCCCGTCAGTTTCTCGTAGACGTCCTCCATCTCCACGATGGTAGCATGTACGGCTGGAGCCATGACTTCTCCCTCTCCTCTCTCTCTCCTCGCAAGAAGAGAGACTCCTACTCGTCGCACTGGGCCCACATCTGCATACACATGTTGTTTACTTGTCAGCACTATAACAAAAAAATCATAAATATACAAAACCAAAAAATACAAGGGTCATTGTTCTTACTGATGTCTCCCCACTCTACTCCCTTGGGTAGTGTCAAGTCTGGGTTCTCCCTGTAATTCGTACCACCGTACGGGTAATCCTCTACCATGAGTAGCTGGTCTTTCAGCTAGGTGAAGAACTCAGGACCATACCCGATGATGGGGCCCCCACCATGGCGGGCCATCACCTCTGTCCATCTGGCCATGTGAGGATCCCTAGGATCCCTGTCATCTAATGGCACCTGCAAGCGCAGGAGGGGAACCCGCTCCAATAAAAATGATATCACTATCGACTCGTATCCGAATTGCTTGATCTCTCCACGCCGACACTTGGTCAGCTGATCTCGAATGTTTGTGAGGACTCCCTCGCACCAGTTGAAGATCTTCGGAGACATGCAGTCCTCCGCATATAACATTTGGGACCTGGTAGCTAAGTGAGGAGCTTGGCTCCTTGCTATCCTCGTGATGGTAAAAAGTATAGCACACAGCGGACGATCCCGTACTTATTTGATGGGAATCTTCCCACTAGAAGCACGGGTCTGAGGAGTACAATGCTATAGGATCATGTCATCCACGGTTTGATCACTTCCCCATGATCCGGTAAGAGCCACGTTGTCCCCCCTCCAGGATAATCCAGTCAAGCAATATATGTCCTCGACATCTATGGTAAGTATGTGCTCACCAATCATAAAATATTGCTGAGCCGCATCCCAACATCGAAGCATATTTGTCAGCAATGGAATTTGGGCCCTCATGCCCTGGATCTGGAAGAACTTTAAGAGACCACAATTCCTCAGTTTCATCTCACATAACAAATCGTTTGCAGCTTGTATGTCATCTACCTCGTGTTCTCGTTCATGCCACTCTAAGACCATGTTGGTTTCTACTAACCTGCCAAAAAGGGAATTTTAACATCATTAGGACTTACTTCAACCACTAAAAGTTCATCTTTTGGGCTAGGTTTGTGTTTGAGGTTGGACATTTCCGCCATCGCACCTCGTCAATACGTACAATGCGACATCATTGCAACCCGACTTTGCGGGATTTGCGACGACCCGAGGATGCAATAACCCTCCATAAACCAGCTCAAAAACCCAAAAAATGAACTAAAATTAAAATTGTAAACCACTGGAAATGTGCTAGATGAAGTTTAGAGTCACCTGCTCCGGACTGCTGGTGAAATGGTTGCTTACAGCTCCCAGAATCGACAAGTGAAATTTTGGCTCCAAATGGAACTTCTTTTCCCCAATTTGGTAAATGAACAATGGTGACTATATTTGGTTTTTTGTTTCTATTTATAGACAAAAGGCATATTCTTTTTCAAATATTTTATGCTTTTTAGGTCATTTACTATATGTTGGATCATTTTTATGATATTTGAATACCTGGTTGACTTTTTGACCTAGTTTTCAAGTGTGCAGGAGTTGTTAAGTGTTCTTTGCGCACCGTTCTCACGTTATAATGGTCATTTCAGGAATGAACAACATCTTGAATGTTTTGTCGTTATTTTGTATTCGTTAGATTATAATTATTTAATGATGATGAGCTTACTCTTTGTTCTTTCTCATGCTCTTAAAACCATGAGAATAAGTTATCGAGTTATGATTTATCACTTTTTCGGGCTTGTTAAACTCCTATGGAAAAGGAACGCCCCCGGAGTCTATCTTTAAGCTCTTTTCAGGCTCTCGAAATACGAAAAGATTGCCAAGCAAACTTGTCATGTTCATGCTTGTTAACGTATTTGAATGGTCGTATCCCTAGTGATAGTTTACCCCTTTTTCAGACCAGGGGGCACTACTTACGAAAAAGGAATACTCTAGCCAATCATGACTAGAAGAGTCCTCTCCCGTGTTGTTTTACCCTTTTTCGAGCGATGAGGTTAACTATACGAAAAAGGACCGTTGGAGTCTTCTTTAGTTCTTTTCAAACTCTCTAAACTTGAAATGAAGACCGAGTTTTACCTTCTATGGACACGTTAAATTCAACATTGAAGGGCCCGTCATGGGACGAACCCCTCCTATCCTAGGTTCGAAAAATATTTGGGATTGGACTCATCTATGAGATGAGCTATACCGAGCATCTGGATTCCCTCATCAAGCTCGTAAAAAACACATGAGGCACTCATCGTTCATGATGGGGAAAAATGAAAGCTTTTATGTTACACCCTTTATCAGCGGCAGTACCTAGTCATTTCTTGAACATGGCACTCATTTGCATTTGCATATAATACTTGGATCATCCGTTTGTCCTTGAGTTTTGCCTACCTCCTGAGTCTTGTCACTCCTTTTAATAATTCAAAGAACGCTTCCATCATCAGTTGCATTAGGAGTTGGTACCATAGCTCGTCAAGTCAATACTGCCAAGGCATGCCATGCCCATGTTCAAGAATATTATCATTACTCATTATCTGCAATCAGTACACCTTCCATCATGTCGGTTTACTCTGAGTCAGTCTCGCATGTTACTGTACCATCCAATCTTCTCTACACATCTTTTGTTGTGTTTCGTGTCGATGATGGGGGATTCATCATGGCCCTCTTTCGACGGATTCATCCTTGTCGACTTCAAATCATTATCCAAGGATTGAATCTAGAAACCAACCAAGTACCTTGGCCCTACATGCCTCAATGGCAGGTTACCTCGCTTTCAACATGAGTTTACATCATTGACTCTTGATTGAAAGATTTCATCTCGCATTCGAATTCAACTCATTTATTCACGCATGATGATATGGACTGTGATACCTTGGGAATCATTGACATCAATGGTGATTTCCCTCGCGCTTGTTAATGGTATACATCAATGATCGATAATCAAGTGGTTTCTACCATGTTCGATGTCAAGACATTTGTATTCACATGAATAGATTCATATCATTGCGGGTTCGACTTGAAGACCCTGGGGAGTCATATTTTACCCAGGTTTCGATGGAGAATGTATTGAGTCATATCACACGGATCCACATTTGTATTGGTCGTGGCTGTGTTATCATCTCATCATGGATCTATGCTTGTGTCTAGTAGCCATGATTGTGTTCAGTCGGTCATTACTACCATGGATCTTCATTGTATTGGTCAGAAGCCATGTTGTACATCGTATGAGACTGTGTACCCAGAGTTAGTTGTACTGTAGCAACGTCCTTCATCCAACAAACCATTGCCATTCCTTCTGTCAAAGCATTTCACCTGTTCAATTTTAAACAGCTTCATGATTTGGGGGGCATTCTGTTACACCTAAAATCTTACCATCATGAGACTCAGTGTAATCATCCCTAAATTTTCCTTGACTAAGTTATTAACTTGGAAGAGATACAAACCCATTCATACTAGGTTTTGAGAGGTCATCGCAGGTTGTCCTCATGCAACCTGCGACGTCACAGGTTTCCCTCTTGCAGCCTGCGACGATGTCAGTTAATGGAAAAAAAAGGATTCTTTGAGCCCATTCTCGAAGCTAGCTGACATGGATACCTATCCCTGACCTTTTGGGAGAGCTGTCACTCGGTTCCTAACCTCTTGGAAGGACCCCCTATCTCTCTCCTACCATATCTCAACCTACCCTATCCATACCCTATTCACTTAGTCCTATATAAGTGAAGCTCACTCCCATTCCAAAGGGAGGAAGTCTATAGTGTCTACATGCTGGTGAAATCATCTTAGGAGAGATCCCTACTCATCTATTGGGAGACTCACACTTCCTTGGGCAGCTTTGGATTTGGTTTGATTGGATGAGGATTGCTACTTGAAGTCAATGGTTGTAATCTTTCTATCCTATGTACTTCTCTTCAATACAGTAATATAATTGCTTTCCACCAAAATCTCATTGTGTTAATGATATCTTGCGTAGTTTTCCTGCTTGACTGCTTACTTAGAGTGATTATTGTATAGATGTGTTTTACTTGCTTTGTTGTCTTGTTATCTTGACAGATTTTGCAGCTCGGATCTCAAGATCGTCAAGCTTGGAGCAACATTCAAGGAGAAAAGGATTAGCAATCTACAAGGTAAACGTATCTAGTTCCTTGATCCTTAATTAGATCTAGGAGAGTGATTTATATTCTGTCCTATTTGTTCTAGACTCGCATTGAGCTAGGGAGATCATGCCTCTAAAACCATTGGATGAACCTTGGTGGATGAAGGTGTGTCTATGTGCGTAATGCCCATTTCCTACTAGTGAGCTTTAGGCTCCCCCGAGTTAGTCCCTTCTATCACATTTCTTACTGCTTTTGATGGAAGATATTTCCATCGCATGGGATTTTACCCTCCTTCGAAATCCAGTTAGCAGGTAAAGCGGTGTCGGTAGAAGTGGAGGATGTTGATGGTCCTCTTGACTACAATTTCTTGCTAGGAAGGAGTTGGACATATGCAATGCAAGCTATTCCATCGTCTATTTTTTGGGTCTTGATGTTTTCTCATGAAGGAAGAATCATCACAGTTGATCAAATTTCCTTCACCCAAAAAAATAATACAACCTCTTCAAAATCAAATATCTTGATGATTGATCAGGCACGTCCACCCAACAAGAGTTTGGGAGTAGGTTTATATTCTTATCTTATGGGAAATTTTGATTTTCCTGCTCTCTTCAATTACATTGGTTCAATGGGTACTCGAAATAATGTTTTAGTATCAAAGGAGATCTTCAAAATATCAAATAAAACTAATCCTTGGATCTTACCGACTCAGAATGTTCCAATGATGCTCCCATGTATGGAAGAATTTGCTTATCAAGCATTACAATAAACGAACATAGATCCCATCCCGAATCCTTCCATCTATGAGGAGTTAGATGTTGATTATGTGCCTGCATGGGAGATAGAATCCACTCATTATTTCGACTGTTTAGACACGGTTTTTCCTTCAGATGAGTCCATTTTGTAAGTAATGGTAGGAATTGATCACCCTTGGGATCATATGCATCATAGATCCTATTTCCTTCCAGAGTTAGATAGAATCGAGAATGAGGAGTTTCGCGTGAGTCTTAGTGGGGATGTTGATAAACCTGTTAATCCTTTAGTGAAAGACATAATTTTTGCTGAAGGAAACATGGCTAATATATCGGCTATAATAAAAATCAATATCTCCATAAAACCTGATCTCGTGGAAAATATTTTCATCGGTGCAAGTTGTTCTCCTAACAAAGTTTTCTTGTACACCGATATATTTAAAGAATTCCGTGATGTCTTCTCCTGGTCATATGAGGTGATTCCAGGAATTCACCCATATATAGTTGAACACGAGATTAAGACATATCCAAATGTGAAGCCATTTCGACATAAGATTCGTCCAGTAAACCCACAAAAAGCAACACTTGTTAAATCCAAGGTTGGAAAGCTCTTGAAAGCCGGGTTTATTTACCCTATTGCAATGATGGAATGGGTTTCCAACCCAGTTCCGATTGACAAGAAGCAAGGTACTATTCGTGTTTGCACCGATTTTAGGGATCTCAATAAAGGATGTCCTAAAGATAATTATCCCATGCATTTTATTGATTAGATCATAGATGCGTGTGCGGGTAATGAAGTGTTTTATTTCATGGATGGATTCTCGGGATATAATCAGATTCAAATAAAACCTGAAGATCAACACATGATTGCTTTTATCTGTCCCTAGGGTAGATTTTCCCTGAGGAAGATGCATTTTGGTTTAAAATTTTTTGGAGCTACCTTCCAGCGAGTGATGAAATTTGATTTCCATGATAACAAACATATAGTCAAACCCTACCTGGATGATCTACTCGCGCGATCTCGAAAGAGAAGAGATCATCCAGATCACTTAAGATGTGTGTTTGAACGATGTAGACACTACAAGATTCGATTGAATCCTCATAAATGTGTGTTTTGCATTGAGTCTGGATGACTACTAGGTTTCATTGTGTCCAGTAAAGGCATTATGGTCAATCCATTGAAAGTTGATGCTATCATCAAATTTCCTCCTTCTTGCAACATTAGACAACTTCAGAGTCTGCAGGGCATGTCCAACTTTCTCAAACGTTTCATTGTTAACTATGCGAAAATAACGAAAGGATTTATGTGTCTAATGAAACAAAACACCCAATTTTTATGGGATGAGGCTGCTTAAAACTCATCTTAGGATTTGAAGAAAACCCCTCTTATCATCCCCCTTGTTGAGTCTGCCAGATTACGCTCGAGACTTTATCTTATATCTGGCCACTTCCAAGTCTATAGTTGGTATAGTTATAGTTCAGGAGGATGGTCAGCTTCAAGAGCACGTCATTTATTACCTTAGTCACACTTTGGTGAGACCTGAACATAAGTATTCCCATGTTGATAAGTTGGAACTTGCATCTGTGCACGTAGTTCAGAGACTCCGCCACTACATATTGTTGTGAACCACTACGGTCATTGCAGACATCAATTCATTTCAAAACGTTTTAACTTGATGCATAATCAGGGGAAAATTTAATAAATGGATTGTTATCCTTCAAGCGTTTGATGTGACTTTTCAGTATGCCAAATCTAAAAAGTCCTTAGTGTTTTTCGAGCTCATTTATGAGTTCCCTAGTGGTGAGGATTTTAACATGGAAGAATATTCATTTCCTGATGAACACATCTTCCTAATTTATACCTCTGATAAGTGGTATGGGGATATTTTGATTTATCTCTAGACTTTGAAGTGTCCACCATCTTTTTCAAGAGAAGAGCGACGAAAAATTTGAAATAACACTAAGAATTACCTCATGGTTTCTGATACTTTGTATAGATGAGGGGTTGATTCCATCTTTCCTTATTGTCTAACTCTTGAAGAGGCTGAGTTCATTCTGAATGATCCCATATTGGAGCATGTGGGGGTCATCTTTTTGGGTTGGAAATATCCCAGAAAATACTACGTGCTGGTTATTTTTGGCCCACCATCTTTAAGGATTGTGTGGAAGATTTTAAGTGCTGTCATCCATGTCATCTCTTCACCAAAAATATGTGGGCACATCCTGATCCCTTATTTCTTATCATCGCAATAGGCCCCTTCACTAAGTGGGGGATTGATTACATGACATGCAACCCACTTTTTGCTGGGGGGAATCCATACATTATTGTCGTGGTGGTCTACTTTACTAAGTGAAAAGAGGCGATGCCTATTGTGAAGGAAGACAATGAAACGACGACCTATTTTTTATTCAATCAGATCATCACAAGGTTCAGTATTCCTAGAGAGATCGTTACAGATAACGATAGAAATTTTCAAAATAATATGATGACATAGTTGACTACTATGCTTGGATTTATACAGGAGCACTCGTCTCCTTTCTATCCGCAAGCGAATGGCCAAGTTGAAGCAATAAACACAACTTTGAAAACCATTATCCAACGCACCATTAACGCTAGTAGGTCAAATTGGAAAATGGTGTTATATCCAGATTGCTAGGCGTATTGAACAGCCATTAACACTGCTACCGGTTTTTCACCCTTCCAACTCGTTCATGGGCTGGAGGCAATCACACTAGTTGAGTGCGAAATACCATCATTAAAGTTGGCTATTCAAATTTTACATGAGACATATGCTTTGGAAGAACGTTTGCTTCATTTTGAACATCTTGATGAACAACGCAAAGACGGGCTCATTGCGAATTAAGCACACAAAAAATAAGTCAAAAGTCAGTATGATAAGTCTGTTAAACCTAGGGTTTTCTCTGAAGGAGACCTTGTTTCGGTCTACGATCAGGACAAAGATCCTTTGGAGGCAGGAAAGTTCAAGTCTATGTGGCTCGAACCTTATGTAGTCTCTAAGGTTTTGAAGAAAGGGTCATATGAATTGATCAATTATGATGGGTATAAGCCGTCGAAGCCTAGAAATGGGCTCTATCTGAAGAAGTATTATGCATATACCATATAATTTTTCTTGTAGATAACTGTATAGTAGTGTATATTTTGTATTTTCTTGTTTCTCATGTAACTCTGGTTGTGTTTCAGATGTCAACTGAGTGGTTTGTAGGGTTCGCTGATGGTGCTAGTCACCATGCTCGTAACCTCACCTCAGTTGCTTGGGTGATTTATTTACCTATAGGTCACCTGGTTTCATTAGGAGGTGCTTGTCTAGGACCTGCTACTAACAATATGGACGAGTATAGATTTGTTATAGAGCTGCTTCAAGATGCATCACACCACAAAATTTCATGTTTGGAGGTTAGGCTTGATTCTCAATTAATCGTGTCTCAGCTCTTTGGTGAGTATAAAGTCAAGGATTCTTCGTTATTGTGTTAGTTCTTTAAAGTTAAATTGATTGAAAGAATTTTTTATTCCATTATATATCAACACATTTCAAGAAACCAAAACACTGTAACTGATGCATATGCAAACTACATACTTGAATGGAATTTGTATCATACACAGTAAATAAATAACCACGCACATAAGAGAAATATGTATATAATCGATAGATGTGTATATATATAGGTCCAAAATAATAAAAGAGTTTTAGTATCCATATCTGTAAAATATACATATCAATATACAAAAATTGGGCGTATAGCCTCAAAATGATGTAAATGTCCTTAAGGAGAGGCGGGAGCCTCAGCCTCCTCATCTATGACCTCTCTCTTACTGATAACCAATATAACTACTTTACGAAGTAGCCTAATCCATGCAGGGGGCACGCCCACTACATGTTCCTGTATATCCATAGGCATGTGCTCTATCCGATATGTAGGTATATAATGTTTCAATTGGTTCATCTTCTGCTCAGTGGTCTGAAGCATGGCCTCTGCTCCGCCCGGCTCCGCTGGTCATACGAACACTCTAGGGTGTCTAGCTGGCCTCACTGGTCGCACATCTACATTAAGTATGTTTTTAATACTTAAACTAAAAAAACATATATATGTACATATTTATAACAAAAATTCATAAAAATTGAATAATGACAAAACAAAAAATGGTTACCTGTGTCTCCCCAAACTTCTCTTGGAGGGAGCATGAGTTCCGGGTCACCATAGAAGTCCAACCCAGCATAAGGAAATTGCTCAAATGTATGAACTTTCCGGATCCACCACCCTAATAAGTCCTCATCATCATAGGAAGTACGGGTGTCTCCCCCTCCTTGTCGTATAAAGACTTCACCCCAACGAGTGATCTTGGGATCACGGCGGTCAACCAGTGGAAGGGTCACCCTAGGAATCAAACTTGGAACTCTCTCTCTCTCGAAGGTACATAAGATAGTCCCATATCCAAAATTCTTCTTTTTTCCAGTCTTACACTCACTTAATTGGTGCTTCATGTTCACCAATAAATCGGTGCACCAGTCAAAGATCATGTCGCGCAAGCATTCCACACTAATTTGCATATAACTACGAGAAGCCAAGTGTTGAGCGGCACTCCCTCCCACCCAGTTGATGGTACTCAAAATGAATTTCAATGGAAATCTTTCTATGTGCCCAATTGGCACTTGAATTTCACTCTTTTGCTCCAACTGTGCAATAAGTGTTAGTTTGTTCTTAAACCGATAGGCCCCCCACTCCTTCAAAAGTTCCCTTGAGGTTAACAACCTCTCCCCGATGGGACAATCCGGTGATAAAATAGATGCTGTCTATTGTGAGCTCTAATATCTCACCTTAGAGATTGAATACTCCTTGATCCCGATCCCATAGTTGCACTAAACTATGAAGCAAATTGGGTTGTGCCCTCATATTGGATGTGTGAAAGAATTTTAAAATACCACACTGGTGTAAGGCATTGAGAGTCAATGGATCTCGCATAGCCTCTCTATCCATTGCCTCATGCTCCCTTTCCCTCCATGTGAGAACCATTTCCACATTTCATAAATTAATTTGTGTGAGAATTGAGTTTTCATATCTTTAACTGCGCCACCCGCGAGTTACTGTTAGCGCAATAGCGGCCCAACCACGAGTGAAGATCTATTCACCTGCACATTTTTGTCGAACCTGCTACTTTCACTACATACACTCGCGGGTGCGCAAAGACAAATTTAAAAGCTACATAAAAATACAAAAAATACTCAAAACAACATTAAAAGTTACATGAAAATGCAGAAGAGAGAGATAGGAACTACCTACAACTGACGGATTTCGATTTTGTCCACCGGATTGGTCATGAGCAACGATTGAAATACTAGGGTTATTTTTCTCCTTCAAATGGTAAAATGGTAAAAATGACTCGGTCTTATCCCTTTTCACTATTTGTGGTAATTTTCTTTTTGATTTTACCCACTTTATATAGTTTAGTGTTGTTTTATGTCATACTTTTCAATTATGACCACTAACAAAGTGTTTTGACTAGGTCATTGAGAGAAAAGCTGCTTTTATAAAGTTTTGTCCACATTGGTACTTTTAAAAAGGTTTGTTACTCATGGAATTTTGGTTAGGTTCCTCTTATACGTTGCATTGCATTTATACCTCACCATCTTTTATGCCTTAGGACCCCTTTTTTTCACCATGGACTGCGATATTAACCTTCCATTTTCCCGCTATCGTCATTGCTCTTCCATGGTTAAGAACTACCCTACACAGGCCACCCTAGATAGTACAACATGCCATATTTGGTGCCCATGTTGTCACTTGCTTGTTCGATATATTCCCCAGTATGTTGTGATCTGCGAAACAATATCTGCATACTTGTTCTTTATTAGTTACTGACCACCTCTAATGGAGCTCCTGCTCATATGGATTTTTCTTTAAGTTCTTGTTAGACTCCTTAAAATTGACAAGATCGCCGAGCATACTTGTTCACTTCAGACTCATTAAAGGAATTGAAGGGACATCCACTTAGTTATAATTTTACCCCTGTTCTGGACTTTTGTGGATTATTTACGAAAAAGGTATAGTCTAGTTTATTGTGACTAGAAGAGTTCTCTCTCGTATCATTTTACACTTTTTTGGGCAAGGAGACTAAATTTACGAAAAATTACCCCCTTGGAGTTTTCTTTAGGATCTTCAGAGTCGGCTAAATATGAAATCCCTGCGAGCATATACCAACTTGGGCTCGATATAAAATCCACGAGTAGGTGTATGGAGTTATTGTTTAAGTTTTTCAGATTCCTTAATATGAAAACATCAACGAACACGAACATATTTGGGCTCGATATTAAAATCCACACATCATTATCCTGTCGAGTATTAGTCTATCTTCTCTTCAAACTCGTAAAACAATGAAGAAAGTTTTGAGTTTTCCTCCCATGGACTCATAAAATTATACATGGTTGGAATCCTATCAAGCATTCTTCTCTCTCTTCTTCGAGCTTGTTCAAAACTGAAGAAGGTCCCGAGTTTACTTTATTGGACTCGTTAAAACTTTACAAGAAGGATATTATTGAGCTTCCTTTTATATTTTTCATGCTCATAAAAAAATGAAAATATTTCTAAAAAGAGAAGGGAAGGGAAAGGCTTCCATCATTGGTTCATATTATGGTAGCAAGTTTAATCATTCCTTGAACACAACACTCGTCTTGAGTCAATGGGTCTTAGTTTTGGCTTTAGGATAAACCTGATTGCATAGTTCTTTATTCCTCCGATTGGTTACTCTTGCGATCATATGGAGAGTTTGTTATGTATCCTACATGACAGACTTGTATCATGTTTCATGTATGTTCCAAGCTGCCTAAGTTACTCTAATATTGTGCTCACTGTTCAAGGATTTTACCCGTGTCGACCATTCTACAGTTTACCTTGACTCCTCAGGTCAACCATCCCTTATATTAGTATGTACTCAGTCCTATTTCAGACCAATTCAGTCTCCAATTGTTTCTTGTGCGAGATGATGAAGGATTCATCAATGCCTTCCTTCTCACAGGTCTCTTCCTTTCGAATCCAACTCATCTTTCTCTCGGAAGAAGACTTAGAGTTTCAGATAGTACCTTGATATTTGCAGTCATTAGTGGCAGATTATCTTGCTGTCAAGTATGAGAATACATCAATGTCTCTTACTCGACATATTCTTAAGGTCTTCGACTTCAATACCTTTTATTCACACTTGTAATAATGTACTAGGTACCTTGGGCCCCATTTTCATTATTGGTGGGTGTCCTCGCATTTGTTAACAGTTTACATCAACGACCAGTAATCAAATGATACCCTCCATGTTCGAATTCAACTCCTTTATTCACATGGTTTAGGATTCGTGTGGCTAGGGTTTTACCCCTAGCTTGTGCAAATGAGCACCTACTAAGGAGAATGGACTCCTTAGTAGCAGTTCAGTAAATGTAAATAATTAAGCTAAAACATAAATTAAATTACTTCTAAAACATGCATGAAACATAAACATCAAATTTAAAGAATGGCTTTTTGTATTGATATTACCTTCAATGTGAAGGTTTGATGAAGCTCTTTGCAATGTCCAAGAGGATGCTCCAAGCTCCAATATGCTCCTTCTCTTTCTCCAATGGTGGGAATGGGCCAAAGGTGGCTCTCAAGGTGAAAGTAGTTCAATGGTGAACTAGGGTTTCGAGAGAGATTTTGGCAGAGTAAGGGTGCTTGTGATTGTGGATATGGAATAAGGGATCTCCATCACCTATTTATAGTTTTTTGGTGGTGGAGTGCCGACCCATGGTTTTGGGAAACACATGGTTTTGGGCAGCTATATAAGGTTTTTTCCTCCTTTTCCTCATTATTTTATATTTTTTATTCCCTTTTTAGGGGATTTTTGCTATTTTTGGAGGAAAAAGAGGTTTTTTAGCCTTTTTTAGGCTATTTTGAGGGTTTTGTGGCCTTTTGGAGGCATTTTAGGCCTTTTGGAGGCTTTTTAATGGGATTTTTTGAGATTTTAAGGGAAATATGGTAGGAAAATGGACAAATGAGCCATATAATGTGGTAGATGAGGTAGTGAACACTTTTTGGGTGTTAACAGATTGCCCCCTGATGTGCGAGGGCAGGAGCTCATCGTATGGCCGATGGACATCATAAGTCATGAATGGTTTTCCTAGGGTGTGGAGAGAAGAGAAGAAACAAACTGAAACCCGGAACAACGATCCCGAACAACTGCAAGAACTAAAAGTACATATGCTCAATAATGGATGAGGGATCATCTGATCATATGGACGAGGCGGGCATTCCCATGCTCGTATCAGGATATAACATAACATAAACAATGGGGTCCAAAAAGGGGACCTGAAATATACATGACCTCAAATACTGACTGAGGAATAATCTCAATATATGGACGAGGCGGGCATACCCATGCTCGTATCAAGATACATAAACATAACTGTGAGGCCCGAAAAGGGGGACCTGTAAGATATAGAACCAATGTGTACATCATAAGAGTCCAGAGGGGACACAAATCTGGGACATACTGCTGGGCTGATCATGTCTGAGCTGAAGAACTGGTGCACTAGAACAATCAACAGTGCTACTGAGTGTGGTACCAAAGGGGCTAATGAGCTGCTGGATCAGAGTGACAAGGGGTACACTCGCAATGGTACACTGAACTGGAACTGATCTGGGACTGAAACTGGGTACTCAAGGAAGCATGTAACTGGATGGCTTCCGAATACAATCGCCAACGCAGCCCGGACATCCACGGGAACATATAACTGGGTGTTCCGAAGTGACTCACCAATGTGCTAGAGTCGGGGGAAATCCGGGGTCTTCGACACATAATGTAAAGGATATAACCCTACGCGATTCTCGACGATGCGATCAAGGTGCTGAAGTCGAGCATGTGAGAAACAACCACTCGGAGAGGCAATGATGACTCCTCTCAAAATGGTCCGTAGGCGCTTACCACAGATGGTGATAAGTCCAAGGCATAGGGACCTCTGGGTCTATCCTCTGGAATAGAGGGGCTGTCGTCGACAGAGGGAGACCTGCAACTATCAAGGCAATGATGTTTCCTTGACAGGAGCGCGAGGTGCAGAACCGAAATGTGATAGTACTGAGGGCAGGACTGACAAACTGGTGGTGACAACTGTGCAAGTAGAGTGGGTGGACTCAAACTTCCGTTGTTTAGAGTATGATAATGGGAATGATCTGGCAGCATATGAAACTGACTGAGGGGAAAGGGATCACAGCTATAATGGATCTGGGAGGGTAACTGGGCTGAGGGAGACTCAAGCTGGTGTAAAATGGCAGGAGACTTGCAGAATACTCTGAACAAAGGCGACCTGATTGGGGGTGCTGCCGAGATGATCGATCATAGTGCTAGGAGGCACGAGGGAAAAACTCCTTCATGGGTTAAGGAACTAGAAGAAGTTTGTGTAAAATGATACTGTCGTGTGGATTTTACGAGCCCAGGACAGTTCATGCTCGTGGTTGCTTTCAATTTTAAGGAGTCTGAAAGCGATAAGAAGACTCTGAAATGATGGAATGGTACTGTCGTGTGTATTTTACGAGCCCAAGACAGTTCATGCTCGTGGTTGCTTTCAATTTTAGAGAGTCTAAAAGCAAATAAGAAGACTCCAGGGGGTTGCTTTTTCATAGATTTAGTCTCCAAGGCCCAAAGAAGCATAAAAGGATGCAATGAAGAACTCTTCTAGCCGGTGTGACTAGAGTATTCCTTTTTCGTAATTAGTCTACCAGGTCCGGAAAAGGGTTAAACTTATACCAGATAGACGCCCTTTCAGGTACTTTCACGAGCATGAAAGGAAGCAAGATTGCTCGGCGATCTTTTCATTCTTTTAGGAGTCAGAAAAGAGCTTAACGGAAACTCCCTAAGTGCCTTTTTCGTAAAGGACTTGTCCGGCCCGAAAAAGGGATAAAAGTATACCGAACAAAAGGAATGGCTAGGCAAGGAGGAAGTGTTCAATCAAGGATCAATAATGATGATCGAGAACGAGGGTAGTGGGGAACACTGGTGGGCCTCCTTGCGGGGTAGATGAAATGGTGGCAAAATAACGAAATATTTGCAGTATGACAGGAGTGAATGGCTCATGTAAAAATGTGGAACAATCCGATGGCGGCCGATGTGGCTCGCAAACCGAGGCAGCAAGGTGTTTGGGACACAATGTTAAAATTGTACCAAGTGAGAGCGAGAAATGATCTCAAGCATCATCACGAGCTCGGAAAAATGAATCCGGCGATATAAAGGGTGTCAAAAATGGGTAACGGCCGATGTGGCACGCACTCCGAGGCGACGAGGGCGTTTTGGAAAAAATACCCAAAAAATCTGGGGGTGAGAGCGAGAAATGATCTCAAGCATCATCACCAGCTTGGAAAAATGAATCCGATAAAATATGGGAAAAATGGAGAACGACCGATGTGGCACGTAAACCGAGGCGACTAGTGGCATCTGAAAAATGGGCAAAAAATGACGGTGTAAAAATAATGCAACGAGATGACCATCATGACGGTCTCGGCGTGCTGATTCCAATGGTGGAAACGGTTCGAAAAATGGACTCCGTATGGGGTCAGAATGGCCAAAACAAGAAAAAGTCAACTGACTATAAATAGTGGTGGGTCCAACATGACATGTGTCATTTGTACTTGTTTGACTTTGACTTGTGATCAGAGTGGACCAGAGCTTAGGTGGCATTTCTGGACGATCCGACCGGCCGATTTCAGATCCGGGAGATACAGGTATTCTGTCAAACTCATACCTGCATGTTTTTTAGGGTCGGGGGTTGGGTAGTGGGTCCCAGGGCTGATTTGTACGGTCCACGTGGGGTGCACCGCGGGTTAGGGGGTCAAAACTGCGGTTGGCGACCGTGAGTTTCGGGGTGAACAACGCAGTTGGCGACCGCGAGTTTTGGGGTGAACCACGCGGTTGGCGACCGTGTGATTCCTGGATGGATACGCGGTCCAGTACCGTGAGTTCCAAGGAGGAACACGCGGTGCTAAACCGTGAGGTTAGGGTTGACAGGCGCGGTTAAGTACCGCGGCTATAGGCCTCACAGCCGCGGTCGGAAACCGCGGCAGGAAGCCCGAAAGCCGCGGTTTTGGGTCGAGCTCTTAGGGTCTTCCGGGAGAGGGAAAAGGACTTATTTATGGGACATGAGTTTGATGAGTTGCCTTTGTGTGATTGACAGGATGCCGCAGGCTCTATGGAGAGAGCGGGAGATTCCCAACGAGATCATGAACGTCATCCGAGAGGAGCGCCATGTGCGATCTGTGTTGGGACTGTGTGGACTACTGAAGTTCGCACAGATACCCATGATACATTCAGCAGCATTGCTGCTGAACCGGCTGATCAGTTTCTGGGAGCCAGACATACAGGATTTCCGGGTACAGGGTGAGAGGGTGGACCTCACCCTGACCGATGTATATTTTCTGACGGGGTTGCCCTGTCTAGGCAGGGTAGCAGACACACAGCCGCGGGTCGCCGCGGACGTCGACATGGAGGACATGTTGGAGAGATACTGGGGTCCTGAGGCGAGGGTGCATAGGAATGCACTCCTGGTGAGGGACTTACAGGAGCCGGCCATGCAGGCTATGGTGGCATGTGTGGTGCGGGTATTGGGTTCTCAGTCACCTGAAAAGGTGTCTGGGGGCCAGATGCAGATGATAGAGCGCGTACTGGACGGGGTGTACTACGCGTGGGGCCAGATGTTCCTGACCTGCGTTCAGCGGCAGCTGACATCAGTGAAGGAAGCTGGAAAGGGTTTTTGTTTTGGTTCCTTCTTGTGTGCCTTCTTTATGGAGAGGGTACCCACACTGCGGCCACGGGTGCCGATCAGGGCAGGAGGTATGAGGGAGCCGCGGATGGTGCGGTGGGGCGAGATGATGCGCCGCCGTGGTGGCGGCGACGTGGGAAGATATTTCATGCAGGAGTTGTACCTGCAGTGGCTCCAGATACCACTGACACTGGACGACTTCCCGTATCGGGACATGGACTTCACGGGAGATTCGGAGGCGCCATGAGCGCCAGGACAGGCATGGGGTCCCGACGGTACGTATGTGTTTTTGTTTGCATGTTATGTATGTCAAGTTTTATTTATATGACAGTAGATTGATATACTGTGACTGACATATGGGTGATCTTGCAGATGTGGGCCCGAGGCCGCCTCCAGGACATGTGGCACGGAGGGGTATTGTGGCCGTCCCAGCTCTGCCTGGGCGAGGTGAGGTCCGTCGCCGTGATGCGGAGGGGACACTGGAGTCGGTGCGGGAACTACTGGATCGGTTGTTGATAGGGGTGGCCGACGAGGGATGGCGGGATATCGATCCTGATGTAGTTCAGGATTGCATGATGGCGCCCCGGGAGTTCAGATCCATCACGATCCGGGTGGCGATCTTGGTGGACCGGGCACGGGCACAGGAGCCCGTAGGAGATGAGGACTTGCCGGAGGAGGAGCGAGGGGAGGACTCAGAGGCAGCCGATGCAGGCAGTGATGCAGGATACGACTCCCATTAGGGAGTGCAGGGGACTCCCCCCGAGTTTTGTAGCTACGGCATGTATGTTGATGTATAGCCATTTTTTGTATAGTTGAGTATAGGGGTACTCAGGACATGTATAGTACTGAACATGTATATTTTTTGATATATATATATATGCACGTGGATGCACCTTTTTGTATGATGTTGTTTTATTTGTACGCACGTGGATGCGCTTTATGAATTGTGATATGTTTACATTGCACGTGGATGCAAGTAGATTAGGATGTTAGGCACGTGGATGCCCCTTGTGTATTTTATGTGATGCAACATGATATATGTATGTTTAGGCACGTGGATGCCCCTATGGATATGAATGTGGTGTATGTACATGGATGCAAATGTGGATGCGATGCAATCTTTTTGGGTTTTTATATATTTTCATGAGATGCTATGGGATTGTGATGCATGATGTTATGTGGTGTGATTGATATGCCAATCTAGGATGTTGTTGGCCATTTGGTCTGCGACACTATTTTGGGCTCTGGGGACATGTGTGAATGTGATGGATTCAAACTGTCGGCTGGGTTGTTTGGTGCGCAGGAATTTTCTAAAAAGGAAAGGATCACGCACCCTGTAGCAGTTGTTGAGCTGGGAGACAAGTAGCTGGGAGTCAAGGAACACATGAAGGTGACATATGCCCATTTGGAGGGCGGCAGTCAAGAGACCGGTCACAGCATCATACTTTGCCTGGTTATTGGTAGCAGCGCCTATACATAGTCCGTCAAGGTGAACCATCTCGTTGGAAGGGGAGTACAAGACCCATGCTGCAGAAGCCAGGTTGGGAGACCAGCGGCTTGCGCCATCAGCGAAGCCAGTGTAACAAGGTGGAAGATGGTCCATCTGTAATCATGCAGAAAGAATGAATGTAAGATGATGGTAAAAATGTGAAAAACAAAAAGATATCAAACTGTACAATGCGGACCAACGAGGTCGCGGTGTCATTTATGGGAAATAACGCTTAAGATACAACCCATTACGGGGGTTGCGCAAAGGATGGCCTTCAGAGTCGGCGAGGATGTATGCCCCCGTGCCTAGGCAGGTCTGCACGATGTAAGGGCCTTGCCACCTGGATTCAAACTTCCCTTTGCCAGTTTTGTCGTGGGCTTGGTCATAGGCGAGGACGAGGTCCCCTTCATGGAAAGTTCGAGGGTGAACATGTTTATCATAACCGGCTTTGGAGCGGTTCTTGGCAGCTTCGATGTTCTGGAGAGTGGCACGACGGTTTTCATCAGCTTGTTCAAGTGTCAGCATACGCTGCTCGAGGGGGGAGGTGAAGATATCACGGAACTCGTGGAAGAGTTGTTTGTAGTCCTCAATCTCCTGCCCGCTGCAGGAGGCTCCTAAAGTGATGAGTTCAGGGGCACATCCTGGGAACTTTGAGGGAGGAATATGACGCTGTTTCTGACGAATGGGGGGTACATCAGGCCATGTGTCAATGTGGTGCTCTATAATGGTGGGGTCGAGACTAGGCATTTCGGTATAGGACCAGGCAAAGACATCACGGAATTCTCGGAAGAGTTTTCGGTACTCCTCAATCTCTTGTTCACTGCAGGAGGCTCCTAAGGCAATGCATTCATTGACGCCAGGGGGGTCAGAGATATCTATGTGGATAACGGGTGAGATATTGGCCATGTTACCCTCCTCGAAGGCGTAAGGAGCACGAATAGGGTCCTTGAACCAGTCTACCTTGGTGGGGAGGAAGTCTTTGGATTCAACCGCAAATTGGGTAGCGGTGCTAGAGGAAGATGCTTCTGGAAGGAAATACGAACGATGGTGCATGTCATCCCAGGGGTACTCCGGGGCAGTGAGGGCCTCAAGAATCTCCTCATCGGTACGGAAAGTTTGCGTCGTCAAATCGGTTGACGAGGGGGTAGTGGTTGAAGAGATCATATAGATGATATTAACCTCTCCAGAAGGGGGAGAAACCGGGGGGTAGATCTCCTCAATGGTGGGTGGTGCCGTCTCAAGATTCAGATTGTTCATCTCATAGAGAGCCGCTCTATAATCCGGGAGATCGGGACAATGATGGGAATAATGCCTGTAAACACCGCATATGGCACAGGGGTGGTTGGTATGCAGGGATTTGTCTTTGGGCTTAGGGGTGGGGTTTAGTTCGACAGTTGGGATGTTGGGGTCATCGTCGAGCATCTGCATGTGCTTCTGCAATGCTGGTAACTGTGGGCATTGGTGGGTTGCATGGCCCAACTCGTCACACAGCGAGCATTTGGGAGGAGCACGAAACACTGGCGGGTTTTTGACTGTCTTGGGAGGTGGTACAACAGTGTAAGGTTGTGGACCTCTGCCCCCAGTGGGTTTGGGAGTAGGAGGAGGAGTCGTGGAGGACGAAGGGGTAGAGACACCTGGAGGTGGCTGAGAGGTAGTAGCCATGGGTTGCACCGGTTGGAGGATGACATCTGGTGTCGGGGGGCGAACGGGAGGTGAAAGATACCATACGGGTAATCCCAAAGTTAACCCAGGGAGACTAAAGGTAGCCATGACCGGGGCACTTACTACTCCCGATGGAGGAACTAGGAAGGGGATCGTATGGATAGGTGTAACACCAATGTGGCTAGGTACCAATGGTGGTTTAGGCAACAAGGGTGGTTGATTGTTAGGTGGTTGGTTGTCGTGGGAAAAGGTACATAAGTCAGACACGTCGGTGGGAGAAGACGGAGGAGGAATAGATTGAAAGGTGGAGGTCATCGGCGCGTCTGAGTAGACTCCAGGCCCCGTAGAGGAAACAAACGAGGTGGTGGCACAAGAAACAGGTTGTTCAACCATGGGGAGAACATTTTTCAGGTGCCGCAGGAGCACTGGGATCATAGTAGGTGAGCTGGTCAACCTTAACCACGCGTCCCTCATGGGGGAACATCATGGTGCGAAAGACGGAAGAGGAAACCGCCCGCATGGCATACATGTAGCTGCGGCCGAGTAAAAGGTTATAATCCAGTTGGGCATTGATTACCTCAATGTCAATGAGTACAGTTTTGCCACCTAACTGGACGGGGACATTGGCTAGGAGGCCTTGGGGCTGAGCTGAACGACCGTCGTAGGCGCGTAATGCAGTGGTGGACTGCTGGAGAGGAGGGGATCCCACCTTCTGCCATACGAATGTAGACATAACGCATGTGGAGGCACCCTCATCGATGATGCACCGATGGATGAAAAGATTCCGAACGGAGACAGTAACTTGGAATGCTAAGCTGGAAGGTAGGCGTGGTTCAGACTGGTCTAAATCAAATGCCATCAAATTCGAATCATTTGGGTCAATCCCCCCAATGGCGAAAAGTAAAGTCTTGCGCTGGGAAGGGCAGTTCTTCAAGACTTCTAACGCAGACATGGCTACGGGAGATTGGGCTAGGTCATCTACAATGCTGTAGTTTGACGCAGCGCGCGCATTGGGGTTATTGTTGATACGGCGAAGTGGGAAACGAGGGGCTTTGGAAGCGCCATCTAGTGGAGGTGGAGGTATACGTAACACCTGATCAGTGGGATGGGCATTAGTGGGTTTATCCATGGGAAGGGCTTCAGAGGTGGAGCCATATTGGTTCCGACGGGTCTGGAGGTTGACGTCAGTAGATGACATCATCAGCAAGTGGTGGGTACCTGAGTCAAACATGGGTTGATCAGGAGAAACGTAAGTGATCTGTTGTTGTTGGGGCGCGTTGGCTTGAGGGGGAGCCAACGACTGAGTGTTCACTACGCCTTGGGTTGGTAAGGGGTTTTGCAGCACCAAAGGTTGCTGCTGAGGTTGTGGGGGGTTGGGCGGTGCTCGAGGAGCCGCATGCCCTTGGCGATGGGCATCATCAACCCAAAGTTGTCGAGCTCGCTCCAAATGTGGGCAAGTATGTGTGTAGTGGCCATAGACCCCGCAGATAGAACAAGGATGGTTTGTTCTCAAATTAGGGTTTTTAGCCTGCTTGGGCGGGCGATCAGGGTTTTGGTTAGCGGGGGCCGCGTTGTTGTTGTCGGGGGGATTAGCCGGTTGACCAGCTTGGTCTGCAGGTTGGTTGTTCCCACGATTACGGCCTTTGCCGCGGTTCTGTTGGCCCTGGTTGCGTTGGTTGTTCTGGTTCTGCTGTGGATTTTGTTGGGCGTAGACTTGCCCTTGAGCAGCAGGTGGGTTTTGAGGTTGTGCAGGAGCGGGAGCAGGCTGCGGTGGATGGTATGTAGGTGGAGGCTGCGCAGGTGCGGCACCTTGAGGAGGTTGCTGATATGTCTGCGGAGCAGGTTGTGGATTTGCCGCAGGGGCTGCCTGTGGCGGGTAATAAGCTGGTTGGGCCTGTGAAGGCGCAGGAGCTGGGGCAGCTTGCTGATAGTAGTAAGGCTGAGGTGCGACTGGGGGGGCATAAGCAGGGGGTGCATGCCCGAAGCACTGAGGTGGACCGCTGGGTCCATGGGAATGATGGTGATGTGTCATGGGAGCATATGAGTTGGTGGCCCCAGACTGTGAGGTGGCCCGCGAAAGGTCGGGGCCAGAGGTGGGACGTGCAATAGAAAATGGTTGGGGATGCGAAGAAACACGGCCAATGATACCGTCTGCAGCGTGGGATGCCCCCGGCGCATCATGCTGGGAGGAATCGCCGCGAGGGGCGTCAGGTATAATGGTATAAAGGTAACCCGACTGGGCGTAAATGAGGTCGAACTGTTGGGCCTTAAGGATGGCCTCTTCTTCAGACTGGGGTCTTTCTGATGCCACATCCTTAGCAATAACAGGGAGAAGGGATTTGAGGAACCAATCTAGGAAGATACGGTCGTCTAGTTTGATCTTGCATAAGCTACGACGTCGACGCCACTCATGGATGTGGTCCGTGATATGGGTAGCCGTGTTTTGTCTGCAGGATAGGAGGATCTCAACGCCCGCGTCATAGCGGACATGCAACTGGAAGAACTGCAAGAAGGTCGAGGCAAGGGAAGCAAAGGTGGCATGGGTCCCATGAGGTTGCTCGATATACCATTTGGCTGCAGATCCAGTGAAGGTGCGCTGTAAGAGACGGAGGCAAACAGAGTCATCCACTATGGAGTTAGAGGAACACCATAGGTGGAAAGACATGATATGGTTTTGTGGGTCCTCACCGGCCTTGCCCTCGAACTTAGGGATGTCAGAGGGGAGCTTGGTAGGCATATGAGGCCACGTAGGGTCGTGTCGAATAGGGTCATTGGTCAATCTGGCCAGGTTAGGTAGGTTGAGGCTAGCCATGAATGGAAAACTGGAAGAAGGATGTGACACAGTAGTGGGTTGGACCAAGTTGGGGCCAATGCCCCCAAGTGGAGGGACAGGATTTGGGATGGTGCCCCCAAGTGGGGGGACTAAGGTGGTGGAGGATGGTCGAGCACCACCATGGGTTGTGTGAGCCACTGATGTAGTGGTGGTATGTAGGCCAGTTACGGGAATAGGAATGGTAACCGGGATGGTGGATGTGGCCCCCATCGAGGGCATTCCTAGAGCAGGTGTGGTAACTGGTGTAGTGGTGGATGTGCCACCAATGGTCCCTATAGCGAAAGGAGTGGAAGTCGCGCCAGCCATGGGGCTAGTAGGGGCAGTGTAAATAGGGTTCTCAGACTCTTCATCAGAATCGGAGGTAAAGTAAGGGGCGTCACTATCTGGTGACGGAGTCCTATGTCGCTGACGAGTGGAGTCAAGTGACAAGGCTCTAGATATGTGATGAGTGGTATCAATGGATGATGATCGGAATCTATGACATGTGGTGTCAAGAGAACCGTGCTGTGGGGGCTCGCCCCTGAGGCGCCGAGAATGTCTCGGGGACTCAATGGTGACGGATGGTGTCAAATCTCTGTGGGTTGAGGTGAGTAGAAAAACAGCTCAAAAAGGCCTAATGCAACCGAGTGTGCAGAAGGAGAGCTAAAAAACAAGGCACTCAGGCCAACAACCAACTCAAAACACCCACTGCAACAGTTGTGCTACAATAGGTGGAGTGTCAACAAAGATGGTCAGAATACCAACAAGCAGCAGGTTTCCTAAAAAGAAAAAATGGTGGACTCACTAGACCAAAGGGAGGTAAAGGAGCATGCAAACACCTAACTAAAAGTATTCTGACTCAACTAAACATATCCTCTGCAAGGTGATGAAATCCAAGTCAGACAATATGAGTAGGAAATCCAAGTGGTTATGATATCCCCCTACCGGGAGGGATACCGGGTAGTCAATCCTAGAAGAATGGCAACTAAGATACCCCGTTCATGACACGTCCAGAAAGGTGAATCTGCCGTTTAGTTCGTTGACCGCAATACCCCTATACAGGGATATCCTGCGAACCGCGAAAGGTATCCCTTCGGTTACTGAATGGAGTGCGGTATTCCACTCAGGCCTCCGGAACCAGTCTCCCGACTTCAACCCTCCTAAGGGAGAAGCCCTCTGATAAACTGGTCGTGACCGTGCCAAAAAGTACTAGGGGATTTTGGTTCCCTATGTGGACAACAACTATGTCTCAAGTGAAAGTAACCGAGGGGTGTTATTGGAAGCCTATCCCCCCGATCCTACCTAACTACAATGATTCTTTTGTGTTCCCCAAGTGGGGTTAGAATGTTGGTTTAGTTAGGTACTTTTTAAGGCTCACTTGGTTTATGTGACAGAGTGTGTGCTCGTGAGGTTATGAACCCAAAATAGAAGTGCCACAAGGGGGGCAACTTCTAACTATCAATAATGCTGGAATTGAAACTTTAACTTGCAAAATTTTCTGAATTAAAAATACTGAAATTTTAAAAAAAATTCTGTAAAGGGAACATAAATTATGTTGCAGAAAGGCTGTAAGGAAGTGAGCTGCAGGTAGGACAGGGGGCTGTTCAGATGCAGAAAATATTGCAGCAAAAGGGGCTGGGCTCAAAACAAGAAAAATGCAGAAATCAGACCGCGGGTCTGTGGCGAAACAAAACAGGTAGACCGCGGGTTTGAGGGCAACAGTGGCGGTCAGGTCGCGGCTTTCGGGCCAACAGACGCAGTCGGGACGCAGAAAATAGGGAAAAAGACGCAGTCGGGTCGCGGCAAAAGGGCTAACAGACACAGTCGGGACGCCCGAAAGAGGCAAAGAGCCACAGTCGGGATGCGGGAAAATGGCCTACAGGCGCAGTCAGATCGCAGCAAACAGGCGGATTAGCCGCGGCCAGATCGTAGGTAACAGACTTGAATCCGCCGGCAGGGCATCGGAAACCGTCTGAGAGCCGCGGTCGGGTCGCAGGTAAAGGCCTGAAAGACGCGGTCGGGACGCGACTGTAGAGGGAAAAAGCGCGGTGTGCAGCGGCCGAAAGGGACAGCCGAAAAGAATTTTTTTTTTTAAAAACGAAACCAGAAATTCAAAATGTAGTGGAGTCGCCAAAACTATGGCTAGGGTTTTACCCCTAGCTTGTGCAAATGAGCACCTACTAAGGAGAATGGATTCCTTAGTAGCAGTTCAGTAAATGTAAATAATTAAGCTAAAACATAAATTAAATTACTTCTAAAACATGCATGAAACATAAACATCAAATTTAAAGAATGGTTTTTTGTATTGATATTACCTTCAATGTGAAGGTTTGATGAAGCTCTTTGCAATGTCCAAGAGGATGCTCCAAGCTCCAATATGCTCCTTCTCTTTCTCCAATGGTGGGAATGGGCCAAAGGTGGCTCTCAAGGTGAAAGTAGTTCAATGGTGAACTAGGGTTTCGAGAGAGATTTTGGCAGAGTAAGGGTGCTTGTGATTGTGGATATGGAATAAGGGATCTCCATCACCTATTTATAGTTTTTTGGTGGTGGAGTGCTGACCCATGGTTTTGGGAAACACATGGTTTTGGGCAGCTGTATAAGGTTTTTTCCTCCTTTTCCTCATTATTTTATATTTTTTATTCCCTTTTTTAGGGGATTTTTGCTATTTTTGGAGGAAAAAGGGGTTTTTTAGCCTTTTTTAGGCTATTTTGAGGGTTTTGTGGCCTTTTGGAGGCATTTTAGGCCTTTTGGAGGCTTTTTAATGGGATTTTTTGAGATTTTAAGGGAAATATGGTAGGAAAATGGACAAATGAGCCATATAATGTGGTAGATGAGGTAGTGAACACTTTTTGGGTGTTAACAATTCGTACCTTTATCGATGGTTTGGATTGAATACCTTGGGATTATAGTAGCATTATCTGAATCTATTATTTCCCAAGTTGCGCAAGACTGAGCCTTACTCATTTTGGCTCCTCATGAGACATAGATATAGCTTGTTCATTATGGCTATGTTCTCCTTTCGACATGGATCCATGCTTGTATTCCATTGGCCATGCTATATACATTAGTTACATCTATGTTACATATATGGTTTGGATTGAAGACCTTGGGATTATAGTAACATTATCCGAATCTGTTATTTCCCAAGTTGTACAAGAAGGAGCCTTACTCATTTTGGCTCCTCATGAGACATAGATCCAACTTGTTCATTATGGATATGTTCTCCTTTCGACATGGATCCACGCTTGTATTCCATTGGCCATGCTATATAAATTAGTTACATTTATGTTGGAGATCATGTTCTATCCTTCTGAACATGGCATATATTATATGATGAACTTTGTTTTGTTTCAAGTACCTTTGGGACTTCGATTCTGTGACTCTTGCGCTCCTCCACTTCATTGTTGGTAATGCATTTCGGCCATCATTTACTCTTCTAACCTCATATATTAGGGGGGATCTGTTATCAATCAAATCAACACTTCTCCACCCGTGACAACATTGAATCGTCGCTCACACAAGAGGGCACTATGGATTGAAGAGATTGGATTTGCTATAGATGTTTCTGGCCTTAATCACCTCTCATTTCTCCAGATAAATTCATTTTTGTGATAATAATTTAGGACCTAACCGTGACTTTGTGTCTAACATCTAGTGGGTCACCCGCTAGTGATATAGGCTTACCACTCGTGGGTTTCCTTAAAAAGTTGCACCCGCTATCTGTTTGAGATTCCTAGCGAGTTACCTTTTTGTTGAAAATCCTACACCCGTGGGTCCCTCTTAAAATAATGAAAAATAAAAACTAAATTTGAATTTGGGGCAGTTGGAGGAAGTTTTCTAACTGCCACACCGACTCTAACTGTTTTCCTCTCGAAACTATCCTCCTTGCGTTGCCATAAATACAAGGGGAGGGACATGAGAGAGGGGGTTGAATCACTTGATACGAAAATGCTGGAGAAATATCAATTGAAGGAGAGGAGCAAGAGATTCCAGATCTTGGTTTCAGACGTCCTGTTACAGAACAAGGTATATGCATTTGTTGTCATTCTTATGATCAATAAATAAGCTTTTATCTTCCCATACTATTTGTGTTTGGTATATGAACTGAATATTGTGAATTTTTCATGCTTTTATATGTATATGTTTCACATATTATTATTCATTCATGTTTAGACAAATTTTTTGAGGAAGGTGATCTCTATTTCGCAGAGTTTATATGCAAGATTTTGGAGCAAGGACAAAAGAGTTGAAATCTTGGATCAACCTTCTAGAATATAAGGTACTAAGTATTTGGCTTTTAAACCCTAGTATTTTTCACAAAGAATGTCTTGTTATGTATCTATTGTTTCCTTAGTCTTTTCTTGTTTTTAGTAGTATGTTGGTGACCTCAGTAACTTCCCAGTCATTAGGATTAATTTCCATACAACAAGGAGACAATTAGGATCTTGGTGTCGAATTTGATGTTGATCATCTTTAGACATATGAGGGTGAAAATTTTAAGTGCGTAAGAAGACGAGGATGTCTCCATACCAAGGAGATTCGGAAAATATGGTACATAGATGTTAATTAGGAAGATCATCATTTAGGGGGGGATCTACCTTACTAGTAGGGAGGTCACATGTAAATTAAACTAAGGATTTTTTTTTTTACTCAGGTGTCAAGAATTCAAGATTGAATCCTTGGAGGATGAGGACCCATCGAGAAAATTTTCCATTGATTACTCATTGACTTAGAAGGTATAGCACAGGGTTCTAATTAGTGACAACTTTGGTTTTGCACATCAGGATGTATTGTCATTGTTTTTGGATAAAAAATATGATTTCCAATGCTAAATTTTCATCATGATTGGATGAAAAGAAGGATTTGATAGATTCATGCTTATGTAGTAGATGACATGCTCAAAGCCATGATCTAACTATTGGAATAGCACTCCGGTGATTGTAAATGGAGAAATTGATATGTAAAGGATGAAATCCTTCTCAAAGTGGAATAATGAGAGGTGTGGAAATAAGTGTCTATTTTAACGTGTCAAATGAAAGTTGGTCCTGGTCATCCCATACAAAGGCTATATACAAGCACAAAAGTGGCAAGAATCCATGAGTTATGGTGGCATAATTAAGAACAAACCCTTGCAAAAAGTTGGTTTTGACTTGTAGGCTTTGCAATTGTCGCAAACTGTTGGTGTGGGAAGTTTAGATATGGCCCAAAATTTCAGAGGATCTACTTTGATAGTATTTTAGAAATGATGAATTTGAGCAAGTGGTTGGATGGGACATATAAGAGACATTTAAGAGAATTTAATCATATTTTGTATTGTCGACATCCAAGGAATATGACATAGAGGTATTCAATGTGTTGGGGTCGCTGCTTGGGTCTGGAAGTGAGATCGTCTAGGTATGTTAAGATCAAACGTGCTAGATCATGGAAACAATATGACTTGGTTCGCTGGAAAGTGGCTCCAACATTTTTCAAATTGAACGACAACACTTGATAGGCGAATGTTCCCCAAGGAGTAGTGAAAGAATTTTGTATTAAACTTGAGGGTGAATTTGGATCTTATTATACTTTGAGAAATTTTCCATGAATGAAAGGATTTCATGGCCAACACATTCATTAGTTACCCAATCAATGAAAGGCATCAGGTAATTATCTTCGGGGCATGGTTTTTTCAAGTCCCAAAAGTCAGCATAGACATAGATGGTGCCTTGTTTTTTATTAATGGGAGCAAGGTTAGATACCAAAGAGGTTTATGTGATAGGCTAAATAAACTCAGACTTACGTAATTTGTCAATTTTAGCCTTAATGGAAAGGGCCTTGGATCGGTGCATAGGACATTGTTTTTTTCGCACAAGGATCACATCCCACCAAGTAATAGAGGCTAAGCATTTCTGTATATGACATAGCGAAGATGTCGTGAAACTCTTGGAAAAGGGATTTGTAAGCAATGACCTCATAGGGTGAAAAAGATGCGCCCAATAGTATTTATCTTATACTCCTGGCTTAATAGAGATATCCACCTTAATGGTAGGTGAAATATTATCCATATTATCTTCTTTGAAGGCATTGGGGGCATGAATTGGATTTTTGAACCAATACACTTTTCTAGGGGGTATAAAATCCTTAGATTCGATAGATTATTGGTCAACATAGGTGGTTTGCGGTAAAAAATGAAAAAAAAAATGATGCATGTTGTCCAATGGGAAGTCTGGATTGGTAAGGGTTCTAGAAGTTCTTCATCGGAAGTGAAAATTGGAGGAGGGCCTTGAAGATGAGAAGAAAATAGTGTAGCCTGAAGGTTAGGCCCACTTATGACATAATACCTTGTACGTTGTTATTACAGTTGATAAAATCCCTTGTACGTTGTAGAAAAAGAATCGTAACTTGAAAAGATTTTGAATCATGCTAAATTAACAGAAGTTTCCTTTGAAATTGATAGTGTTGAAGTAATGATGCATCAAAATATCAAAATGGTTTCATGTTATAAGGAAGTGTGGTAATCTCTGTGATTACATGTGGTTACAAGTAGTGCATCACAAACATATAATTATACACAAAAGCATACATACATAAAGTGGGCAAGGGAGAAAAGTAATGGTAATGGCAACAACAAGCCTTTACATTATATCATAGAACCAAACTGTCCAAGAAGTAAACTTGTCTATCTTTACATGGATCACTAGTATATATATATGTGTGTGTGTATATGTATGTATACACACACACACACACACATTTAGTTTGACAGTTACAATTATACAAACTACTTAATAGTTGGCTAATTGACTCGACTAGACTAGCCAACCAAGTAGGTGGTCGGCTGGGAGGACTTAGTCGACCCATCAACTAGGCTCCTCTAACATATCCCCCACCCAAAAAATATTCTTTATCTCAAAGAGAACATACATATGTAAAAATTTACAAAATTACATAAGGCAATGGTACTATGATGTAGATGGTATTGTAGGTGGAGTAACATTGATGCAAGCTTCGACAATGGCGGGGGCGCATGCGACCATTCACTGCTGAAATTATTCCCAGTCAACTAATACAATGTTAATTATTGTACTGGTTGTAGTTATATCCGATAATCAGATGAGATTCTCGGCCATGGGGCAATTTCTTAGTCATTGCAAGTCAGGTTCGATAACATGTTGTAAGATTGATGTTGTGCGTAGGAGCTGATACATGCGCTTAGTAAACCGACTAGCACCCCCTTGGGATTTCTTGGATTCATGTAACCACTGTAGTTCATTCCATTGTAGATCATTTAGGAACTCTTGTTCCATGTTGATTTAATCGTCCAATGCTTTGGCACTTTCAGGGCCAATAGCATCCTTTATCTAGTTAAGGTCAAGAATAGTGGCTTAGGTTTTGTGTATGTTGACACATAACTCTCCATAATATGAGTATCAATTATTAAGAACTAGAGTCATGTTTGTAGCCAATAATTCATATTCTTTCAAGTTTTTATCTCTTTATGAAAGTATTTAGTACTGTTCGGCCATCAAAAGGACGTTTTCATAGTCTTGCTGTTGTTCTTGATGGTTGGAATGGATAAGTAGAGTACCAACAAGGATATGCAAGCGATCAACGTGCAAGTTTGTATGTGGTCCTACCAAGGGCCCTATTAATTGTTTGGCCTTGAATTTGTAGTTTCTCTAGGAATCCTCTTTTGAAATCTTAAAAGTATTTAGTTTCTTGGCTAAGTCGATCCATCATCGATTGCGTTCTTTATTGAATGCTTTGAAAATTTCTTGTAGTTCTTTATCCGATGCCTTTTTTGGTGTAAAGACGATGATAGTCCCTCTAGTTCTATTCATCCGTTGAATTTGTATCTTGATGCTAGAGGATGGTTTTTTCTTGTCATTCTATTTCTTCTTCTACTCCTTGGTTGAATTCTTTTCTTTTGGTGGAAGGTCAGTTCCATTGGTTAGAGGTAGTAGGTAATTTTGGGTGAGGTGCTGATGAAGTAGTTGGAGCAGTGGAAATGGTTAGTAGAGGGGCTGATGGAATGATTGATGGAGAGGTTGATGGAATGGTTGATTGAGGGTCCAACATAATGGTCGATGGAGGGGATGACATAATGGTTGATGGAGGGGCAAGTGATGGAATGGTCACTATAGGTGCCGATGATGGAATGGTCGACATAAGTGTTGACAGGATGGTCGGTGGGGACACCGATGGTATGGTTGAAGCTACTGTCACATATGGGATTGGAAATTGCAAAGGTGGTAAGAATATAAATTTAATGGGTGATGGATTTGTTAAGATTGTAAAATTGGATGTTGGTATTATTTGTTGCAGTTGAGGGAGGGCCAGAAATAACATCTGGATGGAAATCAATGGGATGCTTGAAAGAATTTGAATGAGTTTTGAGCTAAGGGTGGGAATTGATGAAGACAAGAAAGGGGATTGGTGTGTTGATTCTAACAGGGGGAGGGTCTTCTATAAGAAGGGTTGGATAGGGTTGCGATGTTTCCGTGGTTAATTCAATCTCCCATTCTGCAGATGGTCGATTGGTTGTTTAGGGATTTGTTGGAACAATAGAGGCTGGAAGTTGGGTTGTCCTGAACTTTTTAGCCGTTGGAGTGCTTTGCTGTTGCGAAAGGGACTTCTCAATTTGCTGTTCAATTGTAACTTTGTTCCATGATGATTCTATGATGATGGCCTTTTCCTTTTCTTGGTAATCAATGATGTCTTCTTTAGCTAATGAAGTCAAAAGAAGCTTTGTATTCCTTACTTAATAGAGGGTCAAATTTCATTTGTGGTTCTACTGGTATGCTAGTACTTGCTAAGTGACATGGTTGAGATTTTATTTAGTTGGGGTTTGTCAAAATATGGCTCTTCGACATCTTGTATCAAAGAATCTAGCTAGTCCTTATTCAATTGACTGGAATACTCATCTATTTGTTCTTGAGGTCGCTTGGTTGTTGGAACAATGGATAGATATTTTGACGTTATCTCTTCAAGGGAAAGCATAGTTGTGTATATAGAGGATTCATACTGATCCTCAAATTCTCCATTTGTTAATGGAGTAAGTAGATCATACTGAACACACTTCGCTAGAGTCAGGATTGGAATGATTGTGTTAGTTTGTCGAGAAAGGTAAAAAAATATCACATCGATTGATGGGTAATAATCTAAGTCTTTAGCCTCTCCAACTTGATAATGAAGATACCATACTCTAGTATGGGATATCCCCAAATGGATATGGGTGGTCGGTGGTAAGCTACATAAAACATGTTTCCAAAATCTCCAATGGTTGCAGGCATTCTTAACAACTTGGAACCAATTTTTAAATAGGATCTTGGGCTTGGTTGATCCAGTTAGTGCACCCTTTGGAGAAAAGATCCTATAATTACAGATGGAAGTGGCTTTGTATTGGTAAATTATACCTCACACTGGGGGTCTTAGTCATTGCAATCCAAATAAGAAGGGATGGAAATCGAATTGCCTATCTAGATTCTTGACATTTTTCACAATTTCTCTTGACAATGTTAGCAACATATTGAATATTTTCCCTTCTAATGCAACATTCTTGATGGCCTCAAGTATTTCCAACTTGATGTTGGATGGTCGATCGAAGCTACTGAGGCAAAGAGATACTATAAAATAGGTCCATTTGATGATCAAATCTATAACTCGGTTGATAATGAGACCTTTTGAATTATTCTTTTTTATGGACCATTTGAATTCTTAGACTAACTCTAGGGGTTTATTAGCTATGGGGACTGGTTATCTCTTGGTGGGGAGGCCATTGATGTTACTAATTAGGGAATCATTTATTTCAATGGCCTCATCTAACTAGATTTTCCTATCATGGTATTTGCTTATAATGAATTTGGCATCTAGGTCCTTTAGGTTCCCTAGGTCAACGATTTGTGGCACATTGAGGTAGCGGTGAATTTTGGTGATAGTCATAAACTTGGAATTGGATCCCCACTTTCCATCTCTAATCACTACACATTTCTTGAATTCTAGCCATTGCTTGCTCCAGTCATGTTCGTCAAATTTTTATTTCTTAATTCTGTTCAGCCATGCTGGTAATGATGTCATGGATATATTTTCTTGCTAGTATTTGGCTCTTGTTTTGGTGGTTCTTGTCTTAGTTTTTGGTTTAGGTAGGGAACCAATATTCTTGGGTGCCATTTCAGTGAATGGGTTTTCTATATTTCCAAGCTCTAATTGTGAATTGGATGTAATAGATATTGGCTATGATCATTCTAGCTATTGACAAAAACTTTGCCAACAAGACTCAAGCGATGTCGAATTTATATGCACAATAATAGAAACACAATTAATGAGGGTAGGAAATTGCAGTAATTGTGCTCCTTGTGTGTGACAACTATTGAATGCACTTGGAGAAACTTGCAGTGGAAGTTTGGCTTGTGTTTTCATCATTATGTGATCGGTTGGGTTGGTCAATGGGCATATGGAATGGGTCTTCTTCCAGTTGACATTAGATTTGCATTCGATCGAAATGGTCACTGGAAAAACGACCTTGGTATTCTTCTAATTGACATCATATTTTTGTTCAATCAGAATGGTCAGTGGACATACAGACTTGGTCTTCTTCCATTTGATATCATATTTTCTGTCGATCAGATTGGTCGATAGATAGATGAACCTTGTCTTCTTTCTGCCTAAATTAGGGGTTAGTCAATACTTCTGGGACAAATCGCACTCATGGTTGGTGAGATCGATTCGTGTTCCCCTTCGACTATCATCATGGTAGGGTTCTTACTCCTGTCAAACAAACATGTCTTAGTTTCTTTGTATACTTAATCTATCAAGTGTACTAAGAAGTCAGTTGAGTAGTTACTTATTAAATTAATTAGTTAAACTCTTAATTAATATAATCAAACTTGGAAGCACAATGATCGACCAATGGTGATACAACCACTAGCTGACATGAGTGCTTCTTATGCATGATATCATTTGAGTCAGGTGCCATTGATGACTTTAGTGAACACTCGACCTCACAGTGCTTTTAATCTAGTTGTTCCATTGTAATTCAATTCTTCGATGACATATGGCTCTAGCAATTCAGTTTCTAATTTCCTTGGTTTTCATTTTATTTTACTGTCATATAGTATGACTAAATATATGATTGATATGTTCTTAGTTTTAATGCTTTTTCATGCCATGTTTTTTGCTGTTGTTTCTGAACTTCCTGATGGTGTATAGAAATCAACCTCCGTTCTTCTAGATTGTGTAAGTCAAATAATCTGTCATGAGTAGTGTGGAGTGCCGATTTTACCCTTTTTTCCACCTTCGAGGCCTTGGTTTGTTAGACTATTAGCCTTCCTATTCCCTCTATTTTTAGTGCTTTTAGTCATTTCATGCCACCCAAGAAATTGTTGAAGTCTCAAGCCATACATGTATTAATAATCCTCATATTTAGCTTGATTCTATATCTTTTGAAACAATTTGAGATGCTATGTTTGCATGATCTGATGAAGTTATGTTTGGAAGTAGCACAATTATTTTTTCAGTTCATAATTTTGATCTTGCATCAACGTATCCTACAACAACACGTCTTGAAGCAACGTATTATCTTGTAGCAGCGGGATCGATCATACAACATTAATCATAAAGAATAATTCCTTCGGTTTTCTGAGTTGTGTTCACCACATGGAAAAATTTGGAGTGTGATTCCATTGATCCCATGTCATTCTATCCATATCATTAGCTCAACACTCTCAGGATCATTGAACTTCAGTTCATTTTCAAAGGTCCACGCAACAACATATTTTTAGAGGGCGATCCCATTCCTATTTGCATGGAATCCGCCAATTCATAAATTGAGTTTGAATTGTAATAATTAATTATAGGAAAATGGTTAAGATGTTGATTCATCATTGATGATTAGGTTGCACAATGTCGATGCATAGGCTGGGTTATAAAAATAGAATATGTATATTGAAAAGGGGGTTGGCTATTGGTTGATTGTGCTGTTTGTGTACTGGGATTTTTACTCAGACTCTTGATGATTCCATGTGTTGAAAAATCCATCTTTCGAGTTTCTAATTAGTTAGTTGTGTCTGCGACTGTAGGAGGGCCCCCTTCATTCACAGACACACTTGTGTGTGTGTTTTCAAATTCGATTCTTGTAGCTTTGATTTATCATAGCGATTTTTTGATTATTAGTATATATAGATAATTGATGGTATGAATATAATTGGTTTGGTATGGTGGTAAATTAATGATTGACAGTGTGCTTCCAATAATTTAAAATTTCTTGTAGTTGTTGTTACAACGTAATCTTCCACCTTGTGAGAATCAACACTCTTTGGCCTAGAGGATCCATTTCACTGACTTAGATCCACTTTATGTCCTTCAGACATACTATTTCCTCATTTTTCCTCTAACCCGCTTGTTGCATCACTATAGCAGGCATACCCATGAGTTGCATCACTATAGCCCGCGGGTAGCATGTAAAATGGTAAAAATCACTAGTTTATTACTTTTTACTCCCAAAAAGCGGTCATTGGGTGACCTTTGGCTCTCCATCTACCCAAGAAACGCCTCGATGTGTCCTTTCAATTACCTTTGAGAGGACTATATATTGAGCACATATGGCTTATGGACGGGAGGAGAAAGAAGAGCAAGAGAACTCTAATGGATTTTTGCCCTATCTTGAGTCTACACTCATTGATCCTTGTAGTTGTGAACCCTTTATGTTCACCTTCCAAACTCCTATCTAGTTTGAGTTTGCCATTCATGGAGGATTGAAGTGGTGGAGGCACAAGTGGATTGATCCAGATCTTGGTTCAGATTGGTTGCTAGAAAGAGGTCGTATCACACTGTACTTCTTCTTGTTTATTAATAGAAATACTCATATTTTCGTCCATTAATGTTGTAAATGTTGTTTATCTTACATTGGGTTGCATTTACTTGTTATATCATGGGCTATTGCTATTGATGATGTTAATTCCATTTATATATTATATGTACTTGTTGTATATTGTCTTTCAAGACTAATTTGCAGATTCAAGCGCACGGATTGAGAAGCTCCAACAGGGATCTACATCAAACGTTTGGATCGAGGTTGGTTATATTCTTCATTATATTAGCATTGTCATTTATATAGCATAGTTCTAAGAATTGAGTTGATTTCTGGTAGTCATCCGTCTATTGTGGTCTACCCCAAGCCATAGTGAGTTTTCTCCAACACAGAAATGGCGACTCCGCTGGGGAAAACATCCATTTTGGGGATTTTTTGAGCATTAGTCCATAATTAGAGTTGTTGTTTGTCGAAGCTCTGTGTCACTTATTTTCCGTTGAGATACACTATAGAAAACTTGCTTTTTCTGAGCCATTAGACTCTCTGTTTGCCAATTTTCCTTTCCTCACCTGCGGGCTAGCTCAGCGTTGCCCGCGTATACCTGCCTCTATTTACTCTGCTGCTCATGGGTACCCGCAGGTATTCCTTCGATAGTAGCGTACAACTCCGGCTTTGGTTGATTTATGACCTTTGGTTGTTGCTGGGTTGGTTTTGGTTGATCCTAAGTCTTTGTTGGCCTGTTTCTTGACTGTTCCATGCCTTGGTTGTGACCAGAACTCTTCTTTTCTCTTGGTTGAGCCTTGTTGGTTTTTTACCCATTTTTGGATTTAGCCTTGTTGGTTTTTTCCTTTTGAGCTCATTCCTTTAGCTGAGTCTTACTGTTTGGTATCTTCCTGGTTGTCTTAGTGATCTCCTTGGCATATCAGTGACTAGATAGTAGGATTTTGCTTGCGTTTTTCATTTCCATACATTGAAAAGTGCAAAAAAAAAATACACATAGTTTTGCATTTTCCTTTTGTTTATAAGAGAAAATACAATTTTTTTTTTGCTTTTATGTATTGCATCTTGCATTGAGTGCTTTCTGCCTTCATTTAGATTCTGATTGTGCATTGAAAAATATAAAAGGATTGCATATTTATTTCGAAATCATTGGTTTGATTGTGCATGTTAGTGGAATTGTTTTCATTGGATAGATGAGTCTAGGATTTGACGATTTTGCATACTATTGAGTCTTACACATCACTAGTTTCACGATCATATCCCTTGAGTAATCACTGCAATTAAAATTAATGCTTAATCTTAAAATTGATTAGACCGATTTTATTTATAGGGTACACCAACTAGCATAGGTTTAGATTCTTGGAATAGATCATTGTGAGTTAACAATCCAAGAATACTAGATGAAACATTAGGTGTTTGACCAGGGAATGGAGGAATCCATGGTATATATCGGTGTTCTCAGGAAGCTCTACTCAAGACAGAGTTAAGCACGAGGTCACGGGAGGTTGGTTGAAGAGATATCCCTATGATACTAGCTGAACGTGGGAGATATTTTCAGGGTTTGTTTATATCTGGGGGTACCGGAGGTTTGTCCTCTTGTGCTTCGGGATTAGCTACCTTGCCCATACGACGGATCCCACCTGCGACTGTCCCCCTGGGCATTGGTTATATTGTGGTGACCATAGTTTCCTTACCTAGGTATTGCATAGGGTACTTGCAGTGGTTATGCTATTTGTGTCCTGAGTTAGATAGGGGTCGGACAACACAGTTGCCATTGTATAGGGACTTGACCCTATGCACGCAGTGAAGTCTAGGGGCCGTTATAACTGATTCTGTTACCTCCGGCTATAGTTTGGGAGTCTCAAGCCTCTCCTAGGCGAGACATACTAGCTCTAGTGTCGGGAGCTTAGCCACTCTCTCGGGAGCTCATTTAGCCTCCCTCAGGTCCTTATTATCAGCAGTTTAATCCCCATGGTCAAGCTTTTGGTCCATCTTATAATTCGGTTCCATACCAACCTTTTATGGGGGCTTATAATCAAGCTTTCTAGCCTCAGCTCCAGTTCCTTGCACGCTTGAATCTTCTGGATCTTTTGAAGGTCACGAATAATTCGGTGTGTCACGAACCTACTTGGCCCCTGGTCCCTACCAAGATCCCTTCGGAAATTCCTAATTTTGAGGGGAAAGGTGGTGAGGACCCAGGATATCATGTCATGAAATTTCACCTTTGGTGCTCCTCCAACTCATTGAATCACAATTCCGTTAGATTGCGACTATTTCAATGCACCCTCATGGGGGCAGCCGCGAAGTGGTACATCGAGTTTCCTGGAAACACTTATAGAGGTTTTAACGAGATCGCTTTGGTTTTCTTAGATCATTTCCAGTTGCCGGTTCGCTATGATACTGGTACTGAACTTTTATCTACCTTCCGTCAAAACAAGGCCACACATATATCTGACCACGTTCAAGAGTGGCATCGACGGAAGAGGTTAGTGAAAGCCAACATTCCTCCAGAGTTCCTGTTGGAATGGTTCCTCAAGTCTTTACTCCCATACATTGCTAAGGATGTTTCGATGTCCGGCATTGTGAATGAGGAACACGTTATCTTGAAAGTACAACAGTTAGACTTATTATACTCTTAGCCTAGCATTTTGTACGACATTATTCCTGACGCACCGAGAACACGACATGATCCCACGTCAGTTCCTGGACCGCATGCCGATGGAATCGTAGGATCCGCAAGCACTTTCCCTGTAGGTTTGGTAGCTAATCAAATGCAAAATTTGTAGCTAAACCAGTATACTCCTGGACAGGTTCACACCTTGACCACTTCCACCCCATCGTCTGATGTACACAGTGTGCAAACGATGAACCAATCAGGTAACCAGCAACCTGGTGGTAAGATAAAGGGGAGAAATAATCGTAAGGGTGGAAACAATGGGAATAACAATAAAAATCGCAATACCCCCCGTAAGGATAATGCCAACCCTCCTCGGGAAGGCGAAAATGCTAGTGAGGACCATAAACCTAGGCGTAAGGTGAAGTTTCCCTGCAAGCTCTATGGGGAAGACCATCTTACTCACTTATGTACTCAAATTGAAGAAGCATCGAAGCACTTGGAATAGAGCCCAGTTGTGTTGAAGGATCCCCTACCTCATCACCAAAACATGGCTTCGCATGCTCCCACCACTGGTTATGGACCTACTGAGACGACAATGTCTTCTTGCAATACTAGTGGTTATGGATGTGTGAACATGGTTCAGTCAGAGGTTAGTGTTCCCACTCGTCAGTTTCCCACTCGTCAGTGCGATTATGATGCACCACAACCCAATTTGGGGAGTGAGCCTCCCCCTCCTCCTAACAATTCCTTGAATATCGAGAAGCCCTCTATTATGCCGCGGATACCGAAAGTTGTTCTTAAGCACTCCATGAATAATCCTAATGCTCAAGCCACCCATAAATACTCTATTGTGGAAGATTTGGGCCAAAATCCATGTGCCATGTCGGCTCTTGAAGTCTTGCAAGCCTGTCCTTCTCAGAAGCATGCTCTTTTGAGTGAGTTAGGAGTTTAGGACGGGGGAAGTCCCACTGTTATCAAGTTTGATACTACTGATGTCCAACCTCGCTTACCCTACCACGTGGCTTTTCAAATCTAGGTGGTGTGCCTTCAGAGTTTTTTCAAATGTACTATGTTTGACAAAGGTGCCTCTGCGTTAGTAATGTCGTTAACTTGTTGGAAAGCTCTTGGCTCCCCTCCTCTACTCGCGTCTAGAACCATGCTCATTGCATTCGATGGTTGGTCATTTAAGCTGCATGGAATTATCCCTTCCCTTGTTGTCTCCTTGGGAGATAAGTTTGTGCCTACTGAAGTCGAGGTGGTTGATGCGCCATCAACTACAACCTTTTACTGGGTCGGAATTGGATGTATGCCATGAAAGATGTCGCGTCCACTGTATTCAGAGTTATATGCTTTCCTCATGAAGGAAAGATAGTGACCATCGATCAGTTGGATTACGTTAACTCCTCTTCCACAGCATCCACGGGATCCATAGTCCTGCAGGTTACTCATTCTCAATCGACAACTGGGAACATGGGTGTTAGCATGTACCCTTCATTGATGGGAACTTATGATTTTGCTGCACCCGTGAATTTTATTGGAACCATTACCGACGATGCGTCTCCTCCTTCGCATAATATGTCATTCCGGACTTCCCATTTTGATGATCTGTGGACTTTACCGTCCACGAGTGCCACATTTGGTAACATTTCGCATGTCGGGATGTCTATGCCACTATCTGTAGCTGAGCTTGCTTACCAGCATATTCAACAAGCCACTGCAGATCCGTATCTCTCTTCTTCTCAGATAGTCGAGGAAGATTCCGTTACGCTGCCGGTTTGGGAAGCCAACTCCTCTTGTTCCCACGATTTCCTTGATGATACTTTGCCTTATGATGAAGCTATTATGGATGTCATGTGTGGTAGTGAGAGACCTTGGGAAGATATGCACCATCGCTCTTATTTCCTTCCCAAACTCGAACTCGCCGAATGAGAAGAGTTTAGGATGACTCTAGCAGAGATGGTTGGTCACCCTGTGGATCTTTTGGAGTCGCATGATGTTTTTGTGGAAGGGAATATGGCTAACATTTCCCCAACTACGTCAATCAATATCTCTCGTACTCCCAGAAAAGTCAAGAATGTCTACATCGGTGACGATTGCACTCCTGAGGAGATTGCTATTTACACTGTATTGTTTACAGAGCTCCGGGAAGCTTTCGCCTAGTCATATGAGGAGATGCCAGGAATAGACCCCCGCATTGTTGAACATGAGATTAGAACGTATCCCAATGCTAAACCAGCTCGACAACGCTTACATGCTGTGAACCCTAGAAAAGCAGCCGCTATCAAGGCAGAGGTGGATAAACTGCTCAAGGCTGGTTTCATCTACCCCGTTCCCCTTACCGAATGGGTGTCAAACCCCATTCTTGTGGATAAGAAGCAGGGAATGATCCATGTATGCACCGATTTTACAGATTTGAACCGTGCATGTCTGAAAGACAACTTCTCCACACCATTCATAGATCAAATCTTGGATGCTTGCGACGGAAGTGAGATTTTTTCCTTCATGGACGGATTTTCCAAATATAACCAGATTCAAATCAAACCCAAGGATCAACATAAGACAACTTTTATTTGTCCTTGGGGAACATTTGCATATCAGAAAATGCCCTTCGGCCTTAAAAATGCCAGAGCTACATTTCAGCGTGCCATGACCTACGCCTTTCATGATCTTAAAATGATTATGGAGGTTTTCTTGGATGATCTTGCTGGCCATTCTCACAAGAGGATGGGCCACCCCAAGCACCTCTGCATGATTCTCGAACGATGTATATGATACAAGATTCGATTGAATCCTAACAAATGCATCATTGCTGTAAGGACGGGTCACCTTCTGGGCTTCATAGTTTCGAAAGAGGGTATTAGAGTCGATCCTCTCAAAGTTGAGGCAATACTTTAGTTGCCTCCTCTGTGCAATTTGTTACAAATTCAGAGCCTCCAAGGGAGAGCTAGTTTTCTACACCGTTTCGTAGTCAATTATGCTAATCTTACCAAAGGTTTCACGCGCTTATTAAAGAAGGACACACCCTTTATCTGGGATGAGCGAGCCCAACAGTCTTTCGACGCCCTTAAGAAAGCTTTGGTATCGCCCCCTATGCTTAGTTCACCAGACTTCGCACGATATTTTATCCTTTATGTGGCTGCGTCTCAAGAGACGATTGGAATGGTCTTTGTTCAGGTTGATGATGCGCTTGTCGAGCATGTCATCTATTACCTTAGTCGAAATCTAGTAGACACTGAGCTAAGATATACTCATGTGGAAAAACTAACACTTGCGACTGTTCATTCAGTCCAATGGTTATGACATTACATTTTGCTTAGAACAATCACAGTTGTCGCGCATATCAATCCGTTTCAGTTCGTGCTATCACGACGCCTTATCGGGGGGAAGTACAATAAATGGATTGTTATCCTTCAGGAGTTCGATCTCGATTTTTCTTTGGCAAAATCGGTGAAATCGTTGGTGTTTGCTGAGCTTATGTCGGACCTTTCAAGACTTGATCAGAATGTCATTCATGAAGATTCCTTTGTGGATGAGCACTTATTTCTTATCTCGTCCGAGGACCCTTGGTATGGGGATGTTATTGTATATCTACAAACTTTGAAGTTTCCTCTGCACTATTCACGAGACGAGCGACGACGTGTAAAACATCACACTAAATATTATACTATCATCAATGACACTTTGTATCACTGAGGAAAGGATTCTATTCTCCGTCGTTGCTTAACTGACGAAGAAACAGAGCGGGTGCTTAATGATTTCCATGCTGGGGCGTGTGGCGGTCACTTATTCGGGCTTGCTACAGCCCAACATATTATGCGAGCTAGTTATTTTTGGCCTTCCATCTTTAAAGATTGTGTCAATGCTGTGAAGAGATGTCACCCCTGCTAGGTGTTTCCTTGGAACATATGCTCGCATCCAGCGCCCCTCCATCCGGTCGTCACCATTGGTCCCTTCACCATGTGGGGGGTGGATTTCATGGATTGCAAACCAGCTTCGGCTTGGGGGCATCACCATATCATATTGGCCGTGGACTATTTTTCCAAATGGGCTGAGGCCATGCCTACCGTTAAAGCTGATGGTGCTACAGCAGCCCACTTCGTATTCAATCAAATTATAACTTGGTTCAGTATTACGAAAGAGATTGTCACTGACCATGGCAGTCACTTTCAGAAAAAGATGATGGAGGATTTTTCTCTCAAGCTTGAGTTTCGTCAAGAACACTCATCTTATTTTCCCCAAGCGAATGGTCAAGTAGAAGCAGTCAATAAGTCTTTGAAGGCCATTCTCAAACGTACCATCCAACAAAGCAAGACCAACTGGCACATCATGTTATATCCTGCTTTGTGGGCGTATTGAACCGCAGTCAAGACTGCCACTGGATTCTCATCGTTTTAGCTAGTTCACGGTGTGGAGTCACTTTTGCCGATTGAATGCGAGATCCCTTAGCTTAAACTGGCCATAGAGCTCCTCCCTAATACGACGGGTCTTGAGAAACGTTTAATCCACCTTGAGCAACTTGACGAGCAATGTTGAGATGCCGCTGTGGCCATAGATGCCAACAAACGTTGTATTAAGGTTCAGTATGATAGGTCTATCCGTCCCCGACAGTATGCTGAAGGTGACTTGGTCCTCTTATATGACAAAGCTAAAGAACCCCTGGGGGCAGGCAAGTTTAACCCCATGCGGCACGGTCCTTACATCGTGAGGCGTGTCTTGGAAAAAGTAGCCTATGAATTAGAAGACTATGAGGGGATTGCCTTGAAGGAGCCTAGAAATGGGCTCTACCTCAAGCGGTATTACATTTGAACCTCTGGTTCAAGCTAATACTTTTGTATACTATTGTATAGTTGCTTCTGTACATAGTTTAGATTTCTTTTGGTTTTCAGGTGTGTTGATTAGCTTCCGTTTGATTGACAGATGTCAGCAGAGTTTCCTACGTTCTTAGGGTTCGCGGATGGTGCTAGCCGTCATACGCAACAACTTGCTTCTGTTTCCTGGGTTATTTTCTCTCTTGACCACCTAGTTGTGTGCTCAGGAGGTGCTTGTCTTGTTCCTACATCTAACAATGTGGCTGAGTATAGTGCCATCATTGAGCTACTTCGGGATGCTATTTCCCATGGAATCCATTCTTTAGAAGTCCACCTGGATTTACAACTAGCTGTGTCTCAGCTGAATGGGCAGTACCGTGTGCGAGATCCTACGCTACTACGGAAATTCCTAAGGGTAAGAATCTTGGAACAACATTTTGTTTCAATTACATACATACATGTTTCTAGAAGTGTTAATCATATATCTGATGCATACGCTAACTATGTATTAGATTGGAATTTGTCACATTCACCATGAAGCACACAAATAAAAGAAGACATTCATACATTTGTACATACACACATATAGTAGAACCGGAGAACCAAAGTTTTTTATAAATATGTCCCAAAATGGTAGTGTCATACAAAACTAGAGCCCGTAGCCCTAAAAAATATACATATCGATACAAAAAATGAGATCCAGGGATATCTACTCCCTACAAGGAGGCCTAGCCGTCGCCTCGACAGGATGTGTCTCGTAGAAATATTGAACTGCATTGGCTACCCACTACAGTAGCCGCACCCAGTCACCTGGAACCCCCACTACTTGGCGTTGCATGGACTCAGGTAGTCGCACCACCTCTATCTGTGGAACCCTAGAAACCATCCATGATAGGTTGCGACACAACGTCTATAGAGTGCGCTCTATTGCAGCATCAACTACCTCATCACCCCTACCCCGACGACCATGTCTCGGGAATCCATCAGGTCTCACTGGGCCCTTTTCTGCGAGCAAACAGTCAACCATTAGCATATGATACTACCAACAAAAAGATTTTTGCATTTACATCTATAATAAAAAATCCATAAAAATTTAATACACAAAAACCTAAAAAGAGTACTCACCAATGTCTTCGAACGTTGCGTCTAGTGGGAGTGGCATGTCCCTATCCTGGTGGAAGTCTATCCCTGCATAGGGGTAGTCCTCTATGGAAATGACCTGTCGGTCCCACCAGCGGAAGAATTCCTCAGTATATGGTGATGCCAGACGACCACCATCCTGTCATGTCAAGATATCAGCCCACCGGGTTAGGGATGGATCGCGGAGACTATGAGGAGGGACATCCACCCTCGGACTAAGCCCAGAAACTCTCTCAAAGAAGAAGCTGCACAAGATACTCCCATACCCGAAGTTTTTGGCCTTCCCTTCTTTGCATTCTGTCAGTTGGGTCTTCATAGACCCCAGTAGTGTAGTACACCAATCAAATACTATAGGCTACATGCATTGTGATGCGTAGAACATCACTGGCCTGGATGCCTAGTGTGGAGCTTTGGAACCCGTTATTCGCACTAAGGTAGCCACAATGATCTTCATGCTCAGATCTATTATGGAATTGATGGGCACCTGAATTCCCACCATGCGTGTGTTTGCGGGGCAATACCACGCTATGTAGTCAAGAACGGTGATCCCACCACCCACAGTACGAGACCGAAGACTAGCCTCCTCACCTCAATGGGGCAAACCGGTAATGAAGTAGATGTCGTCCACTTCCAGTGTGAGGATTTGCCCATTGAGATTGAAGTTCTGTGCATCAACATCCCAATAATTGATCAAGCGAAGGAGTAGTAGGTTTTGGGCCCTCAAACCCCCTATACTCCAAAATTTGTACAACCCACATGCTTGCAATGCCTACTGTGCTTGCACATCGTTACGCACGGCCTCATCAACTTGGTCATGCTCCCTCTCCCTCCACTCTAGAACCATCCTGGAGTGAAGAAAAACAAAGATTTTAGTGAAATGCTTTTGCAAAATCAACTTCACGGCCATACCCGCAGGCTAGTTTGTATATAGGGGCAGCTACCCACGGTCAGTCTATGCATTGACTGCGAGTATTGTGCCCTACCCATGACCCGCATAGCTATAGCCTGTGGGTAGCGCCGAAGACATTTAGGGCTTGGACAAACTAAAAATCCCATCGCTGAAAATTAAAATTAATGCATTGAAATTAAAGGTATGGATGAGACTACCAACCTGCTCCAGACGGTTCGATGAACGGACCCTTGTAGCTCCCAAAATCGACAACTCAACTTTTAGGTGAAAACTAACCACAAAATTCCAAATGGGTGAATAGTACAAATGAATTGTAAATTTTAAATTTTTATTACTATTTATAATTTTCAAGACCCACTTGTCTATAGTTTTTATCATTTGATCATTTGATGCCATTCTGGACTAATATAATGTCATGGAGTATAATTTTTAATCAGATTTCCTTGGCAAAAGCTGTTCTGGACCATTTCACACTTGGCATATAGGTTAGATGCCATTTCCACATGCATTATGCATTTGACCTTTTGAATACTTTCATAAACCCTAGGTGCGACCCCGCTTCTTAACCGACATGAAACCTTCACACTGCTATAGAAGTGTCGTTATGTGGCGGTAGGGATTTTCCGAACATGGGTACCCTAGTTAGAACCCCTTTGTGCATTTTGGTGCCCATGCCATTGTTTGTCCTTAGGATTGGGAGTCCTTTGTAGTTACGCCATGACGTTACGATAAAGACTCATACTCTACTTTGTATTATGCTGGACATCTCCCTGAAGGACTCCCCCTCAGTTATATCATCTTGTGATTGCATTGCATCATCCTGCTTGCCGCTTGAGCCTTGTGTCGTCTCCTGCTTACTCATTTGTTAGCCTGGTGCCTGAGCACTTTTCCCTGTCGAGTCCTGCAGAGCTTATATTTTCCCTTCACAATTTGATGACCTTTTGACCCTGAGGGAACATCCCCCCGAGTGTCCACATCCTCCATGCACTTCCTTGCATTGATCATAGGTATGTTCCACTACTTGGGACTAGTCTGCTTGCTATTTGACACTCGTTCCCTCACTTGTTGTACTATAAGCAATTTTATTCTTTTTCAAGCTTTCCCCAAATATGAAAAAGACCAAAAAAATCAAATATTTCAAAAAGATAGATGGGATTATGGTTACTACGTATTGTTGGAAACTATTGTGTCGCCTTTGAACAGAGCATTCATTCCACTCCGTACATTATGAGTCGGGACTATAGTTGGACCTTAGGAGCTGTACTTGTTTCTCAGTTTTCTCAACCGATTGGTTAAGCTTCCAGTCATTATGGAGCCCTTTGTAATGCCTCCTACATTGCATAGTTTATGTCAAGTCTATGCTGCCTGAGTCTATCCATCTGCTAATGCTCTTGTTCAAAGGAAGTCCTAAGCCCAGAGTCAGCCACTCCTCAGATCTCTTGACTATTGCATGTCGGTCATCCTTATTGAGTCAGTCTGTTTCACCTGAGTTCTTCCAAATATTTCAGCATAGATGGTACCTCATGCTAGTTGATGGGGGATGCCTTAATGCCCTCCTTCCAGCAAGTTTCGTTCCGTCGACTTCAACCCATTTATTCCGGAACTTGAGGCTTAGAGTTTGGTTCAGTACCTTGAGGCTTGCAGTCATTAGTGGCAGGTTCTCTCGCCATCGACAGTTTTGAGAATACATCAATGTCCCCTGATCAATGGATTCATCCTAGTGTTCGACTTCAACTCATTTATTCACACTCCGATGATTGTGCTCTGTGCCTTGATGCCCATTTTCATTATTGGTGGGTTATCTTGCGTCTGTTAACGGTATACATCATTGACCGGTAATCAGACGATGTCACATCAGGTTCGACCTCAACTCCTTTATTCACTTGATGGGACTTGCATCGTCGAAGACTTGTGTAGAAGACCCCAGGCGATAGTGGCATTCAGTATGCTACTTATGACTATGAATTTACATATGAGATATCACCTCTAAGATATCGGCAGTTTGTACCTCCAGTTTGCACCAGTTGTTTCCTTTTCAGCAGGAGACCATATCTTACTGTAGAGGGATCATGGCTATGATCACTTATGACATTTATTCACTATGTACTGCCTATTCATGGCCATTGTATCAGATTGTTGTACTGCCAACATGTATTCAGGGATATTATTGTATTATGACGAGTGAGCTGCTCTTTCCAATTGTGTCTCCATCACTCCACTTCTGAGATATATAATGTATTTCGGCCATCATAGCATAAGTCTCTGACCTCACACATTAGGGGGCATCTGTTACAACGTAATCTTCCACCTTGTGAGAATCAACACTCTTTGGCCTAGAGGATCCATTTCATTGACTCAGATCCACTTTATATCCTTCAGACATACTATTTCCTCATTTTTCCTCTGACCCGCTTGTTTCATCTCTATAGCAGGCATACCCACGAGTTGCATCACTATAGCCCATGGGTAGCATGTAAAATGGTAAAAATCACTAGTTGATTACTTTTTACTACCAAAAAGCGGTCATTGGGTGACCTTTGGCTCTCCATCTGCCCAAGAAACGCCTTGATGTGTCCTTTCACTTACCTTTGAGAGGACTATATATTGAGCACATATGGCTTATGGATGGGAGGAGAAAGAAGAGCAAGAGAACTCTAGTGGATTTTTGCCCTATCTTGAGTCTACACTCATTGATCCTTGTAGTTGTGAACCCTTTATGTTCACCTTCCAAACTCCTATCTAGTTTGAGTTTGAAGTGGTGGAGGCACAAATGGATTGATCCAGATCTTGGTTCAGATTGGTTGCTGGCAAGAGGTTGTATCACATTGTACTTCTTCTTGTTTATTAATAGAAATACTCATATTCTCGTCCATTAATGTTGTAAATGTTGTTTATCTTACATTGGGTTGCATTTACTTGTTATATCATGGGCTATTTCTATTGATGATGTTAATGTTGTTTATATATTATATGTACTTCTTGTATATTGGCTGTCAAGACTAATTTGCAGATTCAAGTGCACGGATTGAGAAGCTCCAACGGGGATCTACATCAAATTTTTGGATCGAGGTTGGTTATATTCTTCATTATCTTAGCATTGTCATTTATATAGCATAGTTCTGAGAATTGAGTTGATTTCTGGTAGTCATCCGTTTGTTGTGGTCTACTCCAAGCCATAGTGAGTTTTCTCCAACACAACTGTTCATTTGATTTCATAGTGTGTTTAAAATTTCCTGTAGTTGTTTATTTAATCTTACAGTGAATGCAAGATTTTAAAAGTTATAGAGTGCTTGAATCCTTGTTTTATCATTCAAAATTGTGATTTTTGTTCTCTCTGGAGGGTATCAAAACTTCGAAAGTCTTAGGAGTTCTAGCACTTCGTTATTAGTAGTATGTTGGAAAACACTAATTTCTGGAAGAACTCTGTTAGCTTGATTTAAGGATTTCCTTTATTTTATTCAGTAGGTTTTCATTAGTTGAGGGCCCTGATTAGTTTTTTTTTAAAATAGAGTAATTGGTTTGTAAGGAATTCTTAGGATTTTCTTGGGCTTAGCATCAGTAGTCAAAGACACTCAGAGGATTTAACATCCTACTTACATGGTCATGCTGGATAGTGTCGATTCCAGAAGAAACTAGAATTCCTGTGTATATCATTCCTTTGCATTACTTTTAGAATCACTTGGAGATATTGTTTCTGTAATATTTCAGAAGTAGGATAACTCAACAGTAGCAGACCTCACTAGAATTTACTCATGTAGTGCAGAAAGAAGAAGAGGAAATGCTGAATCAATAATCACTCATTACAAAGAAAATGGAGAAAAACTGTTGTATCATACATCAACTGTAAGCTGACACTCTGTAAAATGAATAATAACTGAATACAATCAATGAGATTTGAATGCCTCTAAGTTCATTCGAATTATCCTCAGTGTGTAGCTTGGATAGCATTGGAGACATCATCCAAACCAGTGGCAGTGGTCACAAAAGTCAAATAGTCAGTCAAATGAGTCTAACTAAGTCTAACCGAGTGCATGGGCACTGATGTAGGGAAGGAGACTCCAATGTGTGCACATGAGGAGCTGTCAGTAGTCAGTAGAGCTCAACTAGCTCTCAGTAGGTGCCTATCTAAGTGCTTCAGTCAGTTAACTGATCAATCATCCCCTGAATCAAGGAACTGAGTCATCAACCAACCAACTAACTGAACTAACTCCCAAATAGGTGGAATAAGGCGCACATGTTCTCCAGTGATGAAAACAAGGGCGCATCATTGGCTAGGAGGGATAAAACTGAGCAGAAACATGCTCCCCGGGGATGCAAAATAAGGACTAGGTGCTGGGAGACTACCATACTGATGACTGGAGAAAGTGCATGGAGATGACTGGATGCATGCAGGCATGCAAAATACAAAAATGATGGTGAGAATATTCCAACAGTTTCTGCTTATATTGTGCACAATGTCTCATCATCTTACTAGCACAGATTGATAAGTAAATGATACAAATTATGCTATATAGGTTTCTCTACAAGTAGCTTGTACGATATCTAAATGAAATACTTGTGCAATTATTGGAGTTTGTTGTTTAAAATGTAGGGGAACAATCACTTCTTCACCATAGACTAGTGTAAACAATGTTTTACTTCTTCAACCACTATAAAGATGGATTGCAACAAAAAAGCAAGAAACTTAGAAAAGCAGAAAGTATGCATAAAGGAAGGAAAGTTCATAAAAGCATAAAGAAGTAGAAAATCAGGAAAAAGAAATGGAAAAGAAGGAAAGTAGAGAAAATCCAGGAAAAGCAAGATGTTTCCAAAAGCAAAAAAGTGGTCCAAAGCAGAAAGGCAACAAAGCAAGGAAAAAATAAGGTAAAAGTTGTATATGCTTAAATCAGTCAATGAGGGCACATTAGTTGAGATGGAGGCCACATTCAATGTATATTGAGATCAATTAATGTTATAAAATAATGTGTTTCTCCCCCTCTCACATATTTTTTCCATTTGTTATTAACATTAAGAGCTCTGAAGCTTCTCAGGACTTGGGAGATGTGCCCCTAGTCACAGCTGGGAGATGTGCCCTTGCTGATATTCACTCTACTTGTGGATTCATTAAAATCATGAGGAGTAAAGAATACAAACCTGATCACTGAATCTAATTGTAGATCCCTTCCAGTGGCATCCAAGATATTTCTTGTCCAGTGTTGTAGATTCCATCCATTGGAGAATTTTCTTCAGTATTTGACCTTGCTTTTGTTCTTGGAGGTTGATAGCGACACTATGGGTATTATTAGTGCATATGAATATTTGTAATGTAATGAGAATTCTATGCTGATCACTATTTTTATGTGTCTTATATTTATACAATTTATCTTTTACATGTTAATGAGTTTTTTGTGCCTATGCTCGTTATAACACTAAAAATGACTAGTTTTCAAGAAATTGCAGTATATTGACTTATGTAAGTCCATTTATCAGTATATCAGTTGTTTCTGTTAGTATACATTATGATGAACCAATATTAGTACTTATATCATAGTTTCATGACCATTTGAGGTTATTCTAGCTGAGTAGGAAATCCTCTAGTTGAGTAGTCCAAAAGACTACTCTTCTTTTCCTGTCTTCCCAAATTGAGTTCAATGGTTCCAAATTGTCTTTTTAAGGGTGGTTATAGCTGGTTTGAGTAGTGTTAAATCTAGAAACTTCCATATTGCACCAGAAGCAGTGGATTTTCCATAGAAGTCCCAGGTCTATTGCCTTGAATCCTTGGGTTTAGCCCAAGGAGTCTACCCGAGCATGACGTACTCCCGAAAGTGCAGCTGTTGAAGTTGGGAGCTTGTTTAGGATAGTTTAGGTTTTATTGAGATTTATGCAGGTATTATAAGTCATATTTGGATGATTTGGGAGAGTTTGGGGGTGTTTTGGATTTTACTTTGAAATTCTAGTCAAATTGGCTAGTCTCTTTTGCATCAAATCCATCTACTATGTGTGTTTAATTTTCAAGTATTGAGTTAGTGTGATAGTAATCAATTTGGGTACATTACAATGGTATCAGAGCATGTTCCTCTACATCTGATCTTTAATTTTTTTGATGAGTCCAAGGAGAAATCCATCCCCAAAGAAGAAAGGCTAGAAGAATCCCCTGCAGAAGAAGAAGTTGATTCTACACAAGCCGATATTCAAGGAGGAAAATAAAGTATGAGGGAGAGTGGTAAGACTAGAGAAGAGAAGGAGGACATGTTTTCCCAAATCATTTTGGAGGTCATGGAAAAATTTACCCAAGTGCAGACCGAAACCAGAGACATATTGTCTAGACTGGTGGACAAGCATGATGGTGATTGTAGCAGTAGTGGTTCTCATCAGGAGTACAAAAAGATCTTCAAAGAAAAATTGTTCTCCAAGATTGGGCCACACAATCAACCACATGAGTACAAAGACATGATGAGACATACTATGCCCAAGTTCCTTGCGCCTAGAAAGGAGGAGCCTGAAATGCAGTTTGAAGGAGTTGAAGCCTTGGAGGTTCGACTTGTAGAATACATGGATTTAGGTGAAGATTACAAGAGACATTTGACCTTTAGGGACTACTATGAATACCAATACAAGTTCAAATCAATATGAGGCAATAGAATGGGCCCTCAAAATTCTGAATTGCAGAGAACCATTGGTAATATCTCCCATCCCTATTTTGATGGATCAACTAAATGCAATGCTAGTTCTTGGGTGCAAAAGCTTGATACATATTTTCAATTGAATCCTATGTCTAAAATGGATTCCATTAAGATGGATACCCTGCATTTGGAAGGAGATGCTAATGACTGATGGTTTCATGGTTTCACAACCTTGGGACATGATAATGTAACCACCTATGAAGAATTTCCAAGAAGATTACTGAATAGATTTGACATGAAATATCTTGAAATGTCATTGAGATATCTTGAACAATTGAAGCAAACTAGAACTCCAGATGCATACATTTCAGAATTCCAAAAGGTTGCTGTCATGGTCACTGATATTTCCGAATCTCACCTGGTTCCTCTGTTTACAGAAGGATTACTAGATCCACATAAGGGACTAGTCAAATCTCATCGACCTGCAACATTTCAGGATGCCATGAATAAAATTAGAGATCTTCAAGAGGCCATTCCTAAAACTAGATTCCCACCTAAGACAAACTTCCCTCCTAAGCTTGAGGATAAGGGATCCTTCCAAAAGGGTCTAGCTGGAAATTTTGAAAGGAATAATATTATCAAAGACCGAGATTAGTTAAGGAGGAGGAATCTGTTCTTCTCATGATAGGAGCCATGGGTTCCAGGCCATACGTGTGCTAAGGGAAAGACACATTACATTGAGGTCTTCTGAGAGAGTGAAACTGAGGAATCAATGGTCAGAACAAATGGTGGCTATGAGGCAACAGGTGAAGAACAATTTCCACTAGCAATTGGTAAGATTGCAGTAATGACCGGGGTACATCGCTTCCACACTCTCATATTCAAGGGAGTGGTTAAAGGGAAAATAGTGACAATTTTGGTTGATGGAGGTGCCACTCATAATTTCATTGATGCATCTTTAGTGGAAAGAAGGAATATGCCTACTGAAACCTTTGAAGGTTTCAGAGTCATCATACCAGGTAATAACTCCATGGACTGCACTAAATGGATTCCAAATTTACAAATAACCATATGAGATTATACCTTTACAGATAATTTTTATTTTGTTAATGTTGCCAACTCTAACTTGGTGTTGGGAGTACAATGGCTGTACTCCATTGGAGAGAATTCCATGAATTATCAGGTGCCTCAAATAAGTTTTAAAGATTCTATGGGAAAGCAGATAGTCTTGCAATGTATCAACACCTATCCTATTCAAGCAGTGTCTTCCCATAGTATGAGAGAAATATTGAGGCATGGATACATTGAATGGGATGCTGAGTGCCTCATCACCACTCAAGGAACCACCATAGATGTCTCACAACTCCCTGAAGACATCAAATGATTGCTTCGAAAGCATGGGAAGGATTTTGGAGACCTTCCATGGGAGAAGCCACCCGATAAAGGATTAAATTCCATTCATGGAATATTGGATGCAACAATTCAAAAAAGAGATTTGAAGGAACAAGAGAAGATCCATATCATATTGGATCAAATGGTAAGTGTTCTAAGAGGCAATGGTAGTAATGCACTATCAATATGTTTAGGGAGTCCTGACGTTTCTTGGAATGATAGATTGTTACAATTGATAGAGGTTATGCTTGGAGGGATGCATCACAAACAGTGGGATCCTGGCATTATCTGGTTCCCTAGTTGTAGTTGGAAAAAATGAGGGTGTATTAACCACCTTGCAATTATCAGGGATCATCCTTGAACTCAGTTGTTTCGGGTAGGTTGACCATACAACTGCATAGAAAAAATAATTATACCTCTAGAAGAGGATAATAAACAGAGTAGCAAAACAAAAGCATGGTATATTTATTTAAGTTTAGATTGGATTTGTATTACTAGTTAGTCTAGCAGCATATCTTGGGAGTTATGTATTGAGCAGAATTTGAAGCAGCACTAAAGCATAATTTGGGATGATGACCAAGTTCCTCAGTATCCATGTTGCAAACTGCTTGAGGACAAGCAATTTTGGGTGGGGAGGATTTTAATGTCCCCTCCCTGAGGATCCCATGGTCATCTTGCTACCTTATCAACCCCTATAGGTTCAAAATTTAATAAGTGAAGGGGTTAATTTTTGATGCATTAATTGTCAAGTTTAATTAATTTCGAGACTTAGGATAGTGTGCCATGTTTAAATTGTAAATATTCTTATTATTATTTAATTTTGGTAATGAGTGGATGTGATTAGGTGGCCAAGGAAGGAGCATAAGTGATATTGTAGACCCTATGATTTTTCATCCACAATGGAAACTAGAACAAAATAAGAGAAAATCAATAAAACCACTAAAAAGATGGATGGCAACACAAAAGCATAAAACTCAGAAAAGCAGAAAGCATGTAGAAAGGTAGGAAAGTGAAAAAAAGAAGCAAGAAGTAGAAAAACAGAGAAAATCTAGGAAAAAAAGATGTTTCCAAAATAATAAAAGCGGTCCAAAGTAGAAGGGCAACAAAGGAAAGGAAAAAAGAAGGAAAAGATGTAGATGCTATAATCAGTTAATGCGGGCGCATTAGTTGAGATGGATGACCACATTCAATGTATCCTGAGATAAATTCATGTTATAAAAGAATGTGGTGCGCCCCCTCTCACATATTTTGGACATTTTTTATTTTCATTGAGAGCTCTGAAGATTCTCAGGACTTGGGAGATGTGCCCCTACTGATCTTCATTCTACTTATGGATTCAATCAAATCATTGGGATTAGATCATGAAAACGTGATCATTGAAGCTAATTGCAGATCCTTTCCAGGGGAATCCATTATATTTCTTGTCCAGTGTTGCAGATTCGATCTATTGGAGCATTTTATTTAGTATTTGACCTTGCTTCTGCTCTTGGAGGTTGATAGCCACCGTAAAGGTATTATTAATGCATATGAAAATTTGTATTTTAATGAATATTATTTGATGATCACTACTTTTATGTGGCTTATAGTATTTCAATTTATCTTTTACATGTTAATGAGTTTTTTTTGCCTATGCTCGTTATAGCACTAAAATTGACTAGTTTTCCAGAAATTGTAGTAGATTGACTTTTGTAAGTCCATTTCCTAGTTAGTCAGTTGATTCTATTAGTAGAAATTCTTCTGAACCCATATCAATACTTAGATCATATTTTCCTGACCCTTTGAGTTCATTCGATCTAAGTAGGAAATACTCCAGTTGAGCAGTCCAAAAGACTAGTATTCTTTTCCTGTCTTCCCAAATCGAGTTCAATGGTTCCAAATTGTATTTTTAAGGGTGTTTATATCTAGTTTGGTTATTTTTCAGGCCAGGCACTTCCATACTACACCAGAAGTAGCGGATTTTCCACATAAGTCCTGAGGCTATTGCCTTGAAGCCTTGGGTTTAGCCCAAGGAATCTACCTAGGCATGTCGTACTCTCGAAAGTGCAGTTGTCAAGATTGGGAGATTTTTTAGGTTGATGTAGATTGAATTGAGCTTTATGTAGGTCTTGTAACTCATCTTGGGATAATTTGGCAGAGTCTGGGGGTGTTTGGGGTATTACTTTGAAATTCTAGTCAAATTAGCTAGTCTTTTTTGCATCAAATCCATCCACTATGTGTGTTTAATTTTTCAAGTATTGAGTTAGTGTGCCAGTAATCAGTTTGGGTACATTACATGTAATAAATCAAAGGAATCCATGCATTCCCGAATCCATTTGAATTCAATATTTTCTTTGAGCATTTCGTCCAAGGGGAATGTAATGTTTGAATAACATCGGATTAATTTTCGATAATACATTGTATGTCCTAGAAATTTCCTAATTGTTTTTGGGTTTATGGGGGATTTTAAGTTTATGATAACTTTTAATTTGGCCATGTCAACTTTGATTCCTTCCCTACAAATGACATGGCCTAAGAGGATCTTAATAGCCATGGAAAAGATACATTTCATTATATTTAGGGACAATTGGATTTGTCTACATATTTCTAGCATTAGATAGAGCCATTTAACATGATATCTGAGTAAAATGTATATGGTCCAATCATTGAAGTATACGTCCATAGTTTTGTATAGATATTCCTGAAAGGATTTAATGACTATTCTAGAGAAGGAAGCATGTGCATTGTTTAATCCAAAGGGGATAAATTTGTAGGAAAATGATCCAAATTCACAAACAAAGGTTGTTTTGGCTTGATATTCCTTAGCTATGGGTACTTGGTTTTATCCAGGAAATCCATATATGAACGAATAAAATTCATGCCCTATAACCTCTTTGATGATTTTGTCAACAAAAGGTGTGGGAAATGAGATGTAAGGGTTGCTATATTTAGCCATATAAATTTGATAAAGATACAGAGCTTTAGGATCATGCTTTTTATGTTGGATGACCATTGGACTAGCCCATTATGACTAGTCAAATGGGTATATAATTCTGATGGCTAACATTTTTTTCTATTTCTTTCTTAATGATGTCTTTGTACTTGTGGGATAACTTATAGGGTCTCTTCTTGACTAGTTTTGCATCTGGTAATATATTTATTTTTATTTCTCCCATTTCTTGGACAAGTCCTTTTAGGTATATGTATTCTCTAGCAAAGAAATCCTGGTATTCTCCAAGAATATTTTCTATTTCTACAGTTTGTTGTTCAGAGCAATAGTCTCGTATTTTGGCTATCTTGGTTTTGTCATCTATAGAAATGCCTACTTATTTTATTTTGATTTCTGCATTCATCCATTCTAATGATTGTGATTCATCAATCTATCATTCTCCTTATTTAAATTTTGTAAAGGACGAAGGGACATATTTTTCACCTAGCTCCATGTTCCATTCTTAGGACGATTTCACTGGATGTACAATATTAGGACGATTTTTTTTTTTTTTTTTTTTTTTTTTTTTTTTTTTTTTTTTTTTTGAATATCTTACAAGGGACATTTTTTGTTTTCTAAGTTTAAGCAGCTCACAAGTTGACTTGGTTGTTTTTGTTCAGCTGCTACATTGTTGAAAGTTGAGATCAATTCATGGTTGATTGGTATTTCATCGATATTGTCTTGTCGACCTAGTTGGTTAATAAAATTTTATAGTTATTTTATGGATTCTTTGATGTGATCCTGGGTAGGGACAAAGGAAAAGTATTTGATGAATTTTTCTTTCAACTATTGCCAATTAAATGTATCGCCCCGAGCTTCTTCAATTTTGTACCATTTATTGGGTAGGTTTTCTAGAGTGTTTGGAAGCATGTGCGACCATACTCGTTCATCATGATATCCCAATATATTCCATTATTTTTTGCAATGGATAATGTGGTTAGTGGGATCCTAACCTTGTATAAAGTTTGGAATTTGTGCTTTTGTTATCAGTTTCTTCCCACTAAATCATTCAACGAAGTATGTGGAGGCTAACATCTATGTTTGTAGCTGAGATTGATGAGTATCCCACAAATGGGAAGCTTGACCTATGAATGTTTCTACTAGACTCTGCAGTCGTCCTTTCTCTCCTATGTTCTTTGAAACTTCAATGATGTGTATTGATGGTCATTCTCATTCTTTATATCGAAGCAGAGGTAGTTAGGTTGGTTCGATGCTAGTCGACGTAAGGGTGGGGTATTATTGAGCTTTATCTTCAAGAAATTTAGTAATGGTTGTGATAGAAAATCATTTTCACATGGAGTGTCGAGGAATGGATTCAATTATCTAACGCAGTGGGAGTTGGTCTCATAATTTTCAATCTTCCAGTCGTAAAGATCAGAATCCGAGTTTTGATTGATTGACATAGGAGAACCCTAGTATAGTTATCCATTTTTATTTGGCTCAACTGAATATTGATTATTTTCCATGATTTGATATAGTCGTCTTACATCTACTTCATTGTTGCCAATTTTGGCCCAAGGTTTTCCTTCAGTTGGGTCGAGGGGTATGATAACCCTTTTTCCTTTTTCTTTGAATTTTATCCTATCTTTTTTCCAGGGACATGGAGGATTTCATTTTTCTTCTCCAAGGTCAATTGACTAATGCCAAGAGTGATTGAGATCCTTCTTTGGGATCAATTATTTCAAATTCAACTTGTGTGGATATGCCCATGATTGCGGTGTCTATATTTTTCCATATTTATATGGGATCAATTAAGGCTTGGTACACCAATTTAAGATAAATTCCATTCTCTGAAATATTTGGTCAAACCATTTTTGTAACTTCGCCATCCCTCAATCCAACTAGCAGGAGGGGACATTAACTGAATCAGGGCCTCAAAGTTTCACCCCATAGCCATAATTATGAATTTATACAACTAAAATGCATGTGCAAACATGAAAATAAAACACACAGCAGGATGAAATAAGTCCACACAAACAACATGCAATTTACATGCATAATTATCACATGAAGACAAATAAAAATTATTGCACATCAAATACATAAAAATACTTATCTTTAAACAAAGAAGATCCAAGCAACTAGCTGTGTAAGAGCATTTTTCCACCCAACCTTAGGCACTATGTCCAACATATACTCTTTCTATTGAGAGGACACCCCCAAGTTGGGATATGAGGCCACCAAGGAAAAGGAAACACCTACAAGATTCTATATCTTAGCCTACAACCCATTCTTATCACTGTGCTTAGCCAAATGCTCACCAGAGCTCTACAGGGGTCTCACTATGCCATCACAGCCATGGCATTGCTTCCAGTTTTCCCACACAACACAAGGAAGGAATTTCACTTCACTGATCCACAATTCCATCGGGAAATCCAACCCTTACAGTGCTTACGAGTGTGTGTAGTAAGAGTCCAACCTGTTGTATACTAATGGAGAAGCTCCCACAACATTATTCCATGGCTTGTCAAGCATCCAAAAGTAGAAGAACTCAATGGGTAAAGGTTCCTAGATTTCCCAACCTCCATGCTCACCTACAACCATCTATTTTCCCTTCCAAAAATGTAGCTCCATCTCCAAATTCGAATTTCTGGGTTAAATGCAGTCTAGGAATGCACATGAACAACAATGGAAAACTCTATGTAGTGTATACAACATGCACGAGAGAATGATCAAAAGAGTGTTGACTCCAAGGGTATGAGGTAAGGGTGAAAAGACAATTGACATAGAATTTGACCATAGAAGAAATAGGACTGATGACAACTGGAATAACTGTCACAACCCCCATGCTTCAATAACTACATGAAATGAATTTGCCCACCAACCTCACACATGCATTCAATGATTGGATTTAATAGCGAAGAGAAGGTGAATGGCTTATTTAAGGCACATGGCAGATTTTTGGATGATTTCTAGGGTTGACACATGGTAACATAGGATTTGGTTTCCCCATGGGCCCCCCTTTCCTCTCCCCCTCTAGTGGAATCATATCCCCTCTAGTGCTCTTTACACAACCATCTTCGACCATTTTATTAATTTCCAACATAATATTTACATACATTTCGAATTGGCATGGTAAGCTAATCATATTGTCCAAATAAAATTATATACCTCATACATGCTTAGCCATTCTGTAGTCGGGCCTTAGCCTTGATCTCCACACTAGGAATCCATACTAGCATATTTACATGATTTACATAATTTTGAATAAATACATTCCAAGTAAAAACTGGGGGTATTACAATCCCCTCCCCCTTGGAATAACACAGTCCTTGATGTTTTCTCAAAATCAGAAAAAAAATGGGGATGCCTCTTTCATGGCATCCTCCAACTCCCACGTAGCCTCATTGGGACCGAAGTGCTTCCATTTCACCTTTACTTATCCGATGGCTTGGTTCCGGAGCAATGCTACCTTCTTGTCTAGGATGCATAGTGGCTTGGTTTGGAACTCTCCCTCAGGTTCCACCTGAATCACATCCCAATCAATCACATAGTTAGGATCATGTACATATTTCTTAAGTAAAGAAACATGAAAAACATTATCAGCTCTAGTGTTATAGGAAATGCAATTTTATATGCAACTAGCCCTATTCTTTCAAGCACTTCAAATGGCCCACAATATCTTGGATATAGATTGGCACAACTTCCAAGCTTCAATGAACTCTTCCTTGGACTCACTCTAAGGTAAACATGATCCCCAACACCGAATTATCTATAAATTCTGTTCTTATCTGCATAGATTTTCTGCCTATCTTGGGCTGCCTTTAAATTTTGGCTAATTTTTGCAACCTCTTTTTCCATTTCCTTAAGCAATTTTGGCCCAGTTACAATTCTGTTTACTGGATTATCCCATGTCATTGGTGTCCTACACTTTCTTCCATATAAAAATTAAAATGGAATCATGCCCAATGAAGCTTGCTACCCATTGTTATATGCAAATTCTACCAAGTGTAGATAATCTTCCCACTTGGATGGTTTGTCCATCACATACACGCGAAGCATGTCTTCAAGAATCTAATTTACTCTTTCAATTTTTCATCTGTTTGTGGATGGTAGGTAGTGCTAAAATTCAATTGTGTTCCCAAGTTTGCAAAAATACTTTTCCAAAAATATGAAGTAAATTTGGTATCTCTTCCTGAAATTATTTCCTTAGGAAATCCATGCAATCTGAAAATTTCCTTCATGAAAATCCTTGCAATGGAATCTACTTTATATGTGGATTTAACTGGAATAAAGTGTGCTGATTATGACAATTTATCCACCACAACCATGATGGAATCATGTTGTTTCATATTCATTGGCAACCCTGTAATAAAATCCATGGAAATTACTTCCCATTTCCATTCTAGAATTGCAAAAGGATGCAACAAACTTGCTGGGTGTTGATGCTCAGCTTTCATTTGCTGACACTTCATGCATTTAGATATATACTCAACAATATCCTTTTTCATTCCCGGCCAAAAATATTGCTTCCTAGATGTAGCAATTGTTTTCTGATATCTTGGGTGAGAAGAATATGGCATTTTATGGATTTCAACCATAAAAATTCTCCTCAAGGATGCCACGTATGGAATATAAATTTTGTTTTTATAAATAAGAAGTCCATCTTCTTCAAAATGATACCCTTCATACATCTTTTCAAAATTTTGCTACTAATTTTTTTTTATTTGCACATACAATTAATCTTCAACAAGAGAATTAACAATCCACTGTCTTAAATCTTATTGGCAAGTTGTGATGGTTTCCACATGCATTTCATACACCTTTCTGTTGAGTGCATCAACCACTTTATTTTGTTTTCATTTTATGTGTTTGATTTCAAAATCAAACTCACATAAAAATTCCATCCATCTAACTTTCCTGGCATTTAATGTTGGCTGCTCAAATAAATATTTCAGACCACAATGGCCTGTCCTCAACTCGAATTTTCTTCCCATTAAATAGTGTCTCCACATTTTAAAGCATCCACTATGGATGCAAGTTCTAGATCATGTGTGGCATAATTCTTTTCATGCTCCTTCAATTTCCTAGACTCATAACACACCACATGATTTTCTTGCATGAGAACTCCTCCAAGTCCCTTTTTAAATGCATCTATACACACAACAAATTCCTTTCTAAGTCTGCAATTTTCGGAATTGGAGCACTTGTAAGGAGCTTCTTCAATAGCTAGAAGCTTTCCTCACATTTACACGTCCATTCAAATTTCATTCCCTTCTTTTGCAAAGAAGTGTTTGGGTGTGCAACCTTGGAGAATCTTTCAATGAATCTTCTATAGTAACCGACAAGACCCATAAAAGACCTCACATCTGTCACATTCTTTGGAGTTGGCCAATTCATAATGGATTCAATCTTTTTCGGATCTATCGATATTCCTTTTTTTGAAATAATGTGACTCAAATAATGAATTTTATTTGTGTAAAAGTCACATTTGCTCAACTTTGCATACAAAACAAGTTATACAACTTGACAAGAACTTTATACTCAAAACAAGAAATCTAGCCATAAAAACTCATATTTTTGCATCAAAACCACCAAAAAACAACCCTGAATAAAAAAGTGGTGCTACCTGTAGCACCACTTTTTTTTTCCGGAGCTAAAATTACAACTTTTTGCTAACCTCGGGTGGTGTCACTGTAATCAAAACCATAAAATACACCCCGAATCGAAAATGGTAGCACTCATTTTTCACACATTTTTCTTTTAGAGCTAAAATTGCAACTTTTTGACATTGCCACCTTAACAGTCGCCGCTTTTGCAATGCGAATGTCAAAATCAACATATGGCTCGAAATGAGGTGCTACCAATGGCACCTCTTTTCTTTGTCGGATTAAATTTGAGGACGTTTCTAAACAATGCCCTATATATATATATATATATATATATATATTTTAAATCTCTATAAAAGTGAAAAAAATATAATAGTTTCAAGAAAAGAGAAACAAATATTCAAAAAATACCTTTAAAAAATCAAATATGAAAAAAAAAAATGTTTTGAATACATTTTGGAAAAACAAAAAAAACAAAAAGACAAAAAAAACCAAAATGAAACGAAACACAATTAAAAATGTTAAAAAAAAACATAAAAGAAAATAAAAGAAAATAAAAACCTAACTAAAAGAAATAAGTAATAAAAAACTTAAATTTAAAAAAAAATAATAAGAAGAATAAATAAATAAAAATTTGAAATTTGAAAAAGACAAAAATTAAAAATAAAAAATAAAAAACAAACATTAAAATATAATAAAGTTATAAAAGAGTATACATTTTTATAAAGGGGCACGTGAAGGGGATATAAAGAAGCACGTGAAGGGAATATGGGGTGGGTAGTGGAGTTAGGTGGGGAGGGTGACGTGAGGGGAGGGGAGGGGAGGGGAGGGGAATAGGGTTGTGAGGGGGGGTTTGGATGGGGAGCGATTCTCAGGGGAGGGGAATAGGGTTGTGAGGGGGTCTTGGATGGCGGTGCGATTCTCAGGGAAGGGGTAGTGAGTGGGTGGGAGGGGAGTGTGAAGTGGGGAATGGGGTAGTGAGTGGGTGGGAGGGGAGTGTGAAGTGGGGAATAGGGTTGTGAGTGGAGGTTTGGATGGGGAGCGATTCTCGGAGGAGGGGAGGGGAGGGGAGGGGTGGTGGATGGGGAGCGATTCTCGAGGGGGGGGGGGAGTGTGAATTGGGGAATAGGGTTGTGAGGGGGGGGTCATGGATGGCGGAGCGATTCTCGGAGGGGAGGGGAGGGGAGGGGGGGGGGGGGGTGAAGTGGGGAATAGGGTTGTGAGGGGGGGTTTGGATGGGGAGCGATTCTCAGAATCGCACCGCCATCCAAGACCCCCTCACAACCCTATTCCCCAATTCACACTCCCCTCCCACCACCACCCCATTTTTGTTTTGTTTTGTATTTTTTTTAAATTTGTTTAAAATATGTTTTTTTTAATGTTTTGGTTGTTGTAAGTGTGTTTTTTTTCTTCTTTTTGTTGGTTAAATTTGTTAAAATTTTGTTTTCTGGTTTTGTAAATATTTTTTGAATTTTTTAAAAATATTTCCAGGAAATGGTTTAAAAATGCTTGTAAATTTAATTCGACAAAGGAAAGGGGTGCCATTGGTAGCACCTCTTTTTGAGTCATTAGTTTATTTTAGCATTGGCGTTGCAAAGCTGTTGGTTGTTGAGGCAACACTGCCAAACAAGTTGCAATTTTAGCTTCGGAAAGAAAAAACATGTTATACTGATAACACCACTTTTCGATCCGAAGGTTTATTTTATGATTTTTATTACAACGTCACCGTGCTACACTGCTCAGGGTTTCCAAAAATTTGTAATTTTAGCCTCGGAAAAAAAAGTGGTGCTACAGGTATCACCACTTTTTGATTCGGGGTTGTTTTTTGGTGGTTTTGATGCCTATAAGAAAAACGAGAACAATGTCAGGTTCTCGTCAAGTTGTATAACTTGTTACAAATTATGCTCCCTTAAAAATTGCAAATCCATTCTCAAATGCTCTTCATGCTCCTCTCCATTCTTAGAGTAAATAATAATTTCATATAGAAAAACAAGAACAAACTTGTCCAAATATTTGTGGAAAATGCTATTCATGAGACACATGAAGGTAGCTGGTGCATTAGTGAGCCCAAATGGAACCACTACAAATTCATAGTGTCCATACCTTTTCCTAAAGGATGTCTTGTGAATGTCTTCTTCCTTGATCCCTACTTGATGGTAACCAGACCTCAAGTCAATCTTTGAAAATACCTTTGCCTCCCTCATTTGATAAAAATATCATCAATTTGGGGCAATGGGTACTTGTTTTTCACCGTCACTTTATTCAGCTTCCTGTAATCAATACATAACTTGAGTGTACCATCTTTCTTCTTTACAAATAGTACTAGTGCTCCCCATGGAGACACACTTGACGTTATGTACTTATTTTTCGATAACTCTTGCAATTGCATTTTCAACTCTAATAATTATGGTGTACTCATTCTGTAAGGTGTCTTAGAAACTAGTGTAGCTCTTGGCACAAGATCAACTGTGAAATCAATGTCCCTCTTGTGAAGAAGTCCTGGCACTTCCTCAGGAAACCCATCCATGAATTCTTGTAGCACATGATAGTCTTCCAATTTTCGAATTTGATTTTCTGATTTGTCCAATATATGGGCTGCATACAATTGACAACCTTTCGTACAAAACTTCTTCAGTTGCATGGATGAAATATGCCTAACATAAATTTTCTTTGGAACTCCTTTCACAACCCTTGGGTGTCCTTCATCATCAATGCATTCAAAAATCTTGTTGTAGCAGTCAAGTTTAACTCTATGTGCTTCCAATCGATCCATTCCAATGAGAATGTCTTATGAACCAAGTGGTAAAATATTCAGATTTGCACAAGTGGACAAACCACCAATTTCTAATGCACATTTATCCACCATCTCATTAAATTTTCTCTTGGTTCCTATGGCTAGTTGGACCAACCATGATTTACTATGCTTGGTTTTCTTGAAAGCACAAATATCAACAATTTTAGGATTGATATAATTGTGAGTAGATCTAGGGTCAATCAAAATAGAAATAGATTGCTTATCAATCTTACCTTCAATCTCAACCACAGTTCATTGATGATCTGTTTGGCGGTCTTCTAGTGCTGCATAAATCCCAGGGACAGTCGTTGCCACTTGACCCACAGTTTCAGCTTCTTGAATGTTGTGAACTTGCTTTGCACTCCCATTCTGATGTGGAGAATTTCTAAGCAAATGGTCCTCTCCACATCCCCAACATTGAAGTGGCTCTCTTGGATTGTCTCCCATCATCTTCGCTGGATTTGTCACAACTTGTGGTTTTTGCCTTGGCTGATTTCTGAAATGAGGAGGATTGAACCCCTTCTTTCTTTGATCAAACTTCTCATTCTTCTTGTCCTTCCATGACTTATGGAATTATGGTTTACTCTTGGATTGATCATAACAATACTTAGCCTTTCTTATGGTCTCATCTAGACTTTTGAGGCTCATCAAACTCAATTATATCTTTGTAGGATTGAGGAAACGACTTAGAAAACACTGAATTTTGACTTTATCATCTCTGATATACTTGACATATCTCAGCAGCTCCAAGAATTTATTTGCATATTCTTCCATATTCATTTGTCCCAACTTCAACTCATGGAATTCTTTAATTTTTCCATCATAGTACCTATCAGAGAGGTACTTTTGCTTGAAGTATTTCTTGAATTGCTTCCACACAATCTTCCTTTCAGTGATCTTCTTCACTTTCCTAAGGTGATCCCACCATATAGATGCTCTTCCATTCAGGTTGAATATTGTTAAAATTCAATATGCTAAGACAGAAAATAGCAGCATTACATTCCATTTTACAATAATAGCATATACAGGATCACTGAAGAAACAACAAGCATAGCATAAACACAAGAGACAGAGATTTATCCTGGGAAACCCTCATGGGGTAGAAAACCCAACAAAGCTTCCTCAATATAGATGACCAGCAATATACAAAGATGAAACCCTGAGACATGATCTCCTCCTCCACAATAGCAGACCTCTTCTCCACAACTGCGCTATCTTCAAGTGAGTGAGTGTGTCAAATGAGGAACACACCTCCTCTATTTATACACTACTCTGATATGTATTTTACACAAGTACATGTAGGCTCGTATTTAACCATTAGGTTAAATACCCCATTATAACTGACTGGGCCGACCCCCACATGGTGGGTCTAATAACCCTAGTTACCACAACCAACTTGGAGGAATAAACATCTCCAGATTTATAGTATAATCACATCGGAGGTATGGAACATCTCCGGAATAAATAATATACAAATATAATATTCTTTGAAGTTACAATATTTCAACACTCCCCCTTAACGAGAAGGATATTATAACAGTATCTACACAAGCAAGGAGTCATCAACATCATACATGATACATCTATAAATCATTGGAAGCTTTCTTAACATCATCAGTAACTCAACCAGTTACTGGAACATCAACATCTTCAGTACTGAGTCTTTATCTTCTGCAGCACTCGAACAACTATAGCAACATCAACGTCTGGATCCTCACGATCATCAACATCATCATCACACGATCATCAGCATCGTCATCTCACGATCATCAGCATCGTCATCACACGATCAGCAGCATCGTCATCACACGATCATCAACATCGTCATATCACGATTAGCAGCATCGTCATCACACGACCAGCAGCATCGTCATCACACGATCATCAGCATCGTCATCACACGATCAGCATCGTCATCATACGATCATCAGCATCGTCATCACACAATCATCAGCATCGTCATCACACGATCAGCATCGTCATCATACGATCAAAATCATCGTCATCACACGATCAACATCGTCATCATACGATCAACAGCATCGTCATCACACGATCATCAACATCGATCATCAGCATCGTCATCACATGATCATATTACAGGATGATCAATCCTGCTCTCTTTAGGACATAGGTCCATGGATGATACAATCCAGATCAAGTTCCAGGATGATCAATCCTTATCTCTTTAAGACAAGTCTCATGTCTAGGGACGATCTAATCCCAACCACAGTGCCAGTCCTTTTTCATACTGGATGTGACCTAGATCATATCTAGGATTTACCGCCACAGAGCCAGTCCTCTTTCATACTGGATGTGTCACGTCTACAGAGCCAGCCCTGTTTCATGCTGGATGTATCACATCTACAGAGCTAGCCCTGTTTCATGCTGGATGTATCACATCTACAGAGCCAGCCCTGTTTCATGCTGGATGTATCACAACTACAGAGCCAACCCTGTTTCATGCTGGATGTATCACATCTACAGAGCCAGCCCTATTTCATTCTGGATGTATCACAACTACAGAGCCAGCCCTGTTTCATGCTGGATGTATCACAACTACAGAGCCAACCCTGTTTCATGTTGGATGTATCACAACTACAGAGCCAGCCCTGTTTCATGCTGGATGTATCACAACTACAGAGCCAGCCCTGTTTCATGCTGGATGTATCACAACTACAGAGCCAGCCCTGTTTCATGCTGGATGTATCACAACTACAGAGCCAGCCCTGTTTCATGCTGGATGTATCACAACTACAGAGCCAGCCCTGTTTCATGCTGGATGTATCACATCTACAGAGCCAGCCCTGTTTCATGCTGGATGTATCACAACTACAGAGCCAGCCCTATTTCATGCTGGATGTATCACAACTACAGAGCCAGCCCTGTTTCATGCTGGATGTATCACAACTACAGAGCCAGCCCTGTTTCATGCTGGATGTATCACAACTACAGAGCCAGCCCTATTTCATGCTGGATGTAACCTAGAGCAATTCTAGGATTTGTCACGTACATTTTGAACCGAGGTCCAGGGACGATCCATTCCTATCGTTCTGTTATCGGAGACCTCATGTCTACGGCTCTTCTTTAGGACTGAAGTCTGGGAATGATCCAATCCCCTCACATGTTCACTAAGAACTTCATTTTCGAAGACATACGTCTACGGATCTTCTTTCGGACTGAAGTCCAGGAATGATCCAATCCCTTCACATGTTCACCAAGAACTTCATTTTCGAAGACATACGTCTACGGCTCTTCTTTCGGACTGAAGTCCAGGAATGATCCAATCCCTTCAAGTCCACCAAGGACTTCATTCTCGGAGACCTCACGTCTACGGCTCTCTTTAGGACTGAAATTCCAGGGATGATCCAATCCCCTCAAGTCCACCAAGGACTTCATTCTCGGAGACCTCACGTCTACGGCTCTCTTTAGGACTGAAAGTCCAGGGATGATCCAATCCCCTTAACTGTCCATTAAGAAATTCATTCTCGGAGACCTCACGTCTACGGCTCTCTTTAGGACTGAAAGTCCAGGGATGATCCAATCCCCTCAAGTCCACCAAGGACTTCATTCTCGGAGACCTCACGTCTACGGCTCTCTTTAGGACTGAAAGTCCAGGGATGATCCAATCCCCTCAAGTCCACCAAGGACTTCATTCTCGGAGACCTCACGTCTACGGCTCTCTTTAGGACTGAAAGTCCAGGGATGATCCAATCCCCTCAAGTCCACCAAGGAATTCATTCTCGGAGACCTCATGTCTACGGCTCTCTTTAGGACTGAAAGTCCAGGGATGATCCAATCCCCTCAAGTCCACCAAGGACTTCATTCTCAGAGACCTCACGTCTACGACTCTCTTTAGGACTGAAAGTCCAGGGATGATCCAATCCCCTCAAGTCCACCAAGGACTTCATTCTTGGAGACCTCACGTCTACAGCTCTTTTTAGGACTGAAAGTCCAGGGATGATCCAATCCCCTCAACTATATTCTCATCTATACAGGTACAAATATCCAAGAGCATGTATCACATCAAAACATGTATACATCACTAATCAAAACATGTATACATCACATCAAAAAACATGTATACATCTAGCATGTATTCTCACTAATACATCTAACATCAAAACATGTATACATCACATCAAAAACATGTATACATCTAAAATAAAAGATATATAAGAGTTCTAAATCTAAATAATTCTAAGTAGCTAAGTGCAGTAAATAGGTAACCTCATCATTGATGAGATAGACTTGTTATCAGATACTATGCTACTCCCCCTTTCGAGGAGGGTCCTTCTGGACTATACCAAGCTTGTCTCGAAAGTATTTAAACTTTACTCGAGACAGAGGTTTAGTCAAGATATTAGCAATCTGATCCTCAGTGCTTATATACTCGAGCTTGATAGCTCCTCTCTGCACCATATCTCGTATATAGAAGTATCGGATCTCTATGTGTTATTGACTTATTGTGGAATACAAGATTTTCTATCTTGATTCATTTCTAAGTCAAACACTCCATATAATAGCTTCTGAAGCCACACTACTTCACAGCTGGTAGAGCAGACAACTATATATATATTCTGCTTCAGCAGTACTGAGAGCCACACTAGATTGTTCCTTGTTGAACCATGAGATCATGGCAGCTTCAAGACTATAACATCCTCTCGATGTGTTCTTCCTGTCTGATACACTTTCTTCCCAAACACCATCTGAGTAGCCATCTGAAGTCATGATCTCCAAGATAGCATAGATCAAAGTCTATCGTATCCTTTATGTACCTCATCACATGCTTTGCAACTAATTTGACCAATACTTTGGCACAACACTTTCCCATATCCTGTATGCATACAATGGCTATCTAGATGCCTTCCATCTCTACCAGATCATACTATCGAGAGTGTGCACAACTCTCAGCATGTCAGCAAAGAGGTTTCATTCTAGACAAGCAACAATGGAATGTTTGTCCAATTTACCAATCATATGCATATTAGTAGTATACTATTCAATGTTCTATGAATATTTACACTCAGCATGATATATTATAGGAATACAAATATGCATACAACCTATTACATGCAATATCATTTACTATTTCAAATAACAACTCAAATACTTATCTTTTATGTTTGTGTGGTTGCCTCCCGCTTGATCTTTTGTATGTCTTTTGAACTTCTATTCATTCTGTACCACTGTGCATGTTCAAGTGTCATCCTCATGATCTCATACACAAACATACACCCATTAGTATGTTCTAAATGTTATCAAAACATTATAGTTCTAAATAATCTTGAGAATGTATAGTCATGATTATAGTTAATAAACATTAGTATTCAAGATTTCAGGGAAGTCTTCTTTTACTCATGCATATCATCACTCAAGATAAAAGACATAATATGCATAATCCCTTGATTACTAACTTTATGAATAAGCATAACCAATCATAACAAGTATACTTATATAAGGGATCCTAACACAAGGTAAGATTCATGGGAAACATACCTGGGTTAGTATACCTACTTAGTTATGTACAACATACCTAAACAATCTCTTCAATGATTTAGAGATCCTGAGCTAGAACCTGCATGTCTCATAGGTTAAGCATAATATAACAAAGTCATACATACCTCGTAAGTAGAACAAAGATTATGGATTAGTCTTTGTCTTCATGTTTTCATGGTCATGGAACCTGATTTGTCTTTTGTGATGTACCTGTATCTTGTTAGCAGACAACATCAACCTCACACAACATCATAATGCATTAGTACAATCATAAGTGTCAACACCCTAACCAATGAATATCTTCTATCATGCATTCACAATTTTGTTAAGGTGATACAACAAATCTAAAATCAAGATTGTACTTACCGTAATAACATGAAGACAAACATACCATAAACTTAATCATGAACAAATCTCAAAACATACCTCGATGAGTCATACCTGTCGAGATCGCTTGTAATCTCCTTATGTAAAGCCTTAGCCTCATCTCCCTCTGAAACAGGAACTCCTTCACTTATGCAGGTGACCAATCCATCTTCTTCTAGGATTAACCCTATCCACTTGATTTGCAAGAACTGGACCTGGAGCTGGATATGGGTTTGTCAGAGAAACCCCAAAAATTCAAATTTTGAATTTCAAACTTCTGAAAGGATAGAAATATGCGACTTAATGAGCTGATCAAACTGATATATTCAGAATTTGAAAACTGCAAAGTTTCACTCCTCAATTTTGCCTTTGAAACTTCTGGATTCACTGGACGTAACCCTGAACTGGGGTTTGATGAATCCCACTCTTCTGCCCAATCAAAATGTTTGATCCAAATCTCTAAGCTTCTATTTTTCTGAGGAGCTTTCAGCCATGGTCACGGATTTAAAAAATTCCCATTTTTACAGAAGCCCTAATTTTCCACTTTTCTGATCAAAGTCCCGAACTAGGGTTTGATCAAGCCCGGCCTTCTGCCCAACCAAAAAAATCTGATCTTGGTCTCTAAATTTCTATTTTGATGAGTAGCATTCAGCCGTGGTCTCCGTTTACAAAAATTCCAACTTTCTTCAAAGCCCTAAATTTCGGAAGCCATGAATGAAGGTACTCAAAAATAATTCTGTTTTGACAGAAATATGTACCTGATTGTTTCTGGTGTAACTCCAAACTTTTCAATCCATAGGGTCTGAAAAAGTTTTCTGAGATAGCCTGACCTGTTATCTTTCCATCCTGACAGGTCTGACCTCAATTGGATTCTCTGAGAGAGAGTTATGTCAAATGTCGCAACGTGACCTGTTTTGGGATAAAACAGAAGAGCGAACTTGTACGGTGTGCCACGTGTCACTGTTTGAACTTCGGCCTCTGAATTTTTTTTTTCTGAGGTAGCTCGGCTTGTTATCTTTCCATCTTGATAGGTCTGAACTCAATTGGACTCTCTGAGAGAGAGTTATACCAAGTGTCGCAACATGACCTGTTTATGGGATAATACAGGAGAGCAAACTTGTATGGAGTGCCACGTGTCACTGGTTCAACTTCGGCCTCTGAAAAAGTTTTTCTGAGATAGTACAGACTGTGTACTACCTGTCACTTTTTTACGAAATTTCATTTGGAGCTTCCTAGCCCAAGATATGACCTTTTTCCCAAGGTCACCTGATTTTGACTCAGATCTGGAAGAGGCAGAAACCCTATATTGTACAGATCATAAATCACAAAGTACAACGAATTAGAGGTTGTCCTTTGGACACAAGGTACCTAGAGATTTAAGCTTCGTCCTGTAACAATTTCAGATCCGAAAACTTCGCGAAAACGGATTTATAGCGAAAGTGCTACGATGACTGGTTTTTGCTATGTAAAACCCTATCCTTCAAATTGTCGTAAGTAAAGCAAGTGTCGTAAGTGCCATACCTTGCCTTCCTTCAGGTTAGCTCTGATACCATGTTAAAATTCAATATGCTAAGACAGAAAATAGCAGCATTACATTCCATTTCACAATAATAGCATATACAGGATCACTGAAGAAACAACAAGCATAGCATAAACACAAGAGACAGAGATTTATCCTGGGAAACCCTCATGGGGTAGAAAACCCAGCAAAGCTTCCTCAATATAGATGACCAGCAATATACAAAGATGAAACCCTGAGACATGATCTCCTCCTCCACAATAGCAGACCTCTTCTCCACAACTGCGCTATCTTCAAGTGAGTGAGTGTGTCAAATGAGGAACACACCTCCTCTATTTATACACTACTCTGATATGTATTTTACACAAGTACATGTAGGCTCGTATTTAACCATTAGGTTAAATACCCCATTATAACTGACTGGGCCGACCCCCACATGGTGGGTCTAATAACCCTAGTTACCACAACCAACTTGGAGGAATAAACATCTCCGGATTTATAGTATAATCACATCGGAGGTATGGAACATCTCCGGAATAAATAATATACAAATATAATATTCTTTGAAGTTACAATATTTCAACAAATATAGCCACTCTTGCTTTCATATTTCCAGAGTAGTCTTGGACTTGGAAGTACTTCTTGATCCCAAGAAGCCAAGCTTCAACTTCTTGACCAAATTTTATCTCACCATCAAATGTAGGAGGTTTTGACTTCCTAAATTATTCATGTGAGTATTTCTTTGAAGACCTCTTCCTCTTATTCTTATGAGATGAAGATCTTGATCCTTCAGTGGAATCCTTAGACTCAAATGACTCACTAGAAGATATTTTTGGAGTATATGACCCGCCTCTAGAAACTCTTCTTGAACTATGGGACCTCTTGTGAGAATTCCTCCTTGAGATACTCCCACTCTTCTCCTAATTTTCTGAGTGATGTCCAGAGTTAATATTTCTCTGAATGTCTGTCAGAATTTGGAGCATAGCTGCATCCAATTGATTCTGCTCTTCTTGAGCTCTAAGAAACCTCTCATTGTCTGCTCTATAACTTTGTAGCTCCACGCTTAGGCTCCTCATGGTTTCTGCAATGTCTAGGGGAGTCACTTGATTTCTCCTACCATTGGATTTTGTCTCTTCATTCTAAATCTATATATTTTCTCCCATTGCATCTGCCTCAACTTCATAAGGACCATGTGCATCATCCATGATGATGACCTTTTTGTCCCAACCAAGATCAGAGGTTTCTCAAATGCACTATACTCACTCTTGACCCTTTAAAAGTCACTGATATGATTCTGAATCCGCAAAAGTATTGATATAAACACATATTTATTACAAAATAAAATTCAATTTTCATCTATTCTGGAAATTACCCATATTGATAGTTTTTGTCAATTATGGCTACAAGCACTTTTATAATCAAATTATAAAAGAATATGAATCTCCAATTCATAATTTAACTCTGTGAAATTGTTCCCCATTGGACAAGCTTTCCAATGACTGTAAGTATGCTCAATTCTGATTTCCGAGAACAAAGTTACAGTCCTTGAAAATTGTCAATTTGGCCCAAATTCTGCACTTTCCCTGTAGGTGCATTTAACCCAAAAGGCCAAATCCAGACATCTGCATAAGATCATCCATGGAGAACCAGGATACATTCCTTATTGGTTTAGATAATAGGTGTGACTATGATTACTCAACAATTTTCAGCTCTCCAATTTGATGCTTCAGTCACCTGCTATAAACTTCTGGGATTGACTACTTTTGTATTTTTCCACTTTTTCCAGACTTAGGAAAAGAAATTATGCAGTCCTGTAGCATCCACGCTCATAATACAAAATGTGGCTAATTTCTGCTGCTCTAATGGTCGCTACTAAACCCCACATCTAGCTTGTTGATTAAAAAAAGAAAAATGGGGGTCAAGTGGGATTTCCCCCTTGTAGCCTCAGGGCGTCGAGGGCATAGCCCTTTTTTTTTGTTGTAAATAGGTCAATTTCGCGCAATTAGATGCATAAGAAAATCTGATTTTTCTGCTGATGTGGAAAGGGTGCCGACGTGGCCCGACACGTCCCTTCCGAGGTGTCAGATATGCCTACCTATCACCCTGTGATGAAACCATGACAGCTTCTTCCCACCACTAGCCCGCCACACCACCATACACTCGACTTCGGGCATTGGAGGTTTCCCCTTTACCATAAGTGGTAACGCACCCCCACAAAGCAGTTTTGGAAAACAACTCTTGGGGAGGCATGATCAATCAAAAGAGGCCACGTGTCCTGGGCATTTTTGGGCACAATGCGCCCCTCATCCCGTTTTATCCGTCGATCACTTTATCGACGCACGATGAGTTTGGACCGTTGATCTTCTATAAGATTCGATAGTCAGATCTCTGCACGTCTATTTCTAACCACCACTCACTTTCCCAAGGCACGGTGATCCTCGACCGTCGATCTTCCTCTTCATTCGATGGTTAGATCTCATCCACCCACTATTAACCATCGTGCAATTTTCCCATGTGTTGTGAGCCAAGACCATTGATTTGCCACACCATCCAACGATCGGATCTACACCCACCGATCCCTTAGTTCTATGCCTTTGTCACATGTTCCCTCAAGTTTAGCACTGGGGTGCTAAATTCCTACGAGTCATTGGGTTGGATTCTAGTACTCATGTGTGAATGTTGTCGGTCCACCTCATACCTCCGACCCACATGGCTCCTCCTTGTCACTTGTCCATGTTGCGCAGATGGGGCCCACTTAAAAATTTCCCCAAATTTATAAATTTCGGATTTAAAATCAAAATTACTGCTGGACCTTTATCTGTCCCTTAATAGAACCTGTTTTACACAAGGAAATTTTTTGATTTCTTCCTATAATTGTGCATTGATCATGGCCGATACGACCCCGGTATTACAACCATAATCTCTAATACCACTCTGTAACGTCCCCATCCATCAATCTAGCTAGCAACTGGGGACATTAATTGAATCAGGGCCTCAAAGTTTTGCCCCATAGCCATAATTAGAAATTTATATAGCTAAAATGCATGTGTAGACATGGAAATAAAACACACAGCGAGATGAACTAAGTCCACACACACAACATGCAGTTTACAGGCATAATTATCCCATGAAGACAAATAAAAATCATTGCACAACAAATACAGAAGAATACTTATCTTTAAACAAAGAATATCCAAGCAATTGGCTATGTAAGTGCGATTTTCCACCCAACCTTAGGCACTTTTTCCAGCATATACTCTTTCTTTTAAGAGGCCACCCCTAAGCTGGGCTATGAGGCCACCGGGGCAAAGGAAACACCTATAGGATTCTATCTCCCATCCCACAACCCATTTTGCTCACTGTGCTTAGCCAAAATCTCAAGCAAAGCTCTACAGAGGTCTCACTAAGCCATCACAACCATGGCACTCCTTCCAACTTCCCCACACAACACAAGGAAGGAATTTTTCTTCATTGATCCACAGTTCCCTCAGGAAATCCAACCCTTACAATGCTTACCAGTGTGTGCAGTAAGAGTCCAACCTATTGTATGCTAATGGAGAACCTCTTGCAACATTAATCCATGGCTTGTAAAGCATCCAAAAGTAGCAGAACTCAATGGGTAAATGTTCCTAGATTTCCCAACCTCCATGCTCACCTACAACCATCTATTTTCCCTTCCAAAAATGTAGCTCCATATCCAAATTCGAATGGACATGAACAACAATGGAAAAATCTACGTAGTGTAGAAAACATGCATGAGAGAATGATCAAAAGAGTGTTGACTCCAAGGTTATGAGGTAAGGGTGAAAAGACAGTTGACATGGATTTTGACCATAGAAGAAATAAGACTACTGACAACTGACGTAACTGTCACAATCCCCATGCTTTAATAACTACATGAAACGAATTTCCACACCAACCTCACACATGCATTCAATGATTGTATTTAATAGTCAAGAGAAGGTGATTGGCTTATTTAAGGCACATGGCATATTTTTGGATGAGTTCTAGGGTTGAAACATGGAAACATAGGATTTGGTTTCCCCATAGTACCCCCTTTCCTCTTCCCCTTCGGTGGAATCATATCCCCTCTAGTGCTCTTTACACAACCATCTTGGACCATTTTATTAATTTCCAACATAATATTTACATACATTTCGAATTGCATGGTAAGCCAATCATATGGTTCAAATAAAAATATATACCTCATACATGCCTATCCATTCTCTAGTTGGGCCTTGGCCTTTAGCTCCACACTAGGAATCCATACTAGCATATTTACATCATTTACATAATTTTGATTAAATACATTCCAAGTCAAAACTGGGGGTATTACAATTTTGACCTAGGTGCTTCTACGATATATGTTTACTTGCTGAGACAAAGTCGACAACGACATGTGGAATATGAAACCCTTCAAGTTCAAGGTTGACTAAGGGGTCAATGTCAATTTTATCTACTTTATTTAGTTGATATAAGTTCTTAGTTATTCTTCCATCTACTTGATTGTTTCTTAACATGTACATTCAATTAATTAAGCGAGAAACACCATATCCTTTTGTAAGCAATTGCATTAATTTATTAAGTGTTTTGTTTATGCTTTTATGAGTATTGTCTTCCATAGCTAGATCTTCAAAGAATTTTGAACCGTCCTTGAAAATTTCTTTCTGTTTGTTAGGACTAGGATAATTAGTCATTTTGTTTAGAATGTTATTGATATTCAGATTATTGCCCCCAATCTTAGTGCCTTGGCTGTTTACAAAATGAAAGTTTCTAGTATTTAGGACTTCATGCTTAGGAACACCAAACAAGAGATTAACATTTTTATTATTCATTATTTTCTCAAGTATGATGGGGCAATATTCTAGGTAGTGGTCACCCACTCCAAATTTAGTACAGAACTTGAGATCAATTTTTTCCTTCCAGGGACAGTCTGGACTCAGATGATCTTCACTTCAAAATATATAACATCTAGACTTTCTTCCTCGACCACTAAGTCGATTTACCTCAGTTTTTATATATTTGTCCACCATTGTATCCTCCGAGTTGATTGTAGTGGTTATTTCTGTTATTTCCACCATTCTGTTGGTTCTAGTCAACAACTTGTGTTTGATAGACTGATTGATAATTTTGTTTGTTTTTCATTTTTAGGTCACATTCAAAAGTATTGTGTATTATCTTCACAACTACCACACCATTTAGTCTTCACATTCTTGATATTAAATGGGAAGTCTTTCATAGAGTGTGATTGGTTACTTTGGAATATTTCATAGTAATACTCACTATGGATGACTCGTACGTCTTGTCATTTATTGTCTCGCAGTCAATGGTTATATTTAGTGTGGCCTTTCTTCATGTAAGTCATACACTATAAGTCTACATTTCTCAAAAAGAGGCCAGTGATAAACCTTTGCATAGTTTCAAGTTTCTCTTCCATCTTTTTGCCAATGGGTGCTATCAAATAGTCATCGTCAAACTCATTTTGTTGAGATTTCTTTAGAGATTCTTCATATGTTGAGAATTCATGCAGTCTTAAGGGTGCTCCTATTTTTTGCAGCAGTCATGCCATGAACCATTGTATGAGAATGTCTTCATCAATTTCATATGATATATGACAAACCAGATCCTTGAATATTTTATCATACTCTCATATGGATTCGCTTGGAATTTGCATGATCTCCTTGAGCTTCTTAGCTCCCAAATGCTTAATGTCTTGCATTCAGAAGAATATAAGGAAATTTTGCTTGATTTTGTTCTTTGTTTTGGTTTGATTCTCAGTGAAATTCATATACCAAGTGAGTGCTCATTTCTGAAGAGCATAAAAAAATTGAGCCATTTTCCTAGCTTCGTCAATGACAACATTAGCATCCCATATGGTCTCACAGATAAACCAATGTCGTTTGGGGTATTCATATCCCTCATACAATGGGATGTGAACTTGATGGTTATAAGCCATTTCAACAATTTTTTTTTTAATTTTGATATTTATTGGAGATGAAATACTAGACCATGGTGTAATTAATTTTGCCTGTCAAGCTTCATACCACGTCAGACGAGCTCCTTGAGTTGTATTTCCTCGTTGTGACAATCAAATTATGGATTATGAGCTTCAGTCGATATTAGTGCTGGTAGGGGGGTGCTTCCATGAGATCTGAATAGAAGAGGACCATATTATTTCTCCAAATTTGGCAGTAAAGGTAAACCAATTTACTTGTAATTCTCTTTGGATCATCAATCGATCCATTACTTGCCCTTATTTTTCTAGTCAAATCCATATGGTTTCTTGGCCAGGTTAAATATGCAAGTCAAGTTCAACAATTTTCCTCACGAATGGCCCATGGGTCAACAAGCTTGGCACTTGAGCGATTACATTCACAAAAATCATATTATTCTCAGGGACTATGATTTGTAGGGGTCCTAATCCTTCCTCTACCAACTGCAGTTCTTCAACCAATGTCAGAGCCTCATCCTCTTTGTGCCTTGGTCGACTTTCCCTCAATGCAGGTAGGTATTTTGGCTATTCGAATTGATTTCCCAAATTTTCCAAGTTTCTTTTGTTGCAAATCAGACTTGTAATCTCCCAAAGATCTTCTCATCACTTTTTTTGCATTTCCCATTCAATTATTTGAATCTCGGTTATGTATTTGTGACAAGCCATTTTATTCTATCAAAATCATGCTTGAATATCCACTGGATTTTATGCTCCTTTGCTCGTCATCTGGCGCTACATATTCATTCTTGTCTCATGGTTGGATACCCGCCCATTTCCACTTTGACTTACTATTGGTCGACGAGGTTAGGCTTAGAAACCAAAATCATTTTTTGAGGAAATTTCCCACTCTCTTTCTTAAAGGAAGTGCTCCTGATATTTTTGTTGCTATTCCCAATTTGTACATCCAGGAGTTGACATCGGAGGATGAGGCTCGACTATGTGGTTGACACCTTTTTCAGTTAAAATTTATGGAGAAAAAAGGAATTTTATGAATTTTTTTGTTAAGGTTGGTATAGAACTTGGATTTTAAGTCGTTGAGTGAGGTGCATTTTTCTATTGTTTGTTCTTCAAAAAATCCGTTGGATATTTTTTCAACCCACTCATAAAGGTTTGTTTGACCACCGTTGCATAGATTGTGCATCAATAATGAATCTTCATGATATTCGAGCTTGGTCATCTACTATTCTCAAGGAGTATTTTGATTTCTTGAGGAACAACTTCTATAAATATTTCATGCGACTCGGTGAAAAAATTAGTTCTGGCCCGTGCAAGTGTTAACTTGTTTCTTCTAGCATAATTTTTAATGTTGTTTGATCTTTTACTATTCCACCATTCACGAATTTCTTTCTCACTCAATATTTATATGTAGATGCTCATCATTTGTCTCAGTTCAGTACTACTGAAAATAGATCCAATGTTGTAATACACGAGATTACCTATGTCTACCAATAGTGCATCACACACATACAATTATACACATAAACATACATACATAAAGTGGGAAAGGGAGAAAGTAATGGTAATGCCAACAAAAAGCCTTTACATTGTATATTTACATGGATCACCAACATATATATATAAGATATACATTTATCCAGATGGTTACAACTGTACAAAATACCCAACAATTGGCTAACCGACTCGACTAGCCGACCAAGTGGGTTGTCGATCGGGAGGACCTAGTCGTCACATCGACTAGGCTCCTCCAACATGAAGCATTGTATGATTTAAACTCTAACTCTTTTTATTCTTTGTATTTTAATTTATTTGGTGGCCTTAATGTACATGAAATCACACAAGTCTCTTTCGATTCGTTTCCTGCAAGGGTAAATTCAGACAAGGAGTAAGAGTAAGATGAAATGATGACTCAGGATGAGGGAAAAGTAATGACACCTTTTGTGGTCAATCCAAGTAATCAATTACAAATATACATTGAAGGAGAAGAATATCTATTCAACGATATCCATGAAATGAGAACTTCGATCTCATGAAGTTGCCTCATACTATGAACTAATAGAGATTGAGTTTAGTGATGATATTTTTCCAACGTTTGTTAGAGAAAGGAGTAAGTAAACAAAGGACAATCCAATTTGTGTTGGAGACATATATGGTAAGACAATGGATTGTGATGACCTTTCAACCTTAACTGATCATGAACGAGATAAAATTGTGGGGCATCTGTAGGAAGACATAGGGGAGGATATTGATACACTTCACCCACTCTTAGAAGCTAAGAAGAAAGTTATGTTAAGATCGCAATGTATGTCCCCACATTCTAAAATTCACAAATTTTCAAATTTTAATACATCTTCAAGCATTAATGACATCCGATCAGGTAAACATGGTAATGATGAGGTACATGTTTTTCCCATAAATTTAGTCCATGGTTACCATTTCTCCCACTACGTTTTTTATGATCATATAGAATCTTGGTTGGAATAATCTTATTCTAAAATGTTTCCCATGAGTGGTGAGTTTCTCATTCAACATGCCATGAATAGAGAGGTATGTGAAGAATAAATTCTTTCAACCATTCAATTATTGGTAATTCGATATTTTTTCCTAACACAATGTCTATATGTTTTTGCAAGATTGAAATTAATTGGATGGATGCATTGGCTATATGATTTCACTTAGCCTTTGTTTTTCCAGGGTAGTGTAGGAATATGAATAGTTTAGTTAAGTTTGCTTTTATTTTCTATTTTTGATTCTTTTACATTAGTCTTCATTTCATTCTCTACCTTTTGATTAGAGTAATTTGATTCCAATAAACTAAGTCATGACACAATATTAAGGTCCGATCTGGAATACGATATAATTTTCATGACATTTACCTTGATTAACATCTTTGTAATATCTATTTGTTTGAGAAAGACACTTGATTGACAATCCCTCTCTAAATAATCCAAATCAATGTTGGGTTATTCTTGTGAATAAGTTTTAAAATTCTTCATTTAGTTCTATTAGAAACCAAATAAATATAACATAATTAATGTCTTGATGACAACCAAATATGATTTATTGCTTCTCTTTCTATCACACTAGATGATCATAATTTGACATTAAGGAATTTACACAATTAATCTTTCACTGTTGATAAATTGGAACAAAGAGTGCAAATAAATTCTTTGTATCTTAAAATGACTAGGGGTCATCTAATGGCTATCCCAGGTCTAAATGATTATACATTGTCTTTGAAACCAAATGCTATTATCGACAGTGAATCTGAAAAAGGAAGTAATGATTCATTACAAGTTATGTCCACACTATGAATTTCATGATCATATTATAGACTTGCTAGAGTGTTCTTATTTTGAAATATTTATGAGGAAAGGTAAGGCTATTTTTTCCTTATTTGCAAATATAAGATCGAATGGTAAGCATGATGTAATCCTCTCTCTCTTTCAATTAAGAGCATTTAAATCCTAGTTACTAATTCTCGATGCTAATGTGTTTACATGATTAGAAATACTTAGATGGTCCCATTGGTTGAACGATTTCACGTGATCTTTTCCAATCCTGTGTAACATCGAAGTAAGAAATGAAAGACATATGCTTAATACGTTTGGAACAAAATATATTCCATGTATTAAGTAGTGTCCAGGGAAATTCTTAAGGTAGTCATAGTAGAATATATCTAATAAACAAGGCATTGGTATTTGAAGCAAGGAATACATCAAGAGAGTAATTATTATTATGATACAAACCTAGCTTCAATTCAAGGAAGATGATCACCCTATGTCCTGTTTTAATTATTATGATATATATAGCTTTCATTTGTCACATTTCCTACTTTGAAATATCACAAGGCTTACCTTTCCAATAATTATTGTCTTAACCAATGAGGAATTATTTTAGAGTAAATCGCATCCCTTTTATATTGGCGTTGGTAAATATGGACTATCTTTTAATGATGCATGGATATCTTCACTTTAAAATGCTTAGGGTCAAGAGTTAAAAGGAAAATACTGATTTTAGTCTTTGAAAATATTTAAATCATTTCCTACTCAGCCATGGGTTGATTATTAGGGTTATGCAATGATGGTTGGAGAAGCTTTTTGTTTAGATTCACCCAGGAACAAATACAACAAAAAAATATGAAGCTTGTTGAGTATTGGGGAACGATAGTGATAATTTCCATGAAAGTTAGACATTGGTAACTTTTGGGGATTATGGAACATAAATGTTTGTGGGGTAGACCATGCAACATTCTAAATTGATTGAAGTAACTCGACTTGCATTCTCTTGTCCTTTGTTTTGATTGCTTTGCCATTAAGTTCCTCTTGTCACAATGCTAGAAGTTTTATTGTTGGACCGAGTCTTCCTAGGGAATATGAAGTTGGTCTATTTTGGTCTTGGTCTATTCTTCATGTTCAAAATTTGATTTTCAGTTGTTGATTTTCCACTTTTATTCCTGATCTATAAAGAATCACTATGGACTATGTATTTATAGGCTTGCTTCTGATTTATGGTCATCGTTGCTAGTTTTAGGTGACAATTTCTTCCTTACATATAGAAGTCAACTTGATTTCCAAGTTTTCATTGTTAAGCTTGTGCCTTGATTTCCAACTTAATTTTATAGATTTAGGGCAAAAAATAGTGGAACACTGGGATGAATAAAGCATACAAGTCTAGAGCACTTTGAATTTTTACATCTGGAGAAATATTTACAAAGTTCGATTTGGACCTAATATATTCTTTTCCTTTGGGGAACTCTCATTAAGTCCTAGATGTTAAACATGAACGCTAATATGTCTAATTCTAAGAATCTTCTAGGTATTATCTATAATTTTCATCCACCACGCATACTTAAATGCCAATTCTAATATGCTTTTGGGTGTTACACACACAGGTGCAACAAGCTATGGCTACACCAACAAATCGAAGTGACTCTTAACACCATCCCACGCCTTTAAGAGGCTTACGAATCTACTCCCCATTCATCAATATGAAAATAAAATAAAAAGAATATATATATATATATATATATATATATATATATATATATATATAATCTTCTAAAGAAACTCTAAATGTGATCCCTTTCCCTTAAGGGGTTTCTGAGTTAGCGCCCCCATCCACAATAAAGTGGTTTGGGACATGAGCATTCAAGTAAAAAGGGTTGTAAGAGGTAACTCTATCGAGGCTATGGATTCCTACAGGAAGCAGAGCCATGCCTATGGTTTCGTAGTTGACATAAAGAAAAAAATGTGTATATATATTCTTCAAAAACCAAAGGGAATATACAACCATATATTCTTCTTGAATATAAAATGGCTTGGGACTAGATAACTAAGGTAAATAGGGTTGTAAGAGGAAACTTTGTCAAGGATATGGACGCCTATAGGCAGCAGATCCATGCATATGGTGTTAGAGATGAGGACCACACATCAACGTTAGTCATACTGCAAGTTGTATCTTGTGACGTGGTGTCCAAATAAAGCATATGTAGGAAAAGGATAAAATAAATGAACTGCATATTTTGTCTTACAAATAATGGTTAGAAGGTTACCTTAATAATGCTATTAATTGTTCATATATTTTAGGAAAAAATATCCCTTTATGTGGGACCCTTGATAAAAGGAAAAGATTTGTTATTTGAGGACTTTATCTTTAACGCTTCGATGCGTGTCAATATTCAAGGGATACTTAAAAGACATAGATAAATGGTTCATCCCACATGTTTCCATTTTTTGTGCCCAAAACAACTCCCCCTTTATTTTTGAGCAAAAATAAAAGACCCCCCATTAAACTTTGAAACCTCTACCTACTTCTATTATACGATCCTAATTTTAGCATCTAAGTCCTAGTTTGAGGGGGTCTACATTGAGTTGGCTACTAGCTCTTGATGATGTTTTAATGTTAATGGTATTTATTATCTTATGATCGCATTGAAGATACCTTATCAAGTGTTGAATGTGGTTTTCATTGATGTCAAAGGAGTTCAGTAATGACAAAGGGATAACCAAGGACATGATGGCAGGGCAAACTCAGTAATGATAAAGGAATAACAAAGATAGTGATGATATGGCATGTATGATGATGTGGAATGTGTGATGAGGTTGGAAAGACACATGATGATGTTCTAGTACCTTCATGATGTCATTATTACAATTTGACCTAATTATATATAGATTTGTCAGTTTAGAGAAATTCTGGAAATTGACTAAGTGTTGGAAATTTGGTCCAAGTGGCCTTGGGAAAATGTCTGTCGTACCTCATAGGAGAATGATAAAAAGTATCTGAAAGCATCAGGTTGTATCTTGTTGATATGTATACCTGACCATGGCCTCATTTTGTCTTGAGAGTGTCTGAGGAGGAAGTTATAGGTCTGCCAAAACAGGGTTTTAGGCAGTTTTGCACCAGTCCAGTAAAATGTCCACCTAGGTCAGAGGAATATGAGTTTAAAGGTGAAATAAGTATGGTTGTGATCAGTAAGATGTATTACCTCATATGGTATCATTGGTTCAGGATTTTGGTGAAATAAAAAAATCCACCTTGGAGATTGCACAAATTGTCTAAGTAAAAAAATACTGGTAAAAATGCTAAGTGACCCCAGTAAAATGTCCGCCATTTCCTATGGTTGATGTCTTAAAGTATTTTTAGGGTATGGGTCTCTAGACTGTTTATTTTTGCATCCAACCATATCATTGGTTTGTCCAAAAATTATCTGTAGGTGAAGATATTGATCTGCCAAAAGTGCCTCCTAGCTTGATTTGCACTTCTCCAGAAAAATGCCCACCGAGGAGAGAGAAAGAGGTTTCAAAAGATGAAATTGGTCTGGATGGAATCACCTTGTTAGTATCTATCCATTGGATGTCTCATACTTCCAATTAGATGAAAAATTGAGTTTCCAAGTTGAGGAAAAACCATTGTTACACAGTATGTGAATATGCCAACAATAAGCCTCAAAATATATGTTAACAAGTTTTTTTATTATTTAAATTTCCCAGCTAAGTTAGCTTAATAAAAATAATTAAGATGTTATGAAATAGAGGAAATTAAATACCAAGTATTTATCAAAGCAAATTAATTAAACCAAGAAGCATTTTTTATGAACTGGTGCATTTGATAAAAATGCAATTTCCAGATTGGAAGGACGCAATTATGGAAAGAGTGTGATGCTGAAAATGCATGATGATAAGCTATAGGAATAAACTAATAAAAATATAATGAGGCAGAGGTTATTAAATAAAAAAAAACAAATTTGATCTTTAATTAAAATAGGGTTTGTTATTTAATTACACAAACATAAAATTAATTCTTTTGAAGGGGCGTGAGTATGAAAAGACACGAGCCCAGTTCTAAGAGATGCAATGATTGAAGAATAAGATGATAATATATATACAAGAATTCGAGATTGAAGGAAGATGTCTCAACAACCCAAAAAAATAAGAAGAAAGATCAGACAGAGACCAATGAAATGAAGAAACATAATTGAAGAAATGAAGTTCTGGAAATCTGAAAAGACAGAAAAGGGTGGCTGGGTGGTGCTAGGGGCAGATTGAAGTATGCCAAGGAGGTTGTAGCCTCCTTCCAGTAGTAGCTGGTAAATGGGGTGTAGTAGCATCCTTGTCTGTTGTAGCAGACATAAATTGGGGTGTTGTAGCATCCTTCAGTTGTAGCTGAGAAACTTGGGGATTGAAGTCTCCAACAAGTCGGTAGCTTGCAAAAGCTATTGTAAATATAATTTTGCAGTATAGAAAGATTTTGTGGTTTTCCTAACTTGGCTTCCACAATAAAATATGTGCTTTTTGTATCTTGTTGATCCTGTGTGTTAATAAATAAGTTAAAAGTGGTTTTAATTGTTAAAAGTTATCAATACTGATTCACCCTCCCCCTCTCAGTATTGTCCAATATCCCAACAATTGGTATCAGAGCAGGATCCCTCACTACAGTCTAAACCACTGTAAGGAAGATCCTATTAAAAACCATTAAGGATCAACAAGAAGGGATTTCATCCATTAGAGCTCCAGTACTTAATAATAAGAATATGCATATTGGAGCAAAATAATGAGTGCATACATACAATCATTAGGATATGGTGTATGCAATTCAGTAATCTTTGATTATATCCCACCCAAAAGAATAAGGAATACATCTCAGAAAGAGTCCAAGAAAAATAACTCAAGGGAAATGGAGGCCATACTTGATGGATTATCTCAACCCATCAAAAAGAAGATAGGACAATCACATCTCAGCTAAGGAACTCTGGGTCAAATTGGAGAAACTTTACTCAGTTGAACAAAGAGTAGAATCAAGCCTTGCTATTCTCGAGGATGCTAGTGAAGATGGAGAAAATCTATTCACGAGAACAGTAAATCAAGCTTCAGGAGAAGAATCAGACGTGGAAGAAGAGGTGGACCTAGAGGCTAAACTCATGTGTGCTCTTGATGAAATTGAAAAATGTAGAAGAAGGAACAAATCTTTGAAAGGAAAATTGTCAAAATACCAAGAAGAGTTAAAGTCAAAAGAAGAGGAAGTCAAGACCCTCCAAGAAGAGCTGCACAAATCAAGTCAACAAGTGTGTGATGAACCTGCAATAATTAATTAATGCAAATACACGAGATATCATAAATAATAGAACTCAGAATCACTTTTATATTGATCACGAGCCACTTCGAGGGGGCAACCTCCTTTGAGAAAGCTCAATACAATTAACTTCACGGTGCCTTCAATGAACTCAACACACACTTATATACTAAGTCTATGCCCAATACTATGAGTCAAAACCATGGGACATATAATAGTACGGGATGACTTACAAAGCATATGTGTCCAATACTATGGGTCAATACTATGGGCTAATATAAACTACGGATCAACAAATACTACGGGACGACTTACAAAGTATATGCGTCCAACAACAATATACTAACATAGTAAAGAGAAGGGTTGACATAGGTTCCTAACATCCCCTCTCCCTTAGAAAAAGCTTTGTCCTCAAAGCTTTGGTTGGAGAAAGTGCTGCAGAATCTGAAGGAGTGGTTCCCTGGTAGCATCCTCGAGTTGCATTTCGGGCCACTGACGCCTTTGGAGTGTCAAGGAGGATTGCTTGGAAGACTGTAGATGAAGAAGAACCCTGTCAGCTGCGTGGAAAATGCGCTCAGAACAATGTTGATCGGCTTGTTGTTTCAAGCGAATTCTGGCCATGTGAAGATTGTCCTGCAGAATGAGAAGAATCTGATCGCGGTTTCGAAGAACTGAGTCAATTTCCTGAACTGGGGAGCTGCTAAGGGTGTATGTAAGAAGAACTGGCAGTGGTTTTCCATTGACTGCTTCATATGGTGTCCTTTGAGATGTGGTATTGTACCACCAGAGCACTGCTAGGAAATCCATAGAAATAGTTGGCCAAAGCTGTGTAGGGATGGGCAAGGGTTTGAGAAATCCTGAAAGGAGTGTCGTTTCACCCTTGTTGACTTGGAAAGTATCATCATCAGCCACCATCTGTTGAATTATCATTTTTAGTCCCTTCCAAAAGAAGTTACATTGTTCCCGGTCATACATTTTGCAGAACCCAGAGTGCCCTGTTGATGAAGAAGCATGGAGTTCATAGAAGAGATAGCCTTGTTGAACATATTGCAACCAATTTGGAACAAGCAGAGAAAGAGTTGTAAGAGAAAATGGGTCATCAATTGTGCAAGAATGAGCATCTTCCACCATATTGTCCTTACCCTTCTTGTAAGTGATCACATAGGGATAACCCATGAGTTGGATAACCCATTTCAGGTGTGTTGGGGAGGAGACCCATTGGTCCAGAAAATTTTCCAGACTCTGGAGATCAGTCTTGATGCAGAAATAATTCCGTAATAGGTATGGTTGGCACTTCTGTACTGCATGCAAAATAGCCATCATTTCCTATTGAGAGGTAGATGTGGCTAAATTCTTACCAGAAAGGTATCTTGAAGGCAGCAAGTGCATTGGTTCAACAAATATACCTGCATATCTATCCAAGGAAGTAGTGGAGACTGTTGATGGGTGCATCTGAATGGAATTGAGCTGAGCGATGACACCATGTGAATTCTTCTTAAGGATTTTTTCCAGGCGATGTAAACTAATGATGTAGAGAGACCCTGGTTGTAAGCCCATAAATTTGTGTTGTGCCCCATTGACTTTAAATTGCATCCAAAGTTCAACAAAATCCCATAAGATGGGGCCAAGTGTGCGTAACCATTGAATGCCCAAAACCACATCACATCCGCCTAAGGACAAGGCAAACATGTTAGAGCGTAGGTTATAATCTTCCATAGAGATATGCACATTGTGACACTTCCCCTTGCAAGGTAAGGTGCCCCCATTGGCAACCATGACTTCAAAGTTGGAGCAAGGATGGACAAAACAATCAGCCTGTTTGGCAATCCGAGGGTCAATGAAGTTATGAGTGCTACCAGAATCAATGAGTATGGTAAGAGGGAGCTTCTTGAAGTATCCCCTGACCCGCATTGTTTGCGGGGTGGTGACGCCGATTACAGCATGGAGAGAGATCTCGGGTGGGTCGTCCTGAGATGGGGTGTCAACAGGCGGGTGTTGAATGTCGACCTGATCATCTACTGTATCTGTAGCTTCTTCACCAAGTTCTAAGGCAGACGGAGAATACACATCCAAGAGATAGAGCTTTTGTTGAACACATCTATGTCCCCGAGTGAATTTCTCATCACAATTATAGCAAAGCCCTTTTTCTCGGCGTGCCTGCATTTCTATTTCACACAAATGCTTCATAGGAGTTGGTTGAGGAGAAGGCGTGATGGGAGGTCGTTGGGAACCCATATTTCTGAAGGGAACAAAGGTGGGTTTGGAGCGTTGTTGAGCTACGATCTTGTCCTCGGTCAGCTTAGCCAACCCTAGGACTTCCATCATTGTGTTGGGACAAAACATTTTGACCTCTGAGCGGATTTCATCCTTGAGACCACTGATAAAACAACTCCTGTAGAATTCATCCGACAATCCTTCTGTGTGAGTGGCCAATTTCTCAAATTCTGTCTGATACTCTCTCACTGTGCCAATTTGGTGAAGTTTAGTGAGTGCTCTTGTGAAATCATCAAAAGCACTAGGACCAAATAATGGCAAAATGAGTTGGCAAAAATCTGTCCAGTTTGGCTCAGGATGAGCTTTGATGTACCAACGGTACCATTTAAGGGCTTCCTGTTCCAAATGAAAGGATGCAAGTGGAACTTTCTGGGCATCAGAAGTATTATGCAGACTGAAATATTGTTCTGTTCGATATATCCATCCAGTCGAATCAGTACCATTGAAGCGAGGAAAATCAAGCTTCGGCCCACGAAAATTGCTGGAAGAAGAGAACCCGGTGGCTGCAAAAGATTCTGGCTGTCTGGTATTGTTCATGGCTGAATGCTGAAGATGGAGGCTGAGAAATTTTTCATCCAGATCTTGGAGTTTGGTTTGGATGGCTACAAGTGCTTCCTCCATGGTGTGTGCTCCTGCACGGGTGACAACCATAACCAGTTTTTCTTTTTCTTTTTTGGTGGAATGGGTAGAAAAACACAAACAGAAGCTGATTTAGTAAAGGGAAATTTGGATTGGGGAAACAATCTGAGGGGTAATTGGGGTTTGAATAGATTTTGGACACTATCGAAAGGACAAGAAGGCAAAAAGGGGGATTTCAGAATCGGGGTGATAGAATGAGAAAATTTGGCTGAGAGGGACAAAGAAGCAGAATGCAGAAAGGAACTCTGTGGTAAAATTTGAAGGTGATTGGGTGAAATCTGAGGAAGTTATGACAAACCCTAAAAATAGACAAATGTGGGATTTCAGGCTTTGGGAAGGGGAATTGGGGATAGGGTCCTCAGGAATGAAATATGCAGAATGGGATGACAGGGGTTCCCCAAAAATTTCAAGGGAAATAGAGTGAAAACAAGGGAGATATGGAGAAATGGATCGGCAATAGCGACGCGGAAGGGATCCACAACAGATGGATCTGCAACGGTGCGGAAGGGATCGAAAACAGCTGGATCTGAACGGTGACTGGATCTGGAACGAATTTCATAATAGATCTGAAATGGCTGGATCTGGAGCGAAAGTGATCGGCAACAGTTCAACTGAAAATAGATATGGACCCCAGGTCTGTATGGCTTCCTAACAGTTCAGGTGTTTCACTTGGCCACCAATGCTGTCTTACGGCTTGCGTATTGGGGCAGTACCCCTCACTCCACGGCTCAGGTAAAACTGATAACCTCTTTGCCACAAACAACAGCTCTTGGTTTACCTCACGGGTGGGAACTAGTCAATTAGGTAGGGGTCGTTGCCCTTTTCGCTGGCAGGTCCTCTCAATGGGCCAGCTACTTTGTGGTTCCTGTGGTACTCCTCACAATGAGTTTTAGGGCTTATGCCCAAGTACTTCCCACATTTAAGCGGATAGGGATTATTCCCAAATCCGAAACTGCAACAGATGCGAAAAAAAAATTTGGCATAAATTCCACCCAACGAGCCCCAGAAAGTGCTCTGATACCAGATGTGATGAACCTACAATAATTAATTGTTAAATTTTTAGTATTAAATTACAATACTATAGGATCTTTGCTGAGAGAATAACATCTACAGTATATCAATGCATGACAATCATAATATGACAAGCATCACAACCATCACAAGAATCAAAAGCATAGAGACAAGAGACACAGAGTTTCCGTGGGGAAAACCCTAAGGTGAAAAACCCCACAACTTCCTCAGAGATAGAGAGAGCAATGGCTCAACCAAAATACAACCAAATAACAATGAGATAGTCTCCTAGCAGATGATCCTCCTCCTCCTCACTAGTGCGCCACTTTTCAGAGAGAGAGATAGTTACTTTTCCGAGTGAGTAAAATAGAGATCTCCTATCTCTATTTATACTCACCTTTTTGCCCAGTTTCCTACTGGGGCCGACTTGTCTACTTGAGTACATCCACATTATATTATATATTAATTAGGGCCGACCCCATAAGGTGGTCTAATAACCCATCGACAAGTACACACACTTGCGACACTTGTCAATCCACATGACGACACTTCCTTATAGAGGAATAACACATCTCTTATAAGGGTACAATAAATATATATATAATATACTGATGAAATACATTCCGAAGTTACATATACATCAACACTCCCTCTTAACTAGGAAGGTATTTCTCGACACAGATTTGCTAGACAAGTCTTCTTCTCTGGATCATCGTCATCGATGCATCGTCATCGTCATCGTCACTGCTGCTGCTATCTCGTCCAATCTCTGTCTCTACTCGTCATAGGAAGTTCTACAGAGCCAGTCCTTTTTCATACTGGGTGTAGGCCCACCACCTGCAGGTCTTCATCATCACTGGCCATACTGTGGAATCCTCAGGACTTATTACGTGCGTCACAAAACCTCGAAAGAGCATCCCAGGATATTACGGGTACACAACTCCAACCTGTAGGATCTCCCAGGGCGCTATTACATGTGACCCCACCACAAAACCTCGAAAGAGCATCTCAGGATGTTACGGGTACACAACTCCGACCTGAAATCTCCCAGGGCACAAATTACATGTGGTCCACCACAAAACCTAGCAAGAGCATCTCAGGATGTTACGGGTACACAACTCTGACCTGAAATCTCCCAGGGCACAAATTACATGTGGTCATGGCAAAACCTCGCAAGAGCATCTCAGGATGTTACGGGTACACAACTCCGACCTGAAATCTCCCAGGGCCCAAATTACATGCCATAGGACAAAACCTCGCAAGAGCATCTCAGGATGTTACGGGTACACAACTCCGACCTGAGATCTCCCAGGGCACAAATTACATGTCCTCCCAGAGCAATGTCTCGAAAGAGCATCCCAGGCTGTTACGGGTACACAACTCCGACCTATAGGATCTCCCAGACATGCTCATCTGCACAACCTGATCCACGACCACAGAGTATCAACCTGACAGTCACCATACATCATCCTGATGTACTCATGATCATCCTGATCATCATCACTGCAACGTCCTGCTGCATGTCATCTGGAGCAACATCCTGAAGCTCGTCATCTATGATCATCCTGATCATCAATGCAACATCCTGCTGCATGTCATCTGAAGCAACATCCTGAAGCTCGTCATCCATGATCATCCTGATCATCACTGCAACATCCTGCTGCATGTCATCATACATGATCCACCTGATCATTAATGCATCTACCTGATGCACACCAAGTATCTACCTGATACATATCATCATACATGATCCTCCTGATCATACAATGTATCCACCTGATACAAATACAAATACATGATACATATCACCATACATGATCTACCTGATCATACAATGTATCCACCTGATACATATACAGATACATGGTCCAAGCATCCAACATGATGCATATACAAAAATACATACACATGATCCAACTGATCATATCCAGCATCCAACATGATGCGTACATACATACATAAAAATGATCCAACTGATCATATCCAGCATCCAACATGATGCGTACATACATACATAAAATGATCCAACTGATCATATCCAGCATCCAACATGATGCGTACATACATACATAAAATGATCCAACTGATCATATCCAGCATCCAACATGATGCGTACATACATAAAATGATCCAACTGATCATATCAAGCAGAAACTAGAACATCATCCTGATGTTCATCATCCAACGCTTACATCCACAGCCATGTGAAGGATCCTCCTTCCAACATGCTTGGAATGGCTTCAGCAAATGTGTCCATCACTTCTTCCTCGAAGTGTCCTCGATCTGAAGAACGCCAAGCCTCTCTCTGAAGTACTCGAACTTCACCCTGGCTAGTGGCTTTGTCAGCACATCTGCAATCTGCTCGTCCGTCGCAACATACAGGAGCTTCACAGCTCCTCTCTGCACCATATCCCTGATATAGTGGTATTTGATCTCTATGTGTTTCGACCTGTCATGAAACACCGGGTTCTCGGACAACTTCACACAACTCTGGTTATCACAGAAGATACCAGTAGCCTCCAACGGGAGATCAAATAACTCAGACAGTAGCTTCCGTAGCCATACTGCCTCACAACTAGCTGAACAGGCTGCAACATACTCTGCCTCAGCTGTACTCAGTGCTACGCAGGATTGCTTCCTACTAAACCAAGAGATCACACCTGATCCCATACTGAAGCAACACCCAGATGTGCTCTTCCTATCTGCAGCACTGCCAGCCCAATCTGAATTAACATAACCCTGTAGGTTAAACTTTTGATTCGCTTCATACTTGAGCCCATAATCCACTGTACCCTTCAGGTACCTCAGAACATGCTTTACAGCAACCAGGTGAACACTCCTCGGATCCGTCAGGAACTGGCTCAATGTGTTCACAGCAAAGCAAATGTCTGGTCTCATGTTCGTCAGGTACATCAAGGACCCAATCATCTGACGATACATAGAAACATCAACAGGCTCAGATGAAGCATCACAAAGAAGCTTCAGATTCGATGCCATAGGTATGGCCATGGCCTTGCAATCCATCATCCCAAATCTCTTCAGGATATCTACTGTGTACTTCCCTTGACCAAGGAAGATCCCACCTGCATTCTGCCACACCTCCATACCTAGGAAATAGTGCATCATTCCCAAATCTTTCATATCGAATTCAGCTACAAGCTTCTTCTTGGTATCTGCAATCATTCTGTCATCTCCTGTCACAAATAGGTCATCCACATATAGTAGTAGAATCACAGGATTCCCTTCCTCAACCTTGTAGTAAAGGTTGGAATCCGCTTTACTCTTGGTAAAGCCCAAACTAGATAGGAAACTGTCCATCCTACCATACCAGGTTCTGGGAGCTTGCTTCAAGCCATACAAGGCTTTCTTCAATCTGCATACATATGACTCCTTGTCAGGTCTTGGGACTGCATCCCAAACATCTTCTTCATGATCTACGGATCATGGCATTCCATTTCTTCATCCCAGATCCTGGGAACTTCAATATCTTCAATAGATATCTTTCTTGCTGGAACAAATGTTGTAGTCCTTTTGTAGGTGAAGATATACAGTCTTTCCTACAAAACAAGTTAAATTGCATGATTAGAAACATCTCATAATTTTCAGAACAAATTCTTTACACATAAAGAAATATGTCATGCAGTTATCTTAGCCAATGCTTCAATACAACATTTATCCATGTTCCACAAATTTCTAGATGCCTTCCAGTCTCTACCAGAACATTGTTAAGAGTTTGCACTACTCCCAACATGTCAGCAAAGAGGTTTCATTCTAGATAAGTAGCACTGGAATGTTGTGCAGTGCCATAAGCCACTTACCCATCACATGCATATTAGTAGTATACTGTTCATTAATGCAATCATTCAAATATGCACAATACAACTCCTAAGTCTATGAACATAAGCATAATATTATTAAACAAACAAAATAGGCAAGAAATGATAATTGAAATACTTATCTTTGTTTGTTTGTTTGGGTGGACTCCCTCTGAGTCTTTTCTTCCTTGCAGGAGCTGCTGGAGTCCTTCTACACCTTCTTGTTGTGGAATGTAGAGAGATGGACAACTCCCTCTGAATATCTACACCCTTGCAGAAACCACTGGAGTGTGCTCCCTCTTGATCTTTGCTTCCTGGATTACCTGTTCTTGAACTCATATTCATCCTTGGTCCCTATGCATGCTTATTAGTATCATGATTGTGTTATCCTTGTGATCTCATACAAAATCATACATTCATCAAAACATAATAATCTCAAGTATGTATAGTCATGATCATTTCAAACAGAAATAATAAACATTAGCATTCAAGGTTTATATAGGACTCTTATGGTTAGTCATATCATAAGAAACATAACATGTCTAAACCTGTAATTACTCAAACCTATGACTCTTCTGGTTAGTCATATTATTAATTAAGGTAAGACACATAATATGCATATGCCCATGATTATTCAAACTTATTACTTTATGAACAATCATCATCAATCATGCCATGCATACTTATATGATAGATCCTATGATGTAAGAAACACATACCTGGTCACCATATTTGCTAGTTATGTCTAGCAATGTGTTCTTGTTCTCTTCAATGACCTGCATAACTCATTAGTTAACTTTTGCAAAAACAAATTATACATACCTCTATGTGATCCATGACTATGGATGAATCTTTGTATTTATGTCACCATGGCATGTTCAGGTTGTCCCTTCAAATTGTACAAACCTCCCTCTTGATTTCCAATCACTACTGCATCATCTATGGTCTTTCCCTTTGGCCACATTAGGACTTGGCCATCCACAAATGCAACCCTCATACCTTTTGCATCTAATGCAGAAATGGAGAGTAAGTTCTTCTTGAGCCCAGGTACATAAAGTACTTCCTTCATCTTCAATGATTTTCCAAAATCTAGGTTGTAGGAGGCTTCACCACTTCCTTTGATTGGGTATTGATAATCATCCCCAAGTTTCACCTTATGGGGTGATTCATGTTCGGATAGGTTCACAAAGGATTCTTTAAACCCAGTCATGTGTTTGGAAGCCCCACTATCAATCAACCAATCATTACATCCATGGGAGATGGTACCTGTAAGAGTAGAAATTAGAACATATTCTTCTTCACTTGATGAGTCATCATCACTACTACTTTCTGCCCTAGCCTTCTTCTTTGGAGGTTCATCATCTTCGGCAACATGAGCATGAAACCTTCTTTTGCTGCCCTTCTTCTTCTTACTGGAGTTGTTGTTATTATCCCTTTTGTTCTTGGGACAATCTGAAGCAAAGTGACCCTTCTCATTGCATGTGAAGCATCTTAGGTCCTTCTTACTCTTTTGATGGAATCTTTTGTGGTGAGAGTGATCCTTCTTGGTTTTGCTTCTCTTGGTGTGAGCTGCAAGAGCTTGATCTTCTCCTCCCATCTTTTCCTCACGAGCTATGAGTCTAGCTTCTTCTTGAGAGCATTCTTCCCTCAATCTGTTGAAGGAGATCAGTTTCTTCCTTGCACAAATTCCTTGAATAAAGGAATCCCATGACCTGGGTAGGCCATTCAGAGTGGTCATCACCACTTCACCATTCTCCACCATTTCATCCACTGCTTCTAGTTGTTCCTTGATCTGGGAGACCCTTGAAAAATAAGATTGAATGGTTTCTCCATTCTGAAACTTTACTGCTTTTAATTGGTTCTGCAGGGTCATCTTCCGATTTATGTTCTTTCCTTCAAATAGCTTGGTCAAGGATTCAAACATCTCCTTGGGTGTCTTGAGAGAAGACACATGGGCTATGAGATGGTCTTTGATAGAATCAGCAATGATTCTCTTTGCCTTGACCAATTTCTTCTTGTGCAATGCCTTGGCCTCTTCATCCTCTGGGATAGGGATGTCTTCTTTCACATATGAGTCCAACTCATTCTCTTCCAGGATTAGCCCAATCCTATACTTCCAGGCTCGGAAGTTATCAGCCCCTTCAAGCTTATCCTCAAGCTTGGTGTGGAGAGACATCTTTAAGAGTACTTCAAATGGAAATAGAAAAGATTTAGGACTTACCACTTGAAGTGCTGAAAACTGGATCTGGTCCCGGATTAGGGTTTGTCAGAGAAACCCTAAAAATTCAAAATGTGAATTTCAAAATTCCGAAAGGATAGAAAGATGCGCCTTGGAGAGCTGATCAGCCTAGTATATTCAGAATTTGAGATCAGCAAAGTCTTGCCCTTCAAAATTGCCTTTTTGTCCTCCCGGGTTCACTAGGGAGAGCCCTGAATTAGGGTTTGAGTTTCCCGGAGATCTACCCAGCCAAAAATCTCGATCTAAAGCTCTAACCTTCGATTTTTGCAAGGAGCTTCCAGTTTCCAGAAATTCCTATTTTTGTGGAAACCCTAATTTTTAAGGCCAAATCTGAAAATGCTCGGAACTGAATTCTGATTGGACAGATAGATGCGCCTTGATGAGTAGATCCAATCTACTATACTGAATTTCAAAAATCTGTGGAGAGAAACCCAATAAACAAGGAATACAAGCTTCCGTCACTGCAAAATGTCTTCTTCTCAGTTAAGCTCTGATACCATGTTAAATTTTTAGTATTAAATTACAATACTATAGGATCTTTGCTGAGAGAATAACATCTACAGTATATCAATGCATGACAATCATAATATGACAAGCATCACAACCATCACAAGAATCAAAAGCATAGAGACAAGAGACACAGAGTTTCCGTGGGGAAAACCCTAAGGTGAAAAACCCCACAACTTCCTCAGAGATAGAGAGAGCAATGGCTCAACCAAAATACAACCAAATAACACTGAGATGGTCTCCTAGCATATGATCCTCCTCCTCCTCACTAGTGCACCACTTTTCAGAGAGAGAGATAGTTACTTTTCCGAGTGAGTAAAATAGAGATCTCCTATCTCTATTTATACTCACCTTTTTGCCCAGTGACTTACTGGGGCCGACTTGTCTACTTGAGTACATCCACATTATATTATATATTAATTAGGGCCGACCCCATAAGGTGGTCTAATAACCCATCGGCAAGTACACACACTTGCGACACTTGTCAATCCACATGACGACACTTCCTTATAGAGGAATAACACATCTCTTATAAGGGTACAATAAATATATATATAATATACTAATGAAATACATTCCGAAGTTACATATACATCAACATTAATTAATGCAAATACACGAGATATCATAAATAATAGAACTCAGAATCACTTTTATATTGATCACGGGCCACTTCGAGGGGGAAACCTCCTTTGAGCAAGCTCAATACAATTAACTTCACGGTGCCTTCAATGACCTCAACACACACTTATATACTAAGTCTATGCCAAATACTATGAGTCAAAACTATGGGACATATAATACTACGGGATGACTTACAAACCATATGCGTCCAATACTATGGGTCAATACTATGGGCTAATATAAACTACGGATCAACAAATACTACGGGACGACTTACAAAGCATATGCGTCCAACAAAAATATACTAACATAGTAAAGAGAAGGGTCGACATAGGTTCCTAACAAAGTGGTGATTAGCATGAAAGAGGTCGAGAGATTAAAACAAGAAGTTTCCAAATTCGAGGAAGAAATACAAAGGATGAAAGACCAACATACCACTAATGAGAAGCTCAAGGAGAAAATACAAGGCTCTAAAAGACTTGAAGCATAAGTTATTTTGCTTAGAAAGATGCTTGATAAAGAATCTATTAAATCAAAATTTGAGAACAACTCAAAGAATTTATATAAAATACTAAGTAGCCAAATACCATCAAGTGATAAAACTGGATTAGGTTATGACAAAGAAAAGAATCCAGAATGTTTGTCTCTTACACTCCAAGATAATAATAAAAGAAGCTATGCTGCTGCACTCAAAATCCTGATTAAGAAGGATAGTCAGAAATCTGTTCCCTCCTCTTATAATAAAGATAGAACTGATATGATACCTAAAAGACAAATGAAAAGCAGGTTCCAACATATATTTTTTGGTCATTGCTACTCTTGTAATAATTTTGGACATATGGCTAGAGAATGTAAGCTGAGAAAGAATGCTTCAGTAAAAGTTAGAAACAAAGGAAGGGATGGAAGAAGATGGAAGTTGTGAAGTAGAAAGATCAAAGATTCCTCAAATATAAAGGAAATTTATATGGATATTGTTACTACTGTCACAAGTTTGGTCAAAAAGCTGTTGTTTGCATAACCAAGGGAAAAGATCAAAGTACAAAAACCAAGAGACAAAGAAGTGAAAAACCAGTAAGTAGAGTACCTCATGCAAAGATGTGGAGAAGAAAGGTAGACTACAAAGATTCAGTGGAAACAAAGATTCCAAGCATCAATGAAGTTTCCAAATATGATGTTCAACATAATAGTGTTGTATATAAGAATGACATCCATTATGATGGAAATCTAGACGAAGATGTAAAATACACCGATGGAGAGAAAGATGATGAATGTATCTTCTAAAGTCTCTCGTGACCTAAAAGAGAACCTTGAAATTAGAATTAGAAGGGATTATATACTTAGGGGGAGTAAATATCAGAAAAATGCAATTGGTATTTGAAAGTAATTAATATCACTTGCTAAGAATAAAAGGCTATCTTCATCAAGGACAAGAAGTAGAGGAGAGGTGACAAAATTGAAGAAAAATGTTTTGTCCAGAAAACATCTATGTGACAAGCACAATTAATGGTTGAAGTGTAACAAAATCAGAAGAAGAATTAAATAATATAAGAGATGATCACAGTTAAATGATAAGACTTGTGTATGGTTGACAAAGAGCAGAGTGTAAATCCTATCACAAAATGTAGAAAATGTTGACAAAGGGGAGGAACATTGAAAGGGGGATTCTATGAACTAATCATCGATGTTCTCTTTCAAAGACTCGCTGCAAGAAGGTAAATGAGGATGTTAACTAGAGTATAATAACACAATTATTAGTACCGAGTACAGTTAAAAAGAGGAAGAGAAGCAAAGAACTAAATTTCTTAAAAGAGGAGATATATTGGCAAGGGCAAATGTCAAAAAGACGAAAGATAGGAAATTCTCTATTAAGATGGTTACAGCAAGAGCATAACAGGTTATCCTTTGTCATTGTTGTCAAAGGGGGAGAATGTTTAGATGTTTCCATCAATGCGAAAGGGGGAGAATGTTGAATGTGGTTTTCATTGATGTCAAAGGAGTTCAGTAATGAAAAAGGGATAACCAAGGACATGATGGCAGGGCAAACTCAGTAATGACAAAGGAATAACAAAGGTAGTGATGACATGTAATGTATGATGATGTGGAATGTGCGATGAGGCTGTAAAGACACATGATGATGTTATAGTACCTTCATGATGTCATTATTACAATTTGACCTAATTAGATAGAGATTTGTCAGTTTAGAGAAATTCTGGAAATTGACTAAGTGCTGGAAATTTGGTCCAAGTGGCCTTGGGAAAATGTTTGTCGTACCTCATAGGAGAATGATAAAAAGTATCTGAAAGCATCAGGCTGTATCTTGGTGATTTTTCTACCTAACCATGGCCTCATTTTGTCTTGAGAGTGTCTGAGGAGGAAGTTATAGGTCTTCCAAAACATGGATTTAGGCAGTTTTGCACCAGTTCAGTAAAATGTCCACCTAGGTCAAAGGAAGATGAGTTTGAAGGTGAAATCAATATGGTTGTTCTCAGTAAGTTGTATTACCTCATCTGGTATCATTGGTTTAGGATTTTGGTGAAATAAAAAAATCCACCCTGGAGATTGCACAAATTGTCTAAGTATAAAAATACTGGTAAAAATGCCTAAGTGACCCCAGTAAAATGTCCGCCATTTCTTGTGGTTGATGTCTTAAAGTATTTTGAGGGTATGGGTCTCTAGAATGTTGATTTGTGCATCCAAACATATCTTTGATTTGTCCAAAAAGTCTCTGTAGGTGCAGATATTGATCTTCCAAAAGTTCCTCCTAGCTTGATTTGCACTTCTCCAGAAAAATGCCCGCCGAGGAGAGAGAAAGAGGTTTCAAAGGATGAAATTGGTCTGGATGGAATCACCTTGTTGGTATCTATCAAGTGGATGTCTCATACTTCCAATTAGATGAAAATAAAAATCCCTTCATGTTGACTTAGGGTTTGACAATTTTGTCTAAGTGTTGAATTGGTAGTTTAAAAAGCTAGTTTCAAATGTCTGCTAGATGATGTGTGTGTATCAACAAATTTAAAAGGTGACATGGATCTGTTCCTTGTTGAAGTGGTTATTCATTCATATTTTCAGTTTTCCTTATGATGGTCACATGTGCAAGAAATCAACCTGCCAAAGTGAGAAAAATCTTGTTTTGCATATTAAGAACAATGAAATTTGTCCAAGTGTTGAACACTAAAGTTTAAGGAGCCATTTGGAAATGCCCGCCAGAAACTGTCCTTGTGGTGATAAATTCATAAGTTGGAATGCGATTTTTCTTTGATGATCTGGTCATCTAGTCATGGGCTCATATTTCCCTCTGGAGGTTACACGTGCGAAATACAAGCCTTCCAAATTGAGAAAAAAGTTTGTCTTTCTATCTAAATGAAGGTTGAGAGGCATTTGGAAATGCCCGCCATAAATCGTCCTTGTGTTGATAAATTCTCCAGATGGCATGGGTATGTTCCATGATGAACTGGCCATCTAGCCATGGTGTCATATTCCTCTTTGGTAGTCACACGTGTGAAAAATTGAGTTGCCAAGTTGAGGAAAAACCATTGTTACACAGTATGTGAATATGCCAACAATAAGCCTCAAAATATATGTTAACAAGTTTTTTTATTTTATTTAAATTTCCCAGCTAAGTCAACTTAATAAAAATAATTAAGATGTTATGAAATAGAGGAAATTAACTACCAAGTATTTATCAAAGAAAATTAATTAAACCAAGAAGCATTTTTTATGAACTGGTGCGTTTGATAAAAAGGCAATTTCCAGATTGGAAGGATGCAATTATGGAAAGAGTGTGATGCTAAAAATGCATGATGATAAGCTACAAGAATAAACTAATAAAAAGATAATGAGGCAGAGATTATTAAATAAAAAAATAGAGTTGATCTTTAATTAAAATAGGGTTTGTTATTTAATTACACAAACATAAAATTAATTCTTTTGAAGGGGCGTGAGTATGAAAAGACACGAGCCCAGTTCTAAGAGATGCAACGATTGAAGAATCAGATGATAATATATATACATGAATTCAAGATTGAAGGAATATGTCTCAACAGCCCATAAAAAGAAGAAGAAATATCAGGCAGAGACCAATGAAATGAAGAAACAAAATTGAAGAAATGAAGTTCTGGAAATATGAAAAGACAGAAAAGGGTGGCAGGGTGGTGCTAGGGGCATATTGAAGTATGCCAAGGAGGTTGTATCCTCCTTCCAGTAGTAGCTGGTAAATGGGGTGTAGTAGCATCCTTGTCTCTTGTAGCAGACAGAAGCCAGGGTGTTGTATCATCCTTCAGTTGTAGCTGGGAAACTTGGGGATTGAAGTCTCTAGCAAGTTGTAGCTTGCAAAAACTATTGTAAATATAAATTTGCAGTATAGAAAGAGTTTGTGGTTTTACCAATTGGGATTCCACGATAAAATATGTGTTCTGTGTATCTTGTTGATCTTGTGTGTTAATAAATAAGTTAAAAGTGGTTTTAATTGTTAAAATTTATCAATACTGGTTCACCCTCCCCCTCTCACTATTGTCCAATATTCAAACAATTGGTATCAAAGAAGGATCCTTCACTATAGTCTAAACCTGTCAAAACCCGAAATTTCTGAAGAATTTAAAATTTTTATTATAACAATAAATGTTAGTTAATAGCATTCCTGGACCTGTTTAATTTCAGTAACTAAACATAATCCTGTTTAAAAGATTCTGTCTTACTACAATTGTGATTTTTGTGATTTTAAATGTTGACTGTTTTTGTTTCAAACTGCAAAGGGAGAGTTAGCCATAGCTGACTGGATTACTTAGCTTATGAGCTAATGCATAAATTGTCTTTTATCCGCAGGTACCCGGTGTAGTATGGATCATCGTAATTTAATTTTCTTTTGTAAGTATCAAACTTCCTTTCCCTGCTCTGTATAAACTTTAAAGAAGATCTATTTACTATTACTGGTTGTCGTGTAAGACAGTAAAGTCCTTTTCATGAAAATTTATACTTGAATTAAGATTGATAGTCTGCCTCGACATGATATATCTTATCCGGGACAGTATCATCAGGTTTTGTAATGAATTACAAAGTTTCCCGTCGTATCCATTGCGATATGACATGACCCTATGTTAATGATGTAACTATCACTGTAACAAATTGTTTGTATCATGTTTATTTTCTGCATATAGTGACGTTTGCGTTATGTGATATATTGTCAACTATTACCGGTGATTATTGCTGTGTTCACGTGTTATTAGCATGAGTTGGAGTTGTGACACCTCTAGCGATGTTCCATTATATTCATCTATGCTTCAAGGTCCCAACGTCCACCTAGTATTATTGTTTAACTTGTATCATCTAACTCTGTCTTGGTTTTAATCTATGTTCATGGTATGGACCCGTAGATGAGTGTATATTTAGACATCATGATAATAAATATTGTTATTTTCATTGTTGATTATTTAACAATAGTATCGAGAGAAATATGATGATAGGACATGATAACCAATATATATTCCATCATAATGTTATGGTAACATTTCAATGTATTAAGTGATATGGAGTTTTTCATTTGAAAGTTGACTACATCATTGTTTAAATGATTGTAGGTAGAAATATAATGTGCTCTTGACATTATTCGATGGCTTGGTTTCAATATATATATAATACAATGATTGTTAATCATAAGGGCTTCTCCTTACGTTGAACAAGGTTTACATCCATGCAATGATTTGGAATCGGTGATTAAATAAATCGAGCTGCAACAGAACTATAGAGACTCGACCCATATGAACTTGATAAATTAACTGGCTACGTGTTTGATTCTCCTCCTTGCGTTGGTGGATATATAAGCTAACAATGAAACCCTACCTGGTCATTGTCTTTGCCTTCGGGCTCGGGTCGTAAGGGAGAAACCCTCCATGTCTGAAGTCGTCAGTCTGGCACTGTAAAATATGCTATTGCTTAGGTTCTGGTCACGTTGTTTATTTCACTGGAGTTTAAAGTCTTGGCTCTGCTATTGGAGTCTGAAACAGTTCATTGTTTCGTGGTCTCGTCGCTCCTTCTTTGTTTAAGTCCCAGCTACTTACAGTCCTTCATTGTGCTGGTGTGGGTATGAGGCAGGGTTTTGTTATTGTCTTTAAATTATGAGAGGGTTAATGCATTTGAGTTTGGGGTGTGCTTCTCGACTGGTTCAATCCAGTTTGAGGGTTTCGTATAGAAGGTTTGTCTGTCGCGGCTGTCAACAGAAGGGTTATGAGGGTGTCCTTTGCTCCTCCAACCGACGAATGTGATGGGGTTTCAGTGCTTGCTCCCACCGGTGGCTCCAGATTATCCACTGGTTGCCTTGCTCAGGTAAAGCATTAACCACATTTTCGCAGTTTTTGTTTTGCAAACAAGTGTAGATTTACTACTACTCACCACTCTCGGCATTGATAGTGTATTAACATCTCTCGACAATTCATTAATGTGCAGGTCGCGCGACTCTGAAGGTGTGCAGGGCTTAACTCCAATGCTGGCTCCTCCGGGTAAGCCTGGTTATCCACGGCTGTCTCTTCCTTTGCTGGTTTTGTGGTTAGGGTTGAGTCTTGGAGTGAAACTCCTGTGTAGTGAGGTCGTTTACGACTTGGCGTCATGGGTGCTGTCATCTGTATAAAGTTGTTTTGTTGAAATGAAAAGGGGTTTGAAACCCTGTTATGTTTATGGAGAGCCATTCACGGCTCAGACTGTATGAGGCCAGGGTTTCTGTTACTGTACTCGTAATTGCTAAGCGTAGGGTTTATCCACGCTGTTTAAATTAATATTTAATATGATAATAGGCCTGTCATGGCCGTGTTTCATTTATGTGTTTTGTTAAAGTATTAGAATGTTTGAAATGTAAGGATGAATGAGATTCATCGATACCTGAAATGGATGATAACTCTACTGTACGAAGTTCATGTATCGTTTCTATGTGTTTTCTTGGATTTTGAATGTTTAATTTAAAGAATGTGGATGTTCTTTGACTATAACTGTAATAGTTAAATAGTATAGGGTTATTCTGGCGAATTGGGGGTTCTGTTTTGTGTTCAACATATATATATGGAATGTTAACTTATTGGTGATTGGGAACGAGTTGTAACAAGTTATTTTGATTCCTGTATAATTATTTAATGAAACTGTGGATAGAAAAATTATATCCTTAGAACTAAGTATAAATCTACAGTAGGTTTTGTCTGCCATATAAGGCATTCTTTTATTTGTTTTCAGTCTGTCAAGTGAAAGTTATAAGGCTACGGCCGTGTAGGGTTTGTGGACTACTCTAAGGGAGAATGTTTAAAATGAAATAAATATTAATACTGTGTAAATATGGAGGTTGGTAACAGCCGATAATGGTTACATTTGTTGACAGTTTCTCTGTGTGTTAAATATGTTTGTCTTGTTTGAAAAACTCTGTCAACTCTGTAGTTATAACATGGATAACAAATTAATACCCTAGGTTGAAGAGAAATAATACTCTACAGTTTCTATGTGTTTGAATTTGACTACTGGGTTAATGAATAAGATTATAAGGAAGCTTGTAACAATGAAATATTGTTACAGTCATACCCTTTAGTTAGTCGATAGCTGTAAATCATATTCTGAGTATAAACAATATAATAATATGAGTTTGTTTATCTGTTGGCTCGATACAAGTATGACCTGTAACTAAAGTTGACTGAAATATGAAACAAATATATGTATAAAGGTATATTATTCTAATAAGTAATATCTCAAAGTAAAAACTAAGATTTATCTATATCTGTTCTTATGACTGTTTAATAGCTATAATTCTGGAATATCTACTGTTTAATATTCTATCTATTATTTAACTATTAACAGGAGTTCTAGAAATACATAAACATGGTATTTGTTAACTGTAACAGTAACAAATATGTTCTGCATAGGATAATTACTCTATTTAAATAGAAGTAGGGAAAATTCTAAAACCTCTTAGTTCTGAAATTTATACCAAAAGAAAATACAGATACTGATTTACTGAAATTGATTTCAGTCAAACATAGTTAAACTAGTCTATTTCATATGAAAATTAATTAAACCAACAGCAGGAAGAGTGACAGAACCTGTAGCTAAGGTAGACAATAACAGCAATGGGAGGCTGTTCCTCCCTACCAATTCCTGGAGAGTGCCCAGACAGCACTTCTCAGGACCCCCGAGCTTGCTCTGGTCTAACTGGCTGGAATCTAGGTACGGCCAATAATTCCCTCAGCCCAAAATAGCTATACTGGAACCAAGTTACTGCAACTTCCTGCTTCAAAAACACTTCCTTACTGTTTTCCCACTTCCTCAATGGGACTCCTGAATAGCATTCACCTGAATGTATTCTCCCTCTAGAACAATTGCTGAACCCCCAGCTCAGTTCATTGAGTAGTATTTAAAAGATTGCCTAGGTCTTAGTTGGGCTAACTGTCATTAATGAGCCACCTGCTCAGATTCCACTTTCTTGGGGAATCATGACCCCAAAATATAGGGAAGTTGCCACCTGCAACTCAGGAAGTGTTTGAGGATGTTGCCACTTGTCTTTTGTCCTTCCACCTAATTCCATCCACCAGTTAGACCAGTAACCTCTTTTAACAGCTCTCCCATGCTGTTGTCTCCATAATTTATTTATTAATAATAATTATTCAGAAGTTACATTCCATTTCTGGAGACTCTGCTGAGTCATCCATTCCTACTTAGCATTAAATTTAACATAATGTTCTCAGGAATATTTAAAAATAATTACATTATTTTAATAAAATTGGGGTATGTGACATACACACCCCCTTAAAATGTAACATCGTCCTCGATGTTACTTATTCTTCTTCTTCAACCACCTGCTGGAATAGATGGGGATATGCTTCCCGCATCTTACTTTCCAGCTCCCAGGTAGCTTCTTCAGGACTAAGGTGCTTCCATTGCACCTTCACTTGTCCAATTATGCGGTTCCGTAGAGTAATTTCCCTCCTCCCGAGGATACAATCCGGTTCCACCAGAACTTCCCCTTCTGGTTCTACCTGTACAATGTTCCAATCAATAACATGAGTAGCATCATGAACATACTTTTTCAAAACAGAGATATGAAAAACATTGTGTACTTTTAAATTTGGCGGTAATGCTAACTGATAAGCAACTTGACCAATTCTAGCTAAAATTTCAAATGGACCACAGTATCGTGGTGCTAATTTTGCACAACTTCCTAATCTTAGGGAGCTCTTCTTTGGTCTTACCTTGATGAACACATGTTCACCTACCTGGAACTCTTTAGGAGTTCTTTTCAAATCTGCGTGACTTTTTTGCCGATCCTGGGCAATCTTCAAGTTTTCCTGCACTTGTTTCACAATCTGTTCCATTTCTTTCAATAAATCAGGTCCTAACACTAATCTATCTACTGGATTACTCCAAGAGATAGGAGTGTTGCATTTTCGTCCATACAAAACCTCAAAAGGACTAAACTTAGCTGAAGATTGATAGCTGTTATTGTATGCAAATTCGGCTAAGTGTAAATAATCCTCCCACTTACCGGGTTGGTCCTTAACATACATCCTTAACAGATCTTCTAATATTTGATTAACTCTTTCAGTTTGTCCGTCCGTCTGCGGATGGAAAGAGGTGCTGAAATTCAAAGTGGTGTTTAACCCTTTGAACAAAGATCTCCAAAAATTTCCTGTAAATTTAGGATCCCTGTCTGATATAATGACTTTTGGAATACCGTGTAACCGAAAAATCTGTTTTAAAAAGATATCTGCTATGTTTGCAGCCTTGTATGTGGTTTTAACAGGAATAAAGTGTGCTGATTTACTTAATTTGTCTACTACTACCATAATCGAATCATTCTGATGTTGATTTTTGGGTAAACCCGTAATGAAATCCAGGCTGATTATTTCCCATTTCCAGTTAGGAATAGGTAAAGGTTGCAGCAATCCAGCTGGATGTTGGTGTTCTGTTTTTACTTGTTGGCAGTCCAAACACTTAGCTAAATATTCGGCAGTTTCAGATTTCATGTTAGGCCAAAAATATTCTTTTCTCAACATAGTGACAGTCTTTTGATAGCCAGGATGCCCGGAGTAAGGGGTTTTATGTATTTCGTCTAAAATTAACAACTTAACTGTAGGTGCATTAGGGATATACAGCCTGTCCTTAAACAACAAAAATCCGTTTTCGTTTAAACTATACCCTTTTATCAAACTTTCCGTGGGTTGTTCTTTGGCTGTAAGCTGTAAATGCTGATAATTTTCGTCTAATTTTATCCCTTCAGCCAGCTGGTCATTTAAGTCAGAGGTATAAGTGCTGCTAGCTGATATAAAATTCAGTTTTGCATTTCTGCTCAAGGCATCAGCCACCTTATTTTCCTTCCCTTTTATGTGTTGGATTTCAAAATCGTATTCACTTAGGAATGCCAGCCACCTGGCTTGTCTTGCATTTAAATTTGGCTGGTCTAAAAGGTATTTCAGACCCTTATTGTCTGTTAATAAGGTGAATTTTCTGCCTATTAGGTGGTGTCGCCACATCTTTAAAGCATGAATTACAGCAGCTAATTCTAAGTCATAAGTGGCATAATTCTTTTCATGGATTTTCAGCTTCCTAGATTCGTAAGCAATGACATGTCCTTCTTGAGTCAGCACTCCGCCTAAACCATCATTACAAGCGTCGGTACAAACTATGAAATCTTTATTTGGGTCCGCTATTCTAAGAATAGGTGCAGTTGTCAATAAGGTCTTAAGTTTCTTGAAACTTTCTTCACATTTCGCACTCCAATCAAACTTCTTTCCTTTCTTCTGCAAAGAAGTGATTGGATTGGCTATTTTTGAAAAGCCTTCAATAAACCTCCGGTAGTAACCGGTAATTCCCATGAAAGATCTAACGTCCGTCACATCTTTAGGTACTGGCCATTCTTCAATCGCCCGAATCTTTTCGGGATCTACTGAAATCCCTTCCTTAGTGACTACATGTCCTAAGTACTGGATTTCATCCTTGAAGAAGTCACATTTACTAAATTTCGCAAAAAGTTGTTGTTCTCTCAGTTCTTGTAACACGATACGTAAGTGTTCCTTATGCTCCTCCTCGCTCTTAGAATAGACTAAAATGTCGTCGATAAATACAACAACAAATTTATCTAAGTACTTGTGCATTATGTTGTTCATTAAGCACATGAAAACAGCTGGGGCATTCGTAAGTCCAAAGGGCATTACAACAAATTCGTAATGTCCGTATCTTGTCCTAAAGGCTGTTTTGAAAATGTCTTCTTCTTTAATTCTTACCTGATGATAACCCGATCTCAGATCGATCTTAGAGAATACCGTAGCGCCACGTAGTTGATCAAACAGATCATCAATACGAGGTAACGGATACCTGTTTTTGATCGTCATCTTGTTTAGTTGACGATAATCTATGCAAAGTCGCATAGTTCCGTCCTTCTTCTTAACGAAAATCACTGGTGCTCCCCAAGGGGATACACTGGGTCGGATATAGTTCTTATCTATTAACTCCTTCAACTGAGTTTTCAACTCGTTAAGCTCCAAGATATTCATACGATACGGGGCTTTTGAACTGGGAACAACACCTGGTACCAGCTCAATGGTAAAGTCAAGCTCTCTCTTGGGAGGCAATTCTGGAATCTCCTCAGGAAAAACGTCAATAAATTCATTGACGACAGGAATGTTCTCTACTGTTTTCTGGTTGTTTTCAAATTTATCTGTCTCGTCTGTAATAGTTACAGCATAGGTCTTGCATCCTTTCCTGACTGCTCTTTTAAGTTGTAATGCAGAAATTTGCCTAATTACTGTCTTCCTAGGAATACCCCTAACAGTTACAGGCTGTCCACTACTGTTTATACACCTAAAAGTTTTGTCAAAACAGTTTAAAACGACCCTATGTTGTTCCAACCAGTCCACTCCGATAAGTATGTCATATGAGCCAAGTGGTAAAACGTTCAGTTTAACTGTAGTTCTAAAATCAGTCATGTTTAAGATGCATTCTTTTACATAGCAGTTTACTTTCTTCTTAGCCCCAGTAGCTAATTGTACAGACCAAGAATTATCAAACCTTTCAACAGTCAAATTACATTTTTCTACCAGCTGAGGTGAAATATAACTAAGACTAGCACCGGGATCTATTAATATAGTAACTGGGGTTTTGTTAATCATACCTCCTACTTCCACCATGGAAGTTTGGTAGTCAGCCTGGCGGTTTTCCAACGCTGCATTGATTCGGGGCATAGTTCCTGCAAAATCTCCAACTGTCATTTCGTCTTGAACAGTATGAATATTGCTGACTTGTTTCTTTCTGTTTGGGCAGACTGAAGCATAATGTGGCCCATTACATTCCCAGCACTTGACAGGTTCTTTTCGCTCAAAATTTTTGATGTAGTTTCCATGGTTATTAGGAGTCTCTTTGCTGTTTTTGTAATTGTTTGAATGGCTGACAGCTCCATTTTTGTTTCCTTGGAAACTTTTACTGTTAAAGTGGTTCCCGTTTTTGCCATTCTTGAAACTTTTATGGGGAACAAATTCCTTTTTCTTGTACTCGATCAGATTGCTGTTCTTTTTGGCTTTCCAGCTGGCTATTCCCTCTTTCTTTTTATTCTGTTCGTAACAGAAATTTGCCTTGCGCATAGCTTCTTCCAGTGTTTTGGGGTTGTCATATTCAATTCTGTCCTTGATATGATAGGGCAGGCAACTAAGAAACCGCTGTATTTTTGGTTTCTCTTCGACAAAATACGGTACATAACGCAACAGACTTAAAAATTTACTGTTTAAGTCCTTCATCGTCATAGATCCGAGTTTTAGTTCATAAAATTCTTTAGCCCTTTCTTCATAATACTGCTCGGACAGGAATTTCTTCTTGAAATACCTTTTAAAGGTACTCCAATTAACTTCTCTTTCTTTGATCCCTTTGACCCTTTTCAGGTCTTGCCACCATATGTCCGCCTTTCCCAAGAGGTTGTAGATGGCCATTCTTGCCTTTAGCTGATTTGAGTAGTTATAGATCTGAAAATACTTTCTCATCCCGGACAACCAGGATTCGGCCTCTTCTCCAATTTCAGCTTCTCCATTGAAAGTTGGGGGTTTTATCTTCTTAAACTCCCCGGAAATTTCCTCATAGGGCCGGTACTTTTTCCTTTGGTTGTGCAGCTCAGCTTCACTGCTGTTACTGCTAGTGTGATAACTGGGTTGTCCCTTTCTTTCTTCAAATGAGGAACTGCTGTCAGATTTAGTTGGTTTTGTCCTTTTTGACCCTCTTGGATGACTAACTTCTTCTGAGTCAGCTGGTTTGCTCCTTCCTTCAGTCTGAAATCTTTCTATTAATAACTGATTTAGCTGTTCCTGAGTCTTTAGAATTCTTTCATTATCCCTCTTAACTGTTTCCATTTCTGTCTTTAATCCTCTTATGGTCTGCATCAGCTCAGTGGTGTGAGCAGTTTCTTCTCCCGTCTCAAGTTCTTTTGACATCTGTCTTGTCTCAACATTGGGAGATTCCTCCTCAGCATATTCTCCCAGTTTTTCCATACCTGTCTGTAAAATTCAGAAAAGAAAAATTTCTGTTCTGTAGATGAAACCGAAATATATATTAGTATTTTATAAATAAAACAAAATCTTCTTTTATGATCATTGTTTGCGGAAGTTTAGTGGAGTCACATACAGGCCTAGTGTCTGAAACTGAGCTCTGATACCACATGTCAAAACCCGAAATTTCTGAAGAATTTAAAATTTTTATTATAACAATAAATGTTAGTTAATAGCATTCCTGGACCTGTTTAATTTCAGTAACTAAACATAATCCTGTTTAAAAGATTCTGTCTTACTACAATTGTGATTTTTGTGATTTTAAATGTTGACTGTTTTTGTTTCAAACTGCAAAGGGAGAGTTAGCCATAGCTGACTGGCTTACTTAGCTTATGAGCTAATGCATAAATTGTCTTTTATCCGCAGGTACCCGGTGTAGTATGGATCATCGTAATTTAATTTTCTTTTGTAAGTATCAAACTTCCTTTCCCTGCTCTGTATAAACTTTAAAGAAGATCTATTTACTATTACTGGTTGTCGTGTAAGACAGTAAAGTCCTTTTCATGAAAATTTATACTTGAATTAAGATTGATAGTCTGCCTCGACATGATATATCTTATCCGGGACAGTATCATCAGGTTTTGTAATGAATTACAAAGTTTCCCGTCGTATCCATTGCGATATGACATGACCCTATGTTAATGATGTAACTATCACTGTAACAAATTGTTTGTATCATGTTTATTTTCTGCATATAGTGACGTTTGCGTTATGTGATATATTGTCAACTATTACCGGTGATTATTGCTGTGTTCACGTGTTATTAGCATGAGTTGGAGTTGTGACACCTCTAGCGATGTTCCATTATATTCATCTATGCTTCAAGGTCCCAACGTCCACCTAGTATTATTGTTTAACTTGTATCATCTAACTCTGTCTTGGTTTTAATCTATGTTCATGGTATGGACCCGTAGATGAGTGTATATTTAGACATCATGATAATAAATATTGTTATTTTCATTGTTGATTATTTAACAATAGTATCGAGAGAAATATGATGATAGGACATGATAACCAATATATATTCCATCATAATGTTATGGTAACATTTCAATGTATTAAGTGATATGGAGTTTTTCATTTGAAAGTTGACTACATCATTGTTTAAATGATTGTAGGTAGAAATATAATGTGCTCTTGACATTATTCGATGGCTTGGTTTCAATATATATATAATACAATGATTGTTAATCATAAGGGCTTCTCCTTACGTTGAACAAGGTTTACATCCATGCAATGATTTGGAATCGGTGATTAAATAAATCGAGCTGCAACAGAACTATAGAGACTCGACCCATATGAACTTGATAAATTAACTGGCTACGTGTTTGATTCTCCTCCTTGCGTTGGTGGATATATAAGCTAACAATGAAACCCTACCTGGTCATTGTCTTTGCCTTCGGGCTCGGGTCGTAAGGGAGAAACCCTCCATGTCTGAAGTCGTCAGTCTGGCACTGTAAAATATGCTATTGCTTAGGTTCTGGTCACGTTGTTTATTTCACTGGAGTTTAAAGTCTTGGCTCTGCTATTGGAGTCTGAAACAGTTCATTGTTTCGTGGTCTCGTCGCTCCTTCTTTGTTTAAGTCCCAGCTACTTACAGTCCTTCATTGTGCTGGTGTGGGTATGAGGCAGGGTTTTGTTATTGTCTTTAAATTATGAGAGGGTTAATGCATTTGAGTTTGGGGTGTGCTTCTCGACTGGTTCAATCCAGTTTGAGGGTTTCGTATAGAAGGTTTGTCTGTCGCGGCTGTCAACAGAAGGGTTATGAGGGTGTCCTTTGCTCCTCCAACCGACGAATGTGATGGGGTTTCAGTGCTTGCTCCCACCGGTGGCTCCAGATTATCCACTGGTTGCCTTGCTCAGGTAAAGCATTAACCACATTTTCGCAGTTTTTGTTTTGCAAACAAGTGTAGATTTACTACTACTCACCACTCTCGGCATTGATAGTGTATTAACATCTCTCGACAATTCATTAATGTGCAGGTCGCGCGACTCTGAAGGTGTGCAGGGCTTAACTCCAATGCTGGCTCCTCCGGGTAAGCCTGGTTATCCACGGCTGTCTCTTCCTTTGCTGGTTTTGTGGTTAGGGTTGAGTCTTGGAGTGAAACTCCTGTGTAGTGAGGTCGTTTACGACTTGGCGTCATGGGTGCTGTCATCTGTATAAAGTTGTTTTGTTGAAATGAAAAGGGGTTTGAAACCCTGTTATGTTTATGGAGAGCCATTCACGGCTCAGACTGTATGAGGCCAGGGTTTCTGTTACTGTACTCGTAATTGCTAAGCGTAGGGTTTATCCACGCTGTTTAAATTAATATTTAATATGATAATAGGCCTGTCATGGCCGTGTTTCATTTATGTGTTTTGTTAAAGTATTAGAATGTTTGAAATGTAAGGATGAATGAGATTCATCGATACCTGAAATGGATGATAACTCTACTGTACGAAGTTCATGTATCGTTTCTATGTGTTTTCTTGGATTTTGAATGTTTAATTTAAAGAATGTGGATGTTCTTTGACTATAACTGTAATAGTTAAATAGTATAGGGTTATTCTGGCGAATTGGGGGTTCTGTTTTGTGTTCAACATATATATATGGAATGTTAACTTATTGGTGATTGGGAACGAGTTGTAACAAGTTATTTTGATTCCTGTATAATTATTTAATGAAACTGTGGATAGAAAAATTATATCCTTAGAACTAAGTATAAATCTACAGTAGGTTTTGTCTGCCATATAAGGCATTCTTTTATTTGTTTTCAGTCTGTCAAGTGAAAGTTATAAGGCTACGGCCGTGTAGGGTTTGTGGACTACTCTAAGGGAGAATGTTTAAAATGAAATAAATATTAATACTGTGTAAATATGGAGGTTGGTAACAGCCGATAATGGTTACATTTGTTGACAGTTTCTCTGTGTGTTAAATATGTTTGTCTTGTTTGAAAAACTCTGTCAACTCTGTAGTTATAACATGGATAACAAATTAATACCCTAGGTTGAAGAGAAATAATACTCTACAGTTTCTATGTGTTTGAATTTGACTACTGGGTTAATGAATAAGATTATAAGGAAGCTTGTAACAATGAAATATTGTTACAGTCATACCCTTTAGTTAGTCGATAGCTGTAAATCATATTCTGAGTATAAACAATATAATAATATGAGTTTGTTTATCTGTTGGCTCGATACAAGTATGACCTGTAACTAAAGTTGACTGAAATATGAAACAAATATATGTATAAAGGTATATTATTCTAATAAGTAATATCTCAAAGTAAAAACTAAGATTTATCTATATCTGTTCTTATGACTGTTTAATAGCTATAATTCTGGAATATCTACTGTTTAATATTCTATCTATTATTTAACTATTAACAGGAGTTCTAGAAATACATAAACATGGTATTTGTTAACTGTAACAGTAACAAATATGTTCTGCATAGGATAATTACTCTATTTAAATAGAAGTAGGGAAAATTCTAAAACCTCTTAGTTCTGAAATTTATACCAAAAGAAAATACAGATACTGATTTACTGAAATTGATTTCAGTCAAACATAGTTAAACTAGTCTATTTCATATGAAAATTAATTAAACCAACAGCAGGAAGAGTGACAGAACCTGTAGCTAAGGTAGACAATAACAGCAATGGGAGGCTGTTCCTCCCTACCAATTCCTGGAGAGTGCCCAGACAGCACTTCTCAGGACCCCCGAGCTTGCTCTGGTCTAACTGGCTGGAATCTAGGTACGGCCAATAATTCCCTCAGCCCAAAATAGCTATACTGGAACCAAGTTACTGCAACTTCCTGCTTCAAAAACACTTCCTTACTGTTTTCCCACTTCCTCAATGGGACTCCTGAATAGCATTCACCTGAATGTATTCTCCCTCTAGAACAATTGCTGAACCCCCAGCTCAGTTCATTGAGTAGTATTTAAAAGATTGCCTAGGTCTTAGTTGGGCTAACTGTCATTAATGAGCCACCTGCTCAGATTCCACTTTCTTGGGGAATCATGACCCCAAAATATAGGGAAGTTGCCACCTGCAACTCAGGAAGTGTTTGAGGATGTTGCCACTTGTCTTTTGTCCTTCCACCTAATTCCATCCACCAGTTAGACCAGTAACCTCTTTTAACAGCTCTCCCATGCTGTTGTCTCCATAATTTATTTATTAATAATAATTATTCAGAAGTTACATTCCATTTCTGGAGACTCTGCTGAGTCATCCATTCCTACTTAGCATTAAATTTAACATAATGTTCTCAGGAATATTTAAAAATAATTACATTATTTTAATAAAATTGGGGTATGTGACAAAACCACTGGAAGGAATATCCTATTAAAAACCACTATGGATCAACAAGAAGAGATTTCATCCAACATAGCTCCAATACTTAATAAAGAAGAATATGGATATTGGAGCAAAAGAATGAGTGCATACTTACAATCATTAGGATATGGTGTATGCAATTCATTAATCTATGATTATATCCCACCAAAAAGAATAAGGACTACATCTCAAAAAGAGTCCAAGAAAAATAACTCTAGGGAAATGGAGGCCATACTTGATGTATTATCTCAACCCATCAAAGAGAAGATAACACAATTATAACGTCCCCCTCACCCAATCCGATCATCGGGAGGGGACGTTGGCCAAACTGAGGCTCTAATAATCCTCCCCAAATGCATAATACGATTTTGCATCAACAAAATCTGTGCAGAACATAAATAAACATGCACAGTAGAATTTAAAATCTGTCCACACACATCTAGCAATCAAATGCAAGCGTAAACATTACAGGCATCAATTAAAAGAGTTCATAATCAAATACATGAGAGTACTTATCTTTATTCAACGCAGATCCAAGCAACTGGCTGTGTAAGAGTGCTTTTCCACCCAACCATAGGAACTCCGTCCAACATATACTCTTTCTGCTGGGTGGGCAACCCCAAGCTGGGCTATGAGTCCACCGGGGCGAAGGAGGCACCTATAGGTTTCTAACTCTCATCCCACAATCCGTTCTTCTCTCTGTCTTCTAATTCGAATTCCTGGGTTTAATACAAAGTCTGGTAAAAATGGCCATCAATAGCAATAGAATAACTCTACGTGGAGTAGCATCTTGCATGAGAAAATGAGAATGGAATAATGATAATCAAAAGAGTGTTGAATCTAAGGATATGTGGTAAGGGTGAAAAGGCAGCTGGGATGGCTTCTGACCATAGAAGAAGTATGACTACTGACAGCTGACATAACTATCACAAAAGTGCAGTCAGTCCGATGCTTCAATAACTACATGAGGTGACTTTTCCCACCAACCACACACATGCATTAATGATTGGAAAAATGGTCAAAAAATGAGATAATTGGCTTATTCCCATCACATGACATAATTTTGGGTGAGTTCTAAGGTTGACACTTGGAAGCATAGGATTTGGTTTCCCATAGCCCCCCTTCCTCTTCCCCTCTGGTGGAATCATAACCCCTTTGGTGCTCTTTACACAGCCATTGTTGGACCATTTTATTATTTATGCACATAATATTTACATATACTCTAAATCGGCATAAAATCCAACCCAACAGTCCAAATAATACCATACATGCCTATCCATTCACTAGTCGGTCCTTGGACTTGATCTCCGCACTAGGAATTCACACTAGCATATTTACATCATTTACATTTTTAATGCAATGGGGTCAAAATCGGAATATTACAATCCCCTCTCCCTTGGAATAACACTGCCCTCGGTGTTCCAATACTTAGGAATACATACACACTTTACACATGTCAAAATTCACAAAATGTGGCAGGTTTGTCCTGCATTTCATCTTTTAATTTGACCTTCCAGGACCAAGTCCTTGGTTTCAACAGGCTGCTCCTGCTGAATTTGACCTTCCAGCTGATCCAAAAGTTTGGAAACTTCATGGCCACAATTCTTCTTTCTATCCTTTGTTGGGAAGTTGCAGAGGCAATGATTTCCCCCATATTCCCAACATTTCAGTGGCTATTTTTTCTTTACTTGCTCCATTTCCTTTGAGTCTTCCCACCTGGAACGTTTCTTAATGGGATGATTGGATGAATGCTTCTTCATTGATCCACTTTCCTTTCCCTTACTGATTTCCCCCAGAATGATTTTTACCTCCCCTTGCAAACAAATAGAGTCCTGCAAAACCTTGTGGTTTATCTCATTCTGCTGCTTCTGTAGCTTGAGCATCTCTCCAAGATTTTATTGGGTCTTGGCAATTTTTTGAAGAAGAATTTCAGCCAAATCAAATAGCTTTTGGTCTGCTGCTATGGTCAATGTGCACAACTGACCACACTTTGCTTACTAGCAACACTTGCTTGTATCAGCTGCAACCAATTGCTTCAATTTATTACCTGTGAAATTCATCATGGCAATTCTTTGTTAGGCCAAGCATAACATAAACATTAAAATCAATCAATTATTTTCCCAATTGACATGGAATGTCCATTATTTAATCATGAGACTTCCACCCTTTTCATGCTTTCCCAACATACACATGATCTCATTCATGTTCATTCTTTCTCAAGGAATTAGCTATTTCAACATTCACAATTCATTTCAAGCAATTAAACACAATCTATTTTCAGCCATGACATGCACTCAACAATATTTTGTTTCTAAGATGCATCTGTCAAAAGTAAAGAGAAGAGTAAGAGTTTCCCCCTCTTAGTCTTGTTCCAATCTGGAGCCACACACCACTGTGTTTTCATGCTCCTTAGCCTCTTTCACTTCAATGTGAATGCTTGACTTGCCCTTTATCGGCTATGACACTTAGTGTCTAAGGTCTGTCTAAGGTTTTTGAACCAAGGAACCCTTTCCCATTGTTGCCTACAAAACCCTTGGCTGCTACACAAGTCCACTAGCACCATCTTTATTTACTGCCCATGCTGATATTTTTAGGACAGTCACATGTCCACATGCATCCTTAGGATGCCTTCATAATCCTTGCTTCCAACAATACCTACACTCAAACATTGAATCAATTCACATGTTTAGTTTATTTTCATAAGGTTTATCTCTAAGCAAGAGTTTAATAAATCATGTACACACCTATTTCAAATTAATTAAGCAAGAAGCTGCAAGATAACCAAATACTTATCTGTATTGGGAAGTTCCTCGCTACTCCACAGGTTTCCTTCTCTGCTTTGCAAGCCTTGGATCACCTATGGGGTGGATGTTTGGCCAGCACACATGCTACTCCACAACATCAAGTAGTTAATGCCCAACCAGTTCACTAACTGCATTTATCGAGCATTGGTGGTGCCAAACCAGTCCCATACCTGGTTTTCCCTCCCCATTTCCAAGCCAACACATCCGTCTGGGTCATCATCCAATGGAAGTAAACTGCACCATGACCATTTCTAAGTCAGGGCTCTACTACAGATCCATAGGCATCTCAGGGTTTCCAGTCAGTCTCGGTACCCCACCTTACTGCTGACCCAATATAGATTTTATGCCTTCATCAATATCACCACACCTTTAAACACCACAACCCTTCACACACACATCAACTCTTCATCCACACAAGGATGGAACTCCTTCTCCGATGCAAACCAGTGGTTCCCTCTAGGAAATCTATAGGTGACTCTCTTGACTGCAGGATAGAATGGCCTCACAATAACTACTCACACTACACAAGGATGATACCCCTTTTATACCACACAACTCCTCGGGCCTATCCATCCCGTCTAGTGTTCTTTAGTGTGAGCGTAGAAAGGTTACCACTGCCCATACAGTCCTCTTGAGTACCCTTTCTTCACTTTTCCTAATAATGTGCAGCACCAAATTGCATTTGTGTAAGCTAACAACATACAAAGGATAAGAAACTCATCAGTGTTGTTGTTCTAAAATTGTAACCATATTTCATAACATTCACTATCAAGTATTGAAACACCAGGAATGCGTCGATTCCCTTAGGGTGTAGTAAATATTGACAACCCTATCGTAACCCATCACCAGAAAGGTGTGCACCCCTCTCTGATGTGAGCCATGTAGGCCCTAATCACACTTCAAGCAATCTGAAATGATAATGAAAACAATAAACATGTTCTGCATATTAACTCTAGTAACCAGACATGCATATTCTTATCTAGGGTTATAGCATACTCATCCATGTTCAGATGTATTCTCTCTTCATTTGTGAAGAATGGGGGCCCCCTTATCTGAGTCAACAGTCCTTCAGTTTTCCACCCCAATCTTTTCACGTTCCATAACCCACATATGCCTTCTTGGCATGATTTTACCATCTCACTCACATGGTTTTCCAACATGTAGTGCAACTGATATATTATCAAAATTTACAATGGTGTTTCACCCGAAACCCATTTCCAAAGCATGGGATCCTTCCCATGGAGTTTGGATTCTGCAGGCCATCACACATGGTCTTCCTGCAATGTGTCTTCCTGACACACTTCTCAAACAACCAAACAGTCAGTGGCATTTAAAAATAATTTTTAATCTGATGTTTCCATAACCAATTAATGGCATTAATAATTAAATTCAAACATGAATTTACAATTATGTCTCTTACAGAAATTGATTTGTTTAACCATGAGGGAATCCTCATATTGTTTGGCTCTGGTAAGTGGTATCGCTCTATCCATTATGGTTTTACACTTTCTACCATACATGAACATCCACGTACAACATGTCCTCCTGACACAATTTTATATAAGCCAAATAGTCATTAGCAATTATTAGCAAAATTTCAAATCTGAAATTTACAAATCTGTTCCATGCATAAATTAAATTTCACAACCATGAGAACCTTCTCATAACCCTTGGCTTCTTCACATGGTAGATCCCGGTCTTTAATATGGACTTATCCTCATTGCCATACTCAAGATATTTCTACCTGAAATCTGAAACTTTCAATCAGCCAAACACGTTGTGAGTATCTATGCAAACAATCTTTTCATTGCTACAATAGTCACTGAAGTGATCTCAGAATTATAACACTCAATAATTTAAACACCTTCAGATGTTAACATTTTAAATGCAATGAAATATACATATCTATATATGCATCATTATCATAATAAAATTGCAAGGTACAATCACATCATTTATGCAATTTAAATGAAATTTTAGATACTCATTACTTCACAACCCTATCATTTATACAACTCTGCCCTTCCACAAAGCATTATGGAAGTCCATCAATGCTGAATACCTTCTTCGTGCACTTACGCTCCTGCATTCACATCAACTCATGAAATGATCCCAAAGTTATTATCAATTCATCATCTCATCCATTATTTAGTTTGCAATAACACATACACCACAACCATGCATTCACACAATGCATCTCAACATGTGCACCTACACCTATGCATGCACATTTACATCACTCACATAATGTTTCATGTACATTCACTCAATGAAGCCACAAGATTTGTAAAATATCTTAATGCATATCCACTCAATGCCACCTTGCACTGATTCATGAATACTATATTGTCGTGTCATTCATCCTATCATAACAGGGCCATAAGTCCTTACTTGATTTGGTTATTAAACTCATAACCAACATACACAAATGGCATGATATAATTTCATATGAATGCATTGAGGTTTCTAAGCAACTATAGGGTATAAGGATCCTTACCTTCACTTAACCACACCTCACCATACTCAGTAGGATGACATTCACATTCATGCACTTAGTACCACATGCAAACCAAGTCAACATAGTTGAAGGGATCTTACCAAATCCTCTTTCAACATTCATGCAATTAAGCACAAATAACCATTACCTGCATAGCTGTCATTAATACTGCTTGATGTTACCTGATTAGTTGGCCTCTTACCAAGGCTACACAGTCCTTTTCCAACCTTTTGATCATGAATCATTACTCCAACCTTCCCTCTCAAGGTTTGTTGGTCACATGATGTGATTTCTTTGCATTTACAATCATGCTTCTATGGTATGATTCTTACAATCATTATCAACAACATTAATTGTCATCAACCATAGGAAATACCATCAATGGATACTGCATGTGTAGCTTCACTACCTCTATCCATATGCAACATCATATATGTGCACAAACATCCTCACATGCACTGTGCAATGTTTATTAATATGCCATCTAGTGCATATTCATTTCATCTATCTAATCTCTTGCATTTTCAGCATTCCTATGCCATAATTTTCAATATATAAAACTCATAAGATATAAGTACAATAACAAGAGAGGAGTTAAGGAATTCTCCCTTTCCAATCATAGCATGGGATTTTCCTCTTCCACATCATAGATGATCCAATTTCATGGCCTCTTAACAAGCACACAAGGAATAATTAGCTATGATTTCTCACCAAACAACAATTCAATGCATACATTCATGTATAACATTCCTACTTGGTATTTTCCAAGCATACAATTGTTATGCTATAAACATAAATTAGCTTAAGGTGAGAAATTTCCCACTTATCATCATTGCTTTACTACTCCAATTGCTTTAAGAAATTATGGCCAAGTTCAACTTGAACTTTCTTAACTTCCCTGCACTTATGAGCACTGCAACTGATTCCATTCTGACTCCATAAGGAGTCTTTTCAAGGCCCCTTATATGCCCTTGCACCTCATTCAAATGTGATACTTTCTTCCTTTTCTCATGGAAATACATTCCAAAATTTTGAACCACATACCTGATTCACACATGGGATGCCTCATTACATTCTCAGAAATATAAAAAATAATTTCCATGCATGATGGAGACAATCCATATTGACAATATCTGTCAGCCACATAATTCTCTCACAATGAACGATTGCTTCCAGGGGATGAAGGGGGTCAAGGGGGCTTGCCCCCTTGTGACCACTGCAGGGCGGGTCGAGGGAAGCACCCTCATTTTTTTTTGTAAATCATTCGATTTTGCGCAATCTGGCGCATAAGATCAACTGCAATTTTTTTTATTTTGGTCACCTAGAAATCGACTGCAAAAAACACTGCTTTTCCCCTGATTTGCACCCTTCAAATGCCACCTGCCTTACTGTTGGCACGTTCTGCAAAACGTTATAGATCAACGGTTCAGATTGAAGTGGAGATCAAGATCAACGGTGGAGCTAATTTTCGTAGGAGGAAAAAGCGAGGAATATAACACATTCAAAATTTCTGAAAGAACCGTTGAGATGTGGTTAAATAGGGGAGAAGATAAACGATGGTTGATCAATTGGTGGTAGATCAATGACTCACATCCATTTTGCGCTGCAAACACAATGCCTGAGTAAAGTGATAAGTGGTTGCGAAATCATAAACCGCCATCCACATGTCAACATCACATGATTTCACAAGTTGGTAGAGTGGTAAGGGAAACCACCTTCCACCACTGCGAAACCACCTTCACGCTTCCTCCTTTAGGGTTAAACAATGGAAAAGATAAATGGTTCAGATTGGAGTGGCAGGTGAGATATACGGTGGAGGTAGGTTCCGCTGGAAAAAGAAGCATAGAATATAACACCATGATGTGACCGTTGGAGTACGGTTAAACCATGGAAAAGATCAACGGTCGTTGATCGGGCGATGAAACGATCAACAACCCACAGTTGTTTTTCCTCACCAATATGCGCGCTAGGATGGAGTGATGGGTGGTTGTGAAATCCTAAACCACTCTCCACGTGTCGGCTCCATATGATTTCGCAAGTTGGGAGAGCGGTAAGGGAAACCGCCTTTGGCCATTGCGAAACCGCTTTCTCTCCATCCTTTACGGTCGTTGGAACATACGAATATGATGTGGTCGGTCCACATCACACCCTCTTCCCACACAACTCATCCACGTCGGACCACCTACCCACGTGGATCCTCCACGTCACCCCGCCACCTGGCATGGGTGGGGCCCAACCAAATTTTCCCAAATTTTGAAATTTCAGGTTCCATGCAAGGCTTTCATTGGTCCATAACAGAGAAAGTCCAAAACTGATTTTTAGGCTTACTCCATGCCTCGTTGATTTCCATTTAACATAACTTCACCCTGCACAGCCATTTCTGATCATGTTACCTGTAGATCATGATTTGTGGCCCATTCAACTCTGACATTGCAACCAAAAGCTCCGATACCACTCTGTAACATCCCCCTCACCCAATCCGATCATCGGGAGCGGACGTTGGCCAAACCGAGGCTCTAATAATCCACCCCAAATGCATAATACGATTTTGCATCAACAGAATGTGTGCATAACATAAATAAACATGCACAGTGGAATTTAAAATCTGTCCACACACATCTAGCAAGCAAATGCAAGTGTAAACATTACATGCATCAATTAAAATAGTTTAGATTCAAATACATGAGAGTACTTATCTTTATTCAATGCAGATCCAAGCAACTGGCTGTGTAAGAGTGCTTTTCCACCCAACCATAGGAACTCCGTCCAACATATACTCTTTCTACTGGGAGGCCACCCCCAAGCTGGGATATGAGTCCACCATGGCGAAGGAAGCACCTAAAGGTTTCTAACTCTCAACCTACAATCCGTTCTTCTCTCTGTCTTCTAATTCGAATTCCTGGGTTTAATACACATTCTGGTAAAAATGGCCATCAACAAAAATGGAATAACTCTACTTGGAGTAGCATCTTGCATGAGAGAATGAGAATGGAATAATGATAATCAAAATAGTGTTGACTCTAAGGATATGTGGTAAGGGTGAAAAGACAACTGACATGGCTTCTGACCATAGAAGAAATAGGACTAGTGACAGCTGACATAACTATCACAAAAGTGCAGTCAGTCCCATGCTTCAATAACTACACGAGGTGACTTTTCCCACCAACCACACACATGCCTTAATGATTGGAAAAATGGTCAAAAAAGGAGATAATTGGCTTATTCCCATCACATGACATAATTTTGGGTGAGTTCTAAGGTTGACACTTGGCAGCATAGGATTTGGTTTCCCATAGGCCCCCTTCCTTTTCCACTTTGGTGGAATCATAGCCCCTTTGGTGCTCTTTACAGAAAAATTGTTGGACCATTTTATTATTTATGTACATAATATTTACATATACTCTAAATCGGCATAAAATCCAACCAAATAGTCCAAATAACACCATACATGCCTATCCATTCACTAGTAGGGCCTTGGCCTTGAGCTCTGCACTAGGAATTCACACTAGCATATTTACATCATTTACATTTTTAATGCAATGGGGTCAAAATCGGGATATTACAACAATGCATCTCAGCTAAGGAACTCTGGGTCAAATTGGATAAACTTTACTTAGTTGAACAAAGAGTAGAAGCAAGCCTTGCTATTCTCGAGGATGCTAGTGAAGATGGAGAAAATCTATTCACGGGGACAGTAAATCATGCTTCAAAAGAAGAATCAGATGTGGAAGAATAGGTGGAACTAGAGGCTAAACTCATGTGTGCTCTTGAGTAAATTGAAAAATGTAGAAGAAGGAACAAATATTTGAAAGGACAATTGTCAAAATACCAAGAAGAGTTAAAGTCAAAAGAAGAGGAAGTCAAGACCCTCCAAGAAGAGCTGCACAAATCAAGTCAACAAGTGGTGATTAGCATGAAAGAGGCCGACAGATTAAAACAAGAAGTTTCCAAATTCGAGGAAGAAATAGAAAGGCTGAAAGACCAACATACCACTAATGAGAAGCTCAAGAAGAAAATACAAGACTATAAAAGACTTGAAGGATAAGTTATTTTGCTTAGAAAAATGCTTGATAAAGAATCTATTAAATCAAAATTTGAGAATAGCTCAAAGACTTTAGATGAAATGCTAAGTAGCCAAAGACCATCAAGTGATAAAACTGGATTAAGTTATGACAAAGAAAAGAATCCAAAATGATTGTCTCTTACACTCCAAGCTAATAATAAAAGAAGCTATGCTGCTGCACTCAAAAGCCTGATTAAGAAGGATAGTCATAAATATGTTCCCTCCTCTTATAATAAAGATAGAATTGATATGATACCTAAAATACCAATGAAAAGCAGGTTCCAGCAGATCTTTTTTTTGGTCATTGATACTCTTGTAATAATTTTGGACATATGGCTAGAGAATGTAATCCGAGAAAGAATGCTTCAGTAAAAGTTCAAAAACAAAGGAAGGGATGGAAGAAGATGGAAGTTGTGAAGCAGAAAGATCAAAGATTCCTCAAATATAAAGGAAAGTTCTATGGATATTGTCACTGCTGTCACAAGTTTGGTCACAAATATGTTGTTTGTAGAACCAAGGGAAAATATCAAATTAAAAAACCCAAGAGACAAAGAAGTGAAAAACTAGTAAGTAGAGTACCTCATGGAAAGATGTGGAGAAGAAAGGAAGACTACAAAGATTCAGGGGAAACATAGATTCCAAGCATCAATGAAGTTTCTAAAGATGATGTTTAGCATAATAGATTTGTATATAAGAATGACATCCATTATGATGGAAAGCTCGATGAAGATGTAAAATACACCAATAGAGAGAAAGATGATGAATGCCTCTTCTAAAGTCTCTCGTGACCTAAAATAGAACCTTGAAATTAGCATTAGAAGGGATTATATACTCAGGGGGAGTAAATATCAGAAAAATGAAATTGGTATTTGAAAGTAAATAATATCAATTGATAAGAATAAAAGGCTATCTTCATCAAGGACAAGAAGTAGAGTAGAGGTGACAAAATTGGAGAAAAACTTTTTGTCCAGAAAACATCTATGTGACAAGCACACTTAATGGTTGAAGTGTAACAAAATCAGAAGCATAATTAAATAAGATAAGAGATGATCATGGTTAAATGATAAGACTGGTGTATGCTTGATAAAGAGAAGAGTGTAAACCCTATCACAAAATGTAGAAAATGTTGACAAAGGGGGGGAACATTGAAAGGGGGAGTCTATGAACTAATAATCCATGTTCTCTTTCAAAGACTCACTGCAAGAAGGTAAATGAGGATGTTAAACAGAGTATCATAACATAAATATTAGTACCAAGTACAATTAACAAGAGGAAGAGAAGCAAAGAGCTAAATTTCTTAAAAGAGGAGATATATTGGCAAGGGCAGTTGTCAAAAAGAAGAAAGATAGGAAATTCTCTATCAAGATGGTTACAACAAGAGCATAACAGGTTATCCTTTGTCATTGTTTTCAAAGGGGGAGAATGTTTAAATGTTTCCATAAATTCCAAAGGGGGAGAATTTTGAATGTGGTTTTCATTGATGTCAAAGGAGTTCAGTAATGAAAAAGGGATAACCAAGGACATGATGGTAGGGAAAACTCAATAATGACAAAGGAATAACAAAGGTAGTGATGACATGGAATGTATGATGTTGTGGCATGTGTGATGAGGCTGGAAAGACACATGATGATGTTATAGTACCTTCATGATGTCATTATTACAATTTGACCTAATTATATAAAGATTTGTCAGTTTAGAGAAATTCTGCAAATTGACTAAGTGTTGGAAATTTGGTCCAAGTGGCCTTTGGAAAATGTTCGCCGTACCTCATAGGAGAATGATAAAAAGTATCTGAAAGAATTAGGATGTATCTTGGTGAGATGCCTACCTGACCATGGCCTCAGTTTGTCTTGAGAGTGTCTGAGGAGGAATTTATAGGTATGCCAAACATGGTTTTAGACAGTTTTTCACCAGTCTAGTAAAATGTCCACCTAGGTCAGAGGAAGATGAGTTTGAAGGTGAAATCAGTATGGTTGTGATCAATAATATGTATTACCTCATCTGGTATCATTAGTTTAGGATTTTGGTGAAATAAAAAAATCCACCCTAGAGATTGTACAAATTGTCTAAGTATAAAAACACTGGTAAAAATGCCTAAGTGACCCTAGTAAAATGTCCGCCATTTCCAGTGGTTGATGTCTTAAAGTATTTTGAGGGTATTGGTCTCTATATTGTTTATTTGTGAATCCAACCATGTCATTGGTTTGTCCAAAAAATATCTGTAGGTGAAGATATTGATCTGCCAAAAGTGCCTCCTAGCTTGATTTGCACTTCTCCAAAAAAATGCCCGCCGAGGAGAGAGAAAGAGGTTTTAAAGGATGAAATTGGTCTGGATGGAATCACCTTGTTGGCCTCTATCCAGTGGATGTCTCATACTTCCAATTATATGAAAATAAAAATCCCTTCATGTTGACTTAGGGTTTGACAATTTTGTACAAGTGTTGAATTGGTAGTTTAAAAAGCTAGTTTCAAATGTATGCCAGATGATGTGTGTGTATCAAAAAATTCAAAAGGTGGCATGGATTTGTTCCTTGTTGAAGTGGTTATTCATTCATATTTTCAGTTTTCCTTATGATGGTCATATGTGCAAGAAATCAACCTTCCAAAGTGAGAAAAATCTTGTTTTGCATATTAAGAACAAATGAAATTTGTCCAAGTGTTGAAAATTGAAGGTTAAGGGGCCATTTGGAAATGCTCGCCAGAAACTATCCTTGTGGTGATAAATTCATCAGTTGGAATGAGCTTGTTCTTTGATGATCTCGTCATCTAGTCATGGGATCATATTTCCCTCTGGAGGTTACATGTGCGAAATACAAGCCTACTAAATTGAGAAAAAGTTTGTCTTGTTGTCTAAATGAAGTTTCAGAGGCATTTGGAAATGCCTGCCATAAATTGTCCTTGTGCTGATAAATTCTCCGGATGGCATGGGTATGTTCCATGATGAACTGGCCATCTATCCATGATGTCATATTCCTCTTTGGTAGTCACACGTGTGAAAAATTGAGTTTCCAAGTTGAGAAAAAACCATTCTTACACAGTATGTGAATATGCCAGCAATAAGCCTGAAAATATATGTTAACACATTTTTTATTTATTTAAATTGCCCATCTAAGTCAACTTAATAAAAATAATTAAGATGTTATGAAATAGAGGAAATTAACTACCAGGTATTTATCAAAGCAAATTAATTAAACCAAGAAGCATTTTTTATGAAGTGGTGCGTTTGTTAAAAAGGCAATTTCTAGATTGGAAGGACGCAATTATGGAAAGAGTGTGATGCTGAAAATGCATGATGATAAGCTACATGAATAAACTAATAAAAGTATAATGAGGCAGAGGTTATTAAATAAAAAAAACAGAGTTGATCTTTAATTAAAATAGGGTTTGTTATTTAATTACACAAACAAAAAATTAATTCTTTTGAAGGGAAGTGAGTATGAAAAGACACGATCCCAGTTCTAAGAGATGCAACGATTGAAGAATAAGATGATAATATATATACAAGAATTCGAGATTGAAGGAAGATGTCTCAACAGCCCAGAAAAAGAAGAAGAAAGATCAGACAGAGACCAATGAAATGAAGAAATAGAATTGAAGAAATGAAGTTCTGAAAATCTGAAAAGATAGAAAAGGGTGGCAGGGTGGTGCTAGGGGCAGATTGAAGTCTTCCAAGGAGGTTGTAGCCTCCTTCCAGTAGTAGCTAGTAAATGGGGTGTAGTAGCATCCTTGTCTGTTGTAGCAGACATAAACCAGGGTGTTGTAACATCCTTCAGTTGTAGCTAAGAAGCTTGGGAATTGAAGTCTCTAGCAAGTTGTAGCTTGCAAAAACTATTGTAAATATAATTTTTTAGTATAGAAAGAGTTTGTGGTTTTCCCAATTGGGATTCCATGACAAAATATGTGTTATGTGTATCTTGTTGATCCTATGTGTTAATAAATAAGTTAAAAGTGGTTTTAATTGTTAAAATTTATCAATATTGATTCACCCCCCCCGTCGGTATTGTCCAATATTCCAACATCAAGGACTGTGTTTGAAGATGGGATTCTTTGTTTTGTGTTTGATTGCGAATGTTTGGGTTCATGTCTTATATGATCTAAAACTTTTGATTGGTTAGGATTACACTTAGATTGGTTTAAGGAGTTTGTTGTTTGATCTTGTTTTCTATATGATTGATTATTGATATTTCCCTTGATCTTGATTGATGTCTCGAAGTCTTTTCACTGACGTTTCATATGATTTGTATGTTTGTTCTCTTTCAATCGATGGTCTACTTACCCTTATTTTTCTTACTTCCTTGAATGGTGACACCTCTCTCATGCTCCTTATGTTCTTTACATTGTGTCCACCTTGTTTTGACTCTTTGAATGATTTTCTTGGATTAATCTTATCATAACAAGGGGACTAAATATCAAATATATGAATTAGGATAAATAGGACACACTGTAGGTAAATTTGCATACTTAGGGGCGTTTGAGAAAAGGGTTTTTTAAAAATATGGTGTAATGGGAATACTTATTGATGAAAATTTTTAAGAGTAGATTTTCATGTAATAAGTTAACTCTATCCATATAGAATAATCCGTTATGTTTAAAACATGAAATCATAAAAAATGATATGATCTCTTTAAATGGGAATGAGCTATTATTGATCTTAGCTTGTTTTGGGCGAGGTTTCTTGAGACCTATCAGTCGTTGGTTTGTCACATTCATTATTTTTTATACAAAGCGATTTCTCTTGCTTGATACTACTTGCAAACTCAACTAATCTTACCCAGAGCTATCTCACCTCTACGGTAGGCTTAAAATTGAATTTTTGGCATTCTTGTTAATGACTATGTTTCATTGTTTAGTTGAGTAAACGAGGTATTTTGATGCATTAAAATAATTTAACCAATGAACAGTCTTGGAAATGTCAATCTATGGCTTAAAAGATTATATATTAAAGATTGAAAATGAGCTAACATATTCTAGTTTGAGCATTGTGTCTCATTTTACATAACCAATACTTTTGATAGAACATATCTATCCTTTTCACAATTTTGACCTATTTAGGATTTTGTTCAATTTACCTTAAAAATAAAGATTCTTGAACTTACTATCATATATAGGAATGGAATTGTCACCTATAAGCATGATGGGATGAAATACCCTAAGTTTGAAATAATTGCTAATGGGCCTAAACACAATCCATATTTTTACTTTGGCGAATAGTTTTAGACATATTTTAATGCGCTTTGGTGATTTTCACGTTTCCATATTTATTGTAACTTGAATATTTTTAATTATTGTTCTCTTTATTTGCTTTTTTGGAATAATCTAATTTCTTGTGTCTGATTGGCAGGTTTATAAAGGTCGTTGAAATTCATGCTTTTCAGGTTGGATAAATAAGAGGTGTTGATAAAAGAAATAAAGTATTTCCTAAAATAAAATAAATAAAGTATTTCCTAAAATAAAATAAATATTGCATCTCAATATATTTTGATAAAAGAAATAAAATATTGCATCTCAAGATATTTTGTGGGTTTTCTCAGAAAAGGACTGGAATTTCAAGCCGAGCACCATTACTATTTCTATGGATAATTACAACGATTCTAGTTGAGTCATTGATGGAATTTCCTTATTAGAATCTTAGAACTATGGTTGAAAGGAAACGCACATCGTTATAAACTTATTATTTTCCTAAGCATTGAATGTTCGAGTTACAAAACAATAAAACATATCTTCTAAGTTTGAGGAGTCGATGAAGTAAAAAAAACAGAAGCTTACTAATACACAAATATCAGGGCAGAATTAAAGTCCCAATCGATGATTTACACTTTGGTGATTGTCTACCATCAACAATGACAACATTTACATGGGTTTTCAAATGAAGTTGGATTTGATTGGAATTTTCATGCATGAAAACATTTCATTACTGAAAATATCATTGATATATGAAAGTGTTATAATGGATATTTTCCAGCGTATAAATAGTCAATCATGTGCAAGCCCAGCTTTGTGGAAGAGACTAAGAATGTTTTTATGGGTCAATGTGCAACTTTGGTGAAGGATAGTTTTATTCTCATGACATTGGATGATACACAAAAGCCTACACAAACAAATTTGAACCCAAAAGCAGACGACAAAATCTGACAAAATCCCAAAAATTGACCTTGTCGTCGGATATCATCTTTATAATTTCGAATTTTCTTTAGGTTTTTTTAAATTGACCCTGACAGTCGTCGGATATTCGACGACCCTTGAATATCTGACTACAGTCATAGAATATCTGACATTTCCAGGATAAAGTTTTGCAACAGTCAATAGTTAAATGTTGTCGTATATTTGACGATTCTTTTTTTTTTAGAAACTTCAAATTATAGAAATATTTCGACATATTTGCTATACTAGTGACGGTTTGCAGAGATTATAAACTTTTCCACAGACTTTTTTATGTTCAAAAAGCCACAATTATTTCAGTTTTTACTATGATTACAAATAGTGAAGTGTGGAGCTTGATTTTTTAAGATTGATAATCATCAATCAAGCTTGGTAAAATAAAATGTCACATAACAATAATTCTTGATCTAGAAGAACAAAATTGAGAAGTACTCGCTAGATTGTGGGTTGGAGTAAAAAGAAAGGGTGATGGGAAATGTTATTGTCCATGTAGTCAATGCAGGGGCTTTACAAGGAGAAGAAGAAAGATCGCAATAGCTAAAAGTCATTGTAGGGAACATGGACATGTTGAGGGGGGACATGAATATCTTCCATTGGTAAGTTGTTCATTATATATGTATTTATATTGATCGTTTTTGTAAATGTATGCATCATTTTAATATTTTTTATATTTACTAATATCTCTTGATGGTTTGTAATTATAAAGGAAAGGCCTCCTATGACATACCCAGAGGATGTGCTTGCAGAACAAGCACCGGAGGAACATGGAGCTACGAATATTGAAGAACAAGTTAATGATCATATTGATAACACAGTTGAAGATGATGGTACAAATACATTGGTCCATGATACATTTAATGTTAGAATGGATGATGATGATGATGATCATGAAAATGACGACTTTGATGACGTTCATGATTTACCTCTTCTTGATAAGGCATACAAACCCCTTTATGAAGGCTCCAATAGAATTCTTCTCTCTGCTATATTGTTGATATCGAACTTGAAGGTTATGAATGGTCTTTCAAACACATCAATCCCACATATGTTAAGGTATGTAATATATTCCATCACATATATATGATCGTGATAAAGGTTATCTTTGTTCCTCTATTAATTTTATTGTTAATTCATAAGTAAAATTAATAGGGATGAAATATGTTTCATTAATATTCTTTATATATTCTATTAACTAGTTTTTTTTTTATAAATCTGTTGTAGATTGATAATTGAATTTTTGTTACCACCGTCAAATATTTTACCTCGCACATACCGATATTTATCTTCCATTATGAAAGAAATTGGAATGTAGTATCAAGCAATTGATGCATGCCCCGATGATCATATTATATATTATACAACATGAATTGGAAACAAAATGTTCAGAATGTAATATCAATAAATATCGAACAATTCAAGTAACAAAAAAGGTGTCTCGCAAGGTTCTTCATTATATTCCCATTATTCCACGTTTACAACGACTGTTCATGTGCAAAAACATAACACAATTTATGGATTACCATGCATAGAACAAAAGTCAAGATGACATTCTTTGAATGCCTGCAGATGGTTATGCATTTAGAGACATGGAGGAAAAATGGCCACACTTTAAAGAAGAACCTCGTAATGTTAGGATTTCATTGGCAACAAATGGTGTCAATCCATTTGCAGAGATGATATCTATTTACTCGGTGTGGCCTATATTTGTTATCAACAATAACATTCCTCCATGGATTTCAATAAAGAGGGAGCACATAATGTTGGCAATGATTGTTCCAGGTATGTGTTTACAACAATTTTTTTTAACGTAGTAGCATATCGTTTGTCGTATTTGTTGCATAATGTCATATACTTTTTTTTTCATTTGCTCATATATATTATTTATATATCTAAAATGGTTGTAATAATTATGTAGTTTATATGTTCAAAACAATCAGGTAAGTACCAAGTTAAAGATATGAATGTATATATCAAGCCTCTTATTGACGAGTTACTAAAGCTATGGAATGACATCACTATGTATGATGTCTCTAGACCAATATGAAAAAGAAAATTTCAATTCCACGCAATTGTTGTATGGACAATTCATGATGCCCTAGGGCTAACTCATTTTTGTGGTATGTAATTATAACGTCCACTTTAATAGTATTTAATTGTATGAAGTTGATATATTAATCATGGATGTTTTTTAAATAATCCATTCATTTTATATAATTATAATTGACATAGTTAATCCATCTCTTGTAGGTTTTCAAACAAAGGGAAAATTTGCATGTCCAATTTGTGGTCCTAAGATGAAATCTCGTCGTTCAAAAAGTTTATGAAAGGAGGTGTTTGATGAGTATAGGCACTTCTTTTCTAAGAATCATAGGTATCGAACTACCGAAAAACATATTTTTAATGGTAAAGAAGAGACTGCATTAAAATCACAAGGAATGAGACCTCACCTATGGAAGTTGCAATATAATAGAAATTGTCAAGGTACACACAAATCAAATTGTCTATCTTCATCATATATGAAATGTTTTGAATTTTTATTTGTATTTTTTATTGTGTGTTGTTTACTGTAATTGACATTGATTTCTGTAAGTTCTTTTTAAACTATGATTCATGATGGCCTTTGTGATCGTGAAGGCATTAATGGGCTTCCACTAGGAATGAAAAGTTATCCTAAACAATTCAACAGGTTTCCCTACTATGAACACTTACAAATTTCGCATTTGTTTGATACAATGCATATTAAAAAGAATGTAGCTGGAACATTATGACGAATATTGGATGGAAGGAGTGACAAAGAAAAAAATGTCAAAATTGTAATGACATTCAAGAAGCCAATGATTCAATGAAAGATGTCATTCAATTAAATAGCAGTGGAGACCAAATTAATATAAGCTCACTTCCATAGTTGTTAACGAAACAACAAAGCAATGTTGTAAAAGAAGTCATGCGAAAAATTAAATTTCCCACTGGATTTTGTTCGAACATGAAGAATATCTTAACAAAGAAAGGTGAATTTGGGGGGGTGAAAATGCATAATTGGCATATCTTCATCAAGGTAATTATTATGGTATATATATATTGCTATATTTTTTATACTAGTGCATGTTGTTGGTATTTTTTGTCTACTTTTGTAAAAAACAATGAAATGATTGTATTATTACAGTATGTTCTACCTCTATCTCTCCCATACAACTTCGACAACAATGTCAAACAAGTTATATATGATCTTGGATAATACATGAGGTAAGTAGTGATATTTGCATGCATAAAGTGTTTGTTTAATTTATTGTATAACTTATATTTGACATTTGTTTACTAATTGTTATGTAATATAATGTTTATTTTTGTTAAATATCGTGATTTGCTTGCATCACTTGTAGATGGTTGTCATCTAAAGAAATCCATAAAGAATATATAAAGTATCGAAGGAGATAAATTCCTCATCTCATGTGTGAAATGGAAAAGCATCTATCTTCGACATTTTTCAATGCACAAGAAACACTTCCTCATACACCAAGTTGAGGAGATTGAATTGTGTGGACATGTACACTCAAGGTCAATGTGGATGGTCGAGAGGCACTTGAAATTTTTGAAAGCTTTGGTTAGACACCGAGCATGTCTTGAGGGTTCTATATATGGTGGAGGGATATATGGTATGCCATAACATGGTGTATATTAGTGAATTTATTCCTAAATTAGCGTCAAAGATTGATCTAGGTTGCATTTGTGATCCGAACTTCCATTAACAAATTCGAAGGGGAGTACCTGAAGGGGAAAGGTAGATCAAGGAAGGTGAAAGGTAATTATTATATGGTGGATATTAATTATATGGTGGATATATTACATTTGACTGTTTCTTTTTATGTATATATCATACTTATTTCATTTTTAATATTCAATATGCATCAATTAAAAGTGTATACAGTGTTAAGTAATTATACATTTTTTAATTGTAATTTTATTTTCATCATGCAGTTGGTCGAGAGTGGGATGCACTTCATTTATATGTCACAAACAATCTTGATTGGATGAAGGTATGGACTGAACGATGTCAAAAAATTGGTCATGGAATGTCATGGGAAGGTGTGGATTCATCGGTCAAAGCATCTCATTGCAATGGAGATACCAATCTTACACAAAGAGAAATCAATTTAGCATATGGTTTAAAAGATAAACAGGAAAGCATATTAATCAACCATACTATTTATTTTTTTTCAATTATATTGATGTACAAGTTGGTTTTTTTTCTTTGCATACTTTCCAAGCATAAATATGTACTTAATAATCAATTGACGATGCAATCTTTATGCACCTGGCATATTGTAGGTAAAACACCATAAGGCTATGTGGTGCAATGGTCATAAATTTTGCATCAAAAAGTTGGATGAAACGAATAAAACATCTGATTGTGGGATAACTGTAGTCTTTGAGGTGACCAATGTTTCCTCTAGAAGTGACAAACATCCATAACTCTTAGAAAATCGATACTATGGTTATTTGGAAAATATTATTCAGCGTGACTTTAAATCATTCAAATTAGTTCTATGTGTTGTCAAATGGTACATGTTACGATTGAATCAACGTGATCCTGATAGAACTATGATCGACCATGATAAAGGATTTACCATGGTTAATACAAGGTTGTTTAAGCCAGGAACGAAGCCCTATGTTCTTCCAAGCCAATGTGAACATGTATTTTACTCGGAGATTCCAGGTAGAGGGGGTTGGTCATTTGTTGTGAGACACGATCAAAGGGGAAGGCTAGTAAAGTATAGAGGAAGATTAAGAGGGTATTGAAGAAGAATACGATGTAGAGGATCAACATGAGTTAGATGATCATGTTACAGAGGAAGATGTCGAAGAATTAGTTGAATTAGATGATGTAGCAAACAATGTTCATGAAGATGATATCGACGATGACATGATTATCAAAACTGACATCGATGACGATGATGATATGGCCAATCCTTACAATGTTGAATCTGGATCGGATTATACAGATGTGGAATTGGATGAAGAAGATGATGAAGCGCATTGAAGTGTATGAGGTATGCCTTAATATATCTATTCTATATATATTGAATTAATATTGATAGAATTATTGACTTGTATTGGTACATATAAATTAATCATTTAAAAGTTTTTTGTCCATTTTCTAGTATGTTGGAATATGTTGTAAGATACATTGTTTCTTAATTATGACAAAAATCACAATAATTTATTGTATAGTACATATATTTTGTTGGGTTGTGGGGAATTGAGAGTGATGTGGGGGGGGGATGAGCTTCCACCTTCATGTGGTTGTCCCTGTTTAGTATAGAATATTAAACTATTCTTGAAACAAAGAGAAGCTCGGTAAGTTAATGCAAAATTATCATTCTTATTTCACCTTTATTTTTATATGATATTTCATAACCCAAAAATAAGGCATTCCTTCTCATGTACTTGAACCCGCATATTATAACGGTCATGTGAATGGGGCCAATGTTGAAAGTTTTTCAATTTGTACTTGTATGGACCGAAATTTGGCATGGTTAGAATAGATGCATGCATTGACAGTATGGGAGAGTTTCCAGACTCAAACATGACTCACATAAACAATTCAACAATCAAACAACAAACCTATAAAATAATTAATCTATTGAATGGGGCCAACATTGAAAGTTTTTCAATTTGTGCTTGTATGGACTGAAATTTGGCATGGTTAGAATACACGCATGAATTGATGGTGTGGGAGGGTTTTCAAACTTAAACATGACTCACACAAACAATTCAAAAATCAAACAACAAACCTATAAAATAATTGATGTACTGAATGGGGCCAACGTTGAAATTTTTTCAACTTGTACTTGTATGGACTGAAATTTGGCATGGTTATACTAGACGCATGAATTGATGGTGTGGGAGGGTTTCCAGAATCAAAGTTGACTCATACAAACAATTTGACAATCAAGCAACAAGCCTATAGATTCTTGGCATCAGAGGGAGTAGGTCTATCCTTCAAAACCTTGATTTCTCTTCATTTTAGCTTACAAATTGATGTATCAATGTTCCATTCAAAATCATACGACAATATTATAATTGGGAATCCAATAGAATGAGGACAATTCTTATGCCCTATAAAATTAAGATACTAAGGCCATAGTTTCATCCCATTACCATGGTCATGGCTTTTAATCCCATTGTGGTCGGTACTCAAAACCTCATAGTAGAACCCAGTTCCCTAATTAGAGGTGGAATATCCCCTATATAGGTATCTTGTGGTTGTTTAATACCTTGCTCATCTTTGTGGAGTAAAATAAGCTTCCATTAGGTCATAAGTCATAGGTTTCATCCATTAAGCATGGTAATGGACTTAAAAATATTAAAACATATAACCTCTAATCACTTTTACTGATATATTCTCTAACATTTATAATGCCTCTTACTCATATCCACTACAAACTTTATATTCTCTAAATCCTATAACACATATAACTCTTATACTCCAATAGCTAGGAACCCAGGCTATATAATTTATTACCCCTAACCCTTTGACCAAGATAGATACCTATAGAATTATATAACACACATGCAAATGGAATACATCACATGTATGAAATGTACCACATCATGTGTGTGGAATATGGCATAGGGGAGACTCATAAAATACATAAAATATTTAAATTATATATATAAACACACACACACACACACACACTAATGTAAACCCAAACCATTAGATACCAAATATTACTATTCACCATTCCTATTGAGCTTCTTGATTCTTGGAAGGATCAATCAAGGAAATGGAAAGAGAAAGGGAAAGCAATTTTCCGAAGGATATGGATTTTAACTAATTGAAATTTTGACAAATAAAAATGACAACTTCTATTCTAAGCCTTACAAATCCATTCATAGGTTTAAAAAAGTGTCATGGGTTGATCTTAGAAAAAAGTAGCAAAAACCCTTATAAGAGTACTCCATAACTTTTGACCTTGTCCTTTGTTGAAGGTTGCTCCTTACTTATTGTTCATGTTGATGAATTCTAAATTTATTTTCATCCTATTGTTTTTATATTTTTGGTGCTTATAATAATTCTTGGACCTATTTAACCTAGTGTGGAAGTTATTCTAGCTAATTTTCTTTATTTGTTGTATAGGTCTTATGATCTACATATATTCCTTAAAAGTTAACTTTTATACAACACTTTCTCGCATACTATATTTAAAAAATTCAAAAATTTCTTCCTTTAAGACTACATCGTGACTATGCACAATCATCTATTTAGAAGTAGATCATAGCCAATATCTATTGACTCCATTTATACACCTTTTAAATATATGACTAAAACGCACTTCTAATTTTTTTCCCTCCTTTTCAATGTGCATGTATACCTCACATCCAAATACCTTAGGTTTCCAACTTAAGGCTTTCTCCCACTCCATGTATCCTCTAGTATTGTTACCCTAAGAAAAAATATGAAGCCTTGTTCACTAGATAGCTAGTTGTTTCGCATAGGTTTTCTTGGTGCACTAAATCTCACGTACTATGTCCAACACAAAGTCAAACTTAATAGGTTTCATGCTCTAATGGTTTTAATCTTAAAAATGTTTTAATAAGTGATTTTTGTACTCTCTAAGACATTCGTCTTTTCTTTCACTAGTTTTAGAAGGTCTAGGTATTTGTATAGAGGAATATCCCTCTACAAACAAAAACTTCTTAGAAATATTGTTGAACTTTGATTTTGTTAAAAGGATCTTCAAATGGAAAATTTAGTCCTAAGGTCCCTTAGATCCTTTTGATAAATATTTGTTAGGAACCCATGTCAACCCTTCTATTTACTTTGTTAGTATATTGTTGTTGGACGCATATGCTTTGTAAGTCGTCTCGTAGTATTTGTTGATCCATAGTTTGTAGTATTGTTGTTGGATGCATATGCTTTGTAAGTCATCCCGTAGTAATTGTTGATCCATATTTTGTATTGGCCCATGGTTTGTATTGACACATGGTATTGGCGCCTAGACTTAGTATATACGTTTGTGTTGAGACCAATGAAGGCATCATGAAGTTATTTGTATTGAGCTTGCTCAAAGGAGGTTGCCCCCTCGAAGTGGCTTGCGATCAATATAAAAGTGATTCTGAGTTCTGCTATTTTTGCTATTTTGTGTGTTTTCATTAATTAAATATTGCAGGTTCTTCACATCTAGTATCAGAGCACTTTCTTGGGCTCGTTGCGTGGAATTTCTGCTAATTTTTTTTTTCGCATCTATTGCAAGTTCGGATCTGGGAATAATCCCTATCCACTTAACTGTGGGAAGTACTTGGGAATAAGCCCTAAAACTCATTGTGAGGAGTACCAAAGGAACCCCAAAGTAGTTGGCCCATTGAGAGGACCTACCAGCGAAAAGGGCAACGACCCCTACTTGATTGACTAGTTCCCACCCGTGAGGTAAGCCAAGAGTTGTCGTTTGTGTAAAAGCGATTATCAATTTTACTTGAGCCGTGGAGTGAGGGGTACTGCCCCAATACGCAAGCCGTCAGACAGCATTGGTGCCCAAGTGAAACCCCTGAACTGTTAGGAAGTCGAACATACCTGGGGTCCATATCTATTTTCAACTGAATTGTTGCCGATCACTTCCGCGTCGTTTCAGATCCATTCCAAGCCATTCCAGATCCAACCGTTTCAGATATATTCTGAAAGCCATTTTAGATCTAGCCGTTTCTGATCTCTTCTGAAATTCGTTTCAGATCCAACCATTTTTTATCCCTTCCATGCCATTTTAGATCCAATTGTTCCGATCCCTTCCACGCCGATGCAGATCCATTTCTGAAAAAAAAAAAAGTCCATTTTTTCGCCATATCTCCCTTGTTTTAACTCTGTTTCCCTTGAAACTTTCCGGAAACCCCTGCAATCCCATTCTGCATATTTCATTCCTGAGGACCTTATCCCAAATTCTACTTCTCAAAGCCAGAAATCTCACATTTGTCTATTTTTAGGGTTTGCCATAACTTCTTCAATTTTCACCCACTCGCCTCCAAATTTTACCACCATATTCATTCCCTATTTCTGCTTCTTTGTCCCTCTTTGACAAATTTTCTCATTCTTTCACCCCGCTTCTGAAATCCCCATTTTTTGCTTCCCTGTCCATCAAAAAGTGTCCAGAACCTAGTCAAACCCCAATTACCCATTCGAGTTTTTCCCAAATCAAAATTTTCCTTTACTAAATAGGCTTTTGTTTGTGTTTTTCTATCCATTCCCCCCCCCCCGAAAAAAAAAAACTCCTGGTTATGGTTGTCACCCGCGTAAGAGCAAAAACCATGGAGGAAGCCCTTGCAGCCATCCAAACCAAAATCCAAGATCTGGATGAAAAATTTCTCAGCCTCCATCTTCAACATTCAGCCATGAACAATAACCGACAACAAGAATCAGAATTTGCAGCCAATGGGTTATCTTCTTCTAGCAATTTTCGTGGTCTGAAGCTTGAATTTCCTCGCTTCAATGGTACTGATCCGACTGGATGGATTTATCGTGCAGAACAATATTTTAGTCTGCATAATACTTTTGATGTCCAAAAAGTTCCACTTGCATCCTTTCATTTGGAACAGGAAGCCCTTCAATGGTACCGTTGGTACATCAAGGCTCATGACGAGCCAAAATGGACAGATTTTTGCCAACTCCTTTTGCAACGATTTGGTCCTAGTGCTTTTGATGACTTCACTGAAGCACTCACTAAACTTCGTCAACTTGGCACTATGAGATAGTATCAGATAGAATTTGAGAAACTAGCCAATCACACAGAAGGATTGTCTGATGAATTATACAGGAGTTGTTTTATCAATGGTCTTAAGGATGAAATCCGGTCATAGGTTAAAATTTTATGTCCCAACACAATGATGGAAGTCCTAGGGTTGGCTAAGTTGGCAGAAGACAAGATTGCATCCCAACAATGCTCCAAACCCACTTTTGTTCCCTTCCGAAATATGGGTTCTCAACGACCTCCCATCTCGCCAACTCCTCAACCAACTTCTATCAAGCATTTGTCTGAAACAGAGATGCAGGCATGCAGAGATAAAGGGCTTTGTTATAATTGTGATGAGAAATTCACTCGGGGACATAGATGTTCTCAATAAAATCTCTATCTCTTGGATATAGATTCTCCGCTTACCTCTAAAATTGGTGAAGAAGCTCCAGATACAATGGATGATCAGGTCCACATTCAGGAGTCGCCTATTGACCCCCCATCTCAGGATGAACAACCAGAGATATCTCTCCATGCTTGATCTAGCGTCACCACCCCCCCAAACAATGCGGGTCAGGGGTTACTTCAAGAAGCTTCCTCTTACAATACTTATTGATTCTGGTAGCACTCATAACTTCATTGACCCTCGGATCGCTAAACAGGCTAATTTTTTTGTCCATCCTTGCTCCAACTTTGAAGTAATGGTTGCCAATGGGGGCACCTTACCTTGCAAGGGGAAGTGTCACAATGTGCGTATCTCTCTGGAAGATTATAACCCGCGCTCTGACATGTTTTCCTTGTCCCTAGGCGGATGTGATGTGGTTTTGGGCATTCAATGGTTACGCACACTTGGCCCATCTTATGGGATTTTGCTGAACTTTGGATGCAGTTTTCAGTCAATGGGAAACAACACAAATTTAAGGGCTTACAACAAGGGTCTCTCCGCATCATTAGTTCACATCGCCTGGAAAAGATCCTTAAGAAGAATTCACATGGTGTCATTGCTCAACTCCATTCCATTTAGATGCACCCATCAACAGTCTCCCCTACTTCCTTGGATAGATATGTAGGTGTCTTTGCTGAACCAGTGGGCTTGTCGCCTTCAAGAGACCTTTTCGGTAAGAATTTAGCTGCATCGACATCTCAGCAGGACATGATGGCTATTTTGCATGCAATACAAAAGTGGCATCCATCCCTACTAGGAAATTATTTATGCATCAAGACTGATCTCCATAGTCTGGAACATTTTTTGGAACAACGGGTCTCCTCACCAGCACACCGGAAATGGGTTATCCAACTCATGGGTTATGACTATGTGATCACTTACAAGAAGGGTAAGGATAATATGGTGGCAAATGCTCTTTCTCACCATTTTTATGACCCAATTTCTCTTATATCTATTTCTATGCTTGTTCCAAATTGGTTCCAATATGTTCAACAGGGCTATCTCTTCTATGAACTCCATGCTTCTTCATCGACGGGGCACTCTGGGTTCCTCACAACCTATGAGCAGAAACAATGTAACTTCTTTTGGCATATCCTGAAAATGAAAATTCACCAGATGGTGGTTGAGTGTGATACTTTCCAGGTCAACAAGGGTGAAATGACACTCCTTTCGGGACTACTCGAACCCTTTCCCATCCCTACACAGATGTGGACAACTATTTCTATGGATTTCCTAGAAGCGTTCCAGTGGTACAATACCACATCTAAAAGGACACCATATGAAGTAGTTTATGGATAGGCACCGCCAGTTCTTCTTCCATACACGCTCAGCAGCTCCCCAGTTCAGGCAATTGACTCGGTTCTTTGAAACCACGATCAAATTCTTCTCATTCTGTAGGACAATATTCACATGGAAAGAATTCGACTGAAACAACAAGCTGATCAACACCGTTCTGAGCACACTTTTAACGCAACTGATATGGTCCTTATTCGTTTACATCCTTCCAAGCAATCCTACCTGGAACTCAAAAGGCGTCAGTGGGCCAGAATGCAACCCGAGGATGCTACAGGGGAACCACTCCTTCAGATTCTGCATCAATTTCCACATCTAAAGCTTTAAGGACAAAGCTTTTTCTAAGGGAGAGGGGATGTTAGGAACCCATGTCAACCCTTCTATTTACTTTGTTAGTATATTGTTGTTGGATGCATATTCTTTGTAAGTCGTCCCGTAGTATTTGTTGATCCATACTTTGTATTATTGTTGTTGGACGCATATGCTTTGTAAGTCATCCCGTAGTAATTGTTGATCCATATTTTGTATTGGCCCATCGTTTGTATTGACACATGGTATTGGCTCCTAGACTTAGTATATAAGTTTGTGTTGAGACCAATGAAGGTACCATGAAGTTATTTGTATTGAGCTTTCTCAAATGAGGTTGCCCCCTCGAAGTGGCCTGCGATCAATATAAAAGTGATTCTGAGTTCTGCTATTTCTACTATTTCGTGTGTTTTCATTAATTAATTATTGCAGGTTCTTCACAATCCTCAATCCCATCTTGATCTTGACAACTTTAAATTTTTTGCTACAAACTATGAAAGGAGTGTGAAAACTACTATAAAATTGTGACCATAAGGAAGTAAGCAAAATTTAGCCTTAGAAGGACAACGGGGGAAGGTTTTTCTCTTCTTAGATGTTCACATGAGAATACCACAACACAAACATGAGAAGAAATTATAGTGCATGTTGGAAATGAATTTCGTAATGATAAATAACATTATATATAAGCAATGCATTTGAAGATGCCCCAACAAAGGTTTTTAATCAATATTATAGTTGAGGATGAATACCTTTTGGCAAACAAAGTTTCCTCTAACTATGAGGACCACTTTGACTTTTCCCAAGGTTTAACTTTTAACTAGTTTAACACTTGACCAAAAAGGGAAAAATTCTACTCTAAGCCATAGCCATTTAGCCTATGACCTTAAAATACTTTATGGTCCCTTTGTTAATAACTCATAAAATCCATATGATATCATTGTTAATAACTACTAAAACAACTATGGTTTTCTTGCTAATAATTCGTATGGTCCCCTATATCTCTTATGATTGCATTGGTAATATCCCCAAAAATATTTGAGGTGCCTTATAATAAGACACATGGTCATCACCCTAATAACACTTATGACCCCAATTACCTTATGAACCCATTGACAACAACCTCAAAACCCATGTTACTATTTAGATTTTTTAATGATTAGAAGTTACAAGTCAACAATTAGGTATTTAGGATCAAGGATTAATCATCCCTAAGTTAGTCATCCCACCTCGAAATGGGGAAAATTATATATTCTTGGAAAGGTCTCACGATAAGATGTATGGAAACTCTAAATTCCTATTATATGTCTCCGAAACAATACCTTTTATACCTTAAAGCTATACCACCAAACTATTTCCCGAAAACTAGTCTTGATCTTGTGAAAGTTCAAGAGCATCATTTGTTGCAAAAGAGCATGAAATCAAATACCAGTTTCATAGTGAAATTATACACCAAAGACATCAGATACCATGTTATCAATGATGATGCTTATGATAATGATTAATGATGACGAAAATGTTAATCATGATACTTATGATGATGATGATGATGATGATGACGACGATGATGGTGACGGCGATGATGTTGTTTATGATGATTATGATGATGGATAGTGATGATGCCAATTATGACGGGGATGGTGATGATGAGGATGATGATGATGATGATGATGACAATGATGACAATAAGGAAGATGATGCTGCTGATGATAATGATGACAATGATGATGATAATGAGGAGGATGATGATGATGATGATAATGATGATCATCTGTATGATGATTATGATTGCACCGAGTGAAACGAAGTGCTCTACAACCCAGTATGGGAGAGATCCTCTAACGTGATATAATGTTTCAACGTTAGTAACAAAATAATTAAAAAAATTCATGTCGGCGCATAAAATAAAAAATTATGGAAAATATTAAAAAAAAAAATCCATGTTGGTTCATAAAATAAAATATTATGAAAAGTAATTAAAAAATAGATGTTTGTTTATAAAATAAAAACTTAAAACTTAAACTCGGATCTATCAATCAAGAAAGATCAAATTTCTTGAGTTTAAATTTAAAAAAATAAATACACCTCAAGAAATTGGATCCCTCGCAGTGCTTGATAGATACGAGTTTACGATGGATATATGCTGGTGTATTTCATGACAACGACGTTGACCATGCTGATGATGACACTTATGATGACGATTATGTTCTTGATGTTGATGACAATGATTATCATGATGATGACGAAGATGTTGTTGTTTATGATGATTGTGATGATGAATAGTGATGATATCGACATCGACATTGATGATGATGATGATGATGATGATGACGATGATGATGATGATGATGGTGTTGTTTATGATGATGATGATGATGATGATTGATGATGACGATGACATTAATGATGATGATTATGGTGACAATAATGCTGCTGCTGCTGATGATGACAATGATTATCATGTTGATGACGACGACGATGATGATTATATGGATGGTGGTGATGGTGATGATGATGATCATCATCGACACCGATTTCATCAGCCTCATCATCACTTACATCGTCATTAAATTTTTAATTTAAATTTTTTATCATTTTTTAAAATAAAATCTTATTTTAAATTTTAAATTAATTAATTTTTTCAATATGTATATATATATATATATATATATATATTTGTGTAATTATACACATATATATATATATAACAAATTAAAAAATAAGAAAAAAATCACAAAAAAAAACAAACATAAAACCTCACCTTTCAACCTCCCGCGCCTCACAATTGAATTTCATTAACACAACTCCCGCCTATGCGCCCACTCTGTTCCTGAGAAGAGTAACCCGAGCAGGCTCATCACACGCCCCACCCTGTTCCCGAGTAGAGCAACTTGAGCAGGCTCATCACACGGCCCATTTGCTGTGCTAGTTCTTGAGCAAAGCATCCCATGAGCTCATGCGCCCGTCCAGTTCCTGAGAAAAACATCTATGAGCAGGATCATCACGGCCAAATCAGAGCAAAGCAAGTAAGATACAAGCGTTGCCTCCCAAATCCGTGAGTAACCCCAAATTCTTACTTTTGAAATATTTACCATAGTTTAAGCAAGAGGATGCGTGGAAGATTCATATAGATTGCGAGTTCTTAAATGGAATTAACCCAATTGATAAATCATTTCTTCAATTATAACTTTGAACTGATACCCTTTAGTATCTATGCATAGGTGTTTCATGTTTCCTCGATCAAATTGTTTGTAACTCCTATTTTTCAATGGGAAAGTTGAATGTCTAAACTAGTTCATCCATAGAAGCAAGAAAACCCCTTTAGGAAGATCAGAAGTTGAAAAAAAATAATTACACAAACAAACAATACAAATAAAACCAACTCCCCCAAAACTAGCAACTAATTACATCACAGATCCATTAAAGACAACTATAATTAAAAGAGAGAGATACTTTCTTATGGACACCAATCACTTTCAGTTTGAAAATAGAAAAATAATCCTTCCTCTTCTAATAGCAAAGCTTGTTTGGATAATCCATCTGCCTTTGAGTTAAAATTCCTAAAAACATGTTGATCTTGAATCAGTGAAAACTATGAGAGTAAAAACCTTACTCCTTTGTCAATTTTATAAAGAAGCCACTTGTAATGAATTCTTCCTTAACACCCAATAAATGATGACTTTGGAGTCATCAACCAACTGTAAATGATCAACCTGTTTATATCTTGCAAAGAAAAATAAATCCAAAAGAGCTAGTAGGTCTGCACGAGTGTTTGGCCCTTTCCCACAATTAATTTTGATCTTCTAAACCAAAGACTCATTCATCTTTAGAATAGAACCAACTCCACATTTTCTACCATATTCTCATGATCCATGTTGATGTAAGAATATGTTTTGACAGGGCTCATCATAAATTGATTCTCAATCCATCAATCAATAGTTTTCCGCTCCTCGATCTCTTTGTCCACATAGGCCACAAGATTTGTTCTCCAACAAGGGATATATGACTTCGTACATTAAAGGTTGATCTTCCACATGCTTCTCAAGGTATCCTTAGTTAAATACAATGGTTACTTCATGTAGCATTTCAAGGACGTTCCAATCTGATTTACTTGATGCAGGGACTTCTAATCCATTGTTGAGGCTACTAGGTCTTTTAGGACTAGTGTAGAGTGTCTCAAAAACATAGTATATATCACAAAGTCTCTCTCCCATCTTTGAGGTCCGATCCTTGAATTATGGCTGCTAAAAAATAGAGATGTGCTTCTAGGTTTCTTTGTCGTCCTTTTACTCACTTTTTTTTCTCAAGAGGCTCATTCAAACAATGTCAACCATATCCAAGTGTTTCTACAAGATATGTCATTGTGTTTGAACCTAATGGGGCTGCTAGATTGTGCTTGAATTATACTCAAACCCTTCATGACTAATTCAAGGGATACCTCAAGGCATGTCGATTGATTATACTAATTAGGCCATCTTTGGGGCTTCATGGGCTACTTCAATAAGGTCTCGGGCTATCTTAGGCCTGCTTCAAATTTGATATTGATACTTTAAGTTCTCCTCAATCTTCTCTCACTTTTTGTCTTCTTTATCGACATCAATGACCTCAACCTCAAACTTGTCCTCAATAATGTCCCCAATTGACATCAATGGAAACAAATTCCCAACAATTTATCCACTAAGAATCTAGATAAGAAATGGGTGGGGAGACCAATTGTTATAACAATGGGTCTAAGCGGAACGAATTTCTTGTGGAAATTTGGTTGGATGTAAATTTAGGTGTTTGAGGGTTGTGAGAAAGAACCCACTTTTTAATTAATGTGTCTATTGTAGAGAATTCCCACAAATCCAAATGAGCTTTAGTGTTTTTTGTTATTAGTCCATTTAATTATTCAATTTATTGCTTATTATTTTTCTAATTGATTACCATCTAGTATTATCTTTTATAAGTAAAAGTATTTCATATTAGAAAATCTTCAAAGGTTACATAGCTTCAAGAGTTCATATCTTCAAAAAAACATGTTGATAACCAACTACTTATTCTTCCCGAAAGTTCTATCATAGTAGCTACCCCTTACATAGGCCAAAAAAAGATCAACCTTCCCAAGTCTATCATCTACTATAGAGCCATTACAAAAGACCAGACTATCAGCACAAAGGTAATTCTAGACATAGGACCCTCCTATCCTAATTACATCTGAAACAACGACTAACATGCAAACGAACAAAAGTAGTAGTTGCCTAAATAAACAAGAGATATCATAAGGCCGAAACAGAGAAGCACCGTGCCAGCAAAAAGGATGGCGACCCGTCTATGACGCATGGCATTCTACTGCATAGTAGGGGGTGTTGGAGGTGGCACCAGTTGGTTCATGAATACCCACAACTCTGAACATAGGGCTCCCAGAGCAGCTTCCCGGGAAGACAAGAGATTGATTGAGCGACGGATACAGAGGAATTCCCAGTTCCAGAGTGATGAGATCCACTTTTTTATGCAATAATATGTAGTCACTGTGGTGTTCTCTCCATGCTTGCACAAGTTCAGCATCCCCCAGAGCCTTATTCTCGCGGTCCATTAGAACGTGGGCTAGCAGGCCCTTTGTGACCTAGTAGGTGGAGATAATGTGGTCATAGGCCGATAGATGCATCGCAGTGGTTCCAAGGTTTTGAACCCATTCCTCAAACTCATCGTGGATGCTTTGTAAGTTCTCCGACAAATCTGGAGGGGGATTTTCTTCCTAAAGAATTGGGCATCCTAGGAGGCTTTGTCTTTCTCTTAGGTGGTTTTCTTCGCTATGCGGGGGGGGGCATGGGATGAGTCCTGAATTTGTGATCCCGGGGGGTTCGTAGCTTAGGGGCTATGCCAGGGAAAAGGAAGTTGCAGGGAGGGATAATAGACTGGAATTTAGTTGGGTGGGAAGGAAACACGCAAAGGTTCCTAGGAGAAACCAACTGAGGGGGACGAGAGAAACTAAAGGGTGTAAGGTAATGCAAACCAGAATAACAGGTAAAGAAATAGGAAAACAAATATGTGTTTGAAGCCGAGGAGCTCCCCATTTTATAGCATAATTCAGGCGATTTTTCATCATGCCTTCATCATACCCTGGATCAGATCGATGTACCACGGCGCTCGATCTGCCATATCGACCACCATTTTAAATAATTCTTTGCATTTATTACTCAGATGTGAAGTACATTCTGTCATCCCTCTGTTATCAAAAATCATTTCATGGCTTAACTGATACAGACAGTCTTGATTTCCGTTGACATAATTCCCTCGGGTGTCACGTGTTGTAGCATGCTTTTGAGAGGTGGTGGATCGAGCGACCTCGTGGGGGATTTCCGGAGGATCATTATAGGCTGAGGTGTTGGTCTCTTGTTTCCTCTTGTCTTGATCATCTTGATTATCTAGCTGAGTGAATTGCGCAACACAAGTTAAATTCGAAAAGAGTGGCATGGGCCCTTCTCGAAGTCTTTGAGGGGAGGTGACTCCGATGTTTTCTAAGGTGTCAGCTACCTTATTCCATTATTGCCCGACGTGGTAGAAAGACCATGCATTGGGTTTGTAGAGAATGGTTCCCAATTCTTCCACCCTTTATGCCAGTCTCCAACTGTATGTGATCTGTTCTGGGGGACGTCCGAGTTGGATCTTTTTAGCCATTTGGATTATCAACTTCGAATCCCCTTCAGCTATGAGGGGTTCGCAATTGTTACGTTCTGCAATATTTAATCCCTTAAGGAGACATTCAAGCTTGGCAGTGTTGCTCGTGTCCTGTCCAATATAACCATGAAAAATATGTAGGATTTTTCCATTATGGTTCCGGAATACACCCCCGAATCCCACAGAACCTGGGTTACCTTTGGAATCTCCATCAAAGTTGAGCTTATAGGAGCCAATAGGGGGGGGGGAACCAGAAGTTGGGGCTTGTGGGGTTAGGAGATTGCTTTGGCTTGCCAATCCATCCAGGGTCTGATTTCTTTAGACCAAGCTGCTCCAGAATCTGAGCCTCTTGAGTATTGGCTTCTTGGTCCTTGTCCAACTAGGGAGTGATATTGATCGTTTCTTGAATGTGATTCACAATTTTGTTCCAGATAACATGAGCATGAGTTCTTGTTTCTTGGAAAATTCGTTGGTTGCCTTCCTTCCAAGTTTCCTGTAAAAGGAAGATGGGAAGCAAGAGCCACGTAGAATTAACGATGTTGTTGTTGAAGTCCATAGTGTCCCAAGATTTTACAGTCTGATTAGGACTCCCATGTTGTCTATTGGTGCGTATGAATAATTTCGCCCCCAAATCCCATAAGGAAGAAGAGAATGGTCATGAATCCAATAGATGATTCATAGTTTCCTCGGCATTGGAACAAAGGGGGCATTGAGAGGGGCCAACTATTCCTCTTTTTCATAGATTTTCACCTGTGATAATTTTTTGGTATATGACCAACCATACAAAGAAAGCCACCTTTGGACAAGGATTTGAAATCCATATTTTCTTCCATATATTGTCTTCCAGATCAGTCTCTCTTTTTTCCTAGAGATCATAAGCTTCCTTGGTGTTGAAATTTCCTTTGGTTGAATAACCCCACATGCGTTTATCATGCCCTCTCTGAATTTTTATGATTCTTTCCTAAAGAGTTTCTTCCATGTGGTGACTGCCCTCGGGCGTACATCTTTGTAGCCACTAGTCCTGTTGTTTCCATTCCTTGTAAGTCGCATCCTCCATGTTAGGTTTCCAAAAATGAGCCACCTTGGTGAGATTAAGGTCTTGCAAGAGCGCCTAAAACTCAAGGGTGGGGGGGGAGGAAGCAATTTTTGGGCATTGTTTCCAGGAATCCTCCCAAAGATCCGCGGAGATCCCATCGCGGATTTCCCAAAAGCTGTGGTCTTGGATGATTCTCTAGTTTTGGAAGGCAGTTTTCTATATGTGAGATCCCTGTAGTTCCTCATTAAATCTGATGAGTTCCTACTTTGACCTGTCATAGGCATATTTAGCATCCACAACTGAGCCCAAGGTTCTAAGTTGCGGGTAACCCATCTCCACCAAATTTTAGCACCCAAAACTTCATTATTGATCTTGGGATCTCTCAAACTGAGGCCTCCCTTGAGTTTGGGAAGACATACTTTTTCCCAACTAACTAGAGCCCATTTATGTTTCTCTGCATTTACACCCCACAAAAAGGTTCTTTGGATGGCTCTGATTTCGTTAATCACATATTTGGGAGCAACAATAACTGAGAAGAGATAAATGGGCATTTCCTGGAGGACGAATTTGATAAGAGTGAGCCTGCTGGCTAGGTTCAAGGGTTTGAGAGTCCAATTATTTATCTTTTTTTGCATTCTATCTAGAACATCAGTCCACGACATGCGTCTGATAACACCATCCGCCATGGGGGCACCTAGATATTTGGATGGAATGGAGATCCCTTGGAAGCCAAGAATACGAAGGATATTCCTTTGGGATATGTTGGGGGTGTTAAAAAAGTAGATTTGCGATTTTTCTGTATTAATCTCTAACCCAGAAGCCTTGGAGAAGGTATTAAGACATTTTTTGATGGATTTTTCCTCTTGGATGGAAGCGTGACCCATGAGCATTGTGTCATCAACAAACTATTGGTGAGTTTGTTCGGAAGCATGTGGGTGAATGTTGAGGCCTCTCATTTCTCTGTTGGTCACCATAGATTTGATAAGTATGTTGAGGCCTTTTGCCATCAAGATAAATAGGAAGGGGGAGAGAGGATCCCCCTGGCGAATGCCTCTTGATGGACAAAAGGTTCTCGTAGGGGTGCCATTAAGCAGAATGGAGAAGAAAGTTGTCAAGGTCATACTCATAACCCAGTTTGTCCATTCCTCATTAAAGCCATAGGCTGTGAACATTTCCCTCATGTATTGGCAGCTTAACTTATCATAAGGCTTTGAGATATCAAGTTTGAGCAGCATTCCTGGGATTTTGGAGATCTTGAGGGAGTGAATAAATTCATGGATAAGAATCACCCCATCCAATATATGTTTTCCTTCAACGAATCCAGATTGCTCCAGGGCAATCAGATGGGGGAGAATGGGTTTTAGGCAATTGGCCATGACTTTGGTGATTATTTTGTAAATGAAATTACATAAAGCAATTGGTCTGAACTTACCTGGAGTGTCTGAACCCTCTGCCTTAGGGATAAGAGTGATTAAAGTGGCATTGAAAGCACATAACAATCCTCTGTTTCTTCTATAATCTTCAACAATTTTCCATCTTATTTGATCATGTTCCAGAAATGGTGGAAAAAGTTAGTTGTGAAGCCATTAGGGCCTGGGGCCTTTCCTTCCGCCATTTGATGGAGGGCTTCTTCAACTTCAATGAGATTCACTAGTTGCTTCAGGAGGTTGTTATGTTCGTCAGTGTTTGTGTGGGGAATAAGCTAGGTAATTCGTGCAATATGCTTAGAGCGGTTGCCTTGGTCTTCTTTCATGATATCCCCAAAATATTGAGTTAGTTTTGTTTCCATATCTTCTCTCGTTTCTACATATTGGCCAGCTTCCGTCTTGATTCTATGAATCATGGATTTCTGTCTATTCTAGATGACTGATCTGTGGAAGAAGGTGGTGTTTCGTTCCCCATCTTGAAGCCATTGGTTTCTGGACTTCTGTGTCCAGTATATCTCCTCCTACTTTTCTCTATATTGAATTTTCTCTATGAGGGTTTGATCTTGTTTCTTCAAGTCTTCATTATATCCGTTATTCATGCCTTCCCATTGGAGACTTTCCAGTTGATTGCTTAACTGATTTTTATCTTGGAATATGTTCCCAAATTTCTCCTTGTTCCATGTGCGAATCTTGGCTTTTAAGACCTTTAAATTTGGTTGGAATTGGTACATTCTTGTCCCTCTTAGAGGGACAATATCTTCCCACCACTGTTGGACCAATGATTTGAAGTTCTTGTGCTCCATCCAAAACTGTTCAAATTGAAATGGTTTCCCACCTCTAAGCCCCATCCTATCCCAGAGAAGGATGATAGGCCAATGATCAGACCCTACCCGCGGGAAGAACAAAAGTGGTCAATTCACCACCCTCTGTAGTAAGATATTCAAATATTAGGAACCTATCCAACCGATTGGAAACATGATGGTCTCCCCCTCTTTTGTTGTTCCATGTGAACCATCCGTTCCCAGTTTCCAAATCTGCCAGCTTGCTGGATTCTATGAATTCTTTGAAATCTTCATTGGTTGGTCCAAGAATGCGTCTGCCACCTTTCTTTTCTTATAGGGAAGTGATCATATTGAAGTCCCCTCCTATAAGCTAGTGCTTCTATCCTATCCAGTTTTCCATCCAGAACAGAGAGTGTAGGAATGAGTTCTTTTGGAGGTTGATGCTTGTTCCGTAAACGTTTGATATCACTCCTTTTAATCTTGTCTCAGTGATTTCAATGTTTGCAGAGAGCGCAAACCTAGTAGCCTAGAAATTCCTCAAGGTGATCTCATTGGATTTCCAAAGTGTCTCTATCCCACCGGCAGATCCTCGAACCTGTATGGCTACTATCTGGTTTCCTTTCCACACCTTATTCCCTATTTCCTGCATTTTCTCCACACTGCATTTTGTTTCCTGGAGAAAAATGTTATCTGGTTTCTCCATCCTGATCTTATTCCTCAGATTCTTAATTTTATGCTGGCGATTCACCCCTCGTATATTCTAGGTAATAATATTCATTGAATAACTTCTATTAGCTTCTATGAAGGAAGCCTTGATAGTGGGGTACTTCCCTAACTCAATGAGTTTGGTTCCTATCTCCGCAATCCTTTGCTTGTTCGATTTTCGGCCTCGCTTTTCACCTTCTTCTGGTAGTTTCCGTTTTCTCCCCTTTAGGGGTTCTTTTGCAATTCCCAAACAGGTCTTAGCCTTGGCCTTGAGAATCACCTCTTGTAGGAGTTCTAACTGTCTTTGTGAAACATATCCCTTACCTTTCTTGTCGCATTCCTTCTCAATGGCGTCTAGGTCAAGTTCTCCTAGATCCAAATCTTCCGTGTCCTCCAGTCCATCCGCAGGTGCTACTTGGGTAGGGATCACGACCTCCTGGATCGGATCTTTTCCATTCTTCTTATTCCCAAAATCCTCCAGGGACTGCCCGACATTGTTTAGGGTGTCGAAATGGTTCAGGAGGGTGGGGTTCTTGACCTTGGGTTGATCAAGCACCCGATGGTTGTTCTGTCGTCAACTCGATCACTTCCAACTAACCTAAGTGAAACCTTCGTTGTCTGCCTTTCTCCCCTTCTCCGTAGTAGTCGGGGCGGGATCGGGGCTTTTGATGTTCTGCGGGAAATCGTGGCTAAGGTGGCCATACTCATGGAATCCGCGATAACAGAAGGGGAGGTGATCATAGTCCAGAGGCTAGGTCCATTCTTCGACATCCCACATCAGGTTGATAGCTTCTGGGAGAGATTGTGCAAGATCCATGTACACATAGATGCAGGAAAAAGAGGTGTAATGTCTTTGAAGAGTTTGCTCAGAAGCCTTAACAAATTTACCCAGTGCATTGCCGATATCCTACAAGATTTTCAGTTCCCAGTACTCACAGGGGAGGGAGTACATCCTGATCCATATTGGGGCAATGTTTAGATCCTCCTTGTTAGGGTTGAATCTCTCCTTCCATGGGAATAGATAAATCACAATAGAAAAGAAGAAGAATGGCCCTCCTTCTAGGACCCGATCTCTGTATTCTTGATTGAAAAATACTATTGTGAAAAAACCCTTAGCTCCTAAATGTAGATCATAATGTCCCTTAGGGTTCCATGTAGTCTTGATCCATCTGTTAGGTCTTTTTCCTTGGGCCATATGCCTATGAACTTCCCGATCAGGACCTTTTCCTTCCATTGATCCACACGCTCCCACAATTTTTTTGATCTTATCTGTAGAGATAGGATCTCTTTGGCTATAGGAAGACACCCTCCATGGGTTTTCCCTGAGCTATGATTGGCACGTCCATTACCGTCATTATTTGGATCGCTTCTAGGGGTGTCTTCAGGAGGATGCATCAGGCCCTGGGAAGTCGAGCTTGTATTCCGACGAGATGGAGAGGAGGGGTATCCACCCCCTCTAGGATTCGTCATGGGCTGTAAACCCTCGTAGCGAAAAAAACCCTAAAAACCCTAGTAGTCTCCAATCGGAGAAAAAACTCCACTCCAAGTCGAGTTCCATTATCATCTAGTATTATTAATTATTATTTTCTAACTACTATTTTCCTCTACAATTTGACTAAGTTTGCTTGATTATTAATTATTCCTTAATATATTACAAAGGTTAACTTCTCTTTCCCTCTATATATTTTTAACTAGGTCAGTCTTGTATATTATTCAATAGCTTTGTGATTGTATTCCTTGATGATGGGAGTTGTTAAGATTCAATATGCTAAGATAGATAACATCAGTATTCAATTCAATTTCACAACAATAGCATATATAGGATCACTGAAAGAAACATAATCACAAGATAGACACAAAATTATCCTGGGAAACCCTCTAGGGGAAGAAAACCCAACAAAAATTCCTCAATATAGCTGATCAAAAGTACAAAGACAAAACCCCAAACATGTGCTCCTTCTCCTTGAAGATATCTCTCTCTCTATCTCCTATGCGAATTACATAAGTGAGTGTGTGTCCAAATGAGGAGCACATCACTCCTATTTATACTTTATCTTCCACTTGACTTTTTCACTAACTAGGTCGACCCCAACAAAATTAACTGCGCCGACTTACCTAGGAAGACTCAAAACAATATAATATTACTTTCTAGAGGGTTCTATCAACCCGACTAACAAGGGAGGTTTTACCTCATGAGTCTATGATGACCAAATACAATAATAACATCCCGATGGAGGAATAAAACATCTCCAAATAAATTACAATAATAAAGTACAATAGAATATTATTCGAAGTTACAATATTTCAACACTCCCCCTTAGCGAGAAGGGTATTATACTGACAGCAACAACATCAATTGTAGGAGAAAGGAGAGAGAGCATCATCAACAACATCAAGGTGATACATCTATAAATCATCGAAAGTTTTCTTCAACAACATCAACAACTGGAATAGTTACTGGAACATCTTCAACATCTTTAGTACTGGAGCATCATATTCTATAGCATAAAGTCTTCATCTTTGATCTTCATCTTCTGCAACACTCAATCACTCGATCGTCTACAACAACACTTGATCTCTCGATCAACAACAACATCATCTGCAGCAACATAACCTGCAACACACATGATCCAATTACTGGATGATCAATCCCTCTCACTTTAGGACAGAAGTCCAAGGATGATGCCATCCTAACCACATCACTGAGACAAAATTATGAGGATCACTTTAGGACTAATGTCCAGGGATGATACAATCCCAACCACATCATGGAGACAAAATTCTGTAGATCACTTTAGGACTAATGTCCATGGATGATACAATCCCAACCACATCACAAAGACAAAATTCTGCAGATCACTTTAGGACTAATGTCTAGGGATGATACAATACCAACCACATCATAGAGACAAAATTTTGCGGATCACTTTAGGACTAATGTCTAGGGATGATACAATCCCACTACAACAACATCATCATTTCTCCCCCTTTCGAGGAAGGTCCTTTCGAACCACACCAATCTTGTCATGGAAGTACTCAAACTTCACTCAAGACAAAGGCTTAGTCAACACATCAACAAATTGCTCATCAATGATCACATATTGGAGCTTTATAGATCCCTTCTGTACCATATCCCATATGTAAAAATACCAGATTTCTATGTGCTTTGACTTGTCATGGAACACTGGGTTCTCCATCATCTTTATACAACTCCGGTTGTCACGTAGAATCACCATGGTATCCAACTCCAGGTCAAACAGACCTTCCATGAATTTTTGAAGCCATATGGATTCACAACTAGCAGAACAAGCTTCTATATACTCTGATTCAGCTGTGCTGAGAGCAACATTGGATTGCTTCTTGCTAAACCATGAGATCATGATAGATCCCAGACAATAACATCCACCTGAGGTGCTCTTCCTGTTTGAGACACTTCCATCCCAATCTGCATCTGTATAGCCATACAATCTGTAGTCATGATCTCCAACATAGTATAGACCAAAGTCTGTTGTACCTTTTAGGTACCTCATCACATGCTTTGCAGCTACTAGGTGAACACGTCTAGGCTCAACTAGATACAAAATTAGGGCGTTCACAACAAAGCATATATCTAGCCTGGTATTCGTCAGATACATCAACGACCCAATAATCTGTCTGTACTGAGTCACATCCACTAACTCTGACGATTCATCAGCTAACAACTTCAAGTTGGTATCCATGGGTGTGGCCATGGCTTTACATTCCAACATATCAAATATTTTTAGGATTTCCACAACATACTTTCTCTGGTTGAGAAAGATTCCTTTTGGGCTCTTCCATACATCTAGACCTAGAAAATAGTGTATCAATCCAAGGTATTTCATCTCAAATTCTTCAGTGAGCTTCTTCTTGCACTCTAAAATCTGTTTCTCATTTCCTGTCAGAAATAAATCATCCACATAAAACGATAATATGACAGGTTCATCATCCATAACCTTAAATTAAAGGTTAGAGTCAGCTTTACTTTTTGTAAATCCCAAGCTCGTTAAAAAGCTATCTATCCTTCCATACCACACTCTAGGAGCTTGCTTCAATCCATATAGATCCTTCTTCAACTTGCATACGTGAGTCCTTCTGTCTTCAACTTCAAATCCCTGTGGTTGTTCTATGTACACTTCTTCCTCAATCACACCATTCAGGAAATCTATCTTCACATCCATCTAGTGTAAACTCCACTTCATCATGTATGCAAGTTCCATGATGGTTCTAATGGAAGTGTACCTTGCTACTGGCGCAAATGTCTCTTCATAATCAATTTCCTCTTTCTGAGAGAATCCTCTATTCACAAACCTTGCCATGTATTTCTCAATACTTCCATCAGCTGCATGCTTTATCTCATAGATCCACTTGGAGTATACCACACTTTTTCCTTCTGGTTTGGGAACTATATCCCAAACATCATTCTTCATTATTGATTGGTATTCTTCCGTCATTGCTTCTACCCATTCTTTCTTCTGTATAGCTTCTTCATAACTGGAAGGTTCTTGATCTACAAGATCACACATCAAAGCCACATAGCTAGAAAATGGCTTTGGATTCTTGCTTACTCTTGTGGAGCCTTTTGGAGCTCCATGCTTCTCTGCTTCTTGTATAATTTCTCTTGCCCAAGCAGGATTTCTCTTTTGTGACATATTCATAGTGGGAGGTTCTTGAGGTTCTATCATATCATGGTCTTCTGGCGTTTCATCTTCGGGGGAGGGTGTATCTTCTACATTTCTAGGAGGTACATATTCTTCATATAATTCTTCATGCTGGCACTTTCTGGATATCTTGAGAGCTGATTCTTCATAAAATGTTACATCTATACCAATCTCCATGTGATGGAATCCTGGAATTTCTATTCTGAAGGCTTTGGAGACTTCACACTATCCAACAAATATTCCCTTTCTTTCCGGAAGGGTCTAACTTGGTTCTCTTTTCTTTTGGTATGTGAACATATACTGGGAAACCAAATATATTGAGGTGGCTCACTTTAGGCTTCCTTCCTGTGATCATATCTTCTGGAGTCTTGAATCCAAGGGCACTATGGGATAATCTATTCTGTACATAAACTGTCGTCCTTGCTACTTCAACCCATAGATGCATTGGAAGATCTTGATCATGTATCATTGTCTTCACTGCTTCCATAATGGTCCTATTCTTTCTTTCCTCAACACCATTTTGTTGAGGATTGTAGGGAGTAGTTAGTTCCCTCTTGATTCCAGCTTCTTTACAAAAGGATTCAAAATATTTTGAAGTATATTCTCCACCATTGTCTGTTTTGAGTGTCTCGATTCTTCTTTCTGAATGATTCTCTAGCAAGGCTTTGAATTCCTTGAATTTTCCGAATACTTCATCCTTTGCTTTCAATAAATATATCCGTGTCTTTCTTGACTAGTCATCAATAAATGTAACATAATATTCATAGCCACTCAAATATGTGGAGAGCATTGGACCACATACATATGAATGGATTAATTCCAACGTACCTTTAGTCTTTGTCTCACTCTTCAGAAATGGATTCTTGATATTCTTTCCTTTTTCACATCCTTTGCAAATGCCTTCATGATCGATCTTCAAATATGGTAATCCCGTCACTACTTTTCTCACATGGGGTAGTTCTTTGTAGTTGATGTGAGAAAGCCTCCTATGCCATAATTCAATTGGACTAGTGGTCTCATGAACAAGGGTTGTTTTTTAATGTCCCTTGAGTTTATATAAGCCTCTTTCTTATTCACCAATGACAACTGCATCTTCAATTGATTTTCCTTTGGGACACATAAGTACTTGTCCATCTATGAATGCAACCCTATATCATTTCTTATCTAATGTTGAGATAGAAAATAAGTTCTTGTTCAAACCTGGTACATATAAGACTTCCTTCATCTTCATGGGGGTTCCAAAATCAAGCTTGTATCTTGCTTCACCAATTCCTTTGATAGGATATTGATAGCCATCTCCTAATGATACCTTCTAAGGAGAGTTATTCTCTTCAAGTTTTGACAGAGTTTTCTTTTGTCCCGTCACGTGCTTTGAAGCACCACTAAAAATAAGCCATTTATCTTCTCCAGGTGTCATAGACCCAGAGAGTGCATAGAATAATACATAATCTTATGCATCTTCTTCTTTTGCTTGTTTTCTTTGAGGTCCTTCTTCCTCTTCTTATTCATATTCATCTTCAACTAGGTGTGCATGATGTCTTTTGTTGTTGTTCATGTCTTCTTGTATTCTTCTTTCTTCAATGGACATTTTTTGGCAACGTGTCCTAGCTTGTCACAATTGAAAAATTGAAAGTTGGAGTAGTTTCTTCTTGTCCTTTGGAACTTCTTGGGAGGTTGAGACTCCTTTTTTATTTCCTTCTTGAATTTAGATTGAATTATTCCTCTCTTCATATGGGTGGCTAGGGCTTGATCATCTTCTTTAAGTAGAGATTCTCTATTGGATACTCTAGCCTCCTCTTGGATGCAATCTTCCCATACAATGTCGAATTTCATGCTTTCCTTCCTAGCACACATAATATAGATGAATGAATCCCAAGGTCTAGTGAGACCATTGAGAGCAGTCATAACTAGCTCATATTCATCTAGAGAGTCTCCAATGGCTTCTAGTTGCTCCTTGAACTAGGAGAGCCTTGTGAAGTAGTCTTGGATGGATTCTCCTTGGCACATCTTGCTACTCTTTAATTGAGCTCTAAAATTCATCTTCCTATTGATGTTCCTTCCTTAATACATTTTGGATAGGGCATCATACATCTCCTTCGGGGTCTTCTTGGATGACACTTGAGGAATCAAGTGGTCTTTGATAGAATCAACAATGATCATCTTTTCCCTAATCAGGTCCTTCTTGTGCTTCTCCTTAGCTTCATCCTCTTCAGGTTCTGGAACTTCTTCCTTGATGTATTTGGAAAGATCATTCTCTTCAAGAATGAGGCCAATCCTATATTTCCATGCTCATAAATTCTCTATGCCTTCTAGCTTATCCTCAAGTTTAGTGCTTGGGGCAATCTTATCCATGAGGTCACCAAAAAATGAAATTTCTCAAAATGAAAAACTGACCTTACTAGGAGATGCGCTTGACCGAGGTAACTTGAATGGTACACTTGGTTTCTAGATATTCCAAATTTTCACCTCTCAAAATTGACTTGCGAAATTATGATCTGCAGTCTCAACTACAATTTTCTGGTTTTCTGGTCCAAAGTCAAACTAGGGTTTGAATTTCCCGGAGATCTACCCACTCAAAAATTTCAATCTAGGGATTAATAGGTGCTCCCTAGGGAGTTGCAACTTTCTATGCAATAAGATTTCCAAAATTCCAACTTTGACAGAAACCCTAATTTCTTGTCGGAGGGAGAAGAGAGAGAGTTTCACCTTGCTAGCTCTGATACCATGTTAATATTCAATATGATAAGATAGATAACATCAGTATTCAATTCAATTTTACAACAATAACATATATATGATCAATTAAAGAAACACAATCACAAGATAGACATAGATTTATCCTGGGAAACCCTCTAGGGGAAGAAAACCTAGCAAAACTTCCTCAATATAGATGATCAAAAGTACAAAGACAAAACCCCAAACAAGTGCTCCTTCTCCTCTTATATATCTATCTCTCTATCTCCTATGCGAATTACACAAATGAGTGTGTGTCCAAATGAGGAGCACATCACTCCTATTTATACTTTATCTTCCACTTGACTTTTTCACTAACTAGGTCGGTCCCAACAAACTTAACTGGGCTGACTTACCTAGGAAGACTCAAAACAATATAATATTACTTTCTGGAGGGTTCTATCGACCCAACTTACAAGGGATGTTTTACCTCATGACTCTATGATGACCAAATACAATAATAACATCCCGATGGAGGAATAAAACATCTCCAAATAAATTACAATAATAAAATACAAAAGAATATTCTTCGAAGTTACAATATTTCAACATGAGTGTCCACTCAAAAGGTTGGGACGTTTCTAAACTCCAACATGGAATAATCCAAAAAATATTACATGATGATTACTCACTGCGAAAACCTACATACTCAAAATCAAACAATGTTCATCTTTAATAACATAAATTATAAACTTACACATAACTTCGACATATAGGTAGTTCCATATGTCTACAAAATATAAGTTTATTAGTCTAGTTGATTTCAACATATAATAGGAGGGTATAAAACTCAAATCAACTTATGCATAATACCACATTATTCATGCCTTCCCACCTTGACGAGGAACAAATGAGTAACATCCTTTCATAGCAAATAAGGGGGAGCATGGATGCTTAAAACAATTAATATGGCATGAGTCGATGACATCATGATTTGCCACTTGTTCATTGATAGAATTTATGACATGAAATGCCTATAATTCAAATGTGGCTCATGGGAGATAACATTGAGAAATGACTCCCTCTTTTGTTCTCAAAGTACCTAATGCAAAGAGTGTGCCTTGTTTGGGGACCTACTCTTTGAGATATTGAGCGATTGAAAAACATGATAGAATTCCAGTCTTAAGTATTTCTACCAATGTTTGTGCTTTGAGAAATATCTTGCTTAGATGGGTTTCTCAAGGTAATAATTGATTATTCATATGCTTGATTATGTCAGAGGAGTCCCCTATCACCGAATTCTATTTTATTCACATTTTCTCATAAAACCATCATCTGTTGCAAAAGAGCATGGGCTTCTCCTTGATCATTGGTGGTCTTTCCTAGGCTTCATACGAGCACTACTCCCTGTTTTCCTTTGGGGTCAAGAATGATTACCCTCCACTTGTTTCCCTTAAAAATATATATTTTCTATAGAAAAATAGAAACAATACTGTATATTGGCTAATTTATACATATACACATAAAAATACCATTTTCTTTGTATATATAAAAGCGAGATATGAGATTTACAGATAAGCTGATAATTGCTATATAAATAGATAAATACATTCTTACGTCATATATTATTACTTTGTGAGGCACTTCCATAGTCCAATATGGCTAATGTTTATGCCACCGTATTTTAGCTTGAAATATTTTTGTATTAATTATGGAAAAATAGTAATAATTCTATGTATTGGCTTAAATACATTACAGTTAGAAATTAAAATATGTTTGGATATATCAAAGAGAGATATGGGTTTACATATAATCTAAACATTTATATAGAAAGAGATAAAAAATACCATATTTATACAAATAAAAATATTACTATATATAGAGAGATTTCGTGTGTGTATAAGCTTTATATATCCATATTGTTACAATGTGAATATAAACATTTTAACAATAATAAAAATTTATATCTTTATATCCATGTCTTCATAAGTTTTGAGTTCTATCAAGTTGAGTGTGATTGCAAGATCCATTGCAAATAATAATAAGAAATTGCATCTTAAGGTATTTGGTTCCTATAGATGTTTAATAGTTTAGGGGTTAAAATGGCTTTAGGTCGGTTATGCACATTACATTTCCTCTTCTTTAAATGATGCTTTGTCCTCAAAGCATGGTTAGGATCTATGCTTTCATTCATGCTTTGTGTTCTCTATGTACACAATGAATGGTCATTTCATGAAACTATCCATCCGATTCTTTGATTTTATCTAGAAGTGGTCCCAAGAGTACACTTTGGAGTCTAAATGTGCCCTTGATTCTCTCTATGACCATATTTGAGTCTCCACATATTTGAAGCTTCCCCACTTACTCTCTACAGTTATTCTCAATGGGAGTTTTAGCACATGGAGTTAGACATAGTTGTTATTATCCATTCCTAAGTTCTCTTTAAAAATAAGTTGCGAATAATAGAGATAAGTATAATATCTTGAGATCCATTAGGCCTAAGATTCCCTTGACTAGCCCTATTGGAGAAACTCCAATATTTCGGTTGATTTTTCTCTAGATACCTATAAAGAGTATTATGTAATAGTTTGATTCTATACAAACATGAGCACCATGCATGAGCTAATTTCTACATATCTAATTGCTTAGTAGATGTTTTGTCATAATCTAAAGTGTGTACATGATATGTTCAATTTTTTGTTGTGGAAGCACTTAATTATACACTAAGTGTATACTTACTTGGATTACTTAAAGTGTTCCAACAAGCTATATTAGTGGTCGAGGTTGAATTTCTTAGGGTTGCTTAGTGTGGATTGATGCCTATAGCTCCATTTAATTGATTTAAGGCTATATGCACAATATTGTTTGAAATTGTATATATGTACAACATGGATGGTCTCAAGCAATTGATTGTTTAAAGTTGTATGCACATAAAGTTGTATGACATGCTTGTGATGATTATGGTTAAATACACTCTAGGTATTGATACTTGTAGAATGACACACATACGTTATATTATTTAGGTGCATCATTAGAAAAATTAATTAAACATAGTTAGTTGTTTGCTACGGAATTGGAAGGAATACGAAGGTAAGATATAATATATGTGTGATGGTGCCATAGTGCTACCCATATCTGCTATATTTCATAATTATTGTATTGATCATGATGGATGCATAATTAGGGTAACCATATAGTATATTGATGTTGATTTTTATGATTTCGTGATTTTCATGGTGTTGAAGAAATGGGTTACATGATAGATACCCTTTTGTAATTGGATGTTTTGCATGGAAATGTCGGGGAATCCAAGTTACATAGGTCAACGTGCCTAAGTGCTTTAAGTGATTTATTTATTGGAGAAATTTTTATCCCATGGTGCAGGTAGAACCAAACATGCATTTGTCAGATCTGTCTTCCTCGAGCGAGGGAAGTTTAGGAATACTAGAGGAAAGTGAGACATCAAGTAGGTCTACAAGAGAGAGATCAACATCAAAAGATCAAAAGAAAATTCCATAAATGCATGGAAATATTTCTCGCTGAAGGGGGGTAATGTACTTATGATGATGAGACCATAGGAGACATTGAGGTTCCCTTGAGGTACAAATATCTAGTGAAACAATGGGTACCCAAGGATATTCCTCAACTAAACATAGATTTTTGTGTGAACGAGAGGATATATCGGATTGCACCATTGTCATTACATGGTTTGGGGTTGTTTTGCATGGATGGCATAAAGGTCGGTTACAACAGATGTACTGAATTGATGGAGTATGTCAGACCCTGTTATAATTACAAAGATTGGATGCGTCCAGTCCAATATACACGAAGAATGCGCAGATACAAACTGTCTGCAAATTATTTACAGCTAAAAGACAATGATCAAAATAAAGGATAGAATATGTACATTGACGAAAGGAAAAAAGCAACGGGGAATATTGTTGAAATATTGTAACTTATAAGAATATTATATTTGTACTTTATTATTCTGGAGATGTTTCATTCCTCCGTGGAGACCCTATTGTATATCCAAATATGTTTTATTCCTCCATGGAGAATGTGGTAACTTGGGTTATTAGACTTCCCTAGTGAGGTCGGACCTGTATGAGTCATGTGGGTTAAAGGGTTATTAGACCACCCTAGTGGAGTCGTCCCAGTCAACATTATGTTAAGTGGTTAAGTTGGGGCCGACCTAGTTAGTGTAAAAGTCAAGTCGGAGTTGTGTATAAATAGAGGAGGTGTGTTCCTCATTTAACACACATTCACTCACTTGTGATTAACGCATAGGTGAGAGAGAGGGATCTTCTATGGAGGATAAGGAGATCATGTTTGGGGATTACATATTTGTATTTGCTGGTCATCTATATTGAGGAAGCTTTGCTGGGTTTTCTACCCCATGAGGGTTTCCTAGGATAAATCTGTGTCTCTTGTGTTATGCTGTGCTTGTTGTTCTTTCAATGATCTTGTATATGCTATTGTTGTGAAATGGAATGTAATACTGATATTTTATATCTTATCATATTGAATCTTAACATGGGATTAGAGCCAGCCTGAAGGAAGGTAATGCAGGGCACTCACGACACTTGTCTCACTTGCGACAATTTGAAAGTTAGGGTTTTATATAGCAAAAAACAGTCATTGTGGAACTTTATCTATAAATCCATTTTGGAAAAGTTTTAGGATCTGAAACTTCTACAGGTCGTAGATAAAATCCCCTTGTACCTTGTATCTAAAGGACAGCCTCAGATTCATTGTACTTTGTGAGATATGATCAGTACAAGTTAGGGTTTCTGGCTCTTCCAGATCTCAGTCATAAACAGGTGACCTAGGAAAAAAGGTCATATCTCGGGCTAGGAAGTTCCAAATGAAATTTCATAAAATGTGACAGGTAGGGCATGGACTGAAGTTTCACTGGTCCACTCTTCAGAGACTGAAGTTGAAACAGTGACACGTGAAACTCTGTACAAGTTCGCTATATGGTTTCATCCCATAAACAAGTCACGTTGTGACATTTGGAATAACTCTTTCTCAGAGAATCTATTTGAGGTCAGACCTATGGGGTTGGAAAGATGATAGGTCAGGATACCACAAGCCTAATATTCATACCCTGCAGATCCGCAATTTCAGAGTTGCACCAGAAACAATATGGCACATCTGAAATGGCTAAACGGAGGAAATCTAAGATGAGGAGGAAGAAGCTCTCACTTAGGGTTTTCAGTTCTTAGGTCTGGAAGGACCTAATACAATGTTGGAGACACCTGATACAACATTGGAAGCTTTTATAATTGATTTGGAATCCATTCATCATAGATATTGATCCTCCATCAAAATGTTGTGGGAGGAAGGAGATTGAAGATTAGGGTTTCCAAGTAAGAAGAAACCCTAGCAAAGTTGGGAGACTCATAGGGAATCGATGAAGAAGGTTTAAATGGAATTGATATTCTATCATCCTAGCACCATGAACATACATAAGATGTTTAGAAGTGATCTACCTTGGATGGTTAAGTTTTTACCCTTATAGAGAAGACTACTCGACATGTATGACTTGAGAAGATACAGGTACTATGTTTTGAAATTTGTTTCATGATTAAGTTCATAATATGTTTGTCTTGATTTTATTGAGGTTAGTACAATTATGATTGTTTGATAATGAATGCATGTGAGTGACAAAAGACATTCATTGATTATTTTTATGACACTTATGATTGTACTAATGCATTTGTGGTGTTGTATGAGGATGATGTTGTCTGCTAACATGAAAGGTACATCAAGAAAGACAAATCGAGTTCTATGACCATGATGACATGGAGAACAAAGACTCATCCATAGTATTTGAACACATAGAACCTCTACTTACTAGGTATGTATGAGTTTGTTCTACTATGACTAACCCATAAGATATGCAAGTTCTATCACAAGGTCTCTAAATCATTGAAGAGAACAAAGAAGATATTGTTTGGGTATAATAATCCAGGTATGTTTTCCTATATCAAGTTAGAATCCTACCTTGTGTTAGGATCTTAGGTATGTATACCTGTGTATGAAATGATCATGACCATACATAGTGTTTTGATAGTATTGAGATTATACTGATGAATGTATGATTATGTATGAGATCATGAGGATGACATTAGTGCACACTTAAGCATGCATAGTGGTACAAGAATGAAAAGAAGTTCAAAGACATATAGAGATCAAGCAGGAGGCAACCACACAAACATAAAAGATAAGTATTTAAGTTGAATCTCTGAAATAGTAAATGATATTTGTAATGTCCCCATTCAAATAATCGTATAGTAGACAATCCCCATCAATCCTACCAAGTTCCCTAAGTTGAATAAGTACATTGGGAATTGTAATAAGGGTGCAAAGGAATAATGTTTACACATTAGAATAGTCCAAATATTTAATAAATAAGTTGAATAAATGAATCCAAGAGGAATTATAGGTGGCAAATGGTTTTGAGGACATTTGGAGGATGTGGGACCCCCACTAGCTTGGTTTCTCACTGCCACATGGAAAATCTCACTTGGAATTTAGAATCCATGGGAAGGAAAACATTATTGGGTGAGTTGGTAAGGAATACACATGGCATGAGCATCTTAGGTCGAAATGTGGTGGAATAGTAACCTCCATGGAAGAGGAAGAGTAAAATTGGAGACTAGTGGACACTTGGGATAGATTCTCTAGTGTTATGACAACAATGATGAAGCATCTATGACATCTATGAAAAAATTCAGATCTGAATTCTTACACCTGGCCATTATGACATTCCAGCCTCAAAAATAGGATCAAGAAGGCGCTCATGGAGTTGGGGGAAGCTAAAGAGACTCCTACTCGAAATTGGGAGAAGATGGAGGGTTGGAAACTAGGAGACAAGTGGCAAATGTGGAATATTTTCCAAGTGGAAATATATAGAAGATAATGAGAGGATTTAGACCCTTAGAAGGCTAATGTTGATTATAAAATGTAGAAATAAAGTATGAGAATGGATTTTGATGATTTGAGAAAAATTGCATTTGTGAAGAGAGAGCTAGTGGATGACTAGTTTCTTGCCTTAGCCAATTTCGAGGGTGAAAGATTCCCATCCTAGTTGGTGTTTGGAGAGGCCACTCAGGTCTTTCATGGATCTTTAATGGATTTTTATTTGCAGGTATCAGCTACAGTGCAGCTCATGGTTTTGTTTAGTGCAGCACCATCTCTCAACCATTTCCAATTTTGAAGGCATATTCATGCTCCTTGAGGGAGGGTGTTTTTGGTGAACTCTTGTGCTTATTGGGAGAGATTTTCATTATGTAATTATGATTTTAATAGCTTCATATCCTCTATTATTCATATTCAGAAATTCTCAGGTCGAAATACCGACTGGTTGTATGCAAAAATGTTGATTAATGAGCAAACAATGTCCATTTCCCCACTACATTGATGTATAACATGATAATGATGATGGTTTCGAATGAATGGATGATTCTCTAATGCATTTATGATTAATATATTTCCATGGATGTATTTTAAAATTTTCATGTACTGTACTTGAGCATTTGAAGTATTTTTACCCAGTTTAATTGCATTGTGAGAAGAAATAGTGCCATTTCCCCAAGGATCGAATTGGTTATTTTTGCAGTTGAATGGGAGAGGGTTGGAACAGATATAATAATCAATTAATGATGCACATGACACATTAATAACATAATTAACACATCCCCTACCTATTTTCATAAATTTGAGGGATTTTGGAAGCATTTGGGAGGCCATTTCAGTGTTTACCCAGGGGGGATTTGATGCATAAATTGCTAGTTAAAATACCATACATTGACCAAAATATAAATCGAATTTGCATAACTCTTTTGAGGGTTATAAATCATCCATGAACCTAATATTCAAGTCTAAATATCATTCATATACCCTTACAGAATATTTGGGAGCATCTGGGTTAATTTGGAGGCCAAAACAACAAAACTAGTAAAGGGTCGAAATTGGGGAAAAAGTGGAAAATTGGTCATTTTAATAATTTTTTGAAAAAGGGAAATTACAAGTGGTATCAGAGCATGGTCTTGGCACCCGATGGTATTAAAAAGAATCCAAACAAATAAACCACCACCCTTTGAATCAGTAGTTGAATAATTTTTGGTTGAAGAAGAGATAGTAGTAGAAAAAGAGTTTTTTTTCTAAAACAATGGGTAGAGAGGAGAAGGAAAAATTAAGACATAAGGAGGAATTTATTGAAGCCTTAAAACCATTTTTTGATGGAATTACCATGGTTATGCTAGAGATGAGTAGACAAATGATGAAAATTTTTGAATTGTTGGGTAGCCAACTTTCAGGCAAAGGGATGATAGGAGATAACAGTGGTTCACATTCAAGGGAAAAGATAAAAGGGAGTGAGCATATTTTTTCAAGCACAGGACCACATAATAGACCTGATGAATTCCAAAGCACACAAAGGCATACTGCACATAAATTTCTCACACCCAAAGAAGAGCCCAATATTGAGGTGGATTATAAGAAACTAGCAAACGATTGGAATGATTTGAATGAAGAGTGTAAAAGAGGTGTACCACTTAGTGACTACATTGATGCTATACAAAAAATTAAAAGAAGGGAAGACAATGGGAGTCCATTCCAAAACAAAGAATTAAATAGTGCTATTGGAAAAATGTCACTTCCTACTTTTGATGGTTCTTCTCAAAATTCTGCTAACACTTGGGTGCAAAAATTGGATGTATATTTTCAGCTGAATCCTATGTTGGAAGAGGATGCATTAAAAATGGTCATTTTGCATTTGGAAGGAGATCCCAATGAATGGTGATTTCATGGGATGAAAACCTTGGGTCATAATCAGGTAAAAACATATGGATAATTTGTTGACAGGGTACTAGAAAGATTTGAACAAAAAGATCCAGAATTGCCTTTCAAAGAACTAGCTCAATTGAAGCAAACTGGGTCCCCTACTGAATATATGTTGGACTTTCAAAAATTATCAGTCAAGGTGCCCGATGTCTCTATGGGAAGATTAGTATTTCTATTCACTGAAGGTTTGGCTGAACCCTTAATAGGTTTGGTCAAATCCCACAAGCCAATTGCATTAAAAGATGCAATGAGCTTGACTAGGGATCTCCAAAATGTGCTTCCTAGAACAAGATTTCCTCCCAAGCCTAGCTATAAATTTGAAAAGAAAAATTGGCAAAAGGATGGATATGATAAGAAACCTTGGCAAAGAGAGTAATTTGAAAGGAATAAAAAATAAGGACTAAATAGGGATGAACTTCGAAAAAAGAAACTATGCTTCACATGCTTCCAACCATGGACACCGAGGCACAAATGTATTAAAGGAAAGGCTCAATACATAGAATTATTTTCTAATAATGAGGAGTATGATGGGGTAATGGATGAAGATGGACATATTTCAGATCAAGAAGAGGCATATAAGATAGTAGTAGAAGAGGAAAGACAAGAAAAAAATCAGCCTTCATCGGACAAAGCAAGAATGGCAGTACTTTCAGCAGTACCTCGCTATCATACTATCCGATGCAAGGGTGTGGTACAAGGACAAAGAACTTCAGTTTTGGTAGATGGAGGAGCCACCCATAAATTCATTGATGCAGATATGGTGGAGAAAATAAAGATACCTACTGAACCATTTGATGGCTTCACGGTTGTCATTCCCGGTCACAACACAATGCAATGCAAAACATGGGTCCCAAAGCTGCAAGTCACCGTAGGTAACTATACTTTTGTTGGTAGTTTTTATGTGGTTGATGTTGCTAATACTAATGTGGTTTTGGGAGTGCAATGGATGTATTCAATAGGAGAGTATACCGTAAATGATCAAATTCCCAAAATGAAATTTCAAGATTCAAAAGGAGTACAAAGAGTTGTGAGAGGGAAAAACACTTATCCAAATCAAGTAGTGACTTGCACTAGTATGAGATATATATTGAGGAATACAGACATAGAATGGGTTGTTGAATGTCATATTACATCTCCCAGGACAAATATAAATGTTGTTAAACAACCAAAGGAGATAGAGAGACTTTTGCAAAAATATGAAAAAGTTTTTAGAGACCTTCCACATGGTAGACCACTGGATAAGGGGGTTGAGCATAACATTATTTTGGAGGAGGGAACTTCACCCATTCATATACTACCTTATAGACATCCTAAAAAGTTCAAAGATGAGATTGAAAAATCTATCCAAGAACTCCTAGAGTTGGGACTCATTAGACCAAGCTCTAGCCCTTATGCTTCTTCAGTAGTGCTAGTGAAGAAAAAAGATGGAACATTGAGAATGTGTATAGACTTTAGAGCTTTGAACAAAAAGACTATAAAAAATAGGTATGCTATTCCTAGGATTGATGAGCTCATGGATGAGCTACATGGGGCCAAATACTTCTCCAAAATTAACCTTAGATCATGGTATCATCAAATTTGAATGAAAGATGAAGATGTGCAAAAGACTACTTTTTGATGTCATTATGGTCACTTTGAATTTCTTGTCATGCCTTTTGGGTTAACTAATGCTCCAGCCACATTTCAAGCATGCATGAATAGGATCTTTTTCAAGCAACTAAGAAGGTTTGTTTTAGTTTTCTTTGATGACATTCTCATTTACAGTAAAACATGGGAAGAGCATTTGCAGCAGTTAGAGATTGTGTTGAAGGTTTTGCAAGAAGAGTCTTTATTTGCTAAGTTGTCAAAGTGTGAATTTGGGATGAAAGAATTACTGTATCTTGGGCACATTATTGGGAAAGAAGGAGTGAAGGTACACATTGAAAAAATCAGGGCTATCTTAGAATGGCCATCACCAAAAAACATCACCGAATTGAGGGGTTTTATTGGCATATGCACATATTACAGAAAATTTGTGAAGGGATTCTCCAAGTTGACTTCTCTACTCACTGATTTGACTAAGAAGGATGCTTTAAAGTGGGATGAAGAGGCTGAAAAGGCCTTCCAAAAAATTAAAGAGGTAATGAATAGTTGTCCCATACTTGCACTTCCTGATTTAATTAAACCTTTTGTTGTGGAATGTGATGCTTCAGGTGGAGGAATAGGGGTTGTCCTAAAGCAAGGCCAACACCCCGTAGCCTTTGAGAGCAGAAAGTTGTAGCCTCATGAAAAAATTTACTCCATCTATGATAAAGAAATGCTAGCCATTATGCATGCATTGGCCAAATTCAGACAATACTTGGTGGGCAGCAAGTTTGTGGTGAAAACTGACCACAATAGTCTAAGACACTTTCTCACCCAAAAAGATCTAAATGAAAGGCAACAAAAGTGGGTAAGCAAAATCCAAGCTTATTATTTTGATATTGAATTTGTCAAGGGAAAGAATAATATAGTAGCATATGCTTTGTCAAGAAGACCTTCTTTTTCTCTCATGGACATTGCCAAGGATTGGAAAAACATGCTAATAGTTGAATATGCTAAAGACAAATTTGCTTGTGATGTGTTGGATGGAATCAAAGGGGATGATAACTACAGGATTTTGAATGGGCTGATATATTATAAGGGCATAATTTATTTAGTTCAAAACTCAAAGCTCAAGTACCGAATTTTGCAAGAAGCACATGATTCTCCACTAGTGGGCCATCCAGGGATCTTCAAAACTTATAGACAGTTGAGGCAAAGGTTTTTTTTGGAAAGGGTTGAAGGAAGATGTTCATAAATATGTGAATGAATGTAAAGTATGTCAACAAAACAAATCGGAACTCACATGTCCAGCTGGGCTATTACAACCATTGCCCATTTCGGAGCAAAAATGGGATAGTATCTCCATGGATTTCATCACCGGTTTGCCTAAATATTTGGGTAAGGATTGCATCTATGTGGTAGTGGATAGGTTGAAAAAATTTGCTCATTTCTTTGTTGTTACATAATCTTTTAGTGCTGTACAAGTGGCTGATATTTTTTTCAAAAAAATCTTCAGATTGCATGGGCTCCCCAAGAGCATTGTTAGTGACAGAGATAGTAGATTCATGGGCGCCTTTTGGCAAGAAATTTTTAGATTGGTGGGCACTCAATTGAATCCAAGTACCAGCTATCATCCACAAATTGATGGACAAACAGAGAGGGTGAATCAGTGGTTGGAAGGGTACCTAAGAAACTATCTGGGAGAGCAGCAAACAGCATGGGAAAAATGGCTACACTTGGGTGAGTTTTGCTACAACACCACCTATCATATGTCAATAGGGATGTCTCCTTTCAAAGCATTATATGGTTATGATGCCCTTACATTTACTGAAATCATATTTGGTGATAGTAGAGCCCCAAAGGCTAAATATTGGGTGGAAGAGAGCCAAGACATTTTAAAGCCCTTGAAAGACAATTTGTAGGTTGCTCAAAATCAACAAAAACAATATGCTGATAGACATAGGGAAGAAAGAACCTTTCAGGTCAATGATTTAGTATATTTAAGGTTGCATCCATATAAGCAATCATCTCTCAAAAAGAATGGAGCAGAAAAATTAAAACCAAGGTACTATGGGCCATACAAGGTAGTGCAGAACATCGAAGAAGTAGCATATGAACTAGAACTTCTGGAAGGGAGAAAAATCCATAATGTATTTCATGTTTCTTGTCTCAAGAAATCTCTTGGTCAACAAATCATCACTTCAGAAATACTTCCTCCCTTGGATGATGAAGGTCAGTTCACACTTGTTCCAGAAAAGATTTTGAAGACATGGGAAAGGAGGTTGAGGAGTAGAATTATCAAAGAATATTTAGTACAATGGAGGGACCTACCAAATGAAGATGCCACATGGGAAGAGGAGAATATTTTCTAGCATCCTAATTTGCAATTGCTTGAGGACAAGCAATCTTGGGTGGGGAGGACTGTAATGTCCCCATTCAAATAATTGTATAGCAAACAATCCCCATCAATCCTACCAAGTTCCCTAGGTTGAATGGGTACATTGGGAATTGTAATAAGGGAGCAAAGGAATAATGTTTACACATTAGAATAGTCCAAATATTTAATAAATAAGTTGAATAAATGAATCCAAGAGGAATTATAGGTGGCAAATGGTTTTGAGGACATTTGGAGGATGTGGGACCCCCACTAGCTTGGTTTGTCACTGCCACATGGCAAATCTCACTTGGAATTTCGAATCCATGGGAAGGAAAAATTTTTTGGGTGAGTTGTTAAGGCATACACATGGCATGGAGCATCTTAAGTCGAAATGTGGTGGAATAGTAACCTCCATGGAAGAGGAAGAGTCAAATTGGAGACTAGTGGACACTTGGGCTAGATTCTCTAGTCTTATGACAACAATGATGAAGCATATATGACATCTATGAAAAAATTCAGATTTGACTTCTTAAACCTGACCATTATGACATGTCAGCCCCAAAAATAGGCTCAAGAAGGCGCTCATGGAGTTGGGGGAAGCTAAAGAGACTCCTACTCGAAATTGGGAGAAGATGGAGGGTTGGAAACTAGGAGACAAGTGGCAAATGTGGAATATTTCCTAAGTGGAAATATCTAGAATATAATGAGAGGATTTAGACCCTTAGAAGGATAATGTTGGTTATAAAATTTAGAAATCAAGTATGAGAATGGCTTTTGATGATTTGAGAAAAATTGCATTTGTGAAGAGAGAGCTAGTGGATGACTAGTTTCTTGCCTTAGCCAATTTCGAGGGTGAAATATTCTCATCCAAGTTGGTGTTTGGAGAGGCCACTCAGGTTTTTCATGGAGCTTTAATGGAGTTTTATTTGCAGGTATCAGCTACAGGGCAGATCATGGTTTTGTTTAGTGCAGCACCATCTCTCAACCATTTCCATTTTTGAAGGCATATTCATGCTCCTTGAGGGAGGGCGTTTTTGGTGAGCTCTTATGCTTCTTGGGAGAGATTTTCATTATGTATTTCTGATTGTAATAGCTTCATATCATGTTCATATTCAAAAAGTATCAGGTCGAAATACCCACTGGTTGTATGCAAAAATGTTGATTAATGAGCAAACAATGTCCATTTCCCCACTACATTGATGTATAGCATGATAATGATGATGGTTTGGAATGAATGGATGATTGTCTGATGAATTTATGATTAATATACTGCCATGGATGTATTTTACAAGTTTCATGTACTGTACTTGATAATTTGAAGTATTTTTACTCAGTTTAATTGCATTGGGAGAAGAAATAGTGCCATTTCCCCAAGGGTCGAATTGGTTATTTTTGTAGTTGAATGGGAGAGGGTTGGAACAGAGATAATAATAAATTAATGATGCAAATAATACCTTAATAACATAATTAACACATCCCCTACCTTTTTCCATAAATTCGAGGGATTTTGGAAGCATTTGGGAGGCCATTTCAGTGTTTACCCAGGGGGGATTTGATGCATAAATTGCTAGTTAAAATACCATACATTGACCAGAATATAAATCAAATTTGCAGAAGTCTTTTGAGGTTTATAAATAATCCATGAACCTAATATCCAAGTCTAAATATCATTCATATACCCTTACATAAGATTTGGGAGCATTTGGGTTAATTTGGAGGGAAAAATAGCAAAACTAGTCAAGGGTCGAAATTGGGGAAAAAATGGAAAATTGGTCATTTTAATAAATTTTCGAAAAAGGGACATTAGCTTATGCATATTTGTATTCCTAGAATATATCATGCATATTGTAAGCATTCATATAGCATTTAAAATTATACTACTAATATGCATATGATGGTTAAGTTGGACAAACATTCCATTGTTGTTTATCTAGAATGAAACCTCTTTGCTGACATGCTGAGAGTTGTGCACACTCTTGACAGTATGTTCTGGTAGAGATGGAAGGCATCTAGATAACCACTGTATGCATACATGATATGGAAAAGTGTTGTGCCAAAGTATTGGTCAAGATAGTTGCATAACTATGTGAATAATATCTATATCCATTATAGGTTATCATGTCAACATGATTTGATGATTATGAAGTATTACTAATCATGTAATTAAATTTGATTTGTAGGAAAGATCATGTGATATGATCTACAAAAGAAGGATGATGAACACCGAACAAGTGATGGATGTTCAATAAGAAGACTTACAAATCAAATGTAATATAGAAGGCTTGTGGCTAGAAGATTCTCTTAGAAAGAGGAAGAGGATCATGACGAGATGTTTGCTCCAAGTGGCTAGATAAAGATCATTCTCTTGATGGTGAAAATGAAGAAAGATTTGTACGGGTACCCAGGATCGATAGTCATTTGATGAGCTTAATGATCACCATGGGTGATGCAGATTTCAACCTTTGCTACAAGGTTGAAGATGGTGTCTATATACAGATGACATTCTTCTCTTATATGGATGCAAGAAGGAACTTACCACAGAGTTCAAATGATCTTGAGGCTCATATCAGTAGACCCATCTGATGATAGATGGCATGGATAGATATGTAGAAGATCACCCAATGCAAAGTGTGAATGATGTTCAGTCACAAAGGGAGAATTGATAGCTTCTTGACAAGCTTGGGATTTACCAAAAGTAAAGCTGATCCTAACCTTTACCTTAAGGTTATGGATGATGAACCTGTCATACTATTACTGTATGTGGATGATCTCTTTCTGACAAAGAATGAGAAACAAATCATGGAAAGAAAGAAGAAGCTAGCTACAAAATTTGATATGAAAGATCTCGAGTTGATGCATTACTGGAAGTATGGCAAGAATGAATCTTTCTCAACAAGGGAAAGTATGTTGTGGAAATCTTGAAAAGATTTGATAGGTTGGAATGCAAAGCCATGGCCACTCCCATGGATTCCAACTTGAAGTTGTTAGTTGATGACTCATCAGAGTTAGTGGATGTGACTTTGTACAGACAGATTATTGGGTCATTGATGTATCTGACGAATACAGGGCTAGATATATGCTTTGCTGTGAACACCTTGAGTCAGTATCTAGTGGAACCTAGGCATGTTTACCTGATAGCTGCAAAGAATGTGATGAGGTACCTAAAGGGTACGATAGACTTTGGTCTATGTTATCTTGGAGATCATGACTTCAGATTGTTTGGCTACACAGATGTTGATTGGGGAGGAAGTGTATCAGACAGGAAGAACACATCAGGTGGATGTTTTTGTCTAGGATCTACCATGATCTCGTGGTTTAGTAGGAAGCAGTATAGTGTGGCTCTCAGCACAGCTGAAGTGGAATATATTGCTGCTTGCTCTGCTAGTTGTGAAGCGATATGGCTTTGGAAGTTGTTATAAGGATTTTTTGACTTGGAGATGGACCCCACTGTGATCTTGTGTGACAACCGGAGTTGTATCAAGATGAATAAGAATCCAATGTTCCATGATAAGTCAAAGCACATAGAGATCCGATATTTCTATATACGGGATATGGTGCAGAAAGGAGCTATAAAGCTCGAGTATGTGAGCGCTGACAAACAAGTTGCTGATGTATTGACCAAACCTCTGTCTCGAGTAAAGTTTGAGTATTTCTGAAACAAGCTTGGTGTAGTTCAGAAGGAACCTCCTCAAAAGGGGGAGTGATATGGTCGTTGATGATGAGATTGCCTACATCGACGGTAAGGTCGATGATGAGGTTACATGTATTGATGATGTGGATACTTGTATTGATGATGAGGATACTTGTATCAATGATGAGGATACTTGTATTGTATTGAGGATGTGGATACTTGTATCGATGATGAGGATACATGTATCGATGATGAGGTTACCTGCTCTGACGATGAGGTCAATGATGAGGTTACCTTTCCCAACGAAGAGTTCAATGATATCAACGATAAGGTTGATAAGTGGTCCTAATGTTGGTTGTGGAGCCTGATCTCTAGATTCAGAGACATTATTATTCAGCCATATTTGTACCCCATATTTATATGATATACTCACCCCAGCGAGGGGGGGGGTAATTACCCCCAGCTGGGGGGTCCGGGGGCAGCACCCCCGAAGGAAATTTTTTGGGTTTTTTTACAGACCCATGGTTTTGGATAACCCGTGATATTTTTCCTTTATAAGAAAGACATTGTAATACGGCTAGGGTTGATGTATTAGGTTTTATGCATTGTAAAGATCTCTGAGATCGAGAAGAGAGATTGTGAGACAGTGCAGAGGAAGTGCAGCGGTTGTGCTGTAGGTTGTATCCCTTCACTTTGTTGGACAGTATAATAAAAGGACTGGCAATTTCAGTGTGGACGTAGCCCATCTTGGAGTGAACCATTATATATCTGTGTCTCTCTTGTAATGTGTATGTGTGATTATATTTGCATTTCTGTTTATTGTTATTGCTATGCGATATTGTTTTTCTAACAATTGGTATCAGAGCCAAAGGTTTATTTGGTAGTTAAACCCGCATAAAACTAGGGTTTCTGGTTTGAGTGGGAGAAATGGAAGAAGAAGGAAAGTTTAAGGTCGAGCAGTTTAACGACCAAAACTTCCAGTTATGGAAGATTCAAATGGAGGACTAGCTGTACCAGAAGGATCTATTCCTGCCGTTGGGAGGAAGATCAAAGCAACCAACGGCCATGAAGGATGAAGAATGGGAGGTTCTTGACAGAAAGGAACTGGGGACAATACGGCTGTCCCCTGGCTTTGTCAGTGGCTTTCAATATCTCAAAAGAAACGACAATGGAGGGTTTGATGAATGCATTGGGTAAGCTGTATGAAAAACCCTCGGCCTCCAACAAGGTATTTCTAATGAAGCATTTATTTAATATGAAGATGTCTGAAGATGGATCTGTTACTGATCATTTAAATGAGTTTAATATGGTTACAAATCAGCTAAGTTCTGTAAGTGTGAACTTTGATGATGAGGTTAGGGCTCTTCTAATCTTGTGTTCATTGCTAGAAAGATGGAATAGCTTGGTCATGGCTGTAAGGAACTCTGTCTATGGTTCAAACACCTTGAAATTTGATGATGTTATTGGTGTTATTCTTAGCAAGGAAATGTGAAGAAAAAACACAAGTGAGACATCAGGTAATGCGTTGACCATGGAGAGCAGGAGAAGACAAAAGGAGAGAGGAAAGAGCCAAGGTAATCATGGCAAGTCTAAAACGGGCAGATCCAAGTCCAAAATGGTAAAAATAGAGTGCTGGAACTGTGCAAAGAAAGGACATATGAAGAAAGACTACAGATCTCTAAAGAAGAAAGGAGATGGACAGCAGGAAACTACCTAGGAAGCAAATGTAGCAGGTGATGTGTTACAAGATGATTTGATTCTTGCATTAGATAATACTAGTGATTATTGGATAGTAGATTCAGGGGCTTCATGTCATGCTACACCCCATAGGAAATATTTTCATGATTATGTTCCAGGCGATTTTGGACATGTTTTATTGGGTGATGATGAGCCATATAAAATTGTTGGAATGGGTAAGGTATGGATAAAATTTAAGAATGGAACTGATTGGTTGTTGAAAGATGTAAGGCATATTCTTGCTATGAAAAGAAATCTGATCTCAAAAGGGCAGTTGGGAGATGGAGGCTGTCTATTTATGTTTGGAGAAACATGGTGGAAGATCACTAAAGGATCAATGGTGATAGCAAAAGGAGACAGGGTATGTACATTGTATTTATGTCCTCATAATACTGACCATTCTATCTCTTTAGCTTCCACAGGAACAGTTACAACATTGTGGCACCATAGGCTTGGCCACATGAGTGAGAAGGTATGCAGATTCTCCACTCAAGGAAGTTGCTTCTAGATTTGAAGCAGGTAAGTTTGGAATTCTGTGAGAACTGTGTTTATGGAAAACATAAGAGAGTCAGATTTCTCAGGGTTGGGAAACATAAGAAGAATGAAAAGTTAGAGCTTGTGCATACAAATGTATGGGGACTGGCTCAAGTACAATCTCTTGGTGGCTCTCATTATTATGTTACATTTATTGATGATGCAACTAGAAAAACTTGGTTTTATTACATTATATAGAAATCTGATGTGTTTACTACTTTTAAGAAGTGGAAAGCTTTGGTTGAGAATGAGACAGGAAAAAGGTTGAAGTGTCTTAGATATGATAATGGAGGTGACTACTATGGTAATGATTTTGATAGTTACTGTTCATACCATGGGATTCGTAGAGAGAAGACAGTCCCATGAACACCATAAGAAAATGGTGTGTCTGAAAGATTGAACAGAACGATCATGGAGCGTGCAAGGTGTATGAGATTGCATGTAGGGTTGCCCTTACAGTTTTGGGCGGATGATGTAAATACTATTGTTTATTTAATAAATAGAGGACCTTCAAGTGCTTTGGATGGTGGTATTCCAAAGGAGGCATGGACAGATAAAAAGGTAAACTACTCATTTCTAAGAATGTTTGGTTGTGAAGCATTTGTCCATATTGATAAAGATAATAGAACAAATCTTGAAGCTAAATCCAAGAAATGTACCTTTATTGGATATGTGGTTGATGAATTTGGTTATCGCTTATGGGATTATGAAAATTATAAAATCATCAGGAGTAGAGATGTGATATTCAATGAAAAGGTCATGTATAAAGATCAGTTGCAGGGAAATAAACAAGAAAAAGAAAACACAGAGTACGCAGTGCTTGATGAAATTAAAGAAAATGAAGTTCTGAAGGTGCCAGAAAATCAAGAACAACAGCAAGTACCTGAAACTCCTGCAAGTGTAAGAAGCTCTACCAGGTTAAGTAGACTCCCTGAACGCTACTCTCCTTCAATGTATTATTTATTGATGACTGATGCTGGTGAAACAGAATGTTATGAAGAAGCAATGCAGGTGGAAACTAGAAAGAAGTGGGAGCAAGGCATGAATAGGAGATGGAATCATTGGTAGGAAACCAGACTTGGGATTTGGTTCAGTTGCCTGCTTGTAAAAGAGCATTGCAGAACAAATGGATTTACAGGTTGAAGGAAGAAGAAGGAGGCAAGAAACGGTACAAGGCCAGACTTGTTGTAAAGGGGTTTACACAAAAGAAAGGTATAGATTTTGATGAAATATTTTCTCCTATTGTTAAGATGACTTCAATTAGGACTATTTTAAGTCTAGTGGCGTAGAAGATTTACATCTTAAACAGTTAGATGTAAAAACAACCTTTCTCCATGGGGATTTGGAGGAAGAGATATATATGCAGCAACCACAAGGGTATGAGGTCAAAGGTTAGGAGAACTTGGTATGCAGGTTGAAAGAGAGTTTGTATGGCTTGAAGCAAGCTCCAAGGCAGTGGTATTTAAAATTTGATAGGTTTATGACAGAACAGGGTTATAGTAGATGTCATTCTGACCACTGTGTTTATTTCAAGAAGCTAGACAATGAAAGATATATTATCTTGTTATTGTATGTGGATGACATGCTTGTTGCAGGGTCTAACATGTAGGATATAAATGTACTCAAAAGGAAGCTAGCTAATTCATTTACGATGAAGGATTTGGTTGTTGCAAAGCAAATCCTTGGTATGAGAATAACAAGAGATAGAAAAAATCACAAATTGACATTGTCTCAGGGTGAGTACATACAAAAGGTGTTGGAGAGGTTCAGAATGCAGAATGCAAAATCAATAAGTACATCTTTGGCCAACCATTTCAATCTAAGTAAGGAAATGTGTCCCAAGACACAGGAAGAGATAGATTTCATGTCCAAGATTCCCTATCAATCAACAATTGGCAGCTTGATGTATGCCATGGTGTGCACAAGACCAGATATTGCACATGCAGTGGGAGTTGTGATAAGATATATGAACAATCCAGGTAAAGAACATTGAAAGGTAGTATAGTGGATTCTCAGGTATTCGAGAGGTACTACCACTCAGTTAGTATGTTTTGGAGGTTCAGACACTGTTCTACAGGGATATGTTGATGCAAATATGGCAGGTGATAAGGATAGCAGGAGGAGCACCATAGGGTATGTATTTACTGTAGGTGGAACAACAGTAAGTTGGATTTTGAAACTGCAGAAGGTTGTTTCACTTTCAACAATGAAAGCATAGTATGTTTCTGTTACAGAGGCTAGTAAAGAGATGATTTGGTTGCATAGGTTTATGGAGGAATTGGGTAAGAAGCAGAAGGGTAGTAGGTTGTATAGTGATATCCAAAGTGCCATTCATCTTGCAAATAACTAGGCATTCCATTCCATAACTAAACATATATAGCTCAAGTACCATTTCATACGCTCTGTTCTGGAAAATGAACTGTTGAAGCTGGAAAAGATACATACTAGCCAGAATCCTGCAGACATGTTCACGAAGGTAGTGACTAGAGAGAAACTGATTTCTTGCTCGGTTTCAGTTGGCCTTCTATCATGAAGGTGAGGAGAAGAATTTTTCCAAGTCCAAGTCCAGCAAGTGCAGCAGCGGTGGAGTTGCTGTGACTAGTATCCAAGTGGGAGATTGTTGGTTGTGGAGCTTGATCTCCAGATTCAGAGACATTATTATTCAGTCGTGTTTGTACCCTAGCTTTATATGATATGTAAAAGGACTGTACACTCACCCCAGTGAGGGGGGCGAAGCCTCACCCCACCGGGGTCTGTGGGATTCGGGGGAAGTGCCCTTGAGAAAGGGGGTTCGGGGGCGAAGCCCCTAAAGGAAATTTTTGGGGTTGTTTTATGGACCCATGGTTTTGGGTAACCCATGGTATTTTCCCTTTATAAGAAAGAAATTGTAATACGGCTAGGGTTGATGTATTAGGTTTTATGCATTGTAAAGATCTCTGAGATCGAGAAGAGAGACTGTGAGACAATAAAGAGGAAGTGCATCGGCTGTGCTGCAGATTGTATCCCTTCACCTTGCTGGACGGTATAATAAAAGGACTGGCAATTTTAGTGTGGACGTAGCCCATCTTGGGGTGAACCACGATATATCTGTGTCTCTCTTGTAATGTGTATGTGTGATTATATTTGCATTTATGTTTATTGTTATTGCTTTGCGATCCTGTTTTTCTAACAACTAAGACTTGGCCTAAGTTGACGAGAGGGATTGATCCTTGGACTTTGGTCCCTAAATTGATCCGTAGACATATGTCTCTGAGAAGTAGTCCCTAGTGGACAAGAGGGATTGTATCATCCCTAGACTTCGGTCCCTGAATTGATCCATAGACATATGTCTCCGAAAATTGGTCATTAGACTTTGTCTAAGTAGACGTGATAGGATTGCATCATCTTTGAACAGTTAGTTGAAAATTTATGTTGCTTGGTTTTTCAACCAATCATGTGCAAGGATGCACCTGCTAACTAGTAGTAGCAGTCTCAGTAAAAATATGTAAAAACTTTGCTAAATGTAAGAAGTAAACAACTAATATATCATGTGCAAGTAAATAAACTAAATTAAAAAATGGCGAAAAGTGAGATCCATACAAGAGACAAGAAGAACAAAATTTGAAATTTTATATTAATGGGCAAGCAATAGCTTGCAAAAAATTTACCTCACTAGTGAGGATTGTTGAGTTGGGGCAGCTGCAATGTCGAGATGCTCCAATGATCCAAGGGTCTCTTCTTCTCCAATGCTTCAATGGTTGGTCAAAGCTCAAAAGGATGGGCAAAGATCAAAAGGGATTTTGGCAGCATGAGGATAGGATGAATCTAAATGAATAGTGAGGAGCCCCTATCACCTTTTTATAGTTTTTTGGTGATGGGGAATACCATTGTGGTTTGAGGAAACCAATGGTATTGACCAAAATGGGTTAGGTCTCTTTTTCTTTTTTGAATATATTTTATATTTTTATTCCCTTCTAATTAATTTTGGGGATTTTGGACCCTTTTCTAGGGTTTTTTGTATTTTTTGAGGAAAAATAAATAATTTGAGGGGAAAAAGATGGGTTTTGGTCTTTTTGGTGACCTTTTGAAGGTTTCAGAGGCTCAAATGGTGGAAAAGTGGACAAATGGGTCATGTGAATAGGGAAATGAGCTAGTGAGCACTTTTTAGGTGTTAACAGATTGCCCCCTAATGTGTGAGAGAAGGAGCTCAACGTATGGCCGATAGACATCATAGTTCTTTTGTCTTTTTCCTGGGGTTTGGAGGAGAGAAGAGACTGATTGGAGATTGAAACGTCGGGCCCATGCAAAATGCACAAACTACAAAATACATGGCCTCAAAATGAATGAGGAATAATATCTGATAATGGATGAGGCGGGCATTCCCATGATCGTATCATGACATATAAATAACAATGAGGCCCAAGAAGGGGACTTGACCAATACATATAAACCTGTTGTGTACATCATAATGGTCCAAAGGGGACACAATTTTGGGACATACTCATGGTCGTACCATGACTGATCTAAAGAAATGATACACTGGAAAAGAGCAACAACCATTCTGGATAAGGTGCAGAAGGGTTGAGGAATTGCTGAATCTGAAGGTATCCAACAACTGTAGGGGCTCAATAACTGTGAGTCAACTTCTGGAAAGTATATATGGAACTGTATACTCGAGGGAGTATAAAATTGGGGTACTTCTGAATACTATCGCCAAGCGTAGCCCAGATATCTATAGGAACATGCAATTGGTTGTTTCCTCAACTGGACTAACAAATGTTGTAGAGTCAAGTGATATCCGGGTCTTCAACAGATAACTAAAAGGACCAATACCTTGTACGAGTCTCAACAATGCGATCAAGGTGTTGACGTTGAGCATGTGAGAAACAATCATTTAGATAGGCATTAAGGGCTCCTTTAAAAAATGATCTGTAGGCACTCACCATTGATGGTGATGAGTCCAAGGAACAGGTATCTCTGGGTCTATCCTCTGGAATAGATTGGTTGATGTCGACAAAGGGAGACCAACAACTACCAAGGCAATGATGTTTCCTTGATAGGAGTGCGAGGTGTACAACCAAAGTATAATAATACTGATGGTAGGAGTGACATAATGTGGGGATTGGGGATAACTGGGGTCATAGAGTGGGTGGAATCAAACTTACTTTGTTCAGAGTATGATGACATGGTTGACCTAGCAGCATATGAAATAGACTTTTAGGTGTGGGGATCATATCTTAAGGGATCAGGGTTATGTATTGCAGAGTGGAGTGACTTTGGAGGACAAGCTGATGGATGCTATTGGGAGACTCTCAGGGTGACATACTACAGAATACTCTAAACAAAGGCGACCATACTGGGGAAGCTGCCGTATAAGTAGACATGATCTGTTGTGGCACCGACATGCACCATTGGGGCCTTCTTCGTGGCTTTAATGAGCTCCAAGAAGGGATAAAAGTGTGTTTTAAAATGGTACTATCCTGTGGATTTGTGTGAGCCCAGGATTGTTCATGCTCATGAATGCTTTCATTTTTAAGGAGTCTGAAAATGATAAGAAGCCTCTAAATTGGTGGAGGAGTACCGTCCTATAGATCTGTACGAGCCCAAGACGATGATTGCTCATGGTTATTTTCAATTTTAGAGAGTCTGAAAGCTGTAAGTAGACCCCATTGGTGGTCTTTTTTGTATGTTAGTCTCCAAGGCCCGAAAAAGCATAAAATGATGCAAATGGAGAACTCTTCTAGCCGATGTGACTAGAGTATTCCTTTTTCGTAATTAGTCTACAAGGTCCGGAAAAGGGGTAAACTTATACTAGGTGGAATCCCTTTCAGATACTTTTAGCAAGCATGAAAGGAAGCAAGATTGCTTGGCGATCTTTTCATTGTTTTAGGAGTCAGAAAAGAGCTTAACAAAAACTCCCTAAGTGCCTTTTTCGTAAAGGAATTGCTCGGCTTGAAAAATGGATAAAATTATACCGAACAAAAATGTATTGATGAGAGCGATAAATGATCTCGAGCATCGTCACGAGCGTGAAAAACTGAATCCAGAGATATGAGAAATGTTTAAAACAGGTTAGCGACCAATGTGGCACACAAATCGAGGCAATGAGGGGCATTTTGAAAAATTCCCAAATATTATGGGGGTGAGCAAGAAATGATCTCAAGCATCATCACGAGCGTGGAAAACTGAATCCGGCAATATAAGAAATGTTTAAAAAAGGTTACGGTCGATGTGGCATGCAAACCGAGGCAATGAGGGGCATTTTAAAAAATGCCTAAAAATTATGGGGGTGAGAACAAGAAATGATCTCAAGCATCATCACGAGCGCGGAAAACTGAATATGGGGATATAAAGATCATCAAAAACGACCAACGGCCGATGTGGCATGTAAACCGAGGTGATGAAGGTGTGAAAAAATGTCTGAAAAATCTAGTGGTGAGAGCGAGAAATGATCTCAAGCATCATCATGAGCATGGAAAACTGAATCCGACGATATAAAGAACGTAAAAAATGGACAACAGTCGATGTGGCATGCAAACCGAGGCGACAAGGGGCACGTGAAAAATGCCTAAAACGGGACCTGGTGGAATCGAGAAAAGGAGTGGACTATCGTGAAGTTCTCGCCATGTTGATTCCAACGGTTTGAAAAACGGACGTCGTATGATGCCGAAATGGTTGACTGAAGATTGGTCAAATTTTTATAAATAACTAGTGGACCCAATGTGACATGTGTCATTTTCACGGTTGAGTTTGACAGAGTAATTTGATTTAGTCAGAGCATTTTCTTCATTTATGAGAGATTTGACCGTCAATTTTTTATTCTGCGAGTTTCAGGTAAGCCTATGTGCTTTATCTTTTCAATTTATTTGCTTTTGGGGGGTGTTAGGGTCTCAGAAGTGGCGAATATTCCATGTTGGCTTGCCAATGTGGAATATCACGGGTTTTGAGGATTTTCGCGTGATGTGCATCGCGGCTGTGGGCCTCAGAGGAGCTAGCTTTTATGGTGCAAGGTGAGCGACTGGATCTCACCTTGACTAATGTGTATTTCCTTATTGGCTTGCCCGTTTGGGTGAGATAGGGGACACCCAGCCCAGGATTCCGGCTAGTATGGATATTGAGGATCTCCTTGAGAGATTTTGCGTTCGAGGGGCCCATGCGCAGAATAGCGCATTGAGTGTCTCGGATCTGCGAGAGAAGAAGATGCAGGCAGTGGTGGCTTGTGTTTTGCGGGTGCTTAGTGCATAGGCGCCCCATTGTTTGTCGGGGGGGGCAGACGATGATGGTTCATCGTGTCATGACTGGGACCTATTTTGCTTGGGGTTAGATGTTCCTTGCTTGTGTTTAGCGAGATCTGAACAAGATGAGGCGTGAGGGAGGAGAGTTCAGTTATGCCTCTTTCCTATATTGCTTCTTTTTTGAGGGGGTACCTACCTTGCGGCCACGTGTGTCGGTTCGGGAGGGACTGAGGAGTGAGCCGCGGATGGTGCGGTGGGGGGAGATGATGCCCCGGGGTGGTGGTGGTATTCGGTGGTTCTTCACGACCGACATGTACGAGCAGTGGGAGCAGATGCCTGTCGTGATTGATGATTATCCATACCAGGGTATGGACTTCTGGGGGGACATCGAGATGCCTCGAGCTCAGGGATAGGCTTGGGGATTAGACGGTACGTCTTTGTTTTTGTTGTTCTTATCATATCATGTTTTTTGTAAATTTGTTTGTGATGATAGCCAGAGATGTATATATTATATTGACATGTTTAGCGTGGTTTACTGCAGACGTGGGTTCGCTGCCTCTAGCAGATCATCAGGGCCGTAGGGGACGTATGGTGGTGGTGGTACCTACACCGGTAGTGGTACCTCCACCTCATGCACGAGGAGTTGTGCATCACCGAGATGATGCCATAGAGGATGTTCGTGATACCTTTGAGGATCTATTGGGTGATGTACCCGATGATGGCTGGAGAGACCTAGATCAACGTGTATTGGACCGTTGTTTCGATGCTCTGTGTGAGTGGAGATCGATTTTACTGAGGGTAGCTGTGTTGGCAGCTGAGAGGAGAGCTTGGGATCAGTATGATCCGGAGGAGGAGGAGCCGGAGGAGGCGGCTGACCGTGACGTTTTTGTTGATATGCGGAGGAGGAGGAGCCCATCTAGAGAGCAGCGACCAGTAGACCGGTCACGGCATCGTACTCAGCTTGATTATTTTTGGCAGCACCTATGCACACTCCGTCTAGGTGGATCAACTCGCGTGAAGGGGAATAAAGTACCCAAGCTGCAGAGGCAAGATTTGGAGACCAGTGACTTGCACCGTCGGCAAAGCCAATATGGTAGAGTGGAACAGGATCCATATGTGTTCATGCAGGAAAAAATGAAAATGTATGGTTTTGAAAGTTTACAGCGGAAAAATGAATTAAAAACTGTACAATATGGACTGTGGTGTCTAGGAGCTTTGTTATGGGTAGAATCCTTTGAGGTACAACCCGTTACGGGGGTTGCGCATGGTGTCAAAAGGTATGCCCCATGGCCAAGGCAAGTGTGTATGATATATGGGCCTTGCCACATGGATTCGAACTTTCCTTTGCCTGTTTTGTCATGGGCTTGATTGTAAACGAGTACGAGGTCTCCTTCACTAAATGCTCGTGGGTGAACATTTTTATCGTAATGGAGTTTTGATCTGTTCTTTGTGGCTTCGATTGTTTGGAGAGCTGTGTGGAAATGTTCGTCGGCCTGCTCTAAAAGAAGTAAGCGTTCTTCAATTGGTGAAGTATCCGAGAGGAGTTCTATGGAAATTTGTAATGTCGGTATCTGACACTCGATGGGGAGGATGGATTCCACACCGTGAACCAAATGGAAAGGGGTAAAGCCGGTGGCGGTTTTGGTGGAGTGCGGTAAGCCCATAATGTGGGAAAAAGCATGTGATGCCAATTGGACTTATGTCGGTCGACAGTGTGCTGGAGGATGGTCTTCAAAATTTTGTTAACAGCTTCAACTTGGCCATTCCTTTGGGGGTAATAGGCAGAAGAGAAATGATGTTCAAACTTAAGGAGTGTTGACAATTATTTCCAAATAGAGTCCTCAAAGTGATAACCGTGGTCTGAGATGAGTTGCTTTGGTACTCCGAAACGAGCAATAACATGGTTGAGGAAAAAATGGGCTACAGTGTCGGCTTTGCAGTTGTAAGTAGGCATGCCTCTTTCCCATTTGGTAAAGTAATTGACGGCCACAATAATGTGTTTATGGCCACCAGCTGATGAAGGATTGCAATCCATGAAGTTGATGGCTCATTTTCAAAATGGTCCAACGGTGACGACTGGATGAAGGAGGGTGTGGGGGGTTCTTGCCTTGGGGGCAAAGAGCTGGCAGTTTTGGCAATGTTTGACTGCTGTGATACAATCAGTGAAAATGATGGCCAAAAATAACCTGCACGGATTACCTTTTGGGAAGTGGCCATTCCAGAGAAATGGACTCCACAGGCATCGCTATGACAATCATTAAGGACTTGTTTTGCTTCTTCTTGGGAAAGGCATCGTCATAGGATTGTGTCAACGCCACGTCGATAGAGGACATCACCTAAGAGGAGATAATGAGGGGCATGGTGATGAATGCGATGGCATCCGTCATGGTCGATATTGGGTTGAAACTTCTGTTTGCGGAGGTATATCAAAATGTCATCGTACCAAGGGTCGTTAGACGAGATGATGAATAAATGTTCGTCAATTATATCAGTATGGATAGCTGGTGATGACGACGAGGATGGTAGGTCCGTAATGAGCTGAGCGAGTGCTAGGGATTTGGTTCTCTTCGGGGTTTTAAAATTCAGGTCATATTCTTATAGGATGATCACCCATTTGGAAACACGGCCTTACAGAAGGCGACGATTCAATAGATAGACCATCGGGTTGGAATTTGCAACAACCGTGGTATGGCTGAGGAGAATGTAATGGCGCAATTTCTATACTGAAAAGATGATGGTGAGGGCCATTTTCTCTTCATGTGGGTAGCGAAGTGGTGGGCATAATAAGGTTTCGCTCACATAGTAAATGACATGCTCTTGACGAGCGGAGTCTTCCTGGACGAGTACTCCAGAAATGGTGTAATCGGATGCCGAAATGTAAAGGATAAAGTCTCTTGTGAAGTCTGGAGGAGAAATCAAGGGGGTAAGACACACTTGAGTAGGTTCAAATAGATTTGGTATTTGCGACAGTGCAAGAAGACTTGTCGGAGGTCGTCTAAATGGTCGGATCGTTTCTTAGATCGAGTTGTGAGGTCATCTAGATAAACTAATATGATGTTAATCAGGTCATGGAAACAATAAGTCATAGCTCGTTGAAATGTGGCTCCAACGTTCTTGAGACCAAAAGGCATAACGCGATAGGCGAAGGTGCCCCATGGGGTTGTGAGAGCGGTCTTGTATTGATCTTCCTTGCGGATATGGATTTGGTTATACCCGGAGAAACCGTCCATGAAATATAGTATCTCGTGCCTCGCACATGCATCAATTAGCTGATCGATAAATGGTGTTGGGAAGTTGTCTGTGGGACAAGCTAAATTGAGGTCTCGGAAATCAGTACAGACACATATGGTGCCTACTTTCTTGTTGACTGGAACTGGGTTGGAAACCCAAGTAGTATAAGCAATAGGGTATATGAAACCTGCTGCTCGAAGCTTCTCAATTTTGACTTTCACGATTGGAAGCTTGGATGGGTGAATGTGGCGTTGTTTCTGGCGGATCGGAGATATGTTGGGCCAAGTATCTATATGATCTACAATGGTAGGATCAAGACCAGGCATCTCAGTGTAAGACCGAGCAAAGACATCATGAAATTCTTGGAAGAGTTTCTTATAGGCTTGAGTTTCCTTTTTAGTGCATGATGCGCCTAAAGAGATAAGCTCAAGTTTTCCGCATTATTCAATTCATATAGTGCTGCTCTATAATCTGGGAGATCGAGGCAGTGATGTGAATAATGTCCATAGATGCCACAGATCACACAAGGGTGCTTTGTACGTAGTGATTTATCGTGACGTTGAGGGGGTAGCTGAAGTTTAACAACTGGAATGTTCGCGTTGTCATCCAACATATTCATGTGTTTTTTAAGTGCCGGTAATTGTGGACATAGATGTGTAGCATGGCCTATATTGTCGCACAAGCAGCACTTGGGGGGTATGTGGATTGTTGGGGTACTTTTTGCTAATTTGGGAGTCACTGGGGGGTGCGAGTGGTGGGTCTAGTGGTGTAGGTCTGTGGACCTTTGCCCCCAGTGTGGTGGGATTGAGGGGGGACATAACTAGATGTTGATGTAGTGGCCCCTGTTGGAGGTGGTCGGTTTTGGGGGTTCAATACACCAAGTGGTAGACGGTTTTGGGGGTTCGGTATGCCAGGTGGTGGATGGTTCGAAGTATTAATGGGTTGTACCGGTTGTAAAAAAATAGTCGGTGTCGGGGGAGGGGTTGGGGAAGGTAGGTACCATACAGGTAATCCTAACGTTAACCTTGGAAGGTTAAGTGTAGCCATTAATGGCGTGCTGACAACTCCTGAAAATGGAAACAAGAATGGAATAGTGTGAATCGGTGTTGTTCCGATATGACTAGGCACTGTGGGTGGTTGTGGCAGTGGTTGAGGTTGTTGAGTATGCTGCTATGTGTTTTGCGAGAGGGTGCACAAATCGTATATTTCAGTTATCCGCAGAGGGGGTGGGATAGATGGGAAAGTGGAGGTCATGGGAGTATCTGAATATATCCCGGGTCCGATTGAGGAGATGAACGATGTGGGTGCACTCTGAACGGGTTGTTTGATCATAGGGAGAACATTTTCAGGTGTTGCGGGGGCATTAGGATCATAGTATGTTATCTGGTCGATTTTGACTATGCATCCTTCATGGGGAAACATCATGAGGCGGAAAATGGAAGAAGCGACATCTTTCATTTTATACATGTAGCTTTGTCCCAAAAGGAGGTTGTAATAAAGTTGGGCATTGATGACCTCTATATCTATGAGTACTATTTTTCCCCCAAGCTGTACGAGCACGTTGACTAGCAGACCCTGCGGTTGAGCTGCATGACCATCGTAAGCTCGCAATGCGGTAGTGGATGGTTGTAGTGTTGGGGATCCAAGTTTCTACCAGATGAAAGTCGACATAACGCATGTGGAGGAACCTTCATCGATGATGCATCGATGAACGACAAGGTTTCGAATGGATATAGAAACCTGAAAAGTTAGTGATGAAGGAGGACGAGGTTCAACTTGGTCTAAATCGAAAGCCATCATATTGGAATCATTAGGGTCTATGGCACCAATAGCGGGCAACAACAATTTTCTCTGTGTAGGACAAGTTTTTAGGATTTCTAGAGTGGACATAGCAGCAAGGGACTAGGCTAAGTCTTCTACAATGTTATAGTTCGAAGCTGCACGAGCGTTAGGATTGTTGTTGATCCATTTTAAAGGGAAGCGCAGGGATTTTGGACTCCCATCCATGGGCATATTAGCTATGCGTAGTGGCTGATCAATTGGGAGGGTACTTGAAGATGGATCAGTGGGTGTGGTTTCAGGGGTTGAACCGTATTGGTTGCGGCGAGTTTGAAGGTTGACATCGTTTAACGACATCATTAGAAAATGGTGAGTTTTGGACTCTATGTGTTGGTAATCGGTTTCCGCATCGATAATTTGTTGCTGTGGTGCAGGGGATCCTTGTGGGGGATCCATTGGACGGGTGTTTACTACTCCTTGCTTTGGTAGAGTATTTTGCAATATCATGGGTTGCGGCTGAGGAAGTGGTGTTGGCTGTGCAACGTGTCCTAGTCATTGGGCATCATCGGTCTAGATTTGACATGCTCGGTCCAAATGGGGGAAATTATGCATGTAATGGCCATATACACCACATATGGAACACGGGTGGTTTGTTCTCAAGTTAAGATTTTTTTCCCTGTTTTGGTGGACGATCAGAGTTTTGATTTGCAGGAGCAGCGCTATTGTTATTGGGAGGATTAGGTGGATGTCCTCCTTGGTTTTGTTGTTGGTTATTTCCGCAATTGCATCCTCTTCCGTGATTCTGTTGACCTCCTTGATTACGCTGGTTGTTCTAGTTTTGAGGTTGGTTTTGCTGTGCGTATACATGCCCTTGGGAAGTAGGTGGGTTTTGAGGTCATGCAGGCGTTGGAGAAGGCTGTGGTGGATAGTAAGCGGGAGGGTTCTGAGGTGGACCTGGTGCTTGTTGTGGCTGTGGGTAACCTTGAGCTACTAGAAGTGTTGGAGCAAGAGGTGCTGCATGTTGAGGGTAATAAGCGGATTGGGCTTGTGGCTGAACCGAAGTCTGATTGGCCTGCTGGTTATAATATGGAGGTGGTGCATAAGTTGATCTTGCTTTCCCATAACACTGCGGTGGACATGAGGGTCCATGGGTGTGGTAGGTGTGTATTACTGGAGCATACGAAGTTGTAGCTCCCGGATGAGATGTGGCCCTAGAAAGGTCTAGGGCGTTGTTGGTACTCATCATAGTGAAAGGTTTGTTTTGTGCCATAACCTGGCCAATGATACTATCGGCGGCATGGGATGCCCCCGGAGCGTCATTCTGGAATGGATCGCCGCGCAGGGCATAAGCTAATATTGTGTATAAATATCCAGACTGGGCATATATCAGGTCGAACTGCTGAGCTTTTAAAATGGCTTCTTCTTCCAACTGGGGTCGTTCAGAAGCTACATCCTTGGCTATGAAAGGAAGGAGTGATTTCAGGAACCAATCCAGGAAGATACGGTCATCGAGCTTGATCTTACAGAGACTACGACATTTACGCCACTCATGGATATGATCTATGATATGGGTGGCCGCATTCTGTCTACAAGATAGTAGGATTTCCACTCTTGCATCATAGCGTATGGGTAGTTGAAAGAACTGTAGGAAAGTTGAGGCGAGGGATGTAAACGTGGGATGCGTCCCATGTGGCTACTAAATATACCATTTGGCCGCCGAGCCAGTGAAAGTTCTTTGTAAAAGTCGGAGTCGAATAGAATCATCGACTATGGAGTTTGAGGAACACCATAGGTGAAACGACATGATATGGTTTTGGGGGTCTTCCCCAGCCCTCCCTTCAAACTTTGGGATGTCTAACGGGAGCTTTGTGGGCATGGGGGGCAAGTAGGGTCATGTCTAATGGGATAATTTGTTAGCCATGCCAAGTCTGGTAGGTTAAGGTTGGGCATAAATGGCAAATTGGCAGAGGGGTGTGACATGGTTGGTTGGGCATAAATGCTAGTGGTAGCATTATGAATTGGGCCATTGCCCCCAAGGGGGAGATTAGTTGAAAAAGCGATGTGCCCTCCACCTAAAGGTGTGTGAGAGGGGCCAGCGCCTCCAAGTGCAACATGAGTTACAGATGTGTTTGGAATGGTTCCAATAATTACTAGGATCTGAGTACTGGCGGTAATGGTAGGTGTAGGTCCCATGTTGGGCATACCTAATGTAGGTGTGGGTCCCATGTTGGGCATACCTAATGTAGGTGTGGTATTTGTGGCTACCGTGGTGGCCGTTGTGGTGGCGGGGGTGGATGATGTTCCACCAACAGTCCTTGTGAAAAAGTTGTCATAATGCGAACCAGCCATGGGGCTAGTGAGTGTGGTATATGCGGGATTTTTGGATTCTGCCTCAGAGTCAGATGTGAAATGAGGCACGTCAGAATCAAATGATGGGGCTCTATGCCAATGACATGTGGAGTCAAGGGAACCGTACTGCGGGGGGTCTCCACAGAAGCGTCGAGAACATCTCGAGGAATCAATGGTGACAGTTGTCTATTAAAATTAACTGGTGGTGGTGAGTGTGAAGATCGAAAAACCCTAATGCAACAGTGTGTGTAGGAGGGGAGCGTAAAAAATAATGGCACTCAGGCCAACAACCAACCTCAAAACACTTAATATAACAGTTGTGCTATAGTAAGTGGAGTAATAAAAAATGTGGTCAGAAAACCAACATGCAAACGGCTCCTAAAAATAGAAAAAAGGTGTACTCAATGATCAAAAGGAGGTAATGGAGCATGCAAACACCTAACTAAAAAGTATTATGACTCAAGAAGATATGTCCTCTGCAAGGTGATGAAATCCAAGTCAGGAAATATAATTTGTAGAATCAAAGGCTAGATATCCCCCTACCAGGTAGTCAATCCTAGAAAATGGGCCACTAAGATACCTCGTTCATGACACGTCCAGTTGGGTGAATCTGCAGCTCTTGTTCTATCACCGTTGTACTCCCACAAGGGTGGTACAATGAGAACAACAAGTAGGTATCCTTCGGTGACTGAATGGATTGCAGTATTCCACTTAGGCTTCTAGAACCAGTATGGCTACTTCAACCCTCCTAAGGGAGAGGCCTTCCTGACGAATTGGTTTTAAATCGTGCCAACAAATAATAAGGGATTTTGGTACCCTAAATGTCAACCACTATGTCTCAACATGTAAGTGAGTGAGGGGTGTTATTTGGATACTTATCCCCTCAGTCCTACCTAACTACAATATTATTTTTGTGTTCCCCAAACGGGGTTAGAATGTTGGTTGAGTTAAGAGAATTTTAAGGCTCACTCGAAATTCTTGTGACAGATTGTGTGCTGGTGTGGTTGTATACCAAAACAATTTGCCTCACTTGGGCGATTTAATCACAAACTAAAATGACAATTTCAATTTGCAAAAAATGAAAGACGCTTTCAAATGTAAATGCTTTTTTTTTTCAAAAAATATGGATTTTTCAAAATTTTCAAGGTAAAGCAAATAACATATGCAGAAATAAGTGGATTTCTAAAGCCTTTCTTGGGAAAAACATTGAGCAATTGAGAATTATGATTCTAACTTTGCAAAGTATGAAACTTACAACCTGAAAAATACTTAACAAATCTTTCTTTCACTTAACTGAAAATTTTCAAAAAGATCAGTAAAGCAAATAATAGAATATAAATTTGTAATGCTACAATAATAAAACACTATGCTATCAAAAAATTGCCGAAAATAAGGCTGGAAAAAATGGTTCGAATGGGAAAAAACTCACGAAAAAATGGGCCAAACGAAACAGGCAATATCGCGACTGTGAGGTGAAAAGCCGCGATGTGAATTGCGGTGATATGGGCAAAAGCCGTAATGTGGGAAAAAGCCGTGATGCGCAGCGCGGAAAAAGGTCGAACAACCGCAATGGACCGCGCGGGAAAAAGTCGAATAGTTGTGATGGACCGCGCGGGAAAAAGCTGAACAACCGCGATGGGTTGCATGGAAAAAAAGCGCGAGGGTGCGATGCATAGTGCGACTGTGGGTGCCGAAAGCCGTGATGTATGGACGGAAAACAATCACCGAAAAACGAACCCAAAAATTGAAATTTTGGGTTGTTTTGGGCTGCAGAAAGGGCCAATGGCTAGGGCAGCTATCAAGAATCTGACTAGTATGTCAGATCTACAATTTTAAATGAAAAAAAAACTAAAATATAGATCTAAATCAAAGATTTAAAGTTCTAAAACCAGTGGAGTCGCCAAAAATGGTTGCTTTGTTTATCAACCAAGCATGTGCAAGGATGCACCTGCTAACTAGTAGTATCAGTCTCAATAAAAATATGTAAAAACTTTGCTAAATGTAAGAAGTAAACAACTAATATATCATGTGCAAGTAAATAAACTAAATTAAAAAATGGTGAACAGTGAGATCCATACAAGAGACAAGAAGTAAAAAATTTGAAATTTTCTATTAATGGGCAAGTAATGGCTTGCAAAAAGTTTACCTCATTGGTGAGGATTGTTGAGTTGGGGCAGCTGCAATGTCGAGATGCGCCAATGCTCCAAGGGTCTCTTCTTCTCCAATGCTTCAATGGTTGGGCAAAGCTCAAAAGGGATTTTGGCAGCATGAGGATAGGATGAATGTGGATGAATAGTGAGGAGCCCCTATCACCTTTTTATAGTTTTTTGGTGATGGGGAATACCATTGTGGTTTGAGGAAACCAATGGTATTGATCAAAATGGTTTAGGTCTCTTTATCGCTCTTTTTCCTTTTTTGAATATATTTTATATTTTTATTCCCTTTTAATTAATTTTGGGGATTTTGGACCCTTTTTGAGGGTTTTTTGTATTTTTTGAGGAAAAATAAATAATTTGAGGGGAAAAAGATGGGTTTTGGTCTTTTTGGTGACCTTTTGAAGGTTTCAGAGGCTCAAATGGTGGAAAAGTGGACAAATGGGTCATGTGAATAGGGAAATGAGCTAGTGAGCACTTTTTGGGTGTTAACAATGTACATGATAACACTGCATCATCCCTGAATGGTTAGTTCAAAATGTACGTGATAGGACTGCATCATCCTTGAACAGTTAGTTCAAAATGTACGTGATAGGACTGCATCGTCCCTGAACAGTTAGTTCAAAATGTACGTCATAGGACTGCATCGTCCCTGAACAGTTAGTTCAAAATGTACATGATAGGACTGCATCGTCCCTAAACAGTTGGTTCAAAATGTACGTGATAAATCCTAGATTTAATTTAGGTCACATCCAGTATGAAAAAGGACTGGCTCTGTGGTGGTAAATCCTAGATTTGATCTAGGTCACATCCAGTATGAAAAAGGATTGGCTCTGTGGTGGTAAATCCTAGATTTGATCTAGGTCACATCTAGTATGGAAAAGGACTGGCTCTATGGTGGTAAATACTAGATTTGATCTAGGTCACATCCAGTATGAAAAAGGACTGGCTCTGTGGTGGTAAATCCTAGATTTTATCTAGGTCACATCCAGTATGAAAAAGGACTGGCTCTGTGGTGATAAATCCTAGATTTGACCTAGGTCACATCCAGTATGAAAAAGGACTGGTAATGTGGTTGGGATTGCATCATCCCTAGACATGAGAGGTGTCTTAAATTGATAAGGACTGATCATCCTGTAAGTAGATCTGGACTGCATCATCCATAGACATGAGAGGTGTCTTAAATTGAGAGGGATTGATCATCCCGTAAGTGGATCAGGATTGTATCATCCTTGAACCTATGTCCTAAAGTGAGAGGGATTGATCATCCCGTAATTGGATCATGTGTGTTGCAGAGTATGTTGTTATGATGTTGTTGATCGAGAGATCCATATGATGCTATTGATTGGGGGATCCAGATGTTGATGTTGTTGATCGAGAGATCTAGATGATGATGTTGATCGAGAGATCCAGATGATGTTGTTGATCGAGAGGATCCAGATGTTGATGCTGTTGATCGAGAGATCTAGATGATGTTGTTGATTGAGAGGATCCATATGTTGAGGCTATTGATCAAGAGGATCCAGATATTAAGGCTGTTGATTGAGAGGATCTAGATGTTGATGCTGTTGATCCGGAGATCCAGATGTTGATGTTGTTGATTGAGAGGATCTAGATGTTGATGATGTTGATCAAGAGATCCAGATGATGATGTTACTATAGCTATTTGAGTGCTGCAGAATATGAAGACTCAGTACTAAAGATGTTGATGTTCCAGTATTGAAGATCTTGAAGATGTTCCAGTAACTGTTTGAGTTACTGATGATGTATGAAGAAAGCTTCCAATGATTTATAGATGTTTCATGTATCATGTAGTTGATGAATCCTTGCTCCTGTAAATGTTGTTATAATATCCTTCTCGTTAAGGGGGAGTGTTGAGATATTGTAACTTCTAAGAATAATATATTTGTACTTTATTATTCCATAGATGTTTCATTCCTTCGTGGAGACCCTATTGTATATCCTGAGATGTTTTATTCCTCCGTGGAGAATGTGGTAACTTGGGTTATTATACTTCCCTAGTGAGGTCGGCCCTGTATGAGTCATGTGGGTTAAAGGGTTATTATACCACCCTAGTGGGGTCGGCCCAGTCAACATTATGTTAAGTGGTTAAGTTGGGGTCGACCTAGTTAGTGTAAGAGTCAAGTCGGAGTTGTGTATAAATAGAGGAGGTGTGTTCCTCATTTAACACACATTCACTCACTTCTGATTAGCGCATAGGTGAGAGAGAGAGACCTGCTATGGAGGATAAGGAGATCATGTTTGGGGATTACATATTTGTATTTGCTGGTCATCTATATTGAGAAAGCTTTGTTGGGTTTTCTACCCCATGAGGGTTTCCCAGGATAAATCTGTGTCTCTTGTGTTTATGTTGTGTTTGTTGTTCTTTCAGTGATCCTGTATATGCTATTGTTGTGAAATGGAATGTAATACTGATATTTTCTATATTAGCATATTGAATCTTAACAAATATTGTAGGGTTTATAAACAATACACAATGAGGGTCTACAATTAAGCAACCCAATTGCATATTTGAGGGGTAATAATGTTGATCAATAGCTGCAGGGTAAGAATGCTGATCAATTACAATTTGAATCGAATAGATACAAACATTGTTACTATGGGAGTGGTACATCTAACATTTTACCCAACCTTTAATTAATGAATCTAATATCTTATGTATTTTTTGTGAGTCTATTGCTATAATTTCAGTAAAATTTTCTATATTTATGTCGTAGGGTAGTGATCAGGGCAAGTCCCCAACAGTTGATTAGAGGAGTACACCATCCTCGAGGAAACATGTATACCTTATTGTAATTGTACAAATATAATATCAGCAAAATGTTTTTTTATTATGTTTTTTTCATGAGTGTATTGGTTTCATTTTTTTCTATATTTTTGTTGCGGGGTGATGATCGGGGAAACTCCCCGACTGTTGATTAGATGACACTAGCCTCCAGGCAACATGTATACCTCCTTGTAATTGTACAACTTAAATATGAGCAATATGATTTTTTATTATATTTTTTTCGTGAGTATATTGGTTTCATTTTGGTTATTTTTTATATTTTTGTTGAAGTGTACTGATAGAGGAAACACCTCGGCAGTAGATCAGATGATACCAACCTCGAGGGAACAGGTAAACCTCATTGTAATTGTATAAATTAAATATGAGCAATTTGCTTTTTTATTATGTTTTTTTCTTGAGTATATTGCTTTCATTTTGATAATGAATTCTATATTGTCTCTGTAGGGTAGTGATTGGAGCATTTCCTCGGCACTTGATCAGAGGAGTACACCATCCTCGAGGCATCAGGTATACCTCATTGTAATTGTACAAATATTACATGAGAAAAATGTTTTTTATTATGTTTTTTTCGTGGGTATATTGGTTTCATTTCAATAATGAATTCTATATTTTTTTTTCCGTAGGGTTGTGATCGAGGAAAGTCCCCGGAAGTTGATCAGAGGAGTACACCATCCTCGAGGAAACATGTATACCTCTTTGTAATTGTACATATATTATATGAACAAAATGTTTTTTTATTATGTTTTTTTCGTGAGTATATTGGTTTCATTTCGATAATGTTTTCTGTATTTTTGTTGCAGGGTAGTGATCGAGGAAAGTCCTTGGTCGTTTATATGAGGAGTACACCATCCTCGAGGCACCATGTATACCTCATTATAATTGTACGACTATAATATGTGCAATATGTTTTTTTATTATGTTTTTTTCGTGAGTATATTGGTTTCATTTCGATAATGTTTTCTACATTTTTGTTGCAGGGTGTTGATCGGGGGAAGTCCCCAACCGTCGATAAGAAGACACCAGCCTCGAAGTAGCAGGTATACCTCATTGTAATTGTACAAATTAAATATGAGCAATATGTTTTTTATTATGTTTTTTTTCTTAGTCTATTGGTTTCATTTCAATAATGTTTTATATATTTTTGTTGCAAACTATTGATTTGGGGTTTGATATAGTAGCAGAGCAATCCATAGATATTGATGTGGATGACCTCATGCGTGATGCTGACATCACATATTCGCTAGACCCAATTAAGATGATAGAGAAGACCTTAAAAAAATCATGAAGATATCCTTCATCTGCTATTCATTCAGCCACAGACAAATGAGGTTAGAGCAAAGGTTGATATTTTGGTCAAGAGATCTCAAGCCTTAAAAGTAAGTTGTGGGATCTTGAATTAGAAGATGAATTCATTTAGGATTTTATAATTTGTACTTGTATATGATCATGAACTAAAATATGGTTTGTATTTACAGGATTTTTTGCATCCACATACTAGTGGTCAGGGGGGTGTTGGTATTAGTGATGCTCATGGAGAGTCATCACATGAGCATATGATCCCACTTGCATCTCATGTTCCATTATTGTCAAATAAATAGTTAGAAACACATTCCATGACACCCCCAAGGCCATATGCGAGTGCACCCTCTAATGGTCGGCACATGCCAGATCGTGCAGAACATGGGGTCAATGCAGAACCTAGTATTGATATTGCTCACGCAACATTTCCTGGATCTTCCTATGTCACTAGCATGGGAACACTATAGACCACATTTTTGGTGGACGAAGATCTCGTTCCCATAAATATAGAGAAGATCCCAAGTATTTATAAAATGTTTAATTTATTGTATATAATATGATTGAAATTTACTCATAATACATTCTTTTTCAACTAATGATGACATGATCGTCTTGCAGAAAATGATTTTTGATTGGATATATTTGGGTGCACCATTCGCACAAGGTGGGACAAACAAAGTAAAAACTTAAAATATGAGCTCACAAATCGCTTGGTTGGCCTGTTTGGCAGTGAGACCTTCAACCGAGCAGAGGTTCTCAAGAAAGCCGACCAACATATGAATATTGTGAGGGACCAATATAGGGTTCATCTAGAAAGGAAACCTAGGTATGAGCGCCCTCCAATGATTCTAGGAAGGGAGTGGAAGGCCCTAGTGGAATATGGAAAGGAGAGGGCTTTGAGAAAAGAAGGAAAGCTACCATTGGTCACAGGAAGGTATGCAATATTTTCAACAATGTAATTATATTTTTATTACTATTTATTTTTAGATAAAATTTGCAACATCTAATGTATTTCAACCTTTTCATAGGTTGTGCGACACATCAAAGGCCACAAAGGCAATACAAGAAAAAAATGTCCAGCACAAGCTTGGGCCTAGTGGTTATTCGAATCTAGTGACACAAATTGTAAGTATCAATAAAAAAAAATAGCATCCAAATAATAAATTGCAAATAGTTTTGGTTTTAGTGCACCATAAAATCTAAATTCATGATCTCATGCAAATTTGCAGGCCGATTGATTCAAGGAAGTGCCCATGGAGGAATACTTGAAGCTTGGCTTCCAACACGGCTTTGGAACTGTTGTTGAACGTCAGAAAAAACTTGTCTGGGAAAACACAGTCTTCCGATAATCCATCTTTCACTTAGGTAAATAAATTCAATGAAGTTTATTTAAGATTGATTACTTGTGCAATCTATTCATTATAAATTTTGGCCATAAAATATTGAGTCTATTTTGAGTAGGAAAGCAACGACGCACTTAATGCGAAGGATGGAGAACAACCCATTGAAGGTCATGCTTCGAATCTTGGTAATGAATGTATTCATCTGCTACAGTTTAAAATATTGCATTGCAAATGGTCTGTTAATTGTAATTTTTCATGTTTCAACTCCAGAGCATGTAGAGGGTCATCCTATACAAGATGAGCCTAGACAGGAAGATGAAGTACATTATGTGGCCCCATCAAGTAAAGAGCACCTATCTAATGTTTTTTTAATTAATTAAGAAAATCCCAACCCTTTGCAGCAACGTCCATGTCATGAGTACATGACTAGGAAGACAATACAACAAGCTACATATGTCATAAGAACTAAACAATAAGTTGTAGAAGATGAGTTGATTGATGATTTTGTCAAAAGAAAGAAATACAAAAAGAAGTGACTGAAAAAACACTATGAAAAATTATTTTTGATAATATAATTTAATGCATTATTTTTTGCCTACTGAATGAATGAGTGAATTAATGAATTCTATATTTTAATGAATGAATGATAAATGTTTCTTTATGACGAAAACCACATGTTTTCACAAAAATTTAATTATTTTCAAGTACATGCATTGGGTATGGGGAATTGAGAGTGATGTGAGGGGGGGAGGGGCCATAAGAACTTCCACCTTCACGTGGTTGGCCTTGTTCAATAAAGAATATTAAATTATTCTCGAAACAAAGAGGATCTCAATTAGGTATTTATTCTTATGTATTATAGAGTCCTTTAAATTTTGAAATACATAAGTCTATTTCTTAAATTCTTTATCATGAATAAAAAATTTCATGGTTATTTGATTTCTACAGGAATTTGCACTACGAATTCCAATTGATTAGTAGCCTATGTGGAGAGGTTGCATCAATTGTACTCAAAGGTACGAATACTCATGAATTTGTATTTTTATGTCGTTTTAGTTATTTAACTTTCATGTGCTATCTACCTTTTCTATCTAAATACATGGCAAGATACATAGTATAGATTTATGCACTATGTGAAACCATCTGGAGCCTACAAGCCTAACCAACCATTACATAAACCAATTGAGATGAGACACATCGAATTTGATACTACTTCCTAGTTATAGATCCAAGTGTAGTAGGTAGGCGTAAATGCACAATACTTCCATCTATTAAAAAATAAAACCAACATTTCAAGCCATGAACTATAATACCCAAGTGATCCGTAACTAGTTTTCACTAGTTACATATTTTCACATATAAAAGGGATTCATCACTAGTTTTTGCTATGGACTTGCAAAAATCCTTACTCCTCATGTTGCATTTTCTTTTCAACCCATAGAAACTCCTATTCAAGCACTAAGTATTATTCTCTATCTCTCATGGTATCTCCTCTACAGCCTATAATATAATTTATATTACCCACCAATGTCTCAAGGGCGTTAATACACACCTTAATATTAGATTTAGAATTGTATAGCTTGATGAGCCTATAGTGTTGGTGGAAACTCCTAAATTGGTCCCCACAACATTCTCTTAGGTCTTTCCAATGTTTACTAAACATATCACCTTTCACATTCAAGGGTGCTCTCAACTATGGATTATCCCAACACTATTTTTATAGTTACTTTGGTACATAATTCATCTCAACCCAAGTGATAATAATGTTGGAATGATGGTGCAACATTCATAGATAACCATGGCCAACCTCACTTTGTTATTGTGCATTAGTGTGTTTCTAGGATTTGTCTTAAAGCCAACAAAATCCACACATTTAATATATATCTAGGTGGTCAAGACCTACCTTTTAGCAAATTGAAGCTTCTTGCAAATTTCACCAAGGAAGAGTAGCTTTTAGCATACACCTTCAACCTATCTATCTAGCTCACCCTTCAAAATAGGTTCTCCAACAAGCCAAGCAATCCATCAATCAATGATACCTTCATGCAACAAACGATGCCCACATAGAAGCCTCCAAAAGCTTCTCTAAAACAACTTCTTCAAGAAATGCCCACCTATCAAAAGCTTCTTGAAGGGGTTACTCTAACAAGCAATGTCCACAAGGAAGTCAAACCGATCAAATGATTTCCACTAGAAGAAAAACTTGAATTTTCATGGGCTTCAAATATAAACTACTCCTTGAACAAAGTATAAACAATGGTCTCTCATATAACATGATATTCTATTAGATGAAACATCTCATTTATAAGACATCTCCGAGAGAATGTCCCTCCTCAAGTCATGTAATGGCCCTCTTCTAAAGGTAGCACATGCCTCATAGTGTTCCAAAGACTAGGAGTCCCCCTCAAGCGTGGATAAAAATACATTCCAATGGCCAGAAACCTATATAAGATGATGAAGAAGTTTATGAAATGGCTTCCAAAAGTCTACATCCTCCACAACAACTCCAAAGGGAAACCTCAAAGGAAGCACTCCTAGCTGAAAGCATGAATTAAGGCACATGATAGGTATTCATGATGGAATATTTCTTACATAGTAGGCTCAACAGGATTGACGTCCTCAATAAACTCCTCCAAATTTCATGAAATCTAGCTCCAAAGAAAAGGTTTCTCAATGACGCTTCTACAGGAAACTACTTCACAAGTACCTATTAAAGCATGATTAAGTGTGCTAGTGGCCTCTAGAGGATGGAATGTACTATTTTATACAACAAATTCTTTACTTTTACTTTTTCCATGACTATTATTACACATTTCTGAGCCTTTATCTTGTTGTTATATGGTTGAGAATTGCTTCTTTTACCATCAAATTGACCTGGATATGAATTTGCTTCTTTTACCATCAAATTGACCTAGATTTGGAATTGCTTATTTTACCATCATCATAACAAAAGGATAGAGGATGGAATTATTCATCATAATGGATTTACAACATTTTTAATCATCCTATCATTCAATAAGGAAACTTGGTCGCACTCATCCAATTAGAGACTAATTCTACAGGGACACTAAAGTGAGTGACGATGCAATTAAAAAATAAGCAATCCTACATATGAAACATGATGTTGAATGTTGTCATAATTTTTCCACACTTCATGAACTAATAAACACTAATAATCATGTACTAGTGGACACCATTGTATGTAGGATGACACTATATAAAATTGATCCCCCATTTGCAATATGGATCGATGGTGATAATGGGATGAATTGGAGTCAATGGGGATCATGTCTTGCAAGTGAAAACTTGGAAAATCATGAACCAATCAAGAACATAAACATAGTCTTGAAAGAGAGGGATAGAAGTGGTAAATACATACAATCTTGTGAGAAGTGGCCATTCCTAATAAATGGATAGTACTAGCATGAAGTTGTGGAGAACCCATTCTCCCTCTTTGTGAGTTTAGCACTAGTGTGAAATAGTATTGACTCCCCATTGTGATACCTATGCCAATAGTCATGAAATGAAATATTCAAACCAATTTCTATTTACAAAGATAAATCAATATGTCACCATACCAATGGTACATCAATGAAATGAGGAAAACATATTTCTTAAGGATTTTATCGTTAAGTTGTGGATTTTCTATGCCCATTAGGATATGAGTGATGAACTTGGTGAGTTCTCACACCATCTTACACTTCAGGGTCAAGATATTTTGATCTTGACACTTCAAGGACATGATATATATTCTCTAAACAAATGCTTTAATGGACTATTATAAGGTTGATTTTCCAATAAGAATGAAATTTTATGATTTTATACTTGAAATAGCTTCATCCCAAGAGAGGTTTCTACCAATGGTTAAAACTTTATACTTATAGAAGATGTTCTCCAAGCCTACTAGAAACATACACAAGGGTATGCATTTTAAACCCAACTCGACAATGCCTACATACTATTAGATCCTTTGTTGGAAATTGTGTACCATTAGAGGAAATTGGGCACAATTTTGTCTCAATAGGGAAGAAATTATGAAATTTGTAGTTTGTTTCTTTTTCCCCCTTTTATAATTGTTTTTCCTATATATAGTATAATCATATATATATATTACATATGATGATAAATAGAGTGCCTAGATCAAACAAAACACATTTGTCTTATTCTCACGTGACCAATATTTCTTATTGTGAACAAACACCAAAGTTAGTTGAGATTATAATCTTCAATTCTCAATTACAAGTTTGGTGTCCTTCTACACACCCAAAATATATATTAGCCTCTTTTAACCTCTCTCCACCTTTGGCATGCATTGGTAGATGTTGGTTTTTACATGTTGGCGAACAAGGTATTTTAAAATGCCCAATATTTTGCTCTTTTGGATTTGTTGGGGGGAGATTTGCAACAAGAACATATAAATTCCATGTGTGCATGTTGAAATATTTTTGGTTGTTTTAGAATGGTTGTTGCGATGAAAGTTCTTGAAACATCACCTGGGCTTAGTAGAGTTTTGAAATTAACATGAAAGGGATGAAACATACAGAAGAATACCTTGTTCGAGGTTTGATATAAAAAATGTTTTGAAGGACATTTTTTTAAAGGTTACCAACATATTATGCTAATCATTTAGGGTTGTTTCTTACATAATTACTAGCAGAAGTTCTCACTATAGATCTATATAACCGGTTTTGATCTCATACAATGATCAAAGGCTTCATCCATAGGAATATATCCCAAGGAATTAAGGTTTTTATGATGGTCACTCATGGTTTTGATATTTCGAAGGAAGAGACTTCAAATCCAGAACCCTCAATCATATCCTATAGCAAACTCATGTGACTTGGATTCATTCCCAGATTTCCTTTTCTTCAACAACTAAGACACAAAACAATGTTCTACAGGACAAATAAGAGAGCATTGTGGTGGCCATTTTCTTAGAAAAAATAGGAGGCATCTAAAAATTTGATTGCACAAAATATATGCCACACATGTGTCCCAGTATTAGCAACATTTTGGTTCAAATATGTTTTTGTATGCGGGAAGGAAAAGAGTTTCATTTTTCATATAGATTTTAAGCACTAGAGACTTGGGATCAATAATAGAAAAGCTATTTTATCTTTTTATTTTTCATGTGTCTTGGGATATTGCTCTATATTTTCATAGTGGATGGCTCAAATTGTTTTACTTTGAGGTAAAATAATGAATTTTTCTTTTGGGTTTGTAGAATAAGTAAGGATAGCTTATGCCTTCTTTGCTAATGCCCTCTTTTATGATTTGATGTTCTTGATTTATTCAATTGAATCCATATATATACATGCTTTACTAACCTAGGAAATAACTAGGATAGCCATATCCTCTTGGTTGTTATCTAGGGATATTTAGGTGGAAGGCATGCTTATTGGAAGACCTCATTGAGAAATGGGAAATATAGCCATGGCATCCAACTCTTTTGAATACTTTGTGGACATATACTACTTCAAGGGAGGAGCAACTCCACAAGCCCATCATATTCAACACAAGGCACTAGTCTACTTAAACTCTATCTCTATCTCTCTAAGTCTTCCTTTTCTAGTTCTACTTTCTTCAAATACTTGGATAAGGGATCCATTGTAAAACTTTATCTCAATCTTGATACAAACTAGCCTCTCAAAAAGGTCATTGTACTAACAAACCAACATTTAGTGGAAGAACTAACTCACTAACACTACTAACTCATGGTGATGTGGTCTCTTGATTTCTTGTTTTGCATGACTGATTAGCTTAGGTTCATTTCTTAAGTCTTTCATGATGCTACTTTTTTTTCATAGATAAGTTTGGTTAAGTAGCTAAACACTTGCTTATGATTCGAAATGCTACACTAACACACACATTGGCAATTATATCTTTCTAAGTATGTTTCATGGTTACACAATGTGCCTTGGTTAATAACTTGTGTGCAATTAAAATTATTTCACTAGTTTGGATCAATACTCCACAATGATGCAATCTCTCATAATAATTATATTGTTCTTGCATGTACTCATATGATGCTTTGAATAGTGCATTTTTGTTGACTGCCCTCATTATCTTTTGGGAACTTTTTCCTAATATCTTGATCACACTTAAGCTTGTGATTGCAATCATGAATGACAAATATTAATTCATTGGCGTATCATTATGTTTACACTAGCCTAGATCCAAATCCTAGGCTCTATCAAGCGCCGAGAGGGATCAAATATCCTGAGGTGCAAACCTCTCCTTGAGTGCAATACCTAAGCCGAGGTTTGCACCTTAGGAGATTTGATCCCTCTCGGCGCTTGATAGAGCCTAGGATTTGGATCTAGGCTGGTTTCAGTCGTGGGCGGTGACACAAAACTGGAGTTTGATCAGCATTGTAAGGAACAGGTTAAGTTGAAAACACAGATACATTTACGAGGACTATCATAATGTAAGTAATAAGTATTAAGGATTGAGTAAATTGTTAAACTGGAAAATAGAGACAATTCACCTAACTTTTTTTTCGATTCTCTTTTTGTTGATCTGCATTTTGTTTTGTTTATTCTTCTCCTTCTTCTGTCGTCATTTCATACATTTTGATTTATTTGTTGTTTTGCAAACTGATTTTTTTGTTCCTCCAACTGCTTCAATTTTCTCTCTCGATACGCTCTTTGTCAATTAATGTTTCATTTTCTTTGTTCTTCTCATTTTTCTGCTGTCAATTCGCCTAACTTTTTTTTTTCGATTTTCTTTTTGTTGATCTGCGTTTTGTTTTGTTCGTTCTTCTCCTTCTTCTGCCGTCATTTCGCCATTTCATACATTTTGATTTATTTGTTGTTCTACAACTTGATTTCTTTGTTCTTCCAACTGCTTCAACTTCTCTCTCGATACGCTCTTTGTCTATCAACGTTTCATTTTCTTTGTTCCTCTCGTTCTTCTGCTGTCAATTTGTCTAAATTTCTTTTTCGATATTCTTTTTGTCGATCTGCGTATCATTTTCTTCGTTCTTCTAGTTCTTGTACTATCATTTCGTCCAACTTCCTTTTTCGAAATTCTTTTTGTTCTTTTGCTTTTCGTTTCAAGTCTTTTTCTCGTTCTTTTGTTGTCACTGAAATCAATGCATCCATACACTGAAATCTATGTGTCCATATATTGAAATCAATGCGTCCACAAAATAACATCTACACTGAAAAATATGCAATAAAAAACCCCATACATTGAAATCTATGCGTCCATTCACTGAAATCAATGCGTCCATACACTGAAATCTATGCGTCCATTCACTGAAATCTATGTGTCCATACACTAAAATCAATGCGTCCACAGAATAACATCTACACTGAAAAATATGCAATAAAAAAATTCAACATTGTAAGGACCAGGTTAAGTTGAAAACATAGAAAGAATTATGAGGATTATAATAATGTAAGTAATAAGTATGAGTAAATTGTTAAACTGGAAAATAGAGACAATAATTTTGTAAGGATTAAATAAATGAAAATATGGTTCACATCATGATCATTCTCAATCTATCTTCTTCATCTTTTCTTATCTTCACACCTGTTAGTTTTGACATTTTCTCATATCGATCATATGAGAATCTACATTGGACCTGTACTTGCATTGCGTACTTGTATTCTAGCATATGACTCCTGGCAGAATGACACATTTGAACTTATTCTAATTAATCAATTCGTTCACGAAATTTTCGATGTCTAGTACACATTTCTTCAGATGGTACCGATATTGTCGGTTTTCAGATATGAACTGCAGTGCACGATTGGAAGTTTCCATATCAACAATATTAGAGTTCAAATTTTCCTTGTTATCACATTCCATGTATCCAAGTATGTCATATTCATTGGTAGTTATATTGATTCCTATATAACCCTAAAATTATCCCCCATTCATGCTTTTGATAATCCCTTTGCACAAATAACACTTCTTCACTATCTCTTTATTTCACGGTCGTGTTTTCTTTGTTCTTCTGTATGTTCTGATGCTTCTTTTTCTGTTATAAATTTGAAACGTTGACTAAAGAACATGGATACTATGGATTCTCCAAAACATCCAGAAATCAACAACCACATAAATCTTGCTACAAACATTATTTTTTTATCTTTCTATTCTATACATTGTCGTACTTTTCTTCTTTGATAATCAATATCTTCATTATTTGCAATATTATCATGAGGATCCACAATATACCCTCAAATAGAGAACACCAAAATTTAATTTGTTGAAATCATTCCAGAGTAGTTTTTCAAAAACAATGCGTTGTTGAAATTAATGAAAGATTTTTTTATTTATTAAATTGATAAATTCAATGCATACATGTAAAAAACAAAAAAAAATGCATTGCCGAAATCAATGCAACGAATGAAATAAATATGCATATTTTGTTGTTTAACAACATTTGTGTGTGGTCTATTGGTAGGAATTAAGGTGATTGGGATTGTGTTAACCTAGAGACCAAAGTTCAAAACCCTTTTTGCTTGTAGTTACAGTTAGTTATCAAATCTAGCTATTATTATGGCATTTTTTTATCAAATCTAATTATCAGTTAGCAAATCTAACTATTATTAGGGTTGTTTTTCTTTTATATTCTTATGACGGCTATAATATTCTTTTTACTTCTTTGGTTTCTACTTCTTATGTCCACTATAATATTTTTTTAACTTCTTTCTTTTTTAACTTTTTTGTTTGTTTATGGTCGACATAATATTTATTACTTTTTACTTTGTATTATTCTTTTTTGTTTATGGCCTACATAATATTAATCATTTCTTACTTTTTACGTTTTATTAGGTGTCCCGTTACATGATCTCCCTCATATTATCATTTTTTACTTTTTACGTTTTATTAGGTGTAACGGGACACATACATGTTACAAGATCTCCCTCATATTATCATTTTTTACTTTTTACGTTTTATTAAGTGTAAGGCTACATGTAACGCGACACATACATGTTACAAGATCTCCCTCATATTATCATTTTTTACTTTTTACATTTTATTAGGTGTAAAGCTACATGTAATGGGACACATACACGTTACAAGATCTCCCTCATATTATCATTTTTTACTTTTTATGTTTTATTAGGTGTCCTGTTACATGTAACAGGACACATACACGTTACAAGATCTCCCTCATACTGGGATGTAGAGCGCCTTCGGCGCAATAACTCTTCACTGCTATCCTTATCTTTTAACATCTATATCACAATTATACATGCTCATAACTTGTTACTTTTATAGATGGTAACTAAATTTATTATTTGTCAATTTTATGACTATTAGCATCCCACAAATATTCCCTATTTTATGACTGTACAGATTGGTAAATATATCTGTTATGCTCATTTGTTAACAACCCTAATCTGCCCTATTCATTGGTCTAATCGACATTTTTATAATTTCATTTATTTTTTAAAATCCTTCATAGCCATCGGATTTCCTACGACCCTAAATAGTGCTTTGACAACTATGTTGTACCTCTGACGACAGAAGTGGTCGACAATCCGATGAGCTCCGACGGATATTGATGTCGGATGCCACGCTATAAATGTTGGATTTTCAATGTCTTTTTGTGTCCATGGTGTCAGATATTCGACATTTGGCCGACCAAATTAGTTAAAATATCACGCAGGTAATTCGACAAACCTGGTGTCGGATATTCGTTGACATTGGTGTCGGATATTCGACACTTGGGCGACTAAATTAGTAAAAATATTTTGTCGGATATCCGACACAATTTACATTTTACATTTGGTAATTGGTTTCATGGTTCAAATACTCTTTTGACTCAAGATATAAATAAAATAATGAAATCAAATCCTGCCATATGCATTAAGAGAGCGCACAAGAAAGGGCCCGCAACCTTATTCTTCGGAGTTAATAGAACCATATTTGTCATCTCAAAAGTATGGAGAGATATTTATCATTCAAATCATATGATTTTTGGATGATACGAATGTCCACCATGTTTCAATCCATAAAACATTTGAAGGAAATCATTAAATATCGAAGAGTGAAAAGACGATGGTGTCGAGCGTGCCAACAAAAATCCTGACAGAGGGTTTTCGATATCAAAATTAGATAAAATTTATTGAGCATGACTTGACGACCATATCGCAAGCCCAATAGATTTCTCCTAACATCAAGAGTCCAATTTTATAAAACACATGTTGCTTCAGGACATAGACATAATTTCTAACCGAGGATATAAAATATCTGAGGTTCAACCTTAAACTGAACAATTACTGTAAAAATGATTGGGAATGGTTGATCTCAAAGGTAGAAAGGAGAGTTAACTTTTGGTGTAACAGGTTTCTTTATAGAAGAGGTAAAAATGTGCTTATTCAATCATTTCTTAATGCAATTCTAGTATACTGGATGATAATTGCAAAAATTCCTTGTAGGATTTTTGAACAAATTGAGGAAAATGTTTTTCAATTTTTTATGGAATGGCAACTATGAATCAGGGATTCATTGGTCTACTTGGTCCTCAATTGCAAAACTGAAAGAGGAGGGAGGAAGGGGATTGAAGGAGTTACACAATTTTGGAAAAGCTTTGGCAGCCAAATCTGCTTGGCAATTCATTTCCAAGGAAGGAAAATGGCAGTCAATTTAAAGAAGAAATACCTGAAAAATATGACCATAACTGATTGGATCAGGGATCCAATGAAGAATTGCAGGGTAGGTTCGATGTTTTGGAAAGAAATAGTGGGATTTTTTCCGGTAATTGGAGATCTATTGGCCTGGAATGTTGGGAATGGCAGGTATATTTGATAGGAATGGAAAAAATTGTGGGAATTGATAACTAAAGAAACCTTCCGGAAGGATTGGTTAAGTACCTAACAGATCGAGGATTTAATTCCTTAAATGACATGGTAGGCAGAGGAAGATTGGCTAGTTTTGTTCCGGAGTGGAAATATGCAGTAGACCTAGAAATCCCGGAGTGGTGGGAAGAAACTTGGAATAGATGGATATCTGATCTAAGTAAAGGATTTATCCTTTTGAAGGAACTTCCAAAATTATTGGGTTGGACTGGAAACGAGGAAGGAGGTAAGCATGCAGTTAACTTAGCTTACGAACTGTTTTGGAAAAGTTTACATCCTCTAGGAAGTTGGTGGTGGAAAGTTCTTTTGCAAATGTGTGCTCCTCATAAGAGCATAATTTTTATGTGGTTTATCTTGAGAGGGAAGGTCCTGACTTGAGAAAATTTGAGAAAAAAAGTTTTTGTGGTCCAAGTTGGTGCAGTATTTGTAGGTGCGATGAAGAAAATATTGAACATTTATTTTTGAATTGCCCTTTTTCAAAACAAATATGGATTGGACTTGGGGAAAGTCTCCATGTGGATAATTTGTGGGAGGTTGGTTCAATAGAGACCAATTTAAAATCTTGGTTTGAGAATTCAAATTTGAAATTTTTAAGATGCATTCCTTTTTTAGTTCTATGGAGTATTTGGAAGGTTAGAAATGCAACTATTTTTTAGGATATACCATACCTTGTTTTCTATGTCATTTCACAGGTACTTGCAAACTAAAACTTCTTTATAGATAAGGATAGCAAGGTTATGGTCAGGATCATGAAAGATATCAATGCAGGTAAGGAGGAAATTATAGGTTTCTTTGATGGATCTTGCGAAGATCCTGAAAGACTTTGTGGATTGGGAGGAATTCTCTATCTTTCAAAGCAAGATTCCTTTGAATTCAAAGCAAATGGTGGGATATGAACCAATAATAGAGATGAAGGCCTGTCATTGAGAAATATATTGCAGATAACTAGAGAGGAAAAAGTGTAGAATTTGAATATTTTTGGCGACTCAGAATTCCGGATTAAATATATGAGGAAGGAGAAAAGAATTAGACATATGAATCTTCAAGGCACTGGCCAAAACTTGGAATCGATAAAAAAATCCTTCATATGTATCAAGTGTAATCATGTTTTCAAGGAACATAATAAGGCTATTGATGCCTTATCAAAAGAAGGTATGCTTATTGCTATAGGAGCATGCTTGGTGACAAGAAGAAATGAAGGACAACTGGAAAATAAAAGGATAAATCTTGACTTCTGGCTTGATAGTTATATTTTTTCTCAATTTATCATGGTCTAACAACTTTTGTAATTTTTTTTGAAACTTTTGTTATGAATTAATTGGGAATATTAGGCTTTATGAAAGAAATCCTGAAGCAATTTATGAAATGTGAACAAATGAACTACTATGTAGAAAGTTTGGAAAGTTGGTAAAAGTGTAGCAAGCACCTGAGGGATGTACTCTATATTTCAATATGAATGAATAGAATATGATATTTTCCGTGGAAAAAAATATAAATTGTGTTTAATTTATTGAATAAGTAATTATTTTCTGTTATGTTTTATGATGCATGATTTAATTCTTCAATAGTTGTAGTTAGATTTCACATTATGAGTGTAATGCTTGTAGTAATTATTTATTTAAAGTTCTTAATGTGTAATTGATTATAGTTGTGCATCTCCTGGTGAATTATATCTTTGCATTGCATAATTTATATTCATTTATGGAATTTAAGGGTCCTTGCAAATAAAATGTATAGGTGATGCATGTAGAATTAAGAAGATAATTTATTATTTATTATTTTTGTTACATTGGTGCTTTAATATATTGTTGACTATAGAAATTGTTTTCTATATTTCAACAATATTATTCTTTTTTCTATGCACTTATTTAATTTTAAGTAAAGATCATGATCACGATTATGATAAGGATAGGTTTAGTTTTTTATTATTATAATATATTAAGTTTCATTTTGCATCCAATTAATTTGATATATTTTTTTTGTAATCTCCATAGAGAAATTATATTAATATACAAAAAATAGTACATGCACATGAGAATCATGAGGTCTGAGAGCCGACTGTGGCTTCTCATAGAACCAAAATAATAGACTAGAGGTCTTTAACAATCTGTCCATACATGGAATATCAGAACAAACATGTAAGAGAGGGATGCCCATAAATGGGAGAACAAAAAAGATGCTAAAGAGATCAAAATCTGAGTGCATGACACAAAAAGAGGGCCTCAAATGGAAGCTAGTGTGTACATTTAAACCATAAGTAGAGGAAGTATCAGTCTCATATATAGAGTTCCTATTAACCATTTCCATACCGCTAGCATTAACATGAGGAAAAAGAAAAAGACCACATAATTAATTGGGGTTGCTGATTGCTTTTGCATCTTCAGGCCTTTCTTCTAGAATGGGGCACCAATAGTCCTTTGAGATGGATGTATTGTTAGGATCCATATTTGCAGAAAGTGCTTATGTTTTCCTATAGGAGGAGGGAATCACCGGGCTCTTGCGCTCCACTTTATTACGCTTGTGACCACTCGTAGATGCAATATTGGTCTTGTCACCAGGAAACGAAGGCTCCTTGCCTTGTTTATTGCCTTGGTTCTCCATTGGTTTGGAGACCTGAGAAGTAACTGTAGAGGAGCCAGCATGAAGAGTTGGATCCAGGGAAGGAGAAGGAGAGGAATTATTCCCCTGAGAGAGATCTTGTGAATGCATGAGGACTTGAGAAAGAAAATTCTTCACCAACCGGTAATGTCTGTGTCTGACTCATGCCCTTTGAATGACCATATTTTGTATCACCAATTCCTCTTCCTAGTCATCCAGCATAGTTCTTAGATGAGCGAGAATGGAACTGTCGTAAACATGGTTGGTGGAGCCTTTATGTCCACAGTTTACAAAGTTTCCGCGGCCTATGTTTCCTTGTCATGGGGTGGCTCGTAGCCGTCAGGACATGATTAATTTCCGAAAAAGAAGTGAAGAACCTCCGTAATTTGTATACTAAAACCATGGAGGAGCGGGACTTATCCTGAGTGCAAAAGGATCAGAGAAGAACCAGGTACTCGAGACAAGGATCCGTTACCATGCATTGAGTGGGAGACCAACCAAACAAAATGGGAAAGAACTACTTGAATTTATGCTACACAACTCCAAAACTCAGTAATAAACCTTGTCAAAGATCCTCGAAATGACATCCCAGAAAGCCATAAATTTGCACTGAGAAGGAATGATTGTCATGGTACCATGGACAGCTCTGCTGAGAGCTCGAATGACCATCCTCATAAAATACACAGGCATCGTGAAGGGGAGTGTATTAAATTGCATGGAGGGTAGGTCGATATGGAGCCACGTGGTGGGGGTGGTGGCTTCTTGGGTCGACTCCTTATGCTCCTTGAGATTTGAAGGATCAACCGCATTCAAAGCCGATTGATTTGATATTAACATAGATTATATTAGTTATTACAAAATAATTGTAAAATAAAACTGCTTCAACTTCAACCTTAGTGGAAATTGGGCCAACATACATTTATGATAGTGTGAATACAAATGTGGCCGAGTCTAATTGGGGCTTGTGATGGAGCATTCTCCCTTTTCTGTTGACATTGGCCATTTTGACCCATCAACAACTTCACACTAGGAACCCTTACTAGCATATTTATATCATTTACATAATTTGATTTGATATATTCCAAGTCAAAACCGAGGGTATTACAATCCCCTCCCCCTTGGAATAACATCGTCCTTAGTGTTTCCTCAAAATTAGAACAAAAATGGATATGCATCTCTCATGGGATCCCCCATCTCTCATGTAACCTCATCGGGACCAAAGTGCTTCCATTACCTTTACCTATCTGATGGCTTGGTTCCATAACAATATTACCTTCTTTTCAATGATGCATAATGGCTTTATTTGGAGCTCTCCATTGGGTTCCACCTAGATCACATACCAGTCAATCACATGGTTAGGATCATGAAGATATTTATTAAGCAAAGAAACATGAAAAACATTATGAGATCTAGTGTTAGTAGGAAATGAAATTCTATATGCAACTCACCCTTTCCTCTCAAGCACTTCAAATGGTCCACAATAATCTTGGTGATAGATTGGTATAAATTCCAATATTCAAGGAAATTTTCCTTGGCCTCACTTGGTGGTAAACATGATCCCCAACATTGAATTACCTATGCACTTGATTGTTAATTGCATAACTTTTTTGCTTATCCTAGGATGCCTTTAAATTCCATGTAATCTTTGCAACTTCTTGTTCCATTTCCTTAATAATTTCTTTCTCAAGCACAATTATGTTAACTAGATTATCCCAACCTATTGGTGTCTTGCATCTTCTTCCATGCAAAGCTTCAAATGGACTCATTCTCAATGATGCTTGTTTCCCATTATTGTATGCAAACTCTACCAAGTTTAGAGAATCCTCCCACTTGGATGGTTTTTCCATCACATGAATGTGAAACATGTCTTCTATCACCTAATTTACTCTTTCTGTTTTTCCATTGGTTTGTGGATGGTAGGAAGTATTAAAGTTTATTTGTATACCCAAATTTGCAAAAAGACTTTTCTATAAGTTAGAAGTAATTTTTTTTATCATGGTTGGATACAATTTGCTTTGGGTAACCCATGAAATTTGAATATTTCTTTCATGGGTTTTCTTGCAATCTCATCGACCTTGTAAGTATATTTATTTGGAATAAAATGTGCCACCATAGACAATTTATCCACCACAACCATGATGGAATCATGATTTATCAAAGTAATTGGAAGTCCAGTAATAAAATCCATAGTTACCACTACTAATTTCCATTATGGAATTGACAATGGTTGCAATAAACTTATTGGGTGTTGATGCTCAACCTTCACTTGCTAGCATTTCATACATTTAGAAATATACTCAACAATGTATTTCTTCATTTCTAGCCAAAAATATTGCTTCCTTTCTGTAGCAATTGGTTTTTGGTATCCTGGGTGACTGAAGTATGGCATTTTATGGATTTCATCCATAATAATTCTCCTTAGATTTGCAGCATTAGGAATATGCATTCTATTTTTATAAGTAATAAGTCCATCATCCCCTAAATGATAACCTTCATACCTATTATCCAAATTCTATTGCTGTAATTTATCTTTCATTTGTACATACTGCTCATCTTCAACAAAAGAGTTAACAATCTTTTTCCTTAGATATGATTGGAAAATTTTAATGCATGTCACATGCATTGAATGCATTTTTCTATTGAGTGCACCAACCACTTATTTCTTTCCCCTTTATGTGTTTGATTTCAAAATCAATTTCACATAGAAATTATAGCCATCTAGCTTGTCTTAGATTTAATGTTGGTCGTTCAAACAAATATTTCAGACCACATCAATCTATCCTAAACTTGAATTTCCTTCCCATCAAATAGTTCCTCCGCATTTTCAAAGCATGCACTATGGAAACGAGCTCTAAACCATGGTTAACATAATTCATTTCATGTTCCTTTATATTCCTTGACTCATAACATACCACATGATTGTCTTGCATAAGAACTCTTCCAATTCCTAGTTTGCATGCATCAATACACACCACAAAACCCTTTTTGGGGTCTCCAATTTTTAAAATTAGGGCACTTTTAAGAAGTTTCTTCAACAACTAGAAGCTTCCTTCACATTTTTGTGTCCACTCAAATTTTGATCCCTTCTTTTGCAAAGAAGTGATGGGGTGAAAAATTTTGGAGAATCCTTCAGTGAACCTTCCGTAATAACCAACAAGATCCATAAAGGATCTCACATCTATCACATCCTTTGGAATTGGCTAATTCATAATGGGTTCAATCTTTTCTAAGTCCACTGGTATTCCCTCCTTTCAAATAATGTGACCTAATTTTTTTTTTTTTTTTAAGTAGAAGTCACATTTGCTTCGCTTTGCATATAAATTTTGACCCTTGAGCACTTGCAATGTCATTATCAAATTTTCTTCATGTTCCTCTTCATTATTGGAGTAAATAAGAATGCCATCTAGAAAAAAAAGAACAAACTTGTCCAAATACTTACTAAAAACACTATTCATAAGAAAAATGAACGTAATTGGTGCATTAGTGAGACCAAATGGCACCACCATGAAATCATAGTGTCCATACCTCGTTCTAAATGTTGTCTTGTGGATGTCTTCTTCCTTGATTCTAACTTGATGGTAACCACACCTCAAGTTAATCTTTGAAAATACCTTTGGCCCTCTCATTTGATAAAAAAATCATCAATTTTGAGGGAAGGGGTACTTGTTCTTTACTGTAACTTTGTTCAATTATCTGTAATAAATACATATCCTGAGTGTTCCATATTTCTTTTTTACAAATATCACGGGTGCTCCCCATGGAGACACACTTGGTCGGATATACTTCTTTTCCAACAACTATTGCAATTGCATTTTTAGCTGTAATATTTCTGGTGTACTCATTCTGTAAGGTGCCTTGGACACTAGTGCAACTCTTGGCACAAGAACAATTGTGAAATCAATATCACTCTTCGGAGTAAGTCAAGGAAATTCATCGGGAAACACATCCTTGAATTCTTTGCAGACTTTGTAGTCTTCCAACTTCAAAACTCCATTTTCTATTCTATCTATTACATGACCGGCATACAATTGACAACCCATTCTAAAGAACTTCTTCAACTACAAGGATGAAATTTTCCTAATAGAAATGACATTTGGAATGCTCTTTACTATCCTTGGGTTTCCTTCTTCATCAATGCATTCAAAGGTCTTGCTGTAGTAATCAAGTTTAAATTTATGTGCTTCCAACCAATCCATTCCAATGAGGACATCATAAGAACCAAGTGGAAAAATAGTTAGATTTTCCAATGTGAAGACCCCATCCATTTCTAATGGACATTTATCCACTATCTCACTAAATTTCCTCTTAGTTCCAGTGGATAGTTGGAATATCCATGATTTAGTATGCTTTGATTTCATAAAACCACAAGTCTCAACAATTTTGGGAGTGACATAGCTGTGAGTAGATCCATGGTAAATTAAAATAGAAATATATTTCTCAACAATATTACCTTCAACCTCAACCACAATTGATGATGACTCGTGTTAGTACATAGATTAATTTCCAGATTAACAGGGTCTTGAATATGAAATCGAGGGGCTACAAGTTGGTTTATAACAATAAGAAGGCTAGCACCTAGGTACTTAAGGTACGATTCAAACATTAATATCTAATAGCACTCGAGCACTAGAACCTGACGGTGGAGTTAAGTGAATTTCAACACTTGATTACTCAGGATGAATGATCATATGATCGAGTGCTCTAACTAACAACTAAGCAAAAGCTCGATAAAGACCGAGAAGGATCATAATCAAACCAAGGGATCACAAATCAATGGTAGCATTGCTTTAGGGTTGTGAAAATGATCGATGGATAAACAAATGGGCATGAGACTAAATAATAAAACCACAGTTTTGACGTGGTAGACTCTTGTGTATTCAAGATCCCAAAAACTGTTTGTTTAAACTACTCGCTCCACAAGCCTAAAAACGATAATTTGACAAGACCATTATAGGAATTGATTGCACATCAGAGGATTGCTTAGTGGGCCACATAACCAAGGTTCTAGAACCCAAGGCTTATGAAAGGAGGGCTAAGACTAACAATGCACATGATCAAAGGCACAAAACAAGATCACCAGCTAAATAGATTTCAAGCTCACCAAATTACATGAAGGATAACATATTGCGCATGTGCCTGAAATAAAAAAACCATGGTTTTGACATGGCACACTCTCAAGAATTCATGCTGATGAAAGTAGGAAAACGAAACCCCTCACTTCACAAGCCTAAAACTAGCAAAGGACTTAGCTATGATTTGATGTGACAACTTGATAGGTAAGAATCATGTGGGCCACTAAGGGATCTCCATGTGGACATGTCCAACAGTCCACAATTAAATAATTTATCTATGTCATAATCCAAAGGCAAATCATATGGTGCTACGTGCCCTTGTAGTAAATGCACGAAAATTCATTTTTTTTTTAAATTATACACCCAAGTGCTGAAGTAGGTTATTGTTTGAGCAAAGCTGCAAGAGGATCGACGAAGCTAGGTGACCTGAAAGTGAAGCTAAGCAACATGAAATATGAATCCAATTGTCTTGAGACTGGTAACTTTGTATTTACTCCTTTTAATTTATAGAATTCCTCTGTCATAGAAGACTATGGTTGTTGCTCATACCTCAAATTTACCTGAGATTGGAAGAAAGCCAAATCTAGAAGATGAACACCTTATGGAAACTCAAGCCAACCTCTACGACCCAGTCTTGTTAATTCCAGATATGTACCAAGCCATTTCTTAAGCATAATCTAGGTTTAAGGATTCCCATGATTTCTTGAACCTATGGGAGTCCCATCTACCCCGAGATGCAGTACCTCCAACCTACCAGTTCTCTGAACTTGTTAGCTAATGTGTCAAAAATTATTCCCATGAAAATAAAACCATCCTATCCTCTAACCAGGCCACCATTATTTTCCCTATCACTAGGGACACAATTTAGGAAATGTTGGACTCGCCCAAGACCAAAAAATCGTAGAATCTCAATGAAGACTCTTTGGAAGTACATTTCAATCTCTCAGCCAAGAGGAGAAGAACCAAGAACCAACTGCATAAAGGCCTCCTTTATCAAGACACAAAGCTTCCAAAGGGGCCACCCCCTTATAATATTGACATTTTCCCAGATATTACTAGGAAAGCAATGGACATGGTATGCCAGTTGCTCGGCTATGACCATGACAGAGTTGTGGATGACACTGTATTGGGATTTATCTCCACCATTTTCCCTCCTTTAGGGATCCAAATGGATAAATATGACTATGCTCAAATATTCTTGGCTAACATGATTCATGACCAGCTGTCAAATTATTCTTCTTTAAATTACTTTAGACCTACTAACCATACCTATTGTATCTAATAATGTATCATTAATCTAGCTCCTTCCAAGATTCAAACCTTCATACAAAGGCACAAAGAAAAAATTTAGGTTTTAGGGAATTTGTAAATAGGTTAGTGTATGTGGTTTATACTTTACTTCATGGAAACCCACCCACAAGAATGTTCACAGAGTGCAAGAGGCTACTACAATTTAGCCAGGATACTGGGGCAGGAGACTGGTTTCTGTATGAGAACCATACAAAGACAAGGATTTATGAATCATAGCTAGAGCCATACTAGCTTCCTGCCTTCCTCACACCAAGGCTATTTTCCATGGAATATATAAGACAAAGGTTTGATTTAGAATATATTCATTTTGTTAGGAATAAAAGCCATATTACTTTCAAGCTTCCTAAGGATGTCGCCCTTTTATTGTGAAGTCTAGGACAACCCAAACAATTGCTGAATATATGCTAAAGGGCCTTAATCTCACAATGGGGAAGAGATGGATGTATGATCCCCATAAGGTCATATCTAATAAGAGACAAGAAATAAAGTTTCTTGAATATATTCACCAAGCTAATGAGTAGTTAAATAAAATTGCTAACTTAGAAACTTGGGAGGAAGTTCAAAATATCTTACAAGTAGAAACCAAGCAAAAGTCACAACCCCTCCCCAAAAAGAAGTACGGGTGAAGAGACTAGGTGGACATTCAATTAGATGTGGAAATAGAAGAATAGATTCAAGAGCAACCCAACAATAAGAAAAGTAGGGTTGAATCAAATAAAGTTATTATTGAACATCAAAAGCAAGAGGCCATTTCCAGCAGGCCTATTTTAGCTATTGAACAACTCCCACTACAACTTGGCATCCTCAAGAGACATCTCCTTAACACTAGAAACTAAAAAAGCAAAATCTGAACTCTTTTCTCACTTAACCCAAGTAAAATGGAACTTAAGTCAAAAGGGACTTATGTCCTGAATCTTGGAGAGGAGTCCAGATTACTTTATGCCTTTGAAATGAAAAAATGAATCTTCAAAATGGCCATGGACCCACTCTCAAAATCTATTTACCAAAGACACCATCGTCTGCGAATCATACCTAAACCAATGGTTAAAGACTTCCAAATAATTGACAAATGGAATTTGCATTATAAAAGAGCTCAAATTATGTCCTTCTAAGACTCTTGTCGAAATTATTGAAGACATAGAATCTTATAAGTGTACAGAATTTTAAATAAATACCCTATCACTTCAACCAAATTTGGAACATGTCAAAATCTTATAATTAAAGCTTCCTAAAAGTATATAAAACGGTCAAGTTGTGCCTAGAGCTCGTCATATAAGACAAGAGAGATAGATAATTTCTTGACCATACCGTATTCGTATAGTCCAAACGGTTCTGCAATCTATCACGAACATGATGATATAACTCAATATTATGTTCACCACAAGTTTTTCTTTTTCTACTATATTCTTTTTTGACAAGGAAAAAACATGTATGGGTTATTCATTAAAAATCAAAGTATACATAAACGATTCTATTGGTTATTTATTAAAAATCAAAGTATATGTAAACGATACTTTCGCTGTACAATTTCATTTTTAATATGAAATTAAAAGGGTGACGATTGTTACTTGTGTATGTAGCACTCGAGAAAGTTATTAGGATTATAAATTCATACCGGCATCATACTAAGAGTACGGTGGCGATGATTATTTATTTTAGTTGCATTGAATCTCGATGCTTTACAGTCCAGTATGGGGAAGATGTTGTAATGTTTGTTTCTAACAAAATAATTAAAAAAATTCATGTCGGCTCATAAAATAAAAAATTATGGAAAGTATTTAAAAACTTAAAACTTAAACCCGGATCTATCAATCAAGAGAGATCAAATTTCTTGAGTTTAAATTTAAAAAAGAAATACACCTCAAGAAATTGGATCCCTCTCGATGCTTAATAAATATGGGTTTAAGATAGATCTTTTAAATAAGACTTTAAATGTTATAGTTTGGATCTATAGTATTTGGAACTTATTTTCTCATTTAATTTGTTTTTATGTATGTTAAATTTGATTTAATTGATGTAATTTGTACTCTGTTTCCTCATTTAATTTTTTTTTATGTATGTTAAACTTGGTTTAATTGAAGTAATTTGTTTTATTGTATAAATTTTTATTTTTATTTAATTTATGGTAAGGTATTAGTAAAGAGTAGTATTATTGGATATGATTTATTTAAGTGTATAAATTATTATTTATATTTAATTTAACACTCAACATAAGTTATTAATACAGATTAATAATATGGTTTGTAATGTTTACTTGCATGTCAAATTTATTTTTTAATTCATAATTTTTTTAAAATATATTAATTTTGGTTAATGAAATTTAGATTTTTATTTTATTTGGTTTTATTTAATTAAATATTATTATTTTTTAATAAATGTAATAAACATTTATTCTTAAAAAAGCATCCAAATGATATTTTTATTTAAAAATCTATAGAATATGAAAAAATAAAATATATTTTTTTCAATAAAAACTTTTATATACATAAAGTTGTATTATTTTACAAAGATTTTATAATTGTACAAGTTTATTAGAAAAAGAGTAAAGAAGGAAGAGATATCAAACTTCAAACAGAGTTAAAATCCATGTTTATAAGAATTTTGCATTTTTTGAAGACAAGATTCAAAAACAAATAGACAATAAGATAAAATTGCTGGAGAATAAGCTCCAGACAATAGAGATTAGATTACAGGTAATGGAAATACAAAGCCAAGAAACCAACAATCAACCCAACAAGGAGATGTTGACACTTTAGAAAATCTTAAGATGAAAGACATGATTAAAGAGCTAGAAAAAAAATAATTAAAGTATGACCCTAAATAGTATAGAAGGTCAAATGGATATCAAACCCATTAAAGAGGAAATGAATAAGTTGTTAGAATTAGACCATGAGTGTAACACACGACCCTTGAACCTCTTTTTCTTTTCAGTTTAAAAGAAGAGGCAGAAGATGATATGCTAGCCATAGTCAAGGCAAACCTACATAATAGGTTACGAATTAAAACAACCTACCTCACAGATGCAAAGAGGTTGGGGAAATTAATTGAGAATAAATAAAGGTTGATCCGGGTCAAAGTTAGATCTATTGACCATAAGTATGGCATACTTAGTAAAACCTAGAGTCTAAAATGATCGAAAATACTTATAAATGAAGATCCCATTCTAGGAGGTCGATCCAAATTAAGAAAGGAGGTTCAAAATGTAAAAGAATCTAGGAAGGAAGGAAAATTGACATTAAATAGAAATAGAAAAGTTGTTATTCAAGATAGAAACCAAAAATATAATAATAAATAACAACTCGACACACTCCAGATCCTCTCTTGGAACTATCGAGGCTTTCCATGGAACAAAGGCCTCAAATTAAGTTGGATCCCAAGTGAAATTGTTACTATATTGCTTGTTGAAACATGGGAGCACGGACAATCTAAGGTCCCTAACATAGAAAGATTTGTCCTATGGTCGATTTGGAATAAGTGATCCTATCGTAGAGGAATTGGAGGTATATCATGTTGCATTAGGGAGAACATCTCCCTCCCCCCATGCTAGGATCTATAAGAAAGACCCTTACAACCAATATATTTGGAGAGAGATTTCAGACATTAATGCTTAAAAAATCTGCATAGCAATATGTTATTTTGCCCCTATTAATTCTAAATTTTATAAGAAAACCAATTTAGATAAAAATTGTCCTTACAATGGCTCTGAAAATGATATTTCCAGTCTAAGGAATAAAGATAATATCCTCTTAAGGAGTGACTTTAATGCTCAAACTTTGAGTAACAAATCTACTTTTCTAAGCAATTATTCCAACCCTAATCCTCTTTGGTTAGATGAAGACCTTGATCTAGCTAACACATGTACAAAAGAAGTTTTGTAGATCTAGGTGAAAATTTATTTGGTTCTGAGCTAATCAAGTTTTATAGCGCTCAAGATCTTATAATTTGCAACGACCTAATGAAGTGGCCAAATTCTATCCAAATGACTTGTATTAATTGGCTTGGTAGTAGTGTGGTAGATTAAATGTCATATTTGATGTCCCTTTATACAACAAAATGATACATCTAGACATATTAAACAACCACGGGCCTGACTCACATCATACACCTCTAATTGTTACCCTCAATTTTTTCATGCATAGTGATCCCATAGCAGAAATTTTTTACAGTCAAAAGTATTTGATCTTTTTCTAAATGATTTAAAAAATGACTTGTTTCCCCTATCAAGTATGGACAATATAGAAGACCTTTATCATAATTTTACTACAATCCTCTCATCTTCTATTAACAAGTTCTTCATCAAAGTTTCACCATTTGTTTTAACAGACATGTTTTTCAACTACCTTTTATGACCTCAAACTCAAATCACATAATCAAGAGATAAATATAAATACCATTAATGAAAACAAGGGTGAACTAATAAGTAATGAAAATTGAGATTGATTATATAGTCATTTGAAGTGTATGAATTTTTTTTCAATATTCCAATAAATTTGATTGGTAAGAATTCTTACTTATTGAGTTGCTACATATCCTTCAACATGCATGGATTTATGGCCATATAAAAGATACATTTTTTACATAAATATTATATATAAAAGATAAAGTGTGAAGATACATTTTTTACATAAATATTATATATTATTTCATGCAACCAAATATTTGAATTGATCCCAAGATGCCTAGGATCATCCTAAATGAAGGGATGGAGAAACACCAACAATGTCTCAACACATTGTTTTTTTTGGATGTCATGTTTTTCGAGGATAAGTGGAGTGTGAGTTTAAATGGTTTTCCTTAACAATAACTAATAGGAGATCATAATCAACCCAATGGAATAATTGAAATATAAAGAAGACACATAATGATTGATTGAAATTTACAATTCCATTTAAATTTTAATACCTTATCTTGGTCACTTGTGATTTTGTAATTGGTAAATTGCGAAGGTGAAAGTTAAAAAAAGGCCAAATAATTGAATACAATGGGTGCGATGCTCATGAACAACATATACTATGTAACATCAAATTCTCGATTTATAAGACCGTAATAGTGTGAACCATATATAATTTTTCTTTGTATTTATAAATTTATTATTAAACAGATCATGAAATTAAAGGTATAGTGCGTTGACACCATGCCTAATTCTCATTATGTGGGTAAAATCTATAAAGATCTCGAATTTTGTGCTTTTTAATTTTAACAAATGGAAATAAAGTAATAATGCTTTTTCTACAACTTAATGGTTGAAATGTGTCATATCTAATACATGATCATTAAAAAAATTTAATATAAATAAATATATAATATAGACCATATAAATTAAAAAAAACTATTAAATTGAAATATATATTAAATTTGATAAACATAATTACAACTAAATAAATTCATATTAAATTTTAATATATCTCTATAGGTTGGTCTACAATAATATTTATAAAACTAAAGTAAAGTATTAATAATAATAACCCTAAAAAATAATAACTTTTGAATCTAATTGGTTATGTTTTTAAATTTTATTTTTTTTAATTTAAAAACAATAAATTTGTATTTAAAAGTAAAAGTAATTAGGTGTTTAACAATGATATGTAGATATTAAATGAATAAAAAAAATAAAAAATCTATAATTAAAAAAATTAACATAAATCTATTTTAACTATAAATCTATTAAGAGCCAAAATAGATCAAATATTTACAACAAATATAGCATAACTTATTATTATATATACAATGTTGGAATTTCAATTCCAATGATAATACAAATGATTTTCTTCGAATATTATAATATATTTAATATTTTTTGAATGTCAAAATATAGTGAGAGTGGGAATATGGTAAAAACATGTGCATTTGAAATACACATTGTATTTGGACATCCCACCCTCGTATTAAATAGATAAGGTATAAGAGGATGAACATAAATATTGTTATTAATGATTTATACAAATTATTAAAAAAAATATTTTATAAAAATTAAAACCATGATATTTTTAAAATTAGTTTAAAATTTAAATGTTAAATGATTTGGATTTTTTCTAGCTATCATAAGCACAATACTACTATATAATTTTTGGTTAAATTGTATCTTTTCTTTGTTAAAATTGTTTTTAAATGTATAAATAAATTCAAATTCCCACAAATACCCATATTGCATCGAGTATGCAATTGTCTAACATTTACACTAGTGCACATTTTTATAAATACACTCTTACATATCATAATTATGATCAATACAAAGCAATAATATAGTTTCCCCCAAAGAGTCCACCATTATTATTATTGTTGATGAGCAATATACATCTTGCAACAATGTAATAAATGCTATATAGACTAGGATATACAATACTTCAAATCCAATAATGTATATCTCAACTTATACAACAGTTATTACCTTATCATAAGATGTATATTGATAGACATTATTATCCACGATACTTTCACTTCAATCCTACAAAATTAGGCATCATTTTAATTAACTAACATTTATTATCATACTGAGTGGGAACCTAAAGAACTAAAAAATGGTTTTTTTTTTTAAATTTTTCTGCACTAGGGTTTTCTGAAGACGGTCGTCGTTTCATGTCCGTGAGGAAGCCCTGCGCTGGCCACCGACAGCCTGGTGCTCTCCAATCAGTAGAATGGCAGCTAGCTACCTCGCTGTTGCCTCCAACCGGGGACCTTCGATCTCGGTCTCGCTCTTCAAAGGGGGAAAGGAAGCCTGCGACTAGCTACCCTTGATTGTTCAGGAAATACTAGTGCCCTCCATTGTGGTGGTAGAGGAATCTTTGGTTGAAGCAAGGAATTTCGCAGAGTCATATTTGGTTTGTCGCTTCAATGGGTTCTGGCTTCACCTGGTTGATCTTCATAAGTGGATTTCTGAGGTATGGAAACCCCTTGTTTCTGAGGAAATTTCTATTTACCCCTTTGCACGGGGTTTTTTTGTTGTGGATTTCGATTCTCCTGAGGAAAAACAGATCATTATAGATTCTGTTCCGTGGTTTTGGGGAAGTTCGGGGCTATTTATGAAACCCCAGAGCCCTCTTTTTGACCCAACTACTAACCAGATCTCATCTGCTCCAGTTTGGGTATGACTTCCAAATTTTCCCTTGCATCTCTGGAACTTTGCCTCGCTTGAAGCTATTGGAAATGCATTGGGCTCCTTCTACGATCGAAGTCCAAAAACAAAGGATTACATTAAAACTACCTTTGCTCGCATCTATGTGGAAATGGATTTCAATAATGGATTTCCTGTTGAGATTCATTTGACCAGCAAGGATTATGTGTGGGTGCAAAATCTAGATTATGAAAATGTGATGTTCAAATGCAGATCTTGCTTTGCAGCAAGACATCTTGTCAAAGATTTTCCAAAAGTCTCTCAGATCCCCAAATCCAAAAAGTTTCATCACAAATCTACTTGGTGGGATGGAGAAAACTCTGAGCATTATACAGTAAGCAGAAATGAATATCTATCCAAAGAGGCTCCATCACAAGTTAAGGAATCTCCTCAGGCTAAAAAAGATGACACTCTAGAAGAACAAAGGATCCCCGCCATCGACAAGAATCCAGCTATAGATCCACGAGATAGTGCAATCCAACAGATGGACCCGAAAATTCCAGCTCCACAGGATGCACCCGAAGATGCAGTGCCCATTCTCAAAGAGCCATCAGATTGGACCAAAGTCGGCAAAAAGAAAAAAAGGAGCTTCACCCTCTTTGAAGCCAAAAGAAAATGTAATTTCTCCAAGAAAAACAATAAGCCATCAAACTCCAAATATTTAATCTCTGGATTGCATCGAGATGTATGTAAGAAGTAGGACAACAACAATTTTGGTCTTGCTAGTAGTAGATGTAGCCCATAAATTCCTTTGGACAATAAGACAAGTCATTTTCTTTCTGTAATTCCTTCTTGGGCAGTTTGTAAGGATATACAGTCTCCATAGAATAGGAAAGTATCAGGATAAGTATAGACTGGTTGAAGATGAACAAGGGTCATGGACGTAGTCCTCTCTTGGGATCAGTCTGTCTTCATAACTCTGTAATCTTTGTTTTTCTTTTTTTTATAAAAGCTTCTTAATCGTTTTTGTTATAAAAAAAACACTAATTATCATTGACATAAATAACATTAATGTATACAACACTCCATTGAAATTTCATTTACCAAGAGCCACGAGGTGGAAATGTCCCCGCAATTGCTTTTGGAAATTGCTAACAACTATTTCTATAATATGATACTTTTGCCACAAAAATTGTAATAGAAAAGAAAATTCTTTTTCTACAAAATTTCTTATCTATCGAATCGATTTTCAATGTTTTTTTTATAGGAACGGTTGAGTAGCTTTGATTATATATAGAAAAATAGAAATTACATAGTAAAGAGGAAAAATTGCTCCCATAACAGGGTGGCATCCATCACTCCTTGTTCATCTTTTTCGAGCTTATAGCTGGTATGATATTTTCCAGTTCTGTGAAAACTATAACACCTTACAAACTGTCCAAGAAGGAGAATGCAGAAAGAAAACATAGCTACAGTGCTTCCTTATACAAAAAATGAAATATGGAGCTTTCTAAGAGCTAAGCCTACAAAGTGTTTCCAGCTTGTAGTTTAAAAAGAAATACTGTAAAAAACATAAAAACGGAAGTAGTAGCATATCGAAACCCAAAACATTGAGAAGCCAATCGTCGAGATGTTAGTGGTGGAGACCAATGTTCATGAATCTACCTTTAGACTCTGCCATCATGTTATTTTCGTTGCTGAGGTCGACGTAACATCTTTTCCATCTTCCTGTCAAGTTATTCCATCTTACTGATCATAGCATCAACATTTGGGTTTTTATGGTTCTTGTGTGGATAACAAAGGCCCAGAGTCTCTTCCATATGTTCCACCTTCTCAGCAAACTTGCTATTCTGGAGCTTAACCTCCGAATGCATTGCCTGCGCCAGGGAGAAGAGATGGGTCAAAACCTTTTTGAATTCCAAATTCTAATTTCGAACCAAGAGAATTTGAATTTAAGGTCTTGGATGTGTTTCATCATTTCCCCTTCATCCTGCCTTTTTCTATGCCTCTTTTCGTGCCCCTAAGGCTTTCCAGACCCGACCTGCCTATGACAGAGGCCAAGCATAGGGGTGCTGATATGATCATCTTCCATCGGGACGCCATTATCTTCATCCAACATCGGGATAACCCATCTGCAGGTGCCTAGAGAGATTCTGATGAGCTTGCTGCATCTTACACATTTCGAATAAACATCATACCCATCTTGAGGAGAATTCCTAGAGATGTGGTGTTCCATGTTCACACAAAGACCCCAAATCCAGACAGAGAGTGTTTTCAGACAGGAAAAACCAACGCAAAGATATCTATCGTGAACCAGGCATAGAAAGATACGAACAAAGACCAACCTGTCCCATCGTAAGCTAATGCCCAGGTTTCGCATGCCGGCCAACTGGCTATCTGACTGATTTCAATTAATGCAGAAGTGAGTGGAGATCCCGCACGTATACAAATGACCGTCGGTAGGCAGGGTTGTGGTTCCAAAAAACAAATGTGCACGGGATCTATAGATTGATAAATCCATTGATATGTGGAGAGCTCTTGTTCTAGGGATAGAACTTAGGCTATGGGATCCATATGTTTTCAAATATGACATTGTCACATTCAAGAGAACCATAGATGAGCCCAACTCCTTTGTTAGCCATGTAGTCAGATTTCCCATTTAGGCCTCTCAGAGTATGGAGATAATTTACATCTTTGAATTTCTTGCTAATGCTGATTAGGAGATGGTGCATCTTAGCGGAGGGGTTCTTCCGTTTGGTGATGATGTTTCTGGCTTCTCTTATGACGATTAGTGAATCCCCTATAACCGTCAAAATCTCAATTCCCAGGTCTCTAGCAATCTCCATACCTTTGATAAGATCGAACCACCCCGTTCCATTGTTAGTCTTTTTCCCAATGCCCCAAGAAAACTCTCTTTGTATGTTCCCCTCGGAGTAAAAAATTACCCCCCCCCGCACCTGCCAACCTTGGGTTTCCTTTCGAGGCACCATCGAAGAAGAGAGAACTGCAGCCCAACTTAATCCACCATTTCTGAAAATATTATTTATTCATCCGAAACTTCTAGTCCAAGGGTCTCGAATTTTTTGGGGGCTTTATCCAGCAGAGGGAGGGGGGTGGCACAAGAAAGTCAGCCATCCAAATTCTTTCTTCAACAGTCATAGGTTCCTGCTGGATGCTTAGCATTCCTCGTGAAGATAAAGCTTCTACCCAAAGAGCCTTGGCTGAGGAGAGGACCCTGCTTGAGCTCGAGGGAATACCTTCAAATATTTCTTTGTTTCTTGCCATCCAAATTTTCCAGCAAATGAACCAAGGAAGAGATTCCCAGGCTCTAGTAAAATCTGGTTTCTGGGATAGGGAGCCTTGATAAAAATCCTTCCAACACTTGAATAGATCATTCCAGTTTGTTGGCATCACAATGTTGACATTCAAACTTTTAAAGGCGTAGCTCCAGACCTCCAAAGAGAACTTGCATTCAAGGAAGATATGCTCCAGGGATTCTTTCGACTCCTTGCAAAGGATGCAACGAAGAGGTCCTTCAATCCCACGCTTTCTCAGATTCTCTACAGTTAAGGTTTTTCGGTGTGAGAGGACCCAGAAGAAAACATTCACCTTAGGAAAACCATCTTTACACCATATCTTGGCCAATTTGGAATCTTTATTGTTTCTGATCTTGTTATTGTAGACGTGATAATAACATTCCTTCACTGTGTAAGAGCCTGACCTTCCCCAACCCCTTCTGTCTTTGAGATATCTATTGGTTGGACTCTACTCATGCAACAAAGAAAGAAATAATTTGTAGTCCAATTGCAGGTGATCAGGAAGTTCCAAATTCTTCCACCCGACCCATATGCTGCTAGTGGTCCACGTGGAGATGTCAAAAAGAGTCTTGATGTTGTTGAGATCAAACCAATCCTTGAGATCTCTTAGCTCATGCCGAAAATTAGCAGGGCATTTTATCCTGAGTTTGTCATACCAGAGCTTGATATGTTTACCATTTCCTGTTATCCAATGAATTTTCTCCTGAATGATGAAGGCCTCCTTCTTGCAGAGATCCCAGATAGGAGTCCCTTTTTTTCCATGTTCATTTCTTCAATACAACGGCTTCTAGTTCCAGTCATGTACTTTTTCTGAAGATCTTTTTCCATAATATTTTTGCTCCTAGAGCAAGATTCATAATGGTAGGTTCCTTTACTCCCACTCCACCACAGTTCTTCAGACTGCACACCATGTCCCAATTTATCAAATGAAACTTCCTAGTGTTACTTTCCTTGCCACCCTGCCAGAGGAATTTGTGAATCTCTCGGTTGATTTCCTGAATGATTTGACTTGGGGATAATAAAATCAAGCAAACATAGATTGAATAGGAATACATAATGGAATTTATCAGGGTAAGTTTTCCAGCAGGCTTTCTCCATCTGAAGCCCTAGGAGGTTATTTTGTTTTTTATTTTTTCTATTAATCCTTTCCATTTCTTTTTTTTTCCCTTTAAAGATGGGTATGCCCAGATAATTGAAGGAGTTCCAAATTGTAAACCCTTCAAACCCGAGAATTCTTGAGATCCTAGCCATGACTCCGGGAGGGAAATTCCACCCATACACCTTGGATTTGGATGCGTTTACTTTGCCATCCGAGGCTTTTAGAAAGATTTATAAGACTCTTTTGAGCCTTTCCACAATGATAGTGGACACTCCCCCTAGCAAGATGGTGTCGTAATCAAATTGTGCATTATTTGCAACACGAACCCCTCTAGCAATTTTTAGACCTTTAAAATCTCCATTATCCTGATAGTGTTGAAGCTTTCGACTCAAAGTATCAGCAACCAAAATGTAGAGATAAGGGGAGAGGGGGCAGCCCTGGCGGATTCCACGAGAGGCTTGGAAGAACTTGGTTGGTCTACCATTGACCAGAGGGGAAATCCAAGGACTACTAATGCAGGCCTTAACCCACCCGAAGAATCTTTTAGAGAATCCAAACTTTGACATAATTTCAAAAAGGAAGAAGTGATTAACTCTATCAAAAGCATTTTCCATGTCAAGTTTAATCGCCATACCTTGTTGTTTGTGCAACAGGATGGAATGGATGGCTTCCTGGATAATAATGATATTGTCAAGAATTTGTCTCCCAACAATGAAACCTCCTTGCGAATTTGAGATTAGATGACCAATTACTTTCTTCATTCCGGTGGCCAGGATTTTAGAAATAATTTTACAAGAGGTGTTGCAAAGCGAAATAGGCATGAAGCTGTCGACTGATAAAGGATTCTTTTCTTTTGGAATTAAGGCGAGGAATGAGGAGTTTGTGCCCCCCCCAATCTTATCCTTTTTCCTCATCCAGTTTAGTATTTTCTTCAAGTCTTCCTTGATAATGTCCCATGCATCTCTATAAAAGTTTATAGTAAAGCCATCCGTTCCTGGAGCTTTATCAGCGTGCAAGGACCAAGTGGCTTCTTTGATTTCAGACTCCATAATTGTTTTAGAAAGAACTCTGTTGTCAAAGTCTGAAATGAGAGATGGAATACCTGAAAGGAGATCTTCCTAAGATAAGGGGTCGGCCTCTTTTTTGTCCAAATAGAGCTCTTGAAAGTGTTGAAAGATGTGAGATTTGATTTCCTCTTGGTCTAGAATTCTAGAGCCATCTATATCTCTGAGTTCCTTAATCATATTGAAGTTGAGCCTTGCTTTGGTTTGCTTATGGAAGTAAACTATGTTAGTGTCCCCTCCTTTTAACCAAAGTTGCCTAGACTTTATTCTCCACTCCTCTTCCTCCTTTCTTGTTGTGCTAAGAATTTTTCTGTTCAGCTCTTGCTCATGGCAGATGAGGGTTGGGGTGATTTCAACTCTTTCCATATCGGCTTAGAATGTTGCAAGATCATTTTGAAGTTGGTTTTTCGTTTGGCCAAGGATTTTGTACTCCATTTTTCCCCAACTCTTTAATGCATAGCGAACATTTTTAAGTTTTCTGTCCCAAATGTACCTAGGAGATCCAAAACATGGATAATTCCAAGCCGAATTTATTAAGATCAAGTATTTCTCATCTTGTATCCAGGAAGGATTAAAATGGAAAGGAATGGGACCAAGGTTTGCGGATGGGAAAAGAGATAAAGAAATTGGTTTATGATCTAAGACTGCTAACGACACAATGAAGGAGGCAGGGATGAGATTTTCTTGTAGAAAAGAGGAGCTAACAAGGAATCAGTCAAGTTTGGCAGCAATGCGACCCACACCAACCAGTCAAGGTTCGCCCAGACCCCTACAATTTTAAGAGACAAGATTCATTACTTCTTCCCCGGTTGTGGGCCTGCTCTAGCCCTTCCTTCTAGTTTGCCTAAGATTTTGGAGGATTGTAGCAACTTTGTTTCCTCTATGCTTCATTGTCTTCCTAGCTCCAATTATCTTTCTGCTTCCTGCTCACGGTGGTATCTTTGGGATTTTCTGCCTCTGGTATTTGGGGAGGCCCTGGATCGAGATGTTCTTGTGACCCTTTTGAAGAATATTTAGGGGAGACAGAGAAGGAGGAGACCTTGCTTTGTTTAACCATTTCATCCCATGAAATTTCGGGAGGTGGGGAACCCTCTTGTGCTGGGTCAGTTCTTTCTGCTTCATAAGAGGGGGAGATGATACTGGTGATTAAGGTGTCATTATGTTCCGCTTCAACTAGGGGTATTTCAGATTCAGTGATCTCACCTTCTTTGACATTCAGGGCCACGAACTGGTTGCTTGTTGGGATTGTCTTTTCGAGCTGGGATTGCTCTATTTCTTTCGCTTGTTGCTGCTTTTTTGGATCAGGGTTTTGAGCATACGTTTTCTTTCAGTTTTTCACCTATTGCCACTCTTCTTCTTGTATTTTCTCAGGAGTCTCTTTTGCTACTTTTGGGCAATTTTTAACAAAATGACTGTATTCGTGGCACTTCTTACATTTGAAGGGAATCTGTTCATAATCAACTTTCCGAGCATGTTCCCATCCATCCATACATAGGCTTACTATCTCCGGTAGACCCTTCTCCAAATCAACCTCCACATAGATTCTTGCGCAGGAGAATAGAGGGCCTTTTGGTTAAGCTTTTTCAATGTATTTCCCAAAAGAGTTCCCTATTGCCTAAAGGAATTCATCATTCCAGCAATGCAAGGGAAGATGAGGCAGGCAGACCCAAACAGGAACTGCAAAAGGCACATCCTTTTCTGGGTCAAAAGATAAGCTCTCGCGATTGAGATAGAGCCCCCTAGGGCCCATGAAGCAAGGTCCGCTTCGAAAAATGAGGTCTCTGTATTCCTTAACTTTGAACATGTTAGAATTCAATATGCTAAGACAGAAAATAGCAGCATTACATTCCATTTCACAATAATAGCATATACAGGATCACTGAAGAAACAACAAGCACAGCATAAACACAAGAGACAGAGATTTATCCTGGGAAACCCTCATGGGGTAGAAAACCCAGCAAAGCTTCCTCAATATAGATGACCAGCAATATACAAAGATGCAAACCCTGAGCATAAGCTCCTTCTCCACAATAGCAGACCTCTCCTCCACAAGTGCGCCTTTCTCAAGTGAGAGTGAGTGTATGTAATGAGGAACACACCTCCTCTATTTATACACTACTCTGATGTGTATTTTACACAAGTACACGTAGGCTCGTATTTAACCAATAGGTTAAATACCCCACTACAACTAACTGGGCCGACCCCTCTAGGGTGGTCTAATAACCCTATGACCCACATAACACATACAGGGCCGACCCCTACTAGGGAAGTCTAATAACCCGAGTTACCACATTCCGACGGAGGAATAAACATCTCCGGATATACAATAAGATCTTCATGGAGGAATGAAACATCTCCGGAATAATAAAGTACAAATATAATATTCTTTGAAGTTACAATATCTCAACACTCCCCCTTAACGAGAAGGATATTATAACAACATCTGCTCGAGCAAGGAGTCATCAACATCATACATGATACATCTATAAATCATTGGAAGCTTTCTTCAATTTGTCTTCATCAGTAACTCAAACAGTTACTGGTACATCAATGTCAACATCAACATCAACATCACGATCAACAGTATCGTCATCACACGATCAGCAGCATCGTTATCACACGATCAGCAGCATCGTCATCACACGATCAGCAGCATCGTCATCACACGATCAGCAGCATCGTCATCACACGATCAGCAGCATCGTCATCACACGATCAACAGCATCGTCATCACACGATCAGCAGCATCGTCATCACACGATCAGCAGCATCGTCATCACACGATCAGCAGCATCGTCATCACACGATCAGCAGCATCGTCATCACACAATCAGCAGCATCGTCATCACACGATCAGCAGCATCGTCATCACACGATCAGCAGCATCGTCATCACACGATCAGCAGCATCGTCATCACACAATCAGCAGCATCATCATCACACGATCAGCAGCATCGTCATCTCACGATCAGCAGCATCGTCATCACACGATCAGTAGCATCGTCATCAGCATCGTCATCACACGATCATCAGCATCGTCATCAGCACGATCATCAACATCGTCATCACACGATCATCAGCATCGTCATCAGCACGATCATCAGCATCGTCATCACACGATCATCAGCATCGTCATCACTATCATCATCATACGATCATATTCCTAGGATGATCAATCCTGCTCCTTTTAGGACATAGGTCCATGGATGATACAATCCAATCTTCAGTTCTCGGAGACTTCAGTCTACGGATCAATTCTGGGACCTCAGTCCGGGGACGATGCAATCCCCTGCCTGTTCATTCAGGACTTCATTTTTCGAAGACCCAGTCTACGGTTCTATTCTGGGACCTCAGTCCGGGGATGATACAATCCCCTACCTGTTCATTCAGGACTTCATTATCGGAGACCCAGTCTACGGTTCTATTCTGGGACCTCAGTCCGGGGACGATACAATCCCCTACCTGTTCATTCAGGACTTCATTATCGGAGACCCAGTCTACGGTTCTATTCTGGGACCTCAGTCCGGGGACGATACAATCCCCTACCTGTTCATTCAGGACTTCATTATCGGAGACCCAGTCTACGGTTCTATTCTGGGACCTCAGTCCGGGGACGATACAATCCCCTACCTGTTCATTCAGGATTTCATTATCGGAGACCCAGTCTACGGTTCTATTCTGGGACCTCAGTCCGGGGACGATACAATCCCCTACCTGTTCATTCAGGATTTCATTATCGGAGACCCAGTCTACGGCTCTCTTTGGGACTGAAAGTCCAGGGATGATTCAATCCCCTCAATCTGTATTCTCATCAATACAAGTACAAGTATCCTCATCCATACAAGTACATAATCAATATCTAGCATCAACAGCATGTATACGTCATATATCAAAAGCATGTATTCTTACTAATACATCTAAAATCATGTATACATCTGTCATCAAAAGCATGTATTCTCACTAATACATCTATCATCAAATCATATATACATCTAACATCAGAAGCATGTATATATCTAGCATGTATTCTCACTAATACATCTATCATCAAAATCATGTATACATCTAACATCAAAAGCATGTATACATCTAGCATGTATTCTCACTAATACATCTATCATCAAAATCATGTATACATCTAACATCAAAAGCATGTATACATCTAGCATGTATTCTCACTAATACATCTATCATCAAAATCATGTATACATCTAACATCAAAAGCATGTATATATCTAGCATGTATTCTCACTAATACATCTAACATCATGTATACATCTAACATCAAAAGCATGTATACCTCTAGCATGTATTCTCACCAATACATCTAACATCAAAATCATGTATACATCTAACATCAAAAGTATGTATACATCTAGCATGTATTCTCACTAATACATCTAACATCATGTATACATCTAACATCAAAAGCATGTATACCTCTAGCATGTATTCTCACCAATACATCTAACATCAAAAATCATGTATGAGTAAAACTAAACAGAAATAAAAATAGTCCTAAATCTAACTATTTCTAAGTGACTAGGTGTAGAGAACAGGTTACCTCATCAACGACCTTGTTGTTTGATGAGACAAACACATCAGTAGTGACTATACTACTCCCCCTTTCGAGGAGGGTCCTTTTGAACTACACCAAGCTTGTCTCGGAAGTATTCAAACTTCACTCGAGACAGAGGTTTGGTTGGTAACTTCTTCACTTGACGTAGAGGCTTGGTTAATACAACGGTAACCTGTTACAAATTCAAACTTTTAGAGTTCCTTTATGTGTCATATCTTGTTAGTTCCCTATGTTCTTTGACTTATCATGGAACACTAGATTCTATGTCATCTTGATACAACTCTAATTATCACATAGGATCTCAGTTGGTTCTATCTCTAAGTCAAACAATCCTAAAGCCAAACTTCTTCACAACTAGCAGAGCAAGCAGCCATATAAACCGCTTGTGCTGAGAGCCACACTAGACTGCTTCCAGCTAAACCACGAGATCATGGCTAATCCCAGACAATAACATCCTCTCGATGTGTTCTTCTTGTCTGAAACACTTCCTGCCCAAACAGAATCTGAATAGCCATCTGAAGTCATGATCTTCAAGATAGCATAGATCAAATTCTATTGTGTCCTTTATGTGCCTCATCACATGCTTTGCAACTATCAGGTAAACACATCTAGTTTCCACTAGATACTAACTCAAGGTGTTCATAACAAAGCATATATATATAACCTAGTATATGTTAGATATATCAAAGACCCAATAAATTGACTGTACAGAGTTATATCCCCTAACAGCTTCAAGTTGGAATCCATAAGAGTGGCCATTCCAACACCTCAAGTCATATTTCTCATCATACTTTCCTTGGTTGAGAAATATTCCTTCTGAGCCTTGCCATACTTCCAGACCTAGGAAGTAAAGCATCAAATTGAGATCTTTCATTTTCATTTCTGCATTGAATGATCTTCTGCATATCTATCTGTGCCATCTCTCGTTAGATGGGTCTACTGATATGAGCCTCAATATCATTTGAACTCTGTGGTGAGTTCCTTCTTGCATCCATGTCATATGTGTATCATATTCAACCTTGTAGCAAAGGTTGAGATCCACATCACCCATGGTGATCATTAAGCTTATCAAATTATTATCGATCCTAGGTACCTATACAGAACCTGATTCATACTTCTTCTTTAATTACACCATACTTGGAGCAAACATCTTGTCGTGATTCTCTTCCTCTTTCTAAGAGAATCTTCTAGCCATGAGCCTTCTATATTTTGTTTGATTTGTAAATCTTCTTGTTTGAACATCCACCACTTGTACGGTGTCCATCATTCTTCATGACCTTTCCTACAAATCAAAATTAAGTACATGATTAGTAATACTTCATAATCATCAAAAGATAACCCATTATGCATACAGATATCATTTACATAGTGATGCAACTATTTTGACCAATACTTTGGCACAACACTTTCCCATATCCTGTATGCATACAGTGGCTATCTAGATGCCTTCCATCTCTACCAGAACATACTATCGAGAGTGTGCACAACTCTCAGCATGTCAGCAAAGAGGTTTCATTCTAGACAAGCAATAATGGAATGTTTGTCCAACTTGTCAATCATATGCACATTAGTAGTATACTGTTCAATGCTCTATGAATGTTTACACTCAGCATTATATATTATGGGAATACAAATATGCATACAACCTATTGTAGGCAATATTATTACTATTTCAAATAACAACTCAAATACTTATCTTTTATGTTTGTGTGGTTGCCTCCCGCTTGATCTTCTGTATGTCTTTTGAACTTCTATTCATTCTGTACCACTGTGCATGCTCAAGAGTCATCCTCATGATCTCATACACAAACATACACTCATTAGTATATTCTAAATGCTATCAAAACATTATAGTACTAAATAATCTTGAAAACGTATAGTCATGATTATAGTTAATAAACATTAGTATTCAAGATTTCAAGGAAGTCTTCTTTTACTCATGCATATCATTGATAAAAGATATAATATGCATAATCCCTTGATTACTAACTTTATGAATAAGCATAACCAATCATTCCAAGTATACGTATATAAGGGATCCTAACACAAGGTAAGATTCATGGGAAACATACCTGGATTAGTATACCTACTTGGTTATGTACAACATACCTAAACAATCTCTTCAATGATTTAGAGATCCTGAGCTAGAACCTGCATGTCTCATAGGTTAAGCATAATATAACAAAGTCATACATACCTCGTAAGTAGAACAGAGATTATGGATGACTCTTTGTCTTCATGTTTTCATGGTCATGGAGCCTGATTTGTCTTTTGTGATGTACCTGTATCTTGTTAGCAGACAACCTCAACCTCACACAACACCATAATGCATTAGTACAATCATAAGTGTCAACACCCTAACCAATGAATATCTTCTATCATGCATTCATAATTTTGTTAAGGTGATACAACAAATCTAAAATCAAGATTGTACTAACTGAAATAACATGAAGACAAACATACCATAAAATTAATCATGAACAAATCTCAAAACATACCTCGATGAGTCATACCTGTCGAGATCACTTGTAATCTCCTTATGTAAAGCCTTAGCCTCATCTCCCTCTGAAACATGAACTCCTTCACTTATGTAGGTGACCAATCCATCTTCTTCTAGGATTAACCCTATCCACTTGATTTGCAAGAACTGGACCTGGAGCTGGATATGGGTTTGTCAGAGAAACCCCAAAAATTCAAACTTTGAATTTCAAACTTCCGAAAGGATAGAGATATGCGCCTTGATGAGCTGATCAAACTGATATATTCAGAATTTGAAAACTGCAAAGTTTTACTCCTCAATTTTGCCTTTGAAACTTTCGGATTCACTGGACGTGACCCTGAACTGGGGTTTGATGAAGCCCACTCTTTTGCCCCATCAAAAAGTTTGATTCAAAGCTCTAAGCTTCTAATTTTCTGAGGAGCTTACAGCCGTGGTCACAGATTTCAAAAATTCCCATTTTTACAGAAGCCCTAATTTTCCGCTTTTCTGATCAAAGTCCCGAACTAGGGTCTAATCAAGCCCGGCCTTCTGCCCAACCAAAAATTCTGATCTTGGTCTCTAAATTTCTATTTTGATGAGTAGCATCCAGCCGTGGTCTCTGATTACAAAAATTCCAACTTTCTCCAAAGCCCTAAATTCCGGAAGTCATGAATGAAGGTACCAAAAAATAATTCTGTTTTGACAGAAATATGTACCTGATTGTTTCTGGTGTAACTCTGAAATTTTTGATCCACAGGGTCTGAAAAAGTTTCCTGAGATAGCCTGACCTGTTATCTTTCTATCCTGACAGGTCTGACCTCAATTGGATTCTCTGAGAGAGAGTTATGCCAAATGTCGCAACGTGACCTGTTTTGGGAAAATACAGGAGAGCGAACTTGTACGGCATTCCACGTGTCACTGTTTGACCTTCGGCCTCTGAAAACGTTTTCTGAGATAGCTCTGCCTGTTATCTTTCCATCCTGACAGGTCTGACCTCAATTGGATTTTCTGAGAGAGAGTTATGTCAAGTGTCGCAACGTGACCTGTTTATGGGATAATACAGGAGAGCGAACTTGTACGGAGTGCCACGTGTCACTGGTTCAACTTCGGCCTCTGAAAAAGTTTTCTGAGATAGTGCAGACTGTGTACTACCTGTCCTGTCACTTTTTACGAAATTTCATTTGGAGCTTCCTAGCCCAAGATATGACCTTTTTCCCAAGGTCACCTGATTTTGACTCAGATCTGGAAGAGGCAGAAACCCTATATTGTACAGATCATAAATCACAAAGTACAACGAATTAGAGGTTGTCCTTTGGACACAAGGTACCTGGAGATTTTATCTTCGTCCTGTAACAATTTCAGATCCGAAAAATTCGCCAAAACGGATTTATAGCGAAAGTGCTACGATGACTGGTTTTTGCTATGTAAAACCCTAACCTTCAAATTGTCGTAAGTAGAGCAAGTGTCTTTAGTGCCATACCTTGTCTTCCTTCAGGTTAGCTCTGATACCATGTTAGAATTCAATATGCTAAGACAGAAAATAGCAGCATTACATTCCATTTCACAATAATAGCATATACAGGATCACTGAAGAAACAACAAGCACAGCATAAACACAAGAGACAGAGATTTATCCTGGGAAACCCTCATGGGGTAGAAAACCCAGCAAAGCTTCCTCAATATAGATGACCAGCAATATACAAAGATGCAAACCCTGAGCATAAGCTCCTTCTCCACAATAGCAGACCTCTCCTCCACAAGTGCGCCTTTCTCAAGTGAGAGTGAGTGTATGTAATGAGGAACACACCTCCTCTATTTATACACTACTCTGATGTGTATTTTACACAAGTACACGTAGGCTCGTATTTAACCAATAGGTTAAATACCCCACTACAACTAACTGGGCCGACCCCTCTAGGGTGGTCTAATAACCCTATGACCCACATAACACATACAGGGCCGACCCCTACTAGGGAAGTCTAATAACCCGAGTTACCACATTCCGACGGAGGAATAAACATCTCCGAATATACAATAAGATCTTCATGGAGGAATGAAACATCTCCGGAATAATAAAGTACAAATATAATATTCTTTGAAGTTACAATATCTCAACAGAACAAAAACGTGAATAAGCCTTTTCCATAGAAGCAATGATGAATGCCCTTAGAAATCAATGGCATCCAGTTTTTTTTAATCCAAGTTTCCACAGTCTTAGGCGAAGGCCAGATCCCGGTAAATTGATTGATCAAACCTCTTTCACTCAGAGCTAAGGCCTTCAGCCTTGAAGTGGCCGACATGATCTGGATCTTGAGAGCATCCAATCCTTTGACAAAACCATCACCGGAGGAAGACACAGAGGGGTGAGGGGGAGGTGTAGAGGCCACCAACGCCCTAAAGGCCGCGTCCAAGAGTCTCCTACGGTCCTCTGGGATTGGATCCAGAGGAGTATCCATCCCCAAGCCGTAGGGGGACGACAAGCTGAGAAACCCTAGCAAGGAAGGCAGCTCCCGGATCTGCACGAGAGATCTTCAGCCGAAAAAATGTGTTCTTTTCAATTTTTTGACAAAACAAAAATAGTTGAAAAAGATGCAAAATGTGTTAACCAAATCCATAAAATAAATGAAACAAGATGCAATATAGCCTCTATATATTCAACGTAACATGATTCCTGCTTGCTTTTGTGGGAATCACCAGCTGCGTCAGCAGTTTATGTGCAACTTTTATATTGAAGGATGTAGGTGTCATGTTCCTTCAAAGGAGTGACAGGCATAAGAATAGCCTCTACCAAGGCTGTGGACAACCCTAAAATCATATCTACATGTCTATCATGGTCCCCTTTTTTAAACAAACGATTACATGAATCGAACCACTCATTGCTCATAATTGTGTATTACTATTAGTTCATGGTCGTTTGTTTCATTTTCGAAATTATATATCATTATATTCATATTTTAAATAGAATTGCTTTAATTTTTATTATTAGTAATAAACGACTGAGTATATTATCAAATAGTCCTTTTAAATTCATTATAAATGCATATTATTGGAATGGTTGCTTGGAAATAAAATTATTCACAGGGTTCAAAGCAGGGAGAGACATGCATCAAATATTCATATGGGGGCAGGGTAGGCGAGGTAGAGGCAAACATAGAAGAACTTCATGCAAGACTCATCTCATAGAGAGTCGGATGTCTGCTGCAACTAATTTCGAGACTGACATCAGACCTGTCAACCAATAGAAACATCAATAATTATTTTATAAAAAAATCAAAATAAATAAACAAAAATCTAACTATATGAAAACATTACACAGTGAAAAACTGATTTAAATACAGTGAAAATGTATACATGATTATTGTTAACACAAGTTAAAAGGCATCTAAAGTTAAGAGATTGGGTGGATTAAACCTTAAGAGTCATTCATTTGAGAAAGAAGCCCTTAAATTCTATACCTATAACTTACTGTTGAGTATCCATTCAAAAGAGGGTATAAAAATACTAGTACTTATAGTTGAACAACTAATAAAAGAGGGTATTATACTATCTGTAACTTATATTGAAAATTAATAAAAATATGTTTAGGATGATTAAGTCCATAAACTCTAAAAATAAATAAGATTTGTAAACATATTTGTTTATAGGTACACATAAAATTAATATTAGGCTTAAATTAACTTGAAGGGACACTATATAAATATTTTGAGTAAATAAGATTTATAGTATTTTACATATACAAATCATATGCCTTGAATATTTTCAAGGGACAAATTATTTATAAGATAAAAAAAAAAAATAGAAACAGAGTATATATTATCCAAAGACAAATGCATACACAGGTAAAGGAAAATGGATCATGTCTTAATTTAGCCTATAAATCCTTGTATCGAAATAGAGAAGGTGCTTAAGATAGAATTTGCAGATGTAAATATTTGTCCCTTACGACCTCCCTAATATTATCATTTTATTTAAGAATTCACCATCGAATGTTACAAGCTTGTAGGCCTTAGTTCTAAACTAATCAAATATTAAGAACGAGGAAAGGATACAAAGAGAAAATTAACATAGATAATCTATTATTCATTGTCAATAAAAAATAGAGCAATCACTTCATATAAACAAGAAGACAAAATCTGTAGGCTTCAATGTCATGTATTTAGAGTAAGTGTCATTCCTCATGGCATCGCTATCTCGCAACAAATATATAGTGTCTTATTACAAGCCAAAGAAAAATCATATGAAAATAATAATCCAACCATTGACCCCAGTTCAAAATATACCAGAGTATATATACAATGTTTTGTTTATAAATAATTTCTCGAGAAGGCCGAAATAACTATAAAATAATTACATTGCAAAGTATAAGAGAAACGTAACATGGCTTTATAAGTTTGATCCATTCATGGGGTTGTAACACTCGAATAACAAAGCAATGCTAATTTAAATCAAGAAGAGAGTATTTTGTTTCGAACAACTAAGATAAATAACTCTGAAAAAACTCAATATAATATATCTCAATGTTTACATAGGGAAACCCCTATCGCAAACCCCCCTCCCCAAATGGGCTTGAAAATATCAAGATTTTTATAAAAAAAGTCTTCCAGAAGAGGAAAAGCATATAATTGTCTTTTTATCTTTTCATTGAGTTGTTATGATTACTTAAGGAATAAATTACAGTCATGTGCTTAGAGTAAACTTCCATTACAACTGTCTTCCAAATCATAAGCGTAAATTAGTTTTATTGAATGCCTAATAAGTTTATGGACTACCTTCTTAATTTGAATTTGAATGTATTTTTTTATGTTATTGTGTTATTGAGTCTCTTTATTATTGTATCAAGGGTAAATTTGAAAGTAATTTTTTTTAATGTTATTATGTTATTATCTTTATTATTGTATCGAGAGTAGCGAGGTGCTCTACAATCCAATAAAGGGGAGATGTTATCATGTAACATACATTCACAATGAACACAAAAATTAAATAAATTTAATGGGCAACATATGTCCCCTCAATTTTAAATTTTAATCAAAATCTAAAATAAAATTTACACAATAGCTAAAAAAATTAAAATGAACATAATTCATCTAAAACTTAGATTTATGAAGCATTGAGAGGAATCAAATTTCTTTGGTATAATTTTTTTTCTTTATGTGTAAAAACTTTAAGATAAAAAAATATACAACTTAAGAAATTTGGTCCCTCTCGATACTTGATAAATTCAAATTTTAGATGGATCTATGTTGGTACTAGTAAAACAATATTAGGTCTTGACCACGAGCTACATGATGAGAGGGAGCATAGGGACCATTTCTCCTTCATTCTCAAGGAGGTAATACAAACTTTCAATTTTTCCTTATCACTAATTCCATATGATACATTTTTATGTGTAATTTTCATTTTTTATGTGATTAAAAGAAATTCTAGATTTATCTTAACATGAGTTTTATTATCTCAACTAGAATTGTTTCCAAGGCACCATAGATCTATGGTTCAATTGGATGAACTTTAGGAAGGATCCATAAAAAAGAATTTAGTAATGGCTTGATATAGCATTGTTTTTTAAGTAGAATTCCTTCTAGTTTGATTGTAATGGAGGTCATTGATGCATTTAGTTAGCACAACCACTTTCTTACACCACTAAGTAATCAAGTTCTAAATCTTGGGAGCCTTAAAAAGGTGTATTGTTAGGAACCCGTGTCAACCCTTCTCTTTACTATGTTAGTATATTGTTGTTGGACGCATATGCTTTGTAAGTCGTCCCGTAGTATTTGTTGATCCATAGTTTATATTAGCCCATAGTATTGACCCATAGTACTGGACGCATATGCTTTTTAAGTCGTCCCGTAGTATTATATGTCCCATGGTTTTGACTCATAGTATTGGGCATAGACTTAATATATAAGTGTGTGTTGAGGTCATTGAAGGCACCGTGAAGTTAATTGTATTGAGCTTGCTCAAAGGAGGTTGCCCCCTCGAAGTGGCCCGTGATCAATATAAAAGTGATTTTGAGTTCTATTATTTCTGATATCTCGTGTATTTGCATTAATTAATTATTGCAGGTTCTTCACATCTGGTATTAGAGCACTTTCTTGGGCTCATTGGGTGGAATTTTTGCCAATTTTTTTTCGCATCTATTGAAAGTTCGAATCTGGGGATAACCCCTATCCGCTTAACTATGGGAAGTACTTGGGAATAAGCCCTAAAACTCATTGTGAGGAGTACCATAGGAAACCCAAAGTAGTTGGCCCATTGATAGGACCTACTAGAGAAAAGGGCAACGACCCCTACCTGATTGACTAGTTCCCACTCGTGAGGTAAACCAAGAGCTGTCGTTTGTGGCAAAGTGGTTATCAGTTTTACCTGAGCCATGGAGTGAGGGGTACTGCCCCAATACGCAAGCCGTCAGACAGCATTGGTGGCCGAGTGAATCCCCTGAACCGATAGGAAGCCGCACATACCTGGGGTCCATATCTATTTTAAGCTGAACTGTTGCCGATCACTTCTGCTCCAGATCCAGCCATTTCGGATCTAGTTTGAAAGTTGTTCCAAATCCAGTCGCCATTTCAGATCCAGACGTTTTTAATCCCTTCCACGCCGTTGCAGATCCATCTGTTGCGGATCCCTTCCGTGCCACTATTGCCAATCCATTTCTGAAAAAATAAAAATTTTATTTTTCGGCCATATCTCCCTTGTTTCAACTATGTTTTCCCTAAAACTTCACTGACATCCCTGCAATCCCATTCTTAAAATTCTATTTTTCGGCCATATATCCCTTGTTTCAACTCTGTTTTCCCTGAAACTTCACTGACATCCCTGCAATCCCATTCTTCATATTTCATTCCTGAAGATCCTATCCCAAATTCCACTTCCCAAGACCATAAATCCCACATTTTTCTATTTTTAGGGTTTTCCATAACTCCTATTTTCACCCAAACGTCTTCAAATTTTGCCACCGTGTTGTTTTCCTAATTCTGCTTCTTTGTCCCTCTCTACCAAATTTTCTCATTCTTTCACCCCGCTTCTGAAATCCCCATTTTTTGCTTCCCTGTCCATCAGAAAGTGTCCAAAACCTAGTCAAACCCCAATTACCCATCCGAGTTTTTCCCAAATCCAAATCTTCCTTTACTAAATAAGATTTTGTTTGTGTTTTTCTATCCATTTCCCCGAAAAAAAAACAAAAAACAAAACAAAACAAAACAAAACAAAACAAAACAAACAAAACAAAAAAAAACAAAACAAAACAAACAAAACAAAACAAAACAAAACAAAACAAAAAAACAAAACAAAAAACAAAAAACAAAACAAAAACAAAAACAAAAAAAAACTCTTGGTTGTGGTTGTCACTCGCGCAGGAGCAAAAACCATGAAGGAAGCACTTGCAGCCATCCAAACCAAACTCCAAGATCTGGATGAAAAATTTCTCAGCCTCCATCTTCAGCATTCAGCCATGAACAATAACCGACAACCAAAATATTTTGCAGCCACCGAGTTCTCTTCTTCCAGCAATTTTCGTGGGCCAAAGCTTGATTTTCCTCGCTTCAATGGTACTGATCCGACTGGATGGATATACCGAGCAGAACAATATTTCAGTCTGCATAATACTTTTGATGTCCAGAAAGTTCCACTTGCATCCTTTCATTTGGAACAAGAATCCCTTCAATGGTACCGTTGGTACATCAAAGCTCATCCCGATCCAAACTGGACAGATTTTTTCCAACTCCTTTTTCCACGATTTGGTCCTAGTGCTTTTGATGACTTCACAGGAGCACTCACTAAACTTCACCAAATTGGCACAGTGAGAGAGTATCAGACATAATTTGAGAAACTAGCTAATCACTTAGAAGGATTGTCCGATGATTTCTACCGGAGTTGTTTTATCAGTGGTCTCAAGGATGAAATCTGCTCAGAAGTCAAAATGTTCTGTCCCAACACAATGATGGAATTCCTAGAGTTGGCTAAGTTGGCAGAGGACAAGATCGCAGCTCAACAACGCTCAAAACCCACCTTTGTTCCCTTCAGAAATAGGGGTTCCCAATGACCTCCCATCACGCCTGCTCCTCAACCAACTCCTATCAAGCATTTGTCTGAAACAGAGATGCAGGCACACCAAGAAAAAGGGCTTTGTTATAATTGTGATGAGAAATTCACTCGGATACATAGATGTGTTCAAAAAAATCTCTATCTCTTAGATGTGGATTCTTCGCCTGCCTTAGAACTTGAAGAAGAAGCTCCAGATATAGTAGATGATCAGGATGACATTCAACACCCACTTGTTGACACCCCATCTCAGGACGACCCACCCGAGATCTCTCTCCATGCTGTAACTGGCGTCACCACCCCACAAACAATGCGAGTCAGGGGATACTTCAAGAAGCTCCCTCTTACCATACTCATTGATTCTGGTAGCACTCATAACTTCATTGACCCTTAGATTTCCAAACAGGCTAATTGTTTTGTCCATCCTTGCTCCAACTTTGAAGTCATGGTTGCCAATGGGGGCACCTTACCTTGCAAGGGGAAGTGTCACAATGTCCGTATCTCTATGGAAGATTATAATGTTAAATTTTCAGAATTTACTTCAATCTGATCTAGGATCTTAACTGAGAGAACAACATGTACATCAAAACTACAGCATATCAATCATGGACACAATAATGCAAGCACACAAGAGACACAGAGTTTACTTGGGGAAAACCATAAAGGTGAAAAACCCCAATAACTTCCTCAAAGATAGATAGAGCAATGATACAACCAGAATACAAGAGATAGTTTTCTCCTAGAAGCAGAGCCTCCTCCTCCACAAGTGCGCCACACTCTCTATTTATACACTAACTTGACTTGACCTTTACTCAACTAGGTCGGCCTCAAATTAACCACTTAACATAATGCTGACTGGGCCGATCCTCACTAGGGTGGTCTAATAACCCTATGACCCACATGGCCGACCCCCAATAGGGTGGTCTAATAACCCTTTGACCCACATTACTTATACAAGGCCGACCCCAACAAGGTGGTCTAATAAGCCATCAAGTATAAGTTACGACACTTATAATATAAATGACGACACTTCCGTATAGAGGAATAATAACATCTCTATAGGAATACAACCACTTCCGTATAGAGGAATAATAACATCTCTATAGGAATAATATACATATATGTGAAATACATTCCGAAGTTACATATACATCAACACTCCCTCTTAACTAGGAAGGTATTTCTCGACACAGGTCTTCTAGCACAAGTCATCTTCTCTGGATCATCGTCACTGGATAATCGTCATTGAGTCATCATCATCGTCACTGCTGCTGCTATCTCAATCAATCTATGAATCTACTCGTCATAGGAAGTTCTACAAAGCCAGTCCTTTTTCATATTGGATGTAGGCCCACCACCTGCAGGTCTTCGTCATCACTGGCCATACTGTGGAATACTCAGGACTTATTACGTGCGTCACAAAACCTTAAAAGAGTCTCTTAACTAGCAAGAACCCTAAAGAGCATCTGAGGCCTTTTTCATCCTGTCCAGATCTCCAAGACTTATTACATGTGACCCCACCACAAAACCTCGAAAGAGAATCCCAGGACTGATTACGAGCACAAGGCTCAACCTATCGGATCTCCCAGGGCACAAATTACATGTGGTCACCACAAAACCTCGAAAGAGCATCCCAAGACTGATTACGAGCACAAGGCTCAACCTATCGGATCTCCCAGGGCACAAATTACATGTGGTCATGGAAAAACCTCGAAAGAGCATCCCAGTACTGATTATGAGCACACGGATCAACCTATCGGATCTCCCAGGGCACAAATTACATGCCATAGGACAAAACCTCGAAAGAGCATCTTCCAGATATCCCAGGGCACAAATTACATGCCATAGGCAAAACCTCGAAATACTATCTATAGATATCCCAGGGCAAAAATTATATGTCCTCCCAAGCAAAACCTTGAAAGAGAATTTGCCAGATATCCCAGGGTATAAATTACATGCCATAGGAAAAACCTCGAAAGACTATCTGCAAATCTCCCAGGGCACAAATTACATGCTTATCTACACAACCTGTTCCACGGCCATAGAGTATCAACCTGATACTCACCATACATCATCCTGATGTATACATGATCATCCTGATCATCATCACTGCAACATCCTGCTGCATGTCATCTGGAGCAACATCCTGAAGCTCGTCATCCATGATCATCTTGATCATACAATGCATCTACCTGATGCATACCAAGTATCTATTTGATACATATCATCATACATGGTCCACCTGATCATATAGTGTATCCACCTGATACAAATACAAATACATGATACATTTCAACATACATGATCTACCTGATCATACAATGTATCCACCTGATACATATACAGATACATGGTCCAAGCATCCAACATGATGCATATACAAAATACATACAAATGATCCAACCGATCATATCCAACATCCAACATGATGCGTACATACATTAAATGATCCAACTGATCATATCCAGCATCCAACATGATGCGTACATACATATAAATGATCCAACTGATCATATCCAACATCCAACATGATGCGTACATACATATACATATAAATGATCCAACTGATCATATCCAGCATCCAACATGATGCATATACAGAGCAGTAACTGGAGCATCATCCTGATGCTCATCATCCAACGTTTATATCCACAGCCATGTGAAGGATCCTCCTTCCAACATGCTTGGAATGGCTTTTGCAAATGTGTCCATCACTTCTTCCTCGAAGTGTCATCAATCTGAAGAACACCAAGACTCTCCCTGAAGTACTCAAACTTTACCCTGGCTAGTGGCTTCGTCAGCACATCTGCAATCTGCTCGTCCGTCACAATATACAGGAGCTTCACAGCTCCTCTCTGCACCATATCCCTGATATAGTGATATTTGATCTCTATGTGTTTCAACCTGTCATGAAACACTGGGTTCTCGGATAGCTTCACACAACTCTAGTTATCACAAAAGATACCAGTAGCATCCAACGAGAGATCAAATAACTCAGATAGTAGCTTCCGTAGCCATACTGCCTCACAACTAGCTGAACATGATGCAACATACTCTTCCTCAGTTGTACTTAGTGCTACGCAGGACTGCTTCCTGCTAAACTAAGAGATCACACCTGATCCCATACTGAAGCAGCACCCAGATGTGCTCTTCCTATCTGCAGCACTGCCAGCCCAATCTGAATCAACATAACCCTGCAGGTTAAACTTTTGATTCGCATCATACTTGAGCCCATAATCAATTGTACCCTTCAAGTACCTTAGAATATGCTTTACAGCTACCAGGTGAACACTCCTCGAATCCGTTAGGAACTGGCTCAATGTGTTCACCGCAAAGCAAATATCTGGTCTCGTGTTCGACAGGTACATCAAGGACCCAATCATCTGACGATACATAGTGATATCAACTGGCTCAGATGAAGCATCACACAGAAGCTTCAAGTTCGATGCCATAGGTGTGGCCATAGTCTTGCATTCCATCATCCCGAACCTCTTCAGGATCTCTACTGCATACTTCCCTTGTCCAAGGAAGATTCCATCTACACTCTGCCACACCTCCATGCCAAAAACAAATAGTGCATCATCCCCAAGTTCTTCATCTCGAACTCGACAGCAAGCTTCCGCTGCATGTCGGAAATCAATCTATCCTCACCTGTTATAAACAGGTCATCCACATACACTTCTTCTTCAACTACACCATTCAAGAAGGCTGTCTTGAAATCCATCTGGTGTATCTTTCACTTCATCACTACAGCCAGAGGAAGTACTGATCTAATGGAAGTGTATCTGGCTACAGGAGAAAAAGTCTCTATGCTACCACCTGCAGCATGCTTGATCTGTAGATCCTCTTGGAAGTCACTACAGACTCCCCTTCAGGTCTTGGGACTGCATCCCAAACATCTTCATGATCAACTGGTACTCCTTGATCATGGCATTCTTCCCAGATCCTGGGAACTTCAATGTCTTCAATATTTTCAATATATAACTTTGTTGTTGAACAAATGTTGTATTCCTTCTTTTGTAGGTGATGTTATACGATCTTTCCTACACAACAAGTTAAATTGCATGATTAGAAAACATCTCATAGTTTTCAGAACAAATTCTTACACATAAAGAAATATGTCATACATTCATGCAATTATCTTAGCCAATGCTTCAATACAACATTTATCCATATTCCGTAACTTTCTAGATGCCTTCCAATCTCTACCAGAACATTTTTAAGAGTGTGCACAACTCCTAACATGTCAATAAAGAGGTTTCATTCTAGATAAGTAGCAATGGAATGTTGTACAGTGCCATCGGCCACTTACCCATGTATATTAGTAGTATAATGTTCATCAATGCAACTATTCTAATATGCATAATACACAACCTAATTCTAGGAACATAAGAATATACATCATTGAATAAAATTATGTAAGAAATGACAATTCAAATACTTATCTTTGTTTGGTTGCTGGGTGGACTCCCTCTGAATATCTGCATCCTTGCAGAAACTACTGAAGTGTGCTTCTTTGCTTTCTTGCAGGAACAACTGGAGTGTGCTCCCTCTTGATCTTTGCTTCCTGGATTACCTGTCCTTGAACTTACATCCATCCTTAATCACTATGCATGCTTATTAGTATCATCATTATGTTATCCTTGAGGTCTGATACATAATCACACATTTATTAGTATAATCAAAACACAATAATCTTAAACATGTATATTCATGATCATTCACAGATACTAAACATTAGTATTCAAGGTTTCAGGGAAGTCTTCTTTTACACATGGATATTCTTATTTGATCCTAGGACTCTTCTGATTAGTTAAATCATCAATGCATAAACCCGTGATTACTCAAACCTACACCTTCATGATTCTTCTGGTTAGTCATATCATCAATTATGGTAAGAAACATAATATGCATACAGCCATGACTATCCAAACCTATGACTTCATGAATAATCATTATCAACAACACAACAGTATAAGATCCTAACACAAGGGGGATTCTAGCTTGATATAGGAAAAACATACATGGATTAGCATGCTAGCTAGTTATGTCTAACATACCCGCATAATGTCTTATCATTCTATTCAGTGACTTGTTCTAGTAACCTGCATGTCTCATAGGTTAACCATTGTAGGACCAAGTTATACATACCTCAAAAGTAGATCTTCTATGAGATCCATGACAATGGATGAATCTTTGTCTTCATGTCACCATGATCATATGTTCTTGAAGTAGAACATGATTTGTCTTTCTTGGTGTACCTTTTATGTTAGCTAACAACATAAACCTCATACAACATCACAATGCATTAGTACATTCATAAGTGTCAAGACCTTAATCAATGAATATCTTCTATTAAGGTGATATGAAAAGTCTAGTAATTAATCAAGATTGTACTGTAATGAAATGAAGACAAACATATGATAAACTTAACCATGAAACATACCTGTAAGCCATACCTGTTAAGATTGCTTGTAATCTTCTTATGGAAGGCCTTAGCCTCATCTCCCTCTGAGACAGGAGCTTCTTCACTTATGCAGGTGACCAATCCATCTTTTCTAGGATTAACCCAATCCACTTGATTTGCAAGAACTGGACCTGGAGCTGGATTAGGGTTTGTCAAAGAAACCCCAAAAATTCAAACTTTGAATTTCAAACTTCCGAAAGGATAGAAATATACGCCTTGATGAGCTGATCAAGTTGGTATATTCAGAATTTGAAAACTGCAAAGTTTCACCCCTCGAAATTGCCTTTTAGATTTTTGGATTCACTAGGAGGACCCTGAATTAGGGTTTGAGTTTCCCGGAGCTTCACCCAACCAAAAGATTTGATTCAAATCTCTAATCTTCGATTTTTTTGAGGAGCTTCTAGCCATGGTCACAGATTTCCAAAATTCCAATTTTTGCAGAAGCCCTAATTTTCCATCTTTCTTATCAAAGTCCCGAACTGGGGTTTGATCAAGCCCGGCCTTCTGCCCAACCAAAAAATCTGATCCTGGTCTCTAAATTTCGATTTTGATGAGTACCATCCAGCCATGGTCTCCGATTACAAAAATTCCAACTTTTTCCAAAGCCCTAAATTTCGGAAGCCATGAATGAAGGTGCTAAAAAATAATTATGTTTTGACATAAATATGTACCTGATTGTTTCTAGTGTAACTCCCAACTTTTCAATCCACAAGGTATGAAAAATTTTCCTGAGATAGCCCGACCTGTAATCTTTCCATCCTGATAGGTCTGACCTCAATTGGATTCTCTGAGAGAGAGTTATGCCAAGTGTCGCAATGTGACCTGTTTATGGGATAATATAGGAGAGCAAACGTGTATGGCGTGCCACGTGTCACTGGTTTAGCTTCAGATTCTCAAAAATTTTCTTGAGATAGTACAGTCTGTTTACTACGTGTCACTTTTTATGAAATCTCATTTGGAGCTTCCTAGCCCAAGTTATGACCTTTTTCCCAAGGTCGCCTGATTTTGACTCAGATCTGGAAGAGGCAGAAACCCTATATTGTACAGATCATAAATCACAAAGTACAACGAATTAGAGTTTTTCCTTTGGACACAAGGTACATGGGGATTTGATCTTCGACCTGTAAAAGTTTCAAATCCAAACACTTCGCCAAAACGGATTTATAGCGAAAGTTCTACGATGACTGGTTTTTGCTATATCAAGCCCTAGCATCGTAAGTGCAACAACTGTCATGCATGCCATATCATGCCTTCTTTCAGGCTAGCTCTGATACCATGTTAAATTTTCAGAATTTAATTCAATTTGATCTAGGATATTAACTGAGAGAACAACATGTACAGCAAATCTACAACATATCAATCATGGACACAATAATGAAAGCACACAAGAGACACAAAGTTTACTTGGGGAAAACCATAAAGGTGAAAAACCCCAATAAATTCCTCAGAGATAGATAGAACAATGATACAACCAAAATACAAGAGATAGTCTTCTCCTATTAGCAGAGCCTCCTCCTCCACAAGTGCGCCACTCTCCAAAGTGTGAGTGAGAGAATAGAATGTGTAAAATGAGAGAGACACACTCTCTATTTATACACTAGCTTGACTTGACCTTTACTCAACTAGGTCGGCCTCAACTTAACCACTTAACATAATGCTGACTGCGCCGACCCCCACTAGGGTGGTCTAATAACCCTTTGACCCACATGGCCGACCCCCAATAGGGTGGTCTAATAACCCTTTGACCCACATGAATTGTACAGGGCCGACCCCAACAAGGTGGTCTAATAACCCATCAAGTATAAGTTACGACACTTACAATATAAATGACGACACTTCCGTATAGAGGAATAATAACATCTCTATAGGAATACAACCACTTCCGTATAGAGGAATAATAACATCTCTATAGGAATAATATACATATATGTGAAATACATTCCGAAGTTACATATACATCAACATATAACCTGCGCTTTGACATGTTTTCCTTTTCCTTAGGCGGATGTGATGTGGTTTTGGGCGTTCAATGGTTACGCACACTTGGCCCCATCTTATGGGATTTTGCTAAAATTTGGATGCATTTTTCAGTCAATGGGGCACAACACAAATTAATGGGCTCACAACCAGGGTCTCTCTGCATCATCAGTTCACATCTCCTGGAAAACATCCTTAAGAAGAATTCACATGGTGTCATCGCTTAACTCCATTCCATTCAGATGCACCCATCAATGGTATCCACTACTTCCTTGGATAGATATGCAGGTGTCTTTGCTGAACCAATGAGCTTGCTGCCTTCAAGAGACCTTTCCAGTAAGAATTTAGTCGCATCTCCCTCTCAGCAGTAACTGATGGCTATTTTGCATGCAGTACACAAGTGGCAGCCATACCTATTAGGGAATTATTTCTGCATTAAGACTGATCTCCAGAGTCTGGAAAATTTTCTGGAACAATGGGTCTCCTACCCAACACACCTGAAATGGGTTATCCCTATGCGATCACTTACAATAAGGGTAAGGACAATATGGTGGCAGATGCTCCTTCTCGCACAATTGATGACCCAGTTTCTCTTACAACTATTTCTCTGCTTGTTCCAAATTGGTTGCAATATGTTCAATGGGGCTATCTCTTCTATGAAATCCATGCTTCTTCATCAGCAGGGCACTCTGGGTTCTTCAAAATGTATGACTGAGAAAAATGTAACTTCTTTTGGCAGGGACTGAAAATGACAATTCAACAGATGGTGGCTAACTGTGATACTTTCCAGGTCAACAAGGGTGAAACGACACTCATTTTGGGATTGCTCAAACCCTTGCCCATCCCTACACAGCTTTGGCCAACTATTTCTATGGATCTCTTAGCAGCGCTCTGGTGGTACAATACCACATCTCAAAAGACACCATATGAAGCATTCTATGGACATACACCGCCAGTTCTTCTTCCATACACCCTTAGCAACTCCCCACTTCAGGAAATTGACTCAGTTCTTCGAAACCGCGATCAGATTCTTCTCATTCTGCAGGACAATCTTCACATGACCAGAATTCGCTTGAAACAACAAGCCGATCAGCACCGTTCTGAGTGCATTTTCCACGCAGCTGATAGGGTTCTTCTTCATCTACAGCCTTCCAAGCAATCCTCCCTGACACTCCAAAGGCGTCAGTAGCCCAAAATGCAACCCGAGGATGCTACCGGGGAACCACTCCTTCAAATTCTGCAGCAATTTCTCCAACCAAAGCTTTGAGGACAAAGCTTTTTCTAAGGGAGAGGGGATGTTAGGAATCCGTGTCAACCCTTCTCTTTACTATGTTAGTATATTGTTGTTGGATGCATATGCTTTGTAATTCGTCCCGTAGTATTTGTTGATCCATAGTTTATATTAGCCCATAGTATTGACCCATAGTATTGGACGCATATGCTTTGTAAGTCGTCCCGTAGTATTATATGTCCCATGGTTTTGACTCATAGTATTGGGCATAGACTTAGTATATAAGTGTGTGTTGAGGTCATTGAAGGCACCGTGAAGTTAATTGTATTGAGCTTGCTCAAAGGAGGTTGCCCCCTCGAAGTGGCCTGTGATCAATATAAAAGTGATTCTGAGTTCTATTATTTCTGATACCTCGTGTATTTGCATTAATTAATTGTTGCAGGTTTTTCACATGTATGCCTCAAACTAGATATATCATGAACATTTTTCACCTTCAAAACTTAAGATGATTTGCTTGCATCATAAGTATATGGAATTTGGTCCCAAGACCTTGAGGGGAGTCTAGATGGATAATCTAGTGGGAAAATGCCATGCTAGAACTATATCCTTTCTTTGGGGCTATGGAAAATAGATTATAAACATCTAGAGTGGTTGCAACAAAGCATCATGTGATGAACTAGATGAAATCATGCAAGGCTCGCTATTGAACCCATATGAAGGCGGGGGAAGGGGTGGTTGGGAAGTGGGTATGGGATAGGGGGCGCATAGTGAAATTAAACCAACTGTTTCAAGTGGATGATGTTCGTCGAAGCTTAACTTAATGGAAAATATAAAAAATAATTAAATTAAAAAGAGTTTAACATTAATCAACTAATAACATTATTATTATTATTATTTTATTTATCTTTATTATTATTATTTTATTATTTTATTATTTTTTAAATTAAATATAATAATAAAATAAAATAATATTTAATAATTTTAAAATTTAAATTATTATTTACATTTTTTTATTTAAATAAAAAAACTAATGCCTTTGTTTTAAAACAATAATTTAATCTAATTTGAAATTTAAATTCAGACTTAATACCAATGAAATTTTTTTAATTTGAACTTAATACCAATTTCTATTTAGGAAATAGAAATCGAAAAAACATTTAAATCAATGAGACAGAGAGATTGCATGAGTCCAAAAGTTGGATAAATAACTTACATGTGCCAAGTTCCTCACAAGCTGTGGGTGTAGCAGGAAGGCCGATACCCTTGCTCTTGAATATACCTATGAACAAAACAAGTGCAAAGCATTGATGTGATAAACGATAAATGTAGTAAATAGAGAAATAAATACAGTTTCAGGGTATTGAAATGAAGGAGGTGGCCATTATACCCATGCCCGTGACCTACATGTTGTAAGACAACCCAGTTAGTGCAACGTATAAGAGGAAAACAATAAATAGAATTGGAAAATAAATAATATGTGTTGATTATTTGTACCTGTAGATGATGGCTATGGTTGGTATATTTCTAGATAACCCTATCCAAGCACACCCATAAGCATTTAACCCATGCATATGCCAAATCAAGGAGTACCAAAGTCGTTGTTTCCTGAAGAATAACTTTTTCTTTGTGCTAATAAGGCTTTATGTTCTTTGGAAGTGGACCTTAAAAATTGAATTTATGAATCTCAATACCAAATACATACCAATTTCCTTTGAGGCATGCCCATCAAAATTCTCCTCAAAGCAGGGTCAGGTTTAATGACTTCATATGGTAATCTCCCATGCACAAAACTAGAAATTAAGAAAAATACACAGGTATAAGATTTTTTTATAAAATGCCAATAAGGTATATGCAATTAGCTAGATGAATAGAATTGCATAGAAAGACAATTTAAGAATTAATGACGTAAAAATCAAATTGCAAATGATTATACATTATTTATATTTTTTAGAACTAAAATATTTAGTGTCGCTCATAGCAATGTATTTGGGTTCTCCTTTTTAGTTCCCACTGTAGAGAAAGGAAAAAGATGACACACATAATAGTTCATAGCACTAGAAAAAATGGTACATGTGATATTCATTTGCATCAACCTCATAGCCCAGTTTCTGCAATTTTAAATAACTACAATTAGTCACAATATGATACCTTTGTTCTTCTCTAAGTACACGGGACATAATGTGTCCATCCATACCAAGGAAGAAGTCAAAACACTTGATTCTGACATTGAGGGATCCTATGAAATAATTGAAATTACTAAATTACTGATGACACAAATTTATGTGTAGGTAATGGATTATTAATCTCTTTTGTCTTATAATTGCAATGTATGTAAGACTATTTACAACAAACACAACCAATACAAAAGGCCTAACCACTAATAACTGAAATGACTAAATTTTGACATTTTTGTATCATTAAAAATACTATGTTTTAATAATTGAAATCACTCAGATATAAGTTTTGATCAAACAATTGAATCTATTAGACTCTAAATTCTTATCAATCTCGAAGGAATCCCAACATAAAGAGATATCACTCTGGTAACAATAGATTGTTATAATGAAGGGCACAGAGCATGGCAATGCTAGACTATGCTATACCATAAAGATATGTCTTGCAATAGAAATGATCATGGAAATTTAATAGGCTATTTATTGATAATTTCATTCACTGTAATTAAGGAGGGTTCGAATCCAGAGACATTGTACAAACAAGTAAAATATACTGATAGACATCACTTACAATAGTTACCTTTATACGAGTAAAAATTAATGTAGAGCACCAAGATCAATGAAAGTGGTAACAGAAACATCTAGCATGAACCATTAAAAAGGAGACAAAAGATATCATGTGCATGACACCTCCTCTCTACGGGATAAAGTATTCCCAAGTTAGAAACATACACAAACTCCTAGGGCCAAGGGCCTTACCAAGTCAAAACCCCAGTGGATTCTCCCCCACCAAACAAAATCATGGTGGAAGTAAAAGTAAAAATGTAGAATAGGTAAAAACGTATGATCATCCTCCTCCAAACCTGCAGCTGGGTAAACGATGCTAATGCATTCAATTTCCATGTACATGATAAAACATGGCATTCAACGAAGAAAACATGTGTAACTATCACTAAATGTTGATATTTTTCATGGCAATGGAATAAAGGTTTACGACTACCATCCCACAGAAACAATATTTTTTTTAACCACAGATAGTGCGGAAAATTAAGGTCAACGACCCTGTAAATAAATTAAGCTTCAACATCTATACAATATATAATCCCTCATACAAATGCCCAGGAAAAAATGCCTCTGGGTACATTTTCCTATTGAATAAATTCAAAGATATCCATTCAAATAAAATTCCCAATAAGCTTGAAGAGCTCGTGGTTAACCATTTATAGAAATTGGGAATTAATGCCTACATGAACAGACGCCAAACATCTGTTTACACCCCAAATCATCAGAGCATTGAACATGTGTTAGATTTTTAAGTGCAATAACATTAAGGATCACTGAAAGATAAAAAAGCACAACATAGACAATAGAAAACAATAATTTATCCTGGGAAAACCCTCTCAGGGAAGAAAAACCAAGCAAAATTCTTCTATATAGATTTGTCAGAATGTACAATTGTATTCCTCGTGCAATAACCCAAAACAAGAAGACTTCAAAAGAAACTATTCACTTGATTCTATCTCTCCTACTCATGTGAAATCAATGAGTGAATGAGGTGAAAAAATGAGGGGGGCAATCTCCTCATTTATACTAATTAGTGACTTGACCTTTTTCCCCAACAAGGACGAATTGACTCTCCTAACAGGACCGACTTGTCTAGTTTACAATAAAATAATCTTTTTTGGATCTTTCTAGGCCGACCTAATAGTTAGGGTTTACATCAAATCTTTCAATGAATTTTACATGATCAATTACATCAATAATAATCCCCAAAGTAAGTACAATACAAATAATACAAATGATACAAATAAGAATATATTCTGAAGTTACATTCTTCGACACTCCCTCTTGACATGGAAGGTATTCTTCTGACATTGTCAACATCATCTTCCAGCTACTGCACTTCTTGTACTCTGACTATTGATATCTGACATCTCCCGAATCTATATATCATAAGAAGTTTCACATAGCCAACCTTTTTTCATGTTGGATGTGCCCAATGCCATCCCTTTTTCATGCTGGATGCAACTCTCCACAAAGCCAACTCTTTTTCATGCTGGATGTCGCCTAGAGCCAATCTAGGACTTCAAAATCCATGTTGGGATTTCCCCTTGGTGATACGACCAATCATACTGGGATCCACCCCTGGAGATACAACAAACCACACTGGTATCTACCCTTGGAGATACGACCAATCATACTGGGATCTCCCTTTGGTGATACCACCAGTCAAACATACACCTGCTTAATCCAGTCCAATAGAGAACCTAAATTTAACACTGGGATCTCCCTCGATGATACCACCAAACATGCTGGGATATACCCTTGGAGATACAACCAATAACTCATAGATACAACCAACCAACCTGGGATCATCTCGTACAATGACCAGTCCTTTTTCATACTGGGTGTACAACACTATAGTGCCAGTCCTTTTTCATACTGGATGTAGATATCCTGCAAAGCCAGTCCTTTTTCATACTGGATGCACACCACTACAGAGCCAGTCCTTTTTCATACTATATGTAGATATCCTATAGAGCCGGTCCTTTTTCGTACTAGATGCACACCACTACAGAGCCAGTCCTTTTTCATACTAGATGTAGATATCCTCCAGAGCTGGTCCTTTTTCATACCAGATGCAATTGTTCTGCAGATATGGTCCTTTTTCATACTAGATGCAATTGTCCTGTAGAGCTGGTCCTTTTTCATACCAAATGAAATTGTCCTCTTCCATAGCCCGAGCAAGCCATCCAGCGGGTTCAGCCTAGGAGCTCCATTACATTGCACACCGGAACTACCCACGTTACCTCACCATCAGTCCAGATACTCTCATAGCCTAGGAGACACCATTACGTCACATAACCTGTGAATACCTTATGCATCATCCAATCTCATCACTCCCTCTTGATCTGGACCACTCCAAGCTTGTCACTGAAGTACTCAAACTTCACTCTTGACAGAGGCTTGGTCAACACATCAACTATCTGCCCCTCTATTTCTATATACTAGAGCCTCATTGCTCCCTTTTGCACCATATCCTGGATATAGTGATACCTGATCTCGATGTGCTTCAAATTGTCATGAAAAACATGGTTCTCAAACAACTTCACACAACTCTGGTTGTCACAAAAGACACAAGTCACCTCTAACTCGAGATCAAAAAACCTTGCTAGCAAATTCCGAAGCCACACTGCCTCACATCTTGCCAAACAAGTTGTCATATACTCAAATTCAGTTGTACTGAGTGCCACACTCGTCTGCTTCCTACTGAACCATGAGATCATACCCGATCCTAAACTGAAGCAACACCCTGATGTGCTCTTTCTATCTGTGATACTCTTGACCCAATCTGCATCAACATAACATTGTAGGTTAATCCTCTGATTTGATGCATATCTGAGGCCATAATCAACTGTACTCCTTAGGTACCTCAACACATGATTTGTCATAACCAGATGAACTCATCTTATCTCTACCATATACTGACACAGAGTGTTCACAGCAAAGCATAAATATGGCATCATGTTCGTTAAGTACATCAACGAACCAATCATCTTCCTATAAACCATGGCATCCACCAGTTTTGAAGAAGTATCACTCAACAACTTCAGATTCAATGCCATAGGTGTGGCCATGGCCTTACAATCCATCATCCTGAATCTCTTCAGGATATCTATAACATATTTTCCTTGACTCAGGAAAAGTTCCTCTAGATTCTGCCACACCTCAAGACCTAATAAATAGTGCATCATACTTAGGTCTTTCATCTCAATATCTACGGCAAGCTTCCTCTTCGTTTATGCTATGAGCTTCTCATCACATGTAAAAAAAAATTCATCTACATATAACAGTAGAATCACATGATTTCCCTCTTCAACCTTGTAGTAAAGGTTGGAATTTGCTTTACTCTTCATCAGGAATCCATCTATCTTGTCGTATCATGTTCTGGGTACCTATCTCAAATTACACCACATATACTTCCTCTTCGTGAGGGGAGAAATCCGGTATCACTCTGAGCATATCCATAATATACCGAAAAAAACAACCTTTTCCACAAATAGAGTCTAAGTGATAATGTCTCTCAATTTGTGCTGTAGTCACTCCCTCTAAAGTGAAGCTTTCCTGCTCCCTTTGTAACTGAGCACTATCCTCCCTCTGCATCTTGTACTCTCTGCATCGGGACATTCTACACTGGAGTGATTGGTAGCCTTCTCTTATACTGATCTTCTATGTATCCATCTATGTCATCTCTCTAGGTCACTGTATACCAAGATCTTGAACTCTGTTGCAAGTTCTCTCTTGCACCCATCTATGAGATCCCGATCTTCAACCTTGTAGCAAAGGTTGATATCTCATCACTCTAGGTGATCCTCAAGCTCATGAAAGCCTTATGATCCTGTATAAATTCTTCTTCCATCTGTGCACATGTAGTTCTCTATAGAGAGTCCCGAATCATGGAGGTTGCTCGATATACACTTTTACTTCGATTACACTATCTATCTAGTGTAATATCCACCATTGAGGAAGTGTGTCTGGCCAATAGAGCAACGTCTCATCATAGTCAAATCCCTCTTTCTAAGAGAAATCTCGATTTGTACTTCTGTAGTATGCTTGATTTCATAAATCTTCTTGAATTCCATAGTTGAACCGTCGTCACTTTTTCTTTGGAACAAGTCTCATCATTATTCTCTTGTACGTGATGGTACACGATCTTTCCTAGAAGTTAAATTCAGTTGCATGATTAGAAACATTTCATAATTTTCAAAACAATTTTTTTCGCATAGGTCACATAGTCATGCAACTATCTTATCCAATGCTTCAACACAACATTCATCCATATCCCGCATTCATACGGTAATTTTCTAAATGCCTTCCATCTCTGTTGGAACATTATTAAGAGTGTGCACTACTCCCAACATGTCAACAAAGAGGTTTCATTCTAGATAAGTAGCAATGGAATTTTGTACAACACTATAGGTCACTTACCCATCACATGCATATTAGTAGTATATTTTTCATCAATGCAAACCATGCATAATACACTTCCTAAATATAGGAGCATAAATATGTACACAACTGAACAATATCATTTAATCAATTAGATATACAAGAAATGACAATTCAAATACTTATCTTTGTTTGTTTGGTAGGATCCCTCTTGATCCTTGTCTCCTTGCAGGAATTACTAGAGTCTCTGACGGTGTGCTCTACTTCCATCATCTGATTCTGAGGACTTGTGCCTTTCTTGCTTGTGATCGACAATGATGAGCAAGTCTTCTACACCATAGATCACATGGAACTATGTATTGGTACTGAATTTGTGTGTGCCTTCTTCTTCATCACCAATCACAACTGCATCCCTTCTTATCTAATGCTAAAATGGATAAGAGGTTATTCCATCTTCCTTGTTTGAATTCTTCTAGATCAAAATACATATTCCTCATCATTGGAGGAACTTCTTTAGCCTTCTTACTAGCTAGTTCATCATCCTCTGCAACATGAGCATGATGTCTTTTCTTGTTTCCTTTCTTCTTGGGACAATTCTTAGCAATGTGTCCCATCTCATCACAATGGTAGCATCTAAAACTTGAATAGTCTTTAGGAGGTCTTCTATCCTCGTGCGATTTCTTGGGATGATGATCTTCTTTCTTGCCTCTCTTGGAATGAGCTGTCAGAGCTTGATTATCTACATCTACGAACTTTTCTTCTCTGGCAGCAATCCTTGCTTCTTCTTGGTTGCAAGATTCCAAAAGTGCACTGAACAAGATAAGCTTCTTCCTGTAACATATCCATTGAATATATGAGTCCCGTGATCTTGGAAGACCATTTAGGGTAGTCATCACTAGTTTTGCATTTTCAACCTTGTCTCTAAGGGCACTTAATTGATATCTGATGTTGGAGACCCTTGTGAAGTAATATTGGATACTTTCATTGCTTTGCATCTTCACATCCTTGAGTTGAGTCCTCAAGGTCATCTTCCCATTGATGTTGGTTCCTTCAAACAATCTCTTCAGTGCATCAAACATTTCTTTCAGATTCTTCAGAGATGAGATGTGTGGGATCAAGTGATCCTTGATGGATTCAACTATGATCCTCTTAGCTTTTATTAGGTTCTTCTTGTGCTTTGATTTGGCCTCATATCCCTATGGCTCCACAACTACTTTTGTGGCATACTTGTCCAATTCATGCTCATCTAGGATGAGCATCACCCTATGCTTCCATGCTCGGAAGTTCTCTACCCCTTCAAGCTTATCCTCAAGCTTGGTATGATTTGTCATCTTGATAAACTTGCTAATGAGAATCTCAAATGGAAATAGAGAGAGTATAACTTACCAAATGAAATGCTCCAACCAAAATTTGATTTATGAGATATGGATGCAAGGTGACCTAGGGTTTGTTAGAGAAACCCTAATTTCTCAACTTCAGGATCTTGAGAAACTGATTGGAAGAAAAGATACACCTCCATAAGGCAAGATGAGAAAATGTACCTTTTATCTGATTCCGTGGACAGATCCTCCAAAAACTTGATGGCTTAGCTTTCCAAGCTGTAGTGGTGGACCCAAAAATGAAAATTATCTGATCTGAATTCTATCACCACGGAAATATGCGCCCTAGTAGGGCGAGTTGCCTTGAACCTCTTTTTCAACCAATTTGTGGAGAAAAACCTTCGGAAAGAGAAACCTTAGTTTTCACTTCCGGTAGTAGCAGTAGCTGCACAATGTTTTCTTTCAGGCCAACTCTGATACCATATTAGATTTTTAAGTGAAATAACATTAAGGATCACTGAAAGATAAACAAGCACATCATAGAAAATAGTACACAATAATTTATCCTGGGAAAACCCTCTCGGGGCTAGAAAAACCCAAAAAAATTCTTCTATATAGATTTGTGAGAATGTACAATAGTATTCCTCGTGCAATAATCCAAAACAAGAAGACTCCAAAAGCACCTATTCACTTGATTCTATCTCTCCTACCCATGTGAACTCAATGAGTGAATGAGGTGACCAAATGAGGAGGGCGAGATCCTCATTTATACTAATCAATGACTTGACATTTTTCCCCAATAGGGCCGACTTGACTCTCCTAATAGGGGTGTAACATGGTCGAATTGTCCAGTTTACAATAAAATAATCTTTTCTGGATCTTTCTAGGTCGACCTAACAGTTAGGGTTTACATTGACTCTTTCAATGACTTTTACATGATCAATTACATCAATAATAATTCCCAAAGGAAGTACAATACAAATAATACAAATGATACAAATAAGAATATCTTCTGAAGTTACATTCTTCAACAACATGTTCACAAGAAAAATGCTAAGTCAACAACTAAATAAATGGTTACCTCAACTAAAATGTCAAGAAAGAAATGCAACATTATAACAACATGAAGAAAATTGAAGGAGATATAAGTTTTACCGTGTAAGCTGTTAAGAGAGCATGCCGAGCTCTTTCACTTTGATCCAAGGGAAAGGAATTTTTAAACTCTATTCAAACACCTGAGTGAGACGGATAATAAGCCTATTAATAACCATATAGCATACTATCATAAATTGCCAAGGAATGATCGATAGTTACAAACATAAGAAAAGAGGTTACCTGGACGAGAATTTCTCAGTGCCATGAATTTTGTGTTCACATCTGACGCAAGAAAAAATTACAAGCATAAACCCTTTCATGCAACGCCATGACAAACCATCTAAACATGCAAGTGAAGCGACCAAAGTGAACTAGACTCAAGAAAAGGGACCTTTAGTGCTTGACTCTCATCTCGAAGCATCCCAACTACCAAGCTGTACAGTATGCTAAGTAGTGCATCCTTGTGTCTAAGCAGATTTACAAAAACACTGGCGTCTCTTATTTTAATGGAGGATCTTGGGGATAAAGTTGAAGTTGTACACACGTTCGAGGGATAAGGTTGACACTCAATAATGGCCATGCTTCCCTTAATACAGAGATGCAGAAGACATGCTCTCCATGTGGACTAATTTATGAGGCGCAATGAACCAGTTGCAATCATTTTCAACGTGGGAAATGCATCCAGGGAATTGACACTACTGCAAAGAATGACCTCAACCCGCCGCTGGGGGGTGGGAAAAAACCGCGAGGCTGGAATCATCTTTTGTATATCAACATCTTGAGTACAATTTCAAACCATCCAATTATAAAAAATAACATTGATTATATTAGACTGCTAGTCTAATTAAAAAAAAAAAACAAATTCAGGATAAAGTTTTAAATTTTTTTAACACTAGGTCACTTTTAAATGTATAAAGTTTCAAAATTCATAAATATATCTTTGATAACAACAATATCATCATCAACAACAACAATACCATGTTTGTTAGAAGTCTATTATTAAATTTCAACTTATGATGTGTAGGTTAAACATTTATGTTTTAAAAGTACTTTTCAATTTGTTTTTAGTTCACTTTTAATAATGAAATAATAATATTTTTTAAATTACATTTCAATCTTATAAACATTTTTCATGGTTTTTAATCTATTCAAATTATCAAAATTTTAACTTTCACAAAATTTTAATCTATTCAAATTAGCAAAAAATTATGTTTTAAAGGTATTTTTCAATTTGTTTTTATTAATTCATTTTTAATATTGAAATAATAATAATTTTAAAATTACATTTCATCTTATAAACTTTTTTAATGGTTTTTAATCTATTCAAGTGATCAAATTTTTAACTTTTTAATGGTTTTTAATTTATTCAAGTGATCAAAATTTTAACTTTTTTTTTTCGCGAAAAAAAGCATAGTATTGTTATTCATCAAGTGAATCAAATAGTACATGAGATGCAGTTACAAGTGACCATTTCCAAAAAAACAGATTTTCCAAATATTACAATGATCTCCAAAAAAACCAATGCTATACTCCCCAGACATCAAAAAACCACAAATATCCCCACTAATATCTTAATGAAGCAAGAACAGAGATCTAGAGTCACAGAGTGTGCCTTCACAGAATTCTTCCCAAAAAAGGAGACCCTCTTCTCCATCTAAAGCCTGCTTTGAGAGCTGATCCGCCTGTGAATTGAACTCACGATATATATGCTGCAAAGAAAATTTGCCAAAAGACTGCAATTTAGCTTGAATCTTGTTGCACCAACTTGAAAGATTTAAAACCTTCAACCCATATTCACCTCTAGCCCACTTAATGGTAACTCGGGAGTCACCATATATGTCAACTTGTGGCAAGCCAAATAAACATGCCACCCAAATAACACACCATAGAGCTAGGAGTTCAGCTCTCATATTGTTACCAAAACCACACTTGAGACGCAAATTAAAGAAATGATCAGCATTGAGAAAAATAACTCCCCTAGCCCCACAATTTCCAGAATTGGCCGCTCCATCAAACATGAGGATAGGATCATTATAGGACAATGTGAAATGACCAATGCAACGCTTCACCGGAAATTTAGCTACAATCTCATACTTCAGAAAATGCCCCAGCACAAAATTATAAGCACTATCCACAATTGACACCTGATCATCAAAAAGACATTTGTTTCTTACCAACCAAATAGTCCAGCAAATGAAAACCAACAAAGTAGAGTATGATTTGCACTTTTTAATCCAAGAATGAAGACCAGCTTCAACACTGCCTCCTCCCTAAATCTCAGTAATACCAAAATGTTGATAAAATCTCTTCCACAAAGCCTAAACAAATATACAATCAATAAATAAATGGGAAGATGATTCAACATTATGCTTGTAGATGATGCATATATTTGGTCCAATCCAACCCATCCGTGTGAGATTTTCCCAAGTTTGAGTTTGTCAGAAAGCATGTACCAAAGAAAACATTTCACTTTCAATTTTAACTTTGACAACATTTTAAAGGATTTTTTATTTTATTTTATTTTGAGAGATGTATCCTTGGACACCTGTCTTTGTAAATCAACATTGTTTAAAAGTTTTTGAAAACGACGCAAAGAATGGTTGGAATACTCTATCCACTTAAAATATAAATTAAAAGCAAGTTAATTTTGTAGAAATAAGTTTTTAAGAATATTGTAACAAGAAACCTTAACTTTAGCTATTATTAACAAAAAATAATTATTTCTAAAGAATCTATGACATCAAATTTTTTGAAAATAAATAAATCAAAATAAAATATTATTTAACTAAATATATAAAAAAAAATTTCCACATAATTTATTTATTAACTTACTTTTCATTTAAATCACTATATAAAAAATAAATAATATAATAAATAAAAAACATATGAGAACATTTCTAAAGTCGGTAGGAAAGGTGAGAGAGTTGACATTTTAAGAAGCATCCTTTAGTGCATTGAGATTATTTATTTTTCGATTATTTAGGTGGAGCGTGGAGGTGGCTGCCGATACCCATGGCTGAATCATGAGAGATGGACCCATTATGACCAAGGTTTTTACTTTAAAAATGAAGCCATGTTAAAATATTTAAATTTATTATGATACAATTTTTATTTTTGTAATATTTAATATTAAAACTTATGACTTCATTTTTAATATGAAGCCATGTTAAAATATTTAAATTTATTATGATACAATTTTTATTTTTGTAATATTTAATATTAAAACTTATGACTTCATTTTTAATATAAAATTAAAATGAATAAATTTAATTATTTATTAAATCACTTTAGATAAAATTGTATAATAAAATATTTATATAATTATATAAATTATATATTATTAAAAATATTAATAATTATTATTTATCAACATTATTTATTTGAAATTAAACTTAATAGAATGATTACTTGTGGTACACGGATAAATCTACAGATTAATGAAGATCATCATTTTAGATAGTGGATAAATTGTGAGCTTGGTTTTAATATTAAAGTTGAATTAATGTTTATGTGGTGTTTACTCAAATTTGTATAGGTATTGCTTTTTTAATAGGTTTTTGGAAACTCCATGGCCATTGTTAATTGGGCAAAATAGTTATACATTTTATAGGTCTTCTCTATGGATTGAGGGTTAATGTCTTTATGGATTCTTTCGTGGTTATGGCTCTCCAAAATTGTTAAGGTATTCTTTTTATTGAAGAATATTTGGAAGATTGTTTGATTTATAAAGATTTAGCTTTATTGAACTAATGTAGATTGTCAGATTTCTCTTATGATGAATGTATTTTTGCGGTTTTATAGTGTCTTTTGAGATAAACTTCTATATGACAAATTGATAGAAAAATGATATGCTTGTCTTTGTTTTTTTTTATAACTCCTTATTTTTGTGAGATATTAAAAAACTTTAAATGTATATATATATATTCTTTGATTCACATAAATAACAACAAATATGTTTTTTATATTTGAAAATACTTAACAAAATATTCCATAAATTAATAAATATTCAAGATACAAATATATTATTGTAATAATAATAATTTTGTAAAAGATATCTAGATATAAATATCTTACTATCTTACCCCTCTTACCTACCTTTAAGTGATATAAACCTATCACATTTTAAAGAAACTAATTTTATACAGGTTTCCAAACTATCTTTCAAACCTTTATAAAAAATATCTACCTAAACTTATATATATATATATATATATATATATATATAATTAATTTTAAATATACCTTGTCATGAGGCTACACATACATGCATTATTTACTGCAAGGCATATTTATTTCAATACATGCTTTTTATATTTGAAAATACTTAACAAAATATTCCATAAATTAATAAATATTCAAGATACAAATATATTATTGTAATAATAATAATTTTGTAAAAGATATCTAGGTATAAATATCTTACTATCTTACCCCTCTTACCTACCTTTAAGTGATATAAACCTATCACATTTTAAAGAAACTAACTTTATACAGGTTTCCAAACTACCTTTCAAACTTTTATAAAAAATATCTACCTAAACTTATATATATATATATATATATATATATATAATTAATTTTAAATATATTTGTCATGAGGCTACACATACATGCATTATTTACGGCAAGGCATATTTATTTCAATACATGGATTGGGGTTGCATGCTTTTAATTGTATTTATGAGTCCTGTGGTCTTGATTTCACAATGATGAATATTTATAGTTGTTTCTATCAAATTGATAGTGGAGATTGATAGCATAAATTCCTTACAAGTATTAAAAGTCAAATGTGAGTTACTTGATTTAATAATGTTGATTAATGAATAACCATTACTATTATAAATATTGGTCAGGTTACTGCAATTCTGCCATAAATTACTTTAATTCTGTCATGTGCTTACTTCTTTTTTATGTTTTAATTGTTTTTCCTAAACCACTTCTTTTTAATTTTTTGAATATTTTTTCAGTAGGAAAATGGAAAAAATATTTTTTTAATATAAGGATCGCGGCTGTGCTAGTCAAATAAGAATCTATCTGATATTTCGAGAAAATGAAAATTTTCGATATCGTTGTGAAGAAATCATATCATACGCCCCATTTTATTCCTCAAATTACAAGTTGGCTAAGTTGTCGACGACGAGACGACTGGTAGGTATGCAGGTAGAACTAGGGATCACACACAACTGGGGAAAAGCTATTCCCAAAATAAATTCATACCATATCTTCACAGCACCAAGCCAAGGAACGGTCTGGGATTGCACAGGGTAAATATCATTCTTTCTTCTGTTTTATCAGACCAGTGATTCAGGTTGGCCGAGTTTGCAGATCGATGGAATTCGAAGGTATGCATATAGTGAAATCTCTATGTTTTTGCCGTTACATTTCTTTCCTAATAATTATTCTGAGGATGAATTTCGGGCTTCTGAAGGGGATCAGAGCTTGCGAGAGGAGCTGCTGTTGCGCATCGATGAGGAGGACGCGGGGGATTCGGCCGGTAATGGCGATCTTCATCCGAAGATGAGAGTGCGAGATCTGCGGAAGATGTCGGAGGAGGGGAAGAGCCTTCTGTCCGGAGTATCGGTCGACATTTGGAAGGGCACGGTGGTGGGTGTAATAGGGCCCAGCGGGAGCGGCAAGTCGACATTCCTGAGGGCGTTGAATAGGCTCTGGGAACCGTCTGCCGACTCTGTGTTCCTCGACTACCAAGACATTACCAAGCTCGACGTCTTGGCTCTCCGACGCCGTGTCGGCATGCTCTTCCAAACGCCTGCGCTCTTCGAAGGTCTGTAATTAATGAATTCAGATTCATGAGTAATACCTGGTGGTTACTATACAGGGAATATTTTATTGTTAGTCAAATACTTTAGAAACTCAAAATCGTACTTGTGATTGCCATTTTGTGATTGCCAATTCTGTGATTGACAGGAAGCGTGGCAGATAACATAAGGTATGGTCCGGCGCTCCGGAAGGAGAAATTGTCAGACGAGGAGGTGGCTAAGTATCTGCGCTTGGCGGACTTGGACTCCTCCCTCGCTTCCAGATCTGTCAGCGGTCTCTCCGTAGGGCAGGCGCAGCGGGTGGCCTTGGCCAGGACTCTTGCCAACGAGCCCGAGGTTGGTTTACCTGTTTCTGGGAATTAGGGATATCTTTTTTCAGACGATGGAGTTTTTGGGTCCGTTTTTGACCTAAATTTGGTTATGGTTGTTGTGAGAAACAGGTGCTGCTGCTAGATGAGCCGACGAGCGCTCTGGATCCCATCTCGACGCAGCACATCGAGGAGTCAATCGGGAAGTTGAAAAGGAGCAAGGGACTGACTATTATCATGGTCTCCCACAGCGTCAAACAGATTCAGAGAATTGCAGACGTCGTCTTTCTGTTGGTCGACGGGCAGATTGTGGAGACTCTGAAACCCGATCAGCTCTCCAATGCCAGCCATCCCATGGCTCGCTTGTTCCTTGAATTGAGCTCCTAAATTTCAATATTTAGAAACAATATTAACGTGATTTCGTTTCATTGGAGTTTTATTATTGAAAGGATTCCCTCGATGTATTCCTTCGTCCTCTGTTGTTTTCCTATCCATCAGTATTATCTTTTCCAACTTTTCTTTTTCCCTGGCTTTTTCAACCTGTACTATGGTCAATATTTCTGCTTTGGAATCATTTTCAGAAGTTTGGGAATGTATATTGTTGCTGGCTTTTGGATTTGAAAGGATGGTACTTTTCCGGACGTGATTAAACCGTTTAATAAGCCCCACCGTGTACAGTAATGTTAAAGGCGAGCAGTTTGATATATTTCCATGATACAATATCTGAGTCAACTGTTATTTACCATGTAATTTTTGTTAAAATCGTAATTTGGAGTGTTTAGATTTTAAACTATTTGGATAGTTTTAAAACTGCGCAATTAATCTTGAATAATCAATCTCAATTGCTGAAATTACAAAAATATAAAAATAACAATTTCCAGCCAAATTTTTATCAAAAAAATTTAAATTTAAGATTTTGGAATGAATTTTAACTTCCAACTGATGAAATTCTTATGGTGAAGAATTTTAACATAAAATTAGATTGATTATGAAATCTAAATAGATAAACACATTTTTCTAAAATATATATTAAAAATATAAATATTTGAAAAAAAAAATATTAATTAAAATAATAATAATTTTTTTAAAATAATTAAAAACAAATTAAATATATAATTATTAATTGTTTATTTATATTATTATTTTTAATTATTATATTTTATCAAATATTTAAAAATAAACTTAACTATATTGATTTATATAAATTATTAAAAAATTAAACATGATATTTTAATAACTATTCATCGAAGCAAAGATATCATTCCCAAAATGTTCAAACAAACAAAATGATTGACCATTCCAATTTTCGCTCATAGTTACATTTTCATCAAGTTTTTAATTACTAATTTCTTTATAGAGGAACGTAATTGAATGACAATAACGTTTTTCATTTTCCATTGTAATTTCATTAATTTATATATGTTAACTTTTAATTGTATTAATAAAGCAACTTCACATTATCAAAGTTTTTATTATATTATTAATCAATGTAGATCATGTTCACATATGATGTTGTGATGTTGCTTACAAGAATTTAAGTTTATAAATAACATAATGTTGTTTCACTACAAGAATTTAAGTTTATAAATAACATAATGTTGTTTCACATAGATGTTGAAACTTATCAAAAATAAAAAAAAATTAATAAATTCATATCAATTAATAAAATAAAATCAAAATCAAAATCGATATAAATCCATCTTAAATTCGGATTTATTAATAAAAAATTTACATCTCAAGAAAGTAGATCCTTTGGATACTTAATAGACCAAAGTATCACATAGATTTATACTTGTTAAAACACAAATAACAACAACAACAAAAAAATTAACAATATATTCGCCAATTAAATATAACAAAAGATAACATGTAGACATATAGTTTTCTTACACTAAGAGATAATCATCATTTATCCAATTAAATTAAAGAAAAAATCAATTATCTAAATAATATATTAAATTTAAATATAAATTTAATTACCAAAATCAATCTACTCGTGATCTCCATTTACAACATGTCCTTCATATCAAGCGAATGGCCAATTGAGCTACACCGGAATAATGTATTAAATTAATATATATTAAAAAGAAAAATTATTTATATTATCTAATAACATATAAAAAATCACAAATCCAAAGAGGTGGGTATGTACACATCTTTATTACAAACAAGGGGTCGAATACACCAAAAAATCACAAATCCAAAGAAGTAGAGTAGGTACATATCCATCTTACAAACAAAGGATCTTTTACACCAATTTGATGTATGGCATGACTATTATTGTTGTTGTTATAATATATATCCATTAAACACAATAAATTTTACTTGATATATAAAAATTAGTAAAACTAATATTTATATTTTTGTCTGTATAAGTTATATATATATCTTAGTACCTTTTTACAAATCCATAAACTACTTACTAATTTATTTCATGCATTGCTTATTAACTCCTCATTAACATTTTAATTAAAATGTAAGGTGGTTCTATATATTATAGATCTTCTTGTATTAGCAAAATACTTTATTTTATTAATATAAATCAGTTTATCTATGTATATTAAATTGTATTTTTTGTTATTATAAATTTGTATATTTACAACATTTGTGAAACAAAATTATTGAAAAACTCAATACAATTAGTTACAAATTGACCAAGAATTGTTGAAAAATTCAACATGAATAATTGTGGACTTCACATAATTTTGAAAAATTCAATACAATTAGTTACAAATTGACCAAGAACGGTAAAAAATATTCAACATGAATAAAGATTTGTAGAAACAAAATTAAAAACTGTAGAATAAATGAGAGATCTGCCTCGTCTGCCCAAATATTTGCGGAGTCCGAGTAAAAGCCACTGTAAAGAATGTGGAGCCCTTGACAACGAATGGTCAAATGTGAAAAAAAATGATTTGTTCCAAGCGATGCCATTATGACCTCGTAACGCGATTAATAACTTATCTTCACAGCGTGGATAAATATCACATTCAAAGGACAGCACATTGTTCCCTTAATGGCATCATGTGGCCATTCAAGTTATAAAAAGTGGTGTCAAAAAGTCCCCAAAGTAAAAGTATGGGGATCAAACAAGTCTGAGGTTCTTTTCATGGGTGTCATTGGTCGAGGATATTCATGGTCATGGTTATCGTCATGGTTATGGTATTTTTCATGTCCAATTTATTAATGAAGTGATAAGAAAATAATAATATCAGCATAGATTTATTTTAAACTTGGATCTATTAGAGATCCAATTTCTTGAGGTGTATTTTTTTATAATTTAAACTCAAGAAATTTGATCTCTCTTGATTGATAGATCCGAGTTTAAGTTTCAAGTTTTATTTTATAGATGAACATGATTTTTTTAATTACTTTTCATAATTTTTTATTTTATGAGACAACATAGGCTTTTTTTAATAGACATGGTTTTGTAGTTGTGATTTGAGTTTAAAAAAATGTTGCATTTTTTGTAACCAACATTCTAAATTTGTGTTATAAGAAGTTAACAAACTCAATATAGTTTCATTGTTAAAATTAGTTAATTTAACGAGCATAAATGAATATAAAATGAAGATTGATTATGGACAATGAAGTAGAAGTGATGCAATATTTGTTACATCAAGGATATATTAATACTAAGTTTTTAATGTTGAAGACAACGAAGACAAAGACGAAGATACAATTATGTACATGATTTATACACAAGGTTTTGTTCTTATATGGTGTGTTGCTTTAGTTTGTAACCTATGAAGGTATAAAGGTAACCCATCTTGGGAAGAATTGAGTTTGCTCGTTGTATAAGAAAGTCTCATGTTGTTAGATCGTTATCATTACATGGTGAGTTGTTATGCCACCGTGTTGAATTGATATAGACAAACCTTGTGTCTAGAGTATTGACCTAGAGAACTGACGAGCACTGTGGTTGGTTACCTAGGCATCTCAGTAGAAGGCAGTATGTCCATAGGGTTGTTAGTTGATCACTCTATGTACCAATGTTTAGCCCAAAGGTGTGGTTGATTCCCATTTGTTACAAATATTACAAGTCTAGAATTGTGATGGGTGTAAATTCACATTTCTAGGGAGAATTAGAGTGCGTTCAAGCGAAAGTTATGCATGGAAAGGAGAATTTGTAAATGGGATTATATTTTGCACATATGATTAGTACCAAGGAGTGATGCTAACCTTGGTGATGTTGTAATGCATTTGAAATGCCTATTGTACATGAGTTGAAATTGGACATATGTTTTTTTGAATAGTATGAGGTGCATGATAGATTGTACCCAACACCTTAGAGTCTTGGTCCAAGTTTAGAAGGCCTAATCATAGGCAAGTTGTTATCCCCAAGTTTCTTTCAACCCTGTTCTTTTCACATGTTTGTTCTAGTGCCATAGCGCATGACCATGAAGTCAACTGAACTGAATCTCTCTCATGCATAGAGACTATGTGCTATCAAGTTGTGGAATTAGCCACTAGATAGGTACATGGGTGGTTAGGTGTGACTGTATGCTAACTTGATATTGAATCGGAGTAGATGACTCTTTGACACAAGGGAGGAGGGTGAGTTAATATTAGAGTATTCATATGTTCGGAGTATAACATGTTGTTGAACCATGTAGGTGAAAACATTTCCTAGAGACCCAGTGGGTACAATAGTAAGCAACCCATCGTGTATTACGATAGAAGGATTTATTTTTATATGAACATCAGACAATCAACTTTTACAAGTACACAAGGAAGAAGAAGAAGGTCCAAGGATGATGCCCATAATGAAGAAAGCTCAAATGAGTATCCATATCATTCTAGTTAGTGGTCACCCAAAACTAGAAGTTATGTTGAAAGGATCATGGTAATCCAGAACCCAGTTTGTAATATGTATGGTTTGTGGTCATCCAAAACCACTTGTAATGGTTAAGGGTAATTCAAAACCTATGGTATGTTGTAATGGTTTAGGGTAAACTGAAACCCAAGATGTTGTAATAGTTAAAGGTAAACCACAAAACCCCCATATGATTGAGTATGTGTTAAGGGGGAGAGATTAAAATGTAGTAGCAATTACAACACTAAGCAAAGTAAATCCACCTATGATGAAAGGTGAAGAGAAGAAGCTTGAGAGAAGCATCGCTAAAAAATAAAGAAGAGAGTATTTATCCATGAAGATGTATATCGCAAGAAAAGACCGATAAGAACCAATCCATGCAAATATAATGCCAACAATCGAAGAAATACCAAAAATGAAAATTGGATGAGCTGAAGTTGATGCAACAAGCAAGCAACAAAAACAAGCAAGCACAAGTGAGGAGCACACTCAATGCATAAAAAGACAATGAAGATTATTAACAACCAATGAAGACACCCAAGCATACGAAGATAGAATATGTAGAAGATGTCAAATGAAGACAGATGATGAAGCAAGTTCAAAGATGAGGAAGACCATAGTTGCAAGCAACAAGTATTTGTTATATGTGATTAGGGTTTGTTTCGTAATACAATTTATTCAATGTTTACTCCTTTGAATATTCAATATATGCTTTTAAATTCTACTTATTTATTGTCATTAAAGTTAGAATTATTGTATTTTTTTTTGGGAAATTGCATTTTAAATATGAGAATTATTATTTTAAATAAAAATATTTATAGCTTTTTTATATTAAAAGATTTATAACATTTTTTAGATATTTAATATATGTTATCAAAAAATTTTGGTTTAATGTTATTCAAGACTATATCTATCTAAAAAAACATAAATTATTTACAAATTATTCATTATCTTTTAACTATTAAACAGAAATAACATTAGCTATTATATTTAATTTTATATTAAAATAAAATCAAAATAGAGATAAGAACCATATTAATTTTTTTCTTTTTCTCAATAAATAAATAAATAAATTATATATATATATAATATCAAAATATATATTTACATCACCAATACTCAAAGTTTGGCACTATGCCACTGTTAACACTTTTACATAACCGATTGAGTTATTTAACACTCTGACATAACGGATTGAGTTCTTTTAAACGTATGTGGTTAAAGGAAATAAAAAATGAACAAATTTAATTATAACTTTTTGTTTGTCCAATACATCCTAAATCATTGTAATTTTTTTTTTTATCTTCCTTTATAAAAACTAAGAAGGTTATCGAACTAAAATCATTGTAATTTTTTTTTAATTATAAACTTGATTGGAAATAAATAATTAAATAACATATATAATTTGAAAGTATAAAGTATAAGTAATTTTTTTATCATATGCTATATATTTTTTTTTATTTGAAAAGTTACTTACTTTTATAATATACTTAAAAAATCTAAAACTAGCAATTGCCCAAGAAAGTGCAAAGAAACGTTGAAAGGAAAAAAATGGGAAGTAAAGTAGATTTGATGAAGTGAAAAATATATTAGTGTTATTCTTATGATGATGATGTTCCATCCAATGTCACACTACTTAATAACTCTTTGATTATGTTTGGGACTAGATCCACCATGTTTGTTGTATCATGGATTCTCAATGATGTATGTGTAATTTTTTTTGGGATGGTTTAAACATATGAGTGCTTTGGTAAATGGTCCATCCAATTTTGAACTTTCAATTTGTACTTGTGAACACCCAATTGCTCTACCTTCACTCCTTGTTTTCCATCAAGGAGGTTATGTAGTCCACACCTTTCAATTTCATCAAGCCTTGTTGGGAGTTTATGATCTATGTTTCTATTTTAGCAAGTATGCCATTCCTCTTTAAATGAAAGTGGTAGAAAAGTATGGACAATATCTCAATTAAAAAGAAAAGACAACTCAGCTATGTGAATTGCATGACCTTTAACAATGATTTAAATTTATGGATATAGACATACTTAGTTGAAAATGTATTTGTACATTGAATGAATTTGAGCTATATTGAACATATAGTTGAAATAAATATATGTATATCTCACCTTAGATGTATTTCAAAAAATAAAATATTCCATAACTGAGTACAAGGATTTTAAGTGTTACATAATCTTCTTGATTTCTCTAATTCTTTTGGTAAATCCCTTCAAGGATATCCATAATATTCTAATAAAAATTATGAGGGAATTTGCTTGTCAATTCTCCCCTAGATATGGGCCTCATTAGAGCATTGATTTTGCAGAAGAATATCATTGTTGAAGGTTTTCCCTTTCCAATGATCCATCCGCCCTAATAATTCTTGTGATGGAATTGTAAGATCCCTTTCATTGCATGTATTACAAAATACATACATGGTTGGACTTGTAGTCTCCTTAGAGCGCCATTGAATTATAGATTTCTACCAATATAAAATTAATTTATTGTAGATGAAGGAAAGCTTCTATGATTTATGGAGTTTTCTATCTATAGGATATCATCATTGCATCTAGAATCCTTGTTGGAAACAACCAAATAGTGTGAAAACAATCAAATTGTAGTAGAGTAAATATTGAATAGAAAAAAAAAACCTTTTTAAAATGTACTTATATTATGAGTTTAAAAGACCTAGCGATATTAAACCATAATGCTTGAACAAAGATCCATTGATGAAATGGGCATCCATCATTCCCTCATATGTTATATCAACCAAAGCATTGAGTGGGATCAACCATCTTGAACTTTCTAGTCATTGTCTTTCAAAACCCTATCCTCTCATTTAGAAATATTCCAATATTCCATGGTGATTATACTTTGTAGTGGTGTCTAATATTGCCACTATTAGCAAATCCATGATATAAAGCCTAAAGCTACTACAACAAACGACTAAAGGTAGTGACTAGATTATGAATGAGGTTCAAAGAAAGGTCCATGGGGTTATGATGGACAATAACATGCAACAATGATACAACTATCGAGGCACATATTTGTGTCCTTATAGTTGTGTGTACTTATAGTGAAGGATCATTGCTTTTCTTCCTTTAGCCATTTCTGGATTTGGTGAGGCCATGTATTTGGTGAGACAATACAAGCTAGTGGCATTATATTGAAGATATGAGATGTAATTATTTAAAATTCAGGTATGGCTTCTCTTGAAACCCCATTGGTTTGTGTGTGATTAAGTAGTGTGTTATGATGTTGAAATAGTGGTAACTCACAACAAAATCTTTGTTGGACATAGATAATAGGCATAAAATAAAAAGACATGTAACTTGGGGTGGTGCATTTGAGTTAGGTCCTATTGCATGTCTTTGTAATCTTTAATCCTTTGATCCATTTGTATTTATTTATATTATTGCTAAATTGAATTGAATATTATACAATAATAAGTTGGATTATTACAAATGATTTTATATTCTTCAAGAGTTGCATATGACCCTATACTCTATGAACAACTCACAAAGGATTCAAAATAAATAAAAGTTGTGTATTTCCTTTTCAATTTATAAAACATTGTAAAAACAAATTATATTTACAAAAATAATGAAAAAATTGAACATTATAATTTTTTTTTGAATTTTAATATATTTTAAATACATCACATCAATTTTTTTAATCCAATTAAAAAATAATAGTTCAATAAAATTCTTAACTTTTAAAAAATATCTTAAAAGCAATGTTTTGAAAAATATAATAAATTGAAAGAAATCTATTTATAAAAATGGAAAAATAATCTTCTCCACAAAAAGAGGTTAATAACTTTCAAAAGAAATTCATACACTATTGCATAGCCTCGTTCAACCCCACCCCACCCTACCATGGGGGGTGGGTTTGAGTTGTTGAGAGTTGTAAATAGAAACATGAGGTCTCGGGATCAAATCCCTAGGCTAACTTCCTTTTACTTAAATGAACCTCATTGAATGTCCTTATTAAGTTGGTGAATCATTTTTTTTATGCGACTTCATAGGTGACTTCTAATGTTTATACATTTAATCCATGTTACATGTATAATAAAAACAATGCAAGTTAAGTAATTTATGTTTATAGTGTAGATTGAGAGATAGATTACTAGGTACACAAACTTTGTTTTGGGCTAACCAACTCCTCAATGAAGAGTATCATTGATGGTTCATATCACTTGTATATGACTATTTGACATTGGTAAAATTCAAGCATTAGGTCTACAGAGTCCATTAGTAAATTAAAGAAAGCAAACATAAGTTATATATTTATGTACAAATAACTTTCTTAACATATGTAAAACGGAAAATATGTGCTTTCTTTACATGGAGCAATAAATGTTTCAATATTCAACAAGTATTATAGAACCTTGGGAAAGGTATGATCACGAGTATGATATATGAATTTAACGAGTTACATCATAAAAAAGAATAGTTTGTGAACATATTATCTGTCTTTCAATTTTAATATAATACAATATTAAAAAAATATTAAACTACTAATATTAAATATATTATTGAATATGGCCTTAGTTGAATTCTCACTCAATTGAAATATATTTCTATTATCACTTAAATTTGGCTATGTTGTGCATAATCTTTGGCAACCTATAGCATGATGAGGGGCCTCTTCATTATGTTATTTATGTTTATATAGACAATATAAACAATTTAAAATTTAAAAACATGTTTTTTTATTCCTATTGAAGTTAGCTCGTTTTGTAAAGCTAAATGTGGGTTTATGTTTGTTTTCCATACTTATATATTAATTTTTTAGCTAATTTTTGTTAGTCATCTATCTTCTATCATTAAAAATGCACACCACATTTAACTCATAATTTAAGGTAGAAATTAAATATAACAACTATACTAAATTTTTAGATATTTATAATGTGTGATCTCCACACACACACACACACACACATATATATTCCAAAAATGCATTCCATCTTAAACTTATTATTTCAAGATAAAAATTAGATATAATACCTATACTAAATTTGAAGACATTTATAATATGTGATCTCTATTGTGTGTATATCTTATGCCAAATTAAATGATCATAGACAACTGAATTAAGGGAGAGCATTAATGAAATTGGGCAGGGAAAGGGTGGAGGAGGATCAAGAAGTTAAGGGTGGAGCTAAATGTGGGGGGTCATTGCAATTTAACTATTATATTCTCAAATACCTTTCTCAAGGACCTTTGCAAAAGCAATCCTCTACCTAGAACTATGATTTTATTTATTTATTAATGAGAATGTAGAGAAGAAAGCATGCATCGAATTGGGTTATTGATCTTGAAAACCAGACAATAGATCACGCATACATTAAGTCTAATGAATAAGTGTCCTGAATTGGACGATTGAGCTTACTGCAATCGTTGGATTTTGTAAGGGTTTAGGGACAATAGGTTGCAACAGTTTTATTTCATAATATATACCAGTCTCAACCCACTATTGTGGTCCTAGGGGAAATTTTAATCCATAGGTTGTGGAAATTTATAATGAGCTTATGAAGGAAGGGGAAGACAATGGATCTATATTTGTCAACCCACTATTGTGGTCCTAGGGGAAAGTTTAATCCATAGGTTGTGGAAATTTATAATGAGCTTATGAAGGAAGGGGAGGCCTCTGAGATTGTTTTTCTTTCTAGGTGATGAAGAGGAGAGAGACTTTGAAGAGTATTAACATGTATTCCATAGCTCTAGCGGTTATCTACTCGTCTAAGCTCTATCCTGACATGCTCATGGCCCCAAAAAAGACTTTAACCGTGGCTTCTAAACAAATGTCTACATTTATGAAAGGATGTATCATAAAGAGTATACTTGAGAAGAATTATAATGAGTTGTTATAGGAAGGTATACTATCTAATGACACACTATTTCACATTTTACTAACATAACACAAACACAAATTGGTAAATCTCAAGGCATTTAAGTATGAGCTAGATTTGCTTTGACATAGATATGCCATTAGAAATTAAAACTTAATCCACTTGTATGAAATAATAAATACATACACACATGCACTTTTGCGTTTACATAGAATCCAGGCTTCCCCTAAAGGCATATTTATTTTGTCAACAAAGACGTTATCTTTGCAAACAAAACCAAACTTATAAGATAATTCATTTCAATAAAGATTTTTTTTAATAATTTGTTCTTATTGATAATTTTTAGAGATATGTGAAAATAAATAAAGGCATTCTATTATATTTTGTATTTAAATTGTTGAATAATGAAACTGAAATGTGAATCTATCTGTGAATCCAATCGATATAATATATCAACCATTTGAATCTATATTGCATTAAACATTTATTTTGATCCATTTAAACATGTAAGTTGATTTTTTTTAAGACATATTATTGCCTTGCTTTATCAATAAAATTCATTCTAAGAACAAATTAACCATGATTAACAAGATTTTGACATCAAAATATATGTAGAAAACAATGAGAATCCATTACATAAATTGTGAAATAAAAAGGCCTTGTAAAACAACTAACTCAATTAGCTGCACTTGATGCTCAATCCTATGTCGTTGGAACTGTTTAGTGTCATGGGAAACCTACTTTTGCATATAATACACATGTTGATTCAATGACTAGAACCAACCCAGCACTTGTATCTTTAAAAAAGAAATATATGACTTATCTATAATAAAATTAGCTGCACTTGATGCTCAATCCTATGTCGTTGGAACTGTTTAGTCTCATGGGAAACCTACTTTGGCATATAATACACATGTTGATTCAATGACTAGAACCAACCCAACACTTGTATCTTTAGAAAAGAAATATATTAATTACTTATTTATAATAAAATTGGTCTTTGTGAAGTTATAAAAAATGTGTAATGGTTTTTCAAGTTATAAAAATGTGTAATAATACATTACACTAAACTCTAAGTTGAGAACATATATTGAATGTTAATCTTCTTAATGGAAATGACATTCTAATTAAATATTAAAACCAAACCATATGTTCTAAATGGAATTCATTAATCTTTTTTAATAATGATGAGATTTTAAATTATAAATAAAAATTGACTCTATAATTAATATGACCATAACTATATTAAATTAAATATATTTTTTTAAATATTATAAGATGTGGATTCATACCATATATCACTTAATGGTAATGAGATTACTAATTTAATATTAAAACAATATGTTCTAAATAAAATTGAATCTACAATAAATATGACCATAATTTTATTATAAAATAAAATAAAAAATTTAAATATTATATATTTAGATCCATACCACTATATGATTTTTTTTCAGTATACAAACAAAATCAATTCAAATCATATAATGTACTACCCAAAACTAAAACTAACATGACACATTATAACTCTCATATATTAAATGCCCATTATTATGAATAAAAGAACATTAAATACAAACCTCTCTCAACTTTGAATAATTTGAAGTGTTAGATTATTTTTCTCCTCTAGTGTAAGCAAGACACGAAGTTGAAGATCCTTCCACCCATAATCGAACACCTCACCTCCTACTGGTGGCAGAACCATTAAGAAGCAATTCAAACAAAATTTAAGAGACATGCTTGGGTATTTCTCGCTAATTGACCAAGAGGAATCTCCACGAAGGTTTCTCGACGGTCATCTTCATTATACTTTTGTGCACGAAGTTTGAATAACTATTCATGGCAATGAGGATTCATAGTAAGTGTGATTGGGAATTACCTAAATCTTCCATTAAAGATGGTGAGGTACTGGACTTCAAAGCGTGACAAGAATGTCTAGGTCCAACATCCATTTACTTGTAAGTCCTGTTGGAACCCAACCCAGGCCATGATCAGAGGAGCGAGTTGAACTGAACCCGTGAAGCGAATTTTGAAGCTGAAGCAGCATTAATCACAGGGACCATATCAACAAATAGAAGGGGTTAGAATCCGATCCAATGAGTGATGAACTGTGAGCAGTAAGATTACATATTGTGATTACAGGAATATTAATCACTTGAGATGGAAAACATGAGACATGTTTTTTGGGTTGTGTTGTGGAATTAGAACCCAGAAACATCATATTAAATGAAAATATGAGGTGAAAAGGGATAATAAAATTTAACTCCCACTCACATCACAATTCTCTTACAAATAAGAATACAATCATCTAGTTGTTTGTCCTAAAGGCATGCGTTCAAATACAAGTGTTGGCTCATAGGAACATGGGCTTATTTTTGTGGTGAAAAGTCTAAGAAAGTTAACTCCCACTCGCATCACAATTCTCTGACAAATAAAAGACTAAAGGGATTTTCGATGATCCAATACTTTGTACTGGAGAATAATGAAGCAAATAAGGCTAAGACACCTTGGAAATTGTATCTTGTTACACTCCTGTAGATAATTTTGAATGCCTTCGTTTGGTCATTTTGGTATTTGTTGAAAACAGGTTGTAGCAAATTCTCTTCCTAGATTTGGTGCATATTGGGTCTTGTTACACTCCTGTAGATAATTTTGAATGCCTTCGTTTGGTAATTTTGGTATTTGTTGAAAACAGGTTGTAGCAAATTCTCTTCCTAGATTTGGTGCATATTGGGTGTCAAGAGTAAGCTTCTGAGAAATAAATATTGTGGAAGCTCGTCACTTAAATGGCATTCTGATCAAATCTATGAAAATATGTTTTTAAGATTGAAACATTTGAATTAATTATAGCTGAAGGATGTGGTTAAACAGTAAACCACAATGCCTTCAATAAGATATCAAGTCTATATGAATCCCCCGTAAGTTGACTTGTTAAAGAGTAAACCACAATGCTTTCGTTCAAATATCAATTTCAAAGAAGCATGCATGTAATGTTCCTCACTGTAAAAACAATGTATTAATTTTTCTTCTCTGAAATTTACTTACGAAGGAACTATTTCACTACTCTACCTCTACTGCATTTCCGTATATAGGTCTTCTTAAACATTAACAAAAAGTGATAGGTGTTTACACAAATTCCAGACAAATCAGGGGTGTCATTGAAAATTGAAATATGGTTTGTATATTTCCTATTTGAACATTGGATCCTAAACAACTTGCCTTACATTTAATTTCCTACTTGGAAAATATTTATTTCTTAGTTACAGCTACTAAACAACCCTTCCATAAATCAAGCAACCTTCAAACCAGAGAAGTAAAACTTACTTGGTCCATGCAAAATCTATGATCATTTGTTCCATTTGCAATCAAACAAAATTTGAATGAATAAGCTTAGCACTATGGGCTTCCAAATCCATTATGGAAAGATTCATGTTCATCCTGGCAGCAATCTATATAAGGATGGGAGAACAAAAAATGGCTTATAGTAATGCCATAGCATAAGTTGAAATTTCAACTAGTATATTTGGCATTATAGTAATGCCATAGCACATGTTGAAATTTCAACTAATATATTTGGCATCATAATTCAAGGCTTCTCCTCCATCTAATCACTGTTGTCTGCAATTTTTCCAGACCCTTCTCCACTTATCTTCCCAAAAGATCCCCTGGATGACATTCCTTTCTTACTTCAACATAGCTTTTATATAATACTCATATTAACAAGCCAAGCCTTTCTTCAAAATAAAGTGAACAAATGGGTTTTACTGTTGTTGAGACTTATAGAGTAAAATATTTAAAGTATTCCAACATCAAGGTTGAAACTTGAGTATCACCAATCCTCGTCATATCAAATTTTATTTAATTTGAATATTACTCTTAAACAAATAAATCTTAGAGATAACTACACATTCAAAAAAATATGTATATATATGATAATTAAACATATTTCATGAATCATTCTATATATAAATGTACTTAACTATGTTGTGCAGTCATTATAATGTACACACTTAAATAAATTTATTAAATACACCTCTATACATTATTTCTATGCTAACAACCTCTTCAAGAATACATATTTCAACATTTTTAATCTCTAGTTGAAGGCATGGAAAGTACATATTTAGTGTCACTCTCCCTCTCTGGGCATGGGGCATAGTCAATGACACTTTCCCTCTTTGGGAAAAAGATAACATAAACCTAAAAAATGAAAGTTTCCTTCAGAAATACACATGCTCATCTACATAAAGTATGGAGGTCAAAGGAATATTTCCAAATCCCCGTACTCCAGAATAACCATTGGTGGCATTAGACATAAATGTACACCAATATTCAATCTGAGCATAAATCTAATTCTACAAACCATATTTAAATGGATAATAGTCCTATACAGTAACCATCCTACAAACCATATTTAAATGGACATTGACATTTTGGCATTCTAACAAACAACACATAATGTCAGACCCTTTTGGGTTTAGAAGTCCAACTAACTACATCGGGTGTGTATGACAACTCTCAGGTGCAACTTTTTTTTGGAAGATTTTCTTTGAATTTCTAATTTATGCATTGGAAATCTATTCAAAAACATATTTGACAAAATAAAACTCCCATATTTTACAGTGGCTCTCCAACTATATTATAAGGCTATGTAATTCCTTGCATTATGAGCATAATAGAAGCACAAATAAAGGCTCACAATCCAGTAGAAGCATACTTTAAGATTTGATTATTGGCTTATATAATCACATTTATCCAGAGATATACGTCAAAGCATAAAGCATGCTTGGACATAGGTAGTCACTGTTACTCGATGCATGAAGTCCCTATCACCTATTTGGCTAGTCAAATGAAATCACCATGCTATAGAAGACTTGACAAGGAGCAGTTGTAATGTAACATTTTGGAGCTCTTGCTATAATTTAAAAAAAAATCATTGCACCAAATGGTACAAGCTTCCATCTATTGTTTTCCACAAACAAATCATATACGCATTCTTGAAATCATAAAAACATTCGGAATCCTTTCACTCAATGGGATGATCTAATGTTAATTTCTTCTACTTCGAATGATCCCTGCAACGTAGGATGTCCTTGAAGTGATAAGAGTACTTGGAATCCCTCAACAATCTTGCAAGGTAATGTTGCAATCTTTACACATCGAGGCTCTTTATGTTTCTAACTTTTTAAGCACATGGACACTTAAACTTTTTGATTGTCTTGGCTTGTTGGTATTTGACTTTGACAAATCAATGTCGGTGCTACGCTCTTTTGGAGGGATAACCACTAATTGTGTTATGATACTACAACATAAAGGGCAAGTTGGAGGAGGAGAATATGTTGTGGTAGTATTAGGTTTATTGTTTTCATATGGGATGCGTCTTCCAAGTAAAACACGTTAATTCGTAGTCTATGGAAATTTCTGGATTGGTAAATTATTTTTCATTTTTCTCACCTATTGCAATAATCCTATCTATAAAAAAACTAAAGATATAGTAAATTCTTAGTGTAAAGAGAGGTAATGAGGTAAATACTGAGAGAGGGTTAAACAAGTTCTCACCCAGATGCATCTCACTGAAGGCGGTAAGCCCCCAAGCGAACAATTCTCACATGGAATCCAAGAAGCCTCCTCGAGCAACAAGGTGCAAATGCGTGCTTCCTGGATATCTATAAGGAAAAAGCATACAAACATTTGTGGATTTGATTAAATCTTGGTGTGGAGAAGGCATATTTCCTAGACAAATAAGGAATTAGACAAAATTTCCTTTCAAATTCAGATAGAGCACATGTTGTTCAGGAAAGATCCATTTGGGACATTTTTAAAAAAAGAGGTTCAATTTTCACGAAAGAAGATGTTATTAACATAAAGAGTGATATCTCATATGTGACAACTATAGTTTCACTGCCATAAAATAACTAACTACAACTGCAAATTGGGGGACTTAGTCTCTCACCCATGAGCTCCAATGGTTGCACAAACTAAAGCTCCATTTAAATAGCAATCAGGACAACACTTGCATGTCTCATTCGGGCTGCAAGATGTAATGATGTGCCTCCAACCCCATCCGTCAAGTTTACAAACCGAGAAAATACTCTGCATATTCAACTCAAAGTCCCATCTCCATTTCAGAAAAATACAGTCAACCTGCAAAATATGATAAAAACATAAAGTAGAACCATCATAGGCACATAATCCACTAGAAGATCAAGGCATCGGATTCAAATTATTGGATGAGGATCGAGAAATTCGTAGAAAACAAAAGACGAGGGCTACTTGAATACGCATGAGAGGGCTTGGGAAGGGGGTTTCAAAAAACGGAACTCCTCAAAACGTCTGGAAATTGCCGTTAAAAAATCTTCTTGAGCTTTGATTTGACCATCAAAGGTTAATTCGATGCTTTGTTCATCCTGGGACCTGGATGAATCTTTGGTGTTCAACAGATTCATTTTTATAAGAGTTGGCATTATCCGACTCAAAGTACATTTTTTTTATATCTAAATAATTTTTAGTGTCGTTGCTTATCGCTCAAAAATACGAGCCTAAAACCTGTCAAAAGCTTCAAATTGGATGTCATCCAAAGCAGAGCATGACAACCAAAGCTGGCCTTCAACGACCATATAAACAAAATTTGTGAGGTCATACTTGTGTCAGGCTCTAGGTCTAGCTTTGGGTGTCAAAGACTTCGAAAAATGCCTTCGGAGCGCTTCCACCGCTTCCATCATCTTACCGCCATAGACAAATCTTGCAAGTTGGCGCTTGTAAATGAAACTTGTGAAACACGACAAAAGAACTGCACCGAGAACTGTGCCCACAACAAAAATCAACATCACACCAAGCACGTGGAAACATTTGGAAAATACACGTGGAAGCATGTTATTTGACAGATAGACGAGGAATCGTCTACAATGGCATGAAACATTTTCTCCCAGAATAAACGCCTTCAGCGTAATTAATATTTTAAACATTTATTTTTAAAAAAATACAAAATATATATAATTTAATTTTACAATAAACATTAAAAAAAATTAACATTTTGAACATTCATTTTTTTAAAATAGAAAATATACACCATCTTTTTCATATAGATGTTTATTTTTTCTCGAACATTGAATCCATAAAATCATACAAATTTATCTAACATTTTTAAACCTACAAAGTCAAAATATTAGATAATATGGTTGATATATTTACCTATCATAAAATATGTTAGTAGAAGTAATTGCAAAACTAATTATATCAACTTCTTAATTTACAAAATATTGAACTTGACTTTAAACAATAATTTCTTAAATTAATTACTTTTTAGAATGTAGAAAGGAAACTTAAAAAGTTAATGAAAAGTATCCTTTACACCAAATAAATATATAAAATAAGGAAAAGGCAACGATAATAATTATATCAACTTCTTGTTGTAATGTTACAAAATATTGAACTTGACTTTAAACAAGAATTTCTTAAATTAATTACTTTTTAGAATGTAGAAAGGAAACTAATGAAAAGTATCCTTTACACCAAATAAATATATAAAACAAGAGTTATGAGTAGCTTAGTCTCTACCATTTGAATTGGCAAATTGAAACAACTCGATAAGAATTGGCAAATTGAAACAACTCAATAAGTAATATAAGTCATTTTTAATTTTTTTTATTTATAAGCTAAGTATTAAATATCTCAATAAGATTTAAGATATAAGAAATAACTTGAACTGATTTTTTCATAGATGCAAGAAACATTGACAATATTTTTCTAAGTAAAACTAAGTAAGATATACGAAACAATTTTTCAAAGATGCAAAAAATAAGAAACATTGACAAAGATTTGGATTGTTAGCGTGGTCTATGTATTTAGCTTCTTACCGTTCTTAAAGAGTCAACGAAACGTACAACCACATCACATCAATACAACCCCATATAGGACCGAGAAACAACTTGTATCATATACTAGACGGAATAGTAAGGCACATTTAATATTCAAACAACACTCAATTTACATGGCCTTCCTCCAAATTATAACGTTTAATTCACGATTCCTCACTCCCCGCCTATAAGGGTGCTAGCCGTGGAAATACTCACAGCCAGGAATGCATTAGGATCTGTCATAATCTGGTTATGTGGATTTATAAAAAATGTAAATAACACGTGGATTTCAATTTCTAAAATCTAAATAGCAAAAGAATACACGTTTCCCAATATAATTTCAACTTCTAAAATCTAAATAAAAGAATACACATTTCCCAATATAATGATGAGAAAGGAATTGAACCTACTCACTACTAAGAAGTAAAGCATTGATAATTGTTTCATTAAACGATAATGGGTGAAATAAGTGTGCAATCTTGCCAATTATTATTATTATTATTAATGACTATAATACAATATTACTACATACATGTATTCGCCGAAGTAAAACATTCAATAGAAGTTCTGGACTCACTTGCCCAGATCAGAATAGAAACTCTTGCGCAACAAAAACCCTAATAAAAATATGATCTCGATTTTCACTTCTTATTCAAAGATTGAATTAAACCCGCAGCTTGCAGAGCATGGATTCACTGCAAATTAACTGGACTAATTGTTGCCTATGCTGTGTCGTGCATGGATTCACTGCACACTACCTCGACTCTTTCTCGGCTTGAGATTTTATTCTACATATCATGCAGACTGCGCACATTAGCTCACTCCTAGCTCACTGCTAGATGGGAGAGTTTATTAGGAGTTCGACTAAATCTTACCAACTGCCAAGAAGTTCAATTAACCAAAAAAAATTGCAACTACCATTATCACATGAGTTTTTTTTATATTTGTTTTATAATTGTTTCACAGACTGCACATTACCTCGTCTCCAAGCTGCTAGGAGTTCAACTGAACCTTAAAAGAATTACCATTCCTGGTAAGATTTAAAATGCTTTATGGCATATAATAAGTTTTCTCCCATTGCGACGAATTACAAGTATAAGTGTAGTTAATTAAGATTTTTTCTAACTAACATGAATTTTATTAATTTTGAATTATTATAAAATAAATATGGAGAGTATATTTATCTCAATGATTATCCATCCCCAAACTATAAGATATCTAAGATATAAAATCCTATTAACTTAATGAAAATAAAAATATTTGAATTTGGATAATAAAACTATTCTAATCAATTATGATAAGATTAGAATTAAAAACTCATCTGAGAGAAGATAGAGAGTTGTTCCAAAAGCTGGACTTGATGGAGGGTTGTCCCAGAAGCTGGACTCAAATCCATAGTAGGTTTCATGCTTGGATGCACCAATGCACAAGCAACATTGTTTGTGTCCGTTGAGCACCGAGGTTGGGAGGGTGGTCAACAACGAGATGAAGCATAACACTATCTAGGCCTTCAAGCCAATTACGACCATCTAGGGCACAACGAGATCGAATATTCTCAGTGCCGATTGCACCATCTTCTTCGTGGAGTTTGGAGGAGTTTGTGGAAGGCGACGAGATGAGAATCTAATCCCATCCAATTGCAATCACTGCATGTAACACCTAAAAACTTAGTTCTTTATCAAACTGCACTAAATAATGAAAAAAAAAAACCAAAGCTAGAAGGCAACAATTAGCTTGGATGTCTTTAGAAATCAAATTGCAAGCTCTTATAATCTTGTCCAATTGTAATCACTGCATGTAACACCTAAAAACTCAGATCTTTATCAAACTGCACAAAAAAAACAAGAACCAAAGCTAGAATGCAACAATTAGCTTGGATGTCTTTCGAAATTGAATTGCGAGCTCTTCACTTGGAATAACAAATAGAATATGTATATAATTCTTTTGGATTCTACAATTTGTAATTACATCCTTTTTTTTTTGCGATTCTGGGTTCTGCAAACCAACTGGAATCACTATAAAACTGAAATTATTGTGGATCAATGTTGATGACATTATACAAAGGTCCTATTCTTCGTATGCATTGGTCTCTACATCATTAATTTCCCAAAGATAACCATACATCTGCAAGTGGAAATTCAACCGCAGTTGTCACTAACCGATATAAAGAGTGCCTCATAGGCTTCCTTCTCATATTAGCGGTCACTCTTTCTTGGCTCTCCATGTTTATCTTCGAGGCTGCAATACTAAAGAATTATTCTATTCCACTACCAGTTTCCACCTTAATATGTTTTCTGGGATCCTGGCATTTGGATTGCTCTCATGGATTGCAGTATTGCTTCAGTAATAGTTGCAGTGGTGCCTGTGTGAGGTTTTCCATAGACTAGGTAAGGCGGAGAACCAATTTGCATTTGAGTATGCCCATAATTGCACTTAACTGATCTGAATTAAGCAATGGATTGGAAAGAGTCTTAAGTTCTATATCCCTTGAATCTCCATCATGATCAGTACAGGCAACCTACACTGTCGTTGCAAGGGATTCGATTGGAAATATAAAGTTGTTTCTCAAGCCCTCTATATTTGCAATTGCACGATGTCCTCGTATTATATTGCTTCTATTGTACGAAATCCTGGCCTTATTCTCGATGTTGGAATCTACAGAAAATCGGTTTTCGAATCTCACGACTACATTATTCTTATTGTTGTAGACCATAGTGATGCATCCCTGTTTCAATCGTTTTAGAAGAGTTTAAAAAATACAACGGAGAAAATGAAGACGCATTCCAAAAGTACATCAAATCGAAGAACACTAACGTGATACACACAGAGAGAGCCGAAGAGCACTAACCTTATACTCCTTGGCCTTTATATTTGGATCATTGACGCGCACATGATCTAGTTTAGACGGTGAACAACCTCCACTATCTTTCTGCCCACGGCCTTGCAATGTCAGCTATACCCGTAGCTGGGATTTCTTTTTCTTTTCCATTCTGATCATTCTCATCTTTACCTTTACACTTTGTTCACTCGCTTCCTATGTTTCCACATGAAAAACAAAGCATTCCGCATGAAATTAGAAAAATAATTTTTCCATCTGTCTCACACAAACTAGCTGCTTACTATCATGTGTGTTAGTTTAAAAAATATTTTCAACTCAAAGATGCAACACAACTAATTACTCTAGATCAATCATGTCCTGAGGCAATCGTTCTGAGTGTAGCTCTCGTACGTGATCCTTCCTAGTGGGATTTAAGATGGTACATCAAACTTCTTATTGTAATTGTAGTCCACTAGAGTAGGTCAACAGTTACCTATTACATGCAATGTTTGTGCATGCGTGTAAAAGGACCTATATTTGGACAACATTTAGTCCGTTGATGATGATAATTGTGGCAATTATGGGATCTGTCATTTTTTCTGAGATTATCTTTTTGGGTAGTGTGGTGGGAGGAGTTATGATTGTAATAGGTGATTGTAATAGGACTATATGTTGTTTTGTGGGGGAAAGGTGAAGGATAGCAATATCGCATGGATAAAATATTGCTTAGAATAGATTTCCAATTCTCAAGATATGCTCCCGAAAAATCAAAATAAGTTAGATGAAGAGTATCAACAAAACGGAGGCTTAAAAGACCAATAGATATCCTACACACCTGACACAACGGTGAAAGAGTGTTGTAAATGCCTATGAATGAAGAAAGAATCCGCCAGGAAGAAGGAATGCTCACAGCTGCACTTGGAGAAGAATAACTCATCTTCCAACAACGACAATCCACACAGTAGAGAGATCCCTCCAACAACGACAATCCACGCATACGCCAATTGCAAATAGTATTTTTGCTACTAACTAAGAGTATATGTGACAGAGTGGACCATATATTTTTTCAGAGTGACATCCCAAAATATCTATAGATATGTTTACTGAATTTTTCTCTGGAGTTGGAACAAGTCGTCTCGAGCAGATTTTTGGTAAGAGAGAGTAATATATTATTCAGTTGGATCAAGAAGAATCGAAGTAATAATATAGACAGTTCCCTCATCATAAGCCCTCTTTTTAAAATGAGATAGAAAAAACAAGACTTTGGCAAGGCCGCTGGAGAACCTTTTAAAACTGAAATCATTAGTGAATGATTAAAATTACAATTAACTGTGATAAAAATAAAACCAAACTTATCCCATTATAAATATAAATTAGTATGAATATAAATATTATGGTTATAATTTAGAGTTGATTTTCCTTGAAAGTAAGGAAATAAGTTAACCATAAACTTTGAATGCGAAGTAGGTTATTTCAGATAGCATGGTTAATTCAACTAAGATTTGGAAATAGAAACTAAATTATGACAAGTTTCATCATCTTCCAAAAAAAATTGCATTGAAGAAATTCCAACTTAGTAGGTGGGTGGCCTTACATCATGGGCCAGCTTTATGCAACCAGCAATAATGTTTTATGGATATATGTATTTATATATATTCTTAGGTCTCTACACAAATAAATTCATTGATACAAAATAATGGTGCAACATTAATATTCTTAAGCATGACAGTGTGATTAATCTGAGTTTCATCTGAGGATACTCTTATAATGGATTGAGAAAAGCATTCACACAGATACCATCGTATATAACAGTAAATATACCTTCATACAGTATATAGTTCATGTCTAAATCCGAACTGAACATGCCTTGTCAGTGAAAATGAAAATTAATACTACTTGATAGCAAGCATGAAATCCATGACAAATAGCACCTGAAGCTTCCATTGCTGTCAGTCATCCTGTGAACAACATTAATGATTTGTAGACTTTTTGTAGTCATTTAAATAAAAAATGAATAGTGTAGTTGAAGGTCGTGTCAATACAAGCAAGAGACTTCAAGGGAACGCCGCCACCATAACATAGAGAATAATTATCGCTGCCATATCATCTATTTGCTCAATTCCAGTACATTAAACCAATGTTGAAAAAGTCGGACTCGGTAAAAAGTCGGCAAGGGTCCCGAAAACAATTTCTTGGCAACATCAGTGAAAAAATAAAAAAAAATCGGAAAAAGTCGGCAAACATTAAAAAATACAAAATACATTCATTTTTTTTCAGAATTTTAAACATATAAAGCAACAATAACATCAGATAAACACATTGGAACATAAATATGTAGAAAGCACTAATATATAGATGTAGTGGATGCAAATAACTTGGAGTGGTTTGATTTCAATGACTCAGAGTGTTAAAAAATACATAAAATTTTACAATTTTAATGAAAAAAATATATATTAAAGATTCCAAGCTATGATTCCAAACCATTAGAGACAAAATATTATCAAAATGGCACCAAGCGCAATACATATCTAAATCAAAATTGAAAAAACATAATCATCAAAATCATTGTCTATGTCGAGATCATATTCATCAATAGCACCATGTTCCCCCACCTCTAGGCTCTAGACTTTGCCTCTGCTTCCAATCTCGAAGTTGATCCTCCAAGGACATCAATTAACACCCTACAATTTTGTTCAAACTTCTTAATCCAAGCGTTAAAATAAGGTAGAAAGAGCTTCCCATGCTTAATAAGTGATTTTGCTTGACTGAAGGGTACATTTTTTTATTAAGGTCATGACAGTGGAATTCAAACAACTTTAACAATCAGGCATCGACACCACCAACATCAAGGTACATAGAGAGTTTGATGTACTTCATTAAATTCCAATCCCTTACCCACATACATGATAGAATCCACTAGAAACGTTGGAATCCTGAAATCCTGAAAACCATTAAGTCTGTTGAATTCTAAATGGGATCTAAAATCCTACTTTTTGCATATGAAGTCTGATGAGGTTGGAACCACTCTCAAACATCCCGAAACAATTAATGGTAATGTTACAAATTTAAGTAAAAGGATGGAAAATGAAAGATAAAGAGAATGTCACTTTTACTTTACGAATTTAACATTACCATTTAGTATTGTTGACATCAATGTTACATGTACAAAACTCATCAAATTTATAAAAAAAAAACCCGAGTTTTTAAAACTGTGAAAAAGCCTGGGTGATTTTTTCCTTCGACTCGCGATTTTTTCGAAAAAGTCAGAAATCACCGATTTTTTAAAAAATCGCGATTTTTAAGCGCCGATTTTTCGGCAAAGGTAAAACCGCGCGATTTTTTGAAAGAAGCGCAATTTTTCGGTGATTTTTTCAAGACTTGATTAAACTACTGCCAGGGAAACACATTCAATTGTTTAGATCTCAATGAGATTGCAGTTCTTGAGGACACATCTGCATATGCTATTTTTATCTGCTATAATTATATCAGATTGTGTGGACATCGGGACATACAGGGTGATTACCGAACCATGAAATTGCACCATTATCTACCGAGCAATATACAAAGTGAAGTTCATCTTCATGCGATGAGTGCGCAAAATCAAAAGGGATGATTCTTGTCGTTTTCATTTTTTCCGCTCGCTCTCATTGTGTTTATTTGTATTTGTATATACAGGTCTCCTTTCTCTATTTTATATTTATTAATATGCTATTTCATATTGTTGCGGGTGTAAAAGCTAAAGCGTGGGCTGTGATTTATATATAATGAAGGAGCATTAAAATTAAGTGACATTTCCACAGCCATTGAGAGTATGAAATCGCATAAATATTTCCACCAGACCGGTAGGAGTAAAGGCTGGCTTGCCAGAGAAATTGGAGATTCGATTGGCTAGAATATCATAACCCTGATGAAAACAATGTTGAGTTGAAATATTACAGGATCAATCATTTTTCAAACTTTAATCAAACGCAATGAAAATTCTTAACCAAAATCTGCATTAAGGAACTCATAAGAACTTGAAACCGTTGGGAGGGTTGCACCCTTGGGCAACCCTAGAGCCCCGACTTCCTGTAAAAAAATAAAAATAAATTATATATATATATATATATATATATATATATATATATATATATATATATATATATATATATATATACCAAAATGAAAATGGGGAGAGAGAGCGTGAGGTTGTTGGGAGGTCTCCTGGAGCGAGCATCCAACGGGCGCGCCAAACCCTCTACCAGTGTTAAAAAAGATACCATGTTTCCATACTTAGCAGCTCTTCCGCTGGACGGAATGAGCTCTACACCCAGCTCGCCGCACATAAAGAATGAGAGGGAGGGCAGTAGGGTTGCCACTCCAGACGGAGGAAGGAGGTGGCGCAAAGGTTGTCCCTCCCTGACAACCATGGTTGTTCTGGTTACCCCTTCGAACGAGATTGACTTCCAGTTGTAGAACTGTTGCACCGTATTGCAAAACTCAGACAGAGAGAAGAAAAAAAATGAGCCAGAAAATGATCGAACTGGGGTCCGAATCCCATCTTTAACTCTGCAGGTGAAACTGGGCACGTGGTGGTCATGTAAGGCTGCTGGTGTGCATGTGGATATGTTCAGTGTCTCTTCTGCTAAAAGCTTTGGAAAACTAAAATTTTCGGGAAACGAGATATCTCAAAAAACTAAGGAAATAACATATGTCACATTGAGTCAGAGAAATATTTCGTCTAAAGTCTTAAAGTCTTAAGTGTTAAGGTATTTTTTTTATATTTATAATTTCTACTAATAGTCGGCAATGAGAAAAATAGTCAAATCATGCTCTCTAATCCAATAGAAGTCAAACATATCTGAAAATAATTATTATTAAAAAAACAACAAATAATTATTTTTTTGAAACATTAGCTAACTATATAGTCATTTTATGTTATCCTACAAATTATTACAACAAGGCGGAACATATAGTCTCCTGCCTACGGCAGGGACTAATAAGGAAAAGGCAACGATATTATAAACCTGATAATATAAACCTTTTAATGTTTCAGTGTAATATAAACCTGATAATACAAACCTTTTAATGTTTGAGGGACATCACAATTAGTGAATCCATGGTATATAAAAGATAAACAATGGAATGGAATTATAACTCACATGTTGACCATTACAATCATATTGGCTTCACTATATAGCCACATGACACTTCTAAGAACCTCCATCCAATCATAGCATACTACTAGTCTTGGAATATGCACTAAATTTAGTAGATAAGAACTATCTCCTATTATACTAGATGCAACAAGATTCTATTGATGAGAATCTTACTTAATTAATCTAATACCCCCTTTAATAACCAAATCAAATAAAATTCCAAGTTTATTTATAAACTTGGCATACTTACGATTACCAATTTTTTTTCATTATGTCGGCAGTTTATTCTACTATAGGACAATAATAAAAACAAATATCTTTATTATCATCCAACTGTTTGATGGAATGGTGATGAACTTCAATATGCTCAGTTCTGGCATGATAAACTGGATTCTTCACCATCTTGAGAACACTCTGATTGTTATAGAAAGGTGAGGTTGGTGTTGTTTGGTCAAGTTGAAGATAAACCAATATTCTTCATAACCATATTGCCTCACAAGATGTACTGATGACTACCTTATATTTTGTTTCAGTCCGGGATAAGGAAAATTTAGGTTGTAGCTTACTCTACCATGGAATTACCCCTGAACCAAGAGTGAACGCATAGCTTGTTATTGACTTCCTACCCAATCAAAATCAAAATACCCTATTAGCATGAAGTTGATAGATCTCTGATATAGAATGCCAAAGTCAAGGGTCTCATTGACATATCTAAGAACTCATTTTACAACTTGCCAATGTAGCTATTAAGGCTTAGACATGAATTGAGAAAGAAAACTTACTACAAAAGATAGATATGATCAAGTAGTAGTAAGATAAATCAAAATACCTACTAATTATCAATACAATGACTCATTAACCGATGATGAGTGAGTGTGAGCTACTAGCTTTATCCAAACTTCCATAGGTGTAGATGTAGGATTACATTCAATCATTTTGAATTTTTCCAAGAGAGTTATGACATATTTGAATTGTGATACAAATGTAGTATGATTAGATTGCAAAAACTCTGCACTTGTGCAATAATGAAGTATCCCTACATTGATCATTTCAAAAATAGAACAAATATCAGATTTCACTTGTTGAATCATGTTGGCACTACTTCTGGTGATGGAAAGATCATTGACATAGACAATTATGATGACTATGCCATCGCCATTGTTTTTTACATAGAGAATAGATTCGCAATGTCTTTTTATGAATCCAGAATCTCTAAGATATTGATAAAGTTTGAAATACCAAGCTTGTGGATCCTATTTGAGCCCATACAAGGAATTTGCCAATCTACAAACCATATGTTTCTTTTCAGGAACTTAAAACCCCTGTGGTTGCTCCATGTAAACCTCCTCATCCAAGCATCTTTTCAATAAGGAACTTTTAACATCCATTTATATAATTTCCAGCCAAAATGAGCAGCAACTAAGATAATCAGTTGAAAAGTTACCACCTTTATAGTTGGGGAAAAAATTTCTACATAGTCCACCCCTTCCTCCTAGCGACAAGATGATATTTTTACTTTTCCAATGAACTATCTGACTTATATTTAAATTTAAAAATCCATTCACAACTAATGGATTTCTTCCCTGAAGGCAATGTTGATAGCACCCAAGTCTTGTTTTCATCAATGCATCATAATCCACCTTCATGGTAGCTCCCCACTCAGGTTTTCCTTTTGCTTCTTCAAATGTGTGAGGATCAAATACCTGCAAAACAATAGAAGTTAGAGAAAAAATTACCTTCTCACCACCTTACACAATATGTTTCCCTGATCGTGTAGATCAACCTTTGATTTCCTTTGGCAATTTATTTTCCCAAACATCATACAACATGTTATAGTACCACTTCGGTCCCTTATGTTGTCCTTCTTGACATTGTTGTGATGAATCCTTCTCTTCTTCACTAAACCCCTCCATGGAACTGGAATCCTCTAATGTTTCCAGCTCCGAGCCTTGTTTGATTTCAACACCATAACTTGTTCCTGAATTAATAATAGTTTCCCATACACTATGTCTAATATCCATAGATTTACCATTATTAGAGAAGAATGGTATTTTATCATCTACCACGACATATCTTTTAATCGCAATTTTTTTTGTAGAGGCATCTAGTAGTCGATATGATTTAGACTATTCAGTATAGCTAGTAAACATATATACCTTGATTTTTGCATCTAAGTGAATTTTCTTTACCTTAGGAATATGTGCAAAAGAAATACAACTGAAAACATGAAAAATCACTTACAAAAGGTTTTCGTCCCCACCATGATTCCTCGGGAGTGATAGTCCGCAAGGATTTACAAGGAATTATATTAAGGATGTAGATTGTAGTATTCATTACTTCCACCCAGTACAAATGTGTCACGTTCTAGTTGTGCAACATGCACCTTGCCATCTACACAACTGTCCTATTCCTCCTTTCCATGACTCCAATTTTATGTGGAGTATATGGAGTGGTATACTATCTGTGTATACCTTTCCCTTTGTAGAATTGCTTGAACAATGTTGAAACAAACTCACCTCCATTATCATATCTTAGAGCTTTAACCTGTTTATTTTTGAACCAAATATTTCCATGCTACAAAATTTCAAAAACCATATGACTTTAGTTATTTAGAACATAACCCACATTTTCCTTGAAAAATCATCAACCAATAGCAAGAAATATGTATCCCTAGTCACTATAGGTGTCTTGATTGGACCATGCATATCATCATGTACTAGGTCCAAAACTCTTTTGGCTCACCATGCTTTATCAACATCAAATGAATGTTGATGTTGTTTTCCCATCTCACAACCTGTACATATATTCTGACATTCCTGAATGGATGTAAGACTATCCACCATATTATTTTTACTAGGTACAGGTAAATATTGATAGCTTAGATGTCCTTACCTTTCATGCCAAAGTATACTAGTATTCTTTACTACATCTAGTGCATGACATGGCTTTATTGTATTTAAATCAATATGTTTATACGCCTATTTTTCATCAATACCAACAACAATCACTTTGTTATCATGAAGAGTAGTAATTGTACACATGTTTTCTTGAAATGTTACACAAAGATTAGGATTCTTGGTTATCTCACTAATAGAAAACAATTTTTAGTTCATGTCAAGAACATATGAACAATCTTGAAAATGTAACTTAAATTATGGTTCAATATGACATGAACATTCCCACACCCTATAACATAGTGAGTTCATCTATCTCCAAAAGAAACAAATTGACTATACTCCTATATCCAATGAAATTCACATACCAGTCTCTATGGCATGTGTAGTGGCCAGATGCACTTGAGTCGAACTTGCAATTTATAGACTGGTTTATTGATTATGTGATGCCACAAATGAAAAATCACATGCTACTTCCTCTTGGGGTAGGTTATAAGAGTGTACAACCCTTTCTTCTTGATGGCAGGTTTAGCGATGGCATAGGTGGTTCACAAGTTGGTATACTATTGACATCCCAACAAAGCTTTGGTTGGTAGAGGTACTTTTGCAACACTACCATTGTCTTCTCCTTTTTCAAGTGCGTTGTGACCAAACTGTAATGTGCCTCCTAAAATAGCTTCTCATGCTTGCTTGAGAAACACAAAGGTGGCCCAAATGGCATAAAATTTTATCCTAGAGATGAAAGTCTAATATTGGGTTTCCTACGCAAAATGTAATATAGGTAACAACAAAATCAAGATCTCTATCATAAACGTGGGGCCACCTGTAGGTATTTTGTCCACAAGAATTGAGCATGGTAGTCAATGCCACAACTATAGGTTGACTAAGGTAGTTTGTAATGTGATTTTTACTTCCCTTCTTATACTTGATGCTAAGGTGGAACTATTGTAGCTATGTGGACCACTTTTGATGAAAATCATTCTATAACTTTCCTTGTGTCTACATGAACTACAAGGGATTGTGATTAGTGTGGATTATTGTCTCCTTCCATATGATGCAATGCTTTGATTGGTGATAGGGTTGGTGCAAGCTAATGTTGGTCTCTCATGACATGTTAGTGGTAGTGCAAACCTAGAAAAATAGCAATATGTTAACTTGGATGGATGATTCGAGATACTTCCATAATGAATTTGAATATGATGTAAAAATATGAAATGTAGGAAAATGAATTAGCTTTCCAAATATATAATTTTTATTTATAGAAACTGTGTATAACTAGGTGAAATTTGTGTTTTCCCAACATTGGTATGTTAAGTTTCATGCAAAATATAATGTATATATGTTTCTTAGTCCAAACTTGTAGTACCTAAACGATAGAATTTCACTACAAAAAATTGTAGAGAAGTAGAGAACACATTGATATAGTGCAGGATTATTTTTTCAAAATTTATATTCTTAATTTTATTTTATTTTTAATTACGGAAGTCATTCTATTGTTGAAATGACAAGGCCTTTTTTTAGTGCATCCTAAAGGGATCTTAACATTATCAAACAATTTTTATTTTTATTTTAGATCGCAGGTCTTAGTGTGTTCTATTGCATTGTATAATTTTGGTAAAAAATGCTTAAGGTGAATTTTTTTTTACGATTATGGTATATGTCAAGTGGAAAATATAGTAAAAATAGTAAACAATATTATTTAAAAAAATTATATATTTGTAATCGACACAGTTGACTCTATATGGGTTTGTGGTTTCATTGACAACAAATTTGTTTAGCCTATAGGAAAAAATGTCAAAAATAGAGACATAGAGAGATATTATGAAAATCAGAAGTTTTCATGAATTTGTAGCCCAAAGCACCAGGTTTGTCATCCCAAACCTAAATCTGAACCAACCTAGTTAGCAAACAAATAATTTTCCTGCTTATGAAATTCAAATTTAAAAAAGTGTGCATGCATTAAAAGCACACAACATTGAAGTGTGCATGTGCATTAAAATCGTGCATGCATTCATATAGCACACGTGCACTCTAGGAACACGCACATGCTCCCATAGCATGCGCACTCTAGGAACACACACACACTCCTAAAGTGTGTGCGCACGCTCCTAATGCAATGAGAGACTTGTAGATGGAGAAAGAAAGTGAGATTAGGGGATGGTGAAGTGTGATGAGAGAGGGGGAGAGAGGGGGGAAGGAGAAAGGGAATATGGAGTGGGAAAGAGGGAGGGGGATATAGAGGGGTGGAGGTATGGAGGAAGAGAGAAGGAGAGAGAGGTGGAGAGTAATAGGTAGAGAGAGCATGAGATAGTGATGGTGGTAGAAAGAGTCAGATAAGGACAAAAAGGTAGGGAGAATCAATAGGAGAGAGAGAAGTGGGGGGGATGGTGGGAGAGAGAAGGTTTATAGAGAGAGGTGGAGAGTGAAAGGGAGAGAGTGAGAAGTAGAGAGAAAAAAAGAGGGTGGTATAGATAGAGGTAGAGAGGAAGAGAGAGAGAGAGAGATGGGGGGGGTGGGAGGGAGGGAGAGACGTGGGAGGGAGGGAGAGAGAGAGATGGTGAGGGAGGGGAAGTTTTAGAGTGAGGGTGATATTGGAAAGGGGAAGAGAAAGGGGAATATGGAAAGAGAGAGAGAGAGAGGGAGTGAGAGAGAGGAGGGGGTATGTGAGAGGGTAAGAAGGAGACAAAGGTAGAGAGAGAGGGATAGGAAGAGAGTGAGAGGGAGAGAGAATGAGGAGGTGTAGAGAGAGATGGGGAAGGAGATAGGGGAATATGGAGGGAGAGAGAGAGAGAGAGGGAGAAAGGGTGTGAGAGAGAAGGAGAATGAGAGGTATCAAAGAGTGAGAGGGAGGGAGAGAATGAGAGAGTGATGATGGTAGAGAGAGTCGGAGAGGGAGCGAGAGAGATAGGTAGGGCAAAAGAAGAGGGAGATAGAGAGGAGAGAGAGGGAGAGGGAGTGGTAAAGAGGAGAATAGTGTGAGAGATAAGGTTTAGAGAGAGAGGTAGAGAGTGAGAGGGAGAGAGTGATAAAGGTGGAGATAAAGAAAGAGAGAGGAAGAGAGGAAGGGGGAGAGAGAGTGAGTGAGTGAGTGAGTGAAGGAGGGTGAGAGAGAGAGCTTGAGGGAGAGAAAGGTGTAGAGAGAGGGTGATAGAGGAGAGGTAAAGAGACCTCAGAATGTGGAGAGAGAGAGAGGAAGGGAGAGAGAAGGGGGGAGGAGAGAGGATAAGGAGAGAAAGATAGATGGAGAGAGAGAGAGAGGCAGCGAGTGAGAGGGATAGAGAATGAGGGGATAGAAAGAGAGAGAGGGGGGAGGATATAGGGGAATATGGAGGAAGAGATAGAGGGATCAAGGGTGTGAGAGAGAGGGAGGGAAAGAGAGGAGAGAGAGAGACAGAGAGGTAGAGAGTGAGAGGGAGAGAGAGCGTGAGAGAGTGGTGGTGGTAGAGAGAGTACGAGAGGGAGAGGGGTATATGTAGAGAGGGGGGATAGTCTAAGAGAGAAGGTTTGGAGTTTAGAGGTGGAAATGGTGATGCAGAGGCATCAAGGCCCTGAACTATAAGTCATAGAGAGACGGCTTGAAGTCTCGGAGGACAATCGACGATCTCCAAGAATAGGGAGACAGTCGATAGGAGGTGATGAAGCCATGGAGACAAGAAACAGAGGAAGTGGTCGAAGGTGATACCAACCAAATTGGGAAGAAGTTGTGAACCAACCAACGATGACGAGTATGACTGTTGACTGTGACAGTTAGAGTCCCGATGATATGAGCCTTTGGAGTGGTTGGAATAGTTGCATAAGAAGTTATGGTTGTTGTTGTAGGAGGCCAGGTGGAGAGATTTGTTGAAGAGGGTCATGTGAAGTATTTAATGAAGTATGGCCATGGTTGGAAGTAAGTGAAGCTTTTGGAGGACGAACCGAATGGACCATGTTCAGGTACAGGTATAAATATCAGTTAGTGATCTTAGAGAGGGGACTTTTGGAGAGTTGTTATTAGAATACCGGTGATTGAGGACGAAGAATTCCATCACGCCTGTGTGTGTGATACCAAGTGTTGTAAATTCGATGTTCATTTCGACTTATTCGAGCTTATAATCGCATTTTATTTACCTCTTGTAAAGAGATTGTGTCATTTAATTGAAATCCATAATTCTTGACAACCTCTATATGTGTGTGTGTTTCCATTGTGTAACCTGATAAGAAGTTGACCCAGGTTGTGCATGTATCAGTCGATATCAGAGAAGGAATTCAATCCTACGTGGTGAGTCCAATTGCGATTGGACGAGAGGAGGGAAACTCCAACTGCGGTTGGGTAGAGTTGCAGAAGATAGAGAAGCCCAGTTGCGATTGGGTGGTGCAAGTTTAGTCAGTTGAATAAATGACGATGGCTCAGAGAGGCGTAAATTTCCATGGCAGAGGATGAAGGCCATGTAGAGGCGCAGAGGTCACAATTGACCGAGAAATGTTTGAAGAATGCATACAGACCAGGAGGAGTCTAAAGAATGAGTTGGATGTAATAAAGGAATCCCATAAGAGGGGATTGGGTATTGACACCCTTGACCATAGTGACAAGGAAGTTGAGGATGAAGAATATACTCCTGAGGATGAACGAGAGGAAGACCCAGGAGATAAATAGTTGAAGGTATTATCTAAGATGAAGGGTAGGTCTAAGATGGAGGTCTCTACCTACTCAGGGAGATTAAACCCTAAAGAGTTGATAGACTGGATAAGGGAAATGGAAAAATAATTTGATATGGAGCATATATAAGACCCTAAAAGGGTGAAGGTTGCATGTCTAAAGCTGAAAATTCATGCCTCATTGTGGTGGGACCATGTATAGGCTAACATAATGAAGAAAGGAAAAGACAATGTGAATACTCGGGACATAATGGTCGCCAAGTTGAAGGATAAGTTCGTTGCCATCGACTACATGATTTCCCTGTTCAGGAAACTATAAAACCTGAGATAGAAGGAGATGATTGTGAAAGAATTCAAAGAAGAATTCTATCAACTGTCTATTCGGTTGGGACAGAATGATGAAGGGGAGGAGGCAGTCACAAGGTATGTAAACAGCCTGAAGTACATTATTCAAGACAAGCCAAGTATTTCAAGGTTCAAGATAGTCAGAGAATCCTATCAGCTAGCCCTGAAGGAAGAGGAGAAACTATCGTGAAATAATTCGATGAGCGGGGTAAGGACGACTTCTCAAATCCAAAATTTTGTCGCCACTAGAGGACAAACTAGTGGGGTGAGGAAGGAGGAATGTCGTGATGAGCGACAAGAAGAAGGCACAACCAGAGTCAACGTACTTGAATACTGATGGGGAGGAGAGAACCCTAGAGGTTGGGCTATCTATGATTGAAGAGGAACTTATGGAGGAATACACGCATACCAACCCAAACATTTTTGCTATAAGTGACAAGAACTGGGACACAAGGTGTATGAGTTCCCATAAAATACACATACCACAAGTCGATCAGAGGCCAGAAGTCGGGGTATGGACGATGAGACTAGCTCAACTGTGAAGGGAGGTTTGGATGAAACCACGTCGGAGGGAGGTTGAAACTTGGAAACCCAGTGAACATTGTTGCAATCAGTGCGATACGAGGAGAGGGATCCACCATAGAGGAAGTCCATTTTTCGAACAAAGGTGAATATTTGGGATAGATGATGTATGACCATTTTCGATGGGGGCAGGACAAAGAATATGGTGTCAATGGAAGTGATCAACAAGATGGTTTTGAGATGTCGACCACACCGAAATTCTTATATGGTGTCGTGGTTACAAAAGGGTCAACATGTCACGGTGACACGATAATTCCTGATCAATTTCAAAATTAGCAGGTCATAAGACAGTGTGTTGTGCGACGTGATTTCGATGTTTCATGTAATTTGTTGTTGGGACATCCATGGAAATACAACCAGAACATGGTATATGCCGGTCACAGGAACACAGTTACAGTAGAGAAGGACGACAAGAGATTCTGACTTATTCCCTTGGTCTAAGAGCAGAATGATTGGGGAAAGGAGAATGGATACTGGTAGAAGAGAGTGTTGTTGTGTTTAGCCAAATAATTCCCAGAGGAGGAAAAGAAGAAACAATACTACTTTGCAGCCATCCCCAAGGATCTCAGTGTCGATAGACCAACAAAAGTCCCAACAGAAGTCGAAGAGGTGTTGTCGGATTTTAAGGGCATAACAGTCGATGAGATGCCAACAGGGTTGCCACCGATAAGGAGTATATCCCATCATATCGACTTAATTCTAGGGTCAAGTATTCCAAACAAGGTACCGCATAGGATGATTCCGATGGAGAATGTTGATTTGAATCGACAGGTACAAGAAGTGTTAGATAAAGGGCTAATCATAGAGAGCCTGAGTCTGTGTGAAGTACCAGCTATACTAGCACCCAAGAAAGGAGGAGAATGGTGGATGTGCACTGATTCAAGGGTCGTCAATAGGATGTCTGTCAAGTACTGATTTCCATTTCCAAGGATGGACGACTTGATCGAATGCTTGAGTGGAGTGACATACTTCACCAAGATCGACCTGAAGAGTGGATACCACCAGATCCAGATTAGGGACGGTGATGAATGAAAGACAACCTTCAAGATGAAGGAAGGGTTATATGAATGGTTGGTTATGCCATTTGGTCTAACCAATGAACCAAGCACCTTCATGAGGTTGATGAACGAAGTGATAAAACCATTTTTGGGGAGGTTCATCATGGTGTATCTCCATGACATAATAATTTTCAGTAAGACAAGACAAGAGCACTTGTCGCATCTTCGACAAGTTTTGTAGAAGCTAAGTCAAGAGAAGCTGTTGGTAAATTTGCAGAAGTGTTCCTTCATGAAGAAGGAGCTGGTGTACCTCGGATTTGTAATTTCTAGACAGGGGTTGAAGATGGATCCGAAGAAGGTAAAGGTGATCTTAGGGTGGATGGAGCCTATAAGCGCCACTGAGGTAATAAGTTTCCATGGACTTCCCAGTTTTCTACTGGAAGTTAATAAAATATTTTAGTCAGATATGTGCACCATTGACGATGTGCATTAAAAAGGGTGAGTTCAAGTGGATGGAAACTGCCTGACGAGCATTTGAGAAGTTGAAGTAGAAAGTAACGAAGAGTCTAGTCTTAGCTCTCCCATATTTCGACAAGGTATTCCAAGTCGAATGCAATGCGAATGGGTTAGTAATTGGAGCTATGTTGAGCTAGGAGGGCCGACCAATTACATTTTTTAGTGAGAAGGTGGACGACACCAAGAATAAATATTTGTTCTATGACCAACAGTTCTAAGCCACTGTTCAGGCATTGAAGAAGTGGAGACATTACCTGTTACCTAGGGAATTTGTATTGTTTATCGACCATCAAGCTCTGAGATACCTGAATACTTAGAAAAAGTTGAATCAGAGGCATATGAAATGGGTTGATTTCTTACAAAGTTATAACTTTGTATTGAAACATAAGTTGGGAAAGGCTAATAGGGTAGACAACGCATGAAGTCGGATAGTCCCATTATTGGGGATGACTATTGTAAGATCGACAGGACCGGATTCATTGAAGGACGACTATGAAGTTGATGAGGATTTTGTTGATGTTTGGAAGGTGTCGAAGGAACCATGGAGTGGCTACAGAACTCCATAATTGGATTATTTCATCCAACAAGGATACCTATTCAAGGGACATTAGTTATGCATCCCTAGAGGATTAGTGAGAGAGAATTTGGTAAGGGAATTGCACAGTTGAGGATCAGGATAACACTTTGGCATCGACAAGACCAAATCATTGGTCGAGGAAAAATGCTACTGGCCACGATTGGTGACGGACATGAAGAAATGGATCTGAAAGTGTTGAGTATGTCAACATGCCAAAGGGAGAAGTCAGAATATGGGACTATATGCACCATTTCCAGTGCCAACTATCCCATGGGAAGATATCAACATGGATTTTGTGCTAGGATTGATGAAGACACAACAAGGCAACGAATCCATTTTTTTGGTAGTCGATAGATTTTCTAAAATGGAACAATTTATTCCATGTCGGAAGACCAGTGATGCAATAGGTATTGTTGTTCCATTTTTCAAATAAATTGTAAGGTTGCATGGGTTACATAAGAGTATCACTTCAAAAAAAGACATAGAGTTTATGTGTCATTTCTGTAAAACCCTATGGAAGAAGCTGGACATGAGGTTACAGTTCAGTTCTTCTTAAAATCCATGGACTAATGGGTAAATTGAAGTCGTGAACAGGATCTTGGGAAATTTATCGAGGTGCTTGACTGTTGATCAACCAAAGCAGTGGGAGAATGTAATGGTGCGGGTAGAATTCACATACAACAATTCAGTGAACCGATTGACGAGAATGAATCCATTCCAAATTGTGAAAGGGAGAAGTCCACATGGATTAACTGACTTGGCCAAGTTGCCAATGGTAATGCAAAAAAGTGTAGACCCGTAGTTGTTTGTCGACCATATGAAGGAAGTACACGACAAGGTGAAGTGACAACTAGAGAAGAGAAATGAAGTGTACAAATTAAGGGCCGACAAAAATAAATGACTACACTCATTTGCGGAAGGAGACTTAGTATATGTGCACCTAAGGAAGGAAAATTTCCCTAGAGGAACATACAAAAAATTGAATCTGAAGAAGATTGGTTCGTGCAAAATATTGAAGAAGATTTTGGATAATGGATACGTGTTGGAACTACTAGAGGAGATGGACATATCGGTGACCTTTAATTTTTCCGAACTGTACAAGTTTGAAGAAGGGTCGAAGAGCGGGAGTGAGATGACAAAAGACTGGCAAGGGTAGATACCATTTCATCCGACAAAGGAGGTCGCATAAGTGCTCGACGAGCAGGAAGTCGAGAATACTAGGAGTCATAAAATAAAAGAATATTTGGTTGGGTGGAAGCACCGTGATTTGGAGGAGGTAGCTTGGATCTCAGAAGACAAGCTTGAGGAGTTGCATAACCACGGGCATAGTTATTTTCAATACAGGGAAGCTGAGGCAGGGGAATCAAGGCTCAGAACTAGAAGTCGCAGATAGACGACCTGAAGGCCTGGAGGATAGTCGATGACCTCCAGGAACAGGATAATAATCGACAAGAGGTGATGAATTTGTGAAAATTCCAACCAATTTTGGTCAACGATAGGAGACAAGAAACAGAGGAAGTGGTCCAAGTTGATACCAACAAAATGGGGAAGAATTCGTGGACCGACCAACGACGACGAGTATGATTGCTGACTAAGACAATTGGAGTCCCGAGGATCTGATCTATTGGAGTGGTTGGAACAGTTGAAGAAGCAATTATGGCAGTTGTTGCAGGAGGTCAGGTGGAGAGATATGTTGAAGAGGAACATGTGAAGTATATAATGAAGTATGGCCATGCCTAGAAGTAAGAGAAGCTTATATAGGATTAGCCAAATAGACCAAGTCCAAAGACGAGTATAAATATCAGTTAATGGTCTTAGAGAGAGTAATTTTGGAGAGTTGTTTTCAGAAGGACAGTGATTGAAAAGGAATAATTCCCTCAGACCTATGTGTGTGCTACCAAGTGTTGTAAAGTTGATGTTAATTCCGACTTATCCGAGCTTAGACTCGCACTGTATTTACCTCTTGTAAAGAGATTGTTTCATTTAATTGAAAGCTATAATTATTGGCAACATGTTTATGTGTGTGTGTTTCCATTGTGTAATCTTATAAGAATCTGACCCAGGTCATGCATGCATTAGTTGATATAAGAGTAGGAAGTCAATCCTATGTGGAGATTTCAATTGCGATTGGACAAGAGAAGGGAAACTCTAGCTGTGATTGGGTAGAGTTGCAGAAGACTTAGAAGCACTATTGTGATTAGGTAGTGCGATTTTAGTTGGTTGAATAAATGGCAATGGCTCAGAGAGGTGTAAATGTTCGTGGCAGGGGACAAAGTCCACATGGAGGCGCAAGGGTCACATTTGACCGAGAAATGTTTGGAGAATGTGTCCAGACCATGAGGAGTCTAAAGAACCAATTGGATACAATAAAGGAATCCCATAAGAGGGGATTGGGTATTGACATCCTTAACCATAGTGACGAGGAAGTTGAGGATGAAGAATATACTTTTGAGGATGAATGAGAGGAAGACCTAGGAGATAAATTATTGAAGGTATTATCTGATATGAAGGATAGATCTAAGATGGAGGTCTCTACCTACTTAGGGAGCTTAAACCATGAAGAGTTGATAGATTGGATAAGGTAAATGGAAAATTACTTTGATATGGAGTATATAGAAGACTCCAGAAGGGTGAAGGTTTCTTGTCTAAAGCTGAAAGGTCATGCCTCATTGTGGTGGGACCATGTACAGGCTAACATAATGAAGAAACGGAAAGAAAAAGTGAATACTTGGGATAGAATGGTCGCCAAGTTGAAGGATAAGTTCCTTCCCATCGACTACATGATTTATCTGTTCAAGAAACAACAAAACCTAAGATAGAAGCAGATGAATATGAAATAATTCATAGAATAATTCTACCGACTATCTATTCGGTTGGGACAAAATGATGAGGGAGAGGAGGGAGTCACAAGGTATGTAAATGGCCTAAAGTACATTATTCAAGACAAGATAAGTCTTTCAAGGTTTAGGATAGTTAGAGAAGTTTATCATCTAGCCTTGAAGACAGAGGAGAAACTGTCGCGAAATACTTCGAAGTGCAGAGGAAAGATGATTGCTTGAAGCCAAAAGTTTGTCGTCGCCGGAGGACAGACTAGTGGGACGAGGAAGGAGGAAAGTCATGATGAGCAATGAGAAAAAAGCACGAGCAAAAACAATGTACCTGAACACTGACAGGGAGGAGAGAACCCTAGAGGTCGGGATGCATATGGTTGAAGAGGAACTTATTGATGAAGGTGTGTATATCAACCCTAAATTGACTGTTATAAGTGTCTAGAACTGGGACAGAGGGCATATGAGTGCCCATAAAATCTACATACCACAAGTCGATTAAAGGCCATAAGTCGAAGTATGGACAACGGGACTGGCCCGATTGTGAAGAGAGGTTTGGATGAAACCACATTAGAGGGAGGTTGAAACTTGAAAACCCAAGGAACATTGTTGCAGTCAGAGCGACAAGAGGAGAGGGAGTCAACATAGAGGAATTCCATTTTTCAGACAAAGGTGAATATTCGGGACAAATGTTGTGTGACCATTATCGATGGGGGTAGAATAGAGAATTTGGTCTCGACGGAAGTGATCAACAAGCTGGTTTTGAAATGTCGACCACACCCAAATGCTTACAGGATGTCATGGTTACAAAAGGGTCACCATGTCACGGTGACATGACAATGCCTGATCAATTTGAAAATTGGAAGGTCATAAGATAGCGTGTTGTGCAACGTGATTCCAATGTATGCATGCCATTTTTTGTTGGGAAGACCACGGAAATACAACTGGAACATGGTATATGATTGTTGCAGGAACATGGTTACAGTCGAGAAGGATGGAAAGTGCTTCCCACTTATTCCCTTGGTCGAATAGAAGAATGGTCGGGGAAAGGAGAATGGATACTGGGAGAAGAGAGTTTTGATGTGTTCAACCAAAGAATTCCCGAAGGAATAAAAGAAGCACCAATACTATTTTGCATCCATCCCCAAGGGTCTGAGTGTTGACAGACCGAAAAAAGTCTCAACAGAAGTCAAAGAGGTGTTGTCGGGGCATAAGGGCATAATGGTCGATGAGATGCCAACAGGGTTTCCACCAATAAGGAGTATATCCCACAAGATCGACTTAATTCCAGGGTCATTGTAATTTCCCAATCCAATAAATTTCATGGAGGAAAAAATCCATTAACCTACTAATTCCCTAGGTTAGGGTGGAAGCATTAAAACTTGGAATAACGGAACTAGAAGATCCCAAATTGACCTTAGACTTACAAATTCACATTAATTGGGTCAAATAAATAATAATAAAAGAAAAATAAGGTGGCATTTGGTAATGAGGGAACATAAGAGGGTGTGGGGCCCACAAGTGGCAAGATTCCCCACTACACTTGGCATCATTCTCTCAACAATTAGAGTCCAAGGTGGAGGGTAACGTACTTGGGGGAGTGTTACACCAAAATATCGTCATCATAAGTTATGTGTCCTCTATATGCCTTAATTATTAAAGCACTTGGGCTAAAAGACCAAATGTAAATTTGATGTTTATCCCTTTTGTTGAAATATTGTAACTTCTAAGAATATTATATTTGTACTTTATTATTCTGGAGATGTTTCATTCCTCCGATGGGACTTTGTCATGTATCCGGAGATGTTTATTCCTCCGTGGTAACTTGGGTTATTAGACTTCCCTAGTGGGGGTCGGCCCTGTATGTGTTATGTGGTTCAAAGGGTTATTAGACCACCCTAGAGGGGTCGACCCAGTCAGTGGTAATAGGGTGTTTAACTGTGAGGCACCTGCAACAATTAATTAATACGAATATGCGAAATAGCAGAAATGACAGAACTCATAATCACTTTTATATTGATCACAGGCCACTTCGAGGGGGCAACCTCCTATGAGAAAGCTCAATACAAATAACTTCACGGTGCCTTCATAGGTCTCAAAACACACTTATATACTAATTCTAGGCGCCAATACTATGGGTTGAAACCATGGGCCATTACAAACTATGGACCAACAATACTACGGGCGACTTACAAAGCATATGCGCCAACAACAATAACACAAACTATTGATCAACAAATACTACAGGACAACTTACAAAGCATATGCGTCCAACAACAACATACTAACAAAGTAAAGACATGGGTTCCTAACATCCCCTCCCTCTTAAAAAAAAGCTTTGTCCTCAAATCTTTAGATGTGGAAATTGTTGTTGAATCTAAAGGAGTGGTTCCCATGTAGCATCCTCTGGTTGCATGCCGTGCCACTGAATTAAGACCCCTGTAATAGAGCGAGAGCGAAGCTGACACGTGCGCCGATTGAGGATGGCCTCTGGCTCCAAAAGGATGGATCCTTCATTATCCAGTTCGAGTAAAATCGTTTGTCCACTGATGTTGGTGCCAAGAACTTTCTTCAGACAAGAGACATGAAAGACTGGATGAATGCGGGAAGAAGGAGGAAGTTCCAATTTATAAGAAACGGACCCAATCTTCTGAAGAATCCGATATGGCCCATAGAACTTTGGAGCGAGCTTATGACGCCCTTTGAGTTTCAAGGAGGATTGTTTGTACGGATGGAGACGAAGAAAAACCATATCGCCGACTTGAAAAGTGCGCTCCGAACGGTGCTGATCAGCTTGTTGCTTCATGCGATTTCTTGCCATGTGAAGATTGTCCCGCAAAATGCGAAGAATCTGATCGCGGTTTCGAAGGACCGTGTCAACTTCCTGAACTGGTGAACTGGTGGGGGTGTATGGAAGAAGAGCTGGATATTCCTGACCATAGACTGCTTCATATGGGGTCATTTTAGAGGCAGTGTGGTAAGAGGTATTGTACCACCATTCAGCGAGAGGGGGCCACTTTTCCCACTGATGTTGTTGTTCCGAGGTGAAGCAACGAAGATAAGTTTCCAAGCATTTATTGACAATTTCAGTCTGACCATCTGTTTGTGGGTGATACCCTGAACTCATCTTCAGTTTGGTGCCAGTGTGGCGAAATAGTTCTGTCCAAAAATGACTGGTGAAAGTCGCATCACGATACGAGACAATGGAAGAAGGGATGCCATGAAGACAAAAGATCTAGTCCAGAAAAATTTGAGCGACGGAGGAGGCTGTATAGGGATGGCTGAGAGCACAAAAATGACTATATTTGGAGAGGTGATCAACCACAACGAGAATCATTGTCTTCCCACCAGATTTAGGGAGCCCTTCAATGAAATCCATAGAAATATTTGTCCAAATCCGTGTAGGTATGGGCAAGGGTTCAAGCAATCCTGGAAGGAGTGTTGTTTCACCCTTATTGCGCTGGCAGGTATCACATTCGGCCACCATCTGTTGAATTGTCCTTTTCATGCCCTGCCAAAAGAAGTTACGCCGTGCTCGTTCATACGTTTTGAGGAACCCAGAGTGCCCTGCCGATGGAGAAGCATGGAGTTCATAGAAGACAGCCTGTTGAAGATCTGTGCTCTGGGGAAGCACCAAACGACCCTTGTATCGCAGAGAAGCACCATTCCAAGAGTAATGTGGTACAACAGAAGGGTTGTTGGTCAAGCGTTGGATGATTTGAGATAAGGAAGATTCATTGACATAACCCTGTTGAACAGATTGCAACCAATTTGGAACAGGCATAGAAATAGCTGAAAGAGAACCTTAGGCATCAAATGTGCGAGAAAGAGCATCTGCCACAATATTGTCTTTACCCTTCTTGTAAGTGATCTCATAGTCATAACCCATGAGTTTGCTAACCCATTTCTGTTGTGCCGGGGAGGAGACACGCTAGTCCAAGAAATATTTCAGACTTTGGTGATCAGTCTTGATGCAGAAATGATTCCCTAATAGGTATGGGCGCCACTTCTGTACTGCATGAAAAATAGCCATCATTTCCTTCTCATAGGTAGAGGCAGCTAAGTTCTTACCTGAAAGGGCTTTGCTAGTGAACGCAATGGGGTGTTCATCTTGAAGGAGAACAGCACCAAGTCCATTGCCACAAGCATCACTCTCAATAGTGAAGGGCTTGGAAAAATTGGGCATAGCTAGCACAAGTGTAGTACATGTTGCCGCCTGGTTCCACACCTGGGAAAACGCAGCAGAAGTCTTCAAGCTGCTGGTGTGGCCTTGGGGGCAAGTCAGAGTCAAGTGCTGTCACTTGGGACTCGACTCCTCCGTCTAGGCTTTCCTAGCGAAGCCAAGGGGGGTAGACCCTAAAAAATAAAAGAAACTAAAGCCTCTAATCTAGGAGTTAGAAAAATACTTTTGCAACCAAGACAGATAACATATACCTTTTCAAATAAAAACATCATTTATCATTTACTCCCATTTAAAAATAATCATCATTCACTTGCGTACTAGTCAACAATAAAATGAAATTTGCATCAGGACCAGTGCCTTGCTATGGAGTCAAATAACAAATGCATAAACAGAAAAGTAAATGTTGTGGAGTGTTCTTGGTTTATTTTAAAATTTAATGTGATGGTGATCTTTTTTATTAAGGCATGTGGGTTCCCGATATACGCAAGGTACGGGGGAACATGTCCGAAAATTTGAAGTGTGGCTTCCCTCTCAGGCTTTAGGCTGGATCGGAGTCTCGAGGAGGTGTTCAGATGCTATACCAACGAGGGCAAGCCTAACGGTTTCCAAGAGGTCGCTATCCAGTTTTATCCCAAGCCTTCTGGGAAATTTGCCCACGACAACAAATTGCGTGTTGTGCCGGATTTTCACAAAAAGGGTTTTTTATTGGGGTGGTGTTAAGTCCTATTACTAGTCATCAACTCCTTTCTGGTGTGTACCAACTGGATCAGACTAAGCTGCAAGTTGGCCACAGAGCATACGGGAGAAGACCTTGGTATATTTTATAAAAATTTTAAGAACCCAAATTTTATCTTTTTATAACCCCAAGAGTCTCTTTTCAGGCATGCATTTCGGGCAAGCCCTCATACACAACCCTACTTCGGGAAAGCAAGGGGGGCGTTATGAAATTGTAAAAAATGTGAAAAGCTAGGTTGTGAGTGAACTTGTGGCCCGCTAGTGAAACGGACCAACAAGGTTTATTTTAATCCTAATTGATTTTATTAATGCCGAAAAACAAAGAAATAAAACTACTCTAACATTCACGCCATGAAAATGAGACGACACAGGCCACCCCTGGGGGATGGGGTATGGGCGCTTGCTATCCCACTTGCTCTCGTTTAAAATGTGTACAATGATAACGGAGAAGTGCCCCAAGTCTACTTAATGTGACTTGGTAGCTTACAAAATTATAGAAAAATATGCCCGGTTTTGGAAAATATGGAAATTTGTGTTCCGGATCGCCTGGATGCTCGAAATTTTGCCAGCACCTCCTCCTACCTGCTCATCTTCTGCTGCAAACCAGCAAGCAATAATTAGTACAAGATGCCCAAAAACACTTTAAGAGTGTCTTTGGAACACCTCCTAAGAAACCCAAAATTTTCTAAGTTAAAAACTAAGTAAAAAAAGACAAAAATAACCAAGTAAAACAAGCTATGGAGCTTGTCTACTTGGGATCTTTGCTAGCCTTTTAATGGCTGCAAATTATCAGCTCTATGGCAGCCAGATAACACTTTGCAATCAGATCTAATACTTCTTTAGAAAAAATTTGAAAAATTTCGACAACTTTAAACTAGTTTTTTGTAAAGAAAGTACTAGTAAATCAGGAAATTTGAATTTTTTTTTATAAATGAGAGAGAGAGAGATGGAACAAATCCTTGTTGAAAATCGAAGCTTTGAAGATGGTTCAGTGATGCTTGAAGGGACTATATCTGCAAATAATAATTAGTAAAAAGCGGAAACAAACAAGATCCTGCTTCTTGCCAACTCAAGAAGACACCTGCACATCACAGATCTTACCAAACAAAGATTAAATGTAGATATATATACTCATAAGAAACTAAGCTGCTACAAATAAACAAATTTGATAACAACTTATCTCATAGATGAGCAAACCACACCCTTGAAAAATAAGACTTATGCACAAGTCATCTTGGAAAAAAGATCAAGATACTTCATCCACATGTAACCAAGACACCACAAGCTGACCTCCAAAGTCTTCTTTTATTTCAAAATGACAAAAATATTACAATCATAAGTTGGCTGCTCCAAATCTCACTAGTGAACAATGGAGAGCAAGCTTCAATTTATAGAGAAAATGATCAAGGAGGGAGGGCGCACTTGCCAAAAATGGGTGGAAAGCGTGGCATGGATGGTGGAGGGAATGGGGCTGCCATCCCCATATCTTTAGCTGCCCATGGCAGCCCCAAAGGGTGCTAACATATCAGCACTATTAGTGCTGCCCCTCCCTTAACTCGTGGGCTGCCCACACTCATGAATGCGCCCCTCCTTGAGTGAATGCGCCCCTCCTCAATAGCATTGTTTCTCTCCTCAAAATGGGGCTGCCAAAACATGACAAATCAGCCCAATATGCTCCATAACATATGCTGATCCAAAACTGAGTTGTCATAACTCCCAAAAATAATTAATTTTTTCAAGTCATTTTTCACTTTTTTGATTTTTTTATGACTTTTTTGGGATTTTTTGATTTTTTTGATTTTGACCAAGGTAGAAGTACCCAAACATTAGGAAAAGTGGGTTTAGGGGTTTAGGGGGTGCTCTGAGTTAGAAAACGAGCACCCCTAAGGCAAAAAATACCTCCAGACGCCCCAGATAGGCCAATTACAAATTTTTTAATTGAACCATTAAAAAATGGCCCAATTTACGGAAAAATTAAAACCTGCCGAAAATTAAAAAAAACACCTAGGGGGACTTAGACATGTCCATATGACTCAAAATTAACGCCTAGCATGTTCATATACATTGACCCATAGACTCTAATAATTCCCTAAGGCCCGTCAGCCTCCCCAGGCATTCCAGCTTTGGAGGAGCAGGAGAAAAACCAATTAATTATGCAATGCACTGATGCAAAACATAATAGATAGGTGAAAAAACTCCTTGGTATACCTGGCTTGGCCAAAAAGTCCTAAGGAACCGAGTCTTTTACAAAACACCATGCTAGCACGTTTTGTTACAAACCCCGCAGGGCCATGGACATGTGGAAAAAAGTTAAAAACGGGGGCCTTTAAAAGGCCAGCTGGATATCAAATCACCAAAAATGAACATGTATCATGTTCCACTCTGCCCGCTCGCTTGATAATCCAACCAAGTACAACTTAGTTGGCAACATCTGGCTCCAACTGCGGGACGTGTGCTCGATCCAGTCTTCAGGCAAGGAGAGCATACGAGAATACCAGAATCTCCGGTTTCTATGACCTGTAAAAACATCTCAACTTGACAAGAAAACCTTTCAGTAGCACAAGTTCTTATAAGAGGCAAATGAACCATAAGTTGTATTATTCAAAAACTAAAGAATTCTAAGCATAAAAAAGTAAAGTACCGAAAAAGAAATGCTGAAAGTAAATGCTCATTTGATGAACTTATTTTCCTACTCTAAGCTTAACAAAATAAAATGCTAAGTAAAATGATAAATCCAATGCAACCATCTTAACATTTTATCAATATAAAAACCTTTAACCTTGTGTTTGGTTACCAGCCAAAACAAGGGTACCTTGTTTAGAAAATGCAAACCTGCATGATAATTCTGGTTTGAATGATTGGATGGTAGATCACAGGTGTATGATAAATCTTTGAAGTGCTTGCCCAAATGGTAAGTCCTCATGCAGGCCTCTTCTACCCATGACTGGATAGGGCTGAGAAAAACCTCGGAATGATAAGGCAGACCCACTACCTCATCATATTGGTCTGAAGGGCTCTTCTGATAGTTTATTTCTGTGAAAGTATAAGCCCCAAGCTGTTCCAAATCATAAGGAAACTCAGAATGTGTTGATGAAGGTTGAAACTGACATTCCACCGATTCCATCCTATCCAACTCTTCGTTATACTGCTGATCCAAGTCTTCATTACTAATACTTATGCATGGCTCTGATTTATCATGAGAAGTATCTGTATGTTCCTCTTCCATGTCAAGATTCCCCAAGGTCTCAAAATCAACACTCCCCTCTCTTGATATATCAAAGATGGGTTTTTCTAAATACGTCCAATAATCATCATGCCCATCCTTGTAAATGAAGGGGGAGTCTTTGTCTATTGCATCACAACCCTGGCCATACCCATCCTCATCTTCGAAAAGAGTGCTTTCAAAGATATCACAAGGAAGCCAACTTTCACAATTTTCATGAGCATGATACTCATCCTCAGAAGGCTTGGTTTGAAAGATATTACAAGGTGTAAAGATGTCCAAGACTTCACCATTATGTGGAGAAAATGGAGGAGTGTCATCATAAACCATACAAAATTCATTACAAGTTTCTTTAGAGGCTTTTGTAATGGTTTCTTCCTGAGGTGAATCTGAAGTACTAGCATCATCATTTACACTGAAGTAATCTCGAGATCCCAAATCTTCAATGGCAAATTGAGGGAGCTCTTTTGAGAAATCTTCAATTGGAAATGGAGACCCTTCATGAATTTCTTTGTCAAGTTCTATAATGGATTCCTCTTTAGGTAAATCAGGAATACATATGTGATCATCTTCATAGGTTTGGGAACACACTATATCTTCTATATTTTCAGTTATGTTGACAAGAGGATGGTTTACAACAAAATCTTCAGTCGAGGGAGCTTCATGAACTTCTTCAAGAGGATCACTTGGGATGGGCTGCTCAGTAATGGAAATCATGGACTCATCCAGCCTTGCCAAGTTACTTAGGTATGTGAAAGTTCTATCCATGACACTTATCATATCACCATCACCATCATACCATCTCTGGAAAAACATAGCAAAGAAATTTGCTAGGGAGGTAATGCATCCATTAGGAAGACCAAAATACCACCTCCATGCATCTCCTTTTAGGGACTTAGCAAACATCAACATCTTATTATCCTCGTGACAAATATTGACCTCACCCAACAATGAAACAAAAGATATGATGTGAAATACAGGTGAATCACCATTTCCATGAAAAATCGGAGCCTCAACGTATCCATCAATTGGGAGATATGGCTCAGAGTTAGGGAAACCCGGAATGTGTGAGAAGTTGATGGGAGGAAATGCACTGGAAACCTGAATACCATACTCTTTTCTTTCATCATCCATATCAAGAATCAAGCAATGTTATTCTGAAGTAATCATGGAGCAAATATGGTACTGAATCAATGGAGTTGTCAAAAGGTGAGCTTTATAGATTTTACTGTAATGCATCAGGCTCATCTACACACAAACAGTCTCAGCAAACTGTATGAGAAACAAGGGTTTTATCCCTTCAATGGAGTCGCCATGTGAGAATAAAAATATGCATATTAAATAATCTCACAAAGAATTCTATTTTTGCTTTTCTTTGAAAATTTATAAAAGGAAAAAAAGTTAGTGGAGTCGCCAGATGAAAAATTAAAAATCTAATCTAAAGATTCATCAAACAAAGCAAAAACAAAAAGGAAAACTCAAAAGTCGTATTCCGGGAATAAAAAGACTTATCCCCGGCAACGGCGCCAAAATGTTGCCGCCTGGTTCCACACCTGGGAAAACGCAGCAGAAGTCTTCAAGCTGCTGGTGTGGCCTTGGGGGCAAGTCAGAGTCAAGTGCTGTCACTTGGGACTCGACTCCTCCGTCTAGGCTTTCCTAGCGAAGCCAAGGGGGGTAGACCCTAAAAAATAAAAGAAACTAAAGCCTCTAATCTAGGAGTTAGAAAAATACTTTTGCAACCAAGACAGATAACATATACCTTTTCAAATAAAAACATCATTTATCATTTACTCCCATTTAAAAATAATCATCATTCACTTGCGTACTAGTCAACAATAAAATGAAATTTGCATCAGGACCAGTGCCTTGCTATGGAGTCAAATAACAAATGCATAAACAGAAAAGTAAATGTTGTGGAGTGTTCTTGGTTTATTTTAAAATTTAATGTGATGGTGATCTTTTTTATTAAGGCATGTGGGTTCCCGATATACGCAAGGTACGGGGGAACATGTCCGGAAATTTGAAGTGTGGCTTCCCTCTCAGGCTTTAGGCTGGATCGGAGTCTCGAGGAGGTGTTCAGATGCTATACCAACGAGGGCAAGCCTAACGGTTTCCAAGAGGTCGCTATCCAGTTTTATCCCAAGCCTTCTGGGAAATTTGCCCACGACAACAAATTGCGTGTTGTGCCGGATTTTCACAAAAAGGGTTTTTTATTGGGGTGGTGTTAAGTCCTATTACTAGTCATCAACTCCTTTCTGGTGTGTACCAACTGGATCAGACTAAGCTGCAAGTTGGCCACAGAGCATACGGGAGAAGACCTTGGTATATTTTATAAAAATTTTAAGAACCCAAATTTTATCTTTTTATAACCCCAAGAGTCTCTTTTCAGGCATGCATTTCGGGCAAGCCCTCATACACAACCCTACTTCGGGAAAGCAAGGGGGGCGTTATGAAATTGTAAAAAATGTGAAAAGCTAGGTTGTGAGTGAACTTGTGGCCCGCTAGTGAAACGGACCAACAAGGTTTATTTTAATCCTAATTGATTTTATTAATGCCGAAAAACAAAGAAATAAAACTACTCTAACATTCACGCCATGAAAATGAGACGACACAGGCCACCCCTGGGGGATGGGGTATGGGCGCTGGCTAGCCCACTTGCTCTCGTTTAAAATGTGTACAATGATAACGGAGAAGTGCCCCAAGTCTACTTAATGTGACTTGGTAGCTTACAAAATTATAGAAAAATATGCCCGGTTTTGGAAAATATGGAAATTTGTGTTCCGGATCGCCTGGATGCTCGAAATTTTGCCAGCACCTCCTCCTACCTGCTCATCTTCTGCTGCAAACCAGCAAGCAATAATTAGTACAAGATGCCCAAAAACACTTTAAGAGTGTCTTTGGAACACCTCCTAAGAAACCCAAAATTTTCTAAGTTAAAAACTAAGTAAAAAAAGACAAAAATAACCAAGTAAAACAAGCTATGGAGCTTGTCTACTTGGGATCTTTGATAGCCTTTTAATGGCTGCAAATTATCAGCTCTATGGCAGCCAGATAACACTTTGCAATCAGATCTAATACTTCTTTAGAAAAAATTTGAAAAATTTCGACAACTTTAAACTAGTTTTTTGTAAAGAAAGTACTAGTAAATCAGGAAATTTGAATTTTTTTTTATAAATGAGAGAGAGAGAGATGGAACAAATCCTTGTTGAAAATCGAAGCTTTGAAGATGGTTCAGTGATGCTTGAAGGGACTATATCTGCAAATAATAATTAGTAAAAAGCGGAAACAAACAAGATCCTGCTTCTTGCCAACTCAAGAAGACACCTGCACATCACAGATCTTACCAAACAAAGATTAAATGTAGATATATATACTCATAAGAAACTAAGCTGCTACAAATAAACAAATTTGATAACAACTTATCTCATAGATGAGCAAACCACACCCTTGAAAAATAAGACTTATGCACAAGTCATCTTGGAAAAAAGATCAAGATACTTCATCCACATGTAACCAAGACACCACAAGCTGACCTCCAAAGTCTTCTTTTATTTCAAAATGACAAAAATATTACAATCATAAGTTGGCTGCTCCAAATCTCACTAGTGAACAATGGAGAGCAAGCTTCAATTTATAGAGAAAATGATCAAGGAGGGAGGGCGCACTTGCCAAAAATGGGTGGAAAGCGTGGCATGGATGGTGGAGGGAATGGGGCTGCCATCCCCATATCTTTAGCTGCCCATGGCAGCCCCAAAGGGTGCTAACATATCAGCACTATTAGTGCTGCCCCTCCCTTAACTCGTGGGCTGCCCACACTCATGAATGCGCCCCTCCTTGAGTGAATGCGCCCCTCCTCAATAGCATTGTTTCTCTCCTCAAAATGGGGCTGCCAAAACATGACAAATCAGCCCAATATGCTCCATAACATATGCTGATCCAAAACTGAGTTGTCATAACTCCCAAAAATAATTAATTTTTTCAAGTCATTTTTCACTTTTTTGATTTTTTTATGACTTTTTTGGGATTTTTTGATTTTTTTGATTTTGACCAAGGTAGAAGTACCCAAACATTAGGAAAAGTGGGTTTAGGGGCTTAGGGGGTGCTCTGAGTTAGAAAACGAGCACCCCTAAGGCAAAAAATACCTCCAGACGCCCCAGATAGGCCAATTACAAATTTTTTAATTGAACCATTAAAAAATGGCCCAATTTACGGAAAAATTAAAACCTGCCGAAAATTAAAAAAAACACCTAGGGGGACTTAGACATGTCCATATGACTCAAAATTAACGCCTAGCATGTTCATATACATTGACCCATAGACTCTAATAATTCCCTAAGGCCCGTCAGCCTCCCCAGGCATTCCAGCTTTGGAGGAGCAGGAGAAAAACCAATTAATTATGCAATGCACTGATGCAAAACATAATAGATAGGTGAAAAAACTCCTTGGTATACCTGGCTTGGCCAAAAAGTCCTAAGGAACCGAGTCTTTTACAAAACACCATGCTAGCACGTTTTGTTACAAACCCCGCAGGGCCATGGACATGTGGAAAAAAGTTAAAAACGGGGGCCTTTAAAAGGCCAGCTGGATATCAAATCACCAAAAATGAACATGTATCATGTTCCACTCTGCCCGCTCGCTTGATAATCCAACCAAGTACAACTTAGTTGGCAACAGTACACATAGCTTGCTTTAGTTTGTCAAATGCGCACTGAGTAGCAGGTGTCCATGTAAAAGCATCCTTTTTCAATAGAGCAGTTAATGGAGCTGCAATCTTCCCATAATCCTTGACAAACTTGCGGTAGTAGCCATTCAACCCCAAAAAACCACGAAGGCTCTTGAGTGTTTGAGGATGCGGCCAATTGTTCATGGCATCGATTTTGGCAGGATCCATGCGAACCCCTTGTGCTGAGATAATGTGCCCGAGATACTCAACTTCCTTCTGTCCAAAAACACATTTAGAATGCTTGGCATGGAGATGATGGTCAGAGAAAAGTTGCATGACAAGATCCAGATGATGGAGATGTTCATCCCATGTTTTACTGTCGATGAGGATATCATCAAAGAATACCAGAATGAATTTCCGCAAGTAGGGTCGAAATATTTTATTCATTAAGGCCTGGAATGTGGAAGGAGCATTAGTGAGGCCAAAGGGCATGACCAAAAACTCATAATGGCCATCATGTGTGAGGAAAGCTATTTTAGGAATATCATCCTCATGAACCCGAATTTGATGATACCCAGAACGAAGATCCAACTTGGAGAAAAAGTGAGCCCCATGAAGCTCATCAAGAAGCTCATCAACAATAGGAATTGGAAACTTATCCTTGATGGTGAGGTGATTAAGTGCTCGGAAGTCAATGCAGAGGCGCCATGACCCATCTTTTTTGCGGACAAGAATAACTGGAGAAGAAAATGAACTAATGCTTGGGCGAATAATACCTTGCTTCAATAAGTCCCAAACGAGCATTTCAATCTCCGTTTTTTGGTGAAATGGGTAGCAATAGGGCCTGATGTTGGGAGGAACGTTGCCAGGAAGGAGATGAATACGATGGTCTTCTGGCCTGGACGGTGGCAATCCCACTGGTTCAGCAAAGACACATGTATATCGATCCAGAATTTGTTGTAGATCCAAAGGAGTAGTGGAGACCGCTGATGGTTGCATCTGGATGGAATGGATCTGAGCGATGACACCATGTGAATTCTTCTTGAGGATTTTTTCCATGCGATGTGAACTGATGATGCTGAGAGAACCTGGTTGTAATCCTATCAATGTGTGTTTTTGTCCATTGAGGGAAAACTGCATCCAAAGTTCAGCAAAATCCCATAAGATAGGGCCAAGTGTGCGTAGCCATTGAGCGCCCAAAACCACATCACATCCGCCTAAGGGAAAGGCAAACATGTCAGAGCGCAAGGTATAATCTCCCATAGAGATACGCACATTTCGACACTTCCCTTTGCAAGGTAAGGTGCCCCCATTGGCAACCTTGACTTCAAATATGGAGCAAGGATGGATAAAACAATCAGCTTGTTTGGCGATCCGAGGGTCAATGAAATTATGAGTGCTACCAGAATCAATGAGTATTGTAAGAGGAAGCTTCTTGAAGTAACCCCTGACCCGCATTGTTTGGGGGGTGGTGATTCCAGCTAAAGCATGGAGAGATATCTCTGGCTGTTCGTCCTGAGACAGAGGGTCCATAGGCGGTTCCTGAATGTCGACCGGAGCATCCAGTGTTTCTGGATCTTCGTCACCAATTTCAGAGGCAGGCGGAGACTCCACATCCAAGAGATAGAGCTTTTGCTGAACACATCTATGTCCCCGAGTGAATTTCTCATCACAATTATAGCAAAGCCCCTTTTCTCTGCGTGCTTGCATCTTTGTTTCAGACAAACGCTTGATAGGAGTCGGTCGAGGAGCCTGCGGTATAGGTGGTCGCTGAGAACCCATATTTCGGAAGGGAACTAAAGTGGGCTTGGAGCGTTGTTGGGCTGCAATCTTGTCTTCTGCCAACTTAGCTAACCCTAGGGCTTCCATCATTGTGTTGGGACATAACATTTTGACCTCAGAGCGGATGGCATCCTTTAGACCACTGATAAAAGAACTCTGGTAAAAGTCATTAGACAATCCTTCGGTGTGGTTGGCTAGATTCTCAAATTCGGTTTGATACTCTCTCACTGTGCCAATTTGGCGAAGTTTAGTGAGGGCTCCTATGAAGTCTTCAAAAGCACTAGGACCAAATCGTTGCAAAAGGAGCTGGCAAAAGTACGTCCATTTGGGCTCTGGATGAGCCTTGATGTACCAACGGTACCATTGAAGAGCTTCCTGTTCCAAGTGAAAGGATGCCAGCGGAACTTTGTTGACATCAAAAGTATTATGCAGACTGAAATACTATTCTGCACGATAGATCCATCCAGTTGGATCAGTACCATTGAAGCGAGGAAAATCAAGCTTCGGACCACGAAAATTGCTGGAAGAGGAGAATCCATTGTCTGATGAAGACTCGGACTGTCGTTTGTTGTTCATAGCTGAATGTTCAAGATGGAGGCCGATAAATTTTTCATCCAGATCCTGGAGTTTGGCTTGGATGGCTGCAAGTGCTTCCTCCATGGTTTTTGCTCCTGCATGGGTGACAACCATAACCAGGAGTTTTTTTTTTTTTATTCGGTTGACTGGGTAGGAAAACAAAAACAAAAACTACTTCAGTAAGGGAAAATCTGGACTAGGGAAAAAAATATGAAGGGTAATTGTGGTTTGACTAGGTTTTGGACACTGTTGAATAGACAGGGAAACAAAAATGAGGATTCCAGAAGTGAGGTGAAAGAATGGGAAAATTTGGCAGAGGGGAACAAAGAAGCAGAATTCAGAAATGAACTCTGTGGTAAAATTTGAGGGTGATTGGGTGAAATCTGAGGAAGTTATGGCAAACCCTAAAAATAGACAAATGTGGGATTTCGGGCTTTGGGAAGGGGAATTGTGGATAGGGTCCTCAGGAATGAAATATGCAGAATGGGGTGACAGGGGTTCCCCAAAAATTTCAAGGGAAACAGAGTGAAAACAAGGGAGATATAGAGAAAAAAAATGAATTTTTTTTTTCCAAACTGGCGCGGCTATGGCTCGAAAGGGATCTGAAACGACGCCGAATGGATTGAAAATGGATGGATCTGGAACGGCCTGCAAAAGGGATCTGAACGACTGGATTTAAAATGGTGCAGCAACGATCAACGACAGTTCAACTGAAATTAGATATGGACCCCAGGTATGTGCGGCTTCCTAACAGTTCAAGGGTTTCACTCGGCCACCAATGCTGTCTGATGGCTTGCGTATTGGGGCAGTACCCCTCACTCCACGGCTCAGGTAAAACTGATAACCGCTTTGCCACAAATGACAACTCTTGGTTTACCTCACGGGTGGGAACTAGTCAATCGGGTAGGGGTCGTTGCCCTTTTCGCTGGCAGGTTCTCTCAATGGGCCAGCTACTTCGGGGTTCCTGTGGTACTCTCACAATGAGTTTTAGGGCTTATGCCCAAGTACTTCCCACAGTTGAGCGGATAGGGATTATTCCCAAATCCGAACCTGCAACAGATGCGAAAAAAAATTTGGCAGAAATTTCACCCAGCGAACCCAAGAAAGTGCTCTGATACCAGATGTGAGGCACCTGCAACAATTAATTAATACGAATATGAGAAATAGCAGAAATGACAGAACTCAGAATCACTTTTATATTGATCACAGGCCACTTCGAGGGGGAAACCTCCTATGAGCAAGCTCAATACAAATAACTTCACGGTGCCTTCATAGGTCTCAACACACACTTATATACTAATTCTAGGCGCCAATACTATGGGTCGAAACCATGGGCCATTACAAACTATGGACCAACAATACTACGGGCGACTTACAAAGCATATGCGCCAACAACAATAACACAAACTATTGATCAACAAATACTATGGGACGACTTACAAAGCATATGCGTCCAACAACAACATACTAACAAAGTAAATACATGGGTTCCTAACATTAACCCAGTGGTTAAGTTGGGGCCGACCTAGTTAATGTAAAAGACAAGTTGGAGATGTGTATAAATAGAGGAGGTGTGTTCCTCATTTAACACATAACACACTCACCTGTGAATAGTGCATAGGTGAGGGAGACATCTTCTATGGAGTAGAAGGAGCTCATGTCTAGGGTTTATATCTTTGTATTTGCTGGTCATCTATATTGAGGAATCTTTGCTGCGTTTTCTTCCCAATGAGGGTTTCCCAAGATAAATCTGTGTCTCTTGTGTTTATGATGTGCTTGTTATTCTTTCAGTGATCCTGTATGTGCTATTGTTGTGAAATGGAATGTAATGCTGATATTTTCTATCTTAGCATATTAAATCTTAACATGGTATCAGAGCTAACCTGAAGGAAGGCAATGTATGGCAATTACGACACTTGCTTCACTTGCGACAATTTGAAGGTTAGGGTTTTGTATAGCAAAAACCAGTCATCATGGAACTTTCGCTATAAATACACTTTGGTGAAGGTTCAGGATCTAAAACCTTTACAGGTCGTAGATAACATCCCCTTGTACCTTGTATCCAAAGGAAAACCTCTAATTCGTTGTACTTTGTGATTTATGATCAGTACAAGTTAGGGTTTCTGCCTCTTCCATATCTCAGTCATAAACAAGTGACCTAGGAAAAAAGGTCACAACTTGGGATAGGAAGATCCAAATGAAATTTCGTAAAAAGTGACAGGTAGAGCACAGACTGTAGTTTCTCAGGTAACTCTTTCAGAGGCCGAAGTTGAACCAGTGACATGTGGCACGCCGTACAAATTTTCTCTCATGTTTTATCCCATAAACAGGTCACGTTGCGACACTTGGAATAAATCTCTCTCAGAGAATCCAATTGAGGTTATACCTATGGGGTTGGAAAGAGGACAGGTCGGGATACCACAATAAGAAGTTTCAGACCTTGTGGATTCATAATTTCGTAGTTGCACTAGAAACAATCAGGTGCATATTTATGTCAAAATAGATTTGGATTTTGAGCACCTTCATTCTTGAATCGTCACTACTGTAGGAAATTAGGGTTTCAGAGAAAGTTGGAATTTTTGGAATCAGAGTCCACGGTTGAATGCTCCTCATCAAAATCAAAATTTAGAGACCAAGATCAAAAATTTTGGTTGGTCAGAATGGTGGGCTTGATCAAACCCTAGTTCGGGATTTTGATCGGAAAGGTGGAAAATTAGGGCTTCTGTAAAAGTTAGAATTTTTTAAGTCTATGACCACAGATGGAAGCTCCTCAGAAAAATCGAAGTTTAGAGCTTTGGATCGAACCTTTTGATTGGGAATAAGGGTGGGCTTCATCAAACCCTAGTTCGGGATCTTGTCTAGAAGATCCAAAAGTTTCAAAGGCAATTTTGAGGGGTCAAATTTTGGAGATTTCAAAATTGAAATATGTTAGCTTGATCAGCTCAGCAAGGCGCATCTTTCCATCCATTCAAAAGTTTGAAATTCAAAGTTTGAATTTTTAAGATTTCTCTGACAAACCCTAATCCAGCTCCAGATCTAGTTTCAGCAAATCAAAGTGGATTGGGTTAAAAGCAATCCTGACAGGTATGACTTGAGGAGATATAGGTATGCGTTGAAATCTATTCATGGTTAAGTTTATGATATGTTTGTCTTCATGTTATTGAGATTAGTACAATTATGATTGTTTGATAATTAATGCATGTGAATGATAGAAGGCATTCATTGATTAAGGTTATGACACTTATGATTGTACTAATGCAGTTGTGGTGTTGGATGAGGATGATGTTGTCTACTAACAAAAGACAGGTACATCAAGAAAGACAAATCAAGTTCTATGACCATGATGACATAAAGACAAAGACTTATCCATAGTCTTTAGAAGCTCTACTTATGAGGTATGTATGATTTATTTCTACTATGCTTAACTTCTGAGGTATGCAGGTTACTAGCATAAGGTCTCTAAATCATTGATGAGAATAAGGATATTGTTTGGGTATGTTAGACATAACTGAGCATGTATACTAATCTAGGTATGTTTTCCTATGTCAAGTTAGAATCCTACATTGTGCTAGGATCTTAGTATACCTGTGTATTGAATGATCATGACCATACATATTCAAGATTACTTAGAATCATAATGCTGTGATAATATTGAGTTTATACTAATGAATGTATGATTATGTATGAGATCATGATGATGACACTAGTGCGCACTTAAACATGCATAGTGGTCAAGGATGGACAGAAGCTCATGACATGGAAGGGAAGTAGAGACCAAGAAGGAAGCAACCTTTCAAGACATAAAAAGATAAGTATTTGAATTGTTATTTGAATTACTGAATAGTCTATGATATTGCTCGTAATAGTTGTATGCATATTTGTATTCCTAGAATATATCATGCTAAGTGTAAGCATTCATATAGCATTGAACAGTATACTACTAATATGCATATGATTGGTAAGTTGGACAAACATTCCATTGTTGCTTGTCTAGAATGAAACCTCTTTGCTGACATGCTGAGAGCTGTGCATGCTCTCGATAGTATGTTCTGGTAGAGATGGAAGGCATCTAGATAACCACTATATGCATACAGGATATGGAAAAGTGTTGTGCCAAAGTATTGGTCAAAATAGTTGCATAACCATGTGAATCATATTTGTATGCATAAAAGGTTATCATGTCAACATGATTTGATGATTATGAAGTATTACTAATCATGTAATTAACTTTGATTTGTAGGAAAGATCATGAAGAATGATGAACACCGAACAAGTGATGGATGTTCAACAAGAAGACTTACAAATCAAACATGCTATAGAACGTGGCTAGAAGATTCTCTTAGAAAGAAGAAGAGGATCATGACGAGTTGTTTGCTCCAAGTGGCTAGATAAGACCATTCTCTTAATGGTGTGATTAAAGAAGAAGTGCAAATCGAGAAAAATCCCAGGATTCAATTGAAGAAAGCTCTGTACGAGTACCCAGGATCGATAGTCATTTGATGAGCTTAATGATCACCATGGGTGATGCGGATTTCAACCTTTGCTACAATATTGAAGATGGTTTCTATATACTTATGACATTCTTCTCTTAGATGGATGCAAGAAGGAACTCACCACATATTTCGAATGATATTGAGGTGCATATCAGTAGACCCATCTGATGGGAGATGGCACAGATAGATATGCAAAAGATCACTCAATGCAGAGTGTGAAGGATGTTCAGTTACAGAGGGAGAATTGATAGCTACTTGACAAGCTTGGGATTTACCAGAAGTAAAGCTAATCCTAACCTTTACCTTAAGGTTATGGATGATACTATTACTGTATGTGGATGATCTCTTTCTGACAGGGAATGAGAAACAGATCATGGAAAGCAAGGAGAAGCTAGCTACAAAATTTGAGATGAAAGATCTTGAATTGATGCATTACTTCCTAGGTCTGGAAGTATGGCAAGGCTCAGAAGGAATCTTTCTAAATCTATGTTGTGGAAATCTTGAGAAGATTTGATATGTTGGAATGTACAACCATGCCCACTCTCATGGGTTCCAACTTGAAGCTGTTAGCTGATGACTCATCAGAGTTAGTGGATGTAACTCTGTACAGACAGATTATTGGGTCATTGATGTATCTGACGAATACCAATCCAAACATATGCTTTGCTATGAACACCCTAAGTCAGTATCTAGTGGAACCTAGACGAGTTCACCTGATTGTTGCAAAGCATGTGATGAGGTACCTAAAGGGTACGATAGATTTTGGTCTATATTATCAAGGAGATCATGACTTCATATTGTATGGCTACACAGATGCTGATTGGGAAGGAAGCGTATCAGACAGGAAGAGTACATCGGGTGGATGTTATTGTCTGGGATCTACCATGATCTCGTGGTTTAGCAGGAAGCAGTCAATTGTGGCTCTCAGCATAGATGAAGCGGAATATATATAGCTGTTTGCTCTGCTAGTTGTGAAGCGGTATGGCTTCGGAGCTTGTTATCAGGATTGTTTGACTTAGAGATGGACCCCGATGTGATCCTGTGTGACAACCAGAGCTGTATCAAGATGGCAGAGAATCTAGTGTTCCATGATAAGTCAAAGCACATAGAGATCCGATATATATGGGATATGGTGCAGAAAGAAGCTATTAAGCTCAAGTATGTGAGCACTGACGAACAAGTTGCTGATGTATTGACCAAACCTCTGCCTCGAGTAAAGTTTGAGTATTTTCGAGACAAGCTTGGTGTAGTTCAGGAGGAACCTTCCCGAAAGGGGGAGTGATATGGTCGATCATGATATTTTGATATTGGTATCGTTGTGGATACCTGTATCGATGATGAGATTTCCTATATCGACGGTAAGGTCAATGACGAGGTTACTGTATCGATGACAAGGATACTTGTATTGATAATGTGGATACTTGTATCGATGATGAGGATACTATATCGATGATGTGGATACTGTATTGATGAAGATACTGTATCGTTGATGTATTGATGAGGATACTATATCGATGATGTGGATACTGTATTGATGAGGATACTGTATCATTGATGTGGATATTGTATTGATGAGGATACTGTATTGATGATGTGGATACTGTATTGATGTGGATACTTGTATCGATGATGAGGTTACCTGTTCCGATGATAAGGTCGATGATGAGGTTACCGGTTTCGATGATGAGGTCGATATATGGTCCTTAGACTTTGTCTAAGTGGACGAGGTGGAATTGTATCATCCTTGAACACATGTTCTAAAAGAGATCCTTAGACATATGTCTCCGAGAATGTGGGGATTGTATCATCCCCGGACTTCGGTCCTTGAATTGATCCGTAGACAGTTGTCTTCGAGAATATGGTCCCTAGTGAATGAGAGGGGATTTTATCATCCCCAGACTTCGGTCCCTGAATTGATCCATAGACAGATGTCTCCGAGAAGTGGTCCCTAGTGGACGAGAGGGGATTGTATCATCCCCGGACTTCGGTCCCTGAATTGATCCGCAAACATATGTCTACATGGTCCTTAGTGGACGAGAGGGGATTGTATCATCCCCGGACTTCGATCCCTGAATTGATCCATAGACAGTTGCCTTCGAGAATATGGTCCCTAGTGGACGAGAGGGGATTGTATCGTCCCTAGACTTCGGTCCCTGAATTGATCCGTAGACAGATGTCTTCGATAAGTGGTCCCTAGTGGACGAGAGGGGATTGTATCATCCCCAGACTTTGGTCCCTGAATTGATATGCAGACATATGTCTCTGTGGTCCCTAGTGGACGAGAGCGGATTCTATCATCCCCAGACTTCGGTCCCTGAATTGATCCGTAGACAGATGTCTCCGAGAAGTGGTCTCTAGTGGACGAGAGGGGATTGTATCATCCCCGAACTTCAGTCCCTGAATTGATCCACAGACATATGTCTCCATGGTCCCTAGTGGATGAGAGGGGATTGTATCATCCCCGGACTTCGGTCGCTGAATTGATCCATAGACAGATGTCTCCGAGAAGTGGTCCCTAGTGGACGAGAGGGGATTGTATCATCCCCGGACTTCGGTCCCTGAATTGATCCGTAGACATATGTCTTTGAAAAAGAGGTCCTTAGACTCTGTCCAAGTTGATGAGTGGACTACATCGTCCCTAGACATGTTATGGTGTCTTAAATGGATCATGTGTATTGCAGGGTATGCTGCTATGATATTGTTGATCGTGATGGTCTAGATGACGATGATGTTGATCGTGATGATGTAGATGATGATGCTGTTGATCATGATGATCTAGATGACGATGATGTTGATCGTGATGATCTAGATGACGATGTTGTTGATCGTGATTATCTAGATGACGATGTTGTTGATCGTGATGATCTAGATGACGATGTTGATGATCGTGTGATGACAATGCTGATGATCGTGTGATGACAATGCTGATGATCGTGTGATGACGATGCTGATGATCCTGTGATGACAATGTTGATGATAGTGCGATGATGATGTTGATGATCGTGCGATGACGATGCTGATGATCGTGTGATGACGATGCTGATGATCATGTGATGACGATGGTGATGATCGTGTGATGACGATGCTGATGATCGTGTGATGACAATGCTAATGATCGTGTGATGACGATACCGATGATCGTGTGATGACGATACTGTTGATCGAGAGGATCCAGATGATGATGTTACTGTAGCTGTTCGAGTGCTGTAGAAGATGAAGACTCAGTATTGAAGATGTTGATGTTCCAGTAACTGCTTGAGTTATTGATGATGTATAAAGAAAGCTTCCAATGATTTATAGATGTATCATGTATGATCTTGATGACTCCTTGCTCATGCAGATGTTGTTATAATATCCTTCTCGTTAAGGGGGAGTGTTGAAATATTGTAACTTCTAAGAATATTATATTTGTACTTTATTATTCCGTAGATGTTTCATTCCTCCGATGGGACTTTGTCATGTATCCGGAGATGTTTATTCCTCCATGGTAACTTGGGTTATTAGACTTCCCTAGTGGGGGTCGGCCCTGTATGTGTTATGTGGGTCAAAGGGTTATTAGACCACCCTAGAGGGGTCGGCCCAGTCAGTTGTAATGAGGTGTTTAAACCAGTGGTTAAGTGATCCAGGTGGATATCGGTCGCGGCCCACCTCTTCCAATTGGCTCAAAACAGTCTTTTGGCAATTTTGGTAAATTACTATTTTTAGCAGTTTTTCGGGTGCTGAACTTCCGGAGCCATTTTGAGGCCCTAAACGACCTTTTTTGGCAATTTGGGGGGCCAAATGGTTGCCGCCGACATGCATTTGGCCCTTGTCGAAAGTTGTAAATCTCGGATAGACCTTTCCAACGGGCTACCGAGCGCCACAAACGGAGATCGTATGCAAAAGTTACGACCCCGGGAAGTTGATGTACTAACTTACCCAAACGGGGCCCACATGACTTTATGACGGTTCATCTTCTAGGGTTAGGTTTTTGGATGTTTGGGATTCTTTGCCTCATGCTTATGATAAATAGGCCCTTTCGGCCTCTCTTTGTATTCATCTTGGCACGAATGAGCATAGCGGCCACATCTCTTCTCAGAGATAGCTACCACCATTCTAGCTATTGTATTTTACAGTCTGTTCTATTTCCGCTATTTAATAGAATATGTGTTTACTGTATCACCGTGTTATTTGCAATATATCTCTGTATATGCTTCTGTGTATGCTATCTTTTGTTTCGTTCCCACATAAATCCGGATCAGTGGTATCAGAGCGGTCTGCTCTTTGATTGTTTCTCGGTGCATGTCCCCAACGAGGTCAGGATACAGAGAGTTGGGTCTCGAACTAGTTTCACTTGGGGAAGGCCACTCTCGCCGCCCCAAACGGCCTCCCATGGCGGAAGAAAAGAGAGACGTCGGAGCAGTAGATCCTATCAAGTTGTTGCTCGAGGAAGCCCTCGCGCGACAGAGGAACGAGATGATGGATAATTTCGCCCAAATCCTTCAACGCATGCCAACAGCGGCAAATGCACCCTCAACGAGCAGCCATTTCGGAGATACGACTCCCTTCAAGGTACAAGTTAATTTTGATATCCCTTTATTTGAAGGCCAAATCGATGCCGATGCTCTAGATAAATGGTTGAATCTACTAGAAGGGTATTTCTCTGTCCACAATTTTTCCGACAGAGAAAAGATCGTCTTTGCACTCCTCAAGGCCGTCCCCCATGTCAAAAATTGGTGGGAAACTTATTGTGAGCAAAACTCATCAGACGAGTCTGGATTGTTTGAATATTCCAATCCCACTTGGGCCTCTTTTATAGATGCCGTCAAGGAACAATATTACCCCGTTGGAAACTATGATGACCAGTACACAAAATGGACCATTCTGCATCAAGAGAGGGACCAAACGGTGTCGGAGTACACCAACAAATTTCATACCTTGCGTACAAAGCTAGGTATCAAGGACTCCGAGCGGCACCTAGTACTGAAATATCGCAGTGGCCTACACCGGTACATCCGAACAGAGATGGATTTCCTGGAAATCTCTTCACTCGGATCCGCCTATCGATATGCTGTCAAAATTGAGCAGAAATTTCAGCAAAAGAACAAGCGTGACTTCGGACCTGCGCAGAAGCAGGGCAAGGGAAACTCTGGCTCGCAGAGCACGGGGCAGCAAAGGGACAACCAGTCCCAGCCACAGGAAAAGAAGGGTAAAGAAAAGACAAAGAAGGACACCGGGAAGTGGTGTGAGTTCCACAAAAGCCCCTGGCACAACACTGATGATTGTCGCTCAAAACAGTCATTGGTGGCTGAGATCAAAGCTTCAGAATCAGATCCCAATTCTGATTCTGACTCGGAACCTAATTTCACAACCGCGCGAAAAGGGAAGCAGATCATTGATGCAGAACCCAGTGCCGTTGTTGCCACCACACAGATTCAGCTAGAGGAGCCTGAAGAGTCGGAGGCAGAGGAGCGCCTTTTCCACTCACAGATGTGGGTGAAGGGAATTCCCCTACATTTTGTTGTGGACAGCGGCAGCCAGAAGAACCTGATCTCAGAAGAAGTCATCAAGAGATTGGAGCTACCAATAACGCCACACCCACAACCATACACCATTGGATGGCTAAGCCAACGACGAAGGATCCGTGTCAGTCACCAATGTCACCTACCATATGGCATCAAGCCCTTCAAAGATGAGGTATTGTGTGATGTGGCCCCACTTGAAGTATGTGATGTTCTTTTAGGACAACCATATATGTGGAGGCGTCATGCGGTATATGAATCACGACCTCGCAGTGTCATTGTCACTTTGGGAGGACAACTCTATCGGATACCAGAGATAGTTTCACCTACCCCAAACGAGCAGGGAAGGAAGATAATCTCCCACACTGGGAAATTTTCCCTATTCGCAATTGCCATTGAAGGTGAACGTCAGATCGCGGAGACATCCACAACCTCTGCAGATTATCCTTCTACACAGCAGAAACAAGAAAAACACAAAGTTAGTGCAGCATCGCCTATTCGGGTACCTATACAGTGCAAGGCCACGCATTCAAGGTGCTCCTCCAAAAAGAAACCATCCACACCGGTGCATACCAAGGATACCACAACAACCAAAACTGTTGAACAACTCCAGCGCATCCATCAACAGCAATTACAACCCTCTGAAGATGTCAAAGTAAGGCAACCTTTCCACTTCAGCAAATATCGCACCAAGAGCTCAACTCGACACACAGCTCGGCATATGATAAGGGATTTAACGCAATGGAGACCATTGCTTCCTAAGGAGGAAGGATTGATCCAGGTGGATATCGGTGGCGGCCCACCTCTTCCAACTGGCTCAAAACAGTCTTTTGGCAATTTTGGTAAATTACTATTTTTAGCAGTTTTTCGGGTGCTGAACTTCCGGAGCCATTTTGAGGCCCTAAACGACCTTTTTTGGCAATTTGGGGGGCCAAATGCATGCTAATGGTTGCCTCCGGCATGCATTTGGCCCTTGTCGAAAGTTGTAAATCTCGGATAGACCTTTCCAACGGGCTACCGAGCGCCACAAACGGAGATCGTATGCAAAAGTTACGACCCCGGGAAGTTGATGTACTAACTTACCCAAACGGGGCCCACATGACTTTATGACGGTTCATCTTCTAGGGTTAGGTTTTTGGATGTTTGGGATTCTTTCCCTCATGCTTATGATAAATAGGCCCTTTCGGCCTCTCTTTGTATTCATCTTGGCACGAATGAGCATAGCGGCCACATCTCTTCTCAGAGATAGCTACCACCATTCTAGCTATTGTATTTTACAGTCTGTTCTATTTCCGCTATTTAATAGAATATGTGTTTACTGTATCACCGTGTTATTTGCAATATATCTCTGTATATGCTTCTGTGTATGCTATCTTTTGTTTCGTTCCCACATAAATCCGGATCAGTGGTATCAGAGTGGTCTGCTCTTTGATTGTTTCTCGGTGCATGTCCCCAACGAGGTCAGGATACAGAGAGTTGGGTCTCGAACTAGTTTCACTTGGGGAAGGCCACTCTCGCCGCCCCAAACGGCCTCCCATGGCGGAAGAAAAGAGAGACGACGGAGCAGTAGATCCTATCAAGTTGTTGCTCGAGGAAGCCCTCGCGCGACAGAGGAACGAGATGATGGATAATTTCGCCCAAATCCTTCAACGCATGCCAACAGTGGCAAATGCACCCTCAACGAGTAGCCATTTCGGAGATACGACTCCCTTCAAGGTACAAGTTAATTTTGATATCCCTTTATTTGAAGGCCAAATCGATGCCGATGCTCTAGATAAATGGTTGAATCTACTAGAAGGGTATTTCTCTGTCCACAATTTTTCCGACAGGGAAAAGATCGTCTTTGCACTCCTCAAGGCTGTCCCCCATGTCAAAAATTGGTGGGAAACTTATTGTGAGCAAAACTCATCAGACGAGTCTGGATTGTTTGAATATTCCAATCCCACTTGGGCCTCTTTTATAGATGCCGTCAAGGAACAATATTACCCCGTTGGAAACTATGATGACCAGTACACAAAATGGACCATTCTGCATCAAGAGAGGGACCAAACGGTGTCGGAGTACACCAACAAATTTCATACCTTGCGCACAAAGCTAGGTATCAAGGACTCCGAGCGGCACCTAGTACTGAAATATCGCAGTGGCCTACACCGGTACATCCGAACAGAGATGGATTTCCTGGAAATCTCTTCACTCGGATCCGCCTATCGATATGCTGTCAAAATTGAGCAGAAATTTCAGCAAAAGAACAAGCGTGACTTCGGACCTGCGCAGAAGCAGGGCAAGGGAAACTCTGGCTCGCAGAGCACGGGGCAGCAAAGGGACAACCAGTCCCAGCCACAGGAAAAGAAGGGTAAAGAAAAGACAAAGATGGACACCGGGAAGTGGTGTGAGTTCCACAAAAGCCCCTCGCACAACACTGATGATTGTCGCTCAAAACAGTCATTGGTGGCTGAGATCAAAGCTTCAGAATCAGATCCCAATTCTGATTCTGACTCGGAACCTAATTTCACAGCCGCGCGAAAAGGGAAGCAGATCATTGATGCAGAACCTAGTGCCGTTGTTGCCACCACACAGATTCAGCTAGAGGAGCCTGAAGAGTCGGAGGCAGAGGAGCGCCTTTTCCACTCACAGATGTGGGTGAAGGGAATTCCCCTACATTTTGTTGTGGACAGCGGCAGCCAGAAGAACCTGATCTCAGAAGAAGTCATCAAGAGATTGGAGCTACCAATAACGCCACACCCACAACCATACACCATTGGATGGCTAAGCCAAGGACGAAGGATCCGTGTCAGTCACCAATGTCACCTACCATATGGCATCAAGCCCTTCAAAGATGAGGTATTGTGTGATGTGGCCCCATTTGAAGTATGTGATGTTCTTTTAGGACAACCATATATGTGGAGGCGTCATGCGGTATATGAATCACGACCTCGCAGTGTCATTGTCACTTTGGGAGGACAACTCTATCGGATACCAGAGATAGTTTCACCTACCCCAAACGAGCAGGGAAGGAAGATAATCTCCCACACTGGGAAATTTTCCCTATTCGCAATTTCCATTGAAGGTGAACGTCAGATCGCGGAGACATCCACAACCTCTGCAGATTATCCTTCTACACAGCAGAAACAAGAAAAACACAAAGTTAGTGCAGCATCGCCTATTCGGGTACCTATACAGTGCAAGGCCACGCATTCAAGGTGCTCCTCCAAAAAGAAACCATCCACACCGGTGCATACCAAGGATACCACAACAACCAAAACTGTTGAACAACTCCAGCGCATCCATCAACAGCAATTACAACCCTCTGAAGATGTCAAAGTAAGGCAACCTTTCCACTTCAGCAAATGTCGCACCAAGAGCTCAACTCGACACACAGCTCGGCATATGATAAGGGATTTAACGCAATGGAGACCATTGCTTCCTAAGGAGGAAGGATTGATCCAGGTGGATATCGGTGGCGGCCCACCTCTTCCAACTGGCTCAAAACAGTCTTTTGGCAATTTTGGTAAATTACTATTTTTAGCAGTTTTTCGGGTGCTGAACTTCGGGAGCCATTTTGAGGCCCTAAACGACCTTTTTTGGCAATTTGGGGGGCCAAATGGTTGCCTCCGGCATGCATTTGGCCCCTTTCAAAAGTTTTAAATCTCGGATAGACCTTTCCAACGGGCTACCGAGCGCCACAAACGGAGATCGTATGCAAAAGTTACGACCCCGGGAAGTTGATGTACTAACTTACCCAAACGGGGCCCACATGACTTTATGACGGTTCATCTTCTAGGGTTAGGTTTTTGGATGTTTGGGATTCTTTCCCTCATTCTTATGATAAATAGGCCCTTTCGGCCTCTCTTTGTATTCATCTTGGCACGAATGAGCATAGCGGCCACATCTCTTCTCAGAGATAGCTACCACCATTCTAGCTATTGTATTTTACAGTCTGTTCTATTTCCGCTATTTAATAGAATATGTGTTTACTGTATCACCGTGTTATTTGCAATATATCTCTGTATATGCTTCTGTGTATGCTATCTTTTGTTTCGTTCCCACATAAATCCGGATCAGTGGTATCAGAGCGGTCTGCTCTTTGATTGTTTCTCGGTGCATGTCCCCAACGAGGTCAGGATACAGAGAGTTGGGTCTCGAACTAGTTTCACTTGGGGAAGGCCACTCTCGCCGCCCCAAACGGCCTCCCATGGCGGAAGAAAAGAGAGACGACGGAGCAGTAGATCCTATCAAGTTGTTGCTCGAGGAAGCCCTCGCGCGACAGAGGAACGAGATGATGGATAATTTCGCCCAAATCCTTCAACGCATGCCAACAGCGGCAAATGCACCCTCAACGAGTAGCCATTTCGGAGATACGACTCCCTTCAAGGTACAAGTTAATTTTGATATCCCTTTATTTGAAGGCCAAATCGATACCGATGCTCTAGATAAATGGTTGAATCTACTAGAAGGGTATTTCTCTGTCCACAATTTTTCCGACAGGGAAAAGATCGTCTTTGCACTCCTCAAGGCTGTCCCCCATGTCAAAAATTGGTGGGAAACTTATTGTGAGCAAAACTCATCAGACGAGTCTGGATTGTTTGAATATTCCAATCCCACTTGGGCCTCTTTTATAGATGCCGTCAAGGAACAATATTACCCCGTTGGAAACTATGATGACCAGTACACAAAATGGACCATTCTGCATCAAGAGAGGGACCAAACGGTGTCGGAGTACACCAACAAATTTCATACCTTGCGCACAAAGCTAGGTATCAAGGACTCCGAGCGGAACCTAGTACTGAAATATCGCAGTGGCCTACACCGGTACATCCGAACAGAGATGGATTTCCTGGAAATCTCTTCACTCGGATCCGCCTATCGATATGCTGTCAAAATTGAGCAGAAATTTCAGCAAAAGAACAAGCGTGACTTCGGACCTGCGCAGAAGCAGGGCAAGGGAAACTCTGGCTCGCAGAGCACGGGGCAGCAAAGGGACAACCAGTCCCAGCCACAGGAAAAGAAGGGTAAAGAAAAGACAAAGATGGACACCGGGAAGTGGTGTGAGTTCCACAAAAGCCCCTGGCACAACACTGATGATTGTCGCTCAAAACAGTCATTGGTGGCTGAGATCAAAGCTTCAGAATCAGATCCCAATTCTGATTCTGACTCGGAACCTAATTTCACAGCCGCGCGAAAAGGGAAGCAGATCATTGATGCAGAACCTAGTGCCGTTGTTGCCACCACACAGATTCAGCTAGAGGAGCCTGAAGAGTCGGAGGCAGAGGAGCGCCTTTTCCACTCACAGATGTGGGTGAAGGGAATTCCCCTACATTTTGTTGTGGACAGCGGCAGCCAGAAGAACCTGATCTCAGAAGAAGTCATCAAGAGATTGGAGCTACCAATAACGCCACACCCACAACCATACACCATTGGATGGCTAAGCCAAGGACGAAGGATCCGTGTCAGTCACCAATGTCACCTACCATATGGCATCAAGCCCTTCAAATATGAGGTATTGTGTGATGTGGCCCCATTTGAAGTATGTGATGTTCTTTTAGGACAACCATATATGTGGAGGCGTCATGCGGTATATGAATCACGACCTCGCAGTGTCATTGTCACTTTGGGAGGACAACTCTATCGGATACCAGAGATAGTTTCACCTACCCCAAACGAGCAGGGAAGGAAGATAATCTCCCACAATGGGAAATTTTCCCTATTCGCAATTTCCATTGAAGGTGAACGTCAGATCGCGGAGACATCCACAACCTCTGCAGATTATCCTTCTACACAGCAGAAACAAGAAAAACACAAAGTTAGTGCAGCATCGCCTATTCGGGTACCTATACAGTGCAAGGCCACGCATTCAAGGTGCTCCTCCAAAAAGAAACCATCCACACCGGTGCATACCAAGGATACCACAACAACCAAAACTGTTGAACAACTCCAGCGCATCCATCAACAGCAATTACAACCCTCTGAAGATGTCAAAGTAAGGCAACCTTTCCACTTCAGCAAATGTCGCACCAAGAGCTCAACTCGACACACAGCTCGGCATATGATAAGGGATTTAACGCAATGGAGACCATTGCTTCCTAAGGAGGAAGGATTGTTCCAGGTGGATATCGGTGGCGGCCCACCTCTTCCAACTGGCTCAAAACAGTCTTTTGGCAATTTTGGTAAATTACTATTTTTAGCAGTTTTTCGGGTGCTGAACTTCGGGAGCCATTTTGAGGCCCTAAACGACCTTTTTTGGCAATTTGGGGGGCCAAATGGTTGCCTCCGGCATGCATTTGGCCCCTTTCAAAAGTTTTAAATCTCGGATAGACCTTTCCAACGGGCTACCGAGCGCCACAAACGGAGATCGTATGCAAAAGTTACGACCCCGGGAAGTTGATGTACTAACTTACCCAAACGGGGCCCACATGACTTTATGACGGTTCATCTTCTAGGGTTAGGTTTTTGGATGTTTGGGATTCTTTCCCTCATTCTTATGATAAATAGGCCCTTTCGGCCTCTCTTTGTATTCATCTTGGCACGAATGAGCATAGCGGCCACATCTCTTCTCAGAGATAGCTACCACCATTCTAGCTATTGTATTTTACAGTCTGTTCTATTTCCGCTATTTAATAGAATATGTGTTTACTGTATCACCGTGTTATTTGCAATATATCTCTGTATATGCTTCTGTGTATGCTATCTTTTGTTTCGTTCCCACATAAATCCGGATCAGTGGTATCAGAGCGGTCTGCTCTTTGATTGTTTCTCGGTGCATGTCCCCAACGAGGTCAGGATACAGAGAGTTGGGTCTCGAACTAGTTTCACTTGGGGAAGGCCACTCTCACCGCCCCAAACGGCCTCCCATGGCGGAAGAAAAGAGAGACGACGGAGCAGTAGATCCTATCAAGTTGTTGCTCGAGGAAGCCCTCGCGCGACAGAGGAACGAGATGATGGATAATTTCGCCCAAATCCTTCAACGCATGCCAACAGCGGCAAATGCACCCTCAACGAGTAGCCATTTCGGAGATACGACTCTCTTCAAGGTACAAGTTAATTTTGATATCCCTTTATTTGAAGGCCAAATCGATACCGATGCTCTAGATAAATGGTTGAATCTACTAGAAGGGTATTTCTCTGTCCACAATTTTTCCGACAGGGAAAAGATCGTCTTTGCACTCCTCAAGGCTGTCCCCCATGTCAAAAATTGGTGGGAAACTTATTGTGAGCAAAACTCATCAGACGAGTCTGGATTGTTTGAATATTCCAATCCCACTTGGGCCTCTTTTATAGATGCCGTCAAGGAACAATATTACCCCGTTGGAAACTATGATGACCAGTACACAAAATGGACCATTCTGCATCAAGAGAGGGACCAAACGGTGTCGGAGTACACCAACAAATTTCATACCTTGCGCACAAAGCTAGGTATCAAGGACTCCGAGCGGCACCTAGTACTGAAATATCGCAGTGGCCTACACCGGTACATCCGAACAGAGATGGATTTCCTGGAAATCTCTTCACTCGGATCCGCCTATCGATATGCTGTCAAAATTGAGCAGAAATTTCAGCAAAAGAACAAGCGTGACTTCGGACCTGCGCAGAAGCAGGGCAAGGGAAACTCTGGCTCGCAGAGCACGGGGCAGCAAAGGGACAACCAGTCCCAGCCACAGGAAAAGAAGGGTAAAGAAAAGACAAAGATGGACACCGGGAAGTGGTGTGAGTTCCACAAAAGCCCCTGGCACAACACTGATGATTGTCGCTCAAAACAGTCATTGGTGGCTGAGATCAAAGCTTCAGAATCAGATCCCAATTCTGATTCTGACTCGGAACCTAATTTCACAGCCGCGCGAAAAGGGAAGCAGATCATTGATGCAGAACCTAGTGCCGTTGTTGCCACCACACAGATTCAGCTAGAGGAGCCTGAAGAGTCGGAGGCAGAGGAGCGCCTTTTCCACTCACAGATGTGGGTGAAGGGAATTCCCCTACATTTTGTTGTGGACAGCGGCAGCCAGAAGAACCTGATCTCAGAAGAAGTCATCAAGAGATTGGAGCTACCAATAACGCCACACCCACAACCATACACCATTGGATGGCTAAGCCAAGGACGAAGGATCCGTGTCAGTCACCAATGTCACCTACCATATGGCATCAAGCCCTTCAAATATGAGGTATTGTGTGATGTGGCCCCATTTGAAGTATGTGATGTTCTTTTAGGACAACCATATATGTGGAGGCGTCATGCGGTATATGAATCACGACCTCGCAGTGTCATTGTCACTTTGGGAGGACAACTCTATCGGATACCAGAGATAGTTTCACCTACCCCAAACGAGCAGGGAAGGAAGATAATCTCCCACACTGGGAAATTTTCCCTATTCGCAATTTCCATTGAAGGTGAACGTCAGATCGCGGAGACATCCACAACCTCTGCAGATTATCCTTCTACACAGCAGAAACAAGAAAAACACAAAGTTAGTGCAGCATCGCCTATTCGGGTACCTATACAGTGCAAGGCCACGCATTCAAGGTGCTCCTCCAAAAAGAAACCATCCACACCGGTGTATACCAAGGATACCACAACAACCAAAACTGTTGAACAACTCCAGCGCATCCATCAACAGCAATTACAACCCTCTGAAGATGTCAAAGTAAGGCAACCTTTCCACTTCAGCAAATGTCGCACCAAGAGCTCAACTCGACACACAGCTCGGCATATGATAAGGGATTTAACGCAATGGAGACCATTGCTTCCTAAGGAGGAAGGATTGATCCAGGTGGATATCGGTGGCGGCCCACCTCTTCCAACTGGCTCAAAACAGTCTTTTGGCAATTTTGGTAAATTACTATTTTTAGCAGTTTTTCGGGTGCTGAACTTCCGGAGCCATTTTGAGGCCCTAAACGACCTTTTTTGGCAATTTGGGGGGCCAAATGGTTGCCTCCGGCATGCATTTGGCCCCTTTCAAAAGTTTTAAATCTCGGATAGACCTTTCCAACGGGCTACCGAGCGCCACAAACGGAGATCGTATGCAAAAGTTACGACCCCGGGAAGTTGATGTACTAACTTACCCAAACGGGGCCCACATGACTTTATGACGGTTCATCTTCTAGGGTTAGGTTTTTGGATGTTTGGGATTCTTTCCCTCATTCTTATGATAAATAGGCCCTTTCGGCCTCTCTTTGTATTCATCTTGGCACGAATGAGCATAGCGGCCACATCTCTTCTCAGAGATAGCTACCACCATTCTAGCTATTGTATTTTACAGTCTGTTCTATTTCCGCTATTTAATAGAATATGTGTTTACTGTATCACCGTGTTATTTGCAATATATCTCTGTATATGCTTCTGTGTATGCTATCTTTTGTTTCGTTCCCACATAAATCCGGATCAGTGGTATCAGAGCGGTCTGCTCTTTGATTGTTTCTCGGTGCATGTCCCCAACGAGGTCAGGATACAGAGAGTTGGGTCTCGAACTAGTTTCACTTGGGGAAGGCCACTCTCGCCGCCCCAAACGGCCTCCCATGGCGGAAGAAAAGAGAGACGACGGAGCAGTAGATCCTATCAAGTTGTTGCTCGAGGAAGCCCTCGCGCGACAGAGGAACGAGATGATGGATAATTTCGCCCAAATCCTTCAACGCATGCCAACAGCGGCAAATGCACCCTCAACGAGTAGCCATTTCGGAGATACGACTCCCTTCAAGGTACAAGTTAATTTTGATATCCCTTTATTTGAAGGCCAAATCGATACCGATGCTCTAGATAAATGGTTGAATCTACTAGAAGGGTATTTCTCTGTCCACAATTTTTCCGACAGGGAAAAGATCGTCTTTGCACTCCTCAAGGCTGTCCCCCATGTCAAAAATTGGTGGGAAACTTATTGTGAGCAAAACTCATCAGACGAGTCTGGATTGTTTGAATATTCCAATCCCACTTGGGCCTCTTTTATAGATGCCGTCAAGGAACAATATTACCCCGTTGGAAACTATGATGACCAGTACACAAAATGGACCATTCTGCATCAAGAGAGGGACCAAACGGTGTCGGAGTACACCAACAAATTTCATACCTTGCGCACAAAGCTAGGTATCAAGGACTCCGAGCGGCACCTAGTACTGAAATATCGCAGTGGCCTACACCGGTACATCCGAACAGAGATGGATTTCCTGGAAATCTCTTCACTCGGATCCGCCTATCGATATGCTGTCAAAATTGAGCAGAAATTTCAGCAAAAGAACAAGCGTGACTTCGGACCTGCGCAGAAGCAGGGCAAGGGAAACTCTGGCTCGCAGAGCACGGGGCAGCAAAGGGACAACCAGTCCCAGCCACAGGAAAAGAAGGGTAAAGAAAAGACAAAGATGGACACCGGGAAGTGGTGTGAGTTCCACAAAAGCCGCTGGCACAACACTGATGATTGTCGCTCAAAACAGTCATTGGTGGCTGAGATCAAAGCTTCAGAATCAGATCCCAATTCTGATTCTGACTCGGAACCTAATTTCACAGCCGCGCGAAAAGGGAAGCAGATCATTGATGCAGAACCTAGTGCCGTTGTTGCCACCACACAGATTCAGCTAGAGGAGCCTGAAGAGTCGGAGGCAGAGGAGCGCCTTTTCCACTCACAGATGTGGGTGAAGGGAATTCCCCTACATTTTGTTGTGGACAGCGGCAGCCAGAAGAACCTAATCTCAGAAGAAGTCATCAAGAGATTGGAGCTACCAATAACGCCACACCCACAACCATACACCATTGGATGGCTAAGCCAAGGACGAAGGATCCGTGTCAGTCACCAATGTCACCTACCATATGGCATCAAGCCCTTCAAAGATGAGGTATTGTGTGATGTGGCCCCATTTGAAGTATGTGATGTTCTTTTAGGACAACCATATATGTGGAGGCGTCATGCGGTATATGAATCACGACCTCGCAGTGTCATTGTCACTTTGGGAGGACAACTCTATCGGATACCAGAGATAGTTTCACCTACCCCAAACGAGCAGGGAAGGAAGATAATCTCCCACACTGGGAAATTTTCCCTATTCGCAATTTCCATTGAAGGTGAACGTCAGATCGCGGAGACATCCACAACCTCTGCAGATTATCCTTCTACACAGCAGAAACAAGAAAAACACAAAGTTAGTGCAGCATCGCCTATTCGGGTACCTATACAGTGCAAGGCCACGCATTCAAGGTGCTCCTCCAAAAAGAAACCATCCACACCGGTGCATACCAAGGATACCACAACAACCAAAACTGTTGAACAACTCCAGCGCATCCATCAACAGCAATTACAACCCTCTGAAGATGTCAAAGTAAGGCAACCTTTCCACTTCAGCAAATGTCGCACCAAGAGCTCAACTCGACACACAGCTCGGCATATGATAAGGGATTTAACGCAATGGAGACCATTGCTTCCTAAGGAGGAAGGATTGATCCAGGTGGATATCGGTGGCGGCCCACCTCTTCCAACTGGCTCAAAACAGTCTTTTGGCAATTTTGGTAAATTACTATTTTTAGCAGTTTTTCGGGTGCTGAACTTCCGGAGCCATTTTGAGGCCCTAAACGACCTTTTTTGGCAATTTGGGGGGCCAAATGGTTGCCTCCGGCATGCATTTGGCCCCTTTCAAAAGTTTTAAATCTCGGATAGACCTTTCCAACGGGCTACCGAGCGCCACAAACGGAGATCGTATGCAAAAGTTACGACCCCGGGAAGTTGATGTACTAACTTACCCAAACGGGGCCCACATGACTTTATGACGGTTCATCTTCTAGGGTTAGGTTTTTGGATGTTTGGGATTCTTTCCCTCATTCTTATGATAAATAGGCCCTTTCGGCCTCTCTTTGTATTCATCTTGGCACGAATGAGCATAGCGGCCACATCTCTTCTCAGAGATAGCTACCACCATTCTAGCTATTGTATTTTACAGTCTGTTCTATTTCCGCTATTTAATAGAATATGTGTTTACTGTATCACCGTGTTATTTGCAATATATCTCTGTATATGCTTCTGTGTATGCTATCTTTTGTTTCGTTCCCACATAAATCCGGATCAGTGGTATCAGAGCGGTCTGCTCTTTGATTGTTTCTCGGTGCATGTCCCCAACGAGGTCAGGATACAGAGAGTTGGGTCTCGAACTAGTTTCACTTGGGGAAGGCCACTCTCGCCGCCCCAAACGGCCTCCCATGGCGGAAGAAAAGAGAGACGACGGAGCAGTAGATCCTATCAAGTTGTTGCTCGAGGAAGCCCTCGCGCGACAGAGGAACGAGATGATGGATAATTTCGCCCAAATCCTTCAACGCATGCCAACAGCGGCAAATGCACCCTCAACGAGCAGCCATTTCGGAGATACGACTCCCTTCAAGGTACAAGTTAATTTTGATATCCCTTTATTTGAAGGCCAAATCGATGCCGATGCTCTAGATAAATGGTTGAATCTACTAGAAGGGTATTTCTCTGTCCACAATTTTTCCGACAGGGAAAAGATCGTCTTTGCACTCCTCAAGGCCGTCCCCCATGTCAAAAATTGGTGGGAAACTTATTGTGAGCAAAACTCATCAGACGAGTCTGGATTGTTTGAATATTCCAATCCCACTTGGGCCTCTTTTATAGTTGCCGTCAAGGAACAATATTACCCCGTTGGAAACTATGATGACCAGTACACAAAATGGACCATTCTGCATCAAGAGAGGGACCAAACGGTGTCGGAGTACACCAACAAATTTCATACCTTGCGCACAAAGCTAGGTATCAAGGACTCCGAGCGGCACCTAGTACTGAAATATCGCAGTGGCCTACACCGGTACATCCGAACAGAGATGGATTTCCTGGAAATCTCTTCTCTCGGATCCGCCTATCGATATGCTGTCAAAATTGAGCAGAAATTTCAGCAAAAGAACAAGCGTGACTTCGGACCTGCGCAGAAGCAGGGCAAGGGAAACTCTGGCTCGCAGAGCACGGGGCAGCAAAGGGACAACCAGTCCCAGCCACAGGAAAAAAAGGGTAAAGAAAAGACAAAGAAGGACACCGGGAAGTGGTGTGAGTTCCACAAAAGCCCCTGGCACAACACTGATGATTGTCGCTCAAAACAGTCATTGGTGGCTGAGATCAAAGCTTCAGAATCAGATCCCAATTCTGATTCTGACTCGGAACCTAATTTCACAGCCGCGCGAAAAGGGAAGCAGATCATTGATGCAGAACCCAGTGCCGTTGTTGCCACCACACAGATTCAGCTAGAGGAGCCTGAAGAGTCGGAGGCAGAGGAGCGCCTTTTCCACTCACAGATGTGGGTGAAGGGAATTCCCCTACATTTTGTTGTGGACAGCGACAGCCAGAAGAACCTGATCTCAGAAGAAGTCATCAAGAGATTGGAGCTACCAATAACGCCACACCCACAACCATACACCATTGGATGGCTAAGCCAAGGACGAAGGATCCGTGTCAGTCACCAATGTCACCTACCATATGGCATCAAGCCCTTCAAAGATGAGGTATTGTGTGATGTGGCCCCACTTGAAGTATGTGATGTTCTTTTAGGACAACCATATATGTGGAGGCGTCATGCGGTATATGAATCACGACCTCGCAGTGTCATTGTCACTTTGGGAGGACAACTCTATCGGATACCAGAGATAGTTTCACCTACCCCAAACGAGCAGGGAAGGAAGATAATCTCCCACACTGGGAAATTTTCCCTATTCGCAATTGCCATTGAAGGTGAACGTCAGATCGCGGAGACATCCACAACCTCTGCAGATTATCCTTCTACACAGCAGAAACAAGAAAAACACAAAGTTAGTGCAGCATCGCCTATTCGGGTACCTATACAGTGCAAGGCCACGCATTCAAGGTGCTCCTCCAAAAAGAAACCATCCACACCGGTGCATACCAAGGATACCACAACAACCAAAACTGTTGAACAACTCCAGCGCATCCATCAACAGCAATTACAACCCTCTGAAGATGTCAAAGTAAGGCAACCTTTCCACTTCAGCAAATGTCGCACCAAGAGCTCAACTCGACACACAGCTCGGCATATGATAAGGGATTTAACGCAATGGAGACCATTGCTTCCTAAGGAGGAAGGATTGATCTAGGTGGATATCGGTGGCAGCCCACCTCTTCCAACTGGCTCAAAACAGTCTTTTGGCAATTTTGGTAAATTACTATTTTTAGCAGTTTTTCGGGTGCTGAACTTCCGGAGCCATTTTGAGGCCCTAAACGACTTTTTTTGGCAATTTGGGGGGCCAAATGGTTGCCTCCGACATGCATTTGCACCCTATCGAAAGTTTTAAATCTCGGATATACCTTTCCAACGGGCTACCGAGCGCCACAAATGGAGATCGTATGCAAAAGTTACGACCCCGGGAAGTTGATGTACTAACTTACCCAAACGAGGCCCACATGACTTTATGACGGTTCATCTTCTAGGGTTAGGTTTTTGGATGTTTGGGATTCTTTCCCTCATGCTTATGATAAATAGGCCCTTTCGGCCTCTCTTTGTATTCATCTTGGCACGAATGAGCATAGCGGCCACATCTCTTCTCAGAGATAGCTACCACCATTCTAGCTATTGTATTTTACAGTCTGTTCTATTTCCGCTATTTAATAGAATATGTGTTTACTGTATCACCGTGTTATTTGCAATATATCTCTGTATATGCTTCTGTGTATGCTATCTTTTGTTTCGTTCCCACATAAATCCGGATCAGTGGTATCAGAGCGGTCTGCTCTTTGATTGTTTCTCGGTGCATGTCCCCAACGAGATCAGGATACAAAGAGTTGGGTCTCGAACTAGTTTCACTTGGGGAAGGCCACTCTCGCCGCCCCAAACGGCCTCCCATGGCGGAAGAAAAGAGAGACGACGGAGCAGTAGATCCTATCAAGTTGTTGCTCGAGGAAGCCCTCGCGCGACAGAGGAACGAGATGATGGATAATTTCGCCCAAATCCTTCAACGCATGCCAACAGCGGCAAATGCACCCTCAACGAGCAGCCATTTCGGAGATACGACTCCCTTCAAGGTACAAGTTAATTTTGATATCCCTTTATTTGAAGGCCAAATCGATGCCGATGCTCTAGATAAATGGTTGAATCTACTAGAAGGGTATTTCTCTGTCCACAATTTTTCCGACAGGGAAAAGATCGTCTTTGCACTCCTCAAGGCCGTCCCCCATGTCAAAAATTGGTGGGAAACTTATTGTGAGCAAAACTCATCAGACGAGTCTGGATTGTTTGAATATTCCAATCCCACTTGGGCCTCTTTTATAGTTGCCGTCAAGGAACAATATTACCCCGTTGGAAACTATGATGACCAGTACACAAAATGGACCATTCTGCATCAAGAGAGGGACCAAACGGTGTCGGAGTACACCAACAAATTTCATACCTTGCGCACAAAGCTAGGTATCAAGGACTCCGAGCGGCACCTAGTACTGAAATATCGCAGTGGCCTACACCGGTACATCCGAACAGAGATGGATTTCCTGGAAATCTCTTCACTCGGATCCGCCTATCGATATGCTGTCAAAATTGAGCAGAAATTTCAGCAAAAGAACAAGCGTGACTTCGGACCTGCGCAGAAGCAGGGCAAGGGAAACTCTGGCTCGCAGAGCACGGGGCAGCAAAGGGACAACCAGTCCCAGCCATAGGAAAAGAAGGGTAAAGAAAAGATAAAGAAGGACACCGGGAAGTGGTGTGAGTTCCACAAAAGCCCCTGGCACAACACTGATGATTGTCGCTCAAAACAGTCATTGGTGGCTGAGATCAAAGCTTCAGAATCAGATCCCAATTCTGATTCTGACTCGGAACCTAATTTCACAGCCGCGCGAAAAGGGAAGCAGATCATTGATGCAGAACCCAGTGCCGTTGTTGCCACCACACAGATTTAGCTAGAGGAGCCTGAAGAGTCGGAGGCAGAGGAGCGCCTTTTCCACTCACAGATGTGGGTGAAGGGAATTCCCCTACATTTTGTTGTGGACAGCGACAGCCAGAAGAACCTGATCTCAGAAGAAGTCATCAAGAGATTGGAGCTACCAATAACGCCACACCCACAACCATACACCATTGGATGGCTAAGCCAAGGACGAAGGATCCGTGTCAGTCACCAATGTCACCTACCATATGGCATCAAGCCCTTCAAAGATGAGGTATTGTGTGATGTGGCCCCACTTGAAGTATGTGATGTTCTTTTAGGACAACCATATATGTGGAGGCGTCATGCGGTATATGAATCACGACCTCGCAGTGTCATTGTCACTTTGGGAGGACAACTCTATCGGATACCAGAGATAGTTTCACCTACCCCAAACGAGCAGGGAAGGAAGATAATCTCCCACACTGGGAAATTTTCCCTATTCGCAATTGCCATTGAAGGTGAACGTCAGATCGCGGAGACATCCACAACCTCTGCAGATTATCCTTCTACACAGCAGAAACAAGAAAAACACAAAGTTAGTGCAGCATCGCCTATTCGGGTACCTATACAGTGCAAGGCCACGCATTCAAGGTGCTCCTCCAAAAAGAAACCATCCACACCGGTGCATACCAAGGATACCACAACAACCAAAACTGTTGAACAACTCCAGCGCATCCATCAACAGCAATTACAACCCTCTGAAGATGTCAAAGTAAGGCAACCTTTCCACTTCAGCAAATGTCGCACCAAGAGCTCAACTCGACACACAGCTCGGCATATGATAAGGGATTTAACGCAATGGAGACCATTGCTTCCTAAGGAGGAAGGATTGATCCAGGTGGATATCGGTGGCGGCCCACCTCTTCCAACTGGCTCAAAACAGTCTTTTGGCAATTTTGGTAAATTACTATTTTTAGCAGTTTTTCGGGTGCTGAACTTCCGGAGCCATTTTGAGTCCCTAAACGACCTTTTTTGGCAATTTGGGGGGCCAAATGGTTGCCTCCGGCATGCATTTGGCCCCTTTCAAAAGTTGTAAATCTCGGATAGACCTTTCCAACGGGCTACCGAGCGCCACAAACAGAGATCGTATGCAAAAGTTACGACCCCGGGAAGTTGATGTACTAACTTACCCAAACGGGGCCCACATGACTTTATGACGGTTCATCTTCTAGGGTTAGGTTTTTGGATGTTTGGGATTCTTTCCCTCATGCTTATGATAAATAGGCCCTTTCGGCCTCTCTTTGTATTCATCTTGGCACGAATGAGCATAGCGGCCACATCTCTTCTCAGAGATAGCTACCACCATTCTAGATATTGTATTTTACAGTCTGTTCTATTTCCGCTATTTAATAGAATATGTGTTTACTGTATCACCGTGTTATTTGCAATATATCTCTGTATATGCTTCTGTGTATGCTATCTTTTGTTTCGTTTCCACATAAATCCGGATCAGTGGTATCAGAGCGGTCTGCTCTTTGATTGTTTCTCGGTGCATGTCCCCAACGAGGTCAGGATACAGAGAGTTGGGTCTCGAACTAGTTTCACTTGGGGAAGGCCACTCTCGCCCCCCCAAACGGCCTCCCATGGCGGAAGAAAAGAGAGACGACGGAGCAGTAGATCCTATCAAGTTGTTGCTCGAGGAATCCCTCGCGCGACAGAGGAACGAGATGATGGATAATTTCGCCCAAATCCTTCAACGCATGCCAACAGCGGCAAATGCACCCTCAACGAGCAGCCATTTCGGAGATACGACTCCCTTCAAGGTACAAGTTAATTTTGATATCCCTTTATTTGAAGGCCAAATCGATGCCGATGCTCTAGATAAATGGTTGAATCTACTAGAAGGGTATTTCTCTGTCCACAATTTTTCCGACAGGGAAAAGATCGTCTTTGCACTCCTCAAGGCCGTCCCCCATGTCAAAAATTGGTGGGAAACTTATTGTGAGCAAAACTCATCAGACGAGTCTGGATTGTTTGAATATTCCAATCCCACTTGGGCCTCTTTTATAGATGCCGTCAAGGAACAATATTACACCGTTGGAAACTATGATGACCAGTACACAAAATGGACCATTCTGCATCAAGAGAGGGACCAAACGGTGTCGGAGTACACCAACAAATTTCATACCTTGCGCACAAAGCTAGGTATCAAGGACTCCGAGCGGCACCTAGTACTGAAATATCGCAGTGGCCTACACCGGTACATCCGAACAGAGATGGATTTCCTGGAAATCTCTTCACTCGGATCCGCCTATCGATATGCTGTCAAAATTGAGCAGAAATTTCAGCAAAAGAACAAGCGTGACTTCGGACCTGCGCAGAAGCAGGGCAAGGGAAACTCTGGCTCGCAGTGCACGGGGCAGCAAAGGGACAACCAGTCCCAGCCACAGGAAAAGAAGGGTAAAGAAAAGACAAAGAAGGACACCGGGAAGTGGTGTGAGTTCCACAAAAGCCCCTGGCACAACACTGATGATTGTCGCTCAAAACAGTCATTGGTGGCTGAGATCAAAGCTTCAGAATCAGATCCCAATTCTGATTCTGACTCGGAACCTAATTTCACAGCCGCGCGAAAAGGGAAGCAGATCATTGATGCAGAACCCAGTGCCGTTGTTGCCACCACACAGATTCAGCTAGAGGAGCCTGAAGAGTCGGAGGCAGAGGAGCGCCTTTTCCACTCACAGATGTGGGTGAAGGGAATTCCCCTACATTTTGTTGTGGACAGCGACAGCCAGAAGAACCTGATCTCAGAAGAAGTCATCAAGAGATTGGAGCTACCAATAACGCCACACCCACAACCATACACCATTGGATGGCTAAGCCAAGGACGAAGGATCCGTGTCAGTCACCAATGTCACCTACCATATGGCATCAAGCCCTTCAAAGATGAGGTATTGTGTGATGTGGCCCCACTTGAAGTATGTGATGTTCTTTTAGGACAACCATATATGTGGAGGCGTCATGCGGTATATGAATCACGACCTCGCAGTGTCATTGTCACTTTGGGAGGACAACTCTATCGGATACCAGAGATAGTTTCACCTACCCCAAACGAGCAGGGAAGGAAGATAATCTCCCACACTGGGAAATTTTCCCTATTCGCAATTGCCATTGAAGGTGAACGTCAGATCGCGGAGACATCCACAACCTCTGCAGATTATCCTTCTACACAGCAGAAACAAGAAAAACACAAAGTTAGTGCAGCATCGCCTATTCGGGTACCTATTCAGTGCAAGGCCACGCATTCAAGGTGCTCCTCCAAAAAGAAACCATCCACACCGGTGCATACCAAGGATACCACAACAACCAAAACTGTTGAACAACTCCAGCGCATCCATCAACAGCAATTACAACCCTCTGAAGATGTCAAAGTAAGGCAACCTTTCCACTTCAGCAAATGTCGCACCAAGAGCTCAACTCGACACACAGCTCGGCATATGATAAGGGATTTAACGCAATGGAGACCATTGCTTCCTAAGGAGGAAGGATTGATCCAGGTGGATATCGGTGGCGGCCCACCTCTTCCAACTGGCTCAAAACAGTCTTTTGGCAATTTTGGTAAATTACTATTTTTAGCAGTTTTTCGGGTGCTGAACTTCCGGAGCCATTTTGAGGCCCTAAACGACCTTTTTTGGCAATTTGGGGGGCCAAATGGTTGCCACCCGGCATGCATTTGGCCCCTGTCGAAAGTTGTAAATCTCGGATAGACCTTTCCAACGGGCTACCGAGCGCCACAAACGGAGATCGTATGCAAAAGTTACGACCCCGGGAAGTTGATGTACTAACTTACCCAAACGGGGCCCACATGACTTTATGACGGTTCATCTTCTAGGGTTAGGTTTTTGGATGTTTGGGATTCTTTCCCTCATGCTTATGATAAATAGGCTCTTTCGGCCTCTCTTTGTATTCATCTTGGCACGAATGAGCATAGCGGCCACATCTCTTCTCAGAGATAGCTACCACCATTCTAGCTATTGTATTTTACAGTCTGTTCTATTTCCGCTATTTAATAGAATATGTGTTTACTGTATCACCGTGTTATTTGCAATATATCTCTGTATATGCTTCTGTGTATGCTATCTTTTGTTTCGTTCCCACATAAATCCGGATCAGTGGTATCAGAGCGGTCTGCTCTTTGATTGTTTCTCGGTGCATGTCCCCAACGAGGTCAGGATACAGAGAGTTGGGTCTCGAACTAGTTTCACTTGGGGAAGGCCACTCTCGCCGCCCCAAACGGCCTCCCATGGCGGAAGAAAAGAGAGACGACGGAGCAGTAGATCCTATCAAGTTGTTGCTCGAGGAAGCCCTCGCGCGACAGAGGAACGAGATGATGGATAATTTCGCCCAAATCCTTCAACGCATGCCAACAGCGGCAAATGCACCCTCAACGAGCAGCCATTTCGGAGATACGACTCCCTTCAAGGTACAAGTTAATTTTGATATCCCTTTATTTGAAGGCCAAATCGATGCCGATGCTCTAGATAAATGGTTGAATCTACTAGAAGGGTATTTCTCTGTCCACAATTTTTCCGACAGGGAAAAGATCGTCTTTGCACTCCTCAAGGCCGTCCCCCATGTCAAAAATTGGTGGGAAACTTATTGTGAGCAAAACTCATCAGACGAGTCTGGATTGTTTGAATATTCCAATCCCACTTGGGCCTCTTTTATAGTTGCCGTCAAGGAACAATATTACCCCGTTGGAAACTATGATGACCAGTACACAAAATGGACCATTCTGCATCAAGAGAGGGACCAAACGGTGTCGGAGTACACCAACAAATTTCATACCTTGCGCACAAAGCTAGGTATCAAGGACTCCGAGCGGCACCTAGTACTGAAATATCGCAGTGGCCTACACCGGTACATCCGAACAGAGATGGATTTCCTGGAAATCTCTTCACTCGGATCCGCCTATCGATATGCTGTCAAAATTGAGCAGAAATTTCAGCAAAAGAACAAGCGTGACTTCGGACCTGCGCAGAAGCAGGGCAAGGGAAACTCTGGCTCGCAGAGCACGGGGCAGCAAAGGGACAACCAGTCCCAGCCACAGGAAAAGAAGGGTAAAGAAAAGACAAAGAAGGACACCGGGAAGTGGTGTGAGTTCCACAAAAGCCCCTGGCACAACACTGATGATTGTCGCTCAAAACAGTCATTGGTGGCTGAGATCAAAGCTTCAGAATCAGATCCCAATTCTGATTCTGACTCGGAACCTAATTTCACAGCCGCGCGAAAAGGGAAGCAGATCATTGATGCAGAACCCAGTGCCGTTGTTGCCACCACACAGATTCAGCTAGAGGAGCCTGAAGAGTCGGAGGCAGAGGAGCGCCTTTTCCACTCACAGATGTGGGTGAAGGGAATTCCCCTACATTTTGTTGTGGACAGCGGCAGCCAGAAGAACCTGATCTCAGAAGAAGTCATCAAGAGATTGGAGCTACCAATAACGCCACACCCACAACCATACACCATTGGATGGCTAAGCCAAGGACGAAGGATCCGTGTCAGTCACCAATGTCACCTACCATATGGCATCAAGCCCTTCAAAGATGAGGTATTGTGTGATGTGGCCCCACTTGAAGTATGTGATGTTCTTTTAGGACAACCATATATGTGGAGGCGTCATGCGGTATATGAATCACGACCTCGCAGTGTCATTGTCACTTTGGGAGGACAACTCTATCGGATACCAGAGATAGTTTCACCTACCCCAAACGAGCAGGGAAGGAAGATAATCTCCCACACTGGGAAATTTTCCCTATTCACAATTGCCATTGAAGGTGAACGTCAGATCGCGGAGACATCCACAACCTCTGCAGATTATCCTTCTACACAGCAGAAACAAGAAAAACACAAAGTTAGTGCAGCATCGCCTATTCGGGTACCTATACAGTGCAAGGCCACGCATTCAAGGTGCTCCTCCAAAAAGAAACCATCCACACCGGTGCATACCAAGGATACCACAACAACCAAAACTGTTGAACAACTCCAGCGCATCCATCAACAGCAATTACAACCCTCTGAAGATGTCAAAGTAAGGCAACCTTTCCACTTCAGCAAATGTCGCACCAAGAGCTCAACTCGACACACAGCTCGGCATATGATAAGGGATTTAACGCAATGGAGACCATTGCTTCCTAAGGAGGAAGGATTGATCCAGGTGGATATCGGTGGCGGCCCACCTCTTCCAACTGGCTCAAAACAGTCTTTTGGCAATTTTGGTAAATTACTATTTTTAGCAGTTTTTCGGGTGCTGAACTTCCGGAGCCATTTTGAGGCCCTAAACGACCTTTTTTGGCAATTAGGGGGGCCAAATGGTTGCCCCCGGCATGTATTTGGCCCCTTTCGAAAGTTGTAAATCTCGGATAGACCTTTCCAACGGGCTACCGAGCGCCACAAACGGAGATCGTATGCAAAAGTTACGACCCCGGGAAGTTGATGTACTAACTTACCCAAACGGGGCCCACATGACTTTATGACGGTTCATCTTCTAGGGTTAGGTTTTTGGATGTTTGGGATTCTTTCCCTCATGCTTATGATAAATAGGCCCTTTCGGCCTCTCTTTGTATTCATCTTGGCACGAATGAGCATAGCGGCCACATCTCTTCTCAGAGATAGCTACCACCATTCTAGCTATTGTATTTTACAGTCTGTTCTATTTCCGCTATTTAATAGAATATGTGTTTACTGTATCACCGTGTTATTTGCAATATATCTCTGTATATGCTTCTGTGTATGCTATCTTTTGTTTCGTTCCCACATAAATCCGGATCAGTGGTATCAGAGCGGTCTGCTCTTTGATTGTTTCTCGGTGCATGTCCCCAACGAGGTCAGGATACAGAGAGTTGGGTCTCGAACTAGTTTCACTTGGGGAAGGCCACTCTCGCCGCCCCAAACGGCCTCCCATGGCGGAAGAAAAGAGAGACGACGGAGCTGTAGATCCTATCAAGTTGTTGCTCGAGGAAGCCCTCGCGCGACAGAGGAACGAGATGATGGATAATTTCGCCCAAATCCTTCAACGCATGCCAACAGCGGCAAATGCACCCTCAACGAGCAGCCATTTCGGAGATACGACTCCCTTCAAGGTACAAGTTAATTTTGATATCCCTTTATTTGAAGGCCAAATCGATGCCGATGCTCTAGATAAATGGTTGAATCTACTAGAAGGGTATTTCTCTGTCCACAATTTTTCCGACAGGGAAAAGATCGTCTTTGCACTCCTCAAGGCCGTCCCCCATGTCAAAAATTGGTGGGAAACTTATTGTGAGCAAAACTCATCAGACGAGTCTGGATTGTTTGAATATTCCAATCCCACTTGGGCCTCTTTTATAGATGCCGTCAAGGAACAATATTACCCCGTTGGAAACTATGATGACCAGTACACAAAATGGACCATTCTGCATCAAGAGAGGGACCAAACGGTGTCGGAGTACACCAACAAATTTCATACCTTGCGCACAAAGCTAGGTATCAAGGACTCCGAGCGGCACCTAGTACTGAAATATCGCAGTGGCCTACACCGGTACATCCGAGCAGAGATGGATTTCCTGGAAATCTCTTCACTCGGATCCGCCTATCGATATGCTGTCAAAATTTAGCAGAAATTTCAGCAAAAGAACAAGCGTGACTTCGGACCTGCGCAGAAGCAGGGCAAGGGAAACTCTGGCTCGCAGAGCACGGGGCAGCAAAGGGACAACCAGTCCCAGCCACAGGAAAAGAAGTGTAAAGAAAAGACAAAGAAGGACACCGGGAAGTGGTGTGAGTACCACAAAAGCCCCTGGCACAACACTGATGATTGTCGCTCAAAACAGTCATTGGTGGCTGAGATCAAAGCTTCAGAATCAGATCCCAATTCTGATTCTGACTCGGAACCTAATTTCACAGCCGCGCGAAAAGGGAAGCAGATCATTGATGCAGAACCCAGTGCCGTTGTTGCCACCACACAGATTCAGCTAGAGGAGCCTGAAGAGTCGGAGGCAGAGGAGCGCCTTTTCCACTCACAGATGTGGGTGAAGGGAATTCCCCTACATTTTGTTGTGGACAGCGGCAGCCAGAAGAACCTGATCTCAGAAGAAGTCATCAAGAGATTGGAGCTACCAATAACGCCACACCCACAACCATACACCATTGGATGGCTAAGCCAAGGACGAAGGATCCGTGTCAGTCACCAATGTCACCTACCATATGGCATCAAGCCCTTCAAAGATGAGGTATTGTGTGATGTGGCCCCACTTGAAGTATGTGATGTTCTTTTAGGACAACCATATATGTGGAGGCGTCATGCGGTATATGAATCACGACCTCGCAGTGTCATTGTCACTTTGGGAGGACAACTCTATCGGATACCAGAGATAGTTTCACCTACCCCAAACGAGCAGGGAAGGAAGATAATCTCCCACACTGGGAAATTTTCCCTATTCGCAATTGCCATTGAAGGTGAACGTCAGATCGCGGAGACATCCACAACCTCTGCAGATTATCCTTCTACACAGCAGAAACAAGAAAAACACAAAGTTAGTGCAGCATCGCCTATTCGGGTACCTATAAAGTGCAAGGCCACGCATTCAAGGTGCTCCTCCAAAAAGAAACCATCCACACCGGTGCATACCAAGGATACCACAACAACCAAAACTGTTGAACAACTCCAGCGCATCCATCAACAGCAATTACAACCCTCTGAAGATGTCAAAGTAAGGCAACCTTTCCACTTCAGCAAATGTCGCACCAAGAGCTCAACTCGACACACAGCTCGGCATATGATAAGGGATTTAACGCAATGGAGACCATTGCTTCCTAAGGAGGAAGGATTGATCCAGGTGGATATCGGTGGCGGCCCACCTCTTCCAACTGGCTCAAAACAGTCTTTTGGCAATTTTGGTAAATTACTATTTTTAACAGTTTTTCGGGTGCTGAACTTCCGGAGCCATTTTGAGGCCCTAAATGACCTTTTTTGGCAATTTGGGAGGCCAAATGGTTGCCCCCGGCATGCATTTGGACCCTCTCAAAAGTTGTAAATCTCGGATAGACCTTTCCAACGGGCTACCGAGCGCCACAAACGGAGATCGTATGCAAAAGTTACGACCCCGGGAAGTTGATGTACTAACTTACCCAAACGGGGCCCACATGACTTTATGACGGTTCATCTTCTAGGGTTAGGTTTTTGGATGTTTGGGATTCTTTCCCTCATGCTTATGATAAATAGGCCCTTTCGGCCTCTCTTTGTATTCATCTTGGCACGAATGAGCATAGCGGCCACATCTCTTCTCAGAGATAGCTACCACCATTCTAGCTATTGTATTTTACAGTCTGTTCTATTTCCGCTATTTAATAGAATATGTGTTTACTGTATCACCGTGTTATTTGCAATATATCTCTGTATATGCTTCTGTGTATGCTATCTTTTGTTTCGTTCCCACATAAATCCGGATCATTAAGTTGGGGCCGACCTAGTTAATGTAAAAGACAAGTCGGAGATGTGTATAAATAGAGGAGGTGTGTTCCTCATTTAACACATAACACACTCACCTGTGAATAGTGCATAGGTGAGGTAGATATCTGCTATGGAGGAGGAGCTCATGTCTAGGGTTTACATCTTTGTATTTGCTGGTCATCTATATTGAGGAAGCTTTGCCGGGTTTTCTTCCCCATGAGGGTTTCCCAGGATAAATCTGTGTCTCTTGTGTTTATGCTATGCTTGTTGTTCTTTCAGTGATCCTGTATATGCTATTGTTGTGAAATGGAATGTAATGCTGATATTTTCTGTCTTAGCATATTAAATATTAACACCTTTAACTTTTTTTTGTCACCCCGATGCGTCCTGCTCACTAGCAAGGTGCGTCAGACCTAAGGTAACGCTCTATACACATTAGTAGTGTGCGTCGGTGATTCCTACTGCCCTTGCACAAGGTGCTTCACCCTTAAAATGACGCAATTTGTCTGTGTACAAGGTGCGTCGTTGTTGGTTAAAATGGATAAAGAGAATCTTCGAGCGTCTTCTCAAACCTTGGGTTGCATGGAGGCTTATCCCTACATATCTAGGAAGGTGGCATTCGATCCCCTTACCTAGTGGGATGATCCCTTGAGTTTCTCCCATAAATATTCAACCTCTCCTATCCCTTTTCCCATATAAATATGAACACCCTCTCCATTGTTAAGGGATGAACGATAGAGTACCTACATGCTGGTGAAATTCTGCTAGTAGATCCTTTTCATCCATAGGAGGAAAAAGCTTTGATCTTTGAGGCTAGGATTGTTGGAAAGGAGTTATGACGTCAAATCATTGGTTGTAACACCTCTCTCTTTGCACTTTATGTTATTACATTTAATACAAATTCTTTCCATAAACTTATTGTCTTTATAATGTTTAGCATTGGCTTCTTTGACTGCTGATCTAGATTGATTCATAATCATGTTCTTTCACTACTTGTTTGTTTCCACTTGTTTCATCTTGTTTTGCAGCCGAGGATCTGAAGATCAAGAACTTGGATCAAGCAAGGAGAAAGGAATTGCATCCATAAGGTAAGTTATCCCTTTACTTACTTTGTAATTCAATCAATCTAGGAAAGTTATGTGTGTTATGTACTTGTTTTGTTCTAGATCTAAACCATTCAGACTAGGGAGATCCGTTTGTGTCTGCCCTTACAAATTGTACGTAAACAAAATTGGCGATTCCGCTAGGGATAGGTAGCCCATAGTTTTGATTTGCTTGTAATTTTTTGGTTTTTTTATTTCTTTCCAATTAACCTCTAAGTTGCCTCTTTCTTCATTGGAGTCATCCAAACTCTGATTGGGATTTTTATTAAGACATTTATCCTTTTATTCTTTGATATTTTTCATTTTTCTTGCTTGGATCCCGATCGACGCACCTGGGCGGTTCATTTCCTGCATCATTGTAACTCTTACGCACTTTAACTTAAAGCAACATGTGTCACTGACTCTTTCTTCCATTTTACAGCCTGCGTCATTGACGCACTTACTGTGTGTGCAGAGCGCGTCATTGAGCGTCCAACACTCTGGTGTACCCTCATAGGTAGTGTCGCCCATCATAACTTGGTGCATAAGTTGAAAAATCTCCCAACTTGATTTTGGCTTGATTTCTTGAGCTATGTATGTTGTCACTGATAGTTACAAAACCTCCTAGACACATCATGCTTTGTCCTTGGCTTGTTTTCGAAGTTTGAGTTTGATTTGGGTCCTAGTTAGTCAAGCGAGTGTAACCCTCATTGTGGGAAATTTCAATCCCTCACGAGCACATTCAGTATTGTGAATCCCTCTCAAGTTATCTGATTTTTTCACTCTAACTTCTCAGCCTTCCTATAGTTAGTTGTTGTGATTTTTTGCAAAATTTTGTGTGGTTTTGTGTGTTTTTTGAGATCTTGGGTGATTGAATTTTTTGAGAATTTCCAATTGATTAAATATTGCAGTAGCATACATTCTCTAGTTCTCTAAATCTAGTGTAAAAGAGTGGTATAATTCTCAGATGTATTGAGTGCATCAGTTAGAAAATCAAATTCTCTTATTACCTCCATTTCAAGCACATTACTTGGAATTGGTGTAAAGATTTTTTATGCTTTGAAATGATTGTTTAAAAAGACCTTTGAAAGAGATAAAAAACTATTCATGCTTGTGATTTCTTGGTTTTGAAAAGTTCATTCACTTCCTTGAAAATTTTGAGCGTATTTGGGCCTTATCAAAGTATTTGAAAGTTAGTGAAAACTCTTGTATTTTTTATTTTCTTTCCACTTCTTTTGATTCTCATTTCAGGATTAGAGCTATTGCATTCAATACGGAAATTCGTCTTTACATTTTTTCGCTCATAGGTTTGCTTAAGTTGAAAAGAAAAAGAAAAAAATATTTTCGATTTGGTGTGTTATTTTCATTTTTGTTGCATTACTGAAAGAGTACTTTTTGGTCTTTTGGTTGATTTAGAAAAGAATATAGAGGTACTTTGTTCATTTTTACTATCGAAAAACAAAATATTTCTCCTTACGTTAATTAGTTTTCATCGAAAAGAAAACGAAGACTTGCATTTTCATAGAGATCAGTTTTGCATCTTGTTTAAATTCCAAGTCTACACTTCATGGATTCACCTAACCATACAACTTAAAATCAGGTGGTATCCTAGGTTAAAATTGTATAGAAACTCGTGTGCTAGGTTAGAGACATGTTTCGGTGTCTAAAAAGTGGTAGTTGTTGTTATTTGCATGCACTGCATCCCGAGGGCTTGTATTTATTCCACATACTAGTCGGTTTATCGAACGGCCTTTCGCGTAGCTTCGGGTATATAGAAAGGTACTTCACGTACTCAACAGTATATCGGAAGGCTCATGTTGTATGGTTGTGCATTAGACAACACCACTACAGATTGGAGCTCCCACGTACCTTGATTATATTGGGAGACCCCACTTTGATTCCTGAAATCATATGAGTTAACCATTGGCCATCTTGGCATGGAAATACATGGAGAATAGCACTCGGGGAGCTACTACTCGCGTACTTCCAGGTAGTTGGGTTATAGGGTCGGGGGTATGGTCCTAATCCTCCTTGGTTAGTGCTCTGGAATATTGGGTCGAGTATAACTATTGGACCCTGTAGTATATCGCGGGTTGCGACGCCTTGATAATCCCATGAGGTTCTAGAATTTTGAATCCCATCTATCACACAGTTTTCATGTGGATTTATCTTGAGTAGGTCTTGAAGTGTGTTTTTATTTTCTAGGAGAATTTTAAGAGAATTTTTATTTCAGCCACCCTGGCTGAGAAACCTTTAAGAAGATCCCATAGAATATTAAATTTTCCACTTGAATATCCCCTTAACCAGGAGGAGAACTCGGGAGCAACCATGGATCAACCCACAATATCTGTGTCACATGAAGAAGGAACTTCTACCTTAGAATCAGGAGTGAACTACTCTCCTCCTATAAACCCACCTATCACTGATCCTACGGGACCTTTGTTGGTGGAACAACATCCTCCACATGACACAACCTTTCATCATTCGATGGAAGGAAATCTTGGAGCCATGGACTGGATTTTCAGTCGGCCCCAAGACGACTGGATATCAAGGGATTTTAGTCCAAGCGCATTATTTTGGGATACCTCTTTAGGTCAACATGTTTCCAATTTTGGTTCACTTCCGATGGTGGAAAATACACCACGTCGTTTTCCTCTATGGATTCCTGATGACATCTTTTTCGTGCCAGTTTATGAGACTATCGAATGTTCGAATGTTTATGAACATTCAGTAACCATCTTAGATGCCAGAGTTTTCCCCCTAGACCCAATCCGGAAGTACCAGTTTTTGAACAACATTCCCCTATACATTCTTTGTATTTTTCTTCACCAGGAATATCCACACCCAACATGACCACTTATGAACCAGGTCAACCCTCTTTCTTGACTAGTACACCTCAAATTCATTCGATCGGTTCAACACCTTATTTCACCCCAACAACTAGAGGGAAACTTTCAACTACTATTAACTTCATAACTGGAAGACAACCTCCACCTTAAACTTTGAATGGAAGTTATCCTCTAGTTAGTATTCAACATATGAGTATGGTTCAACCTACAATTAGTGGTCAACATATGCTTACTAGGAATACTCCAATAGGTGGACAATTTTCAATTGGGGGGAAACCCCTAGTCAGTGGACCAGATCTAACTGGGGGGCATCATCCAGTTAGGGGACACAACGTGAGCAGAGGAAATTCTTCACACATGAACTATAGCATGGTTGGAAGTTCACTTCCATCCATGGGATAGCCTACGTGGGCACATCAAATGGGGGGACCATCCTCTTGGACCCAAACACCATCAAGGCATACATACCCAGGTAACCATAACGTTGTTATAGGACAAAACTATCCAGGAAATATTTTTCCTGGATTACCCTATCCCGAAAACATGAACACCACATGGGGGGACCATAATGTTCCACCTCCTGTACCTCCATCCGGTGGACCACCCCCACCACCTGTCCCTCCTCCTCCTCCACCACTTGTCCCACCTCCACCAAATCCACCTGGAGGACCCTCGTATTTTGGCGGTGGATCAACTTACTCCAGAGGAGGACCCGCTTCAGGTCCACCTCCCAACCCGAGAGTCCCACCTCCATATGACCAACCCCCTATGGGAGGACCTTGCAATCATTCAATCCATGGTCTTACTGGTACCCCGATGCCTTATAAGTATTACCAGTATCCACAACCAAACCAATAGTTACCATTTATGGCTACACTTGATTTACCATATCTATCACGTTTGACTAATGATCCCATTCAACTTGGTATAAATTGGACAACTATTCCTGTGAATTTACCATCACACATCCTAAAGTTTGATGGAAAACCCAATGAGGACCCTAAGAACCATGTTATGACTTATCATTTGCGGTGGTCCTCCAATTCCTTAATGGATGATTCTATCCGTCTGAGGATTTTTCAACGAAACCTTACCGGTACTGCCGCAAAGTGGTACATCAACCTACCACCACACTCTTTTGTCGATTTTCGATCTTTAGCTATGGCCTTTTTGACTCATTTTCAACTACCAATCTACTACAAAACGGCACGGATCTTTTGACTTCTCTCCGAAAATCCACCTCCACTCACATTTCAGATCATATTCATGAGTTGAGAAGGAGACAGACATCTCATTAAAGCTCCCATTCCAGACCAACTACTCCCCGATTGGTTCATGAAGTCACTACTACCTATCATAGAGAAACCTTTACTAGATTCACTACTGCGTCTGCCCAAGGGAACGATTCGAAAATCCATTTTCAATCCCAACGCCTGGGATGCTCAAAACTAGAACATTATAGAGGATCTAGCTCAGTCCCCCTATGCTATGGCGATGCTCGAAGTCTTACAAAATTGTCCCAATCAGCGTAAGACCTTGTTATCTGCCATAAGAGTTGTAGATCCTGATTTCTCCAACACCATGATGTTCAAACTAGAGTATTTCAAGCTGAGGCTTTCCCACCAACTCGCATTTCAAATTCTTACCAATGTTTCTGGGAAAAGCATCCATCATATTGTATTAGACGAAGGAGCCTCTACCTCGGTTATGTCGTTATCCTGTTGGCGAGCCATCGACTCTCCCGAGTTGTACCGTCCCCTCACACATTGAAATCATTTGATGGTCGTGGATTTCAACCCCACGGGATGTTACAATCCTTGGTTGTAGAGTTGGGAGGTAAGACTATTTCCATTAACGTGGAAGTAGTTGTTGCCCCATTGGATTATAGCATATTACTTGATCAAAGTTGGTTCTATGCCATAACCGCAGTCGCATCATCTGTCTTCCGCATTGTGCAATTTCCCCACCAAGGGAGAATTGTCACTGTCGACCAGTTATATTTTTGTACACCTGACACCACTACTCATTCCGTGGATAATGTCCCTCTTTTAGGACACTCTTTGCAGATATATGAGAGTGTGGGGCTAGGACTCCTTAAAGATTCATCCCTCTTGGGAGTCTTTCCAACACCAGATCCCCCTGCCCATGTTGCCACGGTGAACATGATCTCATCTATGATCCCATATTCTTCTAACTCTACCTATCAATGGGTTGTTCCTGATCCTGATCATCTGGATTTGATTGGAGATGTGATGCCTCTCAACCCTGTGGAAGCTACTTATGAGGCCATCCAGTCATCACCTGATCTACCAGATGTCCGCTCTTCAGTGGCATCTACCCCAGGTTCTCTACCATTACAGTGGACCTCATTTACCTTTCATTATGATGAATCAATCATGAATATTATGAGCGTGGATGAACCCCCATGGGAATACCTTCATTATCGTTCATCCTTCCTTCTGCCGTTAGATATGGTAGAGAATGCTATTGAAACTATTGTTTCACCGGATGTCTTTCCTTACCCTCAATCTCCTATTCTTACCTATGATACGGTAACTGAGGGAAACCTGGAAAACATCACGCCTACCTTTCTGATAGACATATCGGTAAAAGCTGGAGTCGTGGAACACATTCACATCGGCCAAACTTGTTCTACGGATGAATTCCACACTTTGACAACCTTGTTTAAACAGTTGCATGACGTATTTGCATGGATCTACGAGGAAATTCCTGGGATTGATCCTGCTATTGTCATGCATGATATTCAAACATATCCCAATGCAAAACCTGTCCGGCAAAAACTTCGTCCTGTGCACCCTAGGAAGACTGTGGCTATTAAAGCAGAGATAGAAAAGTTGTTGAAAGTTGGGTTCATTTATCCTGTTCCCTTAATAGATTGGGTCTCCAATGTCATCCCCATTACCAAAAAACAGGGAACCATCAGAGTTTGTGTTGATTACAGGGATCTAAATAAGGCTTGTCCGAAGGACAATTACTCTACCCCATTTATTTACCAAATTATCGACAACTGTGCTGAAAGTGTCATCTTCTCATTCACGGATGGATTTTCTAGCTATAATCAGATTGAGATCCACCCCGCTAACCAACATAAAATTGCTTTCATTTTCCCATGGGGTACATTCGCATATCGCAAACTCCCATTTTTCCTTAAAAATGCCGGTGCCACATTCCAGCGGGCCATGTCGTATGCTTTCCACGATGTGAAGGATTTTGTGGAACCTTACTTAGATGATCTACCTGCTCATTCGAATCATCATGAATTCCACATTAACCATCTGACGACCATGTTTCTTAGATGTCGACAGTATAACATTCGTTTAAATCCTCATAAGTGCATTTTCTGTGTGGAGTCCAAATGCCTCTTAGAATTCATCATTTCCAAAGATGGGATCCGCGTTGATCCCCTCAAAGTGGAGGCCATTGTTTCCCTACCACCACCCACAGATATTACGGAACTTCAAAGTTTGCATGGGAAGGAAAACTACCTGTGTCATTTCGTGTGTAATTTCGCAAAGAAAACAAATGGATACATGCGGTTGTTAAAGAAGGACGTCCTGTTCATTTGGGATGACTACGCTTAAAAATCCTTCGATAACCTCAAACATGCAATCACTCATGCGCTCGTGTTACAACCTCTGGATTACACCAAGGGTTATATCATTTATCTCACTGCCTCTACTTCAACTGCCGCGATGGTTTTAGTACAGGAAGATAGGCACATGCAATAACATGTGATATACTACCTCAGTAAGGGTCTCATTGACTCTGAAACCTGTTATTCACATGTAGAGAATTTAAATCTCGCAGTAGTCATTTATGTCAAGAAGTTCCATCACTACATCCTACTCCACACTACTACCATTATCTCCGACTCTAACTCCATGTACCACGTTTTCACGCGTCAGGTACTAGGGGGGAATATTCACGCTGTATCGTGATTCTCCAAGAATTCGATCTCCATTTTGAGAAGGCAAAATCAAAGAAGTCTTTGGTATTTGCAAAGATTATTTGCGATCTTCCCTGTACTGATCAAGAAACTGAGCCCATTGACTCTCTCCCCAATGAGTCCTTGTTTCTGATTAGTACTTCTAACCCATGGTATGGAGACATTACATTATATCTCCAAACCCAACGCTTTGGTCCTCATTTATCCCGTGATGAACACCGTCATGTCTGTCACCACGCCAAATATTACCTAATCCTTGGTGATACACTATATCATCGTGGCATTGATTCCATTCTTCGATGTTGTTTAACTCATGAGGAGGTCGAGCATGTTCTGAATGATTGTCACTCGGGGAAATGTGGCGGTCATCTTTCTGGGATGGCTACAACCCAAAAAATATTACGCACTGGATACTACTGGCCTTCCATTTTCAAAGATTGTATAGAGGCAGTCAAGAAGTGTACTCCTTGCCAGCTTTTTCATTATAAACAACGCTCACACCCATCCCCATTACATCCATTTATCATCGTTGGTCCCTTTTCCAAACGGGGCATCAACTTCATGCATTGTAAGCCTACCTTGGCCAGGGGGCATGGTTACGTTATTGTCGTAGTTGACTACTTTACCAAATGAGTCGAGGCTATGTCTATATACAAGGAAGACAGATAAATTGCCACACTCTTTATGTTTAACCACATCATTGTGAGATCCAGATTCCCTCAAGCCATCGTCACCGATCATGGATCACACATTCAAAACAAGATGATGGATGAACTAAGCGCCAAACTAGGTTTTTGGCATGAAAACTCAACTCCCTACTATCCTCAATCAAATGGACAAGTATAGACCGTTAACAAGGTCTTGAAAACCATGATTCAATGTATGGTGGGTACACACAAGTCAAATTGGCATGTGATGATCTTTTCATCCCTTTGGGCGTATAGGAATTCCGTCAAAACTGCCACTGGTTTCACACCCTTCCAATTGGTGTATGGAGTAGAGGCAGTATTGCCTATTGAGTGCGACATTCCATCGTTAAAACTCGCTGTCAAACTTTTACCGAACACAACTGCCGAGGAAGAACAATTTCTATACTTGGAAAAACTCAAAGAAACCTGCTGCGATGTAGCTCTAGCTAACGAAGCGCATAAGAAACACATCAAGTCCCGGTACGATAAATCCATAAAAACTTTTATATTCAACGAGGGTGATTTGGTCCTTTCTTACAACCTAAAACATGATAAGATGGGGTAGGAAAAATTGAGTCCATGTGGCATGCTCCATATGCAGTGAAATGTGTTTTCGAAAAGGGAGCCTATGAATTAGTCGATTATGACGGGATATATTTAGGGTAGCCTCTCAATGGGCTCTACCTAAAATGGTACTATGCTTAAGTAATTTTGCATTAGTAATTTGTATATACTGTACATGACGTGTGTTTTTTGTGTGACACTATCTTTTAGTGTACTAGAATCTTATCTAGATTTGTGCTTATACCATGTTTTTCTTGGATGTGCAGATGGCAACTTGCTTTGGATTTGCAGACGGCGCTAGCCAGAACACCTGCAGCCTTGCCTCGGAAACATGGGTACTCTATTCCCCTTCCGGTGAGCTAATAAGCTTAGGAGGAACTTTCCTAGGTTACACAACTAACAATTCCGTCGAGTATCATGTAGTGATTGGAGTATTGACCAACGCTTTTTCCCTAGGTGTGGATCACATTGTTATCTACCTTGATTCACAATTAGTGGTCTCTCATCTGAACCGTGTCTACGTTATCCACGACCTCGTATTACTCTTCCTATTTTGGAGAGTACGTCTCTTGGAGATTTCTTTTGAGTCCATTCGATACCTACATATTCCAAGAAGCATGAACACAGTTGCTGACTCCCCAGCTAATTTCATAGTAGATTGGTATATTGCACATTCATAAACATTTTTATTAAAGATGCATAAATCGACATAACATGTAAAATAATCATAGTATATAGGCCAACATCCATAAGATCCCAAATTCATCATAGAAAATGCAGTATATAAAACTGCTAAATAGTGTTTTTGTATATATATCATCATGTCCGGTAAACTACAAAAAGTGGTACTGATACAAAAATATGAAGCTCATAATATTTTAGTAGATCATATCTACAAAATATGAAGCCTATGGATTTCAGTACATACATCATACATAGAGCCTATCGCTGAGAATGCTCGTGATAACAGATAATGGCCCTAGGCACTCGACGGAGTAGCCAGCCAAACCATCCAGAAATCCCAATTGTACTGCGTCGGTAGCACCGAGGAAGGTCATCAATAGATATATAGGGAATATCAATTTTCAACCTCTGTAGGTTCTCCTCCAGCTCATCTAACTCCTCCACTGCCTCCTGCTAAACGGTTTCCATCTCTCGAATGACTCCTCTCCTCTCGATCAAAGAGGAACCCACTGGTCGGGGCAGGCCAACATCTACATAAAACATGTATGAACCATCAATACTACACAAAAACAATAAAATACTATAAAATACATAAAAACAACAAGAATTTATTTCTTACCAATGTCTCCCCACTTCTCCCCTTCCGGAATAGATAGATATGGATCCCCTCTAAAATCGGTGCCTGCATAAGCATAGTCCTCAATCATGAGGAGTTGTCCACGAAGCCACCTGAAGAAGGTTGGCCCATAGGTAATGATAGGTCCCCTGCCTCCATGGAGGACCATCACCTCTAACCATCAAACCATGTGCGTATCTCGTGGATCGAGATCATCCAACTCAACCTGTGGCCTCAATAGTGGAACTCTTTCTAAGAAGAAAGAAACCACGATGGATCTGTAACCAAACTGTTTCAACTCACCCCTTCGGCACTTGGTGAGCTGATCCTTCAAGTTCACGAGGATTCCCTCGCACCAATTGAAAAATGTTGGCGCCATGCACTCAATGGCATATAACATATGAGCTTCGGTGGCCTGATGAGAATCACTGTTTCCCACCACCCTCTCAATGGTAAAGAGCACGGTTCTCAGTGGTCGGTCTCGTATGTTCTTGATGGGAATTTTACCGGAAAGAATTTGTATCCCCGGTGTGCAGAACTGTGCGATAAGACTTTCGGTAGACTAGTCACTACCCCGAGGCCCGGATAGTGAAACAGGGGCCCCACGTCTCAATAACCCCGTCAAAAAATAGATACCTTTCTACATCCAATGTGAGGACATGGGAACCTAGCCTGAAAAACTGTTGATTTGGGTCCCACAACTTGATCATATAGTCAAGTAGTTGTACTTGGGCTCTCATCCCTTATACATGGAATAATTTCAGTAGTCCACACCCTGCAAAGAATTCATGGAGTGTGGGTCATTCACTACTTGAGTGTCTTCGAGTTTGTGTTCCCTCTCCTTCCACTAGACCATTTTGCTAGCCAAATTCTGCATAAAAATCAATAAGATGATTGTTAGACCCTTTTCAATACATTAGAATTGGTCTTTTGGGCCCTATTTTTTTATTTTATGTATCAAACTACGCCGACGCACCCTGCATTTGCGGACAATGTGTTGGCGACGCACTTTTCCTATTGGGGGGGTGCGTCAGACCCCTTGCGACGCACTTTCGGCAAGGGGAAAGCACGTTGCCCAGGGAACATGCAATCCCCTTCATTATGAGCCCAAAAAACATTAAAAAAATCACACTAAAATCAAATTTTTATCCATTGAAAAGATTAAGCATGAGATTGAGGCCTATCTGCAACTGATAGGGGGTCGATTGGCTGACTGAGGCATCCGTAATCGTCATCAGAAAATCGAGCTCCAAAGAGGTTTTTTCCACTATTCTGACTTGGTAAAAACAATTGGTAAATAATTTTTTACTATTCACCTTTTTATATGAAAAAATGGAATATTTCTTTATTAATATTTCTTTTATGGGTTATTTTCTATAGTTGGTGTCATTTTTATGTTTTAAAACCTCATTATGGATTCTAACTTAATTCCTCGAGCTTGCAGATAGAGAAAAATGGTGTTTTGACTTTGTTGGTGACCATCATAGACTTTTCGTGCTTTTCATCAAGTATGAACAAGTCTTTGAGCATTTTTTATGCCATCATCACGCTCATTAAAATTAAGTATTAACGGTATCGATTTCACTCTTTGTTCCTTCTCGTGCTCGTAAAAATATGAGAATAAGTCATCGAGTTATATTTTATTTCTTTTTCGGGCTCGTAAAACTCCCACGAAAAAGGAACCCCCTTAGAGTCCTTCTTTAAGCTCTTTTCACACTCCCTAAATAAGAAAAGATTTCCAAACGAACTTGATTATTTCACTCTTGTAAAAGTATTTGAAAGGTCGTCTTTCTGGTGATAGTTTACCCCTTTTTTGGACCAGTAGGACTATTCACGAAAAAGGAGCGCTTCGATTAATCATAACTAGAAGAGTTCTCTCTCATATTGTTTTATCATTTTTCAGATGAGGAGACTAACTTTTACGAAAAAGAACCATCTGAAGTCTTCTTTAGTTCTTTCAAACTCTCTAAATATGAAAGGACATCGAGTTTACCTTCTCTAGACTCGTTAAAATTTGACATTGAAGGGCCCTTTCAGGGACAAACCCCTCCTATCTCAAGTTCATAAAACATGTGAGATTGGACTTGTCCGAAGGATGAGCTATACTGAGCATATGTTACCATCCTCAAGCTCATTAATAAAAAAAGAGGTACTCACCAATCATGATGGGGATAAGGAAGGGATTTTTTATTACTTGTAAATATGGCAGTACTTAATGAATCTTGAACATGGCACTCGTTTTCATATTCATTCAAACACTTGGATAATTTGCTTGTCTTCGAGTCCCACCAATTCCATGAGTCTTTTTGCTCCTTTGAATAATTCAAAGAATGATTCCATCATCAGTTGCATTAGGTATCAGTGTCATTCTCGTCATGTCAATGCTTCCAAGTCATGCCAATCCCATGTTCAAGAGAGCTATGTTAATCGATTCAATCTCTGTAGTCATTTTACCTTCTATCATGTCAGTCATCCCTGAGTCAGTCTCAAATTTTGCTCTATAGTCTGATCTACTCCAAAAGATCCTCTATCTTGTTTCATGTAGATGATGGGGGAAACATCATGGCTCTCCTTTGACTGGTTTATCCTTGTCAACTTCAACAAATTATCCGAGGATTAAACCTGGAAACCAATCAAGTACCTTGGGTTTGCATGCCTCAATGGCAGGTTACTCGCTTTCAACAGTAAGTTCACATCATTGACTTCTGATTGAAATGTCCCACTAATTGTTCGACCTCAACTCATTGATTCACATTCAATGGTATGTACTATGATACTTGGGGATCATTGACATCAATGGTGTTTTCCCTCGCGCTTGTTAACGTTATCGATCAATGACCGGTAATCAAGTGGTTTCTACCATGTTCGACTTCAAAACATTGTAATCACATGGTTAGATTCATATCATTGCGGGTTCAGCTTGAAGACCCTGGGTTAACTCATGTATCTTTCCCAGGATGCGATGGATATTTGTTGAGTCATGTCACAGAGATCCACTATTGTATTGGTCATGTCTTTGTTATCATCTCATCATGGATATACGCTTGTGTCTAGTAGCCATGATTGTGTTCAGTCGGTCTTTACTACCATGGATCTACAATGTATTGGTCGGAAGCCATGTCATGAGTCATTTTGAGAAATATATCTCAGATTCAATTGTACTACAGGAGTTCTTTTTTTGTCACTCCAACCAATGATCCTTGCCTTGATCCCTCATATTGAAAAGCATTTCACCTTCCCTATTTTTCCAGCTTCGTGCTTTGGGGGGAATTCTGTTACACCAAAATCTCATCATCATGATTTATTTGTCCTCTATATGCCTTAATTCTTAAGGCACTTGGGCTAAAAGACCAAATGGAAAGTTGATGTTTATCCCTTTAAATTTTTGTTGTCACCCCAACGCGTCCTGCTCACTGGAAAGGTGTGTCAGACCTATGGTGACGCTCTCTACACATTAGCAGCGTGCGTCTATGATGCCTGCTGCCCTTGCACAAGGTGTGTCACCCTTCAAATGATGCAAGTTTTCTGTGTACAATGTGTGTCGTTGTTGGTTAAAATGGATAAAGAGAAGCTTCGAGCGACTTCTCAAACCTTGGGTTGCGTGGAAGCTTATCCCTACATATCTGGGAAGGTGGAATTCGATCCCCTTACCTAGTGGGATGATCCCTTGAGATTCTCCCCTAAATATTCAACCTCTCCTATCACTTTTTCCCTATAAATATGAACACCCTCTCCATTGTTAAGGGAGGAAGGATAGCGTACCTACATGCTGGTTAAATTCTGCTAGGAGATCATTTTCATCCATAGGAGGCAAAAGCTTTGATCTTTAAGGCTAGGATTGTTGGAAAGGATTTTTTATGTCAAAGCATTGGTTGTAACACCTCTCTCTTTGTGCTTTCTGTTATTACATTTAATACAAATTCTTTCAATAAACTTATTGTCTTTATAATGTTTAGGATTGGCTTCTTTGACTGTTGATCCAGATTGATTCATAATCATGTGCTTTCACTATTTGTTTGTTTCCACTTGTTTCATCTTGTTTTGTAGCTAAGGATATGAAGATCAAGAACTTGGATTAAGAAAGGAGAAAGGAACTTCATCCATAAGGTAAGTTATCCCTTTACTTACTTTGAAATTCAATCATTATAGGAAATTTATTTGTGTTATGTACTTGTTTTGTTCTAGATCTGAACCATTCAGACTAGGGAGATCCATTTGTATTCGCCCTTATAGATTGTCTATAAACATGGATGTGAAGAGGCAATATTCATGGAAAGAATCTAGGAAGGTCGAATTGGAGTGGAAGAGTAACTCCCAAGGAAGAGGAAGAGGCATTGTGACACTTGTAGCCAGATTCCATGGCATCTATGACAACAATGATGAAGGAATCTATGACCAATATGACAAATTCAGACCTGTGACACATCTAACATATCAGGGCTAAAAATAGCCACCAAGAGGGAGCATAGAGGGATTTATGGTCATCCAATATTCCCAATTCAAATTGGGGAAGAGGAATGCAAGGAAGAAGTGGACAAGTGTCTCATGAGAGAATCTATCACTAATTCGAGTTGAGTGAAGTCTCTTGGAGGGAATTAGATCTCTTGAGTTCACTTGAAGTTAATAAGAGAGGAGGATGAGGAAGGAAAGTAGCTTTTGGTCATTTTACATTTGCACTCTTGGAGATATTAGCTTGTTCTTGTGTAAAATTCAAGCACGGCAGATCTGAAACAAGCACAACAGTTACTAGAGATGCATGCGGAAAACAATATGTGAAAACATTGTGCAAAAGGTTTGCATCAGTTCATGCATTATCATAAAATCAGAATATACATTACAATGTGTAACAATGGATACAATAAGCTAAGCAATTCGAATTCCTAGAGAGGTCATTCGAATTGAATGCATGAGAGTGGCTTACTTGGCAGTTAACACCACTCGACACATCAATTAACCACTTAACTACCATAAGACTAACTCAAAATGACTCTGAAACTTTCTAACTAAGTCTAACTGATTCAGAACTCAACTGATTTCCCAAAAATAGGGGAGGGCGCCTTTCTGTCTGCAGTTATCTGAATATTAGGTGAAAATAACACTAGATGAAGTCAACCAGTATAGTAGGGCGCCTTCTAGTCTCTAGTTGGATGAATGAACTACTAAATGCTATCAGTTAGATTGAGTGGGGCACATTAGTCATGCAAATCACCCCCTGAATGGTGGAGGAGGCTCAGTTGATGGGCTAGTTGGTTCCTAAAATGTAGGAGGAGGCCCAGTTTACTGAAACTATGATCTGTTGATGATGTAAGCACATGATTGAGTCAAAATACTTAGGATAAGTGGAAAATTAAGCTGTGAGGCTCAAATAAATTATGTGTGGTTGGAAAATGCTCCAACACCCCCCCTTAAGCTAATATCATGGAGTAAAAAATAATAAAAGGGCCATAGCAAAAAATACCATAGGTCACCCAGTACAAAAATAATCCAAAAATGCTAGAAAAAATCTAAGTGAGGAAAGAGAGAAAAACCCAGTGGGAAAGAAAAACCCCCCCTCAAACTGAACACTGAAGGATATAATCTGTCCTCACCATAGTAGAAATCACCCCCAGCAGTGAACGAAGGTAAGAGAACTTCTTCTCAGTGAAGATTTGATGAAGATGTCTACAATTTTCTCTTCTATAGGGAAATATTGCAGTACAATGGTTCTGTCATGCACAAGCTCTCAGATGTAGTGCATGTGGATCTCGATATGCTTGGTCCTCTCTCTCTGAAACGGATCTGTCAAGATCTTGATAGAACTCTGATTGTCTCAAAATATGACATTAGAAGTGGTGCTACCAATATCAAACTCTGCTAGAATACCCTGCAACCAAACTACCTGAATGCAAGCATTGACTACTCCTCGATACTTTGCCTCTGTTGAAGATAAGGAAATGGCAGCATAATTTTTGCTTGACCAGAAAATAGGCCATGTGCCAATCATGAAAACATATACAGAAGTGGACTTACGATCAATGCTATCACCTGCCCAATCTAAATCAGTGAATCCAACCAAATCTAGATCGAAATCCGCAGCATAGTGAATGCCAAAATGTCTAGTACCCTAACATAATGCAAGATCCTTTTGGATTCCTTCCAGTGAATCTCATGGGGCTTCTACATGTACCTTGATACAAAACTCACGGCATAATAAATATCAGTCCTAGAGTGTGTCAAGTATAGAATACTTCCAATCAACTGTCGATAAAGTGTAGAATCCACTAATGGTGTTGAATCACCATCCTCAAGTCTGATTCCTGAGAGGAATGGGAATGGTGCCGCTTTACAATATGCCATATTAAACTTTTTTATCAGGTCTAAATCATATTTTGACTGTGATATGGTGATCCCATCAAAATTATGAGTGATCTATAAGACAAGAAATTGCTTCAACATGCCTAAATCACTCATGTCGAATGCTAGATGTAGTGCAGTTTTTATATTGCCGATCGAAGCAAGAGTGCTTCCTGTAATGAAAAGGTCATAAACATAAAGGACAATGATCATCAAATTAAATTCATGTTGTTGTAGGTACACATTTGGATCTTATTTTCATCTTGAAAAATTTTGTGACAGAAGGAAGGAATCCATCTTTGCATACCAAGCTCTTGGGGTATGTTTTAAACCATACAATGATTTCTTCAGTCTGCACACTAATGTCGGATCTGATATGTTTCATTTAGAATGCTTCATGTAAATCTCTTCCTGAATATATCCATGAAGAAATTCACTCTTCACATCCATATGGTGCACCTCCCAGTGCTTAGATGCAGAAATTGCCAAAACTAGGCGGATTGAATCCATTTTTGCAACTGGTGCAAAGGTTTCTATGTAGTCCACACCATGAACTTGTGAGAATAATTTTTCCACCAACCTAGATTTGTATTTGTAGGTTTATCCATCTTCATCAAGCTTGGTTCGGTAGACCCATTTGCATTGAACTAATTTCCTCCCAAGTGGAAGAGAAACTAGCTCTCATGTAGCATTTTTCTGAAGAGAATTGTGCTCTTCATCCATGGCGGTTTTCCATCTCGGATATCGGTGGGAATGATAGTATGATTTAGGATCCGATCCTATCATTAAAAAAAATTTCTCAGACAGTAATGGATCAGAATATGAAAGATCCATACCTGCTCTTTGAAAGTCTGCTCGAGTTCTTCTTGGATCGATAGGATTTCCAATGTTAGAACCAGCAGAATTGAGAGTCTTTTCTGCCCACTTTGGAAACTGAGGGGGATCATCTGGATCTGAATATAAAACTGATATTTCATGTTCATTAATGTATTATAAAATATCATAAATATCAAAACAGAAACTTGCATCATCTTCTTCTGAATCTTCTTCTTGGAGAGGGAGCAATTCAGCGGTTTCTTCCTCCACTAGTTTTAAATCTTGAAGCGGTTCTTCAAATTTGACAGTTCGCTCAATGAATAAATTTTTGGATATGATATCCATGATTTTGTATCATTTTTATTCTTCAGAATATCCAATGAGGATGCACTTAGTACTCTATGGTTCCAAATATCTTCTCTTCTCAGTCAGAATTCTAGCCCATGTAGTGGAGCCAAAAACCTTGAGATTGGACACATCAGGCTTGTGACCAGTGTAGGATTCGAAGGTAGTACATTTGACGGATGAGTGTGGAAATCTGTTTTGAATTTATGCAGCAAAATTCATGGCCTCAACCCAAATATTTGGATCCAAACCTTTTGCCTCAAGCATACAAGTGGCCATCTCTTTTAGTGCTCGTTTTTTCCTCTCCGCTACACCATTATGTTGAGGTGTGTATGGGACTGTGTGCTGGATTTGGATTCTATTTTCCGTACAAAGTTGTAGCAGCTATGATTTGATATATTCTCCACCATTATCATATCTAATAGATTTGATCTTTCTCTCAGTAGCAGTCTCAACAGAAGCCTTGAAATTCTTGAATTTTTCTAGCACTTCTGATTTGTTCTTGAGAAAGTAGACCCATGTGTATCTGGAGAAATCATCAATGAATGTCAGAACATACCTTGATCCATTCATAGAGGTATTTAGCAGCGGAATGCTGATATCACTGTGAATCATCCCCCAAATACAAGAAGCTCTGCTAGCTATTCCTCGATCAATCTTGTGCTCGAGATGCTTCCCAATGATGCAACCCTTGCATATCCTTTTCGAGCATTTGATTTTCAGAATGCCTTCAACCATGGATTTATTTTGCAGTAGATGCAAATACTTATAATTTAGGTTTCCAAACCTCTCATGCCATAGCCGGCTAACCTCATTTCCATGGGTCAGAAGGGCACTTGGCTTTGCATGTGGCAAAAAGTGGGAAAACTCATATGTTTTTGCAACATGATTTGCTTTGCCTACTGCAATGATATTTCCGGTGGAAATATAAAAAATTTCAACATCATTAGGGCTGAATAAAACCTTCGTGGGAAAACCAGTATGTGTGATCTGATACATAGAAAGCAGGTTTGAAGCTAGAGAAGGAACATAGAGAAAATTTTGGAAACTGCCATGTTCTAAATGAATAGTACCTTTGCCTTTGGATGAAATTTGTGAGTCATTTCCCATGTGGATGTAGATGTAGCTATCGGAGTCCAATGATGAGAAGGAGTCTTTGCTTGCAACCATGTGATTCAAAGCTCTTGAATCTATGAGAAGAGATGTAGAATTTGAAACACTTTCCATGAGTGCATGACCTCTTTATGTATTATCATTATTGTCCTTCTTCCTTGCACCATCTGGAAGAGTAATGTTGTTTTTCTCCAAGAGAAGGGCCATCTGATCAATAGTTTTCTTCATGCATGAGCTTTCAGGATGAAATCCCCTACCAAAGTAGGAACACTTTGTCTTCTCTTTTCCCTTTTGCTTGTCTTTCCTTGAACCTAAGGGCTCATCTGGATACTTGGTATTATCCTTTTGCTTCGGATGAACAAACTTGGCCTTCTCTTTCTTTTGCTTTCCTTTTTCATTCGTAGATTTAGGTCCTCCAACAAAAAGGGATTGATCTTTGGAGGTTTTTATGGACCCCATCTGAACAAGCTTATCATGCTCTTTTGTTAAGGACTCAATGAATGCATTCAAGGTAGGCATCTTCCAATTCGGAGTGGTGAGTTTTCCCGAATGGAAGGTAGAGAAAAAAATTGAATAATATGCTCTTAGCTTCGTGAGGATTGAAAGAATCAATTGTTCGTCTTTCTTCTCAACACCACATTGCTTCAACTATAGTACCAAATGCTTGAACTTGGTGAAAAACTCATTGAGGGTTTCAAAATTCTCAGGATTTAGGGAAATTAGTTGATTCGACAGCTGATAAGCCCTCATCTCATCCTGCTTACCAAAAATCTTGGCAAGTTGTTCCCACACTTATTTTGGAGTATTCAATCCACTGAGATGGAAAAGAAGATCCTTCGAAATATTGAGACAAAGAAAACCATAAGCTTTATCAAGCTTATTGAAGTATTTGGACTTCTCTACTGCAGAATTAGGCTCTGGATCTAGGCCCATACTGACTCTGAAAAATCATTTAGAGTGCAACACAATCTCAATATCATCCTTCCACTGATGGTAGTTGAAAGGAGTGAGAATATTTTGTGAATAAGAGTCCATCTCTGCAGGAGTGAATGCAATAGGAGAGAGTGAGAAACCTGCAACCACAAACAAACAAAAACTTTTTGGGTCGACAGCCTGCACTTTTCAAGTTGCATCACACCCATCATAGACTATCAAGCAAGCTTGAAGAGTCAGATGCACAATATCCAGGAATTATGTGGAAAAAATTTGGCTTCTGGTGCAGTGTTGGAATATTTTTGAGCAATAGCTGCAACTGCAGAAAACTGCTGCAATATTTTTTAGCAGAGTTGCTCAATCTTCATATGAAATCTTTGCAAAAGAGTTGTCTTGTCCCTGCCATGGATCCGATACCATGTAAAATTCAAGCACAACAAATCTATGAAACAAACACAACAGTTACTAGAGATGCATGCAGTAAATAATATGTGAAAACATTGTGCAAAAGGTTTGCATCAGTTCATGCATTATCATAAACTCAGAAGATACATTACAATGTGTAACAATGGCTACAATAAGCCAAGCAATCGAATTCCTAGAGAGGTCATTCGAATTGAATACATGAGAGTGGCTTACTTGGCAGTTAACACCATTCGACACATCAGTTAACCACTTAACTACCATAATACTGACTCAAACTGAATTTGAAATTGTCTAACTGAGTCTAACTGATTCAGAACTCAACTATTTTTCCAAAAATAGGGGAGGGTGCCTTTCTGTCTACAGTTAACTGAATATTAGGTGAAAATAACACCAGATGAATTCAACTAGTGTAGTAGGGCGCCTTCTAGTCTCTAGTTGGCTAAATGAACTAGTAAATGTTGTCAGTTAGACTGAGTGGGGCACAGTAGTAATGCAAATCACCCCCTGAATGGTGGAGGAGGCTCAGCTGGCTCCTAGAATGTAAGAGGAGGCCCAATTTAATGAAACCATAATCTCCTGATGATGTAAGCACATGATTGAGTCAAAATACTTAGGATAAGTGGAAAATTAAGCTGTGAGTCTCAAATAAATGATGCGTGGTTGGAAAATACTCCAACACCTTGCACGGTGGATGCTCATCCTCCCTGCTATTGAACCAATTTCAAAGGTGAAAGATCCATATCCAAGTTGGTTGGAGGAGAGACAAATCATACCTCTCATTAGATCTTAATGAATTTGTTTTGATGCAGGTTCAATTCCCCTTTCATTTCGATTTCATCTGCTATTCATTTCTCCACTATCTCTTCTCTCAATATTCTCTCAATGTCTATATTCTAGTGTTGATGGCACACTCATAGTTGTGTATATTTTGTGGAGGATGATTCTGTGACTCCATGGTTATGTAATATGATGTATATCACTATATGGAGCTGCAAATTGGAGCCATATCTCAAAATTCCATACCTTTCATGTAATCTTTCCAAGCAAACTATTGATTCGAGCTAGTTTCCCCTCTGTCTTCACATGGAGTTTTTGGAGTAATTTTGTATCTGTTTTACATCAGAATTTATCTGAATTTTTGCTGATGTTTCGAGTTGATTATTATTTAATATTGATGACCAAAATATTATGTGCATACCCTTTAAGTTTTTATTAAATATTGTGCAACAAATCTCATGTCCACTGTTAACAATTTTCTCACAATTTCTGTCTCACAAAATTCTGTTTAATGAGATTTATAGCAGACCCTAAAACCTGAATTAATGATGCGTTCTGGTTCCCCTTGAGGTTCTCTATCAAATCTAATTCTCTTTTCAAAAAATAGGCAATGTTTTACAGTTTTTGGGAAGCCAAAAAGTTCATAGACTAGTGGGGTTTTTAACCATCGAATTCACTAGTATTTTTCCCCTTCATTCCTCCTTGAGAAATGCAAGCCTTGCATGTTTCTAATGAATGTCTAAGTGTTTAAGAGATGAATTAGGATGTATTAAGACCTCTCAAGCCCCTCCATACATAATTTTATCGCATTTGGGTGCTTTTGGAGCAATTTGGGTTCGCTAGTCCAAGGTTCAAATTTGGCAAAATTTGAGAAAGTTACATGGTAGGGATGTTACAGTCGAGTCTACCAAACAAGGTGCCGCATAGGATGATGCTGATGAATAATGCCGAGTTGAATTGATAGGTCCAAGAAATGTTGGACAATGGGATGATCATAGAGAGTCTGAGTCTGTGTGCAGTACCAGCTGTACTAGCACCCAACAAAGGAGGAGAATGGAGGATGTGCACTGATTCAAGGGCCATCAATAGGATTACTATAAAGTACTAATTTCAATTGCCAAGGATGGAAAAATTGATCGATTGTTTGAGTGGAGCGACATACTTCACCAAGATCGAACTGAAGAGTGGATACCACCAGATCCATATTAGGGACGGTAACGAATGGAAGGGAACCTTCAAGATGAAGGAAGGGTTATATGAATGGTTGGTTATGTCATTTGGGATGACCAATGCACCAAGCACATTCATAAGGTTGTTGAATGAAGTGTTGAAACAATTTTTGGGGAGGTTCATCGTGGTGTATCTCAATGACATATTAATTTTCAACAAGACAAGAGAAGAGCACTTGTCGCATCTTCGACAAGTTCTACAGAAGCTAAGTCAAGAGAAACTACTGGTAAATTTGCATAAGTTTTCCTTCATGCAAAAGGAGATGGAAAACCTTGGATTCATAGTTTCTAGATATGGACTAAAGATAGATCCAAAGAAGATAAAGGTGATCTTAGAGTGGTCGGAGCTGACAAGCACCACTGAGGCACGAAGTTTCCATGGACTTGCTAGTTTCTATGAAAGTTCATAAAATATTTTAGACGGATATGTGCACCATTGATGATGTGCATGAAAAAGGATGATTTCAAGTGTACGGAAATTTCCCGACGATCATTTGAGAAGTTGAAGTAGAAAGTAACAAAGAGTCCAGTCTTAACTCTCCCAGATTTCGACTAGGTATTCCAAGTCGATTGCAACGCGAGTGGGTTAGTGATTGGAGCTGTGTTGATCTAGAAGGGATGACCAATTACATTTTTCAGTGAGAATTTGGATGAAGCCAAGAATAAATATTCGTTCTATGACCAAGAGTTCTATGCCATTGTTCAAGCATTGAAGAAGTGGAGACATTACCTGTTACCCAAGGAATTTCTATTGTTTACTGACCATCAAGCTCTGAAATAACTGAATACTCAGACAAAGTTGAATCAGAGGCATATGAAATGGGTTGAGTTCTTGCAAAGTTCTACCTTTGTATTGAAACATAAGTCGGGAAAGGCTAACAGGGTAGCCGACGCATTAAGTCGAAGAGTCATGTTATTAGGGATGACTACTGTAAGATCGACAAGACTAGAGTCAATAAAGGTCGACTATGAAGTTGACGAGGATTTTATCGATGCTTGGAAGGCGTCGAAGGAACCATGGAGTGGTGACATAAATCCATACTTGAATTATTTCATCCAAGAAGGATACATATTCAAGGGACATTAGTTATGCATCCCTAGAGGATAAGCGAGAGAGAATATGATCAAGGAATTGCAAAGTGGAGGAGTAGGATGACACTTTGGCATCGACAAGACCAAGGCATTGGTAGAGGATAAATGCTATTGGCCAGTATTGGCGATGGACGTGAAGAAATGGATTCGACAGTGTCGAGTATGTCAGCATGCCAAAAGGAGAAGTCAGAATATGGGACTATATGCACCATTTCCAGTGCCGACTGTCCCATGGGAAGTTATCAGCATGGATTTTGTATTGGGATTGCCGAAGACACAACAAGGAAACGACTCCATCTTTGTGGTAGTTGATAGATTTTCCAAATCGGCACACTTTATTACATGTCAGAAGACCAATGATGCCACATGTATTTCTATTATATTTTTCAAAGTAAGGTTGCATGGGTTACTGAAGTGTATCACTTCAGATAGAGACATCAAGTTTATGGGTCATTTATGGACAACCCTGTGGAAGAAGTTCAACATGAGGTTGCAGTTCAATTTTGCGTACCATCCGCATACTAATGGGTAGATTGAAGTCGTGAATAGGATCTTGGGAAATTTATTGAGGTGCTTGAATGCTGATCGACCAAATCAGTGGGAGAATGTGATGGTACGAGTTGAATTCATGTACAACAATTCAGTGAACCGATCGACGAGAATGAGTCCATTCCAAATTGTGCAAGGGAGAATTCTACATTGAGTAACTGACTTGGACGAGTTGAAAATGGGAATGCAGAAAAGTGCATATGCAGAGACATTTTCCAACCATATGAAGGAAGTACATGATAAGGTGAAGCGACAACTGGAGAAGAGAAAAGTAGTGTACAAATTGAGGGTCGAAAGAAATAAACGAATGCACTCATTTTCAAAAGATGACTTAGTATATGCGCACCTAAGGAAGGAAAGGTTCCCTAGAGGAACATACAACAAAGTGAAGCTGAAGAAGATTGCTCCGTGCAAAATCTTGAAGAATATTTCAGACAATGCATACGTGTTGGAGTTGCCGGAGGATATGGACATATTGCTAACCTTCAATGTTTCCAACCTGTATATGTTTGAAGATGGGTCGAAGAGTGGGAGTGAGACAACGAAAGACTGGCAAGGGAAGAAACCAGTTCATCCAAAGAAGGAGGTTGCAGAAGTGCTTGTTGAGCGGGAAGTCGAGAAGACTACGAGTCAGAAAAGAAAGGAATATTTGGTCTAGTGTAAGAACCGTGATTTGGAGGAGGAGGAATGGATCTCATAAGACAACCTCAAGGAGTTGCAGAACCATGGGGATAGTTCTTTTCAACCTGAGGAGGTTGATGCAGGGGCATCAGGACCAAGAACTAGAAGTCGCAGATAGATGACTTGAAGGCCTGGAGGACAGTCAATGAACTCCAGGAATAAGGAAACAGTCAACAAGAGGTGATTAAGTTGTCAAAATTCTGACCAAGTTTGGTCGACGATAGGAGACAAGAAACAGGGGAAGTGGTCGAAGGTGATACCAACCAAATGGGGAAGAAGTCGTGGACCGAATGATGACGATGAGTATGATTCGAATGAGATAGTTGGAGTCCCGAGGATCCAATCCATTGGAGTGGTTGGAACATTTTTAGATGCAATTATGGCGATTGTTGTAGGAGGACAGGTGGAGAGATTTGTTGGAGATGGCCACGTGAAGTATTTAATGAAGTATGGCCATGCCTGGAAGTAAGAGAAGCTTCTGGAGGACAAGCCGAATGGACCAAGTCCAGGCACGAGTATAAATATCGGTTAGTGGTCTTAAAGAGGGGACTTTTGGAGAACTGTTGTTAGAAGCTCGGTGATCGAGGATGAATAATTCTCGCATGCCTGTTTGTGTGCTACCAAGTGTTGTAAAGTTGATATTCATTCTAATTTATCCGAGCTTAGACTCACATTGTATTTACCTCTTGTAAAGAGATTGTGTCATTTAATTGAAATTCATATTTCTTGGAAACATGTGTATGTGTGTGTGTTTCCGTTGTGTAACTTGATAAGCAGCCAAACCAGGTCGTGCATGCATCAAATGGGGGAAGAGAGAGAGAGAGAGAGAGAGAGAGAGAGAGAGAGAGAGAGATCTAGTGATGGTAGTATAGAGAGCCAGAGAGAGAGAGAGAGAGAGAGGTAGGGAGAAAGAAGAGGGAGATAGAAAGAGATGTGTAAATTGATAGGGAGAGAGTGATGGAGGTAGAGAAAAACAAAGAGGGTGGGAGAGATAGTGGAAGCGAGAGAGAGAGGGGGGGGAGGGGGTAGTTAGAGATATAAGGTTTAGATAGAGAGGTGGAGAGTGGGAGGGAGAGAGTGATGGAGGTAGAGAGAAACAAAGAGGAGAGAGAGAGAGAGAGAGAGAGAGAGAGAGAGAGAGAGAGAGAGGAGGGGGAAAGAGGGAGGGGAAGATGGAGAGAGAGAGGGAGGGAGATAGGGGAATTTGGAGGGAGAAAGGGTGTGATATGGTGGTAGTGGTAGAGAGAGTCAGAGAGGGAAGGGAAGAGAGCCATAGAAATAGAGTTATCTGATAGTTATAGGGGTAAAGAGAATGAGGGAGTGGTGGTGGTAGAGAGAATTAGAGGGGGAGTGAGAGGGAGAGAGAGAGGGGGGGGGTGGTAGAGATAGTGGAAGTGATTAGGAGGGAGAGAGAGAGAGGCATAGAGAGAGGGGGAGGATAGTGGGAGATAGAAGTATTAGAGAGAGAGGTGTAGAGTGGGAGGGAGAGAGTGATGAAAAAGATTTCTCTAACAGTGGTCCTTATGGATCATTAGCTGGAAATAAACTACGAGAAGAGGTAATAAAGGAAAAAATGGTTGAGTTAAATTAATTGATAAGAAGATAAGGTGGTTGGTTGTAGATGATAAGGGTATAGACAATATTAATTATGTTTTGGTGTAGATCCTTTTGTGTAGGAGATGGGAATAAAAGTTATGAACATCTCCCTCACGTTCTCTTTAAATTATTTATTTTATCTTTTTGTTTTATTCGCATTAACAAAATACCATGCTTTATTAATGTAAATCACCAAATATATGTGTATTAAATTGTATTTTTTTGTTACTATGAGTTTGTGTATTTACTACATCTATGAAGTAGACTTGCTGAAGAATGCAACATGTGAATATCTACAAATTGGCCATCAGTTAGGTCAATAAATTTAGTGCTGAAGCTACCAAGGGAAAAAGGAGAAGAAAAGAAAGATTAGTCTGATAAAAGATATGAATAAAGAATTGTGGAATAAATGAGAAATTTGCACATTTGCCTCATCTGCTCAAATATTTGCAGAGTCTGAGGAAAATCCACTGTAAAGAATGTGAATCCCTTGACAACGAATGCCGAGATATAAAGTGTGGTTGTTGCATTGGTCAAATGTGAAAAAAAACTATTTGTTCCACATGATGCCATTATGACCTCATAATGCAATTAATAACTTGTCTTCAAAGCGTGATAATTATCACATTCAAAGTACAACACATTGTTCCCTTAATGGCATCAAGTGGTCATTCAAGTGATAAAAAGTATTGTGAGAAAATCGTCAAAGTGATAGTAGGGGGTTAAACAATTCAAGACATTGGCTGAACCTTCATTTGCAGGACCGGGCCCTTATGGTTTTTTTTATGGTGCTGGACAACTTGGCAGGTGTGGGGAGGGAGGCCTTATCATTATCTCTTCTTCAGAATACATTGAGCTTGTATTGGGGTGTGGATTGGGAAGTAACAATCGTGTTGAATTACTTGCTCTATGGTGTCTCCTTTATTATTTGAACCTAATGCAGATTACCAATGTGCAGATTTATGGAGACTCTTCTGTCATTGTGGGATGGGCAGTGGATGCCAATACTTTTAATGTGGCCTCTCTTGATCACTGGAGGAAAAAAGTCAAAATATTTATGGATCAGTTTGATAATGTGTCCATTAAACATATCTCCCACACATTTAACCATAGGGGGGACTGTCTTTCTAAGAAGGGTTTTTATTGGATGAAGGAGTACTTGAGGTTATACATTATCATGAGCTTAGGCCTCCGGAGTTTGCGATTATGCGTATTTATTAACACTGTTATTTCCTTAGTATTTCACTGCTCTATTGCAATTAGTGGGTAACTTCTTGGTGGAAGATCACTATTCTAAATAGTGATTACACTGAAGTAATTTTGTTAGAACTGATTGGTTATAGTATTTTTGTGGATGGATTAGCTGTAGTTTTTTGATACAGGTATGAATAGTGAAACTTGGTTCCTAGATACACTGAATGATGGTACACTATCCCTGGGATAGGTTATAATGTAAATTTATTTGATTCACCCTTATGAATAACAAGAAATTTCTTTTTTCATTTGAAAAAAAAGGGGGTTAAACAAGTCTAAAGTTATTTTTATGGGCGTCAAGGAAATTAGACTTCGGGGCCATGGTAATGTGTACAAATAAATTTAACCCCCAATTCATAATGAAGTGGTGATGAAAATAATAATATAATGGACATGGTTTTGTTCTTGTGAATTGACTAAAAAAATGTTGTTGAAGTACCTTGAGTATGAGATGCATTTTTGGTAATCAACATTCTAAATTTATGTTAAGAGGTTAACAAACTTAATATAGTTTCATTTTTAAAAGTAGTTAGTTTAATAAGAAGAAATGAATATAAAATGAAGATATACTATGGACATTGAAGTAGAAGTGATGTTGCACTTGTTACATCGATGATATATCAATACCATATCAAGTTTATAATGTTGAAGAGAAAGATGAAGACGCCAATTATGTGCATGATTTATATACAATTTTTTGTTCCTATATGGTATGCTGCTATAGTTTGTAACTTATGAAGATATAAAGGTATCCCAACTTGGCAAGAGTTGACTTTGTTTGTTGTATAATAAATTTTCATGTTGTTAGATTGTTATCATTACATGGTGAGTTGTTATGCCACTGTGTTGGATTGATATAGACAAACCTTGTATCCAGACTATTGTCCTAGAAAATCGACAAGAACTGTGGTTGGTTACCTAGGTGTCTCGGTAGATGGAAGTATGTTCATGGGGTTGTCACTTGATCACTTTATGTACCAATGTGTGGCCCAAAGGTGTGGTTGGTTCCCAGATGTTACAGATATTACAAGTCTAGAATTGTGATGGGTGTAAAATTAAATTTCTAAGGAGAATTAGAGTGTGTGAAGCGAAAGTTATGCATGGAGAGGAGAATTTGTAAATGGGATTATATTTTGCACATATCAATAGTACCAAGTAGTGATGTTAACCTTGGTGATGTTGTAATGCATTTGAAATGCCTATTGTACATGAACTGAAATTAGGTATATGTTGTTTTGAATAGTATGAGGTGCAAGATCGATTGTACCCAACACCTCAGGGCCTTGGACCAAGTTTAGAATGCTTAATCATGGGCAAGTTGTTATCCCCAAATTTCTTTAAGCCCTGCTCTTTTGGCATGTTAGTTGTAGCGCCATATTGCATAACCATGAAGTTAAGTGAAGTGAATCTCTCTCATGGATAGAGAGAACATGATATCAAATAGTGGAATTAGCCACTAGATAGGTACATGGGTGGTTAAGTGTACTCGTATGCTAACTTGATATCGAATCAAAGCAAATGACTCTCTGATTCAAGGGGGAAGAGTGAGTTAATCTTCGAGTGTTCAGATATTTGGAACACTTTATGACTAAGGGAGAGTATAACATGTTGTTGAACCATGTAGGTGAAAAGATTTCCTAGAGAACTAGTGGGTACAATAGTTAGCAACCCATGTATTATGGCAGAAGGATTGCTTTTTATATGGACAACGAAAATTATATTTTGTAGGTACAAAAGAAAGAAGATGTTATTTATCCAACTAATAAGTGATGAAATGAACTTATATTTGGGGTAGAGGTATCCAAGGAAGAGATAAAAGAAATTTTAAGTTCCTCCAAGAAAGAAAAATGTCTTCGGATTGATGGATGGATGATGGAATTCTATTTAGGCTTCTATATTGTGGTTATTGGTTACTTGCAAAGAGCTATTGAAGAATCTATAAGTTTTGGAAGAGCATTGGGCACCATTAATACCACCTTTATAGATCTTATTCCTAAAAGTTAGGATCCATATGCTTTTAAAGAGTTTGGGCCCATATCCATTTGCAACCAAGTATATTTAAAGTGATATCCATAATCAAAGGGATCATGTTGGATTTCATCTCTGAAGAGTAGTTTAGGTTCCTGTATAATAGATAAATTCATGACTCTATGGGTACGGCTCATTAATGTATGCATTTAATCAAAACAAAAAAAAATCCTACTATAATAATGAAGTTAGATATTGCCAAAGATTATGATAGGGTGAATTGGATCTACCTTAGATTGTTGTTGATTCAAATGGGGACAAATTTGCAAATTGTAGAATAGAATAGCTTATGGGATGTATTTCATTAAATTCCTTTGCATTTATAATTAATGGGTCACCCACTAGTTTCTTCGATGAATCCAAAGGTTTGAGCCAACATTGTCCTCTTTTCACTTTTCTTTTTTCATTGAGAACTGGCTTAAGTATGTTATTCAAGGATGTAAGGAGAAGAAGTTTGTTGAAAGGATAACAATCTATGATGGTGTTCTCATCTACTATCTGTTGATTGATATCATGATATTTGGGAAAGGTTATGTGAGGGAGATTAGATGAATAAAGGAGACCTTGGATATCTATTGCAAGGTTATATGTATGAATTTAAATTGAGAAAATTTACAGTTTTGTTCAATGAGATGTCTAAGGAAGATAAAACCCAAACTGTAAATATTTTTTCAATGAATATTATGGATTTAGACCAAAGAGTAAAGTACTTATGTTTTAACTTAAAATCTAATCATTATAAATATGATAAGTTGACATGGTTGTACAACAACACTGAAGCAAGAATAGTTATTGCAAAGGTCGTGTTGGAAAGTACCCATATGTACAGGGCCATTGCCCATATTCATAAAGATATTCTAAATAAAATTAGGGATTTTTTTTTTAGTTTTCTTTAGATAGCTAAAAAGGAAAATGAAGGAATACTTTTGTGAAAGGGTTCAAAGTTGCAAGTCTTAAGGAAGCTAGTCATTGAAGCTAAAAAAATATCCATAGATTTATTTTATCTCTTGCAACTAAACGTTTGTTGAGACTAGTCTACGATGAAGGTATGCGGGGCAAGGTTATAAATAATAAGTATATGAGAATGACATTAGTGATAGTGTTATCCCTTGAGATGTTTCTAACGGTTAAAGGAACTATTCCAAGGCAAGATATAAACTAAATTTGATGAATATTTGAAGCCCTTTTCTTTTATGAAACATAACTTTTTAATTTTATTTCAATTTTCTCGGATACACAGAACATCTAGGAAGGATGATTGTAAGAATTTCAACTCCATGCGCATTTTCCCAATTTGTATTGGGTATCTTGATCTAGAAGGGATGGATGGAAGGATATATGGAAACATAATGAAATATGCAATGTATTCTTAGGAATAAATCTTGCAATACCTATAGAAAGAAGATAGCATATAGAGCATTTGAATTCAACAACTTAACAAAGGTAAATTCTGACTTTATACAACATATGTCGAAGGACAACTAGAATCCTAACATATTAAATAAAAACTGAATACTTCAAGAACCATTCAATGTATTAAACAATTCTGAGAAGGAAACTGATCATGAAAAATGACAATTTCATTCACATCAGATACATCACACATATACTATGAATATCATCGAACAACTTGCTTCCTGAGACTTTTATTAATGAAAAGTACAAAATACATGGTCTGAAATAGAGATAGAATTACAAACAAGGACAAAACACATCAGTATTTCACTAGCTGAATGAAAGCCTGAATCTCTTGGAGTCTCCTATCTATCTCATAATCTACCCTTTTGCCCTGGGGTTTGTTCTATGATCTTGCACTCTTGAGGACTCTTTCTCCCAAAAATTGCTTTATCATTTCTAAATGGGTCACATCCTTCTTTTATGGCCATTTCTTTCTTTAAAACCGCTCCTTGAAACTGCCTAAAAAATTAAAGCTTCTTGAGTCTGGAAAACTTTACCATGGTAAAGGATCAAGCCCTTTTGATTTGTCAACAGAAAATATATTGCGTAAAAATCAGTCACGTAGCTTCTGCATCACGCTGCAACTTTTGCAAACTTTGGAACATTATGCAACTTCATTTCTAAACCCCAACAGAGCTAACGGGGCCCGTTGTTTATTTATCGGGATCCTTGTGCTGACAAAAAATTCCTGAATATGTTTAACCCAACAAGATCTTCGATGGTATCTTTTGTTTCCTGACAAATATTTCATCTTCTGATTAATCTTCCTTCCTATCCCCGACAGACGAGTGATTTCCTATAGTGCAAATTGATGGGATGGTATGACTTGGATCTAAGTAAAAAAATCTCGACCGTTGGCATGAGGGGCCTCCCCCTTATATCCCTCCTTATATCCCTAGATTATATCTTAGCATGAATGACTACGATGAAAAGTTGTAAAGCTGCCCAATACATCTGGACCATTTTTTCAGGCGCTCCTCCTTTTATCCTACGTACTAGTATGCCTTCATGAACATGTGTGATCTAAAATTAGGAACATGCTCTGTTAATATGGGCCATTCACACATTCCTTCGTTGGAAACATACCCATTTAATCTGGGCTATTCACACATCCTTTCATGCTAACATCAGTCCCACAATTCCCATTCTATAACCAGGTCCATTCTGCAACTTCTAAAAGCAACCAAAATGATTTCTGCAACCCTCCAAAAAGGTTTCCACAACTCCTCTGGAACTCAATGTGTTTTCTGAAACTTTGGAAAGGCTTCCACAACTTATCTGGAACTCGGTGTACTCTACAGGAACTTTGGAAAGGTTTTTGCAACTCTGCATGAACTCTATTAGAGTACGAAATTAAATTTTCTAGCCCTCAATCACCTGTTCAAGCCCCTGTGATCACAAGAATTATTCTTTGTACTAACATTTCCTCCAACGAGGACATCATTTCCCTATGATATGTTGAGAGCTCTACATTAGTTTCTATCCCATTGGGCTATGGAGTCTGCCTCTTTGTTCTGACCATGATTACTTTCTCTTTTAATTTTTTTATCATTTAAAACTTCAAGAAACAATACCATCAAGATAAATATTGAAAATAAAAGTAAGTACATAATTGAAAATTAAATATCTTTCTTGATAACCCATGCTTTATGTTCCTTTATGCCTACAACACAATGTATACTGAAAAACAAATCGTATGATGCAAACTGAAGTATATGCTTCTGCAAACTGAAAGGGAACTATTCTACCAACTGAAAACAAATGCTTGACTCTGAGCTTATTTATATACATCATTTTATACTCTAACCAGTTCAACCCTTCTTGGTTGGGTATAATCATACTTTCAGTGCAACCATGAGAGATTTTGACTATACAATTGAAATTTATTATCATCTGCAATCATGAAGGAAAACAATAATGTGTGTAACTGTAACTTCAGTGGAAAGTTAAAACCATACAAACAGTATAAAAATATTGGGAAACTCATATTGTTTAAGGACTCTAGATAATCTACTATAGGATCACAAAAAAAATGATAAAGTAGCTATGTTTGATCGGTGAATGCCTCTGCTTGATTCAACTAAATGAATTGTTTTTGTGTGATTCCTGATTTCTGTGGTGCCTTAATGATGCTAAAACTATTTTCTTGTAATTTGACTGGGATGAAGGAAGAAGACATCAAACTAATTTCATTTCCTATGAAAATGTTGACTAGAACCTACTCATTTACATTTTCTTGAATAATTTGTTCTTTAAATGTCTGCTCTCCCCTGTCATACATTGAGTTAATTTTGCAAAATTCAATATGAATAGTTTTTAAACCCTCTTTCTCCCTATTATTTGTTTGGTTTTGATCTGATATATAACTAGGATATGTAAAGGGAGATATAATATGAGATTGTGCATAAGAGAACTCAAGTTTCTTATCATATTCACTAGAGAATGATTGGTTGTTGTAAATTTTTGAAGATGCTAATTGAGAGTTCGGTCTTGTATTTGTTTTCAACTTTTCTTTCACTAGTTATTCAAAAACAAAAGGGTCTGGAACACATTTTGTCTCGACGTCACTTTCTTTGTATAAACTTTCATCGTCTTCAGCTCCCAAAGGAATTTGAATGTCTTGATAATCCTTTATAATAACAATTCCTTTATCAAACAACCCATCTTTCTTGGGAGAACCAAGTCTTCATGTAGGCACAATTATAGGAGCAATCTTATCTGACCAACTCTTCATTGCATGTATCAACAAAACAACTTTGCATTTGTTCAAAATGAATAGACCTAGTCCAAGCTCTTTGTCACTGATTTGTTTTTCATGACAATTTGGAATATGTTCAAAGAGATTTAGAATTTTCTTTTTGTGTACAACATGATCTCACAATTATTTAAGGAAGAATTTCCATGATAATCCTCTTCTTCATTTCCAGCATCCCTCTTGGATATATATCTTTAATGCTAGAAGGAAATTCATCTTTATCTTTATTTCTTTCATTTAGTTCTCCTTTAACATCTACGTCATTATGAAAATTACTAGAAACCTCTTGAACATTCTTAGGGAAAAATTCTTCATGGTAAACATTACCTCCTTCATATAAAACTATTTGATGAGAATCTTATTCAACTTGTCGGTGCTCTTTTTGAGTAATAGGTTCCCCGTGAGAGTTTGAGACATCAATATCCTCCTTAAAATGTTGATCATGGATAGCTGGAAGATCATCATCACCTAGAAATTTTATGGAAAATTCATCCTTCTAGTCATAAATAGGATAATTATATTGTGTAGGAAGAATAGCATGTTGTTGATTTAGAATATGATTGTCTTTTTCCTTCATCCTAAATAGGATAATTATATTGTGTAGGAGGAATAGCATGTTGTTGATTTAGAATATGATTGTCTTTTTCCTTCATCCCTTTAATAGTACAAAGCTCATGATATCTTCCCACGTTTTAAATTGGAGAAATATAAAAACTTGAGTATGGTTGTTCATTTTCCTTTTCTCAGTGCCTCATTATCATTTCCTCTTCATCATTATTCCTCTTCATCATTATCGGTAGACAACTTTCCAAAAGCCCATAGATTATTCATTATCTCTTTAGCATCAATAATTTTCTATTCCAATGCAACAACTCTTCTCTCTTTAAGAAAAAAAGAAAAAACAGAGTGATGAGCAGTTATGTAATATAACCTGGAAGCAGTTTCAAAAGGATTAATATCTATAGGCACACTATTATAAGATCTTTCAAACCTCCTATTAAACTTGGTAACAGTTTCATCCTTCCTTATTTTCATAGTGTAAACCTTAGAAAGGTATTAGTGATGGTTTTTTTTCTCACCCCATTTTCTCAAGAAAATATCCCTGAAATCCATCCAAGAGATTATGGAATCAACATCCAATACTTCGAACCATATTATATCTTCTCTTTCCAGGGAATGAGTGAACAACCTCATAAAAATATCATCATGTTGAATCTCCAGGTAACCAGTGTAATCTTGCAAGGCTACCATGTGTTTATTTGTTGAAACACCATCATCTCCATTAAATATTGGCAAGGTTTTAAGGTATTTGATAGGAATTTCATGGACAATAGATGGTGATATAAGAGGCGAACCATATTATATCTTCTCTTTCCAGGGAATGAGTGAACAACCTCATAAAGATATCATCATGTTGAATCTCCAGGTAACCAGTGTAATCTTGCAAGGCTACCATGTGTTTATTTGTTGAAACACCATCATCTCCATTAAATATTGGCAAGGTTTTAAGGTATTTGATAGGAATTTCATGGACAATAGATGGTGATATAAGAGGCTTGTACTTACTTGCAACCCATGGATGAATCTTTGCAGGTTGGTCACAAGGTATACTAATAATTGGAGAAGTTGAAGTCTAAGGTTCTTTCTCAACATGTTCATGAGGTTGATTTTCTATTTAGAGAGAGGGGGACAAAAGCTTCATGTTCAACTAAGGTTGAAAATGTGGTTGGCTTATCATGATTCTAAAAAAATGTAGGAAAATAAAGGAGATATAGTCTTGAATTTATGATTCTCTAAATATAGAAAATAGAGAAAGAATTTTTTGAACTGTACAAGAAAAAGGAGCAAGGGACCAATTAGTAGAACCAAAACTTCTTGAAAGAAATACCACATTTGATACCTAATCATTTTCAAACAGTTCTTCATTTCTCTGTCAACCAGGTTCACTTCCCTGTGGACTCTTGAAAATTTGACTGGAGTAACAGTGGAGTCACCAAGCGATGAATCAAACAGCTAGTGTCTAACTCTCGTTTGCCTTTCAAGAATCGGATCTTTTCTTTGTCGTACCCCAGGGAAAAATAACTTCGTAGCTCTGTCCCCGACAATGGTGCCATTTTTCATGTTATCCCTTAAGATGTTTTTGGATATTAAAGGAACTATGCCAAGGAACAATAGAATCTAAATTTGATTAAGATGTGAGTCCTTTTTGTTTAGGCAACAAAACCTTTTGGTTTTCTTTCAATTTTCTCAGATGCATAGGACATCTAGGAAAGATGATTGAAAGAATTTCAAATCCATAAGCATTTTCCCAATTTGTGTTTAGTTATCTTGATCTAGAAGGGATGGATGGAAGAATCTACGATGGATGGATTAGTACTCCCATTTGCCATACGATTGAAATCAATCATTGATTCTACATGCATCTCAATTCATTGATCATGAAATACAAAGTTAGTGGTAAAAGTAACAACAATCCATAAGGGGTTATTACGTCAAAGAGGCGCATTCTATAGCTCAGTAGGGGATGTGTAACTCCTTCCATGCTCACCTTGGAGCTGACATGTGTCCTTTTTAAAAAATAATAAAATATTATAAAAAATAAAATGTTGGATATATGCTTGTTATCAAAGGATGAACATGAGTATCCATCTCATGCACCTCAAAACCTTCAATAAATAAAACAACACTCTGAACAAAATCACCTCCTTATTTTTTAGAAAATTTCAAAAAAACATAACATCAAAGTTAACTACATATTCTTAAGAGATTTTATAACCTTGTCACTTGTACTCATCACTACTCCCATGGGTTGCAAGATTAGAATCTATTAAAAACCTATTTGTTTAGAGTTGATAAAATTTTATTGTATTATTATTACCATTTACATTCATCATGATTCATAGGTGAATATGAACAGCCATAATAAAGTCCAAAAGAACTCTTAGGAAGGGTCATATCTAAAATAAAAAAATCTTCCAATAATAAAGTTATTTACATATAATAAACAATATAACCTCATCATTCACAGTCTATACATTAATATTTTGATCTGATTCATGGTGGTTTAAACCGTTACAAAGAAAGACATTGTAAATATTGTCATACCGACAATAAAACCATACAAAGATTTATTCAGTCAATACATAAGATTTCCATCCTGCACAAAACATGGTGATTGCTCCATATAGATCTCCTCCATAAGATCCAGAAGATGAAAGGAAGGGTAATATCTTGATAAATATATTTATGTTTAATCTTAATGGAAAGTACAACACAGGATTCCAAGTCTGTATGAAGCTATGGTTTGTAGTTTTTAGCTCCTTGATTCCCTGGTTCTGCTATACCTATGTTTTGTCGGTCGTCTTTCGATTGCCTCCGTTTCCTTTCATACCTACGCAGTCAGGCATCTTAGACCTGAAACTTATGTGTTACCTCTCATGCATTAACTAGTGTGCATGAGTCATTTAACCTCCTCTATTATATGCAAACCTTAATCTGAGTTCTACCTCTGTGGTACTGGTATATCTAGTCTATTTTCAGTCATACTCTCTATTGCCACATGCTATTCACTGTCTACATTTTACCTATGCAAATAACCTCTTGTGACCATCATATTGCAGCAGAGGTGGAGAAACCCAACTTGATTCTGCGGTCTTTCTGGATCACTCCCACTCGGACCAGAGTCTCACGCACTTTGTTTCCGCTGCTATTGTTAGAAACTCCTATGGTGCATCGCCATAACTCGGCTTCAAGAGCATGGATGAGCTCTGTATAAATACGATCGCGTTGGCTATTGAGAACTTCATCATACTCAAATAGTAATTTCCTCTGAATCTCAAAGAAGTCGTTTTCCACCTCCTTCTGAGCGTCATCCAATTATTTTGTAAGCATTTTTTACACTATTGGTAAATATTCAACTCTAAATGCCCCCCGTTGTCCGCCAATATGCACACCAGTAGCGAAAATCTTTCGAAAGCTGTCTCTTCACTACAAGTGAGAGAAGTGTGGCCTTGGGGGCAAGCAATGAGCCAGGTACTGTCACCTGAATCCCAGCTCCTCCGTTTAGGCAAACTCCTAACGAAGCCAAGGGGGGTAGTCCCTAAAAGAGAGTTTCACTAAGGCTCTTGTATTTATAGTGTTTTTAGGTGTTGTGATGCGGATGGGTGTTTTTTAGGAGTTTTTAAATGAGAGACAATTATAAAAATTAAATATAAGACAAGATAACGCAATCCACGTTGCAAATACAAGATGAAAGATACACTTGGGCAATAAACAGATCACTCCACGCAAATGTAAGCAAATACTCCAATGTGATACTTAAGCAAGAAAAATATAAGATGAAGGACCAGTGCCTTATGGAGTCAGAAAATAAAAGTGATTGTAAACTTGACACAAGTGCTTAAAATGGAAAGTTTGTGAGAACGTTGTGCAGCTTATCTTGGTAAATTCAAAGTTTTAATTGTCTTGTTTATTAGGGCTAAAACCAAGGGTATTCAAAGAAAGTCCGGAAAAGACAATATCAAGTGCCTCCGTTCAAGGACCTGTCGGGCCACCCAGTGCTCTAGCCAGGCCGCGCAATGCAAGCCAGCAAACTAGAGGCTGAACATGGAATCCCGGCGCCCTCACTAAGAGATTACCCACTGAAATTATCTTATCGATCAACTCCGGATTGGTTGGTTATGTGGGTGAAAATTTTAATTAGATTTTCGCTTGTAGATTAACAAGTCTTCCACCTTTCTGAGTACTAGCCCAACCGTTTCCGGTTGGCAGAGCATACGGGTGTAGGATAGAAACCAAGGTAAATTAATTAAAGGGTGTATGAGTGGAAATTTTTATTATTAGAAAGCCTTGTTCAACTCTCCGACAGAGAGCGCTCTTGACTTGGTTTTATGACCACAGTTCAAGAGACTTGCTAGATTAACAAGGCCTAATGCAGGGAAATGCAAGAAACTAAAATGCCCTCCGATAGAGGGTGCTCTTGACTTGGATTTGGCCAAGTTCAAGAGACTTTGGTTTATTTTAAAGAGGCAAATGAATTGTAGTAGCAGTATATCGTAACTTGAAACAGATTTAAACAATAACGTTGATCAACAATATATGAATTACTACTAACAATATTACTTGCAAGATAAAATGGAAATAAGTAGGTCTAGTGTTCTACCACACAAGTTTTAATCTACTAGGTGGGATTGATCTCCGAACAAGATCAACCGCTAGAACCGCCTGCACTTGAGAACTTCCAGCTAGCTGAAAGCTCTGCCAAGGAAACCGACGGGGAAGGAAGAGTAACCACAAATTATGTGGTCCTGCCCTTGAGACGAAATCTCAAGGATACAACTTTCGGCTGAAGGCTTTGGAAGAGAAGCAAGATAACAATAAATGCAAAAATAAAACTAAACTACCCAAAAATCTCTTTCAGGTCAAAGACCCTACTCGGGAGAGCATGGGGGTAAGTAAATATGGAATATAAACAAAATGACTTATTGAAGTAAATTTTAAACTAAGAGCATGAAACCGTAAATCTAAGCTAAATCAAACCACAAGACCCAACACCCTTCCCCAAATGGGGAAGAAGACCAAAAAGTGGAGGCCTCCTCCACTTAAAATTTTTATTAAACGATTACAAATGCCTTGGGTTTATAACCATGCAAGGTCTTTTGAGATGATAAGACTTGGAAAACAAAGCTAACTCCTATAAGCTATTACAAAGGATAGTATAAGATAATGTCATGTTTTGGATCGTCCTTATGATTTGCTTGAGTTTTACTCGTTTGGACCTCTTCACTTCAAGATTTTCTCAAGCCCCTTTCCTTCTTCAAAAAAAACACCTACAACAACACTAGTTTGCTCATGCACCCTTTAGATTGTTAGCTCAAAATCCAAAAAAATAAACTTGAAACCACTTTGAAATCTAACTTGTAATATGAAGTCTAAAGTGCAAGTAGCATGGCACTAATCTTGAAACAATCAAAAAATTAAAATCAGACCAGCAAACAAACTTATGCTAAAAATGCCTAAGAAACAAAACTAATCTATATGCAAGCTTTTTTGAGTGCAAGATTCAACTTTTTAAATGAGATGTAAAAATACCAATGCAAAATCTAACAAGCTAACACTAACTAAAATGATATCTAACTAAGCAAAAAGAAATGTAACCTTTTAAAAGTTTTTTAGAGAGTTTTTTGGAGGGAGTTTTGAAGCAAGAAAAGAACACAAGCGAATGGAGATGAAGGCTAGCAAAGGGAGGAACGAAAGTGGAAGGGGAGGATGACAAGCCAAAGAGAGCAAGGAGCAGCAAGTAAAAGGAGAGCAGCAGCACACAAGAGAAGAAAACGAACAGCAGCTGACAGAAGGAGACAAAAGAGAAACAAGCAAAAGGGAGAGAGCTGGAAAGTGCAAAGGGATGAAAGAGCAGCGACAAAGAGACTGAGAGGACAGACCTTTGGGTGGCGAACGCAGGGATAAAACTGAGTGTAATGGGCAGTGAACAAAGTGATGAAGCTGTGATACAGGGCAGTGAACAAAAAGGAGGAAGAAGATTAGCAAAAGGTAACGCTGCAAAAAAGAAAACAACTCACAACAGGCAGCCAACAGTGAGGAAATAACAGCCAACAGTGAGGGTGTAGGGCTGCCAAAAAGATGAAACAAAGGGCTGTCAACAAATAAAAATGAAAGACAGCAGTGAGGGGAAGAGATGGGACAGTCAAAATAGGTGAATGTAAAAGAATAGGACAGTCAACTTGATGACTGAAAAGGAGGAATGGGACAGTCAACTTGATGACTGAAAAGGAGGAATGGGACAGTCAGCTAGGGCTGCAAGAAAAATGGAGAGAAGAGCAAGGGAATGGGACACGAGATAGGAGTTTTTTCTAGGGTGGATGAGAGCTATGTGGACTAGAAGGAAAACGAAGCAAGAAGATAGAGGAAAGACTAGGGTAAGAAGAAAGTGGGGCAAGCCAAACAAGGCTAGAGAGAAGAGAAGCCAAAGGATGGAAAGAAGGAGGTTTAGGGCTTCTCAAGTAACCAAGTAACCAATGAATTTTTTAAGTTTTCGGATGGAACTTTGACGTAAGACAGAACTCCCTTGTGCTTCCTTCCTGGAACAACCCAAGCAGTGTAGATCCTGAAAGGGAAATCAATGTTTAAACAAAAATTTGATCCTTGAAGATGAGCTAGACGCAGCTGAACTCACACTCTTCTCCAAGATGACAAACCCTGTCCAAGATTAAGCAACTCAAACAACCCCGTGAGATCAAATTATAAATTGTATGCTAAGCATATAAAGACTCTATCAGCATTAATACAACCGAATATTTCTTGCTCATATAATCTTGATACAAATAACATAATCAACCAAGTTAACAACTGTAAATGGAAGATCTTACGTTCTATGAAATAGACTTCTAAAGCAACATGATTTGATCACACATAAGCATTTAAATTGAAGAAATGGAAAGCATTCACCTCACAAAATTCATTCACCAATGACACCAAGTCGCATGGACCTCCAAAGTCTGATATTTATTCCAAAGTCTGATATTTATTCCAAGTGTTTAAGCATAAGCCAATACAAATTTCTACAGAGTAAGTCTACGATCAAAAGTCCATCGTAAGAGAGTGAAAGGCACCTCTCTTTATACAAAAACAAAGTGCCAAAGACCTCATTCGAATTGGCATGAGGAGAGAGCCAATAACCCAATCGAATCCCAATCAAGTGAAGGCTTGGAGCGTGAGATCTAATTGCACAACTTGAGTTTGAAATAATGTGGATGGGGAGGTGGCCTCCACCTTGGCAAGGCGCCCCCCATCCCTACCTCGTGATAACCATCAATCGAATGGGCAATCTCCATGTGGAAAGGCGTGAGCTAACATGGGAGATACGTGAGCCATGAAGGTAATCCGTGATTTTGAAGAGGAGACAAACACGAGTTTGTTGGTATGAGAGCTTGAGATGTGCCCATAACTTAAGGAAGGCGCCCACCCTGTCTTTAATGTAAAACCAACAACCCACACAACGCTCGCCACTTCATCAAATTCGTGGGAGCTTAACCGTACGGCCAAAATGGCTCACGTCATCCTTTTAATTTGATTTGCAAAATCAAACCTTAATACAACATGTGCTTTAATACTTTATGTGGGTCGTACACCATATTAGAATTCACTTCAACCTTTAAAAAATCATTTTTTAATGCTTTTGGACTTATTTGATTTTTTGTCACTTAGTGAATTTTGTCATTTTTTAGCCAAAATGATGCATTTTTAGCCAAAACTGTCCCTGGGGTGATGTAACTGCCCGGAAACTGAAGAATGAATGTGCCAAGGTGAAAAGGATGCTCTAAGCGTCAAAACGAGCCTCTCCACGCCCAATTCCGCCTCCGGATGAGGTTTTTATCACTTCTTGAAAATTTTTAATTAAACCATTAAAAAATGGTCTAATTTTATGAAAAATTTATTTTTGCTGGAATCAAACGAAACTCCTAAAGGACCTAGTGCATGTTCATACGACTCAATCGATGTGGCTAACACGTAAAAAATCCTAGACACAAGACTCTAATAACCACCTTAGGTTTTGACCACCATGGGAAATACTCCAGCTTTGGAGGTTTGAGTGAAAAACTCGGGGATTATACGCCACTGATGAGTAGCGCATAATTCCTAAGGAAAAAACACTCTAGAGTATCCCCCAAATGGCTAAACCTACAGACAGCCGAGTCTTTTATAAAAGGACCCCATTTAGACCAACATTTTACAAATTCCCCATGGGGGTATGAACATGCAGTTATTACAAATGGGGCAGAATTGCCCCGAAATTGACTTCTGAACTTCTGAATGCTGATGATGAACATGAATCATGTTCAATAACCTGGCGGCTCATCGGAAGTTCAACTATTTGTACAAAATAGGTGATAACACCCCTCATCAAACCTTGTGCCAAAAATACGAAAGATGGTGTCTTCCAGACTTAAAAAAATCTTGAACTTCCTCAATCACCTTAACTACCACTCCCTCTCTGCACCTATTTGTCAATATACCTTGACTGATGACGTTCTATACCGACCACATGAAGTCCTCTCATCTCATACCTCTAATACATCCTTCATGGACATCCTTAGAGAATCTCTTGACAAAAGGGGCTTACATGATTGATACCCTATTTGAGTTCATTCCCAATCTTGATCAAGCTGAAGCCCCCTCTCTTTCCTTTTACCTTTATAGGATCCCCTTTGCTAAGGAGAGGAAGGACAACTTGGTCAACCTGTTATTTATTACGATTAGGTACCATGATTTCATGATCAAGCAAGTGATTATTAACCATGGATCTTCCCTTAATATCATAGTAGCCTCTTATTTTCCATCCTCTTCTCTTCTGTTCCTTGTGCCCTTCAAGGTTTCAACAGGTTTGAAACTAAACCTTTGGAGCTATTGAAATCCCCTTTATCTCTTGCCCCAAGATAGTGACCAAGATAGTAAACAACCATTTTTAGTACGCCCAACAGACTTGGCATACAACATCCTCCTTGACTTCCCTCGGTGAGATGCAATGATGGTTGTTCCTTGTACGTTCATGGGAGAGCTCTTTTTCTTCCACGAAGAATTATTTCATTTGGTTTATCTTTCTCCCTTCTCCCACCTTCCTAAGGCCTTTTCTAAAGCTCGTCCTTTGATCTCCTCTATCAATTCCCCTAGCTTCTTTGAAGCCTCCCCCTCTTCTCCTTGCTATGAAGTTCACATGTCTAGGATGGACTCCTCTAGCCTCACATTCCTTTTCTCTTCATTTGTGTAGCATCCTTCGAGGGAACCCCACATGAGCCTTGCTGCTTCATCACCTCCATGTTCACCTCGATCAACTCGGGGAAGCTTTCCTTTTCCTCCCTTGTGAATCACCCCTACATTTTGGACACTTGGGGTAGGGATATTTATTTTATCCTTGGCCTCACGTCGGTAGCTTGAGATAGCTTAGGTAAACTCCATAAGGGTTTCATGCACAGGCGTGGATTTATAGGGTTGAATGAAGCCCCATCTCAAATGGGTCCTTTTTGGGGCCAACTCTGGTGTTGATCCATCCTAAAACTTCCTTGTCCATATAGATTCATTTAGGGAACCCACCCCTTCCCCTATCTCACCTCTTGGTCATTCCCCTTTCCTTTTTCCCCTTCTATATAGGTTGTTTCTCCCTTGTTCTTGTTGTCCCCTAACACTAAACTACAAAATACCAAGTCCATGGCATGACTCAATGCAACTTTGGTAACACTTATAAGGTTTCCCACTATCACCACAACTAACTTTGTTAACACTTATAAGGTTTCTCACTATCACCGCAACAACTCTCCTCACTTTTGGCTAGTTCTTTTCCAACACAAGGAGGGATTCCCATTTAACTTTAATGAAGTAGGAATACTCAGTCACTCAGTGAGTTTGATGGGAAGTTCAAGAAAAAATGAGTTTGATTTAGTTCAAGAAAAAAATTAAAATATTGATGATCGAATATTTACCAACAATGAATGTATAAGGGGGATGAAACCCAGGGATCCCAGGCTCTAGATCATCTTCATGACTTGCTTAAATAGATAGCAGAAGAATTGGTCATCTTTGACTATGTCAAAGAGGATCAATTCTGTTACAAATAAAACATTTTTTTATTCTTTGCTCATAACATTTTTTCCAAGGAAAAGGGGTTCTTTGTTCATGACATGTATCAAGCTAAGAGCTCATTTGATGTAGTTAATGTTAATCACTGTTCTCAGGCTTGCATGCTTGAAGAAGAAAAACCATCACTTCCTTAAAACCAATGCCTTCATTAATCTCCAGCCACACTTCCAAATTCTCTTTTCAACTACAACAAAAACTGTTATTTGATGAAGTCAAATTTGATATCCTCGTTAGGTTCCAACCATTAATAAACAACCTTCCTCTTTACGTGCATTTATGGTGCATAATTTGGGTCCATCATAATCACTGTTTTCAGGCTTGCATGCTTGATGAAGAAAAACCATCACTTCCCTAAAACCAATGCCCTCACTAATTTTCAGCCACACTTCCAAATTCTATTTTCAACTACAACAAAAACTCTTATTTGATGAAGTCAAATTTGATATCCTCGTTAGGATTCAACCATTAATAAACAACTTTTCTCTTTACTTGCATTATGGTGCATAATTTGGATCCATCATAATCTCATGGGCAACTCCATAACCTGTAATAAATGCGTGCGACTGTTTTTGTGTTCTTTCAAACGATCATTAACCGGCAAGGAGTGATATGCATTCAAACCGGGTTTTCATTAGTTATTTTAAATCATTTATCTTTTGGACATGTAGTGCACTATAGTTGGGCATTGCTAATGTAGAAGTCCTCTTCATTAGCTTCTTTTCCTTCCCAACAGTTTGACAAGCACTCTTTTAAGGATTTTGGTTGACTAGAGAAAAAGTTACGCTCTCTTAAAGTATTAGCTACATCAGCTATTGATCACCACCCTAGCCAATTCTTGATCGTTGGATCTACATTATAATGATTTATACCGCATTGGTAATGTGAAACAATCTTAGGTATTTTTATTGAAAGTTGACCTCTTAATCTATTCAAGTGAAAGGCCCAACCTATGCCCCTTTGCACCCTCATACATCCATGTTGGGATGTGGTGTGGTAAGATGGATGAAGAGCACAGAGGAAAGGAGTGTGCATAGATGTGAGGCAATGGATGCAACAACACGGATCTCCTTGCTCCACAATGAAATGATTTGGAAATTGACTAAGTATGGGAAATGGGAAAAGAAAAGGGAAAAAAAGAGAAGACGATGGATGCAACATTGAGCTCTACGCTCCACAATGATTTGGAAATTGACTGTGGAAAAAGGAAAGGCAAAAGAGAAGAATATTGAAGCACAAAGAAATGAAGAGATTAAAAGACAAGGGAAGTGAAAATAAAGGCACAAGAAGGGAAAAAGGAAAAGGCAAAAAGAGAGGAATATTGAAGCACAAAGAAATGAAGAAATTAAAAGACAAGTGGAAATATACGAGGAAGAGGGGAAAACCCAAGGATGACAAAAGAAATAGATTTTTCCTAATTAGCCAAAAGTTTAACCATATCATTTTGTGCTCAACGGGTCTTTAGCTCTTGTTCGCTAGTTGGAATCACTTTGACCTGTGAAGCACCCATTTGGGGCATTTCCTAATCTCATGGGTCCAGCTGATTGGTTGAGACCATGGTTACTTAGGATGCTACATTTTGGGTCCATAACAGCCCAAACCTGTTTTGGACTTGCCATTTACAGAGTCAATTTGAGTCAAACCCCTTAAACCTTAATGATCTCTTGGCATGAAGCTACACTACAAGTTCCCGTGGTGTACTGTGACTATGAATTTGCAAGTCACATTATAGAGAGTCGGTTTGGGTCTAAAAAATTGGGTACTGTTCAATGAGTGCAGTATGATGGTTTTATATGAATCAGACCCTCCAACAACTAACCTAACATTCTCCTACACCTTGAGGTTTCTCCCTTACCTATTTCTACCTTTTGAGCCCTCTTTGTAAAGTCTATTGAACTAGATTGGATTCTTCTATCTTTGAAAACCCTAGCTTGTAGGTACACACTTGAATTAACAACTAAACTTCTTCCACCTCTCTGAAGCCTCTAGGTATACTTGCACATGTCATATCCAACACCTCTATATGGATCTCTTGTGGCTAGCTTAGCTCCAATCTTACAAGTTTGATTGATTCATCCTAGGGCATCTCCATTTACATAGTTCATATGTTAGAAGTTTCTACCTTACAACCTCAAGTGAGGTTCCATCACAATTAGGGAAATGGAGGTATCATTCACATTGTGGGTGTTACGCTCTCTCTCTACTTTGCATTTTCATTGCTTTATCTTTACAAGAATAATTCTAGTTTTTATTTGTTATATCACACATATATCTTTGTATTGGAAATTGGAACAAGACTTCTCTTGCATGAAATTGGAGATGATCAATGTGTAGGTTATCATGTGCCATGGATCACTCTTGGAGGATTGCAACTTTCCACTTCAACCCAAGGAGATTCATCATCTGCAACAGTGAATTCCAAGTTAGTTCTCTTCCTTATTCTCTTTCTATTTCTCGCACAAAGGTTTCTAACTCATTAAAGGAATTGTTGGTCAATTAACCCTAGTTAGTTTTTTTTTTCCCTCATTTAATTTGTTGATAAAAACTTGATCTAAAATCTAATTGAAATACTCTAATCACCTGCAGCCCTATGCTTATCGGTAATAAGATCTTAAGGTCCTAATTAACTTAGTGGCTTTCCCTCTCATTTTCACCCTCTTTTGTCTTACCTTGGATTTCTGAGTTTAGCCTTAGAACCAAGTGGTGGTTTCACCCTCTAACTATTAGGTCATTTCAGCTTGTGGTTCTTATGTTTTACATCCCGTGATTATGCATCCTTTTTTCAGGTATTTTTGACACCCACACACATAAACCTATTGGTACTGTTGTTTGTGAATCTGTAACAATTTTTTCTTTCATTCTATTATATTACCTGTGCAGGGATAATTGCATTACTTAGTTTTCACAATCCTTAGGATCTACTTAAATCAGATTTGGAACAATATACAGATGTCTCAAACTCATTCCTAGTCCATTCAAAGCTTATGTTATGGCATATTAATGATCTGTGCAAACTCTAGATGCACTTTTTTGCATACTTCATATATGTTTCAAAATGGAATATGATAAAGAAAATATTGTATAATGTTACAAAAGAATAAAGATGTAATGCATGTTGTAAGTCCCCAATCTGGTTCTGGATAATTTAGACAAAATAGCTCATACAAATGTTTGACAAAAGGAAAAACTGTACAAGAGATGGTTCACATTCCTCTTGGTATAAACAAAACAAAACAGACAGAGGGAACCATTCACATTCCTCTTGGTATAAACAAAACAAAACAGACAGAGAGGGAACCATTCAAAGAACATCTAGGAGGCAAGGAAGATAATGGGTATTTTTAAACCCTGAAACCTGAGGTCGAGGAACTTGAAACGAAAAATGGAGACAAAGGCGGAAGTTAGATTGAAGATCCATTTGAAATGGCAAAGGCAGCACAAATAGTGTTATGGGAATATTCTCGAATGACATTATCTAACTGAATATAGAAGACATGAAAACATATCAAAGGGGAGTGCGTAGAGCATCTTACGTTCCATTGTAATTTACAAAATACAGAGTATATTATAGGGTATCCTGAGTAGGTGCATTGCAGTTAAGGTACTGATGTAGGTGCTAAATTCTCTACCAAAGGCCATAAGATAAAGGGAGGACAAAATACAAATTAATGTCTACATCCATCCTACAGGTTTCAAGAAACTAAAATAAGATTCAAGGAATTGAGGAGAGAACAATGCAAAGAATCAAGAGGCAAAATGAATTTGGGACTGATAATGACAATGAGAACAACAAGAAAGTTCCAAAGGGAATTTGGGATCTGGTATTAAATAGGGATACAAAGTTAGCCTGTTTGGTTGTTAACTTAGCCTGTAGGAAAACGCTTCAGTGCAACAACCTGCTCATGGATTATCTTCTTGATATTTATACACCATCCCAACAACAAAATTGAGGATAATCATAACAGGGATCAATATCAAGATATCAATCATCTCCAACCAATTTTGATGATGAAAAGCAACATGATCCCTATGGAACGTTGACCTTTCATTTAGATAGAAAACCGATACTTGACAACTGCCTCTGTGGAAGACAAGAGAGTGTTGTATATAGGTCCCCATTTTGAGGATGGAACGCATTGAAATATTCTAGTTCATGAATTGCCAAAAAACACCACTGAAAAGTCATTAATGAGGAAAAATGGACTGAAATGAGTGTGCACAATGCAGTTGATTACTGCCTTCTAAATCACCTCTTTTTCGTTACAGGAAAGAAGCTATGAGTCACAACTAATAATCAGTGTTTGCAAAAAGATAGGTAAATACCATTTTCAAGTGTTTGCATATAGGCCATTACTTACAAGGTAAATTCCATTTGCAAATATAAAGCATGTCAGAGACCTCAACACAAGCCAGTGAAAACAATCACAACACGTAGGTCATTCCTGTCAATAAGGAAATGTCAATCACATTGGTAGCATACAGGGAAATAGTGACACAGGCAAAATGGGAGATCATGCTTTTTGGTTAAAACTTAAGAGTCATCTGCATACTAGAGAAGTTTGACATCGGCAAGTTAAGGCAAGAGTAGTTTTAAGCAAGACATCACATTTTTTATCCATGAATGGATCTTCAGGTAAAACATTTACTCTGAAACTTAATAAGACAACAGTATTGCATGTTGATTCTCCCTTAATGGTACTGATGGTGGTGATGAACTCCAGAGTCCATCAGTTGTGGCTAGTTATGCCAATTGCACATGATCAAGACAGAACCCTGATCTGCTAAGAATAAAGAAATCCTACAAGCCTGTGACATTGTAAGAGAAATTATGAATTTTATGCAAAAGGTTTTAACATGATGATATGCATTCATCCACACCCCATTACTTGATTCTAGAACCAAATTTTCTACAACCATAACCTGTAAACAAGGAAATATTGTACTTTTCGTTGGCAAGACATCAATTCACAGAAAAAGGGGGGTTTTAATGAGACCATGTGAATAACCACTAAGAAGAAGAGTCATCTTGTAGGGGCCAATATATATTTTAGTGTCTTCTTGATGCATAAATCGTACCCTGCAACAATGTCTTATGCCTTCTTCACTCGAGCTTTCAGATAAACAAGAATCAAAAATTGAATCCCTTATGTGCCAGTCATAACTTATAAGGAGTTGGCAACTGTAAGCTGGCTTTAGTTTTATATCCACCATTAGTATGATACCAAACCTTTTTGATAGACACAAATAATACTAACTAGAACTCGTCTTCACTCATTCCATTATTGTGTTTATTAGTCCAAATATAGTTTGCTTTCAAGTCAACTCTACTATTGACCATTTGAACTATTAGCTTGTTTTGCAACATCCTATAGTTTAGATCATGTCTTTGCAATCGTTGTTACAGGGATCTAAAGCTTACTGCATGTATATTAGCACATTAAAACACAGGTAGATCTGCAGTCCACTTAATATGGTATTGCAAAAATATCCAACATCATCCTGAACATGAATACACATATATAATATTATAGTATATACTAATAGAAATTTGCTTGAGCATCGAAAAGTAATATAAAAAAAGGGAAAGCTTTTGCAGTTGGAATTTTCACAAACTAAAATGTAGAAGAACTTTGGTCATTTGATGTAGTTGCAACATTCCTTGATGCAGTTGTATTGCCGAGCAAATTGGATATGCTTCTTTTCCTGGTCTCTTAGGAACAACTAAATTTCCCACCAAATTCTCTTTGATAGCCTCCAACACAACAACCACATCTCTCATAGTTGGTTACTCTTCAAGCAAATATTTCGAACAAAGCAAGCCAAGATGTACCAATGAAAGTAGGCATTTGTATACGTCATTTTCTACAAATGCATCTTCATCCACCTCACTAAAAAGAGTGTTGTCCAAGTTTAGGTCTCCAAAAAACATGTTACAAATTGGTCTCTTTCTAGTAAGCATTTCCAATAACAAAATTCCGTAGCTATAAACATCTCCTTTGTGTAAATTTTCAAGCCCTTGGTGATTGTTGTCCTATGCTTCTCTTGGTTAAATAAATCAGATTTGAACTTATTTAATAGCATAAATATAAATTTCTCAACATACAACAATCATACATATAGCTGAAAATGAACAACGGAAGGAAGCATAAACACGATACATAAGAATTCTTTCCTTCAAATCAACTTATCATTTAATAATCAAAACTTACAAGGATACCTCAATCTGAGGTTTATAGCATGTTGAAAAGAAACAGTATGCCTACTGTTACGTGGTACCAATACCAGCACACCTTCAGATGTGCCCCAGGGAGAAAGGATCATTTTTTTTCTTGACCAGGAGGGGTGTTATCCAACATTTTCTAAGTGGAGGTTATGGCCATATCCTTTGGTTCCTCTCCTGGGAGTACTATGGCTTAGTGGCATTGTTGAATGCCTCATGAAAGGGCTTGAAGCCCTGAGGTTGGTGTCCGGGGCTTCCAGGGGTGGGTCACTGGATCACATGACCCCCACCTTGTTCTATCATTCCGGTGGCTCTTTCTTTCAGCACTGAGACTCATGTCTCTCCTCCAAGCCACCATCCACAACCTCCTGGTCCTCCAACTCAGCAGCGCCCTCCCTCCTTGGATTGCTTTTGATGACAATGTCATCCTTCTTCCAGCCTTGAGGTTGGTGTCCGGGGCTTTCAGGGGTGGGTCACTTGATCACATGACCCCCACCTTGTTCTATCATTCCGGTGGCTCTTTCTTTCAGCACTGAGACTCATGTCTCTCCTCCAGGCCACCATCCACACCCTCCTAGTCCTCCAACTTAGCTGTGCCCTCTCTCCTTGGCTTGCTTTTGATGATGATGTCATCCTTCTTCCAGGCCTACATTGCTTGATTAGGGGGGGCGTTGAGGTATTTTCACTACTATTGGGGTTAGATGGGGCATGACGTCCCCCCTGCCTACTCCAACCTTTAGTTTGGAGTATTCTGCTCATTTTCAGTCATTTTAATCACTTTTGGGTGAACTCTGAGGAAAATGCCCCAAGTTACCCACATATTTGATTATTTTATATTATTTTATTTTATAATTTTAAGTTGACATATTTTGATTTTAAATTGACATTTTAAAGCATGTAGGCTTGATTATTTTGTAAAAAGTGAGTGTGAAATCATATAAATACAATCTCCTCACTGCATTTTTACAAACAAATTCTAGGACAAAATTCATTATGCTACTCTTTTATCCTAGAAGGGCCTTATGAAGTGATGTGCACCTCTTGGAGGGATGATTCTTCTTGCTCTTGGATGAAGTTGGATGCTTTATTTGTCTTGCTAATGCTTTGTGGATGCTAGAATGGTTGGAATAACTCATGCTCAAGTAATTATTTTACATTTTTAAGGTTTGCTTGATGAATGGTAGGTCAATTTTTCATCTTGAATGATTGAATTGTATCCCTAGGGTTACATTCTCTTTGAATAAGGATTTTTCCTGCTATTATATCCTCATTGCATACTAAAAACACTCCCAAGAGGAGTTTTTTACAAAGTTTGGCCATGGAGCTCCAACTTTGCCCTAGTTTAGACTCTCAAAACCAACACTAGAGGTTGTTTCAAGAAGCACTAACCTGGTAGCAAGGAGAATTACATCCAAGAGAAAGGCTTGTCACCTTCCTCTAAGGCTAGGGTTTGGGGTAATATCCATTAAAACCCTAAGTCTGTCCATTTTCTCTACATCAAACCCTAGTTTGAATTTTTGTAAATATTATTGCTACGTTAAACTTACATTTTCATGTGTAATTTTGCATTTTCATAGTAGAATTAGGGTTAGAATTAGGTCTGCAATTTTATAACAAAAACCCTAAAAATAAAAATAAAATTATTTTTCTTCATTTTTCGGCCTCTCTAAAATTTTGGCCCTAAATTCTCGCGGGCCTAAAATCTCACAGCCCTAATTTCCCGCGACCCCAAAATTTCGGCCCTAAATTTTCGTAGACCTAAAATCTCGCGGCCCTAAATTCTCACGACCCCAAAATTTTGGCCCTAAATTTGTGCGGCCCTAAAATTTCGGGCATGAAATCCTCGGCCTATCTTTTTTAACCCTAAATAGACCTACAAAACTGTCAAAACTACTATACAAGCACCATCCTAACTCTCTCTATTACTCCGTGTTTGACTCCATTAGAGACACTGATCTATGCTTTAAGGTGTTTGGAAGGAATTTGGCATCTACTTGGTAGGTACATTAAAGGGATCTCCCCTTGGGACAACATTGGATCTCGAAGAAGTTAGAAGATTGGACAAAGGTGACAACAGTCCAAGTTTCTTATGTGATTGCCTTTCACTTGCAAGCCTAGCCTGCTAGTTTGAACGGTAACACCTACACAAAAATATGAGGATTTGTTGTACCATGTACGACTCTATACAATACTATCCTAGCAATCTTTCACCTTGATGGTTGATCCTCTTCCTGCTATCTACGTTCTCTCCTCCTTAGCTTCACTTGTGTATGTTCCTTACACAACTTCCTTGGTGTGTTCTCTGTACAACTTCTCTTTCTGTATTGTCCTATTTATGCTTTGAGAGATAACTAATCTCTTCAATTCTAGCAACCAACTTCCTTGATTGTAGTTGTTACCGCTCAAACTAGCAGTCCTTTCAAAGCAGATTAAGTATGTTATGTGCTAGTGATGGTAAGCATTTGAGAGAGGCTAGATCCAATGTCACCACAAGCTAACTACTCAACTTCTTCGGGTAATTCTTAAACTCAAGGGAGAGTCCCTAATTGAGGAAGAACACCTACAGACACCAACACACCTGGAAATACCCTTCTACAAGCATTATGGCTAAGATCAATGCCTTATATGGAGTTGACAATGGATAATAAAGACACATAAATCGTACAAGGGGATTTAATTCAATACAGTTCACAAATCCGAAGGGTTTTACAATTCCCAAGGCACTACCTTAGAAAAGTGTGCTTTGAAGGAGAGAAAAAGTGCGCTTTGAATGTGAGATGATCAAGTGGCTTAGTGTGCATTTGATTCTATTGATGTTCTTCATGGTTCTAGCATCAGGGAAACATTTTGCAGATCATTCTCTTGGATGGGTTCGCGAACTAGAGATAATGGTCCCGTCATAGCCCTTGACTGTGGCTCAGATGCTTAGCCTCGTTCAATCATGTAGATTGGATTGTAGGAGGCTAGAGGTCACATTGCATACTCCATGTGGGAGTGCTCCTTAGCCGGAGTGATCTATTCTTGTAGAGTAAGATGACTTGTCTATGTTACAAGGAGATCTTATCTCGTATATTAGACAAAGTCTAAGCTAATGTTGAATTTGATATTTGTCTCTAAGAAGTGTTCGAGACTTCTTAGAGTATTGTCAAACCAACATTAGAGTTCTACTAAAAATAATTTGATCGCATGTGAGGAGATATCAACAAGGAGAAATTTTCTATGATGAAGAAATAACTAAGGAGTCGAGACAATACATTGAAGAAGTCCCAAAGAAAGTGGAAAGCAAGGAAGAGCACAACTACCCCAGTAAAAGGGGTAAATTGACACTAGAAGAACAAATGACAAGTCGGCTTGAAAGATAAATAAAGAATAAATAAAAGTACAAGTTGACCTCAAAAGTGAAAATCAAGTCAATTGAAGAATATAAATAGAAATGTTCTCACACTTCATTTGATACATTCTCACATCACATCTTCTTCTCTCAAATGGTGGCCACTTCTCAAGGAGGACTAGCAAGTCACATGAAGTAATTTTGGGGTTTTCTCTTATTCTCTTATTCTCTTGGAAGATATCTACCCTCGCTAGGGTTTCTTGTGGAAGAAGAGCACACTCTTGTGCTAGGACTTAAAATTCATGATTGGTATTGGATAAATCTTTGTGTCTCTTGTGCATGGTTATCTTTCAGTGATCCTTGTTTTATTTCTACTGCAAATGAATGCTGATATAATTGTGTGATGAAATGAATTATGAAATTAAAGGTGAAAGAGATGAAAATTATGTTGCTATGTTAAAATCTAACATGATATTAGAGCAGTTGTGAATAGATGCCATTGCTAGAGACTATGTATGCCCTAATCTAGGAACTAGGGCTTCAACTTTGGACACATCCCACCATAGTTTGGACTTGAAAGGAGCATCGTTGAAGTCACCCTAGGAGGGTGCACCTATCTGTGGAAGCATATCTCAGTTTAATGAATTTTCAATTTTGACCTAATTTCTGCTGGAATCGAGAAATTAGGGCTTTCAAATTCTACCACTTTTGACCACAGATTGAGTTTGATCTTAGCATTTTGGAGCTCGCCGTAGGAGGGCGCATCTACCTGTGGAGTTAGTTTTCACATTTGACAATTTTTAATTTTGACCCAGCTTCTGCTGGAACCGAGAAACTAGGGCTTGCAATTTTGAGCCTTTCTAGCCACAAATCAAACTAAAAAAGAGTGCTTTCGAATTCTCCTTGAGAGGGTGCATCTAACTATGAAAGCAATTTTAGATTTTCCCAACTTCAGTTTTGACCTAGCTCCTGCCAGGGTTTCTGGATAAAAAATTCAAAATGGTGTTCAGTCTTAGAGTGGAAGACAGGCTAGATGGTGCTTCAAATTTTAGATTCTGGAAGATAAGAATACTTTTTATTTTGGAAGAAATGAGATCCAGGATCATGTAAAGAAGGATATTTCAGAACCAGAAGATGATGGAGAGAAAGCCAAATACAAGAAGAATGAAGTGAAGGCAAAGAGGATCTTGGTAGACTCTGTAAAAGACCACTTGATTCCTCATATCTTTGATTTGAAGACTTATAAAGCAATGTATGATGCCTTAGGAGGATTGTTGGAAAGCAAAACCACTAACAAAAGACTAGCCTTGAGAAATCAACTTCGCTGCATAAAGATGTCAATTCAGATTCTATTGTTACTTACTTCATGAAGGTCTCACAGTTGAGAGATTAACTTAATGCCATTGGAGACATTATTGAAGATGCAGAACTTGTCACGATGACCCTGTTATCATACAACTTTTAGTTGTCGCTAAAGGTATCCCATCCAGGACAGTAGAGGAGATGGACAACTAAAGACGTGACCCAAGAAATGCAACGGTTCCCAATGCAAGCTGGGTGTCACGATAACCGAGGCACTCTTCACTTTAGATCAAGAAGAATCAAGACCAAGGAGGAGACCCTAGCCAATCAATGAAGACTAGCTAACACAAAGGTTTCTAGGGAAATGTGTAAGTTAGGTTACGGAAACCAATGCATGAGTCTGTCATTTAAGCTTTTGTGCAAGTAAAATATAAACAACATTGAAATATATATATGTATTAATTGCCATGGAATGATGTTTATACTTTAAGATAAGTTGTGAATATGATCTAAAGGAACATGTCTTAGTCTTTGTCATAATCTTGTCCTTGGTTATATTTTGACCTAGTCAGATCTAGTTTGACCATGGTCATTCTTGGGATCTGTGATGAGATGGACCACTTGTGCTTATTGATGATGATTGATGGTCCCACATACACCAATTGATGATTCCATATGTTGGACATATGCTTCAGATGATGGTTGATGTAGTTACTCAGTTTTATTATTATTTCCAGATCATCATATTTTACACTGTCCTGGTATGGTGGGCCCTACAGTTGACCCCACAGGTCAACGCATGGTGTATGATTACTCACTTCTAGTAGATTTGAGTCTTCTAGATCCATTGAGACACTTATCTTTCAGTTCCGGGCACTTCTGATGATGATAGCAGCAATTATCCACCTGTTGACCAGTTTTGGGCATGCTGATCTAGCCTGTCCAGCAGAGGCCTTGGAGGCCAGTTTTTCCTAGGGCGCTGTGTAGGAAGGGGGTGGTCCAGCCACTTGGTTTTACCATTATCCCCCCCTTCCAGACATCCCGGTGCACTCAGTTTGACAGCGCAGGCACCCTGGGTGGCAGTTCGGGTCACTTTGAGGGTTTTCAGGAGGATTAAAAAATGGAATAAAAGGGTCATTGAGGAATTCGATTTGAGCAATTGAGGCAAGGTTTTGGCACTTGGTCTTCACATAGGCCTTCCAGGGTGAACCCCCCATCTTCCAGTCAGCTGGCATCAGTTAGTGGGGTCCACAGTGGCCATAGGAGGCCTTTTACTGCATGTCTCTCACAGATTTTGAGGACAGGATTTGATCATTTATGTTATTTGGACATGTCATGGTCCTATTATTTTATATCATTTTGCCATGGGGATGTGCTAGTAAGGATTGATGCCTCCTAGCCCCATCATGAGCTTCTTGAGTCATGACCATGTCATATTAGGTGAGACCATGTATATTTAGCCCCCTTTGAGGGATGCCGTCACCCTCCTTAGTCTTTTTGAGGGATGACATCACCCTACTTTTGAGTGATCAATGTGATATTATGTTAGGCTCATCTTAGCCATTGATTATTATGTGAGATCTTTTAATCTCAACCACTCATTTCAAAAAGTGGTTTTGAGGTCTAGGGTTTTGGTCTTTATTATCCTATATAAGGAGGAGACACCCCTATTGTAAAATTCATCTAGAGATTTTTGGCTCTTGGCTATTGGAATAAAAATACTTTCTTGGGCATCTTGGATCTTGGGAAGTTGGAATGCTTGTGGTGATTGTAAATGCTTCTTCCTCTGCACTGGCAAATATTGGTGGCCATCTTGGATTTTATCTTCAACTAACATTTTTGTAGGCAAAGAAGACGATTTTGAGGAGTGCGAATTGGTGGGGAGGCCTACCCTTCAAGCTTCAAGAGGACGTTTTGGGTGACAGGGGGTTGTTTTGTCTTTGTACCAACAATTTCATGTTGTTCATCTCTTTGTTTGCATCTACTTCCATTCTTGTTTATTGATTGATCTTTGTGTCCTTGATTGACAGGAATAGGCAGGCCGATTTGGTTGAAGGAGGCAAAACGTTGGCAAGAAGGGCTTCATCAAGTTTGGCATTTGATCTTTGTGGGAAGTAATCCTTGTCACAAGCCTCTTCCATCTTCATCCTCCAGGTATGTTCCATGAGGTATGATATTCTTCTATCCTATCCATCTACTCTCTTAGATCTCAAAACCCTCATTGATTAAAACCCTCATTTTTCTATTTTTTTAGATCTACTTGGATCTAGCAAGCTTTTGGGGATAATTTTAAGAACCCACCTCTATAGCATCCACGACAATTCAGATCTATAGTTTGGTGGTCATTGGCCTCATTTGACCCATTTCCCAAGGCACATTAGCCTCTCCAAGGGAGGTCACACTCCTTGAGGAAGGCTAGTGGGGCTAGTTCCAAGTTGTGGGTAGGTGAGATCCCACTTGATTTGCATTGGTCTACCTTGCTAACCTACCCCTAGTGCTTCACCTCTTTGATTTTTGCCTTGTGGGCCCCATTTCTCATTTTGAGGGTTGTGCCCCACTTGGGTCATTGGGTGATGCATTTTCAACCTTAGATCTATGGAGATCTAGCTCATGCTGGGGCATGCCACTGAAAACCCACTTTGATAATTGCCTAATCTACCCCGATCTACATTTTGGCATAATTTGGACTCCATTTGCCCCCTCATCTTAAGGCACTAGTATCCCTTGGGCAATTCACACTCCTTGTATTAGTGGCCTTTTCCTAGATCCCATATGTGGGTGTTTTCTACCTTGTCTTAGATCCATAGATCTACCTCATCTCATCCACTTAATGCCATCTCACGCCTAATCCAACCTTGTTGGCTCCATTTGGACCATTTTCCCTATTTTAAGGAGTGGGCCCCACTTGTGTCTTTTCATGGTACTAGATCTAATTCAATTGAGCTTCAATAAGTGGCCTTAGTCATTCGTTGGTTGAAACACTTGTCACATCCTAAGCCTCTTCAACCACACCTAAACTCTTGGGTCCACTTAATCTAACTCACGCATTGGTTTCTGTAACCTAACTTACACATTTTCCTAGGAACCTTTGTGTTAGCTAATCTTCATTGATTGGTTAGGGTCTCCCCCTTGGTCTTGATTCGTCTTGATCTAAAGTGAAGAGTGCCTTGGTTATCATGACTCCCAGCTTGCATTGGGAACCGTTGCATCTCTTGGGTCACCTCTTTAGTTGTCCATTTCCTCTACCGTCCTGGATGGGATACCTTTAGGGACAACTACAAGTTGTGTGATAACATTTTTGGTGTCGTTGCCCGGGAGGTAGAGGCTTACCTTAGGTGTCTGCGAGTATCCATGCATAAATCTTATCTTATCACATCCGGATTAATCTAGATGGTTATCATTTCAATCCTTAGTTAAAACATATCCATCTATTTGTCACTCACTCTCTCCCTGCATATTAACGACATACATCTTGGTAGAAGAGTTTAAAAGTCTACTTGGCGACTCCAAATCGTGACTCCGCTGAGGGATGACCTCATGAGAATCCTTACGACCTTAGAAGTAAGTCTAATCTAAATCAATTAGAAGGAAGCCTGCTTACTTATCATAGAAGAGATCCTGAAGCCCAATCATATGATTTCTTTTGGAAAATTGTTAATTCTGATTCTCCAAACCAATTCTTGGGATTCCCTTCAAACAATTTGGTTCCTTCTTCATCTCCAAATCTAAATCTTAGCGTAAGTCCAGTCAATCCAATGGCTAGGACAAAACAATCTAATTCTGGAAACAATAATCAAAACAACCCTCTCGTTGCTCGTGCCTTTGGAAATAAGGCTAAAGCTTCACCTTTAGACTTTTCCCAAGTCCTTGGTGCCCCCCATGATATGCCCGACAAGTACTTTGAAAAGATCCCAAAGTTCAATGGGAACTGTGCGACCTCCATTGAGGACCACATAGAAAATGTCTGGGCTCACATGGAAGCTTATGGGGCTGAGGAAGAAGATGTGTTCATGAGGGGTCTTTTTGCATCCTTGAAGGGTGATGCCCGCAAGTGGTTTGACCGTTTTCCCGCATCATCAATCACAGGATATGATGTCTTCACTGAAAAACTTAAGCATGAGTGGTCAGTCAAATTAGATGGACGTTTCCTTTTGAACCAACTTTTTGAAATCAAGAAGAAAGAGAACGAGTCTGTCCATGAATTTAACCTTCGCTTTGATAAGATAGTGGCCAACATTCCAAACAACATTAGGCCCCCTGAGCAAAGTATCTTAATTCGTTACCTCAATGCATATGAGGGTTACCTTGGCTACCACTTAAAGGATAAAGACCCTAATAACCTAAAAGTGGCACAAGACAATGCTAGGAAGGCTGAGGCAAATGCTGCTTCCATGGGGAAGCAAAATTTCTTTGACCTAATTACTGCCTCATCTTCTACATCTGAGCCCAAGTTCAAGAAGGGGAAAGAGCCTAGAAAAGATCCCAATGAGATGATGGAGAGTATGCATGAAATGATGAAAAAATTAACTCTCCTAACAAGGGATCTAGCTAAGAGAAAAGAGTCTGAGAGGTATAGACAACCTTACGGTCCAAAGCCTTATTGGAACCAACAAAAGAAGCCTAATGAAGGTGATAAAAGAAACCCTATGATCCAAGCATCACTTGAACCTCCTGTTATTAACTGGTCTGAACAGCAAAAGCTGGATGATCCTGAGTTTCCCACTCATGGTGATGATACTCCTGATTCTCCAAAGAACATTAACTGGGTTGATAACTTAGATTTTGACAAGGACTTGGGAAGAATTTTGATCAATCATGAAGAAGAGTCTGTAGAAGAACCCAATCCTAGCTTTCCCATTTATGCCACTAAACAATGCAGTAGTAGTGGCCAAGCTCCTTTTAGAACCTATCAACGAAGAAAGGATGGCCAAAAGCCTACCCCTTTCATTGAAAAGAAGAGGGAGTTGCCTAGTCCAGTGAGTGAGCTAGTTCCTTTTCCTGAATATGACCTAGATATCAACATTGAAAGGGAATTCGATAAAGTTATGCATAACATCCCACTCACTGAGTTAATAAAAATCCCATCAATAAAGGAACAAGTGGTAGAGTTTTTCGATAGTATCCCTGAGACTACCACAAGTAATGGTGAAGATCCATCTCCTCTAGACTCAGCACCTAGTGCTATGGTTGAAGACGAGAAGGATCCTCCCATTAACATCCAGGCTGCTTTATACGAGAGGAAGAATGGTGGTCACCAACCTTTTTATCTGACACTTTGCATTGGTGAAACCCTTCTTCATAACTGTATGTAGGATTTTGGTGCCTCCATGAATGTGATGCCTTTGCAAGTCATGGAAGCCATGGGATTAAAAATAACTAGGCCTTATGGGAATGTGTGTGGAATTGATTCTAGACCAGTTCAATTCTTTGGCTTGATAAATAACTTGAGAGCTGACTTGTTTTCATGCCCTGATATATCTATGCTGATGGATATAGTGGTCATAGATCTACCCCCATCCTATGGGATGCTTCTCTGTAGAAAGTGGTCTGTTGGACTGGGGGGACATCTTCAAATGGATTTGTCATATGCCACTATTCCCAACTCTGATGGGTCGCTGGTTAGAGTGTATCGGGAGCCATTTTATGATGGTCATCTCAAAATTTATGAGGATGGTGTAAGGAACACTTATGGCGAGGGTGAACTTTTACCTGAAGATATCTTTATGGTTATGGGTAGTCATAATGATGATTCAGAAGAGATTTGGAGATCATTTGGAGACGATAGTTCTTCTAAGGAAGAAAGGGAAAGAGCTATTGCTGTTAGAGAGATGAACCTTGGTGCACTTCATGGTGAAGTATCAGAAGAGCTTAGGGCTTTGAACCAACCTAGTGATGTAGACCCACACATTGATCAACCTCAGCCCATCACTGAAATAGACAACTCTGAGACCATTTTAGATGAAATAAGAAGGGGTGAGCGCTGTCACCCCCCCATTTGACAGGGGTGTCCACAGTCCAGATCACCGTTTGCAGCAATGATGGCATTTAGACTTTGCAGCTGTCTGTCAGAGATAGAATGCAATGTGGAAGAATTTATAGCCAGAAAAGGTCGAAGAACTTTGCACCCAACCGGGAATTCACTTAATGCATTTGTTTTCAAGATGGCAGAGATATATGAGTTTGAACTTAGGAGATGCAATGCCGCAGATTTTGATGATTTTTTGTACATCGTAGCTCAGCTATTGCACATATATCCACACACACTAAAGGTTGGGGCCTTTCATAGTGTATGTGCAGGGGCTTTTAAGACGGTCTACACCAAACTCTGATTATAATTTGAATAGGAATTTCATCATCTATGATGACAATGACTCAGGACAGATTGTAAAAGGGATTCTTGAAGAGGCATTAGATTCTTTTGATGGAATGAATGCAACCGTTGGAAGGGAACGCTTTAATGGTGATGCAGAGTTTGAAAATATCTCTGCTCAAAATTTGGATGAAAATGTCACGCAAGTCACAGAGTGCACGCAAAAGAGACTTGATGGATGCTACTGTTGAGGAAAGAAATCATACATATTTGTCATGGACGGCCAAATCCAACCAAGCTTGCAAACTTTTCAGAGTGCAATGTGTTCGTTTATCTTGCTTAAACAGCATTACTAGACAGCGAGGAATTCTTATCACAGATTTTGGGCATTCAGAACCCATTCGTAAATTTTTTTTTTTGATAGAGATTGAGTTCTTTATGGGAAACAACTCTGCAAAAGTTTAAATCCCGATGAAGTTGTTTGCACATGGTGCTGCACTTCAGGTGACAACCTTAAACAATGAAGGCATCCACTTAGTTCTGGAGGACGTAACGCCTTTTGAGTCTTGGAATTCGGAATAGCGCTGGCGTTATGGTTGTAGTTGTTCCCCGAAATTCTCCATTTTCTAGCAGACGGGAGACATATTTCAGTGCAGCGTTTGTAATCAGTTAATTGCTCATTGTTCAGAATATTGAGGGTGAGTTTCCAGATCAAATCAGTGTGGGCAAACTGGCTCGGCGTGATGATTGCGACTACTGAGATTGCCCCGAGCTGTAAAACGCCGAATATTTAATGCTATGATACGATATGAGGGTGATTGGATCCGCCATTTTTTCCTTCGATTCGTGTCAGCATATAACGGTTCATCTTAGTCGGCGTTGGTCGTGTCATTGTTATTTCAGTGCGCCATGATTCAGGCTTTGGCGCACTCCCTCACATAGATCTCGGATTCCCGTTTCCTCTTGACAGCTGATTATAAGATTGAGTTCCACGAGCCCTATTATTGACAACTGTTTGGGTTTCTTTATTGCAAATAACGCTTCTCAGCATCCATTTGGGCGTGTTTTACCGAGTTGTTAAACGCCTCACGGGTTGTTCACTGTCACATGGAGTTGTGCGAGTGGCTAGTGTAGCCACTTGTTGACCCCCTTATCATTATCCACTGACGCCGATTCGGCGGTTGATTGCACCCATAATCGGTATTTGCTCCAGCATCCTACAGCTGTTGGATCTCTCCGTTGCAGCTTCTCAAAACTCGGGGAAATAGGACCATTAAAATTCACGCCAACTGTACAACGCATGGTAAACCTCTTGACAGCCGATTTCACATTTGTTATAGATCATCGTGTCGACAGCTGTTTGGAGGTGTTTCCACTGTTGCGATTTCTCTGGAGCATTTCACGGCTTTTTGGTGTTGTCTTTTTTAAACGTAGAGTTTGGAAATGGCTAGTGCAGCCACTTGTCGACCCTTGTAGCAGTTCTGCTGGCAGCCATTTTCATAAAGATTATGTGAGTCGACTTAGTTGGTGAACATTTGGTGACATGGCATCATGGAGCGGCTAATCAACTAAAACAACCCCTAATGTACGTGGAATAGCTGAAGGTTTGAATGCCTGTTTTGTGACACTTGGGGCACCCACTTTTTCTCCATTTTATTGTTATTTTCTTTTCTTTTTAGTTTAAAAAAAAAAAGGCTTTGGCCTATAAAAGGAGCCAGCCTCCTTCTTTGTAAAGGATGGAGAAATTTGGGAGTTTTTTCCCCATGAACCTAATGAAAAATATTATGGGATTCTTTGGAAAAATTTAGAATTCTTTCGCTCCTTGTTGCCATTTTTCTTTGTGTGCCATCTTTCATTTTGTCTGAGGTAGTACTTTTCTTAGCTGTTTACTTTCAATTCTTAAGCTGGGGTTACTTAAACGGAGGGCTAACAATCTAGCACAGCTTTATTCAATCCATGCTTTTCTCTTAAGATTTGTGGCTTTCAGGTATCCTCGAGCGCAAGAGCTCTTAGTTGGTCACTACATTCACCTGGCAACAAGGCCCTATTGAGTTCTCCTTTGACTCCATTCGCCCCTCTGGTATACTGGCACTGGCCATCTCTTCAAGGACTGATCCTCCCTTTCTTTCCCATCACCCATCCAAAACTATCTTTTGTTACTTCCGTTTCTCTAAGGCAGCCTCTTCCATTCACCTTGCCCGTTACTGTACCTGCCTTAGCGATCCTATTTTAGGGATACCCCCCTAGTGTTGGAGAAGAGCCAACCTGAAGTGAAGAGGAGAGGAGTGTGGTGACATTGGCCTCTCTCCTGAGAGAGTTGTCATCCAGCTGGCGTTGCACATTTTGGGCTTTCAAACGACACGCATGCCATTTCGGAGGACAACAAGTGCATACCTAGGATAGTCAAGCAATGGATTACCTTGGTTGACCTTAACATGGAAAGGGGAAGGCAGGGCCTTCCTCACATCATTCCTTGGACAAACAGAAATGAAGGGACACATCCTTCTCATGATATGAGAAGTGATGAAGACATAACTGAAAACCATTTCACTGATGTTCCTGATGATTTATCTCATATGTCCTTGGAAGATGGAGTATTAAGGAAAGTGAGTGACAACTCTATGAGTTGGCAAGAACATGCCTTGATACATGATGATCCCGGAGAAGAATTTTCGTTTGAATAGTCTAGCCATCTTTCCGGAGGATCTCCATGAGGATAGCTTGTCTTCATCATATCCAAACATCCCTAGTTTTCTTATTCCCGTGAGTTACCTATTGGTGAAGAGAGTATGAACACCATTGATACTTTTCACACTCCTGCCTCATCACCAACATGTTTAGACATGGGAGCTCAGAGTGCTCCTAACATGGTTCCAAGTCATCTGTCATTTCCCACTAACCATTTGGCAGCTTTAGAAGGTATGATTGTTCCTATCCCATCTGGAGAGGGTAGTAGTAGAAGTGTTGAAAACCAAATCTTACCGTCTCTAGTGGTTGTGGATGAAGAAGAAGAGGATGTTGTTAGAGACTGTTGGACTGTGGGAGAAACTCCAAAGTATATTATTCACCCACAAGTTGAAGAACCAAGAGTTGAAACACCTAGGAGAAGAGTGATTCTAGAAGTCCTTGTTGGTAGGGTAGCCATTCCTCTAGATGGTGGATCTCCCAGGTTTGATGCAATTCCTCCTGATAGGAATTCAAGGATAGTCACACCTTAGCCTCAGTGCAATTCTGATTTCCAACCTATTCCCGTTCATAATGTTGAAACCATCCCTCAGTTTGTAAATCACCGTAGGTTTGAAATTGGTGATAGGGTCGTTTATTCCTAATGATTTATTTTACATACGATCTAGGGGATTTGGTGACTTTTGGGTTGGACCGCTCGCTGTTGAGTGTTGCATTGGTGATATGTGTTTCCTCACTACTGGGATTGGCTAGCATATCATGCTCCCTATCAACCAGAGGGAGTTAAGGGATTATCATCCTTGACTCCACCGAGGCTTTGCTTGCATGTTTAGAGTAGGTAGTCTTCCGAATAAGCTCGCTTGAGCAGTAGGATTTGTGTGCTTTTCTGTTTCTGAGTGCTGAGTATTTCCCTTGTTCTTTCCTTGCTGAGTTGTTGGTTGAGTTGAAGCTTGCTCCTTCCTAAGCTTGTCTCAACTCCTGCATGCATTCAAGAGTAGTTAGACCTTTTTGAGTTTTTGTTGATTCACCTGTGTTAGTTGAGTTGAGTATGCCTGCTTGAAAAGCTTTCTTGTCCTCCTGCACAATAAAAATGAATAAAATTTATATGTTATGTTAGATTAGAATTTCATTTATGCATTTTAATTTCTGTTTTAGAGTAGATTTCATTTTTAGTTTTATTTTATATTTTTCCCATACATGCTTCATGTGATATTCTAGTGGTTGTGAGCGCAGATACAGGTGCAAAATGAAAATTGAAAGCAAGGATGATGAGGTGTTGGGTTGAAGATTGATGTAGAGCAGATCGAGACCAAATATTCTGAGGTTCTCAAGCGCTCTCTCCCTTAGAGCACTTGTCCCAGCTGGAGCCAAATGTTATCACACCATAGTAGCTGGACTACTATTCTTGCTGAGCAGATATCTGCACTTTTCAGAGCTTGGATTTTACAGAGATCGGCTATGATGAGCTTGTTATTTGTGATCACTTATGGATTAGAGCAGTATATTGTATCAGACTTTTATTAGACCTTGTGCCAAGGCTGAGCCTTGAGAGCTTAGATTTGATGACCGATGTGACCCTTTGTTCCATACAGTTTCAGTTCAGTGCCCAATGATATTATTGCAGCAGTGTTTCAGATGTTTATTGATGATTATTATGATATGATGTGAACTATGGACTTCTAATTATTAGCTTTGGATTATTATCTTGTTGTTTTAGTCATTTTCATAGCATTGACTTGGTATATGATTCATGATGTGGCAGTACTATTTAAAATAAAATGAAATATCCTGGATGATGTTATAAATATAAAATGGATGTATTACTTACACACTTAGGTTTTCTGACAATACTCATCGGTTTCATTACCCTCCTATGAGCATAGATATGGTATTTCCTGGCATCCTTGTATGCTAGCTTAGGCACCACATTCATTGACTCCATCCATCCATGACCTTCCTGATTTGGCTTTCACCTTTGACTTGCATTCTTGACTTCTTGATACTGAGGACTTCCCCATTTCTACCTCTGTGTTGGACCGCATCCATGTTTGTTTTGTGTCTCGGCTCTGAGTTGGTGACAGAACTTGCCTTTGGTGAGTTGGATTGTATGCCTAAATCATTCTGGTCGGTTGTCCTGATGTTTGGCACTGTGCAGAACTCCCCCCAGTCACTTGAGATGTTGTTGGCTAAAACTGAAAGCTCGTGTACTACTCGTAGTATTGGAAATGTATTATGAAAGGCTGCAAAATTAAAATTCTAGAATGTGTTTCTTAACACACATGAATAAAGGCTATAGCAATGAACTGCTAAAATACCCCTCGAAGGGTATAAAAATGTCCAAAAAGCAATGGTTACTCAAAAGTTATATCCATTATTGCTAACCTTATTGATGTGAATATGCCCCGCATGCAAGCTGCGATATATGTATTAACTGTCATGGAATGATGTTTATACTTTTCGATAAGCTGTGAATATGATCTAAAGGAACATGTCTTAGTCTTTGTCATAATCTTGTCCTTGGTTATATTTTGACCTAGTCAGATATAGTTTGACCATGGTCATTCTTGGGATCCGTGATGAGATGGACCACTTGTGCTTATTGATGATAATTGATGGTCCTGTTATCACCTAACTTGTAGTTTCCCCTAGAGATGGATCCGAGATGGATGGCAGAGGTGATAGGCAACCAAAGAGATGCAACCAAGATAGCCTCGACTCCCAATGGATGGTTGTCACGCCAATCGAGGCAATCTTCACTTTATGTTATCTAGCCCAAGACAACAAAGGGGGAGACCCAGATCTACTCCCGATAGGAGAGATCAGACCAAGACACCAAATCAAATCAAGTATGGATGAAGTACGTAAGGTGTATGGTAAACCCTAGATCTATGGATGAAGTCACAAGATGAGGAATAGGTTGGATCAAGAGGTTTAAACAATGTAGATTTGGTTCAACATGATTGTGTAAGTGACTTATGAGGTTTGAGATTAAATCCAGGATCAGGGTACTAGTCAAAGATGAGAAAATCCACTACCTTGGGAACCGTGTCCAATGCAGGGTAGTTAAAGACCAATTTGGGGCTAACCAGTACCAAAGATAAGCTTGATGATTGGATATGACAGTGTTTATGTGTTCAAGCAATAAGACAAAGATCAAACCACAAGCTAACTCAACAACCCAAGAAAGTCGAATTGGCTTGGAGAAGATCAGTGCCTTGGGAAATGGGCCAAATGGAGTCGGATGTCCACCAAATTGTAGATCAAGGATGTTGAGGTGTCAAGCTAGGTGGATCTTGAAAATTAGAATCATCTAATAGCTAGATCTCAATAGATCTAAGATTGAAATGTATCACCAAGTGACCCAACTGGGGCTCAACCCTCAAAATGAGGAATGGGACCCACAAGGTAGAAATCACTGAAGTGACACACTAGGGGTAGGTTATCAACTGTGAAGATTAAGGATCAAGTGGGATCTCACCTACCCAGGTGCTATATCTAGCAAAACTCACCCAACTAGGAAGTGCGACCTCCCTTGGAGAGGCTAATTTGCCTTGGAAAATGGGTCAAAAGGAGGCCAATCCACACCAAACTATAGATCCGAATTGTCGTGGATACTATAGAGGTGGGTTTTAAATGTTTTACCCAAAATCCAAGTAGATCTAAGTAGATCTGAGAAATTGTAAAATGAAGGTTTTGAATTATGAGGGATTTAATGATTTAGACAAATGGATAGATCATGGAATGAGAAATTTACCTTGAGATCATACCTGTGTGATGGATGAGGTTGCCTTTGATGTTGAGGAGCATTCTCGCAGAGATCAAATGAGAGATTGTTGATTTTACTTGCCAAAAGATGATGCCCTATCCCACACATGTGCCCTCCTCTAGCTGTCAAACCAAGGAAATCGATTCAATCAGAAAAATCAAGCATGGAGGAAATACAAGCGAAATGCAATAGCAACATGAAGTAGAAGGTCAGAGACAGTAATACTCCTTGTTACCGACAAAGAAATCCAAGAAAGAAGTAGGGAGGGTCCTCCCCTACCAATACGTCCTTCTCTAACCAATTCGGCCTTCACCTGTAGATGACAAAATCGTGGTACAAAGATGGCAAGACAATATCTCCAATAACCCAGTGCAAAGGAAGAATGAACGAACGAACTCCAAAAGCATTCACCACAACACAACAGATAGATGCAATAATATTTTTCTATTCCAATAATCCAGAGCCAAAAGTCCCCTTTACAATGAGAGGCTCTCTCATTTAAATAGGATGGAGAGAGGCCACAATCCTAACCATTTTTTGAATGAGTGGCTAAGATTAAAAGATAAAATGATCTAATCAATGGTTGAGATGAGCTCAACAATACAAAACATGGGTCAACTCAATAATACAATATAATAATGGACAAATCACCCATAATAAGGGGGTCCCACCAAATGTCAATGATAAAACATAAGAAATAGCTCATGGTGGGTCCAAGGGGTAATTTCTAACACCCTTGGTCAATCCCCATAGCACAATAATATAAAATAATCACTCTAGACACCAAATCGTGCCTCTCTGGGAAAGTCGTGAGCCTTAGGACGCTCCAGAAATCATCATAAAGTGCCAAAAGTGATGGGTGTGGGTCCCACTGGAAACTAAAACTGCTGGGGAAAGTGTGGAAGACATCCCACTCATCATCAAACATAATTCCATGCCATAACCTTGCCTCAGTAGCCCAAATCGAATTCCTCTGTAGCCATTTTTACCATTTCTTGACTGCCTCGAGAAGTGTGAAACTGCCCAAACTGCATCCTGGAGTGCCTGCGCTGTCAAGGTGAGCACACCAATGTGTTTGGGAGGGGGGTAATATGGTAATAACAAGTGGCTGGACCACCCCCTCCATGTACAGCGCCCTAGGTGAAGCAATCAAATCTCATCACTGCTCTGACAGGCCAAAACTGCACTAGGATAGCCAACTGAGGCTAAATCATCACTGTAACTACCCGGAACTAAAAACAGACTATCTCATTGGACTCAGAGAGCCCAAATCCATCTAATATGTGTACTCATACACCATATGGATCTCTACATGATCATATAATATATCCAATATGCCCAAACAGATGAAATAATAATAATATGTAAATGATCAAATAATGTTGAAAGCCACAAATCATCATTATAAACCTGTACCTGCCGCATAGAACCATCATGTACCTGTACATAGACCATATACCATCTATTTGCATCATCATAAGGTCTAACCATCTTATGTCCTGTGGTTGACCTTGGTCAAACTGGGCTTGACCAAGTCAACATGACCAAAATATAACTCAACATATCATCAGAAGTTGTTGCAAGTATTGGAAGTTAATGTATGCTCTACAATTCATTCAAATAGCAATTATAACTAAAATTAATCATTACTGGCGATCTAAATCCAAATATATAAAGTCATTAATTATTATTATTACTCAGACTAGACTTTCAAGACCATACTCACTTCATAATTGTGACCATTTTGCTAGTGAAGGGTGAAGGATAAAAGTAAAATGGCTAAGCTAAGGGTTGACTTACTAACTTAACACTGTGACACTTTGGATATGGAAAGGGAATACACACCATAGCATATACTGAATGAGCAAGAACACAGGGAATGGTGGTGTCTCACAAATGGGTAAGTTGTTCAAAGAGTGTTTATTCACCTTGACAGATGCGCACAATCCATAATACAAATGAGGCCATCAATCTTCTTGATACAGAGTTTAAGTTCCATTGCTTTTTGGGCCTATAGTTTCCATAGCCTTTGATCTATGTGTGTTTATAAACACATTACATAGATTTACATTTTATTAGGCTTCTTGTTGCAGGTGTGTTTTTAAGGCACTTGTTTACCTGAGCACTTCTAGGTGTGTCTTTAGACAGCTTGTTTACCTAGGCATTTACATTTCACAATAGATATAACATTTGATATTTCATAGCCATTTTCATTTGGCTTGCCTTTCATTCATGTGTGTTGAGAAACACATTGCATAAATGGGCTTTCATACAAGATACAACATTTTATTTCTATACTTTGCATTCATGGCAGCACTAAAAGTTTCAGGTTTAGCCAACAACATCTTTAGTGACTAGGGGGACTTCATAAGGAAATCCAACTCACCAAAGGTAAGTTTTGTCACTAACTCAGAGCCAAGACACAATAAACAAGGAAGCTCATTCAATACAGAGGCTACAGCGGGGAAAGGTCCTCCATGCCACTAGTCAAGTAGTAAGTCAAGGTAAATAACAAACTGGGTAGGTAATGGATGGATGAAGATAGTGAATAATGAAACCAACACTAGCAAGCCAAAGTATGGTGGGAATGATCACCTCTATTCTCCCTAGGGAGGGTAAAACCAATGAGTATATGTCAAGAACTTCTAAGTCTGAGTTGGGACAAGTATGATATATAAAAGTACAACCAGGTCCACATATCTATATGATCGCCAGATCATGATACTAAATGCTAAGACATGCTATAAGAATGAAAATAAAAGCAATATAACCATAACATCATAATATACCTGCTGAGTCATATACTTGAATGCTCATCATCTGAGCCATCATCTGTCCTCTAAAATTGCTGCTGTAACTCTGGGCACTACTGACTGCTCTGTACAAATGGCTGAATAGCTACATCGGTCATCTCTCTGAGTGTCCTAAAACTCAGTCATGGCATGGGGAATAGAACTGTTGTCCATAATCTGATAGTGATCCATAGTAGATGCTCATCTCAGCATCTCAATGCAAGGGAACTGGCTGAAATGTGTACTGGAATTAGAAAAATAATGTATGGTAGCCCGGCTACTATATATGTGATAACAGGTCCCACATACACCAATTGATGATTCCATATGTTGGACATATGCTTCAGATGATGGTTGATGCAGTTACTCAGTTTTATTATTATTTCCAGATCATCATATTTTACACTGTCCGAGTATGGTGGGCCCTACAGTTGACCCCACAGGTCAACCCATGGTGTATGAGTACTCACTTCTAGTAGATTTGAGTCTTCTGGATCCATTGAGACACTTATCTTTCAGTTCCAGGAAATTCTGATGATGATAGCAGCAGTTATCCACCTGTTGACCAGTTTTGGGCATGCTGATCCAGCCTGTCTAGCAGAGGCCTTGGAGGCCAATTTTGCCTAGGGCGCTGTGTAGGAAGGGGGTGGTCCAACCACTTGAATTTACCATTATCCCTCCCTTCCGGACAACCTGATGCACTTAGTTTGATAGCGCAGGTACCTTGGGTGGCAGTCCGGGCCACTTTGAGGGTTTTCAGGAGGATTAAAAAATGGAATAAAAGGGTCACTGAGGGATTCGATTTGAGTAATTGAGGCAAGGTTTTGGCACTTGGTATTCACAGAGGTCTTCCAGGGTGAACCCCCCATCTTCCAGTCAGTTGGCATTAGTTAGTGGGGTCCATAGTGGCCACAGGAGGCCTTTTACTGCATGTCTCTCACAGATTTTGAGGACAGGATTTGATCATTTATGTTATTTGGACATGTCATGGTCTTATTATTTTATATCATTTTGTTATGGGGATGAGCTAGTAAGGATTGATGCCTCCTAGCCCCACCATGAGCTTCTTGAGTCATGTCCATGTCATATTAGGTGGAACCATGTATATTTAGCCCCCTTTGAGGGATGACGTCACCCTCCTTAGTTTTTTTAGGGATGGCATCACCCTACTTTTGAGTGATCCATGTGATATTATGTTAGTCTCATCTTAGCCATTGATTATTATGTGATATCTTTTAATTTCAACCACTCATTTCAAAAAGTGGTTTTGAGGTCTTTATTATCCTATATAAGGAGGAGACCCCCTATTGTAAAATTCATCTAGAGATTTCTAGCTCTTGGCTATTGGAATAAAAATACTTTCTTGGGCATCTTGGATCTTGAAGTTGGAATGCTTGTGGTGATTGTAAATGCTTCTTCCTCTGCACTGGCAAATATTGGTGGCCATCTTGGATTTTATCTTCAACTAACAATTTTTGTAGGCAAAGAAGACAATTTTGAGGAATGCGAATTGGTGGGAAGGCCTACCCTTCAAGCTTCAAGAGGACGTTTTGGGTGACAGGGAGTTGTTTTGTCTTTGTACCAACAATTTCATGTTGTTCATCTCTTTGTTTGCATCTACTTCCATTCTTGTTTATTGATTGATCTTTGTGTCCTTGATTGACGGGAATAGGGAGGCCGATTTGGTTGACGGAGGCAAAACATTGGCAAAAAGGGCTTCATCAAGTTTGGCATTTGATCTTTGTGGGAAGTAATCCTCGTCACAAGCCTCTTCCATCTTCATCTTCCATGTATGTTCCGTGATATATGATATTCTTCTATCCTATCCATCTACTCTCTTAGATCTCAAAACCCTCATTGATTAAAACCCTCATTTTTCTATTTTTTTAGATCTACTTGGATCTAACAAGCTTTTGGGGATAATTTTAAGAACCCACCTCTATAGCATCCACGACAATTCGGATCTATAGTTTGGTGGTCATTGGCCTCCATTTGACCCATTTCCCAAGGCACATTAGCCTCTCCAAGGGAGGTCGCGCTCCTTGAGGAAGGCTAGTGGGGCTAGTTCTAAGTTGTGGGTAGGTGAGATCCCGCTTGATTTGCATTGGTCTACCTTGATAACCTACCCCTAGTGCTTCACCTCTTTGATTTTTTCCTTGTGGGCCCCATTCCTCATTTTGAGGGTTGTGCCCCACTTGGGTCATTGTGTGATGCATTTTCAACCTTAGATCTATGGAGATCTAGCTCATGTTGGGGCATGCCACTTAAAACCCACTTTGATAATTTCCTAATCTACCCCAATCTACATTTTGGCATAATTTGGACTCCATTTGCCCCCTCATCTTAAGGCACTAGTCTCCCTTGGGTAATTCGCACTCCTTGGGTTAGTAGCCTTTTCCTAGATCCCATATGTGGGTGTTGTCTGCCTTGTCTTAGATCCATAGATCTACCTCATCTCATCCATTTAGTGCCATCTCACCCCTAATCCAACCTTGTTGGCTCCATTTGGACCATTTTCCCTATTTTAAGGAGTGGGCCCCACTTGTGTCTTTTCATGGTACTACATCTAATTCAATTGAGCTTTAATAAGTGGCCTTAGTCATTCGTTGGTTGAAACACTTGTCACATCCTAAGCCTCTTCAGCCACACCTAAACTCTTGGGTCCACTTAATCTAACTCACGCATTGGCTTCCGTAAACTAACTTACACATTTCCCTAGGAACCTTTGTGTTAGCTAATCTTCATTTATTGGTTAGGGTCTTGCCCTTGGTCTTGATTCATCTTGATCTAAAGTGAAGAGGGCCTCAGTTATCGTGATTCCCAGCTTGCATTGGGAACTGTTATCACACAAGTTGTAGTTGCCCCTAGTGGTATCCCATTCGGGACGGTAGAGGTGACAGGCAACTAAAGAGGTGACCCAAGAGATGCCACGGTTCCCAAGGCAAGGTGGGAGTCACGTCAACCGAGGCACTCTTCGCTTTAGGTCAGGGTGTAACAAGACCTAGGGGGAGACCCTATAACCAATCACAGTTGATTGGACCCAAACAAAGGTTTCTAAGGATAAGTAAGTGAAGAGTTACGGAAACCAATGCAAGGCTAAGTGGACCTAGAAGTTGAGGTATGGTTGAAGGTGGTTTGAGAAATTGTTAGGGTTCAACCTATGTATGATTTAGGCCACATAATGGTATGATGACAAGGTGTAGTACCATATGTTTACACAAGTGGGTCCTATTTTCTTGGGATGTGTGAAATGGCTTTAAGTGGGCCCACAAGGTGAAGCTAAGGTGTGAAATTGGTACTAGAGGTTAGGTAATGATTAGATCTATGGATCTATGTTGATTTTAGGAGTACCCATGTAATAGATCTAGGGTTTGACACAATTCCCAAGGAGTGCGACTTGCTTTGAGGAGGACTAGTGCCTTGTTAAATGGGCTAATGGGGTCAAAAAGTTATGTCAAAGTGTAGATCGGGACACCTAGGAGCCAAGTCAAGTGGGCTAAATGAGATTGAATGGTTGGATCTTGCTAGATCTAGGTTTTCATGAAATGACCCTAAGTGGACCACAATCCCTTGAAACAAGGAATGCTACCCCCAAGGCAGATCGTTACAAAAAGATACTCTAGACCTAGGTTTCAAGGTATGGCCGTTCCGAATCCCCAAAAATCTCAACCACCCACCTCCTTGAAGTGGGCAAACTCACCTTCACAAGGGAGTGCGACTTGCTCAAGGAGGGCTAAAATGAGGGTTTGGTGGACCAAATCAAGTCCAATGGCCACCAAACTATAGATCCAAGTAGCTAGTACCCCGATCTATGTAGATCCCAAAAATCAAGTCAATCCAAGGGTTAGTTCTTAGTAGATCTGAGTTTTGAGGTGCCAAGAAATTCAAAAAGGGGGTTTTGACCCCTTAAAACATGGAATGATGTCCACAAGGTAGAATTCACCAAAGTAACAATCTGGGGGTAGGTTATCAAGTGTCTAGATTGCAAATCAAGTGGGATCTCACCTACCCATGTGCTAGATCTAACCAAACAAGCCTCTCACTAGGAAGTGCGATTTGGGTTCAAGAGGGCTTTTTGCCTTGAAAAGTGTGTCAATTTTAAGCCAATCACCACCAAACTATAGATCCAACTAGGGGTGGATGCTATAGAGGTGGGTTTTCAAAATCTTCTCAAAAGCAAGGCTAGATCTAAGTAGATCTAAGAAAAACCAAAAACAAGGGTTTTAATCAATTAGGGTTTTTGTGATCTAGAAATTATGGATGATTCAAGGAAGAAGAAGATCATACCTCTTGGATCATACCTGGATGAAGAGATGAATGCTAGTTGAGACGAGGATTACTTTCTCAAAGATCAAATGGGGAATTCTTGAAGTCTTCTTGCCAAATCGATTTTCCCAAGCCACATGTGATTCCCTCTAACCTGTCAAAACCAAGGAGCAAAGGCATCAATCAGTTTAACATGTTGAAGGTAGATACAAGTAAGAGAGAGAGAAACATAGAATAGTTGACACAAAGGCAAAACTACTCCCTGTCAAACCAAAAGGACTTCTTCCAAGCTTGAAGGGCAAGCCTCCCCACCAATTCGCACTTGTCCAAAATCGTCCTCTTAACCTGTAAATAAGATATGGCAAATATGCAAGAAAGCTACAATAGATCCTCCAGTGCAATGGACAAAAGCATTTACAATCGAAACAACCAACATCCACTCCAATCCAAGCATGTACTCCAAAAGATAGAAATTTTTATTCCAAGAGCCAAGAGCCAAAAATCTCTAGATGAATTTTACAATGAGAGGCTCCCTCCTTAAATAGGATGGGGAGAGAGTACAATCATAAACACTTTTTACATGAGTGGCTAAGATTAAAAGATCATAAGATCTAATCAACGGCTAACAATAAATCATAACAATATATCACATGGATCACCCAACATAATGATAGCGCCCCCACTAAATGGTACAAAAAGGGGGTGACGTCATCCACTAGAGAAGTATAGGTGCCAAAATCCACCTCATGATGACTAGGACATGACAACATAAGCACATGGTGGGGCTAGGAGGCATCAATCCTTACTAGCTCATCCCCAAGGCACAATAAAATAATAAAATATGTCGAAGATAATATAAATGACCAAATCTGTCCTCCGAATCCATGACAGTCAAGAAGTAAATGACCTCCTGTGATCAATGTGGGCATACCCACATGGTGAAAACTGACTGGAAGATAGTGATGCCACCCTGGAAGACCTCTGTGAAGACCAAATGCCAAAAACTTGCCTCAATTGCTCAAATCGATTTCCTCAGTGACCACTTTATCCCATTTTTTAACTGCCTCGGTAACTGTGAAAGTGCCAAAACTGCCTCCTAGGGCACCTGCGCTGTCCATCTGAGCCCACCAGGCTCTCCAAAAGGGGGGGTAAATGGTAAAAACAAGTGGCTGGACCACCCCCTCCATCATCAGCGCCCTAGGTGAACTGGCCAATTATGGCCCCTGCTGCTCAGGTTGGGAAATCAGCCCCAAATCTGGTCAACAAGTGTAAAACTGCATCAATCACTGTCAGAAGTGTCCGGAACTGAAAGATAAGTGTCTCATTGGATCCAGAAGACCCAAATCCACTAGAAATGTGTACTCATACACCATGGGTTGCCCTAATGGGCCAGCTGTAGGGTCCACCATATATGGACAATGTATAATCCGCTGATCTGAAGTAATAATGAAACCTGCTGAACTGCATCAATCATCATCTGCATCATATGTCCATCATATGATGTCATCATCAAGCATGTGGGACCATGAATCATCATCAAAAAGCATATATATATGGTCCACATCATAACGGATCCCAAGAATATATAACCAAGGATAAATCACATCAGTAGACTAAGACAATGCTTCTCTAATCATTCTCACAGCCAAGCTCAAAGTATAACATCCATTCAGTGGCATTAATTAAGTTAGCATATTCCGTTGTTATATAAAAATTATTTGCACAATAGTTCAAATGACAAACTCACCCATTGGACATGGTCAAACTGCTAGTGAAGGATGAAGGCTAGGAACAAGGTTGGGCCAAGGGGTTGACTTGTCTAACTTAACTCAAAAATACTTTGGACTGGGAGAAAGGGGAAAGCTACAAACTCTGTGCTGGACAAAATAACACAAGGGATGGCTGTGCCTCACAAATGGATAAGTTGTTCAGAGAGTGCTTATTCAACTTAGGCATCATGTCTACATCTAGTTGATCCAGGTTCATTAGGATCATTCAATTTATTTCATGGCCTTTTTGGCCTACATAACCCTTCGGATTTCAGATGTGCTGATAAGCACAACTAGTTGCAGCTTGCATCCAGGGCATGTTTTCAAATATATAAGGTCAGCAATTGTTTAGATATAACTTTTAAGAACCATTGCTATTTAGACCTTTCTTATACTCTTCGAGGAGTATTTTTAGCTGTTCATCGCTCTTGCCCTTTTTTTTTTGTTTCCATGGGCGAATTTATAAGTTTCCATAGGTAGAACATGAGCTTTCAGTTTTAGCCAACAACATCTCAAGTGACTAGGGGGAGTTCGAGCCAATGCCAAACATCGGGACAACCGACCAGAATGATTTAGGCCTACAATCCAACTCACCAAAGGCAAGTTTTGTCACCAACTTAGAGCCGAGACACTGGACATACAAGGATGCGGTCCAAACACAGAGGTAGAAAAATGGGGAAGTCCTCAGTATCAGAAAGTCAAATGAGACAGGTCAAGGTTTAAAGTCAAATAAGAAAGTCATGTATGGATGGAGTCAAGTGAATATGGAGCCTACACTAGCAGACAACTGGTGTCAAGAAAGACCATATCTATGTAAGGTGAAAACCAGTGGGTTTTGTTAAATGACCTAAATGTGCAAGCAATTGTCCATTCTATGATTTATAGTTCATTTTAAACAATTTGCCACATCAGGAATAATATACCAAGCAGATGTTGTAAACATGACTAAATCAACAAGATAATAATCCACAGTCAGTGATAACATATCCATAGATCATACAACATCATCATAATAATCATCATGCACCATCTAAAACACTGCTGCAATACATCTCTAAGCACTGAACTGAAACTGTATGGGATAAAGGGTCACATCGGTCATCAAATCTGAACTCTCAAGGCTCAGCCTTGACACAAGGTCTAACATAAATCTGAGTAATATACTGCTCTGATCATGAGTGATCCAAAATATATAGCCATGCTCTGGAATAGTGGAAGCTCTGGAATGTGCAGATATCTGCTGAACAAGGATAGTAGCCCTGCTACTATAGTGTGATAACAGGAACCATTGCATCTCTTGGGTCACATCTTTAGTTGTCTATCTCCTCTACCATCCCGTATGGGATACCTTTAGGGACAACTACAAGTTGTGTGATAACAGAACCTTAATGTATTTCCTTCCACATGGGACTGATTGCGTTCAAGAAGAGGCCGAAATATTATCAAAGAATAGCTCACAGAAATCTCAAAAAGAAGAAAATAAATCTCTTGTAGCTCATGCAAGAAAAGGAAGAGGAAGAAGAAGAAAGTTCGAAAAGAAGAAAAATTCAAGTGAAGAATCAACCCCATCTCAAAGGAAGAAGGACCTTTCAAAGGTAAAGTGTTACACTTGTCAGAAATTTGGTGACTTTGCTAACAAGTGTACTCAAGGGTAAAGGAAGCAAAGGAAGCATGCATCAACAACCAGTGTTGATGAACCTCCATCAAAGAAGACAAAAAAAGATAAACTTGAGGAAATTGCAAATGATCTCTGGAAGGAGTATTTCTCTAGATACATTATAGATACATGTGCACTCGTGACAGTATCATTCTTGGATGATGCCTTATACTATGTGACTGTCATTGGTGATCTACTCCATGAAGACCCATGATGAAGACTTCAACAAGTTTTAGAAAATCAAAAGAAGATAAAGGCTGTAAGATCAGATGATGAAGAAGGGATCCCTCCCAAAAACATCGTGATTTCTGCAATGAGGCAAAGATCAAGAGGGAGCGAACAAAACAAACAAAGATAAGTATTTTATACTTTATGTGATAACTTTTATTTGAAATTGAATTTTTATTTTATTGATGAATAGCATAACTATTTAAATTAGTGTTGGTTAACCCGTGGACATTTCTGTCATGAATAGGTCCATTGTAAATATTATGGTGACGAAGATCCGTGATTAAGATCTACCCATGTTCTTATGGGAAGATGCGTCCAATATGACAATTATGCTCAGATAAAATGTTCTCACTAGATATTAGATGACAAGACTCCCGAGGAAGCATTCGCAGGAGTGGATCCTTGGTTGTCCCACATACACCCATGTGCCAAGGAAGAAGAGGACAAGGACTATAACCTTCAAGGGATCTAGAAGGTTTCATATGGAGTTTGATAATGAGAAGCAGAGATTCCAAAGGATGAGTATCCCTCTAAGTACAATGATCATCCTTTTGTCAAGATGAGACAGTAGAGCCAACAGAACAATTGGATCTTCCAGGAGATGATGCAGTGATCAGGCAACAGGCTAGCAGGAAGCCATGATGGAAGAATATTAGTCCATCGTGAAGAATGATGTATGATAGTGCCAAGACCTGAAGGGAAGTCAATGGTGACCTCCAAGTAGATCTATAAGATCTAACATGCAATCCAAATTAGCATCAGAGATGGCTCATAAAGGACAACCAGGTTGCAGACTCAGAGGGAGTATTCAGTGTTCTTGAGTAAGCAGGAGGCTCGCCTTAGCAGACCCACTTGATGGGAGGTGACACAAATGGATAATCAAAGATTCAGAGAGAGCAGAGTGTCCAGATGCAAAGGGAGCAGTATGCTTTCACCTAGAAGATCCTGTACGGACTCGAGTAGGCCTCCATAGCTTGGTATGCCAAGATCGACAGATATTTGATGATCTTGGGTTTCACCAAGAGGGATGCATATTCCAACCTTTACTACAAGGTTGTTGATGGTCACCATTTGATCTTGGTACAATATGATTGATGATGTGTTCCTTACTGAAACATAGAAGTTCAGTGTCAAGTGTAAGAGGGATTTGACCTCTAAATCCGAGATTATTGGGATTGGAGGTTGTTGGCAAGCAACACCCTTCGAACTAATTTGATTATTAATGAGATTTGTCTGTTTATTAATATTTCGATGTCCTATATCAATACTCGTAAATTTATATTTTAGGAGTGCCTTCAAAATCTTTGATTATGAAGGTACTCCCAATAAGGGTTCGAATCTTGATTACAACATGAGGACTGAAATTTTTGCCGTTGGTGCCCAATTGAGTTGACCTTCTTCATTTCACTTCCTATTTCTGATTGATCATTAAGCAGACCATAACTCTGGAATTTTGCAACTCCTAAAATTTTTAAGTTGAATCAATGATATAAAATGAGGCTATGCGAAAATATTACACTCATTATTCTTGTTTTAAACTTATGGATAATACCTTACATGGCATATTATTATTTTGATCCATCTATTTTAATCTCAAAGAATCGATTTACCTAGAGAAATGAATTTGAGCATGGTAATATTTATGATGAGATCTCACCACATCTTGATTGATGATTTCATGAGTATCTTTTACTTACCCTCATTTGTATTGTTTCATTAATAATTTGCAATGGGAAATCAATTTATGTGACTATGAATCTTTTCATTAGCATTTCGGGGTAAGGTTAAATCTAGTAGCTTGATCACGTTGATTAAATCATTTCTCAAAGTATGGTATGTTGGTTCCGAGCTTGGCTTAATAGATAGCAAGAAGGTAAGGTTTGAATGGGTAATTATTATACACTGCCATTTGTTTGGTGATTATGACTTGACTGTCTTTTCCCATTATTCTTAGTTCATTAATCTCCCGAAGGCAATCATCTTACCTTGTATTTTCTGCAAATTCAAAGACTGCTCTGAGATTTAGCATCATTACCTTACATCCCTCACGCATGCCTGAGTGCTTACTGTACTGAGATAACAATGAAGTCGGTTACGATTTTGGTAAGTCTGTAGGGTCCGATGGTAAGCCTCTGGGTTGAAATTCTCAATTTCTCTGTATCATGTAAGATTGTTCTCATGGCTCCTGTCTCGCGATTGGAGCTCATTGGGGATGAGTATTTGGATGCTTACCCAGAATGTGAAGAGCCAGTGAAGAAAGTAGGTTGGATAGGGTTTCTGCAGAAGTTTTCAGGTTTCAACATGGTTGTTTTCCAGCTTTTGTTGCCTTGTTTGATGGTTCGGTAGCACGAATTGGGGATGTTGAACTACAAATAACGGAGGAGTTCATCTCTCAGGCGATAGGGTTGCCATTGACAGGAGAACGATGGTTCAAAGAAAAGCACATGAAGAGTCAAGAATGGAAGGGGTTTTTGATCAAAACTTAGCAAACAGATTCTAAGTTTGGTTTCCCCTCGCGAATGCTAAAGAAGAAGTGGCGATCCTTGCTTGGATTGATTATCAGGTATGTTACCTGCGAAGGTCGTCTATCCCAGACCCACTTTTATCATCTCAGGTTATTGTCTGTATTAGAGGGTCGCCCCATAAACATGCCGTATCACTTCATCAATAGTCTGCAGAAAATGGCCTGTGCCTTTCAGTCTAATATAGCCAATAAAGACCGCAGCCTCTTCCACCACGGGTTAATTAAAATCCTGATTTCACATAGGCTGAGTGAGCTGGGTGATAGCTAGGATTCGTTTTTACAGAGGAACGGGTATGGGGTAAATGAAGAATGGCCTCAACACAGTCCAAAGACCCGACGCAAGCGTAGTGAGTTTGTTTTCCAAAGACTAGACCTTGAAACCAGTTACGAAGGTGAAGGAACGAGCTCTGCTCAAACTATCGGGGAGAGTAAACCGGAAATAGAACATGAGTCAAACCCTGAGGCGGAAACTGAAAAACCCCAAGTAGGAGTAGGCGAACCTTTGGTGTCTGATAGAAATATCCATATTGATCCTCTTCATCCTGAACCAATTGTTAGTCATACACAGGATGAAAGTGAAACAAGCAAGGTGATAAGTGATAGGGCAACCCGCCGAACCACTCGTAGCATGTCTGCAGCTCTATTTGTAGAGAGGGATTCATTTCAAGGTGATGCCCCTGTTGTCGAACTAAGTGACTTGTCCGAGTCTCAACAGAACGACGCTCCCCTGGACCTAATTGATCCTAAGTTCCTATACGACTCGACTTTTGAGACAAGAGCACGAAATGCCCAGTCATCCAATCCTTCACCACAATCGAATCAAGAGGTTGAATAGATCCCTGTGAAAATCGTGGAATCGACCAATCAACCAGATGAGAAATTTATGGAGGGATTTATCCCCTCATCCCCAACCCAACGAATATCAACCCTGGAACTCGACCTTAAAGAAGCTCAACTCATTAATACATTTCCTACTGAAGAGATTACTCAATTAAAAGATGAATTGAGAGTATGGGCCGATAAATGGAATCGTATGAGGGACAAAAAGAATGAGTACAAAGCTCATGGAAAGAATCTGGTGTTGAAGAATAAGGAATTGATCAAACATAATAAGGTTACTAATGCTAGGGCTATGAAATTCAAGTCCAAGCTGGCAAAAGCTCGAAGGATTGCTCCGGTTCAAGTTTCCATTGAATCATCCCCAAAACCCTGATGTTTTTTTTAGAAGGCAAATCACATTTTTGCCTGATAATTAAATTTTGTCAACTTACAGGGATTGTAAAGAACCGGCAAATACAAGTAAATCATTCACATTTTGGCCCCTGTCTTTTAATACAAAGTGTTTATATAAGGATACCTGCAGAATCAAAGATTCTGTAGGCATCCTATTTATTATTTATTTTTATCATTATCACTTTGTTATTAATTGTGTTTTGAATGATACATGTGTCATCGTGGAGCATAATTCTGTTGCTGTCAGTTTTGAAACATACCTATCCAAGCTTATCTGTTGCTCGATGCTATACAAATGGAACGATTGGCGTATTACCTGGTTGCTGTTTCTATTTTTGGGCAGATGCAGTTCTGAACTAATGGGATCCAACAGTCATCTTCTTCCAGAAAGCGTGATGCTGGCTTGGTCTAGTGAGTTGGTTGTTTCTCCATGTTCCTCTCCGAACTTGACTCAACTGTGGCCTAATTCGAGGGAGGTGTTATCACATATATAGTAGTCGGGCTACCATACATTATTTTTCTGATTCCAGTACACTTTTCAGCCAGTTCCCTTGCATTGAGATGATGAGATGAGCATCTATATTGGATCACTATCAGATTTTGGACAGTATATATTCCCCATGTCATGACCGAGTCTCAGGACACTCAGAGAGATGACTGATGTAGCTATTATACCATTTGTACATGAGCAGTCAGTAGTGCCCAGAGTTACAGTAGCAGTTTCAGAGGACAGATGATGGTTTAGAGGATGAGCATTCAGGTATATGACTCAGCAAGTATATCATGGTGTTATGGTTATATTGCTTTTATATTCATTCTTATGGCATGTCTTAGCATTTAGTATCATGATCTGGCAATCATATAGATATGTGGACCTGGTTGATCTTGTTATATATATTATATTGTCCCTACTCAAACTTAGAAGTTCACTATTCATACTCATTGGTTTTACCCTCCTTAGGGAGAATAGAGGTGATCATTCCACCATACCTTGGCTTGCTAGTGTTGGCTCCATTATTCATTGTCTTCATCCATCCATTACCTACCTTTTAGTTTATCACCCTGACTTACTACTTGACTAGTGGCATGGAGGACTTTTCCCCACTGTAGCCTCTGTGTTAGATGAGCTTCCCTGTTTATTGTGTCTCGGGTCTGAGTTGGTGACAAAACTTACCTATGGTGAGTTGGATTTCCTTAAGAAATCCCCCTAGTCACTAAAGTTGTGTTGGCTAAACCTGGAACTTTTAGTGCTGCCATGAATACAAAGTATGGGAAATGAAATGTTATATCTTGTATGAAAATCCCATTCATGCAATGTGTTTCTAAACACACATGAATGAAAGGCAAGCCAAATGAAAATGGCTATGAAATATCAAATGTATATCTTTTGAGAAATGTAAAATACCTAGGTAAACAAGCTGTCTATGACACACCTAGAAGTGCTCAGGTAAACAAGTACCTTAAAAACACACCTACAGCAAAAAGCCTAAATAAATGTAAATCTATGCAATGTGTTTATAAACACACATAGATCAAAGGCTATGGAAACTTCAGGCCCAAAAAGCAATGGAACTCAAATGCTGTATCAAAATGATTGCTGGTCTCATTTGTATTATGGATTGTGCCCATCTGTTAAAGGTGAATAAACACTCTTTGAACAACTTATCCATTTGTGAGACACCGCCATTCCCTATGTTGTTGCTTATCCACTATATGCTATGGTGTGTATTCCCTTTTCCCATATCCAAAGTGTCACAATGTTGAGTCAGTAAGTCATCCCTTGGCCTAGCCAGTTAATTTTAAGCCTTCACCCTTCACTAGCAAATTGATCACAACTATGAAGTGAGTATGGTCTTGAAAGTCTAGTCTGAGTCATAATAATAATTAATGACATTATATATTTGTTGGTAGATCACCAGTAATGACTGCTACTTGTTATAATTGCTATTTGAATGAATTATAGAGCATGCATTAACCTCTGACACTTTGCAGCGGCTTCCGATGATATTCTGAGTTATATTTGGTCATGTTGACTTGGTCAAACCCAGTTTGACCAAGGTCAACCACAGGAAATGAGATGATTAGACCTTGTGATGATACAGATAGATGATATATGGTCTATGTACATGTACATGATGGTTCTATGCATCAGATGCAGGTTTATGATGATGATTTATGGTTTTCAGCATTATTTGATCATTTACTGATTATTATTTCACCTGTTCGGGCATATTGGATATATTATATGATCATGCAGAGATCCATATGGTGTATGAGTACACATCTTGGATCGATTTGGACCTTCTGAGTCCAATGAGACAGTCTACTTTCAGTTCCGGGCAGTTACAATGATGATTGAGCCTCAGTAGGCTATCCTAGTGTAGTTTTGCTCTGTCGGAGACCCTGTCAAAGCAGAGATGGATTTTATGTGGTTCACCTAGGGCGTTGTGCATGGAGGGGGTGGTCCAGCCACTTGATTTACCATATTACCCCCCTCCCAAACACACTGGTGCCCTCACCTTGACAGCCCAGGCACTCTAGGAGGCAGTTTGGGTAGTTTCACACTTCCCGAGGCAGTTCAGAATTGGTAGAAATGGTTACAGAGGAATTCGATTTGGGCTACTGAGGCAAAGTTTTGGCATGGGATGATCAGTGATGATGAATGGGATGTCTTCCACACCTTCCCCAACAGTTTCAGCTTCATCGGGACCCACATCCATCACTTATGGCACTTTCTGGTGATTTTTGGAGCCTCCTAAGGCTCACGATTTGTCCATAGAGGCACGATTTGGTACTTTGATGACTATTTTATTATTATTGTGCTATGGGGATTGACCAAGGGTGTCTAAAATTACCCCTTGGACCCACCATGAGCTAGTTGTTATATTTTGTCATCATGATTTGGTGGGATCCCCTCTCCTAGGGCAATTTTGTCCACTTATTGTTATATTTTATTAGTGATCCATGTAATTTATTGTTGAGCTCATCTCAACCATTGATTAGATCTTTTGATCTTTTAATCTTGGCCACTCATTCAAAAAGTGGTTAGATTGTGGACTCTCTCCCTCCTATTTAAAGGAGAGAGCCTCTCATTGTAAAGGGGACTTGTGGCTCTGGATTATTGGAATAGAAAGTTATTATTGCATCTATCTCCAAGTGTTGTGGTGAATGTTTTTGGTGTTCGTTCGTTGATTCTTCCTTTGCACTGAGTTATTGGAGATATTGTCTTGCCATATTTTTGTACCATCTTTGCATCTACAGGTGGAGGCCGAATTCATTCAAGGAGGACGTATTAGTAGGGGAAGACCCTCCCTTCTTCTTCTTTGGGTTTCTTCGTTGGTAACAGGGAGTATTACTGTCCCAAGACCTTCTATTTCATGTTACATTTGCACTTCGCTTGTATTTCCTCCATACTTGATCTTTCTGATTGAAATCGCTTTCCTTGGATTGACAGGTAGAGGAGGTCGCACTTGTGGGCTAGGGAAACATTTCAGCAAGCAAATTCAACAATCTCTCATTTGATCTCTGCGGGAGTCTTCCTCAACAACAAGGCATCTCTCTTCATCACTCAGGTATGATCTCAAGGTAATTTCTCTTTCCATGATCTATCCACTTGTCTAAGTTACTTCAAACCCTAATTAATTAAAACCCTCATTTTACATTTTCTCAGATCTACAAGATCTAGTGGCTTCTTGGGTAAGACATTTAAAACCCACCTCTATAGTATCCACGGCATCTCGGATCTATAGTTTGGTGAGGATTGACCTCCATTTGAGCCTCTTCCCAAGGCAACTTAGCCTCTCCAAGTGAGGTCGCACTCCTTGGTTTGGGTGAGTTAACCTAGATCTAGTACGTGGGTAGTTGATATTTCACTTGATCTGCAATCTACATATCCAATAACCTACCCCTAGACTGTCACCTTAGTGATTTCTTCCTTGTGGGCCCCATTCCACATTTTAAGGGTTGAAACCCCATTTTTGGACCACTTGGTATCTTAAATCTCAGATCTAGTAAGATCTAGCCACTGGATTGCCTTGATTTTCTAAATCCACATTTACACTTGCCTAAACTACTTGGATCTAAATTTTGGTGGCCATTGGACTTGTCTTGATCCCATTTACCACACTTTTAACCCTCCTTGGGCAAGGTCGCACTTCCTGGGGGGATTGAGTTTGTCCACTTGTAGGACATGGGTAGTTGAGATTTTGGTGGATTTGGAATAAGCATACCTTGAAACCTATGTCTAGTATGTCATTTTGTGAAATATTGCCTTGGGGGTAGCATTCCTTGTTTTAAGGGATTGTGGTCCACTTAGGTCATATCATGAACTATTAGATCCTGAAAGATCCAACCATCATACCTTTAGTAGCCCACTTGTCTTATGCTATAGGGGTCATGATCTACAAGTTAACCTCTTTTTGACTCCATTTGTCCCAATTCCCAAGGCACTGATCCTTCTCCAAGGTCATTCAACTTTCCTAGATTGTTGGGTTAACTTGTGGGTTCATCCTCGTCTTGTTTGCTTGAACCCCTTGATATTGTCATATCTTATAACTGGTTAGTCCCAATTCAACCCTTAAACTACCCTGCATTGGACACAGTTCCCAAGGCAGTGGATTTTCTCACAATTGACTAGTACTTTAAGCCTGGATCTCATTTCAAACACTATAAGTCATTCTCACATCAACAATGAGCCAAAGCTATACTCATTAAACCCCTTATTCACCTTGTGACTTTATCCTTAGATCTAGGGTACACCATACACCTTACAATACTTCACTTATACTTGACTTTGATTCGGTGTTTTGGTTTGATCTCTCCTGTCAGGAGTAGATCTGGGTCTCCCCCTTTGTTGTCTGGGCTAGATAGCATAAAGTGAAGGTTGCCTCGATTGGCATGACAACCATCTATTGGAAGTCGAGGTGATCATGGTTGCACCTGTTGAGTTTCCCTTTCCTCCTGCCATCCATTAATGGATACATCTATAGGGGTAACTACAAGTTAGGTGATAACAGGAGGATTGATATCAATTTGTACTAGTTTCTGTTGGATATCTTAAGGATGATCCACATAGTCACACTTTGGATAAAATAATAAATGTTAGATGCTCTAGGGTGATTATATAAGGAAATTCAAGACATTGTATATGGGTTCGAATTCTGGGAAACTAAGAGAAACGTTTTCAAACAGTATTTTAATATATTCTGCTTTAATTTGAAGTCTTCTTTGAATTTATTCTGGAGAGCAGAGTTATTGCGGAAGCTTTGAGACTCTAATCAAGTCTTTGACATCTATGTTATCTATGTTGTATCTACCTTCTGGTTTATTCTCTTTTATCTATCTTTTACTTGCATATATATACGGTGCTATTATATGTAGAGTTATCATTTTATGGATTTGAATTAATGTGTCAATTTTGGTATATGAGTAATTTGTTTGAAAGCTGAAAGTGACGGATTGTTTCTTGTTATTTCAGGTTTTATATAAATTAGTGTTCCATTGGTACTAACTTGTATGTATGATGTGTTCCATGTACAAGCCAAGTTGTAATTATATATATATATTGCCATATTTCCAGAATTACATGACATTATTAGTTTTTAGTCTGATTTATATTTACAATCATTCTGCAGGGGATTTTCATCTTTGTAGAAAGGTAACAGTTCATTTTAATGTTTGGGGATTTCTCTACCATATTGAAGTGTTGATTGTTCTTTTGTTTCAGACTTTAAATCATAGCTTTTCTCATGCTCCTGGTCGGGATAGGATATAGACATTAGGTTATCATAGTGTAAATTTAGGAGCTACTAAATATTTGCCTTTTAGGATAAGTTAGCCTTTAGAGTTAGCTAGTCATTAGTTCTAATTCCTTTTGTAGATTAGCAGTTAGGTTAGGAAACCTGATACTCACATATTTTCAGGAGACTCTCTACTTGGAGATCACATCATACAGGAAGCAGGGCCTTGATCTTGTGAGAAACAACTATCTCAAACATACATAGGGTTGCATTAAGCCCTCGGTGTGGGTTGTTTTTCCGTAAGTTGGCCAAGGACAGTTTTTTCTGGCCAACAAATGGTGCTAGAAGAAGGGCCTGAGCTAAAATTTTAATGGTTGAGCAAACACAAACTACTCCTAGAACCAATCAGACTACCTCTCCTCTTAGTAACTTTGAAACGGTATCTAGCCCGGTCCCTACTTCACAAACTGACTTCACTACAACACCTCTTGTGAGTACGGTTAGGGCCGCTATAAGACGTAACATCAGTCTTCCACCGGTTACCCCGGAAGATATGAACGAAGCCATAGAGGAATCATGACGTATTTTGACTAGAGGCTATTCTCGCCAGACAGGAGTTTCCCCAATCAATTTCGGTATACCAAATAGGCCTCTCAACCAAACTCAGACGGTTGTTGATCCGATTAGTGAAGAAACTCTCCAACACCCAGGAGGATCCCCTAACTATCATCTTAGCAACCTTCTTAGAGGAGAAATAAATAAAAACACTTCACTACAATTTCCAACCGCTGGTGGTTTTGACGAACCTCCCTCATCCCCCGAGTCACCACCTGATAGCTCTAGTGATCACAACAACGAATCTTCGTCAGATTTAGAATGTGATCGAGACATGGGTGACCGTGATGGAGGAGACCAAAACGATAACAGACCATGGTTATGACATGGTGCTTTTGTTGTACCTAGAGTGCAACACAACTTACCCAAACATCCCGACAAACTCCTACCCAAGTTTGACCCAGACAATAAGGAGCCTGCTGAGAATCACATTGACAAGTCCATCTTGGTTGTCCAGACCATGATAATCTAGATGGTTATCATCTTTATCCTTAATTCAAACATAACCATCTATTTGTCGCTCACTCTCTCCCTGGATATTAACGAAATACATCTTGGTAGAAGAGTTTTAAAGTCTACCTGGCGACTCCACATAAGCGACTCCACTGGTGATCGATCCTATCATTATCTAGAACCCATGGGGTGCATCTTTTTGTATTTAGGTTCTTGATTTGAAAAAAAAATTAAAATAAAAAAAAAATAATAAAAAATTAAAAACTTTGCCATCCATGGCTGCTTCTGAGCGGCCTAGAACTTTTGGTCGATTAAAAGCCTTTGATTTCTCAAAAATTGTTGGGTATCCCCATCATATTCCTCATCAAGCCCGTGAAAGGTTGCCTAAATTCGATGAGAGTTATGATAACTTTGCTAAAAGGCACCTTCTCATCTGTAGGGAAATTTTTAATGAATTGTCTATAACCTGTGAGGATGTATGTATGAAACTATTGGCCTCATCTTTCAAAGGAAGAGCTGAGCTCTGGTTCCTAAATTTAAAGACCAATAGTATTTATGGATATGACATGTTTGAAAGTAAATTCTTAGAACAATAGGGAAGTGAATTCGATGATATTTATTCTTCAATTCAAATCCAAGATCAAAACCTTCACCTTTCCGATCCTATCATTGAATCAATCAATAATCAAACATCAAATGAATTGTCAACATCCAAAGATGACCCCTCCTACCCAATTTCTTTTGAGGATGAGTCTTCCACTTCTAAGTCAATCGAAAGTCAAATCCATAATCATTGTATAAATCATAAGTTTTCGAATTTCTTTTTAGGTAGCTTTAGTCATGATCCTGACGAAATTTCTGAGGGTGAGCCTTTAGTCAGTCAGTCTATTGAAGTTCCTCCCTCGGAGAAACTCATTAGTCATTCTATCTTTAGTGATCATCTAATTCCTTATCACCTTATTGAAGAAGAAGAAAGTAGGGACATAGATCAAGATCCTTTAGTTGTGATTTTGTGTGATCATTGTGTAAATAATCAGGATATTTTAAATGAAATTGTTAATTTCCCCCCTGATCAATTAAATGAAAATGATCACTTATCCTCTTCTAATTTTAATGATGAATTAATAAAAGATCAATTTCAAGATGAGGAGGAGTTAATAAATCACACTAGGTGTTCTAATCTTTGTTCCACTTCTTATAATGAATCTTAAAATTTTCCTTTTTTCATCTTTAATCAAGATAACTTAGAGTTAGATAGTTATGGTCAATCTTGTCCTTAGCTTGTACATATTAAACTTGATCAAAAGCTTGAAATTATTCCTAGAGTAAAGAGTGTTTTCTATTGTCAAAATCCAAGGTCAAACTTGTTTATCCATTTGGGAGAATTTTCATATTTGCAATCCACCCTCCCTTCCCAACTCTTTCAATCATCTTTGGGTTGGTGCTCTAGTCGATCTTTTGCCTTGGAAATTTTCAATAGGAAGTATAAGCATGATTACATGTTTGGAGAGAAAGCACTTCATTTCCCTTTTCAGTCACTTTGGAACCAAAATGCTTGTTGCCAAGTTATCAATCATTCTTGGTGGCTGGAAAAGGTGTTTAAAGATCAATTTCATCTTTTCTCCATTTTTGAACATCAAGTGGGTTTGATTTTGATTTTTCGTCTTCTAAGCTTTAATTTATCTTCACTTGTTTTTTTATCATCAGTCCCAAAGAGAATCAAATTGAGTATGTGAGAGAAGTAAACGAAGAAGTTAATTCGTGTGAAAATTAATCGAATCACATGTCTTATGTCTTTCTTTCATCTATCTCTGAGTTTAACTTGCATAAATTTTATGATCCTATCAGTTCTCTGATGGATGATGTTTGCGTTAGTCATTCTTCTCCTTGGCATAATTTCATATTGCATCATTCAAACCATTCTTCAATTTTTGAACAAGTCAGGAAGATTTTGCCCTCAAATTTGTTAATCTTTAGCCCAATCTTGACTTGTTCTATTATCAAAAATCAAATAAGAATCATTAACCTATTTGATGAATGGTTGCACTGGATTTATGATTTTACCTAACATTTGTGCTGACTGGTTAGAGTAGAGTAGGTAGGTCTTCGAATAAGCTCACTTGAGTAGTAGGATTTGTGTTCTTTTCCTTTTTCTGTGTGCTGAGTATTGCCATTTTTCTTCTTGAGTTGTCTGCTTGATTTTGTCCTTTGTTGAGTGTTGATTGAGTTGAGCCTTGCTCCTTCCTAAGCTTGTCTCACTTCCTACATGCGTTAGTGGTTAGTTTCTTGAGTCTTCTTTTTTGCTTCCTGTGCAAGTCGAGTTGAGTATGCCTGTTTGAACAAGTTTTCTTTTCCTCCTGCACAGTAAAACAATACAAATTTACATGCCATGTTAGATCAATATTTCTTATATGCATTTCAGTTTCTGTTTTAGAGTAGATTTCATTTTCAGTTTTATTTTATATATCTCCCATACATGCTCCATGAGGTATTCTAGTGTTTGTGAGCACAGATACAGGTGCAAAATAAAAGCTGAAAGCAAGAATGGTGCAGTGTTGGATTGAAGATTGATGCAGAGCAGTTCAAGACCAGAGATTCTGAGGTTCTCAAGCGCTCTCTCCCTTAGAGCACTTGTCCCAGCTGGACCCAGATGTTATCACACCATAGTAGCAGGGCTACTATTCTTGCTTAGCAAATATCTGCACATTCCAGAGCTTCGATTATTCAGAGCTTGGCTATGATGAGTTTATTATTTTGAGATCACTCACGATCAGAACAGTGTATTATTCAAACTTATGTTAGACCTTGTGTCAAGGCTGAGCCTTGAGAGTTCAGATTTGATGACTGATGTGACCCTTTATTCCATACAGTTTCAGTTCAATGCCTAGAGCTGTATTGCAGCAGTGTTTCAGATGGTATATGATAATTATTCTTATGATGATGTTGTATGACCTATGGATTCCTGATCATTGACTATGGATTATTATCTTGTTGTTTTAGTCATGTTCACAGCATTGGCTTGGTATATAATTCATGATGTGGCAAACTTTATAAAATGAACTATCTTGATGATAAATTATAAAATGAACATTTTATTTGCACATTTAGGTTGTTTGACAAAACTCACTGGTTCACTACCTTGCATAGATATGGTCTTCCTTGACACCATTTGTCTGCTAGCTTAGGCTTCACCATCATTTGACTCCATCCATCCATGACTTTCCTTATTTGGCTTTAACCCATGACTTGTCTTACTTGACTTTCTGATATTGAGGACTTCCCCTTTTTCTACCTTTGTATTTGGACCACATCCCTGCATGTTTAGTGTCTTGACTCTGAGTTCGTGACAAAACTTGCCTTTGGTGAGTTGGATTGTAGGCTTAAATCATTCTGGTCGGTTGTCCCGATGTTTGGCACTGGCTCAAACTCCCCCTAGTCACTTGAGATGTTGTTGGCTAAAACTGAAAGCTCATGTACTACTTATGGAAACTTATATAAATTCGCCCATGGAAACTAAAAAGGGAAAGAGCGATGAACTGCTAAAAATAATCCTTGAAGAGTATAAGAAAGGTCCAAAAAGCAATTCTTAAAATCTATATCTAAACAATTGCTGACCATATATTTGTATAAACATGCCCTGGATGCAAGCTGCGATTAGTTGTGCTTATCAGTACACCTGAGATCCGAAGGGTTATGTAGGCCAAAAAGGCCATGAAATGAAATTAAATGATCCTAATGAACTTGGATCAGCTTGATGTAGACATGATGCCTAGGTTGAATAAGCACTCTCTAAACAACTTACCCATTTGTGAGGCACAGCCATACCCCGTGTTTATTTTTGTCCAGCACAGAGTTTGTAGCTCCCCCTTTCTCCCAGTCCAAAGTGTCTTTTAGTTGAGTTTAGACAAGTCACCCCCTTTGCCCAACCTTGTTCCTAGACTTCATCCTTAGCTAGCAGTTAGACCATGTCCCATGGGTGAGTTTGTCATTTAAACTATTGTGCAAGTGAATATAAATAACAACGGAATGAACAAATATGATTAATGCCACTAAATGATGTTATGCTTTAAGTTAAGCTGTGAGTATGATTAGAGGAACATGTCTTAGTCTATTGATATGATTTATCCTTGGTTGTATATTTACCTAGTCAAACCCAGTTTGACTATGGTCATTTCTTGGGATCCGTGATGATGTGGGCCATGTAGGCTTATTGATGATGATGTATGGGCCCACATACTCTTGATGATGATGCTATATGATGGACATACAGTTCAGATGATGATTGATGCAGTTCAGCAGGTTTTATTATTACTTTAGATCATCAGATTATGCATTGTCCATATATGGTGGACCTTACAGCTAGCCCATCATGGAAACCCATGGTGTATGAGTAGAGATTCTTAGTAGATTTGGGTCTTCTGGATCCAATGAGACACTTATCATTTAGTTCCGATCACTTTTGACAGTGATAGATGCAGTTTTCCACTTGTTGACCAGATTTGGGGCTGATTTCCCAGCCTGAGCAGCAGGGGCCATGAGAGGCCAATTCACCTAGGGGGCTGTATGAGGAGGGGGTGGTCCAGCCACTTGATATTACCATTCACCCCCCCTTCTGGAGATCTTGGTGGGCTCAGTTTGACAGCGCAGGTGCCCTAAGAGGCAATTTCAACACTTTCACAGTTACCGAGGTAGTCCAGAAATGGGATAAAAGGGTCACTAAGGAATTCGATTTGGGCAATTGAGGCAAGGTTTTGGCACTTGGTTTTTACAGAGGTCTTCTAGGGTGAACCCCCTATTTTCCAGATAGTTTTCATCAGTCAGGGGGTCCACAGAGGCCACAGGAGCCCTTTTACTGCATGTCTATCATAGATTTTGAGGACAGATTTGATCATTTGTATTTATTTTGGACATATTTTATTATTTTATTGTGCCATGGGGATGAGCTAGCAAGGATTGATGCCTCCTAGCCCCACCATGTGCTTCATGAGTCATGTCCTAGTCATATGAGTTGGGCCCATTGTATTTTGCTCCTGTTGTCCTCCGAAATGGCATGCATGTCGTTTGAAAGCCCAAAATGTGCAACGCCAGCTGGATGACAACTCTCTCAGGAGAGAGGCCAATGTCACCACACTCCTCTCCTCTTCACTTCAGGTTGGCTCTTCTCCAACACTAGGGGGGTATCCCTAAAATAGGATCGCTAAGGCAGGTACAGTAACGGGCAAGGTGAATGGAAGAGGCTGCCTTAGAGAAACGGAAGTAACAAAAGATAGTTCTGGATGGGTGATGGGAAAGAAAGGGAGGATCAGTCCTTGAAGAGATGGCCAGTGCCAGTATACCAAAGGGGCGAATGGAGTCAAAGGAGAACTCAATAGGGCCTTGCTGCCAGGTGAATGTAGTGACCAACTAAGAGCTCTTGCGCTCGAGGATACCTGAAAGCCACAAATCTTAAGAGAAAAGCATGGATTGAATAAAGCTGTGCTAGATTGTTAGCCCTCCGTTTAAGTAATCCCAGCTTAAGAATCGAAAGTAAACAGCTAAGAAAAGTACTACCTCAGACAAAATGAAAGATGGCACACAAAGAAAAATGGCAACAAGGAGCGAGAGAATTCTAAATTTTTCCAAAGAATCCCATAATATTTTTCATTAGGTTCATGGGGAAAAAACTCCCAAATTTCTCCATCCTTTACAAAGAAGGAGGCTGGCTCCTTTTATAGGCCAAAAGCCTTTTTTTTTTAAAACTAAAAAGAAAATAAAATAACAATAAAATGGAGAAAAAGTGGGTGCCCCAAGTGTCACAAAACAGGCATTCAAACCTTCAGCTATTCCACGTACATTAGGGGTTGTTTTAGTTGATTAGCCGCTCCATGATGCCATGTCACCAGATGTTCACCAACTAAGTCGACTCACATAATCTTTATGAAAATGGCTGCCAGCAGAACTGCTACAAGGGTCGACAAGTGGCTGCACTAGCCATTTCCAAACTCTACGTTTAAAAAAGACAACACCAAAAAGCCGTGAAATGCTCCAGAGAAATCGCAACAGTGGAAACACCTCCAAACAGATGTCGACACAATGATCTATAACAAATGTGAAATCGGCTGTCAAGAGGTTTACCATGCGTTGTATAGTTGGCGTGAATTTCAATGGTCTATTTCCCCGAGTTTTGAGAAGCTGCAACGGAGAGATCCAACAGTTGTAGGATGCTGGAGCAAATACCGATTATGGGTGCAATCAACCGCCGAATCGGCGTCAGTGGATAATGATAAGGGGGTCAACAAGTGGCTACACTAGCCACTCGCACAACTCCATGTGACAGTGAACAACCCGTGAGGCGTTTAACAACTCGGTAAAACACACCCAAATGGATGCTGAGAAGCGTTATTTGCAATAAAGAAACCCAAACAGTTGTCAATAATAGGGCTCGTGGAACTCAATCTTATAATCAGCTGTCAAGAGGAAACGGGAATCCGAGATCTATGTGAGGGAGTGCGCCAATGCCTGAATCATGGCGCACTGAAATAGCAATGACACGACCAACGCCGACTGAGATGAACCGTTATATGCTGACACGACTCGAAGGAAAAAATGGCGGATCCAATCACCCTCATATCGTATCATAGCATTAAATCTTCGGCGTTTTACAGCTCGGGGCAGTCTCAGTAGTCGCAATCATCACGCCGAGCCAGTTTGCCCACACTGATTTGATCTAGAAACTCACCCTCAATATTCTGAACAATGAGCAATTAACTGATTACAAACGCTGCACTGAAATATGTCTCCCGTCTGCTAGAAAATGGAGAATTTCGGGGAACAACTACAACCATAACGCCAGCGCTATTCCGAATTCCAAGACTCAAAAGGCGTTACGTCCTCCAGAACTAAGTGGATGCCTTCATTGTTTAAGGTTGTCGCCTGAAGTGCAGCACCATGTGCAAACAGCTTCATCGGGATTTAAACTTTTGCAAAGTTGTTTCCCATAAAGAACTCAATCTCTATCAAAAAAAAAAATTTACGAATGGGTTCTGAATGCCCAAAATCTGTGATAAGAATTCCTCGCTATCTAGTAATGCTGTTTAAGCAAGATAAACGAACACATTGCACTCTGAAAAGTTTGCAAGCTTGGTTGGATTTGGTTGTCCATGACAAATATGTATGATTTCTTTCCTCAACAGTAGCATCCATCAAGTCTCTTTTGCGTGCACTCTGTGACCTTTGCGTGACATTTTCATCCAAATTTTGAGCAGAGATATTTTCAAACTCTGCATCACCATTAAAGCGTTCCCTTCCAACAGATGCATTCATTGCATCAAAAGAATCTAATGCCTCTTCAAGAATCCCTTTTACAATCTGTCCTGAGTCATTGTCATCATAGATGATGAAATTCCTATTCAAATTATAATCAGAGTTTGGTGCAGACCGTCTTAAAAACCCCTGCACATACACTATGAAAGGCCCCAACCTTTAGTGTGTGTGGATATATGTGCAATAGCTGAGCTACGATGTACAAAAAATCATCAAAATCTGCGGCATTGCATCTCCTAAGTTCAAGCTCGTATATCTCTGCCATCTTGAAAACAAATGCATTAAGTGAATTCCCGGTTGGGTGCAAAGTTCTTCGACCTTTTCTGGCTATAAATTCTTCCACATTGCATTCTATCTCTGACAGACAGCTGCAAAGTCTAAATGCCATCATTGCTGCAAACGGTGATTTGGACTGTGGACACCCCTGTCAAATGGGGGGGTAACAGCTCCCTTTAGAGGATGACATCACCCTCACTTTGTACCATTTAGTTATGACATCATCACCTTTTGAGTGATCCATGTGATATATTGTTATGGTTCATTATTAACCATTAATTATGTGTTGAGATCCTTTAATCTCAACCAGTCATTTTGTTGTAAAGTGGTTTTGAGATCTAGGGTTTTGGTCTTTATTATCCTATATAAGGAGGAGACCCCATATTGTATAGCTCACCTTTGGGCTCTGGAAAACTTGGAATGAAAAGAATATTTTGGAGATCTACTTCTTGGCTTTGATTGGGCTGCTCTTGCATATGTTCTTGGATCTTTCGCTTCTAGACATTGTTTGCTTTTCAGGTGAAATCGACTTCAAGAGAGGGAGGCCGAATTGCTTCAAGCTAGCTCAACGATTTGCTTTGTGGGAAGATTGTAGGGGTTGCTCACATCCCCCATGAGCAAGACGTCTTCATAGAGAGGGAGTTTTCAATTGTGCTTTGTCCATTGATTGCTTTCTTGATATGACATGCTTAGATCTTATGGATTTGTAGATCAAATCTAACTTGATGTAGTTTGATTTGCAGGTTTTCATGGGACATATTTCCTCCTAGGGTTTGGATGCTTTTGGTTGAAGACACTTGGATCAAGCTTGGAATTGTAACTAGGGCAAGAATTCTCCATATGCTAAAAGGCCGCAAGCTTTTGAGGTAAGATCTACAAGGTAAGTATTGATTTCGCTTGCTATCCACCCCATTGGTCAAAAATTACATTAAAATCAAAACCCTCATTTTTTTTCTTAGATCTACTTGGATCTAGCTTGACTTTTGAAAAGATATTGAAAACCCACCTCTATAGTATCCACAGCGATTCGGATCTATAGTTTGGTGTGCATTGGGTTACATTTGACACACTTTTCAAGGCAAAATAGCCCTCTTGAGGCAAATCGCACCCCTTGGGAGAAGCTAATTGGGTTAGATCCAACACATGGGTTGGTGAGATCCCACTTGATTCATACTCTCCTCACTTGATAACCTACGCCTAGTGTGTCACTTCTTTGATTTTTGTCTTGTGAGCCCCATTCCTCATTTTGAGGGTTGTGCCCCACTTGGGTCAATTTGGTGATGCACTTTCAATCTCAGATCTATGGAGATCTAGCCATTGGATGCCCTTGATTTTCAAGATCCACATTGATACTTGCCTGAACTACTTGGATCTAAACTTTGGTGGCTTTTGGACTTGATTTGACACACTTTACCATGCTTTTAGCCCTCCTTGGGCAAAGTCGCACTTCTTGGGTGATTGAGTTTCCTTACTTTGAGAAACTGGGTGTTTGAGATCCCGCTGGGAAAGAGCATACCTTGAAACCTACATCCAGTGTCTCACTTTGTGAAGTTCTGCTTTGGGGATATCATTCCTCGTTTTGGGGATTGTTGTCCACTTGGGTCACATAGTGAAATATTAGATCTAGTAAGATCCAACCATCACATCTTGGGTAGCCCACTTGATTTGCATACTAGGTGTCCCGATCTATAATTTGACATCCTTTGACTTCATTTGCCCATCCACTCAAGGCACTAGTCCACCTAAGGCAATTTGCATTCATTGGGATTAGTGTCAAGTGCTAGATCCCATATGTGGGTATCTCTAATTTCACTTTAGATCCATAGATCTACTCCTTGCATACCCCTTAGTACCAATTGCACCCCTAACTTCACCTTGTGGGTTCCATTTGAACCATTTCCATATCCCAAGGAAGTGGATCCCACATGTGTCTTTTATGGTACTAGATCTTGTTATCTAATCTCATCATGTGGCCTAAATCATTCATTGGTTGAAACACTAGTCACTCCTTAAGCCTCTTTCAACCATACTTCAACTTCTAGGTCCACCTAACCTTGCATTGGTTTCCGTAACTCACCTTTCACATTTCCCAAGGAACCTTTGCTTTGGTCCAATCGCCTTTGATTGGTCATAGGGTCTCCCCCTTGGTTTTGTTTCACCTTGATCTAAAGTGAAGAGTGCCTCGGTTGTCATGACTCCTAGCTTGCATTGGGAACCGTGGCATCTCTTGGGTCACCTCTTTAGTTGTCTGTCTCCTCTACCATCCCGGATGGGATACCTTTAGGGACAACTACAAGTTGTGTGATAACAGGAGTACATAATTGAGATCCTGAGAGATTCAAGATGATTGAATGCAAGTCCATACCTATGCAGGCAAATCTGGAGAACCTAAGAGATTCGCTTCATATTCAAATTTAGTTATGTACAAACAATTGATCAAATTCTTGATGAGATATTTGCTTTGCAGTAAATACCCTGAGCTAGTTATAGTTGAGCCGACACTCTTCCATTGGGTTGTGGCAAAGCATGTGATAAGGTACCTTCCTAGTACAGTTGGATATGATCTAAGAGATGTCTCAAGTGCTGAAGTGAAGCTGCAAAAGATATACATATTCTGACTAAGAAGAGTGCAGTGGACATAGAAGCATCTTGAGGTATTGCTTCAGCTTGGATCAATTGATATCCTGGATTAGCGGGAAGCATGCTTCTGTGGCACTTAGTACAACAGAAGTAGAGTGAATTGAAGCCAGTATCATAGGGCTATTTGATCTAGAAATCAAATACCAATTCATCGAAGACGTGGTGCAGATGGGAGCAGTGAAGCTCCAGTACATATCCATGGAAGAACAAATAGTCGACATTCTCACCAAACCTCTGTCCAAGGCAAAGTTTGTACACTTTAGGGACAAGCTTGGTGTGATGGAGAATGTCTCTCTAAGTGAGATGGAGTGTTAATGGATGTGTAACACCGTAATGATGAGTGGAAGACATTTATATGAGAGATGAATGGCCCATAGCTAGGCTGCGGGGAATCGCCCACCCCTCCCCGCTTCGCTCCCAATTCGCGCTCCCAGAGGAATCGATGAGGAATCGGCCTCGAAAGTGCTATTCCTCATCGATTCCTCTTGGGAGCGTTTTTTGGAATCGCGCTTCCCTAAAAAAAAGGATCCTTGCCAAAACAAGGAGGTTCACTCCCTCAATGCTCCCGGATCGCTCCCTCAATGCTCCCAGGTCGCTCCCTCAGCGCTCCCACGAGACAAAAAAAACGCTCCCTCAGTGCTCCCACTTAGCTCCCGCCAGTTAGAGGCACTTCTTTTTCTCTCTTGCTTGTGTGAACCAAGACAAGGATTCAATCATTGGTCTATGCATGACTAGGGTTCCTGATTAAAACACTCACTCACTTCATTTTCTCTCATTCTATTTATCATTTCACTCATGTTATTCCTATTTTCCTAGGTTTTGAGTGGGAAGTTAGCTAGTGTTAATGAGAAAATTCGTGAGAGCTTGGAAGGTAGATTGAAGGTTGTTGTTTGTGAGATCTTGGAAGGGAGATTGAAGGCTTCCATAGTTACATTCAATCATTGTTGGAGAGCTAAAGAGGTAGGCTCTAAAACCCACTCTTTGTTTGTTTGTTTGTTTTAAATTCCACTATGTTGAATCTTGAGTTTTCTCTTCTACTCTTTCCCATTTCTCCTTCTCCATTATTCTATTGGAGGTAGCAAGTTATTCTCATCTTGGGTCAAGAAGCAAGATGGCTATGTGGTTTTTTCTTTTGGTTCCATATTTTATTATGATTGTGGTGTTAGGAAGCTGAAATACCAATGTTAGGGAGGAAGAAGTAAATGGTGGCACATACCATTGAGAGAAGGAAGAAATAGAAGGGGATGTTGATAATGAGGCTAACAATGATGATGGGTAAAAACACAAAGAGACTTTAACACCCTTGTGGAAGTATGTGACAAGGCTTGGGTGAGGGAAATAGGGTGGAAGCACAAACAAATTTTATATGCCCCCATTGTAATGAAACTTACATGGGTTCATATACCCATGTGAGAAAGCATCTATATGGAATTATGCCATGGGATGAAGGTAAGACTATAGGATTCAAAACATGTGACCCTGTGCCAGTGAAAGAAGAAACAAATACAAGAAGAGGAGGTTGTGCAAAACAAATCCAAAAAATCAAGGGTTGAATCTAAGACTTCAAGCTCACATAAAATGTACGGTGGTCAATCCCCATCCCTCCATGGTAGTGGATTCTCACCTATGCTTAAAACAATATTTGATTCCCTTAATGATAGTTGCAAGGATGAAGTGGATGCAAAAAATTTCAGGTTTCTCTATGCATGTGGTGTACCATTCAATGCTCTTCATTCACCCTATTGGCATGAAATGATACAAGCCATCAATAGTCCCCCTAAAGGATACAAGAGCCTAGAGTATGAAAAAGCTAAAACCATGGGCTTAACATGGAAAGAGCCAAAAATCCATAATGGTCTAGGACATTTTACAATTGATTGGACTAAATATGGTGTACTAGAATCCATTCACATTGTATTTGGTGCTTGGACAAATGTAGTGGCAGGCCATTGATAAATATTCTTGGTGTGTTTGCTAGTGGTGCAGTCTTCGTTTTAGCCCATGACTACTATGTTACAAGACTAGTATTAATATTGCAGAACCTTTAATTAAAACCATTCAAGAGATTGGGTTGAACAATGCCATTCAAGTCATCGCTGATAACGCTACTAATTGTAAGATAGCAAGAGCAATCATTGAGGATATGTACCCTAACATATTTTCATCAGGGTGTTCGGTTCACACACTGAACCTTTTGATGCGTATTATTATTAAGATGAAAGACCCTAGTTATAAATAGAATGATGCATTGTAAAAGAGGGAAGAAAATGATAAAATTTATTACCAATCATAGCATGGCCCACCACTTTTTTTGCAATCACACTAGGTTGAAGCTACTTAAGATTGCAAAGACCATATTCGCTAGCTACTACCTCACCTTCAAGCACCTTTTGAAGTAAATGAGTCATTGGCTAGTATGGTCTTAAGTGATTCATGGCAGGGTTTGAAAGACAACGTTGCATCACATTTGCTGGACATGAATTTCAAGAGGTGGAGGACACTATTCTTGATGGTTAGTTTTGGGCACAAGTTAAGTTTGTTCTTGATGGTCAGTTTGAAGTTTGAACCTACCTTTGAAGTTTGAATTGTTGATTAAATATTACAATTCTCTGGTAATGAATATAATGCTCTATTTCATTGTGGTTGATGTTATTTGTTAGAGTTTGTTGATGGCAAATCATGACAACGTTATAAATTATAGCTGCTAGATTATTGATGGTATATGTGTACTGAATGGTTGATGTTTTTTTTTTAAAATAAAAGACTATATATTACTTCATGAAACCAAATACATGTCGCTCTTTCACAGTTTCAGAGGTCCAATATCACCATCCATGATTACACAGAATTACAGAAACCAAAAAGGATCAGACTGATCTGAACTAGCTACCAAAAAAGAGATGATACTGCCTAGTCCAGTTCTGTTATTGACCATAACTGCTCCTACGAAATAGCTATGCTTAACTATGATAAAAGAACAAAAAACTAAACTAGAACCCAACTAACCCTTGAAAATCAGACCGGTTCCTGGGAGCGTTCTCCGTGTTGGTGCCATCCACGTTCTCGAGCATACAATTGTCTGTCTGCTTCATCTTCTCGCCTGCTCCTTGCTGCAGGTCTGCGCGTGGGTTCTTCCGGCGACTAGTTCCAATAGTCTCCTCATTCTCCATACCCGGGTAATAGAAGGGAATGCCCGGCTTTTGAGCAATCAAGTCAATTTTACAATGCATCAACTGACTGTCCGCGTTATGTTCCTTCCAATCCCGCACCGGTTCTTCGTCACCCTGCCGCTTGACAGAGCCATCCATGGTAACATGGGCCAAGAGGTTCTTCATCACCCAGTAAACCATAATCATCTGGTCGTAAGCAGAGGCCCTTCCAACAGTGGTACCAGGATCAACCAGCCATTCTCCGACCTCCATCCGAATGGTCTCAATTGGGATAGTTTGTATGTCCTCCCAAAGGTGCTTTTCGATGGCTTCGATATCATCGCGAACCACAGGATGAATTCACTCCCGGAAGAAGGAGGCCGCAGTATGGGCTCAGGTTTGAGCTCTCCTAACACGATCCCCACTGCCACCTTTTTTGTCCACCATCTTCCCTTTTCCTTTTCGTTCGCTGGGATCCATGGATATACCAGAGTCCATATTAAGATGTCATTTGGGAGCCATCCAGGGGAAAAACAGGGGTAATCCCACACACTCAGGCAGTCTAACAATATTGAGCCACTCCTTTACCACTTCCCAGGGAATACCGTCAACCTCAGGCAGGGAGGAAAAACCGGCAAAACAAAGATGCCGATAGCAAGGGCTTAGACGATCTTTGGGATATAAAGCCAAGGCTGCCATGATTGCAATGACAGGTTGAAACCCCCCCCTCCGTGAGATACCATCCAACTATGATCACCGTGCATCTCCCAGTAAAAACCATTAAGAAGAACTTAATTTCTAGATATGGAAACCGGTGCGAATCCTGCCTCCATTTCTTCACACGCATGGCCCAGTGTCCTCTAGTACCTGTTATCACATATATAGTAGCCGGGCTACCATACATTATTTTTCTGATTCCAGTACACTATTCAGCCAGTTCCCTTACATTGATATGCTGAGATGAGCATCTATATTGGATCACTATCAAATTTTGGACAACAGTTGTATTTCCCATGCCATGACTGAGTCTCAGGACACTCAGAGAGATGACCGATATGGCCATTATACCATTTGTATAGAGCATTCAGTAGTGCCCAGAGTTACAGCAGCAGTTTCAGAGGACAGATGATGGTTCAAATGATGAGCATTTAGGTATATGACTCAGCAGGTATATCATAGTGTTGTGGTTATATTGTTTTTATACTTATCCTTATAGCATGTCTTAGCACTTAGTGTCATGATCTGGCGATCATATAGATATGTGGACCTGGTTGATCTTATTATATATATTATATTGTCCCTACTCAGACTTAAAAGTTCACTATTCATACTCATTGGTTTTACCCTCCTTAGGGAGAATAGAGGTGATCATTCCACCATACCTTGGCTTGCTAGGGTTGGTTCCATTATTCATTGTCTTCATCCATCCATTGCCTACCTTTTAGTTTATCACCCTGACTTACTACTTGACTAGTGACATGGAGGACCTTTTCCCCACTGTAGCCTCTGTATTGGATGAGCTTCCCTGTTTATTGTGTCTCGACTCTGAGTTGGTGACAAAACTTACCTATGGTGAGTTGGAGTTCCTTGTGAATTCCCCCTAGTCACCAAAGATGTGTTAGCTAAACCTAAAACTTTTAGTGCAGCCATGAATACAAAATCTGGAAAAATGAAATGCTATATCTTGTATGAAAAGCTCGTTCATGCAATGTGTTTCTAAACACACATGAATGAAAGGCATGCCAAATGAAAGTGGCCATGAAAATAAATGTTATATCTTTTGTGAAATAGATACCTAGGTAAACAAGCTGTCTGTGACACACCTAGAAGTGCTCAGGTAAACAAGTGCCTTAAAAACACACCTGCAGCAGAAAGCCTCAAATAAATGTAAATCTATGTAATGTGTCTGTTATCACACCATAGTAGCAGGGCTACTATTCTTGTATAGCAGATATCTGCACATTCCAGAGCGTCCATTATTCCAGAGCATGGCTATATATTTTGGATCACTCATGATCAGAGCAGTATATTATTCAGATTTATGTATGACCTTGTGTCAAGGCTGAGCCTTGAGAGTTCAGATTTGATGACTGATGTGACCACTTATCCCATACAGTTTCAGTTCAGTGCCTAGAGATGTATTACAGCAGTGTTTCAGATGATACTGGATGATTATTATTATGATGATGTGGTATGATCTATGGATATGTTCTCACTGACTGTGGATTATTATCTTGTTGATTTAGTCATGATCATAGCATATGCTTGGTATATTATTCCTGATGTGGCAACCTATTTAAAATGAGCTGTAAATCTTAAAATGGACAATTGCTTGCACATTTAGGTCATTTAACAAAACTCATTGGTTTTTCACCTTACATAGATATGGTCTTTCCCGACACCAGTTGTCTGCTAGTGTAGGCTCCATATTCACATGTCTCCATCCATACGTGACCTTCCTGTTTGACTTTAAACCCTGACTTGTCTCATTTGACTTTCTGATACCGAGGACTTCCCCATTTTTCTACCTCTGTGTTTGGACCGCATCCCTGTTTATTCAGTGTCTCGGCTCTGAGTTGGTGACAAAACTTGCCTTTGGTGAGTTGGATTGTAGGCCTAAATCATTCTGGTCGGTTGTCCCGATGTTTGGCATTGGCTCGAACTCCCCCTAGTCACTTGAGATGTTGTTGGCTAAAACTGAAAGCTCATGTTCTACCTATGGAAACTTAAAAAATTCGCCCATGGAAATAAAAAAAAGGGCAAGAGCGATGAACAGCTAAAAATACTCCTCGAAGAGTATAAGAAAGGTCCAAAAAGCAATGGTTTTTAAAAGCTATATCTAAACAATTGCTGACCTTATAAATATTTGAAAAACATGCCCTGGATGCAAGCTGCAACTAGTTGTGCTTCTCAGCACATCTGAAATCTGAAGGGTTATGTAGGCCAAAAAGGCCATGGAATAAAATGGAATGATCCTAATGAACCTGGATCAACTTGATGTAGACATGATGCCTAAGTTGAATAAGCACTCTCTAAACAACTTATCCATTTGTGAGACACAGCCATCCCCCGTGTTCTTTTGTCCAGCACAGAGTTTGTAGCTTTCCCCTTTCTCCCAGTCCAAAGTATTTTTGAGTTAAGTTAGACAGGTCAACCCCTTGACCCAACCTTGTTCCTAGCCTTCGTCCTTCACTAGCAGTTTGACCATGTCCAATGGGTGAGTTTGTCATTTGAACTATTGTGCAAGTAATTTTATATAACAACGGAATGTGCTAACTTAATTAATGCCACTGAATGGATGTTATACTTTGAGCTTAGCTGTGAGAATGATTAGAGAAGCATTGTCTTAGTCTACTGATGTGATTTATCCTTGGTTGTATATTCTTGGGATCCGTGATGATGTGGACCATGTATGGATGATTATTGATGATGATTGATGGGCCCACATGTTTGATGATGATATCATATGATGGACATATGATGCAGATGATGTTTGATCCAGTTCAGCAGGTTTATTACTACTTCAGATCAGCAGATTATACATTGTCCATATATGGTGGACCCTACAGCTGGCCCATTAGGGCAACCCATGGTGTATGAGTACACTTTTCTAGTGGATTTGGGTCTTCTGGATCCAATGAGACACTTATCTTTCAGTTTCGGGCACTTCTGACAGTGATTGATGCAGTTTTACACTTGTTGACCAGATTTGGGGCTGATTTCCCAGCCTGAGCAGCAGGGGCCCCGAGAGGCCAGTTCACCTAGGGCGCTGATGATGGAGGGGGTGGTCCAGCCACTTGTTTTTACCATTTACCCCCCCTTCTGGAGAGCCTGGTGGGCTCAGATGGACAGCGCTAGCACCCTAGGAGGCAGTTTTGGCACTTTCACAGTTCCCGAGGCAGTTAAAAAATGGGATAAAGTGGTCACTGAGGAAATCGATTTGGGAAATTGAGGCAAGGTTTTGGCATTTGGTTTTCACTGAGGTCTTTCAGGGTGGCATCACTATCTTCCAGTCAGTTTTCACCATGTGGGTATGCCCAGATTGGTCACAGGAGGACATTTACTGCTTGACTGTCATGGATTCTGAGGACAGTTTTGGTCATTTACATTATTTTGGACATATTTTATTATTTTATTGTGCCTTGGGGATGAGCTAGTAAGGATTGATGCCTCCTAGCCCCACCATGAGCTTACATTGTCATGTCCTAGTCACCATGAGGTGGATTTTGGTACTTATGTTTCTCTAGTGGATGACGTCACCCTCTTATTGTACCATTTAGTGGGGGCGCTATTGTTATATTGAGTGATCCATGTGATATATTGTTATGGGTCATCTTAGCCATTGATTGTATGATGAGATCTTTTAATCTCAACCACTCATTTGATGTAGTATTGTAGAGTGGTATAGGGTTTTGGTCTTTATTATCCTATATAAGGAGGAGACCCCCCATTGTAAAGCTCACCTTTGGAGCTCTGGAATATTGGAATAGAAGATTTTTTTGTGGAGCACATCTCTCTTGCATTGTGGATTCTCTTGCATATTGAATATACAGTATCTCTTCTATGTATCATTGTGGATTTTGGTGCTTCTTCTAATCTTTTGACAGCAAAGTCGAATTGGTGGAGAGGAGGGCGACTTCATGAGGGTTATTGTTGGAGGGATCCACATAGTCTCTCTTGGGTTGATCTTGTGACAGGGAGTATCATTATTGTATCTTTGTGACATAGTTGATGCTTTCTATTACATCTTTCTACCATTTTCATAATCATCTTGCTTGACTTGTTTCTTTGATCTTGTCTTGTAGGAGGAGGACGATTTGACTATCTTGGAGAAGGACGTTTTGGTTGGAGCTCTTGGATCTCACTCTTGAATATACACATAGGAGAATCCTATCAATTTGCAAGGTGGCCATAAGCAATTGAGGTAAGATCTACAAGGTATGTGCCTCTTTCATCCATTCTATCTTCATTGGTCATAAAACCCTAATTCATTAAAACCCCAATTTTTGTATTTCTTAGATCTACTTAGATCTAGCCTTGCTCTTGAGAAGATATTGAAAACCCACCTCTATAGCATCCACCCCTAGTTGGATCTATAGTTTGGTGGTGATTGGCTAAAAATTGACCCACTTTTCAAGGCAAAAAGCTCTCCTTGACCCAAATCGCACTTCCTAGTGAGAGGCTAGTTTGGTTAGATCTAGCACATGGGTAGGTGAGATCCCACTTGATTTGCAATCTAGACACTTGATAACCTACCCCCAGATTCTTACTTTGGTGAAATCTACCTTGTGGACATCTCTCCATGTTTTAAGGGGTTAAAACCCCCTTTTGAATTTCTTGGCACCTCAAAACTCAGATCTACTAAGATCTAGCCCTTGGATTGACTTGATTTTGGGGACATGCATAGATCGGGGTACTAGCCACTTGGATCTATAGTTTGGTGGCCATTGGACTTGATTTGGTCCACCAAACCCACCTTTTAACCCTCCTTGAGCAAAGTCGCACCACCTAGGGAAGGAGAGTTTGTCCACTTTGAGGAAGTGGGTGTTTGGGATTCTTGGAGATTTGGAACGGCCATACCTTGAAACCTAGGTCTAGACTATCTTTTTGTCACGATCCGCCTTAAGGGTAGCATTCCTTGTTTCAAGGCATTGTGGTCCACTTAAGGTCATTACTTGAAAAACCTAGATCTAGCAAAATCCAACCATTGGATCTCATTTAACCCACTTGATTTGGCTTCTAGGTGTCCCGATCTACACTTTGACATACTTCTTGACCCCATTAGCCCATCTAACAAGGCACTGGTCTTTCTCTAAGCAAGTCGCACTCCTTGGGAATAGTTGCCAAACCCTAGATCTAGCATGTGGGTACTCCTAGAATCAACTTAGATTCATAGATCTAGCCTTTACCTAACCTATAGTACCAACCTCTCACCTAGTTTCACCTTGTGGGCCTACTTAGGACCATTTCACGCTTCCCAAGAAATCAAGACCCACTTGTGCAAACACATGGTACTATACCTAGTCATCATACCCCATCATGTGGCCTAAATCATACATAGGTTGAAACATTAACAATCTCTTACACACCTTCAACCATACTTCAACTTCTAGGGCCACTTAACCTTGCATTGGTTTCCGTAACTCCTCATTTCCTTACCTTAGAAACCTTTGTTTGGATCCAATCAACTGTGATTGGTCATAGGGTCTCCCCCTAGGTCTTGTTATACCCTGACCTAAGCGAAGAGTGACTCGGTTGACGTGACTCCCACCTTACATTGGGAACCGTGGCATTTCTTGGGTCACCTCTTTAGTTGCCTATCTCCTCTACCGTCCCGGATGGGATACCTTTAGGGGCAACTACAAGTTGTGTGATAACAGTGTCTATAAACACACATAGATCAAAGGCTATGGAAACTTCAGGCCCAAAAAGCAATGGAACGTAAATGCTATATCTAAATAATTGCTGGCCTCATTTGTATTATGGATTGTGCGCATCTGTTAAAGGTGAATAAACCCTCTTTGAACAACTCATCCATTTGTGAAACACCGCCATTCCCTGTGTTGTTGCTCATTCAGTATATACTATGGTGTGTATTCCCTTTCCCTGTTCCAAAGTGTCACAATGTTAAGTCAGTCAAGTCATCCCTTAGCCTAGCCAGTTATTTTAGCCTTCACCCTTCACTAGCAAATTGATCACAGCTATGAAGTGAGTATGGTCCTGAAAGTCTAGTTTGAGTAATAATAATAATTAATGACATTATATATTTGGATCTAGATCACCAGTAATGATTACTTTGTGTTATAATTGTTAATTGAATAAGTTGTAGAGCATGCATTAACCTTTGACACTTTGCAACAGCTTCTGATGATGGTCTGAGTCATATTTGGTCATGTTGACTTGGTCAAACCTAGTTTGACCAAGGTCAACCATAGGACGTGAGATGATTGGACCTTGTGATGATATGGATAGATGATATATGGTCTATGTACATGTACATGATTATTCTATGCATCAGAAACAGGTTTATGATGATGATTCATGGTTTACAACATTATTTGATCATTTACAGATTATTATTATTTCACCTATTCCGATATATTGGATATATTATATGATTATGCAGAGACTCATATGGTGTATAAGTACATGTATTGGATGGATTTGGACCTTCTGATCCAATGAGACAGTCTATTTTCAGTTCCGGGCACTTACAGTGATGATTGAGCCTCAGTGGGCTAACCCAGTGTAGTTTTGGTCTGTCGGAGACCCTGTCAGAGCAGAGAGGATTTTTATTTGGTTGACCTAGGGTGCTGTGCTTGGAGGGGGTGGTCCAGCCACTTGTTTTTACCATATTACTCCCCTCCCGGACACACTGGTGCCCTCACCTTGACAGCGCAGGCACTCCAGGACGCAGTTTGGGGCAGTTTCACGCTTCCAGAGGCATTTCAGGATTGGTAGAAATGGCTATTGAGGAATTCGATTTGGGCTACTGAGGCAATTTCTTGGCATGGGATGATCAGTGATGATGGGTTGATGTCTTCCACACCTCCTCCATCAGTTTCAGCTTCATCGGGGCCCGCATCCATCACTTATGGCACTTTCTGATGATTTCTGAGGCCTCTTAAGGCCCACGATTTGTCCATAGAGGCACGATTTGGTATATTGATGACTATTTTATTATTATTGTGCTATGGGGATTGACCAAGGGTGGCTAAAATTACCCCTTGGACCCACCATAAGCTTCTTATTATATTTTGACATCATGATATGGTGGGATTCCCCTCTCCTAGAGCGATTTTGTCCACTTATGTTATATTTTATTAGTGATCCATGTATTTTATTGTTGAGCTCATCTCAACCATTGATTAGACATTTGTATCTTTTAATCTTAGCCACTCATTCAAAAAGTGGTTAGGATTTTGGTGCCTCTCCTATCTATTTAAAGGAGGGAGCCTCTCATTGTAAAGGGGTCTTTGGCTCTTGGATTCTTGATATAGAAAAATTCTCTTGTGGAAATTCTTGTGGTCTCCTTTGCATCTGGTGTTCTTAGATGGTGATTGGAAAGTCTATTGCATCCTAGCATTTGGGAATTTGTGGTTAGATTTATCTTTTTTTGAAATCTTTGTCTTGTCTACAGGAGAGCGACTTCAATTAGGGCGATTTTGCAAGGCTTCTTCAAATCAATCTCTTTGTCATTCGCTTGTATCAGGGGGTTATCATTAGTATCATTGTGATCTATGCTATCTTTCTGTTACTTCTCTTGTGGCATTAGTCTTATCTCTTGATTGCATCAAATCTGATATTGTTGACGTTTGTTGTGCAGGAGAGAGGGCGCATTGGCTTCTTGGACTAAATCAACTTCATAGAAAACTACCTCAAAGCTTCTCAAATTGATCGGGTTTGCATAGATCATCATCATCAAGGAATCTACAAGGTTACCCAGGTAAGATCCACAGGTTTGTTTCTCTTATCTTGATTCCAATCCATTGGCACAAACACATAATTAATAAAACCCTATTTAATCAAAACCCTCATTGTTACATTTTCTCAGATCTACTAAGATCTAGTGGTTCCTTGGGTAAGATATTTAAAACCCACCTCTATAGTATCCACGGCATCCCGGATCTATAGTTCGGTGAGGATTGGCCTCCATTTGACCCTCTTCCCAAGCCAACTTAGCTTCTCCAAGCAAGGGCGCACTTCTTGGTTTGGGTGAGTTGACCTAGATTTAGTACATGGGTAGTTGAGATTTCACTTGATTCATGATCTACACATCCTAAAACCTACCCTTAGACTGTTACTTTGGCAATTTCTGCCTTGTGGGCCCTATTCCACATTTTAAGGGATTTAATCCCCATTTTGGACCACTTGGTATCTTTAAACTCAGATCTACTAAGATCTAACCATTGGATTGCCTTGAAATTGTAGATCCGCATTCTCACTTGATTAACCTACTTGGATCTAAAATTTGGATGTCATTGGACTTGTCTTGATCCCATTTGTCCCACATTTTACCCTCCTTGGGCAAAGTCGCACTTCCTTGGGAGATTGAGTTGGTCCACTTCTAGGACATGGGTACATGAGATTTTGATGGATTTGGAACAAGCATAATTCAAAACCTAGGTCTAGTGGGTCACTTTGTGAAATCTTGCCTTGGGGATAGCATTCCTTGTTTTAAGGGATTGTGGTCCACTTAGGTCAAACCATGAATTATTAGATCTAGACTTATTCATCCATCAAACAATTAATAGCCCACTTGTCTTATGCCATAGGAGTCATCAACCATAAGTCAATCTCTTCTTGACTCCATTTATCCCAATTCCCAAGGCATTGATCTCTCTCCAAGTCAATTCTACTTTCCTAGATTGTTGGATTAACTTGTGGTATGATCCTTGTTTGGTGGACTAAACCCTTTGATGTTATCATATCTCATGATCAAGCTTGTCACTTGTACTAGTTAGCCCCAATTCAACCCTTAAACTACCCTGCATTGGACACGGTTCCCAAGGCAGTGGATTTTCTCACATTGAACAAGTACTTTAATCCTGGATCTCATTTCAAATACTATAAGTCACTTTCACATCAACAATAAACCAAAGCTATATTTATTGAACCCCTTACTCATATTGTGACTTCATCCTTAGGTCTAGGATAAACCATACACCTTACCTCACTTGGTCTTAACTCGATTTGGTGTCTTGGTTTGATCTCTCCTGTCGGGAGTAGATCGGGTCTCCCCCTTTGCTGTCTGGGCTAGATAGCATAAAGTGAAGGTTGCCTCGACTGGCGTGACAACCATCTATTGGAGGTCGAGGTGATCGTGGTTGCACCTTTTGAGTTGCCCTTTCCTATTGCCATCCATTAATGGATACATCCACAGGGGTAACTACAGTTTAGGTGATAACAGTACCCTCATCAATAGTCGAGCTAATGCAATCTGTCCTTCTCCGCATGATTACTCAAGGTGAATTGACACTTCCGAGGCGATCTCCGTCAGCCTCCTGTCACCATTCTGAGACACCTTCTTTCTACCGTCCACCTGTCTACTCTTTGCGAAATCCGAGTTGGCAAGGTTGATGTCGATGGGCGCCCAATTTTCATTCGCAAAGTTGTTCATGTGCCCTACGGTCAGGGCCCTACCTCCCTCGGATCCAAGTTGGTTAGAGAACCACTACTTTGTTCGCCTCCCTCTTGACGTGGCTAAAGGAAATTGAATTATGAGATATCACTAGGTGCTTGAGAATGTCTAACCGGTTTGACAGCCTCCAACTAGTGGTGATATGTTATGTGGATTGTCCATTGGACAGTTTCTTTTCCCTTTGGATAATAATTTTAGAGTCTCCCTCCAAACTCACCGGAAACCAACCTTCCCTGACAGCCATACGAAGACCCTGGATGAGGCCTTCAAGTTCGACAGAATTGTTAGTGTCACTGCCGATAAAACCAAAGTAAACTTTCAGGATGCTCCCATTTGCGGTTCTACAAAATCCACCATACCCTGCAGCTCCCCGGTTTCCCTTAGAGGCTCCATCAAAGTTTATTTTAAACTCATTCCTCGCAGGAGGAAACCATAGGTTCGGGCTAGAAGGATTACAAATCCTGTCTTTCCTACGAAGCCCATCCAAGTCTCTCATACCCAGACCCCAGCCAGCAACTATCCACGCTTCTTCCTCCGAGAGATCCTTATCAATTGCTCCCCATTGCATGCTTCTTATTGTCTCTTGAAGGTTGTTGACCGAGTTCCTCCAGACCTCCTCTTCACTGTGCCTCTTATCCCTGAATATGCGGTTGTTTCTTTCCTTCCAAACATTCCAGAGAGTCATCCCTAGGAACATCTTCCATAACATTCCAAGGATCGGGTTCTTGAAGGCTTGAACATTCCATTCCCGAAGAGACTGGTCCGGTTGGCCTCTAATCCGATCACTTCTTCTAAAGATGATGGCCCCCCTATCCCATAAAGACTCAGAAAAGGGACAATCATCAAGAAGATGTCTCAAGGTTTCTTCATGGTTGAGGCATAAGGGGCAGCGGGATGGACCATGAACCCCCCTCTTTCTCAGGTTTTCCGCCGTTAGAACCCTTCTCCAAGTCACCAACCAACAAAAGAAAGTCGTTTTAGGCCAAGGATTCATGTCCCAGATCTTCTGCCAAGTTGCTTCATCCCCTTCCTCCCTGTTATTCTGTATATCATAGGCTTCCTTGATACTGAAAGTGCCTTTATGCCTATATCCCCATCTCAACTTATTAGGACCCGTTTTAATGTGTATAAATCTTTCCTAGAGGCTGGATTCGAAGGATTGGATATCTTCTTCATTAGTCAAATCTCCCCACCACTACTGACCCAACCATTTCCTATGTCCCTCCTGAGATGGGCCTTCCCAGTAATGGCTAACCTTGAATTTTCCTTCTTCCAACCCTCTAGCTCTAATATTCTGCCATTTAGGGTCATCACCTAGTTTTGGCAATTGATTCCAGGAGTCATCCCAAAAATTCGCTAGATTGCCATCACAAATTTCCCAAAAACTATGGTCCTGGATGATCTTGCAACCCGACTGGGATTTCATCCAAATGTGGGATCCTACCGACTCCTCATTATATTTGATCAACTGGTCCAATGGTCTGTCTCTTGCATATTTCACATGCCACAATTTCGCCCAAGGTTCAATTTTATAGTTGCACCACCTCCACCAGATTTTGGAACCTTGAATTTCACTAACCACCTCCAGATCTCTGAGGCCTAAACCACCTTTTTCCTTTGGGCGGAAAATTTTATCCCAACTAATCAGGGCAAATTTGGATTTCTTTTCCCTCCCTTCCCACAGGAAATTTCTCTAGATTCCCCTGATTTCCTTGATGATTGCCTTTGGCGCAGAAAGAATAGAGAAGAGGTAGATCGGCATAGCCTGAAGAACTACTTTGACCAGAGTTAACCGGCTTGGAAGATTTAGGCGACGAAGAGTCCAACCTACGAGCTTGCTTCGAAGTTTGTCTAGGAGGTCCTGCCAAGAAATCTTGCGGATAGTACCTTCAGAGAGAGGAGTTCCCAGATACTTAGAAGGAAAAGATCCTTTAGAAAATCCCAAGATCCTGAGAATATTTCGCTGAGCAATGCCTGAAATGTTGAAGAAAAACACCTGCGATTTGTTGGGATTAACAACAAGCCCAGAAGCCTTTGCAAAAAGCTTTAAACTTTTCTTAAAGGCTCGAGCTTCTTGGACTGAAGGGTGCCCCATTAACATCGTATCGTCTACGAATTGTTGGTGCGTTGGTTTATCCATTCCTTCATGAAGATGAAGACCCTGAATCTCACCAACTGTAGATTGGTGTTGGAGGAGCCTGCTAAGACCTTCAGCAGCAGGAATGAAAAGAAAGGGGGACAGAGGATCCCCTTGTCTGATGCCTTTGGAATATTGTAAAAGCCTGGATGGTGTGTCGTTCAATAGAATGGAGAAGAAGGGAGTGGAGACTAGATTCATTACCTACTCAACCCAATCCCTTCCAAAACCAAAGGCAATCAGGATACTTCGCAGATACTGCCAACTCAATTTATCATAAGCTTTAGCTATATCCAGTTTGACCAACATACCTGGTTTCTTAGTAATCTTCAAGGAGTGGATAGTCTCATGAACCAAAATAATCCCATCCAAAATTTGCCTTCCCTTAACGAACCCCGATTGTTCCGGGCTAATCAAACCCGGAAGGAGAGGTTTTAGCCTATTTTCCATCACTGTAGTGATGAGCTTGTAAATAACATTGTAGAGGGAAATAGGTTTGAACTTACCAGGAGAGTCAACTTCTTCCTCTTTCGGGATTAGGGTTAGGAAGGTAGCATTGAAGGCTTTTAAGACCCCACAATTTCTACGCGATTCCTCTACAATTTCCAAGACCTCCTGCTTAATCAAATCCCAGAAGAAGTTGAAGAAATTTGTTGTAAAACCATCAAGTCCGGGGGCTTTCCCCAAGGCCATCTGGTTCATAGCATCCTCAACCTCCTACATAGAGATTGGTTTATTTAGCATCTCATTGTGTTCTCTAGTAACCAACTTTGGAATGAGTCTGGTGATCCTGGCTATTTCCTGGGTTCTGTCTTGGCGATCTTCCGTTAGAATATCTTCAAAGTGATTAACCAATTCTTCCTCGATTTCTCTTCTAGATTCCACCTGACTCCCATCCTGTTTTCGGAGTTTAAAGATCTTCGACCTGTGTCTGTTTTGGATAAGAGTATTATGAAAAAATTTAGTATTCTTCTCTCCTTCTTGAAGCCATTGGTTCCTTGATTTCTGCTTCCAGAAGATCTCCTCATGTCTTTCCCTATTTTCTAGCTGGTTCAACAAGTTAATCTCCTGCTCCTTCAGCTCCTCATCCCATCCCTCATCCATTCTCTTCTTTTGGATATACTCAATATCCTCTATCAGTTTTTGCTTATCCTAAAATATATTCCCAAAGTCTTCCCTATTCCAGGTATGGATTTTGGATTTGAGAGCTTTTAACTTCTATTGAAATTGGTACATTCCAGTTCCTACAGGGGGGACCAATTCCTGCCACCATTGACCAACAAGATCTCTAAATTGTTTATGCTCCAACAAAAATTGTTCAAATATGAATGGTTTGTGGAAATTGGTATTCGACCAATCCCATTGGAGGCATATTGGCCAGTGGTCAAATCCAGCAGCTGGAAGGACACTGGCACTTATTTCCCCATTGTCTCTGACATTGTCTTCAGAGATCAAAAATCTATCTATTCTGGACGCCACGAGGTGATTACCTCCACGTCTATTGTTCCACGTGTACCACCCATTCCTTGTCTCGATATCTTTAAAGGACTTTGACCAATGAAGTCCCTGAAAGCTTCTTGGAATCTATCCATAACCCTCCTTCCCCCCTTTTTTTCACTGAGGTGATCAGATTAAAATCCCCACCAATTATCCATGGTCCGCTGCCCACATGATCCTTCAGCCAGGATAGGAAAGTTAAGAAGGCAGGTTTTTGAGGGAAGGCACTTGGTCTGTAGACATTCACCAGGGTCCCTGTTACCACATATATAGTAGCCGAGCTACCATACATTATTTTGCTGATTCCAGTGCACTATTTAGCCAGTTCCCTTGCATTGAGATGCTGAGATGAGCATCTACTATGGATCACTATAAGATTATGGACAACAGTTTTATTCCCCATGCCATGACTGAGTCTCAGGACACTCAGAGAGATGACCAATGTAGCTATTTAGCCATTTGTGAAGAGCAGTTAGTAGTGCCCAGAGTTACAGCAGCAGTTTCAGAGGACAGATGATGGTTAAGATGATGAGCATTCAGGTATATGACTCAGCAGGTATATTATGGTGTTGTGATTATATTGCTTTTATTTCCATTCTCTTAGCATGTCTTAGCATTTAGTATCATGATCTGGCGATCATATAGATATGTGGACTCGATTTTATTATATATAGATATCATATTTGTCCTTACTCAGACTTAGAAGTTCTTGGCCTATACTCATTGGTTTTACCCTCCCTAGGGAGAATAGAGGTTATCATTCCCGCCATACTTTGGCTTGCTAGTGTTGGTTTCAGTATTCACTGTCTTCATCCATCCATGACTTGCTAGTGTTGGTATTCACTGTCTTCATACTTTGGCTTGCTAGTGTTGCTAGTGTTGGTTATCATTCCCGCCATATGTGGGTGTTGCCTAAACCAACTTGGATCCATAGATCCAGATCTTCAAACACCCCTTAGTGCCATACTACTCCTAACTTCACCTTGTGGGTCACATTTGAGCCATTTCCATATTTTAAGGAAGTGGGCCCCACATGTGTATTTCATGGTACTAGATCTATCCCTTTGATCTCCCTAGGTGGCCTCACTCATTCATTGGTTGAAACACTTGTCACTTCTTAAGCCTCTTCAACCACATCATAAACTCTTGGGTCCACCTAAGCTTGCATTGGTTTCCGTAACTCAACTTTCACATCCCCCTAGGAACCATTGCTTTGGATAATCTTCTGTCGATTGGCTATAGGCTCTCCCCTTTGATCTTATCTTGCCTAGATCTAAAGTGAAGAGTGCCTCGGTTGTCGTGACTCCTAGCCTGCCTTGGGAACCGTGGCATCTCTTGGGTCACCTCTTTAGTTGTCCATCTCCTCTACCGTCCCGGATGAGATACCTTTAGGGACAACTACAAGTTGTGTGATAATAGAACCAAGAGGAAAGGCCATGTCGCCATGCCGCTCCCTTTCTTGCTTTATGTTGGATCTTCTCCAACTGAAGGGGGAGTGTCCCCTATGGTTAGGGTTTTACTAGGGAAAAGGAAATTAAGATCAAGGTGATTGCAAAAGGTTTCCCTAGAAAAGGATTGTACTATAAAAATATACAATGGGTGATAGGAGGACAAGGGAACCCACTTCAAAGGACTAGTGTCAATCCAACTCGAGGAAATGGAATCGATAAGTCGCTAACTTAGAGGGTGATTGCAAAAGGTTTCCCTAGCAAAGGGTTGTACTATAAAAATATACAATGGGTGATGGGAGGACAAGGGAACCCACTTCAAAGGACCAGTGTCAATCCAACTCGGGGAAATGGAGTCAATAGGTCGCTAACTTAGAGGGCCTTGCTTCAAAGATCACCTAGAAAGAGTAAGTGTTATAGGCCTCCAACCCTTCATAGATGTATTGGAGGGGTCAACTTGCGATCATAAGGGGAAGAACAAGTCCCTTCATTACCTCCTCCCTTGAGTGAAACACTACACTATAAGGGGTTAGATTTGCAAAATTTTGATTGGGATTAGTACAAAATAAAACCTCCCTCTATGCAATCCAACATAAAACCTTATACAAGATCCAATCCAATGTGACAATCATGCCTTCCAATGGCTCAAGAGAAGTAACATGGGCAATGCTAGCAAATATGATCTCCAATAGATAAGCACAATAGCAAGATAAATGCCACACATTCACAAGAGAGAAATCCTTAGACAAAATTTGCTCCGAAGAAAGATATATCAATTAAGCTCCAAAAGAGAGAGATCCAAAAAGCCAACCATAAAATGAAATGAGGAAGTAGCTCTCAATTTATAGGAGAAGCTAGAACTTCCTTACAATAACATAATCATTGTTTCCTTAGATCTAGCCAAGGGTGGGGTAAAATAATACAAAATCCGCATCAGTCATGAGATACATGGGTCCCCTTAATGAGGGGATTGTCTCCAATAAGCAAGGGACAAGTGGTAGTTGATGATTGCATGTGGCTTCCAAAGGATAACCAACAAAGCCCTCCTCCATATATATATATATATATATATATATATATATATATGCCTCAACAAGGATCATTAATCATTATATATATATATATGCCTTATCAAGGATCATTAATCCTCTTCCATTAGATGGCATTGGGCTGAGGCATGAGATGCCCCCTCCATTAAGGGAGTAGAATGTTGTACCATGGGCTCGAATTTGTGGGAGTGAGGTGATGTCCTCCACAAAGGATGATGAAAGGCGACCTGTTTAGGATGTTGTGGCTGATGAGGCAGAGATCCATTGTTGTACAGGCCTCTTGGCTGTTGATTTAAGGTGGAATTATGTCTCAAATTTACTAAGTGTTGGAAACCAAGCTTCTTACCTCTGCTTGTGACCTCAAAAATTGCTTTCCTAGGGCTGCTTCGACTATGCGGAGCAAGGAAACTAGGGTTGCTACAGGTCTACAACTGTTGGTCTGATTCACAATGCCCATTTCATCGCTGCTTATTACTTCACATAGGGATTTTCATGCCTAGATTTGTCCATACTGCTGATTCAAGGTCTTTTACCCTTGATTTCCTTCAAAAAAAAAAACTACCCATGATTAGTTCATTCATGCTGTTGTGGACCCAACAATGCTTAGGATCATCCTAGAACTTTTGTAGGTGAATGACATGCCATTTTAGCTCCAAAAATGAGCCCAAACTGTCGTTTTCATTGTTGTAGGTGAATGTGGCTGTTGTACCCTTATGTTTTCAATTTTTCTTGATTGTTATAGGGTTGAAAGAAGGCTGCATGGGGTTGCTGTTTACCAAAAAGTTCCTAGAAACATCTAGAATCTTCTCGGGATTGACTCTTCGGACTATTTAAAGCCTCCTTGCTGTGGTAATGATGCACAGACATTCAAAATTGTCCTCAAAATTTTTAGATGTTGCTCAGCTTTATGGATTAGGGTTGTTCGATGATGAAAATAGACCTAGATTTGCTAGGGGATTGCTGTTGGTCATCGAGACTTCTCTCAATAGTTCATACCACCAAATCCTTCATAGGCACTGTTACCCCTCAAAAGTGCATCTGCATTTTCAGTATCCAAGGCATTCACCTTGTGTGGAGGCAGCCGATAACCTTGTTTGCTTGAAAGAGGCTATTTGCAGAACATAAATGGTTTTCTGACAGAGTTAATAATCGGTTTGACTCAGCTCAATATCTCAGAAGAATAAATGATCTAAATTGGGGTGTGCAGAATACAAAGCACCAAGGGATACTCTAGGACATATTGATACTACGGTTTATGGTGTGCTAGGCCAAGGGATCTCTCGCAGACAAGTTTTGCAGCAAAATCAGAAATTCAGCAGTGACCGAGCAGTTGGAAAAAATGATTGAACCCAAGTCAATGATTCAGTGCAAAATCACCGAAGCTGAGGATCGACATTCTTGCACGCTACCGGTCGATGGAACATCTGTCCAGAGATGATTCAGGGTAGCAACGTCTTTGCCGGATGATTTTTGGCATAAATAAACGTGGGTTCATTTTTTTTCGTCCAGTCCCAAAGGAATATCTGCTTTCAACTAAAGTTTTTATCACCTGCAGCAAGCAACATGACTCCATTGAGGAAAGAAAACCCCGAGTTATTTCGTGGCAGCCAACATAGAGATCATTCTCCGATACATAAATTTTGGTTGGGCTCGATTTGATAAAACCTTAACATCTCATTCAGCTGTTGTTAAGCTTTATGTTTCTGTCCACCTGGAAAGATCACCGATTTTTTGATACGGAGTTTCCACCAATACAAAGCTCGGGGTCTCAAAAATTAATTAGCAAATAGAGGTTAAATCGGTGGGGACGCCATTGATAACCGTGTTTAAAATCGAGCAGAGGCCACATAAGCTTTTATCCACGACTCTGCTAACAGTCATTCAACCGGTTACATGGGAATTTTCTTTTGGCAGGTCGAGTTCGATTAAAGATGTAAATTGCGCCATGAGTCTGTGGTGTGTGCCCGAATTATTGCAGCTCTCAGAATCACGGGATCGATTCGCTGAGGATGTGACAGGGCATTATAATAGAGACTATTACGCCTTTGCGGTCGTCTCAGATCAGCCCATGAAACCAAAATCATTGAAGATCATCGCAAGAAGCGTCGGGGGTGACATGAGTTTGGCAACAACTCATCCACTTTAGGTCAATCCACGAAGTGATCACATATGGCAGCCGACTTACAAAGAAAAATCCCGCATTCCTAAGCTAGCAGTGAAGAACAAAATCACGATTTTCTTTTACCCTCGATAGCTGTCATCATTTAGCTGTTTTTTCATAAATCCGTGACTGAATCCACCAAATCGGTCGAGCACTGGCTGATTATGAGGAGAAAATCCACGTCGGAATGCTATTTGCTGTCAGTCAGCAATTTGGGGGTATCTTCGTGGCTGAACTGAATTTTTCCACGCGTCAATTTTTGCAACCAAGTTGTGAGTTTTGGCACTGGAGCTTTCGTATGACAACTTTGGATTGGTTTGACAGTTGCGCTTGATTCAATAAAACTATAACTTGGCGTTTGGCTGCTGTTGGAGAGCGCAGTTTGGAGGTAGTTAGGGACAATCCTGACAACTGCCCACTTTATGATTGGTTGTCCACTTTTGAGTGGGACAAATTAGCAGGACAGAGAGTTTTCTTTTCAATAAAAAGTTAAATTACACTTGGTGTATTCGTTGGAGAGGAGAGAAAAGTGGATCTTACCCACTTTTTCTCCATTCTATTTTATTATTTTCTTTTCTTTTAGTTTTAAAAGGAGCCAGCCTCCTTTGTAAACGATGGAAAAAACCTGGGAGCTTTTCCTCCCGTGAGCTTTAATGAAAAATATTATGGGCTTTTCTAGATAAACTGAGCGTTTTTTGTGGCATGATCTTGTGATGTTTTACATGAGTGTGAATACTTTTAATATTCTGCATTTTCTTTTCGGCATTTTGTGTAAGAGGCCATAGAAGGGTGACAATCCACCACGTTGGAAGGTGAAGAATTCTTAGCAGCCTGTCTTCTTCTTCCCTTTGGCGAAGAACTCTTGGTGTCTGCTTTCTTTTTCCCTTTGAGAACTTGCATACACAGATTGAGCAGGGCTTGCTCAATGATGCGATCTTTCCCCCTCAGTCACATATGACACAAGGCCTTTTGATCTCTCTTTTGACTCCATTCGCCCCTCTGATATACTGGCACTGGCCTTTCCTTGAGGACTGATCTTCCCAACTTTCCCATCACCTATTAAAAACTCATTTTTCTGTTACATCTGTTTCTCTAAGGCATCCTCTTCATTTCACCTTGCCCTTCGTTGCACCTGCGTTAGCGATCCTATCTTGGGGATACCCCCCTTGAGTTGGAGAAGAGCCAACCTGAAGTGAAGAGGAGAGGAGTGTGGTGACATTGGCCTCTCTCCTGAGAGTTGTCATCCCGCTGGTGTGTTTACATTTTGGGCTTCAAATGCACGCATGCCAATTTTGAGAGACAACATTTTGGCGCCGTTGCCGGGGACAAAGTCCAGTTCCCAAAATTTGAAGACTATGCTTCATTGACGACATTTGTGGGAGATTATATCGTAGATTCTTTTTCTCACATGGCGACTCCACGAAGGGACAGAGCCCTTGTCCTTTTGCAGATTTGAAGATCCTATTGGGTGTAGAGGTGAGCACACTCATTGGAAGGCTTTCAAGCTCACCTTGGCGACTCCACAGTTTGGTATGAGGTATGATTATATGCATGTTTCAGATTTGGTACCTCATTGTTTGATTTATGGATGATAATAAGGAGAAATCGCATGATCTTCTGCACGAATCTTTTATGCACGAAGCTTTCATGCCGCTAGATTTCTCGGATATCTATGGATTTCCTAATGAATGCTATGACCATGAGAAGGTGCATGACATTCTTCCAGAGTTCCATGGAAATGATGATGTTTCAGCCATCTATCACATTGCCTCTTACTGCAAATTGATGGTTGGTTTTAATGTTTATTGTGAGGATGACCTTATGATCGTTTTTACTTTAACTTTGGAAGGGGATGCATTAAATTGGTTCTATGGTCTTTTGGATGAATCCATAGATTCAGTGGCAAAGTTTTTTGAGAGGTTTCTCCTTCGTTGGCATGATGGAAATGTTGATGAGATTGAGCAGCTTGCTAAAAAATATGATGCTCTCATCCCTAGGTTTCATCATGAGCTTAAAGAACAGATCATTGAAGATCCCATCCAAGAAGCACTACAAAGACCCCTGGTTGAAGGTATTACTGCAAAGATTCTTGTTGCCGTAACAGAAGATATTGAAGGAATGGAGCTGCCTCAAATTTACGCCATTAAAGATATTCATGAGCAGTTTTGTTGTGAAAACTTGGATTTGCCTCAAGTTCATTTTATCGAAGATAGCATTACTTTTTCAGCAGAACAGCTTGATCATCCTTATGACAGAGGTTTGTACTTAAGACCTATCAATCAGTGGATACAAGTTGCTTGTGCACACTCCTCCTGCCAGAACTTTGATAGTTTTTATGCCCTAACAATCTGATGTTTCAGTTCAGCCTATTTCATGAACAAGTTGTAGGACAGATTTGTTTCATGGGGTATGTGTTTCTGTCTTTATTTCTAAACAAGCATGGGAAAAGACAAATGGGCATGAAAGAAAAGCTGAAATGGCTCCATTGGTTGTACCATTACACTTAGCATTCTGTTGTCTCCTGTTAGTGTAGGTAGGTAGGAAGAATAAAACTCACATGAGCATTTGCTATTATTTATTTTGTCTTTTTATAATTCTTGTGTAATAAGTGGTGGTCATGGGATGTGAATCAAGCCATCCCCACCACATTGTTCATGTTATTTTGTTGGTCTACGATAACCATGAGATGCTGAGGTTCTCGTATGCTCTCGAGGAGAGCACACGTCCCCATATGGAGCCAGATGTTACCCCTCAAAAATGCATCTGCATTTTCAGTATCCAAGGCATTCACCTTGTGTGGAGGCAGCTGATAACCTTGTTTGCTTGAAAGAGGCTATTTGCAGAACAGAAATGGTTTTCTGACAGAGTTATAAATCTGTTTGACTCAGCTCGATATCTCAGAAGAATAAATGATCTAAATTGGGGTGTGCAGCATACAAAGCACCAAGGGATACTCTGGGACATGTTGATACTGCGGTTTATGGTGTGCCAGGCCAAGGGATCTCTCGCAGACAAGTTTTGTAGCAAAATAAAAAATTCAGCAGTGACCAAGCGGTTGGAAAAAATGCTTGAACCCAAGTCAATGATTCAGTGCAAAATCACCGAAGCTGAGGATTAACATTCTTGCACGCTACCAGTCGATGGAGCATCTATCCAGGGATGATTCAGAGCAGCAACGTCTTCGCCGGATGATTTTTGGCATAAATAAACATGGGTTCATTTCTTTTCGTCTAGTCCCAAAGGAATATCTGCTTTCAGCTGAAGTTTTTATCACCTACAGCAAGCAACACGACTCCATTGAGGAAAGAAAATCCCGAGTTATTTCGTGGCAGCTAACATAGAGATCATTCGCTGATACATAAATTTTGGTTGGGCTCGATTTGATAAAACCTTAACATCTCATTTAGTTGTTGTTAAGCTTTATGTTTCTGCCCACCTGGAAGCACCATCTTCAGTTTTGATTAATCATCATGTGCCAAACACGTCAAAGATGAAGTCTGTTGGAAAACCATGACTTACGATCAGTGGAAATCAGGTCCACATGTTGAAAGATCACCAATTTTTTGATACAGAGTTTCCACCAATACAAAGCTCGGGGTCTCAGAAATTGATTAGCAAATAGAGGTTAAATCGGTGGTGACGCCATTGACAACCGTGTTTACAATTGAGCAAAGGCCACATAAGCTTTTATCCATGACTCTGTTGACAGTCATTCGACCGGTTGCATGGGAATTTTCTTTTGGCAGGTCGAGTTCGGTTAAAGATGTAAATTGCGCCATGAGTCTGTGGTGTGTGCCTGAATTATTGCAACTCTCAGAATCACGGGATCGATTCGCTGAGGATGTGACAGAGCATTATAATGGAGACTATTACGCCTTTGCGGTCGTCTCAGATCAGCCCATGAAACCAAAATTATTGAAGATCATCGCAAGAAGCGTCGGGGGTGACATGAGTTTGGCAACAACTCATCCACTTTAGGTCAATCCACGAAGTGATCACATATGGCAGCCGACTTACAAAGAAAAATCCCGCATTCCTAAGCTAGCAGTGAAGAACAAAATCGCGATTTTCTTTTACCCTCGATAGCTGTCATCATTTAGCTGTTTTTTCAAAAATCCGTGACTTATGGTTGACTGAATCCACCAAACGGTCAATCACTGGTTGATTACGAGGAGAAAATCCACGCCGGAATGCTATTTGCTATCAGTCAGCAATTTGGGGGTATCTTCGTGGCTGAACTGAATTTTTCCACGCATCAATTTTTGCAGCCAAGTTGTGAGTTTTGGCACTGGAGATTTCGTATGAAAACTTTGGATTGGTTTGACAGTTGCGCTTGATTCAATAAAACTATAACTTGGCGTTTGGCTGTTGTTGGAGAGCGCAGTTTGGAGGTAGTTAGGGACAATCCTGACAGCTGCCCACTTTATGATTGGTTGTCCACTTTTGAGTGGGACAAATTAGCAGGACAGAGAGTTTTCTTTTCAATAAAAAGTTAAATTACACTTGGTGTATTCGTTGGAGAGGAGAGAAAAGTGGATCTTACCCACTTTTTCTCCATTCTATTTTATTATTTTCTTTTCTTTTAGTTTTAAAAGGAGCCAACCTCCTTTGTAAACGATGGAAAAAAACTGGGAGCTTTTCCTCTCGTGAGCTTTAATGAAAAATATTATGGGTTTTTTCTGGATAAACTGACCGTTTTTTGTGGCATGATCTTGTGATGTTTTACATGAGTGTGACTACTTTTAAGATTCTACGTTTTCTTTTCGGCATTTTGTGTAAGAGGCCATAGAAGGGTGACAATCCACCACGTTGGAAGGTGAAGAATTCTTAGCAGCCTGTCTTCTTCTTCCCTTTGGCGAAGAAATATTGGCGTTTGCTTTCTTTTTCCATTTGAGAGCGTGCATACACAGGTATTGATTTTTGCATGTTATTTAGTTTGATTGTGCAATATTGGTCTTTGGTTTGCATAGCGCACCTCCCGCAGCTAGAGAGGAAGAAGTACTCTTTCTGATCTGTCAAACACTAGACTGAGCAGGGCTTGCTCAATGATGCGATCTTTCCCCCTCAGTCACATATGACACAAGACCTTTTGATCTCTCTTTTGACTCCATTCGCCCCTCTGATATATTGGCACTAGCCTTTCCTCGAGGACTGATCTTCCCAACTTTCCCATTACCTATTAAAAACTCATTTTTCTGTTACATCTGTTTCTCTAAGGCAGCCTCTTCATTTCACCTTGCCCTCGATTAAACCTGCCTTAGCGATCCTATCTTAGGGATACCCCCCTTGAGTTGGAGAAGAGCCAACCTAAAGCGAAGAGGAGAGGAGTGTGGTGACATTGGCCTCTCTCCTAAGAGTTGTCATACAGCTGGTGTGTTTACATTTTGGGCTTCAAACACACGCATGCCAGTTTTGAGAGAACAGGCACATTCACAACCATCCATATCCAAATCCACATCATAACTAGGGTATCGTGACAAATCACCCCTGGGGTCTGATCATCATCAAATGTGGAAACCCATACGAAAAGGGGGGCAATAGTACCTATTTTTTCCTCTATTCTTTCAACATAAGAAAGACCACTTGTTATAGTCTCAAAGCAAGGAGCAAGTATAATAAATAGGAAGTTCGTGTCAAGAGAACAGAACAAGTAATTAGCTTTTTAGAAGTACTCCTCGAGCGGTCGGTCTCTCTTTGTAGTTCGTAGCAGGAAATAAGCTCTTTTTATTTTGGATACCTTCGTCATGGCGGGATTGTGTTTTTGACTCACCATGCCTAATTTTGTACTTGCTTATTCTTCTTTTTATTAAAATTTCTTTCCATCCCTTCAAATCCCCTTTAGTGCTTTTATTAACTCTCATCACATTATTATTTGTGGGAGGTATGTTGATTAAGCCTACCTTCTAGCCCCAATGGCCTTTAAATTCCATTCATTATACACCCTTGGTGGTCGACGGTGGACCGGAGGACCACAATAGTGTTAGTGGGTTCCCACTAACACTATTGTGGTCCACCACCAACCACCAAGGGTGTATAATGAAGGGCATTTAAGGCCATTGGGGCCATTGACCAAGCTTAGCCAACATTGGGATCAAAATATTCATTCCAAGGTTGTAAATAAACAAAGGATCATGTACTCATTCATACTCCACTCAAAGAATTGTATTATACTCGTTCTTCTTGGTGAAGAAGAATACTTTATCATGCCCCAACAAAGACTCTACTTTCCCACCTATCATTTCCCAGTTGTTGGCATGTTGTTTATAAATGTCCTTCTCTTTTGACAACCTCTCAAGGATTTCCAAAAATGCTGCTCTTTTTTAAGCTTTTCTACATTTATCTTGACTTCATCATCATAAGAGGGATTTATATCAAACTCCTCTGTTGAAATTTCATTTGCAATGGGCAATTAATTGCAAATCTAAAACTTGACTTCCTTCTAAGAAGTTTCCATGCAATTAACCCTAGAATTTTCAGCCTTTAGGACTGCTATAAATTAATGTCTAATGCACCCTATAGTTTTCAACCTTTAGTATTGTTATAAATTAATGTCTAAAACAATAGCAGAATAATCACAATAATTCACATCTAGTAGCCCCAAAATTCATCACATCAATTCAAGGAAAAAGGATACCAATCGTTCCAATGAGTTTCCAACCCTCTTAGGGTTGCTTCAACCATGCAGAGGAAGGAAACTAGGGCTGCTACAGGTACTACTGCTGGTCTGATTCACAGTTCCCATTTCACTGCTACTTGTTACAATAGTACTAGCACCAACGTACCTGCAGAGGTGCTCAAAGGGGAGGGTGTCTTTTTTCTGACCAGGAGGGGTGTTTAGCCAGCTCATTCTGAGGTAGGGGCATGGCTAGACCCTCTGGCTTCTTTTCTGGAAGTACTATGGTTTAATGGCATCGTTGACTACCTCATGAAAGGGTTTGAAACCCCGAGGTTGGTGTCCGGGTCTTCCAGGGGTGGGCCACTGGGTCACATGCCCCCGACCTTGTTTCAACACTCCAGTGACAGTTTTTCCAGCACTAAGACTCACTCTTATCTTTCGGAGCACATCCAACACCCTCCTGGTCCTCTAGTTCAGCAGCGCTCTCCCTTTGGGCCCTCCTTCAGAGGATGACGTCATCCTCCTGGAAGATTGTTTACTTGCTAAAAGAGGGGAGCATTAAGGGTTTTCACCACTGTTGGGGTTAGTTGGGGCATGATGACCCCCCCCTGTACAGTCTGGCCTTTCGTTTCGTTAACTTTGGCCTTGTTTAGCATATTTTTTCACCTAGGAGGTAAAATACCCCAGGTAGCCTACAATAGGCCATCTTTAGATTATTTTTATATTATTTTAATTCTAATTTTAAGTTGACATTTTTAATGTTAAATTTACCTTACTTAATTTACAAGTGAGTGTGAGATCATATAAATTAGATCTCCTCACTTCATTTTTAGACATCAACTTTTGGGATAAGTCATTATGTCTGTTATTTTCCCTAACTAGGGCTTTTTGAAGGAAGACACTCCTTGATGAAGGTTATTTTGCAAGTTTGAAGCATTTCTTGGAAGTTTTTCTTTTGTTCATGCCATTGCTAAGGTGAGGCTATAGTTGTTTGCTTAACATATGCACTTGGAGGTATCTATACTTTTTGTTTGATGTCTCTCTGTCAAATGTATGAAAGTGATGCTTGTTAGGGTTGGATGGAAGCCATTATTTCTTCATTTTTCTCTTGATTTGCATGTCATTTTTCATTAATCACCATTGCAATCAAGCTTGAGCTTTAGGTCTTCAAGTCTTTCTCAAGCTAGGTCTCCTCAACGAATCCTAGAGATTGTTGAGGTTAGCCCTAGTTGGCAAGCTTGCCAAGTACCATCTCAAGGAGGGTTACTCCTCTCATTGATGCCCTAGGTCTGGTGATTAGCTCTCTTGAAAACCCTAGTTGTTCATAACTACTTCTTAAACCTAAATTCCTGAGTTAACCTAGTTAGTTTATTTTATTTGATTACTTCCAAGTTTATGAGTGTTACCGCTTAATTTTCTGAGTTAGTTGTTAGTGTTATTGTTAGCAAAACTCTAAAAATTAGTGCAAATTTAAACTTAAAATCCTAAATCTGAAGTTATTTGTTTTTTTTAATTTTCTAATGTTCCGAGTTAGTTGTTTTAAAAATTATAAAACTTAAAATTAATTTCTGTGTGCTAAAACACTCTTCATAGCCTTCCTCCGTGGCTGTTTTTTTTACCTAAACCCTACAACTTAGCCCTAGGCATCCTATCCTATCCGCAGACCCCCTTTTCTCAGTTGTCTCCCTCTTCCAAGTTTGTAGCCTCCTTCCACAACTTCCACAGCTCACCCGCAGCCTCTTTCTAGCTGGTTCTCACCTGCCCACGGCCTTCCCATCCTTCGCGGGCTTCTTTCTGAGCCTGCTGGTCCACTTCGCGGCCGCTCCAACCCTTCCGTGGTCAAACCTGTGGCTACCCTTCCTTCCAGCCACGCTTTTCATTCTCTGCTGCCGTCCCTGTCTTCCCACAGCCCGTGACCTATTCCTTTATGGGGTTGTTTTAAACCCGACGCCTCGCATCTCGCCCATCTAGCATAGCCCCGAGCCTCCTCTATCTTCCCACGTCCTTCCCATTTCCTCGTGGGCCTTCCCTTCCACAAGTTCCTCCCCGCGGTCTCTCACCAGCTCGTCCTCCCTTCCTCATCGTGGCCCCATCTACGGCCTTCCTGCCGCAGCATCTGTCCGTGATCCAGGGCTCTCCACACCTACGCGACTCCCTCTTCACTGCGCAATACCCGCGGCCTTATCCTCTCCATTTTGCAGCCCGACCTCGTGGCCACCAATCCGCAGGCCCTCTACTCCCCCACGTTCGCATCCTTCTAAGCCCTATCCTCTACGTTGCTCCATCCTTTCCGCTACCGAGCCCTACCTTACCTCTTTCCCATCCTTTTTCGCTGCTCCATTTGGCCTACTGCTACCCACACCGAGCTCTTTTATCAAGTGTGCACAGGTATGCAATATAAAATTGCAGACCATATGCATTACTCCCTCTCACCTGTACATAACACAAACACATAAGTACAAAATTTTAATTAACAAATTAACAATCCTTTGAATCTGAACTTGATTAGTATTTGGGTTGACATTCAACTGAATCTTATTCTCTGTTGCAATTACATGATAGATCTGGAAATTATATGCATTAAGTATTTATTCGGATTGAACTTCATATGGTTGGTTGATTGGTTAATTTGGATCCTGCAATACAATCTTTTGATCCTACATTGATTATTAGTAATTACATTACAAATGTACACTCTCCTACTTTGTCAATGCATACCCCTAGCTGTAAGTGCATGATACAATTGGTATTTGAGCTTACATAAATATTGAACTCTACTTCTCACTTCGGCTAGGATTGGTATCGGGTCTGACTTATGTTTCTAAAAATGCAATTTTGGCCATTGTGATTACTCACTGATATCCATTTTACGTTTGGATTGAGAATTATTGGATATTTATATACTACATTTCGATTATCCTCTATTCTGACATCTGTTGCTAATTGCAATACTGATATACATGTATAGTTTGACATAACAATTGCTTACGTGATTAATAATCTTGGATCAACCATACACGCTCATTCTCTTGCACTCATTAATGTTGGATTGATCTTATGCTAATCGATTGTTATTACTGGTTATGATTAACTACATGATACATGTTGATTGATGAAGTTGATATTTGTCTCTTATTAAGTGTTGGTTCATTCACTTCACCTACTGTGAGAATCATTGGCAATTGCAACTTAATGCTCATTTGATAGTTGGTTAGTAGCTGATGACAATATAGTCTTTGGATCCAATATTATTTATATTGTATGTACTTTGTTGGTCCATTGGTTGAGATTTAATGTACTTGACTCCATTTAGGCACTGGTCTAACCAACACTTGCATAGAAAATATAGTTTTTGGTTGTCTCAGTGTTCTACAGGATTCCATAAGGATACTTCACCTTGGAGGTTTCGACTTCCGAAGAAGTTAGAACGGTGACCGAGGTGACATTGGGTCACTGATCTTACTTTTGCTTACTGGGAATTAACCTTTCTAATTTGCCCGGTAACATTTTTGGCGCCGTTGCCGGGGACGTTTCGTAAATCGAAGTGGTTTATCCGGAGTCATTGACATCCTTGGCAAAAAAACAACATTTGGTAAGAAGATCGAGGCGAGTCTTTGATTTTTATTTTGAAAATATTGTTCAAGACTACTCTTGCAGATCTTACCTGGCGACTCCATTCATTTAAAGCGACTCCCCTGGTCGATTCAGAACTCAGTCCTGATCAGCTCAGGTACGCCCTTGTTTTTGGTACTTTGGTGAGATTTGTTAAGCTAACTTGGTAGGTATAAATTGCTTACTCAAGTGGTTACATTGGTGGTATGATTTCACCTAATCCTTAATGCTTCTTGTGTTAGCATAGGTAGGTAGGTTAGGCATATACTGTTATCTATGCATTGCATTTGATGTTTTTCATGTTTTCATAAGTTAGTCGTTTGTTTTTGCATTTTTTTAGTATTATTCAACGAACAAGGCAGGACGGAAGTGTCTTCCTCTGGGTATTTTGATGTCCGCGGTCATTTGATGTGTGTGTACGTCTACAGGTACCCAGATGGTTCTTGGATTCTCGAGCACCCTCAGGAGGAGTACTCATCCCGCAGTTGGAGCCAATGTTACGATGGTACTAGCACCAACGTACCTGCAGAGGTGCCCTAGGGGGAGGGTGTCTTTTTTATGACTAGGAGGGGTGTTTAGCCAGCTCAATTTGAGGTAGGGGCATGGCTAGACCCTATGGCTTCTCTTCTGGAAGTACTATGGCTTAATGGCATCGCTAACTGCCTCATGAATGGGTTTGAAACCCTGAGGTTGGTGTCCGGGTCTTCCAGGGGTGGACCACTAGGTCACATGCCCCCCACCTTGTTTCAACACTCCAGCGGCAGGTTTTCCAGCACTAAGACTCACTCTTATCTTTTGGAGCACATCCAACACCCTCCTGGTCCTCCAATTCAGCAGCACCCTCCCTCTGGGCCCTCCTTCAGAGGATGACGCCATCCTCCTGGCAGACTGTTTGCTTGCTAAAAGAGGGGGGCATTGAGGGTTTTCACCACTGTTGGGGTTAGTTGGGGCATGACGACCCCCCCTGTACACTCTATCCTTTCATTTCGTCAAATTTGGCCTTGTTTAGCATATTTTTGCACCTAGGGGGTAAAATACCCCAGGTAGCCTACAATAGGCCATCTTTAGATTATTTTTATATTATTTTAATTCTAATTTTAAGTTGACATTTTTAATGTTAAATTTACCTTAATTTATGTAAAAGTGAGTGTGAGATCATATAAATTAGATCTCCTCACTTCATTTTTAGACATCAACTTTTGGGATAAGATCATTATGTCTGCTATTTGCCCTAACTAGGGCTCTTTGAAGGAAGGCACTCCTTGATGAAGGTTATTTTGCAAGTTTGAAGCATTTCTTGGAAGTTTTTCTTTTGTTCATGCCATTGCTAAGGTGAGGCTATAGTTATTTGCTTAACACATGCACTTGGAGGTATCTATACTTTTTGTTTGATGTCTCTCTGTCAAATGTATAAAAGTGATGCTTGTTAGGGTTGGATGGAAGCCATTATTGCTTCATTTTTCTCTTGATTTGCATGTCATTTTCGTCATTAATCACTATTGCAATCAAGCTTGAGCTTTAGGTCTTCAAGTCTTGCTCAAGCTAGGTCTCCTCAATGAATCCTAGAGATTGTTGAGGTTAGCCCTAGTTGGCAAGCTTGCCAAGTACCATCTCAAGGAGAGTTACTCCTCTCATTGACGCCCTAGGTCTAGTGATTAGCTCTCTTGAAAACCCCAGTCGTTCATAACTACTTCTTAAACCTAAATTCCTGAGTTAACCTAGTTAGTTTATTTTATTTTATTATTTCCGAGTTTATGAGTGTAACTGCTTAATTTTCTGAGTTAGTTGTTAGTGTTATTGTTAGCAAAACTCTAAAAATTAGTGCAAATTTAAACTTAAAATCCTAAATCTGAAGTTTTTTTTTTTTCCTGATGTTCTGAGTTAGTTGTTTTAAAAATTATAAAAACTTAAAATTAATTTCTGTGTGCTAAAACACTCTTCGCAGCCTCCCTCCGTGGCTGTTTTTTTACCTAAACCCTACGACTTAACCCTAGGCCTCCTATCCTATCCGCAGACCCCCTTTTCTCAGTTGTCTCCCTCGTCCAAGTTCGCGACCTCCTTTCACGGCTTCCACAGCTCACCCGCAGCCTCTTTCCAGCTGGTTCTCACTTGCCCACGGCCTTCCCATCCTTCACGGGCTTCTTACCGAGCCTGCTGCTCCACTTCGCGGCCGCTCCAACCCTTTTGTGGTCAAACCCGTGGCTTCCCTTCCTTCCGGACACGCTTTCCATTCTCTGCTACCGTCCCCGTCTTCCCACAGCCCGCGACCTGTTCTTTTACGGGGCTGTTTTAAACCCGACGCCTCGCATCTCGCCCATCCAGCACAGCCTTGAGCCTCCTCTATCTTCCCGCGTCCTTCTCATTTCCTCGCGGGCCTTCCCTTCCACAAGTTCCTCCCCGTGGCCTCTCACCAGCTCATCCTCCCTTCCTCGTCGTGACCCCATGTACGACCCTCCTTCCATAGCATCCGTCCGTGATCCAAGGCTCTCCACACCTCCGTGACTCCCTCTTCACTGCGCAATACCCGTGGCCTTATCCTCTCCATTTTGCAACCCGACCTCATGGCCACCAATCCGCATGCCCTCTACTCCCCCACGTCTGCAACCTTCTAAGCCCTATCCTCCACGTTGCTCCATCCTTTCCGCTACCGAGTCCTACCTTACCTCCTTCCCATCCTTTTTTGCTGCTGCATTTGGCCTACTGCTACCCACACTGAGCTCTTTTATCAAGTGTGCACAGGTCTACAATATAAAATTGCAGAGCATATGCAATATTACTCCCTCTCACCTGTACATAACACAAACACATAAGTACATAATTTTAATTAACAAATTAACAATCCTTTGAATCTGAACTTAATTAGTATTTGGGTTGACATTCAACTGAATCTTATTCTCTACTGCAATTACATGATAGATCTAGAAATTATATGCATTAAGTATTTATTCGGATTGAACTTCATATGGTTGGCTGATTGGTTAATTTGGATGGCAAATGTTCTAGCACATTATTGGTTGATCGTTGTTCGCAATACAATCCTTTGATCCTACATTGATTATTACATTACAAATGTACACTCTCCTACTTTGTCAATGCATACCCCTAGCTGTAAGTGCATGATACAATTAGTATTTGAGCTTACATAAATATTGAACTCTACTTCTCACTTCGGCTAGGATTGGTATCGGGTCTAACTTGTGTTTTTGAAAATGCAATTTTGGCCATTGTGAGTACTCACTGATATCCATTTTACGTTTGGATTGAGAATTATTGGATATTTATATACTACATGTCGATTATCCTCTATTTTGACATATGTTGCCAATTGCAGTACCGATATACATGTATAGTTTGACATAACAATTGCTTATGTTATTAATAATCTTGGATCAACCATACACGCTCATTCTCTTGCACTCATTAATGTTGGATTGATCTTATGCTGATCGATTGTTATTACTGGTTATGATTAACTACATGATACATGTTGATTGATGAAGTTGATATTTGTCTCTTATTAAGTGCTGGTTCATTCACTTCACCTACTATGAGAATCATTGGCAATTGCAACTTAATGCTCATTTGATAGTTGGTTAGTAGTTGATGACAATATAGTCTTTGGATCCAATATTGTTTATCTTGTATGTACTTCGTTGGTCCATTGGTTGAGATTTAAGGTACTTGACTCCATTTAGGCACTGGTCTAACCAACACTTGCATAGAAAATATAGTTTTTGGTTGTCTCAGTTTTCTACAGGATTCCATAAGGATACTTCTCCTTGGAGGTTTCGACTTCCGAAGAAGTTAGAACGGTGACCAAGGTGACATTGGGTCACTAATCTTACTTTTGCTTACTGGGAATTAGCCCTGCTAATTTGCCTGGTAACACTACTCATTACTTCACATAGGGATTTTCTTGCCTAGATATGTCCATACTGCTGATTCAAGGTCTTTTACCCCTGATTTCCTTCAAAATACTACCCATGATTAGTTCATTGATGTTGCTGTGGACCGAACAATGCTTAGGATCATCCCAGAACTTGTGTAGGTGAATGAGATGCCATTTGCAACTCCAAAAATGAGCCCAAACTTCCCTCTTCATTGTTGTAGGTGATTGTGGCTGTTGTACCCTTCTGTTTTCAATTTTTCTTGACTGCTGTAGGGTTGAAAGAAGGCTGCTTGGGGTTGTTGTTTACCAAAAAGTGCCCAAAAATGACTAGAATCTGCCCAGGATTGACTCTTAGGAATGTTTAAAGCCTCCTTACCGTTTAATGATGCATAAACCTTCAAAATTGTCACCTGAATGTTTAGATGTTTCCCAACGTCATGGTTTAGGGTTGTTTGATGATGAAAACATGCCCATATTTGCTAGAGGATTGTTGTCGGTCATTCAGACTACTCTCAATAGTTCATACCACCAAATCCTGCATAGGCACATTCACAACCATTGATATCCAAATCCACATCATCACTAGGATACCATGACAAATCACCCCTAAGGTCTGATCATCATCACATGTGGATGTGCATACGAAATGGGGGTAACAGTACCTACCTTTTTTCCCTTGGTGGGATTGTGTTTCTCACTCCCCATGCTTGAGTTTGTACTTATTTTTTTATTATTAAGCTTTAGTTTCCATCCCTTCAAATCCTCTTCTTGGTGGAATTGTGTTTCTCACTCCCCATGCCTGAGTTTGTACTTATTCTTTTATTATTAAGCTTTAGTTCCCATCCCTTCAAATCCCCTTTAGTGCTTTTGATAACTCTCATCACCTTGTTATTTGTTGGAGATACGTAGACTAAGCCTAACTTCTATCCCTAATGGCCTTTTAAGTGCCATTCATTATACACCCTTAGTGGTTGGTGGTGGACCACAATAGTGTTATTAGCTAAGCCTAACTTATATCCTGAATTGCCTTTAAATGCCATTCGTTATACACTCTCAGTGGTCGGTGGTGAACCACAATAGTGTTAGTGAGCACCCACTAACACTATTGTGGTCCACGACCAACCACTAAGAGTGTATAATGATGGCATTTAAAGGCCACTGGGGCCACTAACTAAGCTTAGCCAACATTGGGGTCAAAATGTTCATACCAAGGTTGTACATAAACAAAGGTTGTTGTACTCATTCATACTCCACTTAAAAAAGTGCATTAGACCAGTTCTAGAACTATACATTACCATGCCCCAACAAAGTCTCTACTTTCCATCCTATCATTTGTCGGCATGTTGTTTGTAAATGTCCTTCTCTTTTGACAACCTCTCAAGGATTTTCAGAAATACTATTCTTTTCTTAAGATTCTCTACATTTATCTTGATTTCATCATCAAGAGAGAAATCTATATCAAATTCCCCTACTTGTGGCCTATGCTCTATTTAAACTTCATTTATGAAGAAACTATCAACTCTTTGGCTTAAAATAATAGAGATTTCCAATAGTAGGTTGCATATAAATTGCTTTTAGAAATGCAAGAGGAAAAGTGGAAGGAGAGCAAAGCTTGGGATGCATGGTTGGTGAACACAGGATGTATGACAAAGGTTTTTTATTTTAGAGAGGTAGTGTACTAGTGTGGTATAAGCTTTGATTCCAAATACTGATTCATGAGCTTGAGGGGAGGGAAAATGCAAACCCCTGTAAGACCCTCTACATTCAAAAGAATCTTGCACATTTTAGAGCCAACAAAGATCCTCAAGATATATGAAGTTGATTCCTTCCTCGATGCACTTGTTGATGGTCTCAGTATTCTAAAAGCATTGCTTTCATGGCTCACACAAGTAGTTCTAAGATGTATCATGTTAATAAGTGAGTTGGAAAAGCCCTAACCAGAGTTACATCACTTTTTGCTCAATTAATTGGGTAGGAAACCACAACAAGTATCAAGGTATGTTCATTATATCATCTACTACAAGATGCAGAAGAAGGTGATTAGGGTGAAGTTATTTGAAGGAAATATTTCGCCATTTTGTCAATTTCAAAAGGACCAAGATATTTTGTATGGCCTCATATCTAGTTTTCACTTAGCCATTTTGTCAATTTCAAAAGGACCAAGATATTTTGTGTGGCCTCATATCTACTTTTCACTTTGTCTTTTACAAGACCTTTGAAAAACTAATACCCTAAGGAGATATAAACTATGAGATAGACCTAATGCAACATTGTTACCCATTTCTTTGGAGGCACAAGGGTTTGTTTCATTTTTACAAAACCCAAGATGCTTTTGTGGAAAGGATATGTTAACTAGGACCGTAATTTCCTCACGGGCAAGGGTGGGTATTTTTATGAAGAGTATTACACTTATATTGGGATGTATGGATTCAAAATTTCAAAGGAAAACCCTAGGCAAAGGTGGGTATTTTTATGAAGAGTATTACACTTATATTGGGATGTATGGATTCAAAATTTCAAAGGAAAACCCTATTCTTTTGCAAATTTGTATGTGGCCATTTCTTCTTGATAAAGGATTGTAGGCAGTATGCTAAGTGTCCAAATTTCTTTGATCAAAAGAAAAATATGCAATTTCTATCCATGCTCTTTAAAATCATGGGGATCATTGTTAGAAGTCCCTTGCATTTAGATGAGATAGTCCAAGAACTAAGTTCCTTCAATATGAAAGGAGATGTCGTTCCAAGTTATGACCCAAAGGGAGATGAAGAACTATTCTCTACAAGGTGACCCTCATACCCTAATTAGTTCAAACTTCAAATACATGATTAAAGAAGAATAGTCTTTAGGAGAAAGAAAAACAAGTGGTCAATACAAAACATTACCAAGGAAGACACAGAGGTAAATCTGGAGCTAGTACAAGGAGGATTTCTTGCAAATTCTATTAAGAATGTCTCAACTTTGGCTAGAAAGGTGCTTCTGCACAAGAAGAAGATTTATTGCAAATTCTATTAAGAATGTCTCCTGGAGGTAAAGATGAGAAGAAGACTTGTGTTGAAGGTGATGACAGTGAGGATCCTAAGAAGTAAAAGGAATAAAACATGCATGTAGCCCCTAAGAGGAAAATATCATTAAATAGTGACAAGGAAGATTCATCTAAAGGATATATTAAGAAGCGAGTTGAAAATGTGAGTGATATGAAAATTGATGATGATTCCGATGAATTTCCTACTTGGACAATTGAACAACTTGAGGACAATAAACTAATTGCAAAGGAGGTCATGTAATAGGAGTTCCCTACCTTTGAATATAACTCTATCACCTTGAACCATGCAAGCTATGACAAACAAACAAAAAATATATAATTTGCTAAGGTGAAGATAAAGAGAAAAAGGCTCCTATAAGACCACAATGTTGCCTTCGATGCCATGAGTTTGGGAGCCTCTAGTACAATGAAGATACATGAAGCCACAGGGAAGATGTTGAAACCTTCTATGAATCAGAAAGAAGAAATCGCAAGAATGAAGATGAGTTTTGACGAGATGGAAAGTGTATTGAACCCTCAACCATTGTTTACAAAACCCCTTCTGTTAAAGCACTTGAAGATGGCCTCGAAGACTCTCTGGAAAAGTCTAACTAAGCGAAGGAAGCCCAAGAACTATTCCTTAGCATTAGAAAAGCTATGGAAAGCAATGTAGAGGACAGGATGATTCTCCGTTTTGAACCGGGGGAAATTTCTAGCAGAGCTTTCGTGCTTAGTGGCAAGATCTGTTTGCTTAAGGAGTCCTTCAAGGCTAAACTGCAAAAAGATATGATATTCAGTGAAATCTTCGGGGACACATTTGTTAATAAGCTGATAACTATGAAGGATTACAAAAGACTAAAGGAAAATATCCCCTTAGATAAGAGATTGAAGTGAATAAGAGGGGTATTGTATAGCAGAATTGATGTGTTACAGTCGCTAACTGGAACATGTGATTTCATCGAGCAAAGAACTTGGGTTTTCTTCAAAGCAATTGAAACCATGAAAGATTTTGAGGTCCCTGCTCTCATACAGGATGATGAAATTCTCATGAGAGAAGAATTAGAAGCTAAATTGAATGCAACCAAGGTTTCTTTGGGAGAAGAATTTGACAGGCTCACCAATTTCTCAGGGGAAATAAGGAGATGGCTCGCTGATTTCTTTCTGGACAATGCAGAGCATAACTCAGTAGTTCTAGACAATGTAGAGCATAACTCAGTAGCTAAAGAACAACGTGGAATCCTATGTAGAATTGAAGAATAAATATCCTCCCTAAGGGTGCAGAAAGAAATAATTGTGGGCCCACTTTGTGGCTATATCAAAGAGAGGATAAATCAACCTATAGTTGCAATCTCTAAAGGTACATGAATCTAAAAATAATTAATCCTCCTGCACATTCTCAACTAGCTTGTACAACGTATATATCAAGGTTTCTTAAGAAAAGAGAGGGTTCATATTCCAGAGATCCTACGGTCTACCTACACATTTTTGTAAGTAAAGACTTCTGATTTCTTTCCCATTCAATTTCCTCTGTCCCAGCCTTATGCTGAATCAGTTTTCACAGGTTTATACCATGAGGGCCAAGTTGTGATTGGTACTTTTCTCTTTCCCTCCAGATTTTCTACATTTCAATCTGAGGGAACCCTACCCCTGCCTTCAAACCTCAGATAAGAGACTGAAGCGAATAAGAGGGGGATGGGATAGCAGAATTGATGTGTTACAATCGCTAACTGGAACATGTCATTTCATCGAGCAAAGAATCGGGTCTTCTTCAAAGCAATTGAAAGTTTGAAACCATGAAAGATTTTGAGAGAAGAATTTGAAGCTAAATTGAATGAAACCAAGGTTGTTTTGGGAGAAGAATTTGACAGGCTCACCAATTTCTCAAAAAGGGAAATAAGGAGATTGCTCACTGATTTCTTTCTGGACAATGTAGAGCATAACTCAGTAGCTAAACAACAACATTGAAACTTATGTAGAATTCATGAAGAATAAATATTTTCTCTAAGGGAAAAGAAAGAAATAATTGTGGGCCCACTTTGTGACTACATCAAAGAGAGGGTAAATCAAGCTATAGTTGCAATCTCTGAAGGTACATGAATCTTAAAATAATTAAGGCAGCTATGTCTTCCTGCACATTCTCAACTAGCTTGGAAAGCATATATATCAAGGTTTATTAAGCAAAGAGAGGGTTCATATTCCAGAGATCCTACCTACACATTTTTGTAAGTAAAGACATCTGATTTCTTTCCTATTCAATTTGCTCTGTCCTAGTCTTATGCTGAGCCAGTTTTCACAGGTTTATACCATGAGGGTTGAGTTGTGATTGGTGTTTTTCTGTTTCCCTCCAAATTTTCTACATTTCAGTCTATGGGATTCCCACCCCTGCCTTCAAAGGTGAACGGTTTTAATTTCATGTTTACCAATGTTATTGGAATCCTTGTAATGCCAAAGGTCAACATTTGTTTCAAATTTGTGAACAAAGTCAGTTTTTGGATATCTTTAGATGTTTTGAGAAGCACCTCAGAATGGTGATAATGGATACATTGTTTATATGATCTTTATTTTCAAACTTTTGAAGCAAAAATTTTGAACGTGTATTCTTTCAGTCTCATTTGAAATAAATGTAAAGTCTTCTAAATCTTTTCTGGAAGACCATCATCCCTTTCTTAGGCAGAAAGGTGCACCATCACCATCTATTGCAAAATCATGCATTTACTAAATATAAGTTTCCAAGTGATTACTATTTTAGCGAATACATTAAGGACAAGATTCAAGGGATTACAACAATGATAGAGCTTCACATTGCCAAACTCAATTCTAATGCGTGTCCACAACTTGAAATACATATATTGCTAATTGACACAAAGAATACTTGTTTTGATTCCATGATCTCTATCTTACTTCTTCTTGGGACCTTTAGAAAGTGTAACATCCTAGAGCTGATGAAGCAAAGTCTGCAAGACAATAAAGTTTGGCATATGCTGAATCCAGAAGATGTCTTGAAGTTTATGGAGGAAGATATGGCTAGAAAAGTGACTTTAATATCATAGACAGTCGTAGTTTGGTCTATTGGTCCCATTACTTGAACAGAGATCCAGCAATGATCATACAATTTCACCCTCTTCAGGAACATGGTGGTTGTGGTAACCAAATGCTAGATTTAAATTGCATTTTCAAATAAAGATAGTTTGCAAAACTTACAAAAAATGCTGAGAAAATCGGTAGCACCTATAACTTCCAAGAAAGCTTTGGAAATGTCAAATTCTTTCCCTTGATGTTTCCAATTAGATATGCAAGTTTAGAATAGGTTTTTCTAAGAGCAGGTTACATCTAACAACTTTTAAAGAGTATAGCAGTGACAAACCTATTGAACTTTCTAGCCATACACGATATCCATGATAGTTTGCTCAAGTTGAGACCCATAAATAATTCAAAATGTAATAGAGGACACATAAGGTTTGGCTTGGGAAGCCATGGTCATTTTGCAAGTTGCTTGACTACTGAGGGTAGCTCTCATTGTGCTCTTGGATGTGGGCTTAATGTGTGATGCTTAGAAAGTGGAGTTTCTACTTGTAATCCAGAATAGTTTCAATGCAATGGCCCTTTCTATGGATTTACATTGTTAGTTCAGGAACCTGCAACAAGATCAAGATATGATTTGATAGAAGGTTCAAATGTATTGAGTTTGAATCCTATGATCTTTAATACATTGATCAGTGCCTATGCTTAGGATAGGAGGATCTATGATGTTGATTAATTGTTCTAACATATAAATAGTTGAGTTGGCCCCTCATATCATTTCCTCAATGATTTGGTGAAACCCAACTACACACATCTATATCAGGGAACCCTTGTAAATAGATAAGGGTGTGAGGCAAATACTTCCCAAAGATTTAACTTCCAATTAAATTATCACTAAATCCCTCAGGTCCTCATGACCTAAGAGCTAAAGCCCTCATATATTACCAAAGTTATCTTCAAAGTTGAAACAATTCAAAAGTTGGGGCTTGGACCTTACTTGGTTAAATGTTTTCAATCTTTGGTCAAAATCGATCTTTCCAACTAGATTGAAATCACTAATTACAATGCAAAAGACACACATTCCCAGAAGTTGCAACCTTTAAATTAGTGAAATGCAAGTAAATCCGTGACATAGGTCTCAAATGCAGAGTTGTAGGCTGCAGTGAATTGCATACTTTGAATCTTGAGTGGTGGGTGGGATCACAGACCTTGGAGTTTAGCTGGTTGTGGTAAAATGCAAGAAGCTACAGAATCTTGATCTCTCTTACTTATAGACCTCTCTGCCTGACATAAAGCTTAATCTTAAGTTTTTAGTGGTATTTACTATGCCTTGGGAGTGTTGTCCTATGTGCCTTTTAAGTTTTTATGTGCATGTTAGAGAGGGGCACTTCGATGCAAATGCAATATGAAGATATTTTTCTCTCAAGTGGTGACCTTTGTTTGAAAGCACAGTTCTTTGGTGTTACTATGGATGTAGTAGATGAGAATAATCCAAGCATTCTTATGTAAAAGAGAGAAATCAAGCCTCGAAACTTTGTAGGCATAAAAAGCTCTACATTTCATATATTCTATAGATAGAAGTTTTTTGAATTTTGCTTGACCCTATGACAGTGATGTGAACACATTTGAATTTCTTTTGGTAACAGCCACAGCCACAGTTGAAGTGACTACATTTCTTCTATATATAACGATTTGCAGGCACACATATGCATAAAATGCTGTAATGGCATTTGCTGCTGACTTTGCTGGGCCCAGACTGGTAAAATGGATATGAAGCCATACTAGGCTGCTAATTTCCATTTGTATGTTCACAGAAGGTGTTAATAAAGTTCCCAATGACCACTAAATTGTTAGAAACTTAGAAGTAATATCAGATCCTTAAAAGTTTATTTGCACATTGTTTGATGACATCAGCCCAGCTTCATTGTTGGATATATATCCATTTGCAAAAATTAAACTCATCAATGGGAGGTTGAGGTTTAGGTATGCATAAAATGCTGTAATGGCATTTGCTGCTGACTTTGCTGGGCCCAGACTGGTAAAATGGATATGAAGCCATACTAGGCTGCTAATTTCCATTTGTATGTTCACAGAAGGTGTTAATAAAGTTCCCAATGACCACTAAATTGTTAGAAACTTAGAAGTAATATCAGATCCTTAAAAGTTTATTTGCACATTGTTTGATGACATCAGCCCAGCTTCATTGTTGGATATATATCCATTTGCAAAAATTAAACTCATCAATGGGAGGTTGAGGTTTAGGCTACACTCTTGGTTCTAATTATGCATACCTCAAAGAACAGACAATTATGAAGAGTACTATGAGAGCTATGTAATTAAGAATGTCTTCATTGATCGTTTTTTACCACATAACATAATTTATTATCCTCAGCTCATTTTCAGATCACATTTTTACCAATCTACACCATGGTCTATTGATACATTTTTAATGACCGAATTATTTTATTGCTAAAATAGTAAAATGGCTTGTTACAGGTAATTGTTTGACCAACAGTTGTATGGAACCCTGGACATTGAGCAGAGCATATTTGTTTTTGATGCAGAGAACAAGCACATATATTTTCCCTCATTTATCAACAATCTTAAAATAATTCAAGAAATAGAGAGAAGATATGTATGAGGTGAAGCCCTCATAGTATCACCAAATCTAAGAAAATTTAAGAAATAGATATAACATCGGTATGAACTATCATGTATCATAAAAGCTGTCGTTTAGTAGTAGTCACTTCGAACCTAATGCTATCCCAAGATTTTCAAGTCTGTCCAACAACAGAGAGAATGAATGAATTGCTAAACTGGCTGATTATACGTAATTGTTTAACCAACAGTTGTAAGGAACCCTGCTCACTGAGCAGAGCATATTTGTTTTTGATGCAGAGAACAACAAATATATTTTCCCCCGTGTATCAATCAGCAAAGCTATCTTAAAGTATATTAAGAAATAGGTTGAAGATAAGACAGACCTTAAGAAATCAGAAGAAGAGAATGATTTAACCACAGTGATAATGTACTTGACAAATTTTAAAGACAGTGATACTCTACTTGACAAAATTGACATTAACCGACGATTAAATTTTGGTAAATTTACTAAAGATGTGGTAGTTAGTACTCTAACTGAAGATTTGGTACTCAGTAAATTTTGGTAAATAATCGAAGATTTGGTACTCATGGTAAATAGGTTCAGTAAATTTTGGTACTCACCTCGAGCTCAACGCTATGCCGTCGTTGGCTATAGCATTGTTTAATAGGTCACTGCTACAGCTGACTTCCAATGAACTACTAAAAAATAACTTTATTTTCTTTTTATTGCCAGATTAATAAATAATAGTAGATTTTTAATTATAGGCCCCCCGATACACATATATGTATATATATAATTAACGGTATTATTAATTAAATTTATAATATTAAATATGGAAAGTGTGAAATTTAATTAAATCATATATAATAAAAAAATTCAATTTAAATTGAAAATAATTTCCAATTTTCACTAATTTAATATTCAATGATATCCCATGATATAAAAAATACTATCCCTCTTTTTGGTAAGGGGTAACCTAACAACACTTTTTTACTATGGTAAATTTTTGTAATCTCTTTCTTGGTAAGGGGTAACCTAATTAACACCTTTTTTTATTATGGTAAATTTTTGTAATCTCAGTGTTTCTTTGTTTTAAATATTATATAAAGAGTACATTAATTTTTATGTGAAATGGATACCTTTGAAGATTTTTTTCGTGAGATGGGAAATGTAGGAACAAGTAGGAACAGCTTTTTGATAATTCAAAAGAACATTTAGATAATTTCAGGAATGATTTTCTTTTTAATTAATAAGTTTTCAAAAATGTTCTTACTTGTAAATATTAAATTTATAATAAAGTTTATAAATACAATATTGAAAATAAATACACAACACAACAATATTTTAATATATTGTAAATTTTCATATCATATATTTTTATTATTTTAAATTTATTAAGAATTATTATTTTTAATTTTAATATTTTTTTTTAATTTTATAGTTTTTAATATATTTAATTATCTTCTTTATTTTTATTTTATAATTTTTAAATAATTACAATCTCAAGATTTCAATGAGCTTAATACTCTTTTAATATTTTAAAATATATTTATTTACCTATTTCTAATAGTTAAAAAATGCCTTTGATTTCAATAATCTCAGTAAGCTAACCAAAACTAAAACCACCAAAGCTTTTTTCAAACAATTCAAATAATAAATAAAAAATGGTTATGAACTAGTAATCTATCGTACATTATTTTAATAATTAATTCTCTAGACTGATCTATTATGACTAATTTAAATATTTCTCCCTTAACTAATACTATGTAAGCATGATTTTCTCGAATTCCAGATATTATTTTAATAATTAATTCTCTAGACTAATATCATTGCTACTTAACTATCTCCTGAATATTATTTTGATAATTAATTCTTTAGACTGATATATTATTACTAGTTTAAATATTACCTTCCTAATGTGAATATTACTACCTTATACACTTCTATGTTCAATAATTTTTTTTTTTTTAACTCTAAAAAATACTTATATACTTCGTTGAAATATAAAAATAATAACAATATAAAGATTCATACTACAAATTGCTCAAACATATAACATCAGTCTCTGCAGCATTGATATCTTAAAAAAATAACTGTAAATCAAAACAAAAAAGAACTCAGTTCCTGCAAGAACCAAAATAACACTCAAACCCATATCAGAAAAACAAATCAGCTACGAGTCCCGCTTTCAATAGAATTAGCTTAAAGAAAATCGAGGAATTCTGAACCACGGGTCACGCTTTTAATCTCCGGGAAAGAAATTGGTCGGTCACATGGTTTTGTGGAATAGAATTAGATTTAATTAAAAGAAAATCCATGAATTCTATTTAAATGTGAAAGTGGGAATGAACAGTAAAACTGAATTAGATTGGAAACCGGCCGTAATTACCAACCCGCTGTAATGTAATTTAACTTAATTGCTCCTCACGAAATTATTTATGTTCGCAGCTGGCAACCCTAATAAAACTGATCAAATTTACTATATGATAAAACTGAACAAATTTATTGAGATCATATTTAATAACATTCATTTAATGTGTTGGAGATTTGCTACCTTTCTTTACACGGAAAATAAACAGGTTTCAAAGACGTACCGGAATAAAAGTATTGTATCTTCCTAACAAGCCCCTTATGCCCATCGCATGCACAAAAATAATTGGCCTGGCAAAAAACATCTAAGATTATTATGATAATTAATGAATCCAATTGCACCAACAGTTTGCTATTTAGAACCGTGAATTCAAAAATTAAATTAATGTCCTGAAAAATAGTCAAGGTTACCCAAACTTTTAAATAAAAGCTGACATAATGCATGTAACGTTTAAAGAAATACACATAGATGGGACTAGAGACATAATATAGAAGAACATCATCGAAACAAACAGTATCACAGATATTTAAATTTTAAACTAGCTTCACCTAATCCTGAATGATAGCCCTGAAATCTGTTAGACATATCTGAAAAAATGGCTGTATGTAAAATTAATATCAGAAGACACAAAGACATTTTAAGAGATGCCAAAATTAAACTAATTTTTGCTTTCCGATGACAGAAAAATTAGAATATTACCTGGCAAAATTTTGTATCACCTCAGGACGGATTGAGCTTCAATTTCCATTGCTTCATTTTAATGCACTCCAAGCTGTGGAAGGTCTTTTGGTCATGGATATGAAATCAAAAAGATAAAAAGTGAAAAAACAAATTAATGCGGTGCACCTTAAAAAACCAGAGAAATATACAATCCAACCAGACTTAGCAAGCAACAGGAAGAGATCTAAAGTCATCAACAGATGAAAGAAAATGAAAAGAACAGAATAACAAGAAAACAAATAAAATACAGCAAGCGGGAGCGGGAGAATGGTAACGCCAGAAAATAAATCGATCCAAGATCAGTCTGAATAAAATAAGAAGTAAAGAACATGGAACAATCTAAGCCTGCAGTGGCTTCCTTAAATAGATGGAGCTGCTTGCTTTCTTGATGAATGACCGTTGGCAGGCATCATGGAGCGAATGGGTGTTTTTTTTAAGAAATTGAAATGGTGGGAAGCGGCAGCTTTTCAGCTTTTTTTTAAGAAATTGAAATGGTGGGAACCGTCTCCAGATTCTATCATGATCTATCATTATCATGAGAATGACAATCATTATCTACCTGAGATTTATATTTCGTCAACTGGCATCTGGCAGTAATCCGAGGATTCTTGTGGACGCTGAAACAATTACCGAGAGCCTGAGCAGACCCTGAGAATTATTCAGGTTGAACGGCCAGCCGGAAAAATGAAAATGAGATGAAGTTTAATGAGAAAAGACTTGTTAAATTATAACCGAATTGTCTAAATTTGAACTGGATTTCTTGCTAAATTGTCATTGATTCGCAATGACTTGTTAATATCGAGTTGAATGAGACTTGTGATTCGCAAAGACTTGTTAATATCGAGTTGAAGGCTTCTGGGCCAATTATTTAATTATTGTGAATATAAAATGTTTTGTCAAACATAGAGTACGGTAACCACGTGACAAATGAATATGTGAGATAAAAGTTTTTAATAATAAAATATAAATTATATATTTTTGGTTTAAAAAGTTATGGTCATGGGTTTATAAAAGATATTTTTACCTAATAGAAATTATATTTGAAAGGAAAAAGAATTTACACAGTTTACTCATTTGATACTTAATAAGAATGTGGAGAATGCAATGTACATCTAACTAAAAAGAATGAAATGCATATCTAATTAAAATAAAACAATACAATTTCGAATTTAATGTTTACCAAAAACATTTGATGTTGTTTTATGGAGATGGAATCAAGTTGTTACCAAAAACATTTGATATCGTTTTATGGAGATGGAAGAAATTCTTAAGAAAATGAATAAGTCGCAATAAAAAACTATGTAAATGTAAAAATATAAATTAACATAATTTATTGTAAATTAAATATTAAGTGGAAGATTAGATCGGTGTCATATTTAAATTTTGTGGTATAGGTATATACAATAAGGTATAGGTACGATATGGTAAGGTAGTGCAGATCGTCAAACAATTTTTTTGTAAGACATACCTGCAGAATTGAGAATCATAAGAACCATTTTAAAACGCCCCCTGGCTAATAAGTCCTAAAAAAAATATTTCATAATCATTTATTATTAAAAATGAAATCACTTAGAATCATTAGTAAATGTACTACTCAGGCTCCATAACCATTTTGGATTCCACAGAAGTCAATTCCAGAGTTCTACACTTCCTTTCAGATAAGTATCTACTTTCAAATCTTCATTTCCTGCAATGGCATTTCTTCAATTCCAGACAGAATTCACATTTGGTGATTAATTGCACAGCGGCTACAGAAAAAAAAAATAGCTGATGTGAATCTTCTTGAACTGGAAATTGCAACGCCCACTCTACTCCGCCAGCCGGGTCAAACACGCTGCCTCGAAAAGTAGCGACAGTCCTGTTAAAATGCAGTGGCCAGAGAATGTATGGAAATTATTTTCTGCACAGGTATCAGAAGCCCCCGTGTAAATTCCATTGAAGAAATCTTAAGTAGCGATATCCCCCGCATCTCCACGGCAGATGGAAAGGGGTAGAGCAAGCCATAAAATAAGAACGCTAGATGTTGTAAATCCTCAATGTGGCAGAAAGACGTGTCAAATGCATTTATCGAAGAAGGTTGACGGATGGAGACTCGAGAGCAGAGGGAGTGATGGATGGACAACATCGTGTGCACCACGTGTTAGCAAAATAAAAAATTTAGAGCAACAAGCAAAAAGTGGTTAGGTAGGAGGGAGTTTTTTCCTCAGCTTTTACCTTTACTTGACCATAAAATGTGGTGAGTCACTCTCCTCTCTTCGTAGTAGGGAAAGTTGTAACAGGCAATAAGTCGATGAATTGATGAGTCAAAACGAAAACAAATAAAGGTGGTACGATTATGGTAATAATAATAATAAAAGAATTGGCCAAGTTGACGTTAATGAAACAGTCATAAGTGATAGGCGACATGGGATGGAATGGGACTAAAGAAATGGATAGATAAAGTGGGTTTAGATACCACACGGGGATAGTTCGGGGTCTTGCCATTGTTTTTATTGGTAGGTGCCACGCTGGCTCGGACCTGCTAACTCGGGCTATTCAAAACCGGGTGCTTCGCACACTTACACTCTCACGGAGTTCACGATTTTGCGTGACCTCTTTCTCTCAATAGTGGGTTGAGAACTAGGTGTGGTGTGGTGATAAAAAGAAGGTGCTCCGAATCGATGCGATTTTTTGCACTTCAGTGACCATCTAGATACTGTCCTAGCTTTTATCGAGGGCGTAGGATAAACGATAACTAAAACGCCCCACTTTTCCCGTGAATATGTGCTAAAAATTGGTGAAAAAATTGCTATTTCTGCAATTTTGCAATTTCAGCAATCCTAATTGCCTATCCCAGACTAAATACCCAATTTTAAAACTACCCAGACCACTGAAATTGCGATTTGAACACTCCAAATTGCAATTTGAACAGTAATTTCTCTGTCGAATTCCGGTGGATTGGAGGCATTTTGGTTAAAGTTACGTTATTAATAATTGAGAAACCAAAGTTCTAGGTTATTAATAATTAAGATGATTTTGAAAATGATAAGAGCCTTGGCCCCGATGGGTGGACCATTGAGTTCTTTATCCATTTTTTTGATTTGGTATCAGTGGAACTCAGGGAGGCAGTGGAAGGCATCCAGATCAAAAGAAAACTACCAAAGGACTTGAATGAAACTTTTATTACATTGATCCCGAAGAAGGACAAACCTGAATCTTTCAATGACTACCATCCCATCTCTCTCTGCAACCTGGTCTATAAGGTTGTGACAAAATTTATCTAATAGAATTAAGCCAGTGTTGGAGAGAGTCATCACTAGTGAACAATTTGGCTTTCTCTCAAATCGACAGATTTTAAATGCATCGGGGGTTGTGCAGGAGACTCTGCATTCTATTAAAGTTAAGAATATACAAGCTCTCATTTTAAAGATGGATCTGATCAAAGCTTACGACATAGTTGATTGGTCGTATTTGAGGTTCATCCTGATTTAGATCGGTTTACTTGTTCATATTACGACTTGGATCATGTGTTGTGTCAACTCTGCCTCTTTTGCAGTCTTAGTTAATGGCTCTCCCATAGTTTTTTTCTTGAGTAGCAGAGGACTACGCCAATGTTGTCCATTATCTCCCTTACTCTTCCTGTTGGAAATTGAAGGTCTGAGCATATGTATTAACAAAGCTAAATCCGAAGGCAAAATCAAAGGTATAAAGATATCATCTTCCCTTTACATCACGCACTTATTATTTGTAGATGATGTGTTAATCTTTGGCGGCGAAACCTTTGATGAATGGAAAGTATATAAGGACATTATTGATTGTTTATGTGAAGCCTCTTGCATGAAGATAAGCCTTGCTAAATCCTCTTTTCTGATTAATTGTGTAGAACACTAGATCTGTAGACAGATCTCCGGCCTTTTTCCTTTCAAGATGGATGATATTAATGTGGGATTCAAATATCTTGGTTTTTTTCTTAAACCAAATGGTTATAGAACTCATGATTGACTTTGGTTAATTAAAAAGGTTGAAAGAAGAATCTGTCGTTGGACCTACAGGTGTTTGTCATTAGGTGGAAGACTTATTCTTGCTAAATCTGTGCTCGAGAATTTGCTTGTTTACTAGATGTCCTTGGGTATGGTGTCGGTTTCAATTATCAAGGCCATAAGGAAAAGAATCTTCCAATTTGTGTGGGATGGGAATCTAGAGCAGTTTAAATTTCATTTAAGCTCATGTGAGAACTTGTCCCTTCCCAAGTGAGCTGGAGGCTGGGGTCTAAAGCATCTAGGATTGCTCAGTCTTGCTCTTTGTACAAAAAGTTTATGGAGAGGCATTTTCGGTTCTAATCTTTGGAGCTCTATTATTAAGCAAAAGTACATCAAGACTTTCCTCTTAGCAAACTATATCAGGAAGCCGGTTGTGGCTCTTGCAAACTCCTCCCCGATGTGGAAAACCTTCTTAAATCTCTTCCTATTATCAAACATTGGATTAGTTGGAAGGTTGGTCATGGTATTCAAGTTATGATTGGGATTTGATCCAATTGTGGATTTTTTTGGAAACTTCAGATTATCACAACCTTTGATGGGTGAACTAAAAAGGGCCAACATTGAAGTGCTTTGTCAGATTAAAGGTAATGATTATGCTGGTTGTTTTTCTAAGTATTAGCTTTCGGCTTCAAATCTGGGGCTCTCACCTCAGGTTACTGATGAATGAATGACTATATACGAAACCTGAATGTTGTTGGTATCATGTTATCTAATCAGTCTGACTCTTTTGTATGGGATTGGAAGATGGCTAATGGTAAGCTCACGACAAAATGGGCTTACGAAACTCTAATAGATGAGACGGTTTCTACTAAGCCATGTTGGTGGGCTAGGAAGATCTGGAAATGGCATTTACCATTGAGGGTGAAATGTTTTATTTGGCTTGTCCTAAAAAATAAAATTCTTACTTGGGAGAATTTGCTGAAAAGGGGTTTCATAGGCCCTAGGATTTGCTTGTTATGCTACAAGGAGAACGAAACTGTAGCTCATTTATTCTTCAGCTTTGAATTCTTCCAGAAAGTGTGGGATGAACTTTGTGATTTTCTTCACCTTAAGAAGAATCTTTTCCGATTAGACTTCTACAAGATCCTCAAGATGGTATCCGTGGGTGGGTGCAAGCATACTCTAAATCTATTGAACTCCCATTGTTTGTGATTTGTGAGGTTTGGAAGACCCGTAACAAGCTCATTTTTTAAGGTACTAAACCTTTTGTCCATTATGTGAGATCGAGGATATTGAGATCTTTTCTTGAGTATGGTAAAGGAAAGAAATGTCATAGACCCCTCACTCTTGTCAAACCATTGCTGGAAGATGGCTATGCCACATGTATTTTGACGGTGCTTCAAAAAATGGTATATGCGGTGTTGGCATGGTTCTATGGATAAAATTTGATCACTGCGTTCATCTGTGGATGGGTGTTGGGAAGGGGACTAACACTAGAGCATAGTTGATTGCTCTTTGGGGCCTCCTATGGTTCTCCCGCAGAAAAGGCCTATGTTTTCTAAAAGTGTGGGGAGATTTCTGTATTGCTATCGACTAGGAAAATGGATTCACCTCTCTCTAGGTACTCACATTGGAATATAGGAAGAGGAATACTGTGGGTTTAATGGAATGTTTCCATTCTATCTATTTTGCACACATCTATCAGGAGCTCGACGCTTTGGCTGATTCTTTGTCTAAGAGAGCAGTTGACGTTATGGATGGGAAACTGTTCTTCGAGGAATATGTTGAGGACCTCCTGGTTGATGAAGGGTCCCTCCATTTTCGAAAGTTGCATCCTTATGTTATGCAATTTGCTCCTTGTTTTGGTTTACTTCATGTGGGATATGTCTTTGAGTATTTTGTCAATCATATTTTTTTGAAAAGTCTTGAATAGTCCCTATTTTGTAGATCAGCTTTGTTGTAGATATTTGGATGTAAGGATTAATGGGGTGTTCATTGTTGATTCTTTGTAGTTGGCTAGTCGTTTGAAGCCTTGATATTGTAGTAACTTTGATTTTGTCTTTAGAATAACAAGTTACTTTTTTTCCTTTAAAAAAAAAATTAAGAAGTTATTATTAGTATTATCTTTAAAACCAAAATTAAGTTATTAATAATTGAGAAAACAAAGTTCTAGGTTATTAATAATTAACGGGTTATTACTATTATTAACTTACTATTTTGAGAAGTAAAATGGGATAAATATTTTATTACTTTCATTATAATATTTAATTTGGAGCATTTTTTTAATTTGATTCTACATTTTATTTTAAAAATTGATATAATTGAAATTAGATTTTTTTTTCATTTTATTATATATAAAATAAGTCAAGATGGTCAAAGTAATATGAATGGTGTATTAAATGGAAGATAAATATTTTTAGTAATTATATTTATTATGGATTTACTAAGATATATATTTTGTATTAAAATGCATGCATGCATTTGCAAATATGTCTAGATTTATGTATTTCCAAATCCATGGTATGGTATGGTTTATCTTAGATGTATACATCTCACCATATCATCCATAGCTGTCGGTATGGAGATTGTAATAAATTTTCCAGGAAAGTGTTTCTCATGTGTATAAACTATGGATGGGCGTTGGTCTCGGCTCAAATATGAGAGCTGAACTCTTATCATTATGGGGATTACTCTGGTTTGCCAGAAAGTGTAATTGTTCAAATATATAGATTGTGGGTGACTCAAATGTGATTATTGATTTGGAAAGAGGAGTCTATTCTCTACACTCCTTGGTTTTGCAACATTGGATGAGCAGGGATAAGTTCCTGATTTCTTCCTTCACTTATATCACTTTTAAGCATATTTACAGGGAGTTTAATGCAGAAGTGGATTCGTTGTCAAAGCTGGTCATTGGAGATATGGATGGCCGACTTTTTCACCACTACTATATGGTATTTAATTGGTATGTGTTTCCGTTAAACACTTAGTGATCAACCCAAATACAAGTTTACTAACTATTGTACTAGTTTGTGTGATTGGTTTAGTTGCTATAGGATATATTTGGTTTAATTATTTCGTCAAACACATCACAAAAGTCCGATGTAGCTTACCACATCACCAAATCTAACTTCTTAATACCACCCCACACTTCTTTGTTGTTGTATTTTTACTAGGTATTTTAAAGTTTCAGATTTGATTTCCATAGGTTACATGTGATATGTTTCATAGGTCCAATTGTGGTTCCGACATATATATATTTCAAATATAAAAATATAAAAAGACAACAACACAAAGGAAAACCGATACCAATAACCAAATATAAAGAGATATTATGGATCTGAATATTTACTCAAAGAAAGTGACACATGCCTAGAAATGATGAAGGAAAACTCCTTGCACTGGTTGTTTTGCAGCAGTACTATAGATGACCTCTACAATGGTTAAATCATGGAAGCAATAAACCCAATACAGGGTTCCTCGATGATCATGATTTTGACAGTGATAACCATGGAAGATTTAAACTCTTGTTAACTTTCCAAGGGCATCCCAACAACAACAATGGAACCGCGATTTAACAATGAAGTCCCGAGGAAGATGGATGGGACTAAAGATAAGTGTGTATAAGTGTAAGAGGATGCCCTTCCAATACTAAGCAACTTCAGAAAACACACACACGGTAAAACTTTATGGCTCTAAAAATGAAGCTCCCAAATAGTAGAAAACTTGCCAACTTCTTAGCAGAGGGTAAAATAATGGAACTGAGATGTTTGAAACAATATTTCCCTCTCCACACGTGGATATCAATCTAAGAGTGCACCCTTCTTTGATGTGAAGATGGGATCTTCCGGACACAATGGCTCACTGAGAGGGGGGGGGGGTGAATCAGTGAGCGAGCACTTGACACCAATTTTAACTTCTTCAATTCCTAACTTATATCATTTGCATTTCCATTTTAACATTCAATCATAGATCATCATTCACACTGAGATATACATCTATAAACATTAACTTTAAAGTATGTCATTAATCAAATAGGACACATTATCATTAACACATCATATACACCTCACAAGAGACACAAGATATAGAATTTGTAAACTTTTTATATTTTGATTGGAGACTTCAATCTCCAAAATGGGCTACAACCCAAGGGTGGAACCAACCACAATATAATTCTATCAGCTGCAACTGACTGGGATGCACCAACACCCCACCAATACAAAAATTACACAGGATATATCAGTCAACACAATACAACCATTTACATCACACCAGACAATTATCCCTTACTGAAGCTCAGAGCTCCTATCCTTTTCACTGATCTTGATTTGCTACACTTCTCCCTTCTTCAAACACACATCAAAATGCATATCACATTTCATCAAACAACCATCAATGCTTCCAATACTTTTGTCATTGTCCTATCAACTTTCACTAATTATGTCATGTTAACAATACTGTCATCATTCATCATGTCATCAATTAGTCCCTATCATATGTTCATCAATCAGCCATTGTTGCTGCCTTTTGCTGAGTTGATCATCATATCACCAATCATAAGCATACAATCTGTCCATGTCTCCAGTCTTGCAGCCCAAAAACTTCAAACTGTCTCTCCCATCTTCAGTTTCCCTTCCTCTGCTGCTACCTCATAAAACACCTGAGTTCTTCACCACAAATTCACACCTATAATGAGGCGGATTTCCTTTAATTTATACACATCCTTCATTAGAAAATTACTAGGCCGACATTTCATATTTAATTTTTTATTTTATCATTAAATAATTTAAATCAATCAAGATTTAACTTGGGTGGCCGACTTCATCACTTTGTTTTTCATATCAATTCCATATTATCCTCATCAATATATACATATTTAGTCACTTTTGCCACATCATCATGCCATGACATGGCCTTCCATAATGGCTGCATGACCCACAAAAATGCCCGCATGGGGCTCTTTTTCCTGCCTATGATTAGGCCCATAAGCTCCACTTAATATGCCTGCAAGGGCCTCTACAGGGGTCAGTTTGGAGATGCCCGCAACTCCTTCTCTATGTCATCAACACAAATTCCCGCAATGGGTCTAAAATGCCCGCATCCTCCAATAAAAATGCCCGTAGGATGCCTTCATACACCCTTAAAAATATGCCCGTAGCCCTTGTCTTGCCTTTGTCCATTGCCATTGCCATGTCACTTGCCATATCACCAAGTCATATCATCCATTTCCATGTCATTGTCCTCCATGTCAAGTCTTGTGCCATGTCATCATCTTTGCCTTGTCATTGTCCTTGTTTGCTTGTCATTTGTCTTCCATGGTTTTTCTTCAAGTCTTTTCCATGTTGTCATGCTATCATTGGTTATCCTTTGTCAAATTTCCTTCATGTCACCAATTTAACCTTTGTCATTAATGTATTGTCATCAATGACAATCTTATTCATCAATCTCCCCCTTTGCCATTGATGGAAACTTCAATTTCTCTCCCCCTTTGACAGTAATGACAAAGGGCTAATCATTTAGTCATCAAAAGCTTCACAATGCCCCCAAAAAATAAATTGTATCTTTTAAATACTTCATGAAATCATTTGCTGGGTTTGATCTTTCATCACTTTCCATCTTCAAATTTTTCATAAGTATATGTATATACTCCCCCTTTCATGTAGACTACTCGATTTGTTGAGTTTGACCTTCCAGGGTTTGCCTGCTCCCCCTATTAGGTATGTTGTTGTGATTGCTTGAAAGAAGCTCCCCATATAGACTGTTGAGATTATACTTCAAAATATTTAGTACATTGCTTCACTAAGGCTTCCTTTCACCAAGAGTAACAAGCCTGAGCTTGTCCATTTTAACCTTACTTCATATTTTTCCAAATCTGATCTGATCTTCTCTAATTCTGTTATAACTTGTCACTAAACCTCTTTTATTTATTCAACCTTAATCTTCAACAATTCATCTTCTTCCAAAACTTTGTGGATGTTTGGACATGTTCCAATTCCACTTCCAACTGGTGTATTAATAGCCAAATGGACAGTAGAATCTTTGCTAGTGATGGGTTTAATGCTTGATAGACCTTTGTATGCCTTCACTTATGTTCCTTTATGTTCTTTACAAGATCTCCTAGCTTAGATTTGTGCAAAATTCGATAGATTTGATATGATTAGTTCTACTTCAATTGACTGCTTCCCATAAATTCATGATCACTTCTTTTGATTTCAGATATTCTTCATTGGCATGCTACTATGTCTTTTGGATTGCTTCCTCTGATTTATCAATGCAAGAGCTGCAATCTTCAACTATGCAATCTCCTTTAATACCAATTTCATTTTCATATCCGCCTGACTCACTGTACAAATTTTGTCACATGGATGTGCTGCCTCCTTTGTTTATATTCGCATACAATCATATACCAACAATAAATATTTCAATCATACTCCCCCTATCAACATATCATCACTCATATTTTCATCATCAAACTTCTTGTCAAATCAGGATGAAAAATATTCTCTTCAAGATTCAAACTCTTGCACTCCTTCAGACATAATCCAAGTATAAACTTTGTCTTCACTTAGGATCATTTAGCCAATCTTACTTAACAATTTCCAGCTTGTATGAGTTCACCCAAATTTTTTACTTGAATTCTCAAAACCCTCAAGTATGTTGTGTCTCCCACATGTCTTCCTTAATTCAATAGATGTTGTGATAATCTTGTGAAATGACATCTATCAGAACCTTCTATTGGAGCAACCTGAGATGCTTCTTGTAATCCTGTGGATGCCTCAGCTGCTGAGATCTTCAACTGTCTTATGCTTCTGATTGGATGCCTGAGTCTTGTACTTGTCCTCTATCTACCCTAACTTCCAAGTAAACACAATGGATGAACTGACTTTTCTTTATTTAACCATATTGCTCCCCCTATCGCATGCCACGATCCTTGGACCTGTCTCTATGCTTGGAGCAACCAAAATTTACCTTTGAGTCCATCTTTCAACAATGAACTCAAGGTGTACCCAAGGTCTTTAAAAGACTTCAAGTTTGGCTTGCCATATGGCAGCCACCTTCATTTGTGCAATGATCATCCACTTCATTTAGATTTAGCAAAAGATTTTCTTCACCCATGCCTTAGAATGTCCTTGGCTATTTGTCCTTTGATCTTCCAATCTTTTTGTGTTATTATTCTTCTAAGAGTCATCTAATTTTCTTGCTAATGGATATGAAAAACTTCTCGTGAATTGTCTTCTTGGACTTGCGCATACTTAGGATTAATGGCCAACACCTCCACAGATGCAGCATCTCATGGTGTGGCAGTTACTAGCGATGTGACCAGCACGGTTACAAGTCCAACATTTCACAGTGTGATTGGGACTTTCAATACTTCTTCTTCGATAGAGTCTGCAATCCATAGCCTTATGACCAAATTTAGTACAAGAAAAACAATAACCATTGAAGCCATCTTCATACCTAGAACTTTGGTTCCACCTAGGAGTAGTCTCTTATCTGAATTTGCTTTGAGGTGCAGTGTTAACTCCTTGAAGCATTTTTTATATTCCAAATTCGTTGTTGTCATGTGAAGGTGCATGGGGAGCAACTTTCTCTTTACCTTTTGAGGATGATGGACCTACTTCTGGAGTTTTGGGAGACCAAGTGCCACCTTGTGATTTTTCTTCTTCCTTCATGTACCTAAGACCAGATTTTTCAAAAGGCGACCTTTGACAATTCAATATTTCATCCAAAATGGCTGAACTTTAATTGAACTTCACATGAGTGTTTTCCTTTTCAATCTTCTTTCTTAGATTAGCAAATATTATCTCAAGCCTTTGGTTGTTTTGCTATTTTTCTTCTAGACGAAGCTTCATGATCTCTTATATTCTTTTGGCTTCTTCTAGCTGAGTCTTCAAACTAATATTAGCTCTTCTTGTCTCTTCAATATCTTTAGCGCCTTCACCAATCTCTTCTTGTTATTTTCCTAGTTCAGCCTTCAATCTTCTGACCTCAAGATTTTGATCTTCTAGCTCACCTTGTAGATCTTTGTTCTTGAGTTTCAATCTCATGATCAAGGTCTTTGTCTCCCTTTGGTATTTTTCAAATGCTCCCATAATCTTCTTTCTAAGCCTTGAATTGAACTTGATATCCATATCCAATGAGTACATGCAAATGCCTCTTTGACTTTCAATAAGTCTTCCTTCTCATTTTCTGTAAGTAGAATCTCAACATCATCACATTCAAAAGAGTCATTACCTTTACTTCCATTCGAAGCTTGTGCCTCCTTCTCTTCTTGTTTTTCATCTTTAGAGGTCTTGACATTTGTTTCCTCGTATATGTCTTGAACTTTTCTTCTTTGGTATTCTTCTTCTAGCTTGAGCCAAAGATCTTTGGTTGAAGTGTACTTACCAACATTTAGTCTTTCCTTCTCTAATTGAGATAAGTCCCTCATAATCAAGCTTAGTGCCTTTTCATTTCTTTCATGTACCTTCTTAGCTGCTGCTCCCTTTGGTCTGCCTTTTGGAGGAGTGTAATCATCTTCAACTGATTCCCAGATATCATATCCCTGTGCATGTATATAAACCCTCATTCTGATGCTCCAGGATTCATAATTTGATTCATTAAACAGTGGAACTCCATCTTCTGAATAAACATCCATGAACTTCCTTCCACTTGTGTCCATGGATCTCCTTCAAGCTTGCTAGGCTTGTGATGAAGGCCAGGCTCTGATACCAATTGACAAATACAATGGCTCACTGAGAGGGGGGGGTTGAATCAAAGAGCGAGCACTTGACACCAATTTTAACTTCTTCAATTCCTAACTTATATCATTTTCATTTCCATTTTAACATTCAGTCATAGATCATCATTCACACTAAGATACACATCTATAAACATTAACTTTAAAGTATGGCATTCATCAAATAGGACACATTATCATTAACACATCATAGACACCTCACAAGAGACACAAGATATAGACTTTGTAAACTTTTTATATTTTGATTGGAGACTTCCATATCCATAATGGAATACAACCCAAGGGTGGCACCAACCACAATATAATTCTGTCAGTTGCAACTGACTGGGATGCACCAACACCCCACCAATACAAGAATTACACAGGATATATCATTCAACACAAGACAACCATTTACATCACACCAAACAATTATCCCTTACTGAAGCTCAGAGCTCCTATCCTTTTCACTAATCTTTATTTGCTGCACTTCTCCCTTCTTCAAACACACATCAAAATGCATATCACATTTCATCAAACAACCATCAATGCTGCCAATACTTATGTCACTGTCCTATCAACTGTCATTAATTATGTCATTTCAACAATATTGTCATCATTCATCATGTCATCAATTAGTCCCTGTCACATGTTCATCACTCAGCCATTGCTGCTACCTTGTCTGCTGAGTTGATCATCATATCACCAATCATAAGCATACAATCTGTCCATGTCTTCAGTCTTGCAGCCCAAAAACTTCAAACTGTCTCTCCCATCTTCGGTTGCCCTTCCTCTGCTGCTACCTCAGAAAACACCCAAGTTCTTCACCACAAATTCACACCTAGAATGAGGTGGATTGCCTTTAATTTATACACATACTTCATTAGAAAATTACTAGGCCAACATGTCATATTTAATTTTTTATTTTATCATTAAATAATTTAAATCAATTAAGATTTAACTTGGGTGTCCGACTTCATCACTTTGTTTTTCATATCAATTCCATATTATCCTCATCCAATATATATATATAGTCACTTTTGCCACATCATCATGCCATGACATGGCCTTCCATAATGCCCACATGACCCACAAAAATGCCCGCATGGGGCTCTTTTTCCTGCCTATGATTATTCCCGCAGGCTCCACTTAATATGCCCGCAAGGGCCTCTACAAGGGTCAGTTTGGAGATGCCCGCAAGGTCCATTTTTTATGCCCGCAAGGATTCCCACATCTCCTTCTTTATGTCATCAACACAAATTCCCACAATGGGTCTAAAATGCCTGCATCCTCCAATAAAAATGCCCACAGGATGCCTTCATAAACCCTTAAAAATATGCCTACAGGCCTTGTCTTTCCTTTGTCCATTGCCATTGCCATGTCACTTGCCATATCACCCAGTCATATCATCCATTTCCATGTCAAGTCTTGTGCCATGTCATCGTCTTTGCCTTGTCATTGTCCTTGTTTGCTTGTCATTTGTCTTCCATGATTGTTCTTCAAGTCTTTGCCATGTTGTCATGCTATCACTGGTTATCCTTTGTCAACATGTCCTTCATGTCACCAATTTAACCTTTGTCATCAATGACAATCTTATTCATCAGGATCCCCTTCAAGAGTGCGCCTTCACCAAAGATTGTATAAGCTACCACTAAATCCAACAACTCATCAATCATAGGAATTTTTAGTTGAGATATTCCTTTTAGATAGTGTGAATAAGTGTGAATGTTTCCAGATCTAGCAATTATTTTCATAGCATGATTCTTGATTCCATGAAGGGTCTGTTTCTAAAATAGTAGTGTGGACTTTCTTTCCTTTAAACAAAACAGTGAAAATAATGGGTTTTATTTCCTAAAGGTTGAGTGAATGAATCCCTTTTGGTTTGAGTGAATTTCTATGCTACTTCATCTCAGTATTTGCATCTACATCTAGAATTGTTTTTACTGGCACTAGGAAGAAATTGCATCTGCATATACTTTACATGTAGCCTTGAAAGTTAACGTTCCTAGATTGAAAATTAATGTGTGCGCTAATATGGTAACCAATAGACCATTATTAGCCCCAACGGTAATCTACATCAAACTTGTGTGAAGTGCATGACAAAATAATTAAACCAAATATCTCCTATAGCAACTAAACCGATCACACAAACCAGTACAACAGTCAGTAAAGGTGTATTTGAGTTGATCACTAATTGTTTGATGGAAACACATACCAATTAAATACCATATAGCAACACTAAAATCTGAGTTTAAAACAAGCAAGTTGGCTAGGGACATCTCAGTGGTATCAGAGCATGCAATCCTAGGGCTCTTTTTCCTGCCTATGATTATTCCCACAGGCTCCACTTAATATGCTCGCAAGGGCCTCTACAAGGGTCAGTTTGGAGATGCCTGCAAGGATTCCCGCATCTCCTTCTTTATGTCATCAACACAAATTCCCGCAATGGGTCTAAAATGCTTGCATCCTCTAATAAAAATGCCCACAGGATGCCTTCATACACCCTTAAAAATATGCCTACATGCCTTGTATTTCCTTTGTCCATTTCCATTGCCATGTCACTTGCCATATCACCCAATCATATCATCCATTTCCATGTCATTGTCCTCCTTGTCAATTCTTGTGCCATGTCATCATCTTTGCCTTGTCATTGTCCTTGTTTCCTTGTCATTTGTCTTCCATGGTTGTTCTTCAAGTCTTTGTCATGTTGTCATGCTATCACTGGTTATCCTTTGTCAACATGTCCTTCATGTCACCAATTTAACCTTTGTCATCAATGACAATCTTATTCATCAAGATCCCCTTCAAGAGTGCGCCTTCACCAAAGATTGTATAAGCTACCACTAAATCCAACAACTCATCAATCATAGGAATTTTTAGTTGAGATATTCCTTTTAGATAGTGTGAATAAGTGTGAATGTTTCCAAATCTAGCAATTATTTTCATAGCATGATTCTTGATTCCATGAAGGGTGTGTTTCTAAAATAGTAGTGTGGACTTTCTTTCCTTTAAACAAAACAGTGAAAATATTGGGTTTTATTTCTTAAAGGTTGAGTGAATGAATCCCTTTTGGTTTGAGTGAATTTCTATGCTACTTCATCTCAGTATTTGCATCTACATCTAGAATTGTTTTTACTAGCACTAGGAAGAAATTGCATCTGCATATACTTTACATGTAGCCTTGAAAGTTAACATTCCTAGATTGAAAATTAATGTGTGAGCTAATCTGGTAACCAATAGACCATTATTAGCCCCAACAGTAATCTACATCAAACTTGTGTGAAGTACATGACAAAATAATTAAACCAAATATCTCCTATAGCAACTAAACCGATCACACAAACCAATACAACAGTCAGTAAAGGTGTACTTGAGTTGATCACTAATTGTTTGATGGAAACACACACCAATTAAATACCATATAGCAGCACTAAAATCCGAGTTTAAAACAAGCAAGTTGGCTAGGGACATCTCAGTGGTATCAAAGCATGCAATCCTCCCGACATGTGAGGTGCATGTTATTATATGAATCCATGAGATAGTAGTCCATTCACTTATAGAAGGAAGAGGGGGTAGCCTAGAAGAGTCTTTTTATCAAAGTTCAGAGAAGGGTAGATTGAAGAAGAAGAAGAAATGTTGGAGGAAGAATAAGAGCAGTTCATATCAAAAGAAGAAGGAGAGATGGGTGATAGAAACAATCCATTAGCGGGTAATGGGAATGAATCAAGCAAATATTTAGGTAGAGAATACATCTTAGTAGTTAAGACAATGAACATCTTGAATGATTTGGCTAGAGGGAAGCAACAGCTAATAAACTTCCTAACTAATAATGTGGCAAGGGGACATGAGCAGTTGGTTGACATCATGACTCAAATACTCATGCACAATAAGAAAAATCATAATGATTGGGGATATAATAACACCAAATGCACCAATGGACGAAATGGGAACCATGTGAAAGAAATCCCAAAGACTTCAACAAGCGTCCTAAGAACTATGATTTGCAGTGTAAGGTTGGGAAGCTCACACTTCCTTCCTTTAATGGGTCCAACAAATCCACAGTGAAGGCTTGGGTTCAAAAGTTGGATACTTACTTCCATATCAACCCCATGAAAGAAGCATAAGCCATAAAATATGTCACCTTACATCTGGAGGGAGAGAACCACAAGTAGTGGTATCATGCTTTGGTTACCTTGGGCCATGCCAGCATCACATCATATATGGATTTCACACATAGGTTGATAGATAGATTCGATAGGAAGGATCTGGATCTACACTTCCAATATCTGGCACAGATCAGACAGACAGGTACTACATATGCATATATTGGCAGTGATGGTGATAGATATCTTAGAAACCTGACTCATTATGTTATTTACAGAGGGTTTATATGAGCCTCTATGAGGTTGGGTCAAGCTTCCAAGCCTGCTCCCTTACAATATGCCATCCCTTGAGTATAGTATATGAAGGGAGCCACCTCAAAGAACAAACATCAGTCCAAACCTGTCATTCCCCAGGAAGAAAGGATAAGAAGTGATAGTTTTTCCCAGATGTCACTACTCGATCTGGAAAACTGAGATCTCAATCGACCTTGAGTCTCAATAAACCACAAGCAATCCCAACTTCTCTATGTTAGAGAAGATCACAACTATGAAAGATACTTATAAAAAAAATCATTATATGTCTCTTATCAACTTAACAAAAATATAGCAAGCATACATATGAGACTCAGATTTACCCTGGAAACCCAAATGGGGAAACCCAACATCTATGGGGATTTCTTATTTCTCGATCCCTGAGTAAATAATAGAGAGATAAAAATATAATCAGTAGATCAGAAGATACAACAAGAACCTGACGGGTCAAAACCCTAGATCTACTGTTGCTCATGGGAAATGCTCATGGGAAATGCGCATCTACTGTCTGCTCTAACTATGTATATATGAACACTATCACTACCAATCTATGGAATCAATACTGGCTCTCTAACCACTCTTCCTTGATCTGATCTGACACGAAAGAAAGACTGCAACCTCCTCTCAGTATGAAGTGCACCCCCTCTGCATGAGAAATGTGCCACTCCTCCTCTACTATGAAGTCGCCCCTCACCAGATCTCTGTCAAACTCTAATGATATTTTCTCTGTTCTTCTTCAATCACTGAAGAAGACTCACTCTAGTTCTCTCGGCCCTTCTGGCCTCAAGAAGATCAACTCGTCTAACAAATATGTCTTCCTCTCCTCAGGAAGTGTGCCCCTCTCCTATGGGACGTCGCTCAAGCTCAGTCTCTGATCTCTCTCTACAAAGATGATCTCATTACACACTAGAATGGATACTATGTGCCTCAGATCAAGCATGAACAAATCCCTCTCGAATCCTCTCACTCACTCCCTATGCAAATGTGCCCCTCTCCTCAGGAATTTTCCCTTTCCAAGCACAAGTCCACCCTCACTTTGTGAATCTCCTCACTCTCTAAAGAAACTCCAAAGTAACCTTTTCCACTGAAATTTTACCTCCTTATATCCACTCACTAACTGATTAGGTTTTTTGAAACCCTAAAGTGAATGCATGCAAAAATCCCTCTTTTGCATGCTTTTTAATTAAAAAGTTTGCATGCAAAATATTGCATGCATGAGGCAAAACCCCCTAAAATGTCCGCATGCATCCACCACTGGATTCATGACACTTGGTAGAGTGCATATCACACTCTACCCCATCCTGATGCCTATACAAAAAATGCACCTCCATGCTAGGCATTTGAACATGGAGGACATCCTAAGAGACACCTCTATCTCTAACACTCCCTCTTATCAAGGGAAGTCCAACCACTGATGCATGGATCCAAAAAATACTCTACTTTTGTAACTAACCCATTTGACCTGACTGTCACTGTTGCACTCTGATATGCAATAACTTGATCCATCTCCATCAAGATATCCCTGGGATAAGCCTCTCGCTCTCTCATAGAATCTGTCACTAATCCCTGATCCAAACTCCCTCTGATCTTTGCTGCAACCAATCTCTGAGACTGCCATCAAGAGGATCCACTGACCTGTATATGGTTTCCCTACTTTCATCTAACTCAACTTGCTCCTAAGATAAATCTAAATCTGTCATCTCGTACCAAGTCAGTCTCTAACTGGTACCGGTATGAGCCTCTCGTGCATCCATCTGATATGAGTACTCACTCCTCCATGCCTCATCAACACTATGACCATCTCGCTCCCTGTCTGTCTCAGACTCTGATGAATATGCAGTCAACCACCCAAATCCTCCTGACATGGGCTGGCCCCGAACTATATACTCCTTGTCAATCCAGTGACCCATCAACACTGAATCAGCTCCCTTTGGATAGGTGAATATAAGCTCCCTCTGAAACACTACAGAGTAACATGCAACATCCAGAGCTGCTACTGAAAGTATGCTCCCTCTTAGTCTTGGAATGAATAGGACTCCTGACACCTCCAAGAGTTCTCCAAAGTCTAGGAGGAACCGTACATGTCCCACTCCTCTGACCATATGCTTATAAGTACCCTCAACATCATGAATAATCTGCACAAGAGTGTACTCTAGGAAGAGGAATTCCTCTCACATCCCATTCATGTGATTGCAATGCTTGTAGTCAATCATCCACCTCTCATCAACCTAAACCTCGAGCTAACTGTTATCTCGGCCTGAAACAAAAGATGCAAGAGAGAAATCTCTCTCAAATATGGAAGCAAACTCATCTACCTCTCCTGTTGTAGCTACCTGCTCATCGTTCTCCTTTTTATTCTTTTTCTTATGAGGGAATTGTCCTTCATAGTGCATGTACTCATTGCACGTGAAACAAGACCTTACTTAGGTATTTCTTCTATTCATTCCTCTTGAAATTCTAGTTTCCTTTAGCTGCAAGTGCCACATCTTCGTCCTCATGGATAGCAGAAGAGGTGCCCTGAATATCACCTCTTCGGGTCTCCTCTTGTGTGAAATCATCCCATAGACGATCCCACTTGTGGAGGTTCTCTATGGCCACAATGGCCTCAACAAACACCGCTCATGGCTTATTCATGCCATTCAAAGCTTGTCGTAATAGCTCTCCATCCTTGACCTTCTCCCTCATTTCCCCCATCTCATCTCTTACCTATGTTATCTTGGTAAGATGTGTGACCATACTCTTATCCTTGACCATCTTTATGCTCTTCAACTTTTCACGAAGTACCATATTCTTGTTCTCGTTAGAGCTTTGGTACAGCTTTATGTTCTCTTTACCTTTAACATGTGGTATCACATGATCCTTGATCGCATCAAGGATGATCCTTTGGGCCTTGATATTTTTCTTGTCATAGGCTTCCTTTGCCACAACATCTATTGGAACAGTTACAATTTTTGTGGCAATGCTCTCCACAATATCCCATAAATCGCTTTCCTTCAGAAATAGGACAACTCTGGCCTTCCATGCACTAAAGTTTGAGACCCCGTCCAACTTATCCTCAACACGTAAGTTGCTAGCCATGCTCTCTGGTCAATCTAAACTGGATCAAAATATCAATGAACCAAAGAACCTCACTAACACAAATTTGGCCCCTACTCGCCCAGATATGAAATATCTATCTCAGATCTCAACTCCAAACTCATAGATCTAATAGATCTGACCTCTACAACCACATTTATGAGCTCCACTCTTCAAATATGGTAGATTTGGACTCTATCTCATAGATCTGATATCACCACTGAGTCTCCACACATATCTAGTATACAACTTGCATATCTGAGTGTGAATGTCCCTTGACCCTCACCAGGGCTCTAATACCATGATAGCCTTTCCCACGTGTCACTACTCTATCTAGAAAATTGAGATCTCAATCGGACTCAAGTCTCTATAAGCCACAAGCAATCCCAACTTCTCTATGCTAGAGAATATCATAGCTATGCAAGATACTTATAACAAAAAGCACTATAAATCTCTTATCAACTTAACAAAAAAATAGCAAACACACATATGAGACTTAGATTTACCTTGGAAACCCCAATGGGGAAAACCAACATATATGGGGATTTATTCTTTCTCAAGCCCTGAGCAAATAATGGAGAGAGAAAAACATAATTAGTATATCAGGAGATACAATAAGAACCTGATGGGTCAAAACCCTATATCTGCATGCAGTAGCTACTGCTGCTCATGGGAAATGTGCCCCTGCTGTCTGCTCTAACTCTAGATCTATGAACACTATCACCGCCAATATCTGAAAGCAGTACTGACTCTTTAATCACTCTTCCCCGATCTGCTTTGACACATAATAAAGACTACAACCTCCTCTTAGTATGAAGTGTTCCCTCTCTATATGAGAAATGCGCCACTCCTCCTCTGCTCTAAAGTCACCCCTCACCAAATCTCTGTCAAACTCTAATGAGATATGCTATGTTCTTCTTCAGTCACTGAAGAAGACTCACTCTGGTTCTCTCGGCCCTCCTAGCCTCAAGAAGATGACCTCCTCTGAAAAAGACGCCTTCCTCTCCTCAAGAAGTGTGCCCCTCTCCTCTGGGAAGTCGCTCAAGCTCAGTCTCTGAGATATCTCTGCACAAATGATCTCACTACACACCAGAATGTATACTCTATTCCTTGGATCAAGTAGGAATAGATTCCTCTTGGATGCTCTCACTCACTCCCTTTGCAGATGTGCCCCTCTCCTTGGGAATTTTCCCTCTACATGCACGAGTGCGCCCTCATTCTCTAAATAATTTGCATAGTAACATTTTCGACGACCTTTTACCTCCTTATATCCACTCACTAAGTGATTAGGGTTTCAGAAACCCTAAAGTGAGTGCATGCAAAAATTCTGCTTTTGCATGTTTTTCAATTAAAACGTTTGTATGAAAAATATTGCATGCATGAGGCAAAACTCCCTGAAAGGTCTGCATGCATCCATCGCTGGATTTATGACACTTGGTAGAGTGCATCTCACCCTCTACCCCATCGTGACGCCTATAAAGAAAATGCACCTCCATGCTAAGCATATGAACATGGAGGACATCCTGAGATACACCTCCATCTCTAATAAGAATCCCTTCTAGAAGGGAGGATTTGGAAAAAGAAAATGGATAAGGAAACCCAGAATGAGTTGAGGAGAAATAAATTGTGCTTTAGTTGTAAAGAACCTTAGGAACTAGGAAATTGGTGTATGGGAAAAGGTAAGGTTCATTATATAAAAGTGGTATCAAATAGTGATGAGGAGGATGATGACGTGAATGAGTAGGTGCAAGATGATGCGCAGGATAGTGGAGTAGAGCAGTAGACACAGGTACAGGGGCCACAACCATTGGAGATCCCAATACAAGGAACACAAGCAAATCAATCACAAGTACAACCGTGAAGTGGTACCATTGTTACTTTATCAGCTACACCTAGGTTCAAGACCTTTTGGTCAGGGGAGTTATATGGGGACAGAGAGTCATGATACTGATTTATGGTAGGGAAAACCACAATTTCATAGAGTTTTCCTTGGTATCCAGGAGATGCATCCACACAGAACAGTTTGATGGGTTTAGTGTGGAGGTAGTAGGCAGGCAAGTGATGCCTTACTTCTTCAAGGCTCCATAGTTGATCGTGACAATGTGAAATTACAGCATGACAGATGATTTCTACATAGTTGATTTAGCAGAGACCAATGTGATCTTGGGATTTTAGTGGCTCAACACCTTGGGACCCATAATGACGAACTATCGAACCTTGGAGATTGGGTTCAATGCACCGGATCGCACACGGGTGGTTTTGCAGAGCATTTCCAATGAATCCCCAAGATTTGACTCATCCAAGCGGATGGAGGAACTATTCAGACATGGGGATGTAGCTTATGTAGCAGAGTGCCTGATCACCACCTAGAAGACATCTCATGACAGCCAACAATACCATATTGACATAGAGGATTTATTGGGGAAGCATGAAAAGGAGTTCGAAGATATTCCACCAGGTAGTCCACCAGAAAAAGGCTTTGAACACACCATAGAGCCAGAGGAAGGGGCAAAGCCAATGATCACCACCCCCTATCGGCATCCGAAGAAATTTAAAGACGAGATCAAGAAAGAGATCAAGGAGTTTCTTTCCATGGGACATATCATCCCCACCTCCATTCCATTTGCATATTCAGTTCTGTTGGTCAAAAAGAAGGATGAGACGATGTGGATGTGCATAAATTGCAAGGCTTTGAACAAGAAGACCATGAAGAAAAGATATCCCATTCCTAGGATTGATCATGAGTTGTTGGATGAGTTGCACGGAGAAGTATAATTTTCCAAGATAGATCTCATGTCAGGCTACCACCAAATCAAAATCCGTGAGAAGGACATGCACAAGACAACCTTCAGATTCCATTATGAGCATTATTGTTTTTTAGTTATTCCATTTGGGCTAACCAACGCACCAGTCACCTTCAAGTATTGCATGAACCATATTTTTCGAAAGCAGTTGAGGAAATTTTTGTTGGTGTTTTTTGACGATATCCTCATATATAGTCAAACATGGGGGGAGCACATGAGGCATCTATATGAGGCTACCTAATGCACCAACCACCTTCCTGTCTTGCATGAACCATATTTTCCGAAAGTAGTTGAGGAAATTTTTGTTGTTCTTCGATGATCTCCTCATATATAGTTGGACATGGGAGGAGCACATGAGGCATCTAGATGAGGTACTAGAATTATGGAGGAGAATTCCTTGTATGCCAAGGAATCTAAATGTGATTTTGGGCTCACAGAGATCTTATACATGGGCCATGAAATCAATGCACATGGCATGCAAGTTCATTAGGGGAATATCCAGGCTATTTTGGATTGGCATACACCAAGGACCCTCACTGAGCTATGTGAATTCTTTGGACTATGCCAATAATATAGACGATTCGTGAAGGGGTTTTCTCAGTTGGTTGAAACCCTCACCGATCTAACAAAGAAGGGAGCATTTAGATGGAAAAAGGACTCTTAGAGGGCATTCGACAGACTCGAAGAGGTGATGAGCACTTTCTTGATCTTGGCACTACCAGATTTCATCTAGCCCTTCATGTTGGAATGTGATGCTTCAAGCATTGGCATTGGGGCAGTGTTGAAGCAGAATAAACACCCAATAGCCTTTGAAAGAAGGAAACTCAGGGAGCTAGAAAGGCTCTACTCTAAATTTGACAAAGAGATGCTCACCATCATGCATGCATTGGCAAAGTTTAGATAGTTCTTGGTGGGAAACAGATTCATGGTGAAGATAGACCACAACAGTTTGAAGTTCTTCCTAGATAAAAAAGACTTGAATGAGAGGAAACAAAAGTGGGTCTGCATGATACAGGCCTACGACTTTGACATAGATTAAGTGAAGGGGAAAATAAATGTGTTCACTGATGTGCTCTCCAAAAAACTAGCTGCATGTTTGTTGACAAATATCTTAGTTGACTGCAAATCCCACCTCCTGGTAGAATACTCCAAAAATAAATTTTCTTGCGAGTTGATGGATGACCTTATATAGATTGATAGAAATCGAATGATTGGTTACATCATTTTCTACAAAGACCGGATATACTTGGTGCCAAAGACCAAACTAAAGGAGAATATTTAGCATGTTGCACACAACACTCCTACAGTAGGACATCAGGGGTTCTTTAAAACATATCGATAGTTTAGGGAGAGGTTCTCTTGGAAGGGCCTCAAGGATGATGTGTTGCAGAACATGAGGGATTGCATGGTTTGTCGACAAAACATGGCAGAACATATCCATCTGAAAGGGCTTCTACAACGATTACCTATTCCATAGTAGAAATGGGAGAGTATCTCCATGCACTTCATCATTGGGTTGCCACGGGTACAGGGACGAGATTGTATCTATGTGGTGGTAGATCAGCTGATGAAATTCACACACTTCTTTGTGAGTTCATTAGATTACACAACAACACAGATAGCATAGGTGTTCTTCGGGGAGTTTTTTCGTCTACACGAGCTACCAAAGAGAATTGTTAGTGACAGCGAAAGCATATTTCTAGGGGAATTTTGGCAGGATATCTTCAGGTTGGTTGGTACATAGTTGAATCCTAGCACCAGTTACCATCCCAAGAATGGCGGACATACTGAGATTGTTCGGAATAAGTGGATTGAGGGGTACCTGCAGAAATATGTGTTTGGACAATAGAGAGCGTGGATCAGGTGGCTACACTTGGGTGAGCATTGCTACAACATCACCTACCACATGTTTATCAGGATGACTCCATTCAGAGCTTTATATGGGTATGATGCCGCATAATTTGTAGATATGGCCTTTAGGGATAACATGGAAACCAAGGTGAAGGACTAGATATATGAGAGTCAAGACACCCTTTGGGTCCTTAAGGAAAAATTACAGGTGTTTGAAAATCAACAAAGGTATATGCATACTGGGAAATGGATAGAGCACAACTTGAGGTGGGAGACTTGGTATTTATGAGATTGCAACCTTATCGTCAATCCTCACTAAAGAAAAGGGGTGTAGAGAAATTGAAGCCTCGCTTCTATGGACCTTACAGACTGGTCAGAAGGGTTGGAGAGGTGGCCTATGATTTAGAGCTTTTGAAGGGGAGCAAGATTACAAATGTATTCCATGTGTCATGCCTCAAGAAGGTACTGGGATAGCAGGTCACATTCTCCGCAGAGTTACCCCCATCAGATGAGGATGGGAAGTTTATTTTAGACCCAGAGGAGATTCTAGATGCATGGGAGAGGAGATTAAGAAATTGGGTATTTTGAGAGTACCTGGTTAGATGGAAGCATATGCTAGTTAAGGTTGCTGCTTGGGAGAGTGAGAAAAGTATGTAGCACCCCAACTTACAGTTGCTTGAGTACAAGCAATTTCAGGAAGGGAGGACTGTCATGTCCCTTTTCAGATCACCATCTTGGAAACGACATATTAGCCTATCTAGTTCCCGTAGGATATAGTCGAGGAAACAAGCAATTAATTAATTATTAAATGTCACCTAGGCTTAGGGACATTAATAATTAATTTAAAAAGTGACTTTATACAGTCACTTTGGTTTAAAAGTGACAGAAAAAGTGCGAAGGGGGTCAAATGGAAAATAAAAGGAAAAAAAAGGTCATTTTCTCTATAAAGTCACTTTAAAAATATTTTAATGAGGGAATTGGTCAAGGGGAAGTTGAAGAGTCACAAGGGGAGAAACGAGAAAATATAAAAAGAGCATAAGAGCTCATCCTCTCCATTCTTGTCATTGCATTTTCCAAAACTAAGAACTCGAGCTTCTAAGCTTCTCTTGGACGAAAACCTAGGAGGATTTGAAGAGTTTCAGTAGTGCAACAATCTACTGTAGCTCTTACTAATGGAAAAATCATGCAAATTTCTCATTGTTCTTCATTATTGAGGTATGTGTTGTATTTCATCTTCAGATTGGTGGTTTATGAGTTGAGTTGTAGAGATATTGTGAAGGGAGCATTTGTGTGGAGAATCGTACCATATTAACCAGAGAAGCAAGGGAGATCGAGTTCACTCCATTTTGATGAAAGGATGCAACCATTCTCAAGAAGAAGACTGACTGCTTGAGGGCGCACCTGATCATTATGCCATATTTGGTGAAGGAACACTTCTGAAAGGGATCCCATATTCACATATAAGAAGGGCGCACTCTTAGTTTGATATCCAAGTGTGGAGAGGGAAATACCATTTATAACATCTCAGTTCCATTATCTTACCCTCTATTAAGAAGTTGGCAATTTTTCTGCTATCTAGGAGCTTCATTTTTAGAGGCATAAAGTTTAACTATGGGAGTGTTTTCTGTAGCTTCTTATTATTGGAAGGGCATCCTCTTACACCTATACACACGTATCTTCAGTCCCAGCCATCTACATCAATACTTCATTGCTAAATCATGGTTCCATTGTTGTTGTTGGGACACGACCTTAGAAAGTTAACAACAATTGAAATCTTCCATGGTTATAACTGTCAAAATTTTGATCATTGAGGAATTGTGTATAGGGTTTATTGGTGCCACAATTTCACCATTGTAAAGGTCATCTATACCACTGCTACAAAACACAAGTGCAAGGATTTTTCCTTCATCATTTCCAGGCATGTGTCACTTTCTTTGAGTAAATATTCAGATCATGAATATCTATTTATATCTGGTTATTGGTATCAGTTATCCTCTGTGTTGATGTCTTTTTTTTATTTGAAATATATATATGTTGGAACCACAACTGGCCCTATGAAACATATCATGTGTAACCTATGGAAATCAGATCTTAAACTTTAAAATACTCAGGAAAATACATCAATAACAAAGAAGTGTGCAGTGGAATTAAGAAGTTAGATTTGGTGACGTGGTAAGCTACAACAGACTTGTGTGCAGTGTTTGACAAAATAATTAAACTAGATGTCTCCTATAGCAACTAAACCAATACAATAGTCAGTAAAGGTGTATTTGGGTTGATCACTAAGTGTTTGACGGAAACACATACCAATTAAATACCATAACAGCAGTGAAATTTGAGTTTAAAATAAGCAAGTTGGCTAGGGACATCTCAGTGGTATGAGAATGTGCAATCCTCCAACCCTGTGAGGTTCATACTGTTGTATGAATCTAGGAGGTAGTAGTCCAGTCAATTATAGAAGGCAGACGGGGCAACCTAAAAGAGTCTTTTTATTAGGGTTCAAAGAAGGGCAGATTGAAGAAGAAGAAGAATTGTTGGAGGAAGAAGAAGCGCAATTCATATCAGAAGAAGAATGAGATATGGGTTACAGAAACAATCCATTGGGGGGTAATGGGAACGAATCAAGCAGAGATTCAGGAAGAGAAGACATCCCATTAGGTAGTACAATGAACATCTTGAATGATTTGGCTATATAGAATCAACAACTAATCAACTTCCTAACTATTAATGTGGCAAGGAGACAGGAACAGTTGGTTGACACCATCACTCAAGTACTCATGCACAATAGGACAAATCATACTGATGGGGATATAATGACACTAGAAACACCAATGGATGAAATGGAAACCATGTGGAAGGAAGCAACATCGACATTCCCATTCAACCTAACGCACGAGCATCGGGCTCATGGACACCCATACCTCTCATGCCCAAATTCATAGATGAGCAGTTGGTGGGTCCACCGACAGCCAGTGCCAGGAAACAACTTTATAGATTATCTAAGAGAGTACCAGGAAATCAGGGATGAGTTCCATTTAGCGATGTCTTTCCAGGACTTATGCAATATCAAATACATAAACAGGCCCTGAGACTTCAATAGGGGATCTCAGAACTATGATTTGCAATGGAAGGTAAGGAAGCTCACACTTCCTTCCTTCGATGGGTCCAACAAATCTACAACGAGGGATTGGGTTCGAAACTTGGATACTTACTTCCAGCTCAACCCCATGAAAGAAGCATAAGCTATTAAATACACCACCTTACATCTAGAGGGAGAGGCCCACGAGTAGTGGTATCATGGTTTGGTTACACTGGGGCATGCTGGCATCACATCATATATGGAGTTCACACAGAGGTTGATAGACATATTTGACATGAAAGATCTGGAGCTTCACTTCCGATAGCTAGCACAGGTCAGATAGACAGCTACTACAGATGCATATATTACAGAGTTCCAAAGATTGGAAATGATGGTGACAAATATCTCAGAGGCCCAACTTAATATGCTATTTACAAAGGGTTTATCTAAGCCTATACAAGGTTGGTTCAAGTATTTCAAGCCTGCTACCTTACAAGATTCCATATCCCAGGTACAGGATATGGACGGAGCCACCTCAAAGAAAAAACCTCAGTCCAAACCTTTTGTTCCCCAGAAAGGAAAGGACAAGAAGCCCTTCCAAAAGGGAGTATTTGGAAAAGACAAAATGGATGATGAAACTTGGAATGAGTTGAGGAGAAATAAATTGTGCTTTAGTTGCAAAGAACCTTGGGAACCATGACATTGTTGTATGAGAAAAGTCAAGGTTCATTATATAGAGGTGGTATCAGATAGTGATGAGGAGGATGATGAGGTGAATGACTAGGTGCAGGATGATTAGTAGGACAGTGAGGCAGATCAACAACCACAGGTGCAGAGGCCACAACAACTGCAGCCACCAATACAAGGACCACAAGCACATCAACCACATATACAACCGCAGAGTGGGACCATTGCTACTTTATCAACTACACCTAGGTTCAATACCTCTCAGGTCAGGGGTGTTATACGAGGACAAAGAGTCACGATCCTGATTGATGGTGGGGAAATCCACAACTTCATAGACTCTGTTCTAGTATCCAAGAGAGGCATACACGCCAAGCAGTTTGAGGGGATTGGTGTGGAGGTGGTCGGCGGGCGAGTGATGCCTTTCTTATTTAAGGATCCACAATTGACCATGACAATGGGAAATTACAATATGATGAATGATTACTACATATTTGATTTAGCAGAGACCAATGTGGTCTTGGGAGTTCAGTGGCTCAACACCTTGAGACCCATAATGATGAAATACCAAACCATGAAGATGGGGTTCAATGCATTGGATGGCATGAGGGTGGTTCTGTGAGGCATGTCCAATGAAGCCCCAAGAGTTATCTCATCCAAGCGGATGGAGACACTATTTAGACATGGGGATGTAACTTATGCAGTAGAGTTCCTGATCACCACCCAGAAGACATATCATGACAACCAACAATACCATATTGACATACAAGTTTTATTGGGGAAGCATGATAAGGTGTTCGAAGAGATTCCACTAGGGAGGCCACCAAATAAAGGCTTTGAACACGCCATAGAGCCTAAGGAGGGGGTGAAGCTAGTGATCACCACTCCCTATTGACATCCGAAGAAATTTAAAGATGAGATTGAGAAAGCGATCCAAGAGTTGCTTTCCATGGGAAAAATCAAACCCAGCTCCAGTCCATTTGCATCTTTGGTTGTGTTGGTAAAAAAGAAGTATGGGATGATGCAAACATGCATCGATTACAGGGATTTGAACAAGAAGACTATTAAGAAGATATGTCCCATTCCTAGGATTGATGAGTTGTTGGATGAGCTACACGGAGCGGTATACTTTTCCAATATTGATCTCAAGTTAGGCTACCACTAGATTAGGGTTCATGAGTAGGACGTGCACAAGAAAACCTTTAGATACCATTATGGCCATTAAAGTTTTATAGTTATGTCGTTTGGGATAACCAATGCACCTGCCACCTTCCAGTCTTGCATGAGCCATATTTTCCGAAAGCGGTCAAGGAAATTTGTTGGTGTTCTTCGATGATCTCCTCATATATAGTCAGACATGGGAGGAACACATGAGGCATCTAGATGAGGTACTAGGCATTATGGGGGAGCAATCTTTGTACACCAAGGCTTCCAAATGTGAGTTTGGGTTCACAGAGATCTTATACTTGGGCTATGTGATCAGTGCACAGGGCATGCCAGTTCATCAGGAGAAGATTGGGATATTTTGGATTGGCCTACATTGAGGACCCTCACTGAGCTACGCAGATTCTTTGGATTGTGACAATACTACAGATGATTCATGAAGGGGTTTTCTCAGTTGGCCACACCCCTCACCGATTTGACAAAGAAGAGAGCATTCAAATGGATAGAGGACTCTTAGAGGGCATTCGAAAGACTCAAAGAGGTGATGATCACTTGCCTAGTGTTGGCACTACTAGATTTCAGCCATCCCTTCGTGTTGGAATTTGATGCTTCAGGCATTGGCATTGGGGAGGTGTTGATACAAAAAATACACCCAATAGCCTTTGAAAACATGAAACTTAGGGATCCAGAAAGGCTCTACTCTATATATGACAAAGAAATGCTTTCCATCATGAATGCATTGGCGAAGTTCATACAATACTTAGTGGGAAGCAAATTCGTGGTGAAGACAGACCACAATAGTTTGAAGTACTTCCTGTACCAAAAATAATTGAATGAGAGGCAATAATAGTGGGTCAGCAGGATACATTTCTATGACTTTGACATAGAGTATGTGAAGGAGAAGAGAAATGTGGTCACTAATGCACTCTCTAGAAAACCAGTTGCATGTTCATTGATGGATATCTTAACCAGTTGGCAATCCCACCTCCTAGTAGAATATTCCAAAAATAAATTTGCTTGTGAGTTGGTGGACGGTCTTTTAAAGGATGATAGATATCAGGTGATTGATGACATCATTTTATACAAAGACCGGATATACTTGGTGCTAGGGTCCAAACTAAAGGAGAAGATTTTGCATGTTGCACACAACACTCCTACAACAGGACATCGAGGGTTCTTCAAAACATACTGACAGGTCGGGGAGAGGTTCTCTTGGAAGGGAATTAGGGATGATGTGTTGGAGAATGTGAGGGAATGCATGGTCTATTAGCAAAACAAGATTGAACAGATCCATATGGAAATGATTCTACAACCATTTCCTATTCCGTAACAGAAATGGGAGAGTATCTCCATGGACTTCATCACCAGGTTTCCATGGGTACAAGTATGATACTGTATCTATGTGTTGGTAGATGGGTTGACAAAATTCGCACACTTCTTCATGATTTCATTAGATTGCACATCAACATAGGTAGCAAAGGTGTTTTGCAGAAAGGTTTTTCATCTACATGGGCTACCAAAGAACATTGTTAGTGACACATAAATAGATTTCTAGGGGATTTTTGGTAGGAGCTCTTCAGGTTGGTTGGTACAGAGTTGAATCGCAACACTAGTTACCATCCCCAGACTGACGGGAAAAACAATATTTTGAATAAGTGGATTGAGGGGTACATGTAGAACTATGTGTCTGGATAGTAGAGAGCGTGGATTAGGTGGCTACACTTGGGTGAGAATTGCTACAACACCACCTACCACATGTCGATCATGATGAATCCATTCAGAGCTTATATGGGTATGATGCCCTGTCATTTTTTGATATGGCCTTAAAGGATAGCAGGGAACCGAAGGCAAAGGACTAGATACTGGAGAGTCACGAGTCACGACATCCTTCAAGTCCTTAAGGAAAACTTACAAGTGGCTCAAAATCAACAGAAGGTATATGCAAATAGAAAATAGGAAGAGTGTATATTTGAGGTGGGAGACTTGGTATTTTTGAGACTGCAACCTTATCACTAGTCGTCACTAAAGAAAAGTGGTGGAGAGAAATTGAAGCCTCGCTTCTACAGACCTTACAGAGTGGTCAGGAGGGTTAGAGAGGATGCCTATGAGTTGGAGATTCTGAAGGGGAGCAATATTCATAATGTATTCCACATGTCATGCCTCAAGAAAGTATTGGGACAGTAGGTCACAACCTCTACAGAGTCACCCCCATCGAATGAGGAGGGGCAGTTGATTTTAGACCCGGATGAGATTCTAGATGTACAAGAGAGGAGTTTGAGAAACTGGGTGATCCAGGAGTACCTGGTCAGATGGAGGCATATGCCAGTGGAGGATGCTACTTGGGAGAGTGAGCAGATTATGCAACACCCTAACTTATAGTTGCTTGAGGGCAAGCAATTTTGGGAAGTGAGGATTGTCATGTCCCTTTATAAATTACCACCTTGGAGATGACTTATTAGCCATCTAGTTTCCGTAGGCTATAGTCAAGGAAATATAGAATTAATTAATTATTAAATGTCACCTAGGCTTAGAGGGTTTTATAATGTGACATTAATAATTAATTTAAAAAGTGACTTTATAAAAAGTCACTTTGGTTTAAAAGTGACGGAAAAAGTGCAAAGGGGGTCAAATGGAAAATAAAAGGCAAAAAAGGTCATTTTCTCCATAAAGTCACGTTAAAAATATTTTAATGAGGGAATTGGTCAAGAGGAAGTTGAAGAGTCACAAGGGAGCAAACAAGAAAATATAAAAGAGCATGAGATCTCATTCTCTCCATTCTTGTCATTGCATTTTTTAAAACTAAGAGTTCTTGAGCTTCTACGCTTCTCTTGGATGAAACCCTAGGAGGAGGTGAAGAGTTTCGATAGTGCAACAATCTATCATAGCTCTTGATAGTGGAGGAATCAAGCAGATTTCTCATTGTTCTTCATTTTCGAGGTATGTGTCGCATTTAATTTTCAGATTGGTGGTTTATGAGTTGAGTTGCAGAGATCTTTTGAAGGGAGCATTTTCTTGGAGAATTGTACCATAATAACCAAGAAGAAAGGGGGATCAAGTTCACTCCATTTTGAAGAAAGGACACAATCATTCTCAGGAGGAAGGTTGATTGCTTGAGGGTACACCTGCAGCTAATTCCATATTTGGTGAAGGCACACTCTTGAAGGGGATCCCATATTCACATCTAAGAAGGGTGCACTCTTAGTTTTATATCCAAGTGTGGAGAGGGAAATGCTATTTCAAACATCTCAATTCCATTATATTACCTTTGCGAAGAAGTTGGTGAGTTTTATACTATATGGGAGCTTCATTTTAAGAGGCATAAAGTTTGACTGTGGGGGTGTTTTCTGTAGTTGCTCGGGATTGGAAGGGCATCCTCTTACACCTATGCACACTTATCTTCAATCCCAGCCATCTACCTTAGGACTTCATTGCTAAATTGTGGTTCCATTGTTGTTGTTGGGACATGCCGCTTAGCAAGTTAACTACAGTTCAAACCTTCCACGGTTATCACTGTCAAAATCATGATCATTAAGGAATAGTGTATTGGGTTTATTGCTACCACGATTTCACCATTGTAGAGGTCATCTAAAGTACTATTGCAAAACAACTAACGCAAGGAATTTTCCTTCATCATTTCCACGCATGTGTCACTTTGTTTGAGTAAATATTCAGATCTGGAATATCTCTTTATATCTAGTTATTGGTATCAGTTTTCCTCTGTGTTGATGTTTTTTTTATTTGAAATATATATATGTTGGAACCACAACTAGCCCTATGAGACATATCATGTGTAACCTATGGAAATCAAATCTGAAACTTTAAAATACTTAGGAAAAATAAAACAATAACAAAAAAGTGTGGGGTGGAAATAAGAAGTCATATTTGGTGATGTGGTAAGCTACAACAGACTTGTGTGAAGTGTTTGACGAAATAATTAAACCAAATATCTCCTATAGCAACTAAACCAATCACATAAACTAGTGCATCCATCAATAAAGGTGTATTTGGGTTGATCACTAAGTGTTTGATGAAAACACATACCAATTAAATACCATATAGCAACGATGAAATCCGAGTTTAAAACAAGAAAGTTGGCTAGAGACATCTCAATGGTATTAGAGACTACAATCCTCCTATACTATGAGGTGCATCTTATTGTATGAATCCAAGAGACAATAGTTCAATCACTTATAGAATGCAGAAGGGGTATCCTAAAAGAGCCTTTTTATCAAAGTTTAGATAATGGAAGATTGAAGAAGAAGAATTGTTGGAGGAAGAAGAAGAGTAGTTCATATCAGAAGAAGAAGGAGAGATGGGTGACAAAAACAATCCATTGGGGGTAATGGGAAAAAATCAAGCAGATATCCAGGAAGAGAAGACATCCCAGAAGGCAGTACAATAAACTTCTCAGAATGATTTGGCTAGAGGGAAGAAGCAACTAATCAAATTCCTAACTAATAATGTGGCAAGGGGACAAAAACAATTGGTTGACATCATGACTCAGCTACTCATGCACAATAAGACAAAACATAATGATGGGGGATATAATAACCCTAGAGGAAGCAATGGACGAAATGGGAACCATGTGAAAGGAATCAACAATGACATTCACATTCAACCTAACACACGAACATCAGAATCGTGGACACCCATACCTCTCGTGCTCAAATTCATAGATGAGTAACCGATGGTTCAACCAAGACATCCAGTGCCAGGAGACAACTTTATAGATTATCTGAGAGAGTACTAGGAACTTGGGAATGAGTTCCATGCAGCCATGTATTTCCAGTACTTTTGCAATATCAAATACAAAAACAAGCCAAGAGACTTCAATAGGGGACCTCAGAACTATGATTTGCAGTGGAAGGTTGGGAATCTCACTCTTCGTTCCTTCAATGGGTCCAACAAATCCATAGCGAGGGCTTGGGTTCAAAATTTGGATACTTCTAGATCAACCCCATCAAAGAAACATAAGCCATTAAATATGCCACCTTACATCTGGAGGGAGAGGCCCACAGGTGGTGGTATCACAGTTTGGTTACCTTGGGGCATGCTAGCATCACATCATATATGGAGTACTTCACGTAGAGTTTGATGGACATATTCGATAGGAATTATCTGGAACATCACTCTCGAGAGCTAGAACAGGTCAAACAAATAGGTACTGCAAATTGATATATTACAGAGTTCCAAAGATTGGCAGTGATGGTGACAAATATCTTAGAGACCCGATTCATTATGCTATTTACAAATGGTTTATCTGAGCCTCTACAATGTTGGGTTAAGGCTTTCAAGCTTGCTACCTTACAAGATTCCATCTCCCGAGTACAGGATATGGAGGGATCTACTTCAAAGAATAAAGCTTAGTCCAAACCTTTCATTCCCCAGAAAGGCAAGGACAAGAAGCCCTTCCAAAAGGGAGGATTTGGAAAAAACAAAATGGATGAGGAAACCCGGAATAAGTTGAGGAGAAAGAAATTGTGCTTCAATTGCAAATAACCTTGGGAACCAAGACATCATTGTATGGGAAAATGCAGGGTTCATTATATAGAGGTGGTATCAGATGGTGATGAGGAGGTAAATGAGCAAGTGCAATAGGATGATGAGCAGGACAATGGAGTAGAGCAGCAGCCACAAGGACAGAGGCCACAACCACTGCAATCGCCAATACATGGACCACAAGCACATCAGCCACAGGTACAACCGCATAGTGGGACCATTGCTACTTTATCAGCTATACCTAGGTTCAATGCCCTTCGAGTTAGGGGTGTTATACAGGGACATAGATTCACGATACTAATTTATAGTGGGGAAACCCACGTGTAAGAGAGACAATCATCAATCCTAATTCATCAAGTTCCAGCTGATAATTAGCATGATACCTTTCTGTTCTGTGGGTACTATAGCATCTAACAAACAGTCCTAGAAGTAGTGTGCAGAAGAAAAACATTTCTAATGGTCTACCTTTTACAAAAACTGGGCATTAAGCCCAACCAAGATGCCAGCAAAATACTAAAGCCTAAACTATAAATAAAAAATTTTCTATACAAAGTTCTAGAAAGCATAGATAACATAAATAAACTAGAGATCCAACCCGTGGCCAAGGTAGGAAAGTTGCTAGTGAGGACCAATGTCCATGGCCGTGCCCACAGAATTCGCAGCCATATTCTTGTCGGTGCTAAGGTCCATGAAGTTAAAAGCTGATGCCATGAACTTATGATGCTTCTCCATCTTTTGATTAATGTCCTCAAGCTCGCCGCCAGTTACTTTGAGCTTCCTGGCCTTGCGGCGATAGGACAAAGCCAAGGTTTCCTCCAAATGCTCGATTTTTTCAGCCACACAAATATTCTGAGCTTTGACCTCAGAATGAGAAGCAGTTGCAAAGTTATAAAGGCGAGATATTACTTTCCTGAACTCAATGTTTTCACCACGAACCAGTCTCACCTGCAGCTCCAAATCCTGCAAACAATCCAGGAACTCCACCTCAAATTTAGAAATGCTGCGTTTCTCGTCCTGCCCGATGACGTTTCCTACCCTTGCATGCCTTCGGCAGGGACCAAGGCTAGGGTGGCCCTCATGATCTGCATAATCGCCTCACCTTTCTTCCGACTGAGCTCCCCTGCCACGCAGAACATTGGAGCCGTGCCCCTTCTTGCGCCACTACTACATATGGGCGGATTGTTCAATGAAATATATCCACGTTTTCAACATTCGTGGGTTAAAAAAATTAATTTTTATATTTTTTGTTTTTCAGGGCGGAAAAACCGTGGCAATATCCACACTTTGTAATGTTCCACGAACTTTCGTTGATATAGGGACGAAATTTTTTCATAATTATACTTTGCTTTCATTGCAACCACTCATCTATTGCAATGATCTTCAAATTGTTTCTCCTATTCTTCATATTTTCTATTTATTGACATAAACTCTTCTTACTAGAGAAATTTCTACTTCTCCATGATGAACACATCATGTATTCCTTCATCATCTTCATCTTCAATATTTCTAGTTATCTACTTTGCATTTTCACTTAAACATCTTATTCCATGACAAACACGTTGTGTATTCCTTCATCATCTTCCTATTCAAGATTTCTCTACTACTTTGCATTTTCATCTCAACAACTTATTCACTTTGGCAACATCATTGTTTCATGTTTTATTTGGTCCATTCCACTTTCTTTTATTTTGTTGCACATTCCACTTGACCTACAACAAAATCAACACAAAATATTATGGGATATTCATATTATATTATGTGCTCGTGTGCTCCTGGTTTGCAGGTGTACCTATGGGGGTGTCTACATATGATGTTCTTTTCACAAGTCTCGCACTTAAATAATACTAATGTTTGTAACGTTTGGGGGTTGTCACCTTGAAATGCTTTGTTGGAAGTTAAAGTCCTTATTGAGCTTTCAAAGCATGTTGAACCTGCCATTACTTGTTCCCTTTACACACTACTTGGGGTCCTTATAATACTCCTTGCATTTTTCAATTACTTCATTTGTCGTGAGTGCTCCACTAGTACTATAGGGATCATGACTTGTATCTAAAATTTGGTTTGGTGAGGGAAATATTAAAAGTAACTCTACCATAGCACATGGTCACGTTGCCAGCTAAGCCAGGGGTTTTCTTCAAGGTTTCTACACCATCGAGGGTTTCGATGTCATAGTTCGTTTGTTGGAGTCTGTTTGTTGGATGCGCTAGAGGGTTTCGTGGTCTGACCTGAGCTTGGCTCATGGTTAGCCCACCACGAAGGTTGCATATGTAGGAATGGTGACAACTACACACGCAGGTAATACCCTTCTTGTCTTTCTTGTTAATTTGAATTGATACAAATACAAACTCAGGTTTTGACCGGTATATTTTTACTTTCTTGGCAGGTAATAGTTTGGCCCTCTCCATTTGCATGGTTACTATTTGATGGTACAGGTTTAGACTTGGAGGCATTTGCAATTGGTAAGCTCAGAGTCCACATTGCATTACCTCTTCCTCTCGCCTCTGTGGACTGTTTTGTGTTTGCTATGAGGAACCTTGTGAGCCCGATTGGGTTCACTGCGACTAGCATTGAGTTCCTGGAATCGCCGTTGGCTGGATTGTTGCAAGAAATGTATTTATTGTCTAATGCAGGCCCTAGAAGGTCTTAGTGGAATATTTTGGGTCATTCGGCTCAATGTTTGAAATTTCGTTGAAGCTTGTGGATAAAATAATAATAATAATAACACCCAATATGAATTGGGATTTGCTTTTGGAAACCTATGTATGTTTAAAAGGGCCCGGGATTTACCTTCTATATAAAACGGTGAATGTTTGGTTCTCTATTTAGTCTTTGCGTTTTCCTATGTATAAGATCCAAGTGTATGCGTAGAAGAAATGGGGTTTAAGAAGGTCACCCTGTTTTCCTGTAGCATGAGAATCTATAAATGGTAACTGCTGATAGAAATTCCATACTGAATAAAATCGTTTTGTTCTTCTGTGTAGGCGATTTAGTTTAAACGTTTCTGTTGCCCAAGATACTTTTGCCTCATGTCTAAATTATTTTCATGGGACCTGGGCTTTTGGAATTCTACCTGGCGTTTCAATACTTGACCTGGGCGTCTATTGTTTTCTTGGTGTCAATGTGGGATTCGATCCTTAGATTCCGCCAGGTTTCTAGAGTTGCAACATAAACCTTAGAGTCTGCGTCCATAGGGTTTGAGCAGTAATAATCCTTGAAGATTCTGTTGTGTTCTGATATGGTTCCAATAAATCGTGTTTACTGTGTAATGTTCCCATAATTGATTTCCTGAGTGATTTAAATTATGAGCTTTGGTTCTTTATTTACTACTGCGTTTCTGGAATTTCATAAATAGAGATACAAAAGAGTTTAAATGGGTGGAATGTTAAATGGATTCGATCCCAGTTCCTGCGTTTGAAACCCAACTCTTGTTTGTATTTAATGTATGCGGTTTTGATGAAAGATGGTTGTGGTGCTGATGATTGTTAATTCATGTGATTGAAAGATGACTGTGCAAAAACCTCCTACGTTTTCGTTAAAGTTGTAAAAGGAATGGAATGCCTGAGTCTACATTTGCAAATAGTAATTTCCTTGATATGGTTGAAGCACTAGATCTTTATAATGATTTGGTCGATGTTAGATATCGTACAGTTGTTAATAGTATGAAAGTACACCTAGATTTAAAGATCAGCAATGAGTAATACTATTGTAGTCTCCTTCCCTAATCGATGTGTGGTGTATCTAGGATATTAGATGATTGTTTTCCACTGTTATCATTTCTATTTGGTGATTATCCAACATAAAGAAGGGACAGATCTAAATGTTTTAAAGAGAACCTAAGAAATCCCTACACAGTAACTAGTAAGAAAATTCGGACATAAAGCAATATAAGTATTTAAAACAAGATAATAACTCTAAATTTATTCCTAGGGTGTTGTCTAGCACATGCTAGCTTGGCTAGACCTGCTAGACCCTCCATTGGATTATGGGCAGAACCTCGAAGTTGATAAAAAAATTGGTAATGGACAATGTTGCAATATTTATCTACAACCAGACATCAAAACTTCTAGCCACACTACACTTTTCATTATCAAAACGTCCCTACGATTCAACCATTTGTCAAACTTTACATCAAAAGAAACGCATCAAGTATTACAGATATTCGTATTCCAAAAACATAGTTTCACATATCCACACATAGGTTCCCATAATTCAATCGTCATCTGCATTTTATTTATGGGTGTCAATCCCAAATTTCATGGATCGAACCCCATCCCCAATCAAGGGCGCATCACATCACAACAAATCTATTGAAATACACAGTAACCTTAAACTAATCCTACGTTAGCCAAACCATTCATCTTTCTAAACAGTAAAATAGAAATTCATAGGAGGAATTGGGATTTCATTCTTTAAAGACTCACAGAAGTCAAACGTAATCGATACCACCGGCAGACTTCAACAAACACGATTTATTCCCACTTTAAAGTCTTAACCTCACACATAGAAGACTTACAAAGGCCACGACTACACATGAGTACAAACGCAGGCTTAAGATTACATCATAAAGCTTGAAAAATCTAAATGGGTACTTCCCCAGTTCACGGTTCCAAAACTCACAACCTAGGATAGGCGCCCATACTTTTCGAAAACTGATAAACCACAGGTCTAGGTATCAAACCCCTGGAGTAGCTCATCTTGCCCAGGATCATTTATGACAATTTAGACTCAGGATAAAAGTATCACCAGTATCAACGAAATACAAATCTATCATTCAAAAGCCCAATCGTCTAGCTACATGATAAGACTATAACAGCGCATACATTCTCATAAATTATGCCATATGAAAGAAATATGCAAGACAAAGCCAGGGTATGTATCACATTTAATGTTTGGTGTTTCCTGTCTACTTTATATGTGTTTAGAAGATTGTGCAGTCATGCAATGGTTATTTGTGTAAGCAACTTACATATCGAGGACCAACTTTAGCACAAGGACCACACAGGATTGCTGAAGTTGATAGAGATCAAAATTATGTTATAAAATATTTTACTGTTGCTTTAGCACTAGTCCGAAATTTCGATGGTAATTGTGAGAAAATTTTGCTTATGTAGACCATATTGCTAAATTGAAAGGTAACACAGATGGCTTTTATTTTCTATAGTATAAGGTACTATATTTGTACCCACACTTCAGATCTGATTTTTGGTTTAATGTTGACATGGAGATCTTCAACTATACCTCTCTTATTGTTATTTGATCAATAGAGACAAATAAGGGATATTTTTATTTGGCATCCTGCCACCCTTCCTTATACTGTGATGATGAACTTTCAGGTTATATTGGACGGCTGTACATTTGAGAGAGATATGACTGGTTGTACCTTCCCCACCTTGTTTGAGCTATGATTGGTCTTGTGGTACCTTATCTTTCACTTGTGTTTAATGGGGTCATTTACCCTCCTTGAGTAACTTTTTTAAAACCACCTTGTTGAATTTTTTCTCTTATAGAGTACTATGGTTGTTTGGCCACATTTGGAGCATACCCTTGGTTCTAAGGGTCAAGGGTCCCAAGGCTACCACCTTCAGGCTTGAAGTGCAGCTAACAATGGAAGACACAAGTGTAGTTTATTACCACCATACAAATTTAATTTGACCTTTCAATTCCCATCACCATTTCTTCTCATACAACGTCCCACAACCATTTCTCTTGACACCCACTCTTCATTCATTTTGTATGCATTTCACTATGCAACCGTCTCAGATTCTCACTACGTTTTCCCTCAATTAGTTTATCAATTCAGTATGACCCATGCCCGCCGTCCGAGGATTGTTTCCAGCGGTCTTGAGTTTCAGCCTGGCAACGGTGACGATTCATGGTATTATGTTTCCCTTCTACTGCAATATGGAAAACTCAAAGTTCACTACGAAGGTTTGTCTGAGAAATTAGATGGTTTGGGTTCCATAACCACGGTGCCATTCAGGGAAACTTTGCGGAATTGCTCCTGGGGCACAGAACCCAAACCATCACATTTGTCAGACAAACCTTCGTAGTGAACTATGAGTTTTCCATATTGCAGTCGAAGGGATTAAACATAATACCATGAATCGTCACCGTTGCCAGGGTGAAACTCAAGACCGCTGGTAACACTCCTCGGACGGCGGGTGTGGTTCATACTGAATTGATAAACTAATTGAGGGAAAACGCAATGAGAATCTAAGATGGTTGCATAGTGAAATGCATACAGAATGAATGAAGAGTGGGTGTCAAGAGAAATGGTTGTGGGACGTTGTATGAGAGGAAATGGTGATGGGAATTGAAAGGTCAAATTAAATTTGCATGGTGGTAATAAACTACACTTGTGTCTTCCATTGTCAGCTACACTTCAAGCCTGAAGGTGGTAGCCTTGGGACTAGACATAGGTCGCAGGTGAAGTCCTTATCAATGTGATTGTAAGGCACTCTTTGAAGGTGAAGTCCACAATTTTAAGTCTTTTTACTCATTTTCATGCCTTTTTGTAAGACAATAAGGAGGGTAGTGGCATCACCATTGAAAATGGTTTCCATCCAAACCTATCAAGTGTACTTTTAGGTCAACGGTATTCTTGACTCCGAATTGTAGCAGTTGTTTGGCCATTTTGACCCTATAAATCCTTAGATTTACAAGGTGATAATGGCCAAACAACTGCTACAGTTTGGAGAAAAGAATTTTGCTGACCTAAAAGTACACTTGATAGGTTTGGATGGAACAGATTACCGTGGACATCTATGCTGTCATATTTTTGGTTTAATGTTGACGTGGAGATCTTCAACTATACCTCTCTTATTGTTATATGATCAATATGTTTATTTTATTACCTGTTACTAATTGAGTTATTAAATACTTGTTGTACCTTCCCCACCTTGATTGAGTTATTATTGGACTTCTGGTACCTTGTCTTTGACTTGTGGTTAATGCAGACATTTACCCTCCTTCATTTTTTTATACCACGTTGTTGAATTTTTGGTCTTATAGAGTACTTGACTTTGATCACATGTGATTAATTGTGGTGTGTTGATAATCACTTCTTTTATGCGGAGACTTGGTTGAAGTTTATAATTTTTGTGACTTTATTTATGTTGAATTATGTACTGTGCTTGACTGTCATTGACCTAATCAACTCCATTCATTTCTCTCTCTGGTTTGTACACACCCTCTTGTAGGGTCAGCTGGTTCCTAGAGAAGACTGGCCTCTCCGAGGCACAAACAGTCTTTTCTGAAAGTAACACTTCTGAGTATATTTTCAAGAATATTTTTCCATAAATTCAAAGTTGGAGCTATTGGAGCTATCATCATCACTCTTTATAATTTGATTACTTCCCATTACATCTCAAGGACCAACTTCAGCACAGGGACCACAGAGGAGTGCTGAAGTTGATAGAGATCAAATTTATGTTGTAAAATATTTTACTATTGCTTTAGCACTATTCAGAAATAGTACCACACTTCAGATCTGATTTTTGGTTAAATGTTGACATGGAGATCTTCAACTATACCTCTCTTATTGTTATATGATCAATATGTTTATTTTATTACCTGTTACTGAAAGAGATGAAATTTATGTTATAAAATGTTTTACTGTTGCTTTAGCACTATTCAGAAATAGTACCGTTTTATCATGCAGTTGTAGAATTGTTATGTTACAGTACCTTTCTTTCATATGTGTGCTAAATTGTTGTAGTATCATGTGGACTGTGTTATCCTATTTGAGGTCTGTACTTAACTTTTCCTCTCTCTCGAGGTACTTTCATGTTCCCTTGGTGTTATATATATGTTTATTTTATTACATGTTACTGAATATTAGTTTATCGTTTTAGTTTGCTTGTCAGTGTAACTCATTATAATATGTTGATATGGCAGTTATGAATATACCAAAGAGCCCGTGTTAAAAACTTACTAGTTGTACATTTAGAGTTCTTGGTTACAAGAGGTAAGTATGCATGTGAAACTTAGTGATCATCTGTTAGGTAGACTTAGATCATCTTTTCTTATTTGGAAAATGATAATGTATTCTTTTTCCAATTCTTAAGAGCTTGGTTTCAAATTTGCATCTAGGGACGAGAGTTGTCCATATTATCAGTCTAAACAACTTGGGTGTCATTTGGGGTGTCAGGTGATTAACCATATATCCCTTGTTTGTTAGTTTCCCGATCTTATGATTCCTGTGTAAACACGGCTATCGATTACCATATCACAGTGTTTAAGATGTTGATTTCCTTAAGTTGTAAGAACCTGAGAAAGAAAATAAAGATGATGGGTCAGCTTGGCATAGTCAATTACAGATTTTATAATTTCCTTCATTCCCTTACGCAAATGATTCCAGTATACATTATACAGGCAATCCAGTATAATTATCTTTCATTTTTCTCCCCAATGCCAAATGATCTTTGTGTACTTTTTATTTGAAATGAAATCGTAATCAAATAAATAACTCAGCAAAAGTGTCATGTTTGTACCTCCATGTCTTAATCATGTTCAACTTATCCTTATGCTTTTGTTGCAAGATCTGAACCTTCAAACACCTGTTCTTCTTTTCCAATATCTTGAGCTATTTGCATAGGTCTCTAGGATATTTGTCCCTGGTGAAAGTATGTTCTGCATAGTGTCCATTCTGGTATGTATGTTTTCCCGTGAACTTGTGCATTGAGAGTACTGTTGACTATTGCATCTGGAGTGATATTTTTTGGATGATTTTTTGTGCCTGATCCTTCCATAATAGTGAGAAGCGATACCATTGAGTTACGTATTAGTCTTCCCGAAGAGAAGCATTGTGTTGTGCATTGATGAACTGAGTTGAATACTAGTGAATGGACCTAAGTGGAGTGTTACAAATGTGAACTGGAGAAAACCCAGTGGAGAACCCTAATATGTGTGTCCTTTTATCTATTACTCCATGAAAAACCTAGTACAAATATTTTTGCAACTGTGTAGAGTTATTGATATTGCTAAAAATGCCCTCTATTGGTGCGAATTTCCCTATGAAGTTAACATTGTTTGATGCTGTGGGTGAAACCTCATCTAGTGAAGACCTCTCTCCAAGATGCGATGATGACTGGAAAGTTGGAACAAATTGCAACAATGAAGATGGTGAGAACCCTAGACCATTCTACTTCTACATTTTTTGAGATCTATGCGGACTACCTCACTTCTTTTGAATAGAGCTAAAAATTGGTTCTATTGGTTGTGCATTGGGTGAGTGGTAAGTAGTGGAATTGGATTTATTTTTATATCACAATGATTACATGCTGAAAATGTGTCACAATTATAAGATTCGGAGTGCACAATTATAAGAGTCAGAGTGCGTGAGACTGGTGAACCATTAAGTGTTGGACAACTTGATATCGTGGTGACTCCATTGTGAAGATTGGTAATGCCACCTTGTCGAGTGAAAGCCTTGGAGAATGCCATATCTATAAAAGCATCATAATCCCAATGGAAAGAATATGAAGGATCATTGGAGCCATGTGGAAACCCCAAACTACAATGCTACTAGGGTGACTGGTGAATGTGTTGATCCCACTCTTCCACATTTGGCTTAAATCTTCATTTTTAAAGGACTTCTTATACCTGGAGTGCAAACTATGGACCGATATTACCTTTGTGGAAGACTGTGTTAGGGCACTAGAAATTTTGGAGACTTGTAGCATTCAAATAAAAGTGGCGTGAACCCTAGATTCATTCCATTTTGATGGATCCTTCAAAGTCGACCTTTGTTGAATTTATGGTGTAACACAATGTAGCTAGATTATTGATGATTACTTCTAAGTAGTGTAACTCATTATAACAGTTTTGAATATATCAAAGAGCCTGTGTTAAGAACTTATGGGTTGTACATTTGGAGTTCTTGGTTTCAAGAGGTAAGTATATTTTAGATTGACTAATGTATATCCATGGAATACTTTTTTCTGGAAATTTGTTTTTATTGGAATTTGTGTTGTGGAACTAATGTGAATTGTGTTCACTATTATTAGCTGATACAGGGAGGGCACATACTACCTTAAAGGTGTTTGATTGTTATGGCATTCTTGTTTTTTTTTAAATGTTTTTTTGCACATCGACTTTTTGCTCACATCATTCAAGAAAAGTTTATAACCCTGCACTGTAATGACAGCATCTAATTGCATGGAAGTTGGGACACTATTACTTTATCACATGTGCATGTGCTCTCTGTTTTAAATAAAATTCAAACACATTTTTGTAACTATAAAGTCAATAAGTGTTTCCATCTCAAACTTGATTTAGGTTATGCTAACAACTATTTGCTTTTGATCTGACTATATAATATGCATTCTAAGTTATCAGCTTTCCCTCACATCAGACACGGAACCTTAGATTGATGCTGGTTTAGAATGTGACAAGGAGGAGATTCTGGTGGTTACCGGAAGTTGGAGTTTCTATGGCGATCGGATCACCATTCAAGTGCTATCCACATGTGCTTAAGACTGGGGCTTACAATTCTTCATGTTTATACATTTAGTTCAAGTTCTTGAGATATCTATCTAGGATTGTGTTTGTCGTTTACAAGCTCATGAAAAGTTTGATGATAAATGTCTCTGTGAAAGTTTTATTAAGAAGTGAATAGAGCTAAGGTATAATTCTTTGTAAGACCGAGCTCATACATTGCAAAATGTTGTTTAAGCCTTATGATTATTCAAAGGACACAAGGATGTGAAATCTGAGCTTGAAGAAGAACAATTTGCAAAGCATTGAAACATATTGATAGCATATTTGAAGGACTTGTGTTATAACTTATAAATTGAAGTTGAGTTTGAATAGTGTTATGGGAGAACATCAGTTATATCTTGAAGACTGAGCCTATTCTTTGTGACCAAATTGAATTTGAGTTTGAATAGTGTTATGGGAGAACATCAGTTATATCTTGAAGACCGAGCCTATTCTTTGTGACCAAATTGAGTTTGAGTTTGAATATTTGTGCCATTAAAAGACAAAACTTGAAGTTGAAGAATTGATTGTTGAAAAGGGATAAGTATGAAAACTACTTGAACAAATTTTATTTGTGTTACTGCTTATCATAAAGACTTGGTAACTACTTTAAGGAATACAATGCAAGATTATTTGTTTGATGAAGTTTGATAGAATTGGAAACCATCACTAAGCAGACTTGTTTGCAAATCTGAAAGGAATCATGGATTTGATTGTAGATGTAAGAGCTAGTTCATGAGAACTGCTTTTAGTCTATCTGAAGCAAATCTATGACTGTACAGTCGCATTCAATTTTTTTTTTTTTTAAACTTCTAGGTATCGTCTCTATATCGACGAACATCAATGCAGGCTATAGAAATGTTTCGATGCAGTTGTTGAACTTGCCACGAAAGTTTGTGAATGCCAACGTGGATACTGCGACGATGTTTCGTGGACTATAAAATGTATTCCACGCAGATGCTGAACCTGCCACGAAAGTTTGGGAATCCACACGTGGATACTGCGATGAACATTCGTGGTAGGTTAAGCACCTGCGTGGAAATTTATAGGAGTTGTGCGTCGATATAGCAACGCAATTGCGTGGCAAGATTCATTTTCCGTAGATATGCGAACTGTTGTGTTGTTGACACATGGCAACAACGAAGCATTGCTATTGCCATGACGTGGAATTTTCATCCCTATATCCACGGATCTCTTTCCACGAAAAATACAAACCCCAATAGTTGCAACAGGGACGAAAATTCATGGCTATTACAACGCAATTTCATGGCAAATTAGACCATATGTAGTAGTGTGCAACATCTTCCACAATTGGGGTTCTCATCCCCTTGATAACACCCAACTCCACGGCAATAGTGCTCCCCACCACACCCAATTTCATGATGCGCCATTTCTTTACCAACATAGAGACCTTTCCAAACAACAAACAACAAACTCAAACCCAGACCAAGCAGAGCGATAAGAGAATAGGAGACAGAGTGAATTCTGTTGTGTGCCCGGATTTGAGGTTTCATCGATTCAAGGAGTCTGCATGCCATCCAACTGGTAGTACTCTGAGGATCATTAACTTCATGCATGCGAGGGCATCGATTGAGAGGGGAAGGAGATGTCACTTCTCCAAGGGAGAGTTCCCAAAAAAACTCAATTATGATGCTAATTAAATGAATATAATCCATAAATGGGGTAGTGGATTAGGGACAGGATCATAGGACTTAGCCCAAATTGCAACTCTTGGTATAAGGGATCCAAGTAGTTTCCAAAATATCATTATCGAGCCTTAGGGGGCCATAATCAAGCTCGACTCCTATATTCGCCATCCCATCCGCTTTCCCGTTCAACCCTCGTAGAATATGAAGGAAATTGAACTCATGAAATTAAGTACTGATGCATTGTAGGAGGAGATGCATTTTGGAGGTGGGGTATTTCCTTTTGGCTGTAATACGCCTACCTTCTCTGATTATGGTTAGAGAGTCTCCGAGGATTGTGAGTTTCTTAATTCCCAGGCTGGCTGCAGTCTCCAATCCTTTGATGAGTCCTAGCCATTCCGCTGCATTGTTAGTCTTCCTCCCAATGCCCCAGGAAAAGTCTTTCTGCTTGTTCCCCGTGGAGTTTAGAATTACTCCCCCCACACCTGCCAACCCTGGTTAAATATTCAAATTATTAATAAAAATAAATGATGAGATAAAATATTTTATTTTAAATAAAAATTCAACTTATTGCCCTGGAAAAAAAAATCTTTTATTTATTATTATAATATTTATTATTTATTTCCATGTAATTAATTATTTTCTCTTTATTTTCTTTTTTTTAATATTTAAATTATTTTTTTTATAACAAAAATGGTTAAAATATATTGAAAAAAGAAAAAAATGTTTGAGTCGTGGCTGTAGGCAAATCCGACTGAGTACATTATTCAAAGAATCTAAATGAATTTTGTTCTAAGACATGATGCTTCTCTAATTACTGTCCATATAAAAGTTGTTTCCTTCATATGAGACAGAATTTGTCAAAGAATTTTGTATTTTGAAGTCTGTTGTGCGCTTTCTTTATAATATTTTTATATCTCAAACTTGAAATTCATCAATTTCCTTGGCATGTCTAGGATTATTCTATAGGTATAAATAACTCATGATACCAAATCTGCATTGATTGCAATTCACGTTCGTCCAATTGATATGAAGAGGAGCTACTATGCTGGATGTCGACAACGATTCTGTGTGTCAATCAAGTGATTCTACTTTTGTGCTTTGAGAGGGAATTAAATTTGAGCCATAGCCAATTCATGTTTCATAATTTGAGTGCTCAATAATGCTAACGGCTTACTGTTCTGAGAGCTAGAGATCTTACCAAGCCTACCAATTACAATAGTGTGATCTCAAGGAATATGAAAATAATTTGTTTCCCCATTTGAGCTTTCTATCTTTCCAGGTGCAAGGCTAGCTGCTCCCTTCGCTTCCACGCCTACTTCATAATTCAACTTTCTTGTAATGTGATAAGCTTTGAATTACTTGAAGGTATTCGCTATTTGCTGAATCCATCTTATTATCCTATCAATTGCCATATTGTTGTAGTATGTGGGCGAATTGAAAGCCTTGATGATGACTAAAGAATCACCAAATACCTGTAAATTATCGATATTCTGATTTTTAGCGATTTGGCATCCCTATAAAAGTGCTAGTGCTTGAGCAAATTCCCAATCCCCATCTATATTTAATTTTCGATGTTCCTCCATCGAATAGTAAGATTCCTCCTGCTCCAGGCAGACTTTTTTTTTGGATGCACCATCGAAATGCAGGCTATCCATTGGTTGATTGCTTCTCCAGGCTTGAAAATCGATGTCAGAATGTCTGATCTTCCAGGGAGGAAGCTTTTGATGCTTTGAATTGATTTCTTTAGGATCCGAGAGGACAATGCCGATCCACTTTGATTCAGAGGTGGAGAGGTTCGTGTCTACTCTGAGTCTGGAATTATTTATGCATTTAATTAGCAAAACTTTTGCTTTGTAACGCCTTGTTTTGACATTACTACCTAAACTATTATTATATGTTGTATTTGCTTGATTGTGAGACTTCGTCGGTTTGGCGACACTGTGGACATATGGTTCTATTATTTTTCCAAGATATATATGTGTGTGTGTGTGTGATGTTAGTATTATGATATGTAGTCATGTTTAGATATCTATCATGTGTTAATTATGTCTCATATATGCAAATTATTGAATGATGGGTACTTGGATACCGTTAAAGTTATATGTTGAATGAATGAATGTTATGCCAGGTGCATGGTGAATAAATGAATTGATTATTGTTTTATTGTGATGAAATGTATGTGTACATGTCGATGATTTATGCACGATATTCTAGATCATATGTCGGAGATTAACTTACAGGTTAAAATGGCTAAGTGATAGTTGGATCCTACGACGTGGGAGAGCCTCGGGGACATGGACTCCGAAAGATAAATGGTATGCAAGTGATGCATTATTTATTTATGCATGATTATTATGATGTTTATTATGATGTATGGGTGGGGTAGGGTTTCGGGAAACTCAACCGTCCAGATTGGTTATACGATGACAAACTGAGTATAAGTGCAATGCATTTATTATGTAGGTGTAGACATAGTCCCTTGTTCCATTAGGGGGGTGGAGGATTTACCCACTATTTATCCCCGAAACCCAGAGTCACGGGAGGGCTATGCTACGATGCGCTCCCCAAGGTGTGTGATGATGACTAGTGGTTTCCTGCTGGAGAAGCTTGGTCGATGTAGTCGACACTTCCGCTTCCGAGTTCTAATTGGAGCCAGTCATGGATTGACACTTCAGGGTAGTCCAGCAGATGAAATGATAGGATGTGAAAGTTAGTTGTGATTAGGTAGATGATGTAGGTAGATATGTGTAGCTTGAAGTTAGGAAGAAAACGTGATATAACTGTGTATGTTGAAAACCTTTGATTGATTATGTGTCATAACTCAGTAATGTATGAATTGTCATAACTTGTATGAATTGTCATAACTTAATAAGATGCAGTTACGTAAAAGATTGTACATTGCAAACTATGTTTAAACATGTGTCAGTAAACAATAAATTTTGTGATTATGACTGATGTGTGTGATTTAGTACTGTTGGTGTACTTACACATAGTATGTAAGTAGTAGCTATACTTACATAACTCGCCTACATATTTATAAATTGCGTGAAATAATACTGAACTATAATGTTTAGGCATTAATTACATTATTACCACTTATCTAACCAAGAGATTAAACTAATACGTTGAGTTAGTAATTTATGATTAAGATAATGGAATAGGTTGAATGACTAACTTACATGAATGATGATCAAGTTCTAATGTTAATTATTGTCGATTCATGTTAATAATGTTGATTAATGTTAATTATTGTCGATTAATGATTAATTATTGTTGATTAATAAACAAGTTATGGTTAACTTAGGTAGTAATTAATGCAATTGGTTATTAATGCATGATTGAATATTAATGAATTTAATTAGTCAAGACTAAGGGTTAAAATGTTAAATGATTATTGTAATGTTAATTAAAGTAGTATTAATTTGATAAGTTAATATTACTTACAAGGTTAGTTAATTAATTAAAATATATGGATAAGAATTAATTTTATTATGATCATATTGAAGTTAATTAGAACATAGGGTAAATTATTGAATAGATATAATATGAAATGGATAAACAAGTGTCGAGATATACATTTTGGAATAGTTCATAAAAATGATAAATTAATTATGAAACATTTAATTATGAGGTCACGGAGGTTGATTAGTAATTAATGTGGTGAAACGTGTAAGTGTAAAACACTTATGGTTGGTGAGTAAGCCGACCCAAAACTTAAACTATAATATATAACTTGTATTATTGATTAAATAAAATATTATATTTTGAAATAAGAAAAGAATATTAAAATAATGGAAGTTAATGTTTTGAGTCAAAGGTTAAGGGCTCGAGGACTAACATGGGGGTTAAAACATTTAAGATGGAGATAGGGATATTAATGGCAGGGGGAGAGTCGACAAAGAGGGGGAATAAGGTCGAGAAGACAATGGGGGAGAAGGGATCTTCACCTTTGGATATTTTGAGAATTTTAGCAGCGATAGAAATTATAGAGTAGAAAAGAAGGGGGTTCTTGTTGGAGAATTTGAAAAGGGATAGAACTGATTAGCTTGTACTCGGTTTGGGCTCGGGGGTCCAAAGGGGTACCTTTGGAGCTGGGTGGTTGACGAGACCTCGCCAGTTGGAAGGGTAGCATACCAGATTGTCTGGTCGGTTAAGTTTCAAAAGTTTGGGAAGGCTTTTGGTTGCAAGACATACAGCAAGGAAAATGAGTAGCAAGGGGATCTACTAGCTATTTACATACCACTTATCCTACAGGTATAGTGATCATTCCTACCTCTATCATATTATTATTTCAAGTTATGAAAACAAAACTTATGTGAATTTGTACATGTACTTATATGCTGTTACACTTGCACAAATAGAAATAGTTAGAAATAGATAAAATAATAAATACATATATAGCAACCTGTAGATGTAAATATGTTACATTATACAAGCATGAAAATCCAAATTTAAACATAAGTTAAAAATCAAAATAGAGACTTGAAACACCAGGATGGAACAAGGTAAAAGTAGATTTATTTATAAACTTCATTAAAATAGGACATGAGTCCTACATGCTTGTCCAACAACTTGTAGTGGCGTAGGACAGGTATCATGAAAAATCGCTTTGTTTCTTGCAATCCAAATCTTCCAGCATGTGAGTTTAGGAATGGTTGTCCAGATTTGATGCCATAGTTTCTTTTTTGAGAGAGGGGTTGGATAAATAGATTTTCATTCTTTGAGAAGACGTGTAGTAGTACCAAAGTTTGGCATTGCAATGTCGAGTTCTTGAAGCATATGGTTCCAGAATTCTTTTGTGAACGTGCAATTCAATAAGAGATGATCAAGTGTTTCAGTGTTTTTGTGACATAATGGGCACCCATGAGGGTCCGGTGAAGCCTCTTTTAGTGAGGTTGTCACCTGTGAGTATCTTTTTGTGAGCAAGAGTCCACATGAAGAAATTTACTTTGGGGATTCCGAATGAATTCTAGACCATGTCCCAATTGCTTTTCCTGGAAACGTCATTGTTTTGGAGAGTTTTGAAACCCAGAGCAGTAGTGTACTTTCCACTTGGGCCCCAAACACGTTCATCTTTGTCCTGGAGGTGGGTAGGAGCACATCCAATCAAGTTTTAAAAAATAAGAACTTGGATTGTTCTAGATTTGTTGGGATTTATAGTTTTTTCCAGCCATTCCAAATAACTGAATATTCCCAGGTGTTGAGATCGCTTAATGTTCTAATTCCTTGTTGAGTGAGCCAATGCTAAATGTCCTAAAGATCTTGATTGTTATGGAGTTGTTCATTTCCCATTATTTTTTTCTGAGAAAATGTTAATGTCTTTCCCATTTCCAGGAACCCAATATAATTCTTGAGAAAAGAAGTCCCAGGCGGCTTTGCAGAGGGACCAAATTGAGGATCCCTTGGATTTCGGCTTGCTGTCGAGGCATCTGATATTGGTGCCTGTTAAGTATTTCTTATTTAATAATAGGCTGACCCTGTGGTATTTGTCTTGCAAAATTTTCCAAAGAATTTTTCCTCCCAATGCCTTATTTGCCTGAAGAGGATCTCGAATCTGGAGCCCACCTGAATGTTTTGGCTGTATTGTGGTATTCCAGTTGACTAGATGTATTTTGCGCTCGTTGTTTTTCCCTCCCGTCTAGAGGAACTCTCTCAGAAGCTTTCTTATGTGCTCTGTCACTCCTTTGGGCCCTAACAAGAGTGAGGATTGGCAAATAGGAAGTGCTGTGAGGAACGAAATTAGAAGGATCAATTTTCCTGCTTTGTTGAGCCATTGTCTTCCCCGTCTCCTAATTTTGGATTTGATTTGTGAATTACGTCATCCCAGTTCTTTGAATTTGAGTGACCATTGGTGATTGGGAGACCCAAATATTTGAAATTTTCCCAATGATGGTGGACTTTGATTCCAAGGATTCGAGCGATATTGGTTGTGGCAATATTGTTTAGATTCCAACATATACAATGCTCTTGTGTAAGTTAATCTTGCCACCTGAGGCTTTGCAGTAGCTGAGCATGTTTTTCTTGAAGTTTCAAGATATTATGGAAGAGCCCCCTCCCAGCAAGAGGGAATCATCTGCAAAGAGAGTGTGGTTTAGGGGCATGGAATTGAAGGCTAAGTTGAGGCTAGGTAGGAGACTAGTTCTGAGGTCAGAATTTAGCTTTCCGCTAATAGAATCAACCATGATAATATAAAGGAAGGAAGACAAGGGGCACCCTTGTCGAATTCCACGAGAGGCTTGGAAGAAATTGGTAGGGCGATCATTCACAAGAGGGGCAATCCAAGGGCATTTTATGCAAGCAGAGATCGAATTTAAGGAGTCTCTGAAGCCAAAGTTTTTCATGATTTTAAGAAGAAAAGAAAGCTTAACGCGATCAAAGGCGTTGGCCATGTCATGTTTGATCAACATACCTTTTTCTTTGCAAAGTTTTTTGGAATGGGTGGCCTACTGTACAAGGTGCCATTGTCAAGAATTTGTCTTCCGTGTAGGAATCCTCCTTGGTTATCTGAGATGATTTTGGCGAGAATGGGGTTCATCCTATTTGCCAGTGTCTTGGAAATGATTTTGTAGGATGAATTCCATAATGCAATTTGTCGAAATCTTTCGAAAGTGTTGGGATTGGTTTCTTTTGGGATGAGAGTGAGGAAGGTGGATTTAGTGCATCCACTAATCTTGGATTTTAGGTATAAATCTCTAACCATTCTCATAAAATCCTTTCTGATGTAATGCCAACAAGCTTTATAAAAGTGGATAGAATACCTGTCAGGCCCAGGAGCCTTGTCAGGGTCGAAAGACCAAATTGCATTGGTGACTTCCTTCTCTGTGAACGACTTGAGGAGCTTGGCGTTATCTTCATTCGTGAGATTCTTCGATATATGGTCAAGAAGAATTTGATCTCCTTCTTCATCATCGTTGTTATCCTCTTTGAAGAGGTTTGAACAATGATTATAAGCTGTGTTTTTTATGTCTCTGTGTCCTTTGACAATCAATCTATTATCGATTTTGATCTCAGAGATATGATTGATGGATTGCCTAGCTTTAGTATGCTTGTGGAAGTAAGTTGTATTCTTATCATCTGCTTTGAGCCAAGTGCTACAGGATTTTAATCTCCAGAATTCTCTTTGGAATGCTTGATAAGTTTTGGCTTGGTAATTGGATTCTTCCTGTAACGTTCTGTTGTCAATTGGATTTTCATCCATTGAATTTTGGATAGCTTCAAGATCGTTGACAACCTTCTTTCTGAATTTTGGAGATGGACAATTGATTTTGGCCCAAATTTTTAGCTCTTTTTGGGTAATAATGAGCTTCTGTTCCCAAACGTGTCTTGGGGATCCGATTATGGAGGTCTTCCATACATTCTTTAGAATATCCCAGAAACTGTTGCATTCAAGCCATTGAGGGATGAATCTAAAAGGGATAGGTCCGTAATCTTCATCTTCTTGTATTTGGAGAAGAATCGGTTTATGATCTGAAGCTAGATTTACCATTATTTTTGAAATAACAGTGTGTTTTTCGGTCAACAGGCTACTTTGAATGAGGAATCTGTCAAGCCGAGCCATGATATTTTCTTTACCTAGCCGCTTGTTGGACCAAGTGAATTTTCCTTTCTTAGGCTTGATGTCGAGAAGATCCCATTTTTGAATGAGAATTTCTATTTGAGATCTGAAAATGTCCTTTCCGATGAGGCCTCCTTTCTTTTTGGCATTGGAGAGAGTTGTGTTCAAATCACCAGCTAGGATGAGGTTATGCAGGATGTAAGCATCTAGAAAATCTTCAGCAATCTTTTTTTTCAGAGTGCAGGTTTGGTACATAAAGATTAATGAGAGCAATTTGAGTGTTGCTTTGGGTATGGAGGAGATCCGTGTAGATCCAATGTTGAGTGGCAAAGGAATTGCATAACTGAAATTTGTTAGAGGACCAGAGGGTATCTAAGCCACTAAAGGCCCCTCTAGCATTGACAGCCATGCCAGTGTTTTTCTTCCACTTATCTTTTCCAATGGTCAAGGTGGCATGTTCGTTGAGCTTGGTCTCTTGGAGCATGAGGATGTCTGGCATATCTATTTTTTGGAGATATTTGACTGCTTCTATTTTATTGGGATTTCCTAGTCCTCTGCAATTCCAAGAGACCAGCTTCATTATCTGTTGTTGTGGGTGGAGGAGGGGCCTCCCCTTGCTAGATCTCCCATTTTTTCCCTGCTAATCTGGCTCAGGTGTTCCTGTTGAACGCCATGTCTATTGTTGCTTGAGATCCTTTGGTTTTCTCGCGTTCGACTTCTTCTTCCCTTAGATCTTTGCTAGTTTTCCGCCCTAATTTTTTGGATGATCTGTCTATCAGATCCTTTGGAGAGGCAGAGGTAACCATTGGTTTAGTTTTTGCAATTTTTGCGTAGTAGGGGGATGGCGTACCTTTATTCAAGTTGATCCTTTTAGGGCTTGGGGTGCTTTGAGGGTGGATTTCTTCTGGATCTTCATGGATTTGAGGTGCTTCTTGAGAGTCATGTTGCTCCGATATTTCTCCTTCTTCTAGTGCTTCAACATTGTCTTGATTTTCTGTATTTTCCAGGGCCTTGAATTTGTTCTCGTTGATGGTGGTCACCGAATTTTGGTGCTGATGATCTACTTTTCTTGAGTTTTTTCCTTTCGGTAACATTTTTTATCCTGATCTAGAAGTAGGAGTTTTTGTACGACTTTCCATTTCTTTTCTTTCCCTCCTTCTGGATCTACGGGCTTCTTTTTGCAAGATCGAGCGAAGTGCCCGTATTCGTGACAATACCTACATGTGAAAGGGATTTGCTCATAATCTAGTTCCTGGATGTGAGACAAATCTGCTACTGTGAGTTTATAGCTTCTGGGAGTCCACGTTCCAGATCTACTTCAACGCAGATTCTAGCACATGAGTATTGGTCTTTTCGATCTGCTTTGTCAATATACTTTCCAAGGGAGTTTTCGATAGCTTCTAGAGATTTGGGATTCCAGCAGTGAAGAGGCAGATGCAGTAGTCTCACCCAAATTGGAATTGCGGAAGGGATATCTTGGGATGGATTGAAATCAAGATTCCATTTATTCATGTAGAGTCCTTGCGGCCCCATGAAGTATGGCCCGTTCCTGAAGATTAGTTCACGGTCTTGTTTGCTTTCAAAGATGAATGCGAAAAAGCCCTTTCCGAGGAATTAGGATTTTACTTCGTCTGAGATCAAAGGTTTCCAATTTTTTTGAACCTAGGTCTCGGTGGTTTTTGGAGATGGCCACAGTCTTGTGAATTGGTAGATTAATCCTCTTTCAAACAGGTTGAGAGCGGTTTTGCATGGTTTCTCTACTGGCAATGCGATCGTGGGGATCTCGGAGATCTTTTTCATGAACTTTTGTTGGGCAGTGGAAAGAGGTTTTTTCCCCTGTGCTGCGACGAGTTTCATGAAATCAGTAAGGTCAGAGGGAGGGGGAGGGCCAAGATCATCACCCGATACCATGGGGGCATGGGTAAACTGAACTCCTTGACACTGAAGAAACTGGCCGAGAGCCAAGTGCGCTCTCTCTTCTCTAATCGTGATTTGCAGGAGAGACATGAGTAGCAAGGTGGCTCTCATGAGTTCAAGTCCCGATCTGCAAGAAAGCGTGAATTGCAGAGCAATTCGCAAAAATATTTAAATTATTAATAAAAATAGACAAAATATTTTATTTTAAATAAAAAAATTAAACAATAAATTATATTAATTTATAATTTTACATTTACATAGTTTTTTATTTCGACTTATTCATTTTCTTAATAATTTCTTCTATTTCCATAAAATAATATCAAATGTTTTTGGTAACAATCTGATTCCATCTCCATAGAATAACATCAAATGTTTTTGTTAAACATTAAATTCAAAATTGTATTGTTTTATTTTAATTAGATATACATTTCATTCTTTTTAATTAGATGTACATTGCATTCTTCACATTCTTATTAAGTATCAAATGAATAAATTGTGTAAATTCTTTTTAAACCAAAATATCTTTTATAAACCCAAAATATCTTTTACAAACCCATCACCGTAACTTTTTAAACCAAAAATATATAATTTATATTTTATTATAAAAAACTTTTATCTCACCTATTCATTTGTCACGTGGTTACAGTACTCTATTTTTGACAAAACATTGTATATTAACAATAATTAAATAATTGGCCCATAAGCCTTCAACTCGATATTAACAAGTCTTTGCGAATCACAAGTCTCATTCAACTCGATAAGAACAAGTCTTTGCGAATCAGAGCAAGAAATAATTTAGAAAGAATTTGAATTGGCCCAATGGGAGTTAGAAAATTCGCCGCTTCATTAGACAATTCTGTCATAATTGGTTTTTACATTTAGAAAGTTCATTTTCTTATTAAACTTCATCTCATTTTCATTTTTCCGGCTGGCCGTTCAACCTGAATAATTCTCAGGGTCTGCTCAGGCTCTCGGTAATTATTCAGCGTCCACAAGAATCCTCAGATTACTCCCAGATGCCAATTGACGAAATATAAATCTCAGGTGGATAATGATTATCATTCTCATGATAATGATAGATCATGATAGAATCTGGAGGCGGTTATCTAGAAAAAGCTGAAAAGCTGCCGCTTCCCACCATTTCAATTTCTTAAAAAAAGTACCCACTCGCTCCATGAATATCAGCTCTATCTATTTAAGGAAGCCACTGCAAGCTTAGATTGTTCCATGTTCTTTACTTTTTATTTTATTCAGACTGATCTTGGATTGATTTATTTTCTGGCGTTGCCATTCTCCCGCTCCCGCTTGCTGTATTTTATTTGTTTTCTTGTTATTCTGTTCTTTTCATTTTTTTTCATCTGTTGATGACTTTAGATCTCTTCCTGTTGCTTTGGATTGATGACTTTAAATCTCTTCCTGTTGCTTGTTAACTCTGGTTGGATTGTATATTTCTCTGGCTTTTTTAGGTGCACCGCATTTTGTTTTTTCATTTTCTATATCCTTTTGATTTCATATCCATGATCATCCACTGGCTTCCACAGCTTGGAGTGCATTAAAATGAAGCAATGGAAATTGAAGCTCAATCCGTCCTGAGGTGATACAAAATTTTGCCAGGTAATATTCTGATTTTTCTGTCATCGGAAAGCAAAAATTAGTTTAATTTTGGCACCTCTTAAAATGTCTTTATGTCTTCTGACATTAATTTTACATACAACCATTTTTTCAAATATGTCTAACAGATTTCATCTCTCTCATTCAGGATTAGGTGAAGCTAGTTTAAAATTTAAATATCTGTGATATACTGTTTGTTTCGATGATGTTCTTCTATATTGTCTCTAGTCCCATTTATGTATATTTCTTTAAACGTTACATGCATTATTTCAGCCTTTATTTAAGTTTTGGGTAACCCTGACTATGTTTCAGGACATTAATTTAATTTTTGAATTCACAGTTCTAAATAGCAAACTGTTGGTGCAGTTGGATTCATTAATTATCATAATATTCCGGTACGTCTTTGAAACCTGTTTATTTTCGCTGTAAAGAAAGGTAGCAAATCTCCAACACATTAAATGAATGTTATTAAATATGATGCTCAATAAATTTGATCAGTTTTATCATATAGTAAATTTGATCAGTTTTATTAGGGTTGCCAGCTGCGAACAGAAATAATTTAGTGAGGAGCAATTAAATTAAGTTGCATTACAACGGATTGGTAATTATGGGGTTTCCAATCTAATTCAGTTTTAGTGTCCATTCCCACTTTCAGAGTTGAATATAATTCAGGGATTTTCTTTTCATTAAATCTAATTCTATTCCACAAAACCATGGAGATTAAAAGCGTGACCCGAGGTTCAGAATTCATAGATTTTCTTTAAGCTAAATTGTGGAAAACAATCTTATTCTATTGAAAGTGGGACTCGTGGCTGATTTTTTTTTTTCTGATATGGGTTTGAGTGTTGTTTTTGTTCTTGCAGGAACTGAGTTCTTTTTTGTTTGGATCTACAGTTGTTTTTTTCAAGATATCAATGCTGCAGAGACTGATGTTATATGTTTGAGCAATTTGTAGTATGAATCTTTATATTGTTATTATTTTTATTTTTATATTTTAACCAAAGTATAAGTATTTTTAGAGTTTAAAAAGAAAAGAAAAAACTATTAAACATAGAAGTATAAGGTAGTAATATTCACATAATATTAATAAGAAATTAATATTTAAACTAATAATAATATATCAGTTTAGAAAATTAATTATAAAAATATTATACAGGAGATAGTTAAATAGCAATGATATTAGTTTAGAGAATTAATTATTAAAATAATATCCTGAATCCTAGAAAGTCATGCTTACATAATATTAGTTAGTAAGAAATATTTAAATTAGTCATAATAAATCAGTCTAAAGAATTAATTATTAAAAGATAATGAGATTATTATTGTGTTTCTTCATCAATAATCTTTTGGATTGAGCTATCTTGCTCTACCATTTGTCCATAGATTACTAGTTCATAACCATTTTCTCTTTATTACTTGAATTGTTTGAAAAACGCTTTGATGGTTTTACTTTTGGTTAGCATATTAAGATTATTGAAATTAAAGACATTTTTTAACTATCAGAAATAAGTAAATAAACCTTTTTTAAAGTATTAAAATAGTATTAAAATCAATGAAATCAATCTTGAGATGTGTAATTATTTAAAAATTATAAAATAAAAATAAAGAATATCATTAAATTATTAAAAATTATAAAATTAAAACAAATATTAAAATTAAAAATAATAATTCTTAATAAACTTAAAATAATAAAAATATATGATATGAAAATTTATAATATATTATAATATTGTTGTAGTTGTGTATTTATTTTCGGTATTATATTTATAAATTTTATATTTATAAAGTAAAAATATTTTTGAAAATGTATTAATTAAAAAGAAAATTATTCGTGAAATTATCTAAATGTTCTTTTGAATTACTGTTCCTACATTTCTCCATTTAACGAAAAAATATCTTCAAAGATATCCATTTCACATAAAAGTTCATGTGCTCTTTATATTTTTCTAAAAGAAGAAACACTGAGATTACAAAAAAAAATTACCATAATAAAAAAAGTGTTGTTAGGTTACCCCCTTACAAAAAAAGATTACAAAAATTTACCATAGTAAAAAAGTATTGGTAGATTACCCCTTACCCTAAGAGAGAGGGATAGTATTTTTTATATCATTGAATATTAAATTAGTGAAAATTGGAAATTATTTTAAATTTAAATTGGAAAAAAAAATATATGATTTAATTAAATTTCACACTTTTCATATTTAATATTATAAATTTAATTAATAATACCATTAATTATATATATATATGTGTCGCGGGTATAATTAAAAATCTACTATCATTTATTAATCTGGTAATAAAAAGAAAATAAAGTAATTTTTTAGTAGTTCAATGGTGAAGTCAGCTATAGCAGTGACCTATTTATCAATGCTACAGCCAACGATGGCATAGCATTGGGCTCGAGGTGAGTACCAAAATTTACTGAACCTATTTACCATGAGTACCAAATCTTAGATTATTTACCAAAATTTACTGAGTACCAAATCTTCAGGCGATTATTTACCATACTGAGTACCAAATCTTCAGTTAGTACTAAGTACCACATCTTCAGTAAATTTACCAAAATTTAATCTTCGGTTAATGTCAATTTTGTCAAGTACAGTATCACTGTGGTTAAATCATTCTCTTCTTCTGATTTCTGAAGGTCAAGTACCTATCTTCAACGTATTCCTTAATATACTTTAAGATAGCTTTGCTGATTGATACATGGGGGGGAATATATTTGTTTGTTCTCTGCAACAAAAACAAATATGCTCTGCTCAGTGAGCAGGGTTCCTTACAACTGTTGGTTAAACAATTACCTATAATAAGCCATTTTAGCAATTCATTCATTCTCTCTGTTGTTGGACAGACTTGAAAATCTTGGGATAGCTTTAGGTTCGAAGTGACTACTACTAACGACAGCTTTTATGATACATGAAGGCTTTAGTTCATACCGATGTTATATCTATTTCTTAAATTTTCTTAGCTTTGGTGATACTATGAGGGCTTCACCTCATACATATCTTCTCTCTATTTCTTGAATTGTTTTAAGATTGTTGATAAATGAGGGAAAATATATGTGCTTGTTCTGCTCTCTGCATCAAAAACAAATATGCTCTGCTCAATGTCCAGGGTTCCATACAACTGTTGGTCAAACAATTACCTGTAACAAGCCATTTTAGCAATAAAATAATTCGGTCATTAAAAATGTATCAATAGACCATGGTGTAGACTGGTAAAAACATGATCTGAAAATGAACTGAGGATAATAAATTATGTTATGTGGTAAAAAAGATCAATGAAGACATTCTTAATTACATAGCTCTCATAGTACTCTTCATAATTGTCTGTTCTTTGAGGTATGCATAATTAGAAACAAGAGTGTAGCCTAAACCTCAGCCTCCCATTGATGAGTTTAATTTTTGCAAATGGATATATATCCAACAATGAAGCTGGCCTGATGGCATCAAACAATGTGCAGAGAAACTTTTAAGGATCTGATATTACTTCTAAGTTCTCAACAATTTAGTGGTCATTGGGAACTTTATTAACACCTTCTGTGAACATACAAATGGAAATTAGCAGCCTAGTATGGATTCATATCCATTTTACCAGTCTGGGACCAGCAAAGTCAGCAGCAAATGCCATTACAGCATTTTATGCATATGTGTGCCTGCAAATCATTGTATATAGAAGAAATGTAGTCACTTCAACTGTGGCTGTGGCTGTTACCAAACGAAATTCAAATGTGTTCACGTCACTGTCATAGGGTCAAGCAAAATTAAAAAAACTTCTATCTATAGAATATATGAAATGTAGAGCTTTTTATGCCTACAAGGTTTCGAGGCTTGATTTCTCTCTTTTACATAAGAATGCTTGGATTATTCTCATCTTCTCAATCCATAGTAACACCAAAGAACTTTGCTTTCAAACAAAGGTCACCACTTAGAGCAAAATATCTTCATATTGCATTTGCATCGAAGTGTCCCTTTCTAACATGCACATAAAAACTTAAAGGCACATAGGACAACACTCCCAAGGCATAGTAAATACAACTAAAACCTTAAGATTAAGCTTTATGTCAGGCAGAGAGGTCTATAAGTAAGAGAGATCAAGAATCTGTAGCTTCTTGCATGTTACCACAACCAGCTAAACTCCAAGGTCTGTGATCCCACCCACCACTCGAGATTCAAAGTATGCAATTTACTGCAGCCTACAACTCTGCATTTGAGACCTATGTCACGGATTTACTTGCATTTCACTAATTTTAAAGGTTGCAACTTCTGGGGATGTGTATGTCTTTTGCATTGTAATTAGTGATTTCAATCTAGTTGGAAAGATTGATTTTGACCAGAGATTGAAAACATTTAACCAAGTAAGGTCCAAGCCACAACTTTTGAATTGTTTTAACTTTGAAGATAACTTTGGTAATAGATTAGGGATTTAGCTCTTAGCTCATGAGGACCTGAGGGATTTAGTGATAATTTAATTGGAAGTTAAATCTTTGGGAAGTATTTGCCTCACACCCTTATCCCTGATATTAGCAAGGGTTCCCTGATATAGATGTGTGTAGTTGGGTTCTACCAAATCATTAAGGAAATGATATGAGGGGCCAACTCAACTATTTATATGTTAGAACAATTAATCAACATCATAGATCCTCCTATCCTAAGCATAGGCACTGATCAACGTATTAAAGATCATAGGATTCAAATTCAATACATTTGAACCTTCTATCAAATCATATCTTGATCTCGTTTCAGGTTACTGAACTAACAATGTAAATCCATAGAAAGGGCCATTGCATTGAAACTATTCTGGATTACAAGTAGAAACTCCACTTTCTAAGCATCACACATTAAGCCCACGTCCAAGAGCACAATGAGAGCTACCCTCAGTAGTCAAGCAACTTGCAAAATGACCATGGATTCCCAAGCCAAACCTTATGTCTCCTCTATTACATTTTGAACTATTTACGGGTCTCAACTTGAGCAAGGTATCTGTTATCACACAACTTGTAGTTGTCCCTAGTGGTATCCCATCCGGGATGGTAGAGGAGATGGACAACTAAAGAGGTGACCCAAGAGATGCCACAGTTCCCAATGCAAGGTGGGAGTCACGTCAACCGAGGCACTCTTCACTTTAGATCTAGATAAATCAAGACCTAGGGGGAGACCCTATAACCAATCAAAGATGATTGGTCCCAAACAAAGGTTCCTAGGGATGAGTAAATGGTAAGTTACGGAAACCAATGGTAGGTAAAGTGGACCTAGAAATTAAAGTATGGTTGAAGGTGGTTTGAGAAATGATAAGTGTTTCAACCAATGTATGATTTAGGCCACATGATTAGTTATAATGACAAGGTATAGTACCATGTGTTACACAAGTGGGTCCTACTTTCTTGGGATATGTGAAATGGCTTAAAGTGGACCCACAAGGTGAAATTAAGGGATGCAATTGGCACTAGAGGATATGTAATGAGTAGATCTATGGATCTAAGTTAAGATTAGGAGTACCCACTTACTGGATCTAAGGTTTGACACAATCCCCAAGGAGTGCGATTTGCTTAAGGAAGACTAGTGCCTTGTTGGATGGGTTAATGGAGTCAAAAGATAGTCAAAGTGTAGATCGGGACACCTAGAGGTCAAGTCAAGTGGGCTAATTGAGATAGAATGGTTGGATCTTACTAGATCTAGGATTTCATGAAATGACCCAAGTGGACCACAATCCCTTAAAATAGGGAATGTTATCCCCAAGGCAGATCGTCACAAAATGATACTCTAGATATAGGTTTCAAGGTATGCCCGTTCCAAATCCACTGAAATCTCATCTACCCAGGTCCTAGAAGTGGGCAAACTCAGTCACCCAAGGAAGTGCGACCTTGCTCAATGAGGGCTAAAAGGTGGATAAGGTGTGTCAAATCAAGTCCAATGGCCACCAAAATGTAGATCCAAGTAGTTTAGGCACTGATCTATGTGGATCTAGAAAATCAAGCCAATCCAAGTGTTAGATCTTACTAGATCTGAGTTTTAAGGTGCAAATCAAGTGGGATCTCACCTACCCACATGCTAGATCTAACCCAACAAGCCTCTCCAAGGAAGTGTGATTTGGTTCAAGAGGGCTATATTGCCTTGAAAAGTGTGTTAATTTTAACCCAATCACCACTAGACTATAGATCCAACTAGGGGTGGATGCTATAGAGGTGGGTTCTTAAGATCTTTTCAAAAGCAAGGCTAGATTTAAGTAGATCTAAGAAAAACCAAAATTGAGGTTTTGATTAATTAGGGTTTATGACCAATGAAGAGAGAATGGATGGAAAGAGGCACATACCTTGTAGATCTTACCTCAATTGCTTGTGGCCACCTTGCAAATTGATAGCATTCTCCTATGTGTATATTCAAGAGTGAGATCCAAGAGCTCCAACCAAAATGTCCTCCTCCAAGATAGCCAAATCGTCCTCCTCCTACAAGACAAGATCAAAGAAACAAATCAAGTAAGATGATTATGAAAATGATAGAAAGATGTAATAGAAAGCATCAACTATATCACGAAGATACAATAATGATACTCCCTGTCACAAGATCAACCCAAGAGAGAATATGTGGATCCCTCCAACAATAACCCTCAAGAAATCGTCCTCCTCTCCACCAATTCGACTTTCCTGCAAGAAAACTAGTAGAAGCACCAAAATCCACAATGATACATAGAAGAGATACTGTATACTCAAGATGCAAGAGAATCCACAAGACAAGAGGGATATGCTCCACAAAGAAGTGTTCTATTCCAATATTCCAAAGCTCCAAAGGTGAGCTATACAATAGGGGATCTCCTTATATAGGATAATAAAGACCAAAACCTTATACCACCCTACAATACTACATAAAATGAGTGGTTGAGATTAAAAGATCTCAATATACAATCAATGGCTAAGATGAGCCATAATAACATAACACATGGATCACTCATAAAGTGATGACGTCATAGTCTAAAATAATCATGGAGGGTGACGTCATCCACTAGAGGGGTAAAAGTACAAAAATCCACCTCATAATGACTAGGACACGACATAATAAGCACATGGTGGGGCTAGGAGGCATCAATCCTTACTAGCTCATCCCCAAGGCACAATAAAATAATAAAATATGTCCAAGATAATATAAATGATCAAATCTGTCCTCAAAATCTGTGACAGACAAGCAGTAAAAGACCTCCTGTGATCGCTGTGGCCCTACCCACATGGTGAAAACTGACTGGAAGATAGTGGGATCACCTTGGAAGACCTCTGTGAAAACCAAATGCCAAAACCTTGCCTCAATTGCCCAAATCGAATTCCTCAGTGACCACTTTATCCCATTTTTTAACTGCCTCGGTAATTGTGAAAGTGCCAAAACTGCCTCCCAGGGCATCTGCGCTGTTCAACTGAGCCCACCAAGCTCTCCAGAAGGGGGGGTAAATGGTAAAAACAAGTGGCTGGACCACCCCCTCCTCATACAACGTCCTAGGTGAACTGGCCTCTCATGGCCCCTGCTGCTCAGGCTCGGAAATCAGCCCCAAATATGGTCAACAAGTGTAAAACTGCATCAATCACTGTCAGAAGTGCCCGGAACTGAAAGATAAGTGTCTCATTGGATCCAGAAGACCCAAATCCACTAGGAATGTGTACTCATACACCATGGGTTGCCCTAATGGGCCAGTTGCAGGGTCCACCATATATGGACAGTGCATAATCTGATGATCTGAAGTAATAATAAAACCTGCTGAACTGCATCAATCATCATCTGAACCATATGTCCATCATATGATATTATCATCAAGTATGTGGGACCACCAATTATCATCAATAGGTATATATATATGGTCCACATCATCACGGATCCCAATAATATACAAGCAAGGATAAATCACATCAGTAGACTAAGACATGCTTCTCTAATCATTCTCACAGCCAATCTCAAGGTATAACATCCATTCAGTGGCATTAATCAAGTTAGCATATTCCTTTGTTATATAAAATTACTTGCACAATAGTTCAAATGACAAACTCACCCATTGGACATGGTCAAACTGCTAGTGAAGGATGAAGGCTAGGAACAAGGTTGGGCCAAGGGGTTGACTTGTCTAACTTCACTCAAAAATACTTTGGACTGGGAGAAGGGGGAAGCTACAAACTCTGTGCTTGGACAAAATAACACGGGGAATGGCTGTGCCTCACAAATGGATAAGTTGTTTAGAGAGTGCTTATTCAACTTAGGCATCATGTCTACATCAAGTTGATCCAGGTTCATCAGGATCATTCAATTTCATTCCATGGCCTTTTTGGCCTACGTAACCCTTCGGATCTCAGGTGTGCTGAAAAGCACAACTAGTTGCAGCTTGCATCCAGGGCATGTTTTCATATACATATAAGGTCAACAATTGTTTAGATATAGCTTTTAAGAACCATTGCTTTTTGGACCTTTCTTATACTCTTCGAGGAGTATTTTTAGTTGTTCATTGCTCTTACCCGTTTTAGTTTCCATGGGCGAATTTATAAGTTTCCATAAGTAGAACATGAGCTTTCAGTTTTAGCCAACAACATCTCAAGTGACTAGGGGGAGTTCGAGCCAATGCCAAACATCGGGACAATCGACCAGAATGATTTAGGCCTACAATCCAACTCACCAAAGGCAAGTTTTGTCACCAACTTAGGGCTGAGACAACTGAACATACAGGGATGTGGTCCAAACACAGAGGTAGAAAAATGGGGAAGTCCTCAGTATCAGAAAGTCAAATGAGACAGGTCAAGGTTTAATGTCAAATAGAAAAGTCATGTATGGATGGAGTCAAGTGAATATGGAGCCTACACTAGCAGACAACTGGTGTCAGGAAAGACCATATCTATGTAAGGTAGAAAACTAGTGGGTTTTGTTAAATGTCCTAAATGTGCAAGCAATTGTCCATTTTATGATGTATAGTTCATTTTAAACAGTTTGCCACATCAGGAATAATATACCAAGCAGATGCTGTGAACATGACTAAATCAACAAGATAATAATCCACAGTCAATGATAAAATATCCATAGATCATACAACATCATCATAGTAATAAACATCATATACCATCTAAAACACTACTGCAGTACATCTCTAAGCACTGAACGGAAACTGTATGGGGTAAAGGGTCACATCGGTCATCAAATCTGAACTCTCAAGGCTCAGCCTTGACACAAGGTCTAACATAAGTCTGAATAATACACTGCTCTGATCATGAGTGATCACAAAATATACAGTCATCATAGCCATGCTCTGAATAATGGAGGCTCTGGAATGTGCAGATTTCTGCTAAACAAGAATAGTAGCCCTACTACTATGGTGTGATAACAGTTACCCCCCATTTCGTATGCATGTCCACATGTGATGATGATTAGATCCTAGGGGTGATTTGTCATGTTATCCTAGGGATGATGTGGATTTGGATATCAATGGTTGTGAATGTGCCTATGAAGGATTTGGTGGTATGAACTGTTGAGAGTAGTTTGAATGACCTACAACAATCCTCTAGCAAATATGGGCATGATTTCATCATCAAACAACCCTAAACCATGATGTTGGGCAACATCTAAGCATTCAGATGACAATTTTGAAGGTTTATGCATCATTAAACGGTAAGGAGGCTTTAAACATTCCTAAGAGTTAATCCCAAGCAGATTCTAGGCATTTTTGGACACTTTTTGGTAAACAACAACCCCAAGCAACCTTCTTTCAACCCCACAACAGTCAAGAAAGTAAGGGTACAATAGCCACAATCACCTACAACAATGAAGAGGGAAGTTTGGGTTCATTTTTGGAGCTGCAAATGGCATGTCATTCACCTACATAAGTTTTGGGATGATCCTAAGCATTGTTGGGTCCACAGCAACATCAATGAACTAATCATGGGCAGTCTTTTGAAGGAAATTAGGGGTAAAAGACCTTGAATCAGCATTATGGACATATCTAGGCAAGAAAAGCCCTATGTGAAGTAATGAGAAGTGATGAAATGGGCACTTTGAATCAGACCAACAGTAGTATCTGTAGCAGCCCTAGTTTCCTTCCTCCACATGGTTGAAGCAACCCTAAGAGGGTTGGAAACTCATTGGAATGATTGGCATCCTTTTTCCTTGAATTGCTGTGAATATTTTGGAGCTACTAGAAGTGAATTACTGTGATTATTCTGCTATTGTTTTAGACATTAATTTATAGCAGTCCTAAAGGCTGAAAATTGTAGGGTCAAGTGCACAGAAACTTCTTAGAAGGAAGTCAAGTTTTAGATTTGCAATTAATTACCCATTGTAAATGAAATTTCAACAGAGGAGTTTGATATAGATCCCTCTTATGATGATGAAGTCAAGATAAATGTAGGAAAGCTTAAAAAAGAGTAGTATTTTTGGAAATCCTCAAGAGGTTGTCAAAAGAGAAGGACATTTATAAACAATATGCCAATTGGAAACGATAGGTGGGAAAGTAGAGTCTTTGTTGGGGCGTGGTAAAGTATAGCTCTTGACCAAGAAGAACGGGTATAATACACTTTGTTGGCTAAGCTTGGTCAATGGCCCCAATGGCCTTTAAATGCGGCCCGAATGGCCTTTAAATGCCATTCATTATACACCCTTAGTGGTCGGTAGTGGACCACAATAGTGTTAGTGGGAAATGCCCACTACCCACTAACACTATTGTGGTCCACCACTGACCACCACCGACCACCACCGACCACTAAGGTGGTATAATGAATGGCATTTAAAGGCCATTGGGGCTAGAAGGTAGGCTTAGTCAACATATCTCCAACAAATAATAAGGTGATGACAGTTAATAAAAGCACTAAAGGGGATTTGAAGGGATGGAAAGTAAATTTTAATAAAAAAAAGAATAAGCATGGTAAGTGAAAAATACAATCCCACCAAAAGGAAAAAATAGGTACTGTTCCCTCCATTTCGTATGGGTTTCCACATTTGATGATGATCAAACGCCAAGGGTGATTTGTCATGATACCCTAGAGACGATGTGTATTTGGATATGGATGTTTGTGAATGTGCCTATGAAGGATTTGGTGGTATGAACTATTGAGAGAAGTCTCGATGACCTACAACAATCCCCTAGCAAATCTGGGTCTGTTTTCATCATCGAACAACCCTAATCCATGAAACTGAGCAACATCTAAAAATTTTGAGGACAATTTTGAAGGTCTGTGCATCATTACCATTGCAAGGAGGCTTTAAATAGTCTGAAGAGTCAATCTTGAGCAAATTCTAGATACACCCTATAACAATCAATAAAAATTGAAAACATAAGGGTACAACAGCCACATTCACCTACAAAAATTAAAATGGTAGTTTGGGCTCATTTTTGGAGCTAAAATGGCATGTCATTCACCTACAGAAGTTCTAGGCTGATCCTAAGCATTGTTGGGTCCACAACAACATGAATGAACTAATCATGGGTAGTCTTTTGAAGGAAATCAAGGGTAAAAGACCTTGAATCAGCCGTATGGACAAATCTAGGCATGAAAAGCCCTATGTGAAGTAATGAGCAGCAGTGAAATGGGCATTGTGAATTAGACCAGCAGTAGTAGACCTGTAGCAGCCCTAGTTTCCTTGCTCCACATAGTTGAAGTAGCCCGAGGAAAGCAATTTTTGAGGTCACAAGCAGAGGTAAGAAGATTGGTTTCCAACACTTAGTAAAATTGAGACATAATTCTACCTTAAATCAACAGACAAGAGGCTTGTCCAACAGTGGATCTCGGCCTCATCAACCTCAACATCCTAAACAGGTCGCATTTCATCATCCTTTGTGGAAGACATCACCTCACTCCTGCAAATTCGAGCCCATGGTACAACACTCTACCCCCTTAATGGAGGGGGCATCTCATGCCTCAACCCAATGCATCTAATGGAAGAGGATTAATGATCCTTGATGAGGCGCGCGCGCGCACACACACACACACATATATATATATGATCCGTTTGGAGGACGGTTTTGTTGGTTATCCTTTGGAATCCACATGCAATCATCAACTACCACTTGTCCCTTGCTTATTGGAGACAATACCCTCATTAAGGGCCCCATGTATCTCATGATTTTACAAGTGGCTTTGACTACCTTATTTTATATAACTTGCTAGAAGTTAGCTGATTGAGTGCGGATTTTGTATTATTTTACCCCACCCTTGGCTAGATCTAAAGAAACAATGATTATGTTATTGTAAGGAAGTTCTAGCTTCTCCTATAAATTGAGAGCTACTTCCTCATTTCATTTTAAGGTTGGATTTTTGGATCTCTCTCTTTTGGAGCTTAATTGATATATCTTTCTTTGGAGCAAATTTTGTCTAAGGGTTTCTCTCTTGTGAATGTGTGGCATTTATCTTGCTATTGTGCTTATCTATTGGAGATCGTATTTGCTAGCATTACCCATGTTACTTCTCTTGACCCATTCAAAGGGCACGATTGTCACATTGGATTGGATCTTGTATAAGGTTTTGTGTTGGATTCAATTGAAGTTCTTGCGTAGAGGGAGGTTTTATTTTGTACTAATCCCAATCAAAAGTTTGCAAATCTAACCCCTTATAGTGTAGGGTTTCACTCAAGGGAGGAGGTGATGGAGGGACTTGTTCTTCCCTTTATGATCACAAGTTGACCACTCCAATACATCTATGAAGGGTTGGGGGCCTATAGCACTTACTCTTTCTAGGTGATCTTTGAAGCACGACCCTTTAAGTTAGCGACCTATTGACTCCATTTCCCCGAGTTGGATTGACACTTTGAAGTGGATTCCCTTGTCCTCCCATCAGCCATTGTATATTCTTATAGTACAAGCCTTTGCTAGGGAAACCTTTTGCAATCACCTTGCTCTTGATTGCCTTTTCCCTAGTAAAACCCTAACCATAGGGGACACTCCCCCTTCAGTTGGAGAAGAGCCAACTTAAAGCGAGAAAGGAAGCGACATGGTGACATGGACTTTCCTCTTGGTTCGGTATTTTATAAACTCCTCTTTTATCTTTTTCATTTATTTTGTTGTTTCTATATTAAATTTCCATTTGTTATTGAAGCTAGTATGCATCTTTGGGACTTTAATAGCACATGCTAGTTTAAGAGGTAACAAGTACATTGTCAAAGCAACAAAGAGAATCAATCAATATCGATCCAACTTAAAGCGAGAAAGGGAACGACATGGTGACATTGGCATTTCCTCTTGGTTCCTACAGGCTAGTGTACATCTTTGGGACTTTAATCACACATGCTAGTTTAAGAGGTAACAAGTACACTGTCAAAGCAACAAAGAGAATCAATCAATATCCCACCACAGTTGATAAACTCTCAACAATTGGCAACTGCATAAACGAAACAAGGTTGTGAAACTTGTGTCAAGTTAGTGAAATGTAAGAATGCCCTCAATCCTCTAACAAAACGTTTTCATGTCATTGGTAGATCCACACTTGTCCTCAACAGTGCCCAATGGTGTCAAGCTTTCTAGCAATTTTCATCCCTAGAACCAGTGCTTGATAAAAGTTTCCCATGAAGTTAAATATTTCACCTTGGAATGTTAGGAGAGTATTTGGGGATAAAATACAAATAATTGTTATTGCATTCATCCCTAATCTACACCTTGATTTGGTTCTCTTACAAGAAATCAAAATTACTAGCTCTTATTTATGAACCCTAACAAATAGTTGTTGGAATATAGAATGCAAACCCACAAGACATGATTAAGATCATGATTAAGATAAACACACTGCATTGTAGCATCCAAGTTATCTCCTTATATTGACAGAGAAGAGAATACAATTCCAAGATAATCTCGTTGCTTGTTTTTACAGAAACATACAACTTTTGATTGATATATAAAAGTTGTGGTCTAACCAATCCAACATTAAGGAGTACACAATGTCCAAAAACTTCAAAATACAATGAGGCAAAATTGCTAATTCTTGTTCATAAGAAACATCTACCAATTAGTATTTCTTTCTTTTTAACGAATATAACCTATGGAGTGATATCTTATATATACTATGAAAAAACAAACTCCACAAGAAAAGAGCATGACAATAAATATAGAAAATTTGATTCCAATATTCAACGCCCGCTACGTAATTCTTCCATTTCTTTTTCTCCATTGTTCTGCAATCCCCGCTTCTTAATATTCTAGTCCATTTCGTGCCCCTTTAATTCCTCCTATGCATTGTCAAGTCCTCCATAAATGCCTCCTCGGTTGACCCAATGGAATGTAAGGGCCTATCCATCATGACTGCTTGCTTCTAGTGAAACCAAGTATCATATTGTAATGCATAGCCACATTAGAGACCAATTTAACCATCTATCTATTTTGAGCTTGAATTCGTGCTTATAGGACTTCATGTTGAATTTGTTGGGCATTAATTTTCTTTGTTACCCCTCATTATATGAGGGTAATCCAAAAGATAATTGTGATGACTTATTCAAATTATGTATCCCTGCAAAGCATTACACGTGGCTTAGAACGTCTTGGAATAATTATCATCTATCTCATATTGTTTCATCGTGGACATATGTTTAGAGTTATTTAGGGTCCCTAGGGGTGATTAAATTGTCAAGATATGGTAAAGTATTGTTCAATGGGATGTAAACCCCATTTTGACCACGTTTAGATCCTCAAATCAATCCTAGTGCACCTCCCGTGGACATTATCCCCTGCTTTGTGGATTATGGGGACAAATTTCCTTGATTTAAGGGATCCCTTGATGCTAGAACCTAGAATCTTTGTTTGATGGATTTTTGTTCAGAAATATACTTTTTCTAATGGGGATGGGGGTGCAACTCTCTCGGTCTTTTAGACTCTTAGAGGTGGTGCATTCTCAAGAGGAGAGGTTTGACACATGGCTAAAGACTCCTAGAGGTGGAACACTTCCCTATGCATAAGATTTGACACATGGAATGGTGCCCCTCCTACTCCTAAAGCTATATAAGGAGTGTCCTTGCTCATTATAATTCATGGTTGGATTTTGGAGAGTTCCTTCTTCTTGGAGCCTAATGGATATATCATTCTTGGAGCTTTTGTGACATGTGTGTAGGTGCTTTCTTATTGAATGTGTGGCAATAATCTTTCATGGATATTTCAAAAGGTTGTGAGTATTGCTAGCTCATTTACATTGAAATTTCTATGTTTTGGGTTGGAGGCCATGGAAGGGTGTTTCTACCTCATTGGAAGGAAAAGGTTTTAAATTAATTTCTATTTTCTTTTCCTTTGTATCTATGCACATACCTGAGTAATTTTTGCTTTCATTCTTAATTCGAATGGTGTAATATTGATCTTATATGTGTATGGTGCACCAGTGTAGCACGACTCGGCCAAGACTTGCAGGGACTCGTGGGTCTGCTCTAGTGAGACTTGAAAACAACTAACCAGTCCATACTCACGGATAGACTCATCAACTCGACACATACTCACCAAACTTAGGAGACTCGCCTAGATTGGGCACTTACTCAGTCGGACTCGCCCAAGACTCGCGAAAACTCGGCACTTAAGGGTTTGTTTTTGGAAGTCTTTGTTATCACACAAACTCTAGCTGGTGGATGATGAATGTCCCAATAGGGATGGTAGAGGGTGGTCAGCTAGAATGGTGTGACCTGCAATAGCCAGGTCCTCCATTCAGGGAATGAAAGTCACACCGGACAATGCTATTGTCACTTTAGACAAGGCACGTAGCCTAGTCAGGGGGGAGACCCCACTCAACCAGTGATGGTTGAGAGTTGAGACTCAACAATCAAACACCCAACCCAAAAGATAAGCAAAGCAAGACACAAGGTGAATGCCTAAGTGTGAGGTTTCTTCCAGCCTAGTGAAATCGAGATTCTGGATGGGAAAGTATACTAGATAAAGCAATCTCAAACCTGATTATAAGTGTTAAATGATGAATTCTTTAAAGATTAGAAGGCTGGAAACTAAATCAGCAAACAGAAATTAACTAGAAGAGTGATTGAAAATCCTGTCTATGGGGAATGAAGCTCACTTATGACTACTCAAACATGGCAGCAGCAAATTAGGTTAATGAAACACATCTTCTAGCAATCATACATTGAATAATAACTTATTTAGACTGAAGAAAAACAAACCAGCAAGAAGTGAAGTCAAACTGCCCAAGGGAATGAGTTAAGGAGTGGACAAACGGAGCTAGGGCAGTAGATAATTAGCGTTTTTTATCACTTCCAGCCAATGGTACTCAATTCCCTAAAGTAAAATGACATTCTGAAACCAAATCTAAAGTACCCAGAACCCAAAAAATTACCAGACAGTGTAATTGAGTAGTTTTCCCAAGTGGGGTGAATTCAGTGAAAGATTAGTGCCTGGTTAAGTGGGTAGATGGAGTCGGAATCAAATGAAATTTGAGATATGGGATTTTAAGCACATTTCATTAGTGGGTTTACAAGAAAAACTAATTCTAACGGTTGATTTTTAATATTTTGATTTTTTTAGGGTTTTAGCATAAATTTACTCTTCAACAAAATGGAAATGGAAATACAAGAGAGGAGGATGAGACACCTACTTGAAACCAGCTGATATCTCTTGTTTTGATGAGGTTTGTACGTCCCGAAGATCAAATAGAAGCGGTTGTAGAAGTCCCCAGCTGAAATCGACTTGCTCTCTCTCCACCAACTCGTCCTCCTTGCCTGTCAACACCAATGGACAGAAATCAAATTAGTATGATAAGCAAGTGAAAATCTACAGCAATACCAATAAAAGATGAGAGAAAATGCTTGGCTGAAATAGCAAAAACACTTCCCTTTTGTTACCAATCCGGAGAATGGAGCAGCAGTGGCAGCCAAATGGTGCGCCCTCCTCCAAGACTTTGAGCTTGTTGCAAACAATGGTGAGAAATACAATGATGGAAACATCCACAAACTACAACTAGTGCATCAAGATAGTATGGCAATCAACAATACCAAGAGAGTATTACACAAGAACCAAGCAAGAGCAGCAACGTTTCTCTTCTATTCAACTCCAAAAATGCCAAGAAAGAGTGTACAATGGGTGAGTGCCTTCTCTTATAGAGAGAGGCCACTCTCACAACAAGTTTTCCCCCAAAATGGAGGATTGGGATTTAATCCCCAATGATCAAAACGAATGGAGGAGATGCCTCCTCATGGGGGTGCGAATTGCCCAAGGAGAGCGCACATATGGAGAGGGGGTCCCCTTGTGGGGCCCCTATAATACATACAATGTGGTTGGGGGGTGTCTATAGGATGTTTTATCCCCCCAACTCACTATACCAAGGTCCCACATACACAAGAACCATCAAAAACAAATTTGCCAAGGAGGAAAAACGCCCCCAATGGGGAAATTCGACCCATGTAGTGAGCTGGCCCAATGGAGGGATCCACAATGTACAAATGCCATGTTAAACATTACCAATTTACCTTAGGAATCACCCCTTTATTTTCCAACCATTTATTTTTACCCTTTGCTATAGTTGCCATTGTCAATTTATGATTTTCCATGTATTTTATTGCTGGTTTTTATTGCTGAAGATGAAATTTGGGCTTTTGACCCACCTAGAGTGCCCGGATTGCCCAACCGTCTGCTGCAATGTGATCATGGACACCAAAAAATAGTAGGAATGACCACTCAAACGACCCCGATCCATCACTTAGGTATTATTTGCCCAAAATCCGTGATTTTTTAATTAAAACAGGTCATTAATGACCAATAATAATTAAAAATCTCACAAACACCTCGATCTTTTTGCATTCTGTCACTTGGAAACTCATTTGGGTCCCCTGAAGTTAATAATTGACCAAAATCGAAATTCCAGCCACAACATTTTTTCGAGCCCATTTTTGAACTGGTCAACCTAGTTTGACCAAATCAAATCTGGTCAATAATGGTGCTAGTTGAATACCTATATGCAATCATGGAGTGAAAGGCTTCCTTATACAAGTTAGTACATTACTAAACATCATGATAATAATATGGTGATAAAAAACTGCATTAAATCTCGGAAAATACAAGGCCCCAAGTGAGGTGGTCCCACCACATCCAAAAAGACTCAACTGCTATGCACAACCTATAGACTTGACCACCTAGCTGACTTTGGGTGATGTGGAATACATGGCGAAGGATAAGGGATGACAAGGATGAGGATCATGTGACCGTTTGGATAACTCGAGAAAGTAGGGTCCACTGAGATAAGTATACCATGACAAAACACGGGGAAGGGTGGTGCCTCACAAATGGGTATAGTGCAGGGAAACCGCCACTTGTAATCTGACAAGTATCTCACAACTCACATCCATGTTCGAAGACTTTGTGAGGTTCTTTTCTAGATCCGCTAAATTGGGTGTCCGACAAACTGTAACTTGAGACTCTCGGGGACAATCTTGAGCTTGTCCCTTGCTCCCTTTCACCTCCTTGCCCTGCAGGACTAGGTGAGGAATAACCACTACAAATGCTGACATGTATGGCTGACCTGTGTCCATGTGTGTTTATAAACACATTGCATGGATTTTGCAATGAGTTTCATACTTAGCCCTTTTCTAGCTAGATTTACAATTACAAAAAGCCTTTTTGGCTTGCTTTACATTTCGTCATTTCTTCAATTTACATCAAGGCCCTCTTGGGCTACATACATATCTCAATAGATATAATCATGGTGCTCATACTGCAAAGTAATGGGGGGTGAGCAATACATGCTTCGATGATCAATGGGGAACACCCGGTGAGGCTACACAATCCTAACTGCATTGCAACATCGGGGGCAAGTGACAGTTACAAATCCCAGGTTTAAGAGTGCATCTCACACACTAAAGAGTTGAGGCACAATAGACAGGGAATTATGGCATGCTCAGAGATCAATGGGGAAAGGGATCCTCAAGGTCACAAATCGGAATCCAAGTCGGGAAAGAATATCATGTATGAGTCGGATGGATGGAGAAGGTGAAGGTGGATCCAAAGTCAGCTGCCTAGGGGGACTAAATGACCAAGTCTATACCAAGAGTAGGGGTGTAACCCGGTGTGCATAAAACAGGAGCATACTAGGAAGGGGTGGACTAACATCACTAAGGGCCCAATCACATATCAATAAACTAGATCACCAAATCAATCATCATATGTAGACTTAGTGTACTATCATGTATAAACAAGTCTAAGCAACAATCATGATCAATATACATCAAATGCAATACCTGCCGCACCATATACCTGCTACTGAGGCTGTCTCTGAACTGGATCTCTGCTGAATCCGGGCACAAATAGTAAACCAGCAATACTCTGTGATAATCTCAATGAAAAGACGACTAGGCAACTGTATCAATGGGCTCATATCAAACCTGGCATGGAAGGGTGACCCTGTGGTAAATGCTAAGTAACATGTTTGTACCACTGTACAACCAACTGTCCCCTCTGATATATCTACTCGGGGCAATCTAAACAAAACTGTGTGCCTCCTCTGAAGGCATCGGATCTTTGATTTGGAAAAAAAAGTACTGTGCGGTCATCGGTCGCATAGTCTGCAGTATGGTAGCTCCAGCTAACATAGATGTGATAACATCAGGCTCCAGCTGGGACAAGTGCTCTAAGGGAGAGAGTGCTTGAGAACCACAGAATCGTTGGTCCGTAGCACCCCTCTCATCATCAACAAAGTACATGCACATGCATGCTATCTGCATCATCATCATCAATATGTACCTATCCCTGTAAAATGCAGACGCTATACCAATCTTTGCAAACCGCTCGTCAGGACATACATCATATATATAATATAATCCAACAAAAATAAACAAAATGACAATGGTGAAATGAAAATTTATCAATAACGAAATCAACTCTACAACATTTTAAATCTTATTAAGCCGACACATGAGGTGTAATAAAGGTGAAAAACAACTGAACAGAAACTATGGTACAAAAGACATTAGAAAAAGGGCAAATGGTGTAAAAAGGTGCGAAATGACCGTGAGATGAAACAAAACAAAAAGGGCAACTGGTTGTCTGACAAAGGTGAGGGACAATCAAAGGCAAGGGACAACCGGCTGCTGCTCTCGAGAGCTTATTGAGCGCAAAAAGGGGTAGCCACGGGCTCGGGTCACTCATTGTTCATCAGTGGGAAGTAATGTTTCAAAAACCTCCCATTTAAAGGTAGTTCCAACTCCTCACCTTCCAGTGTCTCTAAACGTATAGAGTCCTTTCATGCTACTCTGGAAACCCTGTACGGGCCCATCCATAGCCTCTCCAACTTGCCATGTTTTCCGGGTTTCTCTTTATGTGAATCCCACAACAAGACCACATCACCAACCTTAAAGTATTTGTCTCAGATCTTTTGATCAAAGGTCCCCTTTATCCTTTCTTGCTCTATGACAGTCCTGTCAAAAGCTTCTCTTCTCCTTTCATCAAGTTCAACTAATTTATCAATCCTTGCTTGGATTGCTTCCTGATCAGATCCGCATTGGTGCAACAACTCATAAACAGGGATCTGCAAATTGATGGGGAGTCTACAATCTTGTCCGTACACTAATTCGAACGGGGATTTATCTGTTATTCTCTTCACTGTAGTTCTATCAACCCAAATAGCATATTTAAGCTTGTTGTCCCAACTTCTCTTGTTGTCCCCCACCATCCTTTTGAGAAGCTTGATAAGGTTCTTGTTACTTGATTCTGCTAGCCTGTTTCCTTGGGGATAGTAGTTCGAAGAGTGGGACAACACTATGTCGTGATTAAGGCAGAAAATTGACATTTCTATTTTGCTAAATGCCTTGGCGTTATCCGTAGTGAGCTTGAGGGGACACCCATATCTTGAGACAATATTTTCTTCTAGGAATTTTGCCACGACTGCGGCCATGGCCTTCTTTGTAGGGATTGCCTCAACCCTCTTCGTAGGGATTGCCTCAACCCAACGAGTGAAATAGTTAGTGCACGTGAGGATATATTTGTAGCCATTGCTTGAATTTACGTCAAATGGTCCCACAAAGTCCATTCCCCAATGCTGGAAAGGGGCTTCTACTATCACAAGGCTTAGGGGTAAAGCAGGTAGTCTTGGTTTCCTGGTGAAGAATTGGCATTCTTGGCATGTCTTTATATATTTGTGGACATCTCCAAACAACGTTGGCCAGTAGTAACCTGCCCTCATGATCTTGGTTGTAGTTGCTCTAGGGGCATAATGGCCACCACATAGCCCAGAATGCATCTCTCTGATAATTACATGTGACTCGTCAGGCGCAACACATTTCAGGATAATCCCATTCGGGTTTCTCCACCCTAGGCTATCTTGCGTGAGGACAAACTTTAAGGCCTTCAGTCTGAGGGCCCTCCTTTGGTGATCAACTAAGTGATCGAGACATGTTAGGTACTGTTATCACACAACTTGTAGTTGCCCCTAGTGGCATCCCATCCGGGATGGTAGAGGAGATGGGCAACTAAAGAGGTGACCCAAGAAATGCCACGGTTCCCAATGCAAGGTGGGAGTCACGTCAACCGAGGCACTCTTCGCTTTAGGTCAAGGTGAAACAAGACCTAGGGGGAGACCCTATAACCAATCAAAGATGATTGAACCCAAACAAAGGTTCCTGGGGATGAATAAATGGTAAGTTACAGAAACCAATGCAAGGTAAAGTGGACCTAGAAATTGAAGTATGGTTGAAGGTGGTTTGAGAGATGATTAGTGTTTCAACCAATATATGATTTAGGCCACATGATTAGTTATAACAACAAGATCTAGTACCATGTGTTACACAAGTGGATCCTACTTTCTTGGGATATGTGAAATGGCTTGAAGTGGACCCACAAGGTGAAGTTAAGGGATGCAATTGGCACTAGAGGATATGTAGTGATTAGATCTATGGATCTAAGTTGGATTTAGGAGTACCCATATACTAGATCTATGGTTTGACACAATTCCCAAGGGGTGCGACTTGCTTTGAGGAGGACTAGTGCCTTGTTGGATGGGCTAATGGAGTCAAAAGGCATGTCAAAGTGTAGATCGGGACACCTAGAAGTCAAGTCAAGTGGGCTAATTGAGATAAAATGGTTGGATCTAGCTAGATCTAGGATTTCATGAAATGACTCTAAGTGGACCACAATCCCTTAAAACAAGGAATGCTACCCCCAAGGCAGATCGTCACAAAATGATATTCTAGACCTAGGTTTCAAGGTATGGCCGTTCCAACTCCACAAAAATCTCATCCACCCACTTCCTCAAAGTGGGCAAACTCACTCACCCAAGGGAGTGCGACCTTGCTCAAGGAGGGCTAAAAGATGGATAAGGTGGACCAAATCAAGTCCGATGGCCACCAAACTGTAGATCCAAGTACCTTATGCACCGATCTATGTGGATCTAGAAAATCAAGTCAATCCAAGGGTTAGATCTTACCAGATCTGAGTTTTAAGATGCCAAGTAGTTCAAAAAGGGGGTTTAAATCCCTCAAAATGTGGAATGATGCCCACAAGGTAGAAATCACCAAAGTAAAAGTCTAGGGGTAGGCTATCAAGTGTGTAGATTACAAATCAAGAGGGATCTCACCTACCCATGTGCTAGATCTAACCCAACAAGCCTCTCCACGGAAGTGCGATTTGGTTCAAGAGGGCTATACTGCCTTGAAAAGTGTGTCAATTTTAACCCAATCACCACCAAACTATAGATCCAACTAGGGGTGGATGCTATAGAGGTGGGTTCTTAAGATTTTTTCAAAGCAAGGCTAGATGTAAGTAGATCTAAGAAATACCAAAATTGGGGTTTTAATTAATTAGGGTTTGTGACCAATGAAGATAGAATGGATGAAAGAGGCACATACCTTGTAGATCTTATCTCAATTGCTTGTGGCCACCTTGCAAATTGATAGCATTCTCCTATGTGTATATTCAAGAGTGAGATCCAAGAGCTCCAACCAAAACGTCCTCCTCCAAGATAGCCAAATCGTCCTCCTCCTACAAGACAAGATCAAAGAAACAAGTCAAGTAAGATGATTATGAAAATGATAGAAAGATGTAAGAAAGCATCAACTATGTCACAAATATACAATAATGATACTCCCTGTCACAAGATCAACCCAAGAGAGAATATGTGGATCCCTCCAACAATAACCCTCAAGAAATCGCCCTCCTCTCCATCAATTCGACTTTCCTGCAAGAAAACTCGTAGAAGCACCAAAATCCACAATGATACATAGAAGAGATACTGTATACTCAATATGCAAGAGAATCCACAAGACAAGAGAGATATGCTCCACAAAGAAGTGTTCTATTCCAATATTCCAGAGCTCCAAAGGTGAGCTATACAATAGGGGGTCTCCTCCTTATATAGGATAATAAAGACCAAAACCCTATACCACTTTACAATACTACATCAAATGAGTGGTTGAGATTAAAAGATCTCATCATACAATCAATGGCTAAGATAAACCATAACAATATATCACATGGATCACCCAATATAATGATGACGTCATAGTATAAAATAATCATGGAGGGTGACGTCATCCACTAGAGGGGGTAAAAGTACCAAAAATCCACCTCATGATGACTAGGACATGACATAATAAGCACATGGTGGGGCTAGGAGGCATCAATCCTTACTAGCTCATCCCCAAGGCACAATAAAATAATAAAATATATCCAATATAATATAAATGATCAAATCTGTCCTCATAATCTATGACAGACAAGCAGTAAAAGACCTCTTGTGATCGCTGTGGGCCTACCCACATGGTGAAAACTGGCTGGAAGATAGTGGGATCACCCTGGAAGACCTCTGTGAAAACCAAATGCTAAAACCTTGCCTCAATTTCCCAAATCAAATTCCTCAGTGACCACTTTATCCCATTTTTTAACTGCCTCGGTAACTGTGAAAGTGCCAAAAATGCCTCCCAGGGCATCTGCGCTGTCCAACTGAGCCCCCCAGGCTCTGCAAAAGGGGGGGTAAATGGTAAAAACAAGTGGCTGGACCACCCCCTCCTCATACAGCGCCCTAGGTGAACTGGCCTCTCATGGCCCCTGCTGCTCAGGCTGGGAAATCAGCCCCAAATTTGGTCAACAAGTGTAAAACTGCATCAATCACTGCCAGAAGTGCCCGGAACTGATAGGTAAGTATCTCATTGGATCCAGAAGACCCAAATCCACTAGGAATGTGTACTCATACATCATGGGTTGCCCTAATGGGCCAGTTGTAGGGTCCACCATATATGGATAGTGCATAATCTGATGATTTGAAGTAATAATAAAACCTGCTGAACTGCATCAATCATCATTTGAACCATATATCCATCATATGGCATCATCATCAAGTATGTGGGACCATCAATCATCATCAATAGGTATATATATATGGCCCACATCATCACGGATCCCAATAATATACAACTAAGGATACATCACATCAGTAGACTAAGACATGCTTCTCTAATCATTTTCACAACCAAGCTCAAAGTATAACATCCATTCAGTGGCATTAATCAAATTATCATATTCCTTTGTTATATAAAATTACTTGCACAATAGTTCAAATGACAAACTCACCCATTAGACATGGTCAAACTGCTAGTGAAGGATGAAGGCTAGGAACAAGGCTGGGCCAAGGGGTTGACTTGTTTAACTTAACTCAAAAATACTTTGGACTGGGAGAAGGGGAAAGCTACAAACTCTGTGCTTGGACAAAATAACACGGGGAATGGTTGTGCCTCACAAATGGATAAGTTGTTTAGAGAGTGCTTATTCAACTTAGGCATCATGTCTACATCAAGTTGATCCAGGTTCATTAGGATCATTCAATTTCATTTCATGGCCTTTTTGGCCTACGTAACCCTTCGGATCTCAGGTGTGCTGATAAGTACAACTAGTTGCAGCTTGCATCCAGGGCATGTTTTTCAAATACATATAAGGTCAGCAATTGTTTAGATATAGCTTTTAAGAACCATTGCATTTTGGACCTTTCTTATACTCTTCGAGGAGTATTTTTAGCTGTTCATCGCTCTTGCCCTTTTTAGTTTCCATGGGCGAATTTATAAGTTTCCATAAGTAGAACATGAGCTTTCAGTTTTAGCCAACAACATCTCAAGTGACTAAGGGGAGTTCGAGCCAATGCCAAACATCGGGACAACTGACCAGAATGATTTAGGCCTACAATCCAACTCACCAAAGGCAAGTTTTGTCACCAACTCGGAGCCGAGACACTGAACATACAGGGATGCAGTCCAAACATAGAGGTAGAAAAATGGGGAAGTCCTCAATATCAGAAAGTCAAATGAGACAAGTCAAGGTTTAAGGTCAAATAGGAAAGCTATGTATGGATGGACTCAAATGAATATGGGGCCTGTTATCACACAACTTGTAGTTGCCCCTAGTGGTATCCCATCCGGGACGGTAGAGGAGATAGGCAACTAAAGAGGTGACCCAAGAGATGCCACGGTTCCCAATGCAAGGTGGGAGTCATGTCAACCGAGGCACTCTTCGCTTTAGGTCAAGGTGGAACAAGACCTAGGGGGAGACCCTATAACCAATCACAGTTTATTGGACCCTGTTGCCGCCTGGTTCCACACCTGGGAAAACGCAGCAGAAGTCTTCAAGCTGCTGGTGTGGCCTTGGGGGGCAAGTCAGAGTCAAGTGCTGTCACTTGGGACTCGACTCCTCCGTCTAGGCTTTCCTAGCGAAGCCAAGGGGGGTGGACCCTAAAAATGAAAAGAAACTAAGGTGTTTAATCTAGGAGTTAGGAAAATATTTTTGGTAACCAAGAATAAACAGCATATACTTTGATCAAATAAAACAGTCATTCATCATTTACTCCCATTTTAAAATAACCATCATTTAACTGCACATTAGTCAATAATATAAAATAAAATTTAAACAAGACCAGTGCCTTATAATGGAGTCAATAAACTTCCAAGGAAAAAAAAATGGAGTCAATAAACAAATGCATAAGCAGAAAAGTAGATGTTGTGCGAGTGTTCTTGGTTTATTTTAAAATTAATGTGATGGTGATCTTTTTATTATGGCAGGGGGGTTCCCAATATACGCAAGGTACGGGGGAACATGTCCGGAGTTTTGAAGCGTGGCTTCCCTCTCAGGCTTGGGCTGAATCGGAGTCTCGAGGAGGTGTTCAGATGCTATACCAACGAGGGCAAGCCTAACGGTTTCCAAGAGGTCACTACTCAGTGTGGTCCCAAGCCTTCTGAGAAATTTGCCCACGACAACAAAATACGCGTTGTGCCGGATTTTCACAAAAGGATTTTTTATTAGGGCGGTGTTAGATCCTATTACTAGTCATCCCCTCCTTTCTGATGTGTACCAACTGGATCAGACTAAGCTGCAAGTCGGCCACAGAGCATACGGGAGAAGACCTTGGTATTTTTATAAAAAATTTATGAACCCAAATTTTATCTTTTTTAAAACCCCAGGAGTCTCTTTTCAGGCACGTATTTCGAGCAAGCCCTCATACAGAAACCCTACTTCGGGAAAGCAAGGGGGGCGTTTTGAGTTTGTAAAAAAATGAAAAAACTACGTTGTGAGTGAACTTGTGGCCCGCCAGTGGAACGGACCAACAAGGTTAATTTTAATCCTAGTTAATTTTATTAAATGCCGAAAATCAAAGAAATAAACTACTCTAAAAATCACGCCATGAAAAGAGACGACACAGGCCACCCCTGGGGGGATGGGGTATGGGCGCTGGCTAGCCCACTTGCTCTCGTTTAATAGTTGTTTACAATGATTATAGAAGTGCCCCAGTCTACTTAAAGTGACTTGGTGGCTTACAAAATTTGAGGAAAAAATTGACCGGTTTTGCAAAAATATGAAAATTGGTTCTCCGGATTGCCTGGATCCTCGAAATTTCGGCAGCACCTCCTCCTACCTGTTCGTCTTTTGCTGCAAACCAGCTAGCAATTATTAGTATAAGATGCCCAAAAACACTTTAAGAGTGTCTTTGGAACACCTCCTAAAAAACCCAAAAAATTCCAAGTAAAAAACTAAGTAAAAATTTCAAAATTTAACCAAGTAAAACAAGCAGGAATGCTTGTTTGCTTGGGGTCTTTGCAAGCTTTATGAGCTGCAAATTGCATGCTTTTGGACAGCCAAATAAACTTTTATATCAGATCTAACACTACTTTCAAACTTTTCAAGATTTTAACAATTTTTAACCAGTTTAAAAATTAAGTAATGATAGATAATGAAAGATCTAATCTAATGGAAGATAAAGCTTTAAACAACTAGATTAGAACTTTAAGAATGAATCCGATCTACTTAAGAATATATCAATCAAAAAATAAATCAAGAATCACTCTTTAATCGTAACCAGTAATCAAGAAAATTTTGATTTTATAAGTTGAGGAAGAGAGAAGAGACAGAATGGTCCTTGAAACCAAAGACTTTGGAAGCTTGAAAGTGGGAAACCGAGGGTGAGATCCACCAAAATGTGCACAGAAGAAAAAGTGAAGAGCAAACAAACTATCCCCCTTTCCACACCTGTCAACCTGTAGCAAACAAAACTCACAGAAAAACCATCAAACTAGAAATGCACATGGTTAGAAATCAAAATAGTATGAGCATAAACAAATGAAACATATAAACTTTGAATCTCTAACCAATATGACAAATGCAAGAACAAATTAAAACAAACAAGATTAATTGTTCTTTCCCACAAAATCGTTACCAATCCTTCAAGCAGGCTAGTAGATGGCTGGAAATTACATGCCCAGAATTTGAACTTGCTACAAATCACTCCACATCATGAGACCATGAAACCACTCACAAAGTATCACACATATGGACCTCCAAAGTCTTTTTATTGATCAACAAAATAGCATAAGCTTACAACATATTTCTGCTCACTCTCCAACTAGAGAAAATGGAGTGGGCAGCCATGCTTAAATAGCCAAAGATGGAGAGAAATGGGTGGAATGAGTGGCATAACTCGTGGAGAAAATGGGGCTGCCCACTCCCATGTAATGGGCTGCCAAAATCAGCCCCAAATCAGCTAAAAATCAGCCATGTGACAGCCCAAAAAAATAGCTGCAAATTCCATGATTGAAGGGGCCCAATTTTGGGAAATATGCCCCCCTCAAATGGGGAAGTAATCCCACTAATATAGCTGCCCGGAATCTTTCCAAAATCAGCTCTTACAACTCCTAAAACATAGCTGAAAAAATCAGTCCATAAATCACTCCCAAAATTTAATATTTTTATTAAGTCATTTTTTCACTTTTTCAATTTTTTATGACTTTTTGGGGTTTTTTTACTTTTTTGGATTTTTGTGGAAAAATAATCACCCAAACATTAGAAAGAGTGGGTTTAGGGGTTTAGGGGGTGCTTTGAGTTAGAAAACAAGCACCCCTAAGACAAAAAATACCTCCAGATGCCCCTTATAGGCCAATTACAAATTTTTTAATTGAACCATTAAAAAATGGCCCAATTTACGGAAAAAATAAAACTTGCCGAAAATTAAAAACAACCTAGGGGGACTTAGCACATGTCCATATGACTCAAAATTAACGTCTAGCATGTTCATATACATTGACCCATAGACTTTAACAATCCCCTAAGGCCCGTCAGCCTCCCCAGGCATTCCAGCTTTGGAGGAGCAGGAGAAAAACCCATTAATTATGTTATGCACTAATGCAAGACATAATAGATAGGTGAAAAAACTCCTTGGAATACCTGACTTAGCCAAAAAGTCCTAGGGAACCAAGTCTTTTACAAAACACCATACTAGTACGTTTTGTTACAAACCCCGCAGGGCCATGGACATGTGGAAAATTTTAAAAACGGGGGCCTTTAAAAGGCCAGCTGGATATCAAATCACCAAAAATGAACATGTATCATGTTCCACTCTACCCGCTCGCTTGATAATCCAACCAAGTACAACTTAGTTGGCAACAGACCCAAACAAAGGTTTCTAAGGATAAGTAAATGAAGAGTTACGGAAACCAATGCAAGGTTGAGTGGACCTAGATGTTAAAGTATGGTTGAAGGTGGTTTGAGAGATTGTTAGTGTTTCAACCGATGTATGATTTAGGCCACATAATTAGGTATAATGATAAGGTACATCACCATATGCTACACAAGTGGATCCTACTTTCTTGGGATATGTGAAATGGCTTGAAGTGGACCCACAAGGTGAAGTTAAGGGATGCAATTGGCACTAGAGGTTATGTAATGAGTAGATCTATGGATCTAAGTTGAATTTAGGAGTACCCATGTACCGAATCTAAGGTTTGACACAATTCCCAAGGAGTGCGACTTGCTTTGAGGAGGACTAGTGCCTTGTTGGATGGGCTAATGGGGTCAAAAGATATGTCAAAGTATAGATCGGGACACTTAGGAGCCAAGTCAAGTGGGCTAATTAAGATAGAATGGTTGGATCTTGTTAGATCTAGGTTTTTTATGATGTGACCCTAAGTGGACCACAATCCCTTAAAACAAGGAATGCTACCCCCAAGGCAGATCGTCACAAAAAGATGTTCTAGACCTAGGTTAAAAGAGGGGTTAAGTGGACCAAATCAAGTCCAATGGCCACCAAACTGTAGATCCAAGTAGCTTATGCACCGATCTATGTGGATCTAGAAAATCATGATAATCCAAGGGTTAGATCTTACTAGATCTGAGTTTTAAGGTGCCAAGAAATTCAAAAAGGAGTTTTGATCCGTTAAAATGTGGAATGATGCCCACAAGGTAGAAATCACCAAAGTAACAGTCTGGGTATAGGTTATCAAGTGTGTAGATTGCAAATCAAGTGGGATCTCACCTACCCATGCGCTAGATCTAGCCAAAACTAGCCTCTCCAAGGAAGTGCGATTTGGTTCAAGAGGGCTTTTTGCCTTGAAAAGTGTGCCAATTCTAACCCAATCACCACCAAACTATAGATCCCACTAGGGGTGGATGCTATAGAGGTGGGTTTTTAATATCTCTTCAAAAGCAAGGCTAGATCTAAGTAGATCTAAGAAAAACCAAAAACAAGGGTTTTAATCAATTAGGGTTTTTATGATCTAGAAATTATGGATGATTCAAGGAAGAAGAAGATCATACCTTTGGAGCATACCTAGATGAAGAGATGGATGCTAGTTGAGACGAGGATTACTTTTGCCAAAGATCAAATGGAGAATTGTTGAAGCCCTCTTGCCAAATCGATTTTTTCAAGCCACATATGAGTCCCTCTAACCTGTCAAAACCAAGGAGCAAAACATCAATCAGTTTAACATGTTGAAGGTAGATACAAGCAAGAGAGAGATAAGCATAGAATAGTTGGCACAAAGACAAAACTACTCCCTGTTTAACCAAAACGTCTTCCTCCAAGCTTAAAGGGAAAGCCTCCCCACCAATTCGCACTTGTCAAAAACGTCCTCTTAACCTATTAAAAAGATATGGCAAATATGCAAGATAGCTACAATAGATCCTCCAGTGCAATGGACAAAATCATTTACAATCGAAACAACCAACATCCACTCCAAGCCAAGCATGTACTCCAAAAGATAGAAATTTTATTCCAAGAGCCAAGAGCCAAAAATCTCTAGATGATTTTACGATGAGAGGCTCTCTCCTTAAATAGGATGGGGAGAGAGTACAATCCTAACCACTTTTTACATGAGTGGCTAAGATTAAAAGATCAAAAGATCTAATCAACGGCTAATAATAAATCATAACAATACATCACATGGATCACCCAATATAATGATGACGTCCTAACTAAATGGTACAATAGGAGTATGACGTCATCCACTAGAGGGGTAAAAGTACAAAAATCCACCTCATAATGACAAGGACATAACAAGATAAGCACATGGTGGGGCTAGGAGGTATCAATCCTTATTAGCTCATCCCCAAGGCAGAATAAAAAAAATATGTCCAAAATAATATAAATTACTAAATCTGTCCTCAGAATCTGTGACAGACAAGTAGTAAAAGACCTCCTGTGATCGCTGTAGGCCTACCCACATGGTGAAAACTGGCTGGAAGATAGTGGGATCATCCTAGAAGACCTCTGTGAAAACCAAATGCCAAAACCTTGCCTCAATTGCCCAAATCGATTTCCTCAGTGACCACTTTATCCCATTTTTTAACTGCCTAGGTAATTGTGAAAGTGCCAAAACTGCCTCCTAGGGCATCTGCGCTGTCCATCTGAGCCCACCAGGCTCTCTAGAAGGGGGGGTAAAGAGTAAAAACAAGTGGCTGGACCACCCCCTCTTCATACAGCGCTGTTATCACCTAAACTGTAGTTACCCCTATGGATGTATCCAGTCATGGATGGCAATAGGGAAGGGCAACTCAAAAGGTGCAACCACAATCACCTCGACCTCCATTATATGGTTGTCACGCCAGTCGAGGCAACCTTCGCTTTATGTTATCTAGCCCAGACAACAAAGGGGGAGACCCGATCTACTCCCGACAGGAGAGATCAAAACCAAGACACCAAATCAGGGTATTTCTAAGTGAAGTTAGGTGTATGGTTTATCCTAGACCTAAGGATGAAGTCACAAGCCAAGTGAGGGGTTTAATGAGTATAGCTTTGGTTCATAGTTGATGTGAGAGTGACTTATAATGTTTGAAGTGAGATCTAGGGTTAGAGTACTAGTTCAATGTTGGAAGATCCACTACCTTGGGAACCGTGTCCAATGCAGCGTAGTTTTGGGGTTGAATTGGGGCTAACTAGTACACATGACAAGTTTGACCATGATACATAATGGCATCAAGGGTTTGGTTCACCACACTAAGGTCAAACCACAAGTTAATCCAACAATCTAGGAATGTCGAATTGACTTGGAGAGTAACCAGTGCCTTGGGAATTGGGATAATGGAGTCAAAGTAGGGTTGACTTGTGGTAGAGGACTCCTATAGCATGAGACAAGTGGGCAATAAAGGTCTTGATGGATAAGTAGGTTTAGATCTAGGTTTAACCCAAGTGGACCACAATTCCTTAAAACAAGGAATGCTATCCCCAAGGCAAGATCTGACAAAGTGACACACTAGACCTAGGTTTTGAATTATTCCCGTTCCAAATCCGCAAGAATCTCAAGTACCCACATCCTAGAAGTGAGTTAACTCACTTCTCCAAGGTGGTGCGACTTTACCCAAGGAGGCCTAAAAGTAGGGTTAGGTGGGTCAAAACAAGTCCAATGGCATCCAAACTTTAGATCCGGGTAGGTTAGTCATGTAGGAGTGTGGATCTATAATTTCACGGCAATCCGACGGCTAGATCTTACTAGATCTGAGTTTGAATGCACCTAATGGTCCAAAATGGGGATTAAATCCCTTAAAATGTGGAAAAGGGCCCACAAGATGAATTTCAGAAAAGTAACAATCTGGGTGTATGTTATTTGGTGTGTAGATTATGGATCAAGCGGGATCTCAAACACCCAACACCTAGATCTAGGTCAACTCACAACCACCAGGAAGTGTGCCTTGCTTGGGAGAAGCTAAGTTGGCTTGGGAAGGGGATCAAACGGAAGCCAATCCTCACCAAACTATAGATCCGGGATGCCGTGGATGCTATAGAGGTGGGTTTTCAATATTATGCCCAACAACCCACTAGATCTAAGTAGATCTGAGAAAATGTAAAATGGGGGTTTTGAAATATTTAGGGTTTTAACAATTTATGAGCTATGTCAATGGATTGGATAAAGGAAAGAGAAACAAACCTGTGGATCTTACCTGGGTAACCTTGTAGATGCCTTGATGATGATGATCTATGCAAACCCGATCAATTTGAGAAGCTTTGAGGTAGTTTTCTATGCAAGTCGATTTGATCCAAGAAGCCAATGCGCCCTCTCTCCTGCACAACAAACGTCAACAATATCAGATTTGATGCATCAAGAGATAAGACTAATGCCACAAGAGAAGTAACAGAAAGATAGCATAGATCTCAATGAAGCTAATGATAACCCCCTGATACAAGCGAATGCCAAGAAAGTCGATTTGAAGAACCCTTGCAAAATCGCCCTTGTTGAAGTCGCCCTCCTGTAGACAAACAATGATTTCCAAAAAAGATAGATCTTACCACAATTTCCAAATGCTAGGTTGCAATAGACTTTCCAATCACCATCTAAGAACAACAGATGCAAAGGAGACCACAGGAATTTCCACAAGAATATTTTTCTATACCAATAATCCAAGAACCAAAGACCCCTTACAATGAGAAGCTCTCTCCTTTAAATAGGAAGGAAAGGCACCAAAACCCTAACCACTTTTTGAATGAGTGGCTAAGATTAAAAGATACAAATGTCTAATCAATGGTTGAGATGAGCTCAACAATAAAATACATGGATCACAAATAAAATATTGTGTGAGTGGACAAAATCGCCCTAGAAGAGGGGAATCCCACCAAATCATGATGACAAAATATCATAAGAGGCTTATGGTGGGTCCAAGGGGTAATTTTATCCCTCCTTGGTCAATCCCCATAGCACAATAAATATAAAATAATCATCAATGTACCAAATCGTGCCTCCATGGTCAAGTCGTGGTCCTCAAAAGACCTCAAAAAATCATCAGAAAATGCCATAAGTGATGGATGCGGGCCCCGATGAAGCTGAAACTGCTAGAGAAGGTGTGGAAGGCCCCGATCTATCATCACTGATCATCCCATGCCATAACTTTGCCTCAGTAGCCCAAATCGATTTCCTCAATAGCCATTTCTACCAATCCTGAAATGCCTCGGGAAGCGTGAAACTGCCCCAAAAAGCCTCCTGGAGTGCCTGCGCTGTCAAGGTGAGGGCACCAGTGTGTCCGGGAGGGGGGTAATATGGTAAAAACAAGTGGCTGGACCACCCCCTCCATCATCAACGCCCTAGGTCAACCGGATAAAAATCTCATCTGCTCTGACAGGGCCTCCGATAGACCAAAACTGCACTGGGACAGCCTACTGAGGCTCAATCATCACTGTAAGTGCCCGGAACTGAAAACAAACTGTCCCATTAGACTCAGAAGGTCCAAATCCATCCAATATGTGTACTCATACACCATATGAGTCTCTGCATGATCAAAATAAATATCCAATATACCGGAACAGGGCCAATAATAATAATCTGTAAATGACCAAACACTGCTGTAAACCAAGAATCATCATCATAACCCTGTAGCTGCTGCATAGAATCATCATGTATGTATACATAGACCATATATCATCTATCCATATCATCATAAGGTCCAACATCTCATGTCCCATGGTCCTCCATGGTCAAACTGGGTCTAACCAAGACCAAATATAACTCAGACCATCATCCAAGGCTGCTGCAAAGTGTCAAGGTTAATACATGCTCTACAACTTATTCAAATAACAATTATAACACAGAGTAATCATAACTGGCGATCTAAATCCAAATATATAGTGTCGTTAATTATTATTATTACTCAGACTTAGACTTTCAGGATCATACTCACTTCATAGCTGTGATCAATTTGCTAGTGAAGGGTGAAGGCTGAAATAATTGGCTAGGTTAAGGGATGACTTGACTGACTTGACTTTGTGACACTTTGGCAAGGGAAAGGGAATACACACCATAGTATATACTGAATGAGCAATAACACAGGGAATGGCGGTGTCTCACAAATGGATGAGTTGTTTAAAGAGGGTTTATTCACCTTCACATATGCACACAATCTATAATACAAATGAGGTCAGCGATTGTTTAGATATAGCATTTAAGTTCCATTGCTTTTTGGGCCTGAAGTTTCCATAGCCTTGATCTATGTGTGTTTATAAACACATTGCATAGATTTACATTTAGTTTAGACTTTCTGCTGCAGGTGTGTTTTTAAGGCACTTGTTTACCTGAGCACTTCTAGGTGTGTCATGGACAGCTTGTTTACCTAGGTATTTATTTTCCAAAAGATATAACATTTTACTTTCATGGCCATTTTCATTTGGCTTGCCTCTCATTCATGTGTGTTTAGAAACACATTGCATGAATGGGCTTTTAATACAAGATATAGCATTTCATTTTTCCCAGATTTTGTATTCATGGCAGCACCAAAAGTTTCAGGTTTAGCCAACACAACTTTAATGACTAGGGGGAATTCCAAGGAACTCCAACTCACCATAGGTAAGTTTTGTCACCAACTCAGAGCCGAGACACAATAAACAAGGAAGCTCATCCAATACAGAGGCTACAGTGGGGAGAAGTCCTCCATGCCACTAGTCAAGTAGTAAGTCAGGGTGATAATCTAAAAGGTAGGCCATGGATGGATGAAGACAATGAATAATGAAGCCAACACTAGCAAGCCAAGGTATGGTGGAATGATCACCTCTATTCTCCCTAAGGAGGGTGCATACCAATGAGTATGAATAGTGAACTTCTAAGTCTGAGTGGGGACAATATAATATATATATAGATCAACCAGGTCCAAATATTTATATGATCGCCAGATCATGACATTGAGTGCTAAGACATGCTATAAGAATAAGTATAAAAGCAATCTAACCATAACACCATGATATACCTGCTGAGTCATATACCTGAATGCTCATCAACCTGTACCATCCTCTGTCCTCTGAAACTGCTGCTGTAAATCTAGGCACTATTGACTGCTTTGTACCAATGGTATAATGGCTACATCGGTCATCTCTCTGAGTGTCCCGAGATCCAGTCATGGCATGGGGAATATAACTGCTGTCCACAATCTGCTAGTGATCCAATATAGATGCTCATCTCAGCATCTCAAATGTAGGGGAACTGGCTAAATAGTGCACTGGCATCAGAAAAAAAAATGTATGGTAGCCCAGCTACTATAAATGTGATAACATCTGGCTCCGGCTGGGACAAGTGCTCTGCTGAAATGAGCGCTTGAGAACCTCAGAATCTCTGGTCCTCGAACTCTGCTACTCGAATCCACGATCCAGCACTCTACCATTTTATTTCCAGCTTTTATTCTTGCAACCTATTTCTGCATTCACAAACATCAAAAATACCTCATGCCGCATGTGTGGGAAAAATATAAAACCAACTGAAATAAAAAGCTATTCTATGTCAGAAATAATAAAAGCATGACATATAAATGCAGAACATAAATAAAACTACTAACATAATTTGCAAAATTTGAAATTTATTGTGTAGGGAAAAGAAAAGTGACAGGTACTCAATTAAACTAGGAGCTTTCAAAGGAGCTTAGAGACAAAGAAGGTGCCAGACTCAAAGGCTGAAAAGACTAACTACTGCCCAAGTAGGCTTATTCGGTTTCCTACCTACCCTAATCTACCAGGCAATGCAAGCGGAGAGATCCCAACTAGGTGGGATCAGAGATGTGATCCCTTAAGTCCCTTTGATTGACAGGATATGAAATACGTCGTCCACTACCAGTGGTCAGAAAGCACATGCCATCAATGCATCGCTCTACTGTGAAAGGTCCAACCCATAAGTCATCAACTTGTCCCGATCTTATATGCAATAAATGGTTGGGAATGATGACTTGACTTCCTATAGGAAACCTGTTTCTATTGACTGACTCAGGAATAACTCCAATGTTCCGAATAGGCATGGGATGGATCTCAAGAGGGTTTTGCGGTTGAGGTGTGACAATCCTTGAGCTCCTCCTAGAAGGAACTGCATCAACTCTGGGTGAACCACCATCTAAAGAAATAGCAACTCTGCCAACAAGGACTTCCCTAGCTTCTCTTCTTGTTTCTTGGACTACCTCATTTGACTCTTCCTCATGGGGAGATACGACTCTTTTAACAACTTCACCTACAGTCTAGAAATCTCTATGTTCTTCTAAGGGAGATGGCTCATGAGATACGGCAGTGTTATGACTAGAACCTTCCCCTGAAGGAACAGGAATAACCATGTTTTCCGATCTGGTAGAAACTGACTCAGGATGAAATGTAGAGGAACTAGGAATGTGAGAAAGATCATGAGTATGATGACTAGATGACTCGGATGGTAGGAGAAAACTAGGGATATGAGGATATGTTGATAAAGCATGGCTTTGAAGTTTTGAAGGAGTTTGAAAAATAGCAAGGTTATTTAGATTATAATCTCCTTCAGGTGCATCATTAATCAAGGCATCTTCTTCCCAATTTAGAGAGTTATCATGGACTTGCATTAGGCTACCATCTTCTAGAGATAAATGAGATAGAGAGTCTTCTATATCAGAATAATAAGAGGCTTCAGACTCTTCATTTGTTTCAACCCTAGTAGATGTTGCAAGATTGTTTTCCCATGGGTAAATAGGTGCAAGCCCTTGGTTTTCTCTTTCCCTATTGTGATCGGTCAAGGCAAACCATTCCCTAACAGTGAAAGGAATTCTCTCTCCCCTCCTAATATCATCAAATTCATCTTCATGCATTGGATTCTCAATATTTTCCTCATCATTTGTTTGATCATGAAGGTTTTCTATTGGGGGGGTTTGTTCCACACTTTGATCATTAGGCAAATGTTCATCTCTTCTTATGCCATCATCAATCTCCTCAAGTGTGTGATTTTCTATAGAAAGTTCTTGAATGATTTCATTGTTTTGTTCATGACCTTGAGGTTGATTTTCATATCTTCTCAATTCATCTATTTCCTCAACAAATTCATTTCTGATTGTTCTTGCTATTTCAACTATTTGCTTGTCTTCCCAAAAGGAATCAAAATCTTCCATGACCATACACATATTTTGATCAACTTCATAAAATTCATCCTCATCTTCAACCAAGTTAGTTTTGGCATTATTTAACAATTCATCCCCATATGTGTTTTTTAACCCTTCATCAAATGATTCAACATGCTCATTATAACAAGGCTCTCTGTTTACCCGAATCAAAGCTCCATCAGGGTTAGGAACACAAATAAATGATAAATCCATCATAAGGTATCCACCTAGACCAGCTGCCCATTTTCTAGATAAAAGCATTCCATATGCTGGGGGTAAATCAATGACAACTACATCCATCATAGTAGAAATGTTTGAACATGCGAAAAGATCAGCTCTAAGGTTTTTAATCAAACCATATGATGGTACTCGTCGGGAATCTATACCACAGACATTTCCATAAGGCCTAGTCACTTCCAGTCCCATTTCCTTCATAACTTGTAAAGGCATAACATTCATTGCTGCTCCAGAATCCAACATGCAGTTATGAAGGAGCATGTTTTGAATGTGCAAGGTAAGGTAAAAGGGAGAGTGACCACCGCTCTTTCTTTCATAAATGGCTGAATGGATGTTTATTGGTGGATCCTTCTCTGTTTCACTAGGTTGTGTTCCACTAAGCTTTTGGATATGACATGATTCTAGGACCGGTTCAGGAGTTTTCTCTTGGCCAATACCATCGAAAAATTCCTCTACTTGGCATCTAACAGAAGGCACCTTCATTAACTCAGTGACAGGGACATTACACATTATCTTGCTTAACTCTTTCTTCATATCAATCTTAAGATCATAATCATCCATAGCAAGATCTTCTTCTTCCTTTTTATCTTCATCAATCTTTTTATGTTTATCAAGGAAAGAAGGTTGGGAAGTACTTCCTCGTTTATAAATCTGATACTTGGGTTGCTCTTTAGGTTTTGGGAGTTCTATGGCACAACATGAGGAGCTGGGTTCTTCTATTATGTCCTCTTCTTGCTCCCAAGGTTCTTCTTCTAGAAGGATTCTTCCAAAGTCTTCATCATAAGATAAGTCATTTATGAAGTTGATGTTTTCTGGTTGGTCATCATGGTCAATGGTGTCAGAGGGTATTTCTTCTTCTTCACACCAATTGACTTCCTTCTTCTCAAAGTTTTCTGGATACTCAGGTCGTCGCCTATCCCTATCCCCATCAGGCCTTCTATTATTATTCCAGTAAGGTTTAGGGCCATAAGGATTTCTATGTCTCTCAGGGTCATTCAAACTTGCCACATTCTTTGTTAGGACAGTTAACTGTTTCATCATTTCTTGCATGACTTCTAAGGTGTCCTTGGATTCTTTTGGCACACTCACAGGTTCCTTTGGTTTTCGAAGTCTAGGGTCAGATCTGGAAGTGGATGGGGTAAATTGATCGAAAAAGTTTTGTTTCCCCATGGATGCTACATTTTGCTCAGCCATCTTAGCGTTTGATTGAGCGGTCTTTAAGTCATTTGGGTTTTTATCCTTTAGCTGATAACCGACCCATCCATCAAAAGCATTCAAGTAGTGAATAACAACTGCTTGGTCTTTTGGTCTAATTTCTTCAGGGATAACAGCTACAGTCTTGTCGAATCTTATGTTAAACTCATGGACTGTTTCATTTTCTCTTTTCTTAATGTCAAACAGTTGATGTAAGAGAAATTTCCCATCTAACTTTCGGGACCACTCACTATTTAGCTTGTTGACAAAGTTATCATACCCATCAATGGATGAGGCGGGCAACCTATCAAACCACTTCCTAACATCTCCTTCTAAAGATGCCAGGAGACCCCTCATGAACACATCTTCCTCAGATGCTCCATATGCTTCCATGTGTTCCCATACTTTATCAATGTGGTCTTCAATTGATATAGCAGATACTCCATCAAATCTGGGAACCTTTTCAAAATACTTTTCAGGCATGTCCTGGGGTGCACCCTGGATTTGGGAAAAATCTAAAGGAGATGGTTTTGCCTTCCTTCCAAAGATCCTAGGAGCTTGTGGTGGAGGAACATTCTGGTTTCCCGAGTTTGTTCCGGCCATTGGATTTGGTAAGTTTGTGTTTAAGTTTGAATTAGGAGATGAGGGAGGAACCGAATTAATCAAAGGGGATCCTGAAGCTTTGTTTGGAGAATCATTAACCAATTTCCAAAGGAAGTTAGATGGTTGTGCTTTAGGATCTCTTTTACGATATGTAATTGGGGTTCTTTCAACTTGATCTAAGTTTACTTTACTTTTTGTGTTGTAAGGATGTAAATGAGCTCGCTCCTCAGCGGAGTCACGATTGGGAGTCGCCAGGTAGATTTAAACTCTTCTACCAAGATATGTGTCGTTGTATTTGCAGGAAGGACTACTAGCTTTTCCGAGGTAAACCCTATGCCTAAATGTTAGGCAAAGAGAAGTGGGAGGGCTTTTAGGAAATAATATATCGGACCAAGGTAAGCCTATTGCATCCCCAGCAACGGCGCCAAAATGTTATCACCTAAAATGTAGTTACCCCTATGGATGTATCCAGTCATGGATGGCAATAGGGAAGGGCAACTCAAAAGGTGCAACCACAATCACCTCGACCTCCAATATATGGTTGTCACGCCAGTCGAGGCAACCTTCGCTTTATGTTATCTAGCCCAGACAACAAAGGGGGAGACCCGATCTACTCCCGACAGGAGAGATCAAAACCAAGACACCAAATCAGGGTATTTCTAAGTGAAGTTAGGTGTATGGTTTATCCTAGACCTAAGGATGAAGTCACAAGCCAAGTGAGGGGTTTAATGAGTATAGCTTTGGTTCATAGTTGATGTGAGAGTGACTTATAATGTTTGAAGTGAGATCTAGGGTTAGAGTACTAGTTCAATGTTGGAAGATCCACTGCCTTGGGAACCGTGTCCAATGCAGGGTAGTTTTGGGGTTGAATTGGGGCTAACTAGTACACATGACAAGTTTGACCATGATACATAATGGCATCAAGGGTTTGGTTCACCACACTAAGGTCAAGCCACAAGTTAATCCAACAATCTAGGATAGTCGAATTGACTTGGAGAGTAACCAGTGCCTTGGGAATTGGGATAATGGAGTCAAAGTAGGGTTGACTTGTGGTAGAGGACTCCTATAGCATGAGACAAGTGGGCAATAAAGGTCTTGATGGATAAGTAGGTTTAGATCTAGGTTTAACCCAAGTGGACCACAATTCCTTAAAACAAGGAATGCTATCCCCAAGGCAAGATCTGACAAAGTGACACACTAGACCTAGGTTTTGAATTATTCCCGTTCCAAATCCGCAAGAATCTCAAGTACCCACGTCCTAGAAGTGAGTTAACTCACTTCTCCAAGGTGGTGCGACTTTACCCAAGGAGGCCTAAAAGTAGGGTTAGGTGGGTCAAAACAAGTCCAATGGCATCCAAACTTTAGATCCGGGTAGGTTAGTCATGTAGGAGTGTGGATCTATAATTTCACGGCAATCCGACGGCTAGATCTTACTAGATCTGAGTTTGAATGCACCTAATGGTCCAAAATGGGGATTAAATCCCTTAAAATGTGGAAAAGGGCCCACAAGATGAATTTCAGAAAAGTAACAATCTGGGTGTATGTTATTTGGTGTGTAGATTATTGATCAAGCGGGATCTCAAACACCCACCACCTAGATCTAGGTAAACTCACAACCACCAGGAAGTGCGCCTTGCTTGGGAGACGCTAAGTTGGCTTGGGAAGGGGATCAAACGGAAGCCAATCCTCACCAAACTATAGATCCGGGATGCCGTGGATGCTATAGAGGTGGGTTTTCAATATTATGCCCAACAACCCACTAGATCTAAGTAGATCTGAGAAAATGTAAAATGGGGGTTTTGAAATATTTAGGGTTTTAACAATTTATGAGCTATGTCAATGGATTGGATAAAGGAAAGAGAAACAAACCTGTGGATCTTACCTGGGTAACCTTGTAGATGCCTTGATGATGATGATCTATGCAAACCCGATCAATTTGAGAAGCTTTGAGGTAGTTTTCTATGCAAGTCGATTTGATCCAAGAAGCCAATGCGCCCTCTCTCCTGCACAACAAACGTCAACAATATCAGATTTGATGCATCAAGAGATAAGACTAATGCCACAAGAGAAGTAACAGAAAGATAGCATAGATCACAATGAAGCTAATGATAACCCCCTGATACAAGCGAATGCCAAGAAAGTCGATTTGAAGAACCCTTGCAAAATCGCCCTTGTTGAAGTCGCCCTCCTGTAGACAAACAATGATTTCCAAAAAAGATAGATCTTACCACAATTTCCAAATGCTAGGTTGCAATAGACTTTCCAATCACCATCTAAGAACACCAGATGCAAAGGAGACCACAGGAATTTCCACAAGAATATTTTTCTATACCAATAATCCAAGAGCCAAAGACCCCTTACAATGAGAAGCTCTCTCCTTTAAATAGGAAGGAGAGGCACCAAAACCCTAACCACTTTTTGAATGAGTGGCTAAGATTAAAAGATACAAATGTCTAATCAATGGTTGAGATGAGCTCAACAATAAAATACATGGATCACAAATAAAATATTGTGTGAGTGGACAAAATCGCCCTAGAAGAGGGGAATCCCACCAAATCATGATGACAAAATATCATAAGAGGCTTATGGTGGGTCCAAGGGGTAATTTTATCCCTCCTTGGTCAATCCCCATAGCACAATAAATATAAAATAATCATCAATGTACCAAATCGTGCCTCCATGGTCAAGTCGTGGTCCTCAAAAGACCTCAAAAAATCATCAGAAAATGCCATAAGTGATGGATGCGGGCCCCGATGAAGCTGAAACTGCTAGAGAAGGTGTGGAAGACCTCGATCTATCATCACTGATCATCCCATGCCATAACTTTGCCTCAGTAGCCCAAATCAATTTCCTCAATAGCCATTTCTACCAATCCTGAAATGCCTCGGGAAGCGTGAAACTACCCCAAAAAGCCTCCTGGAGTGCCTGCGCTGTCAAGGTGAGGGCACCAGTGTGTCCGGGAGGGGGGTAATGTGGTAAAAACAAGTGGCTGGACCACCCCCTCCATCATCAGCGCCCTAGGTCAACCGGATAAAAATCTCATCTGCTCTGACAGGGCCTCCGATAGACCAAAACTGCACTGGGACAGCCTACTGAGGCTCAATCATCACTGTAAGTGCCCGGAACTGAAAACAAACTGTCCCATCGGACTCAGAAGGTCCAAATCCATCCAAGATGTGTACTCATACACCATATGAGTCTCTGCATGATCAAAATAAATATCCAATATACCGAAACAGGGTCAATAATAATAATCTGTAAATGACCAAACACTGCTGTAAACCAAGAATCATCATCATAACCCTGTAGCTGCTGCATAGAATCATCATGTATGTATACATAGACCATATATCATCTATCCATATCATCATAAGGTCCAACATCTCATGTCCCATGGTCCTCCATGGTCAAACTAGGTCTAACCAAGACCAAATATAACTCAGACCATCATCCAAGGCTGCTGCAAAGTGTCAAGGTTAATACATGCTCTACAACTTGTTCAAATAACAATTATAACACAAAGTAATCATAACTGGCGATCTAAATCCAAATATATAGTGTCGTTAATTATTATTATTACTCAGACTTAGACTTTCAGGATCATACTCACTTCATAGCTGTGATCAATTTGCTAGTGAAGGGTGAAGGCTGAAATAATTGGCTAGGCTAAGGGATGACTTGACTGACTTGACTTTGTGACACTTTGGCAAGGGAAAGGGAATACACACCATAGTATATACTGAATGAGCAATAACACAGCGAATGGCGGTGTCTCACAAATGGATGAGTTGTTTAAAGAGGGTTTATTCACCTTCACAGATGCGCACAATCCATAATACAAATGAGGCCAGCGATTGTTTAGATATAGCATTTAAGTTCCATTGCTTTTTGGGCCTGAAGTTTCCATAGCCTTGATCTATGTGTGTTTATAAACACATTGCATAGATTTACATTTATTTTAGGCTTTCTGCTGCAGGTGTGTTTTTAAGGCACTTGTTTACCTGAGCACTTCTAGGTGTGTCATGGACAGCTTGTTTACCTAGGTATTTATTTTCCAAAAGATATAACATTTTATTTTCATGGCCATTTTCATTTGGCATGCCTCTCATTCATGTGTGTTTAGAAACACATTGCATGAATGGGCTTTTCATACAAGATATAGCATTTCATTTTTCCCAGATTTTGTATTCATGGCAGCACCAAAAGTTTCAGGTTTAGCCAACACAACTTTAATGACTAGGGGGAATTCCAAGGAACTCCAACTCACCATAGGTAAGTTTTGTCACCAACTCAGAGCCGAGACACAATAAACAAGGAAGCTCATCCAATACATAGGCTACAGTGGGGAGAAGTCCTCCATGCCACTAGTCAAGTAGTAAGTCAAGGTGATAATCTAAAAGGTAGGACATGGATGGATGAAGACAATGAATAATGAAGCCAACACTAGCAAGCCAAGGTATGGTGGAATGATCACCTCTATTCTCCCTAAGGAGGGTGCATACCAATGAGTATGAATAGTGAACTTCTAAGTCTGAGTGGGGACAATATAATATATATATAGATCAACTAGGTCCAAATATCTATATGATCGCCAGATCATGACACTGAGTGCTAAGACATGCTATAAGAATAAGTATAAAAGCAATCTAACCATAACACCATGATATACCTGCTGAGTCATATACCTGAATGCTCATCAACCTGTACCATCCTCTGTCCTCTGAAACTGCTGCTGTAACTCTAGGCACTACTGACTGCTCTATACCAATGGTATAATGGCTACATCGGTCATCTCTCTGAGTGTCCCGAGATCCAGTCATGGCATGGGGAATATAACTGCTGTCCACAATCTGCTAGTGATCCAATATAGATGCTCATCTCAGCATCTCAAATGTAGGGGAACTGGCTAAATAGTGCACTGGCATCAGAAAAATAATGTATGGTATCCCGGCTACTATAAATGTGATAACAAGCGCCCTAAGTGAACTGGCCTCTCATGGCCCCTGCTGCTCAGGCTGGGAAATCAGCCCCAAATCTGGTCAACAAGTGTAAAGCTAGATCAATCACTGTCAGAAGTGCCCGAAACTGAAAGATAAGTGTCTCAATGGATCCAGAAGACCCAAATCCACTAGAAATGTGTACTCATACACCATGGGTTGCCCTATTGGGCCAGTTGTAGGGTCCACCATATATGGACAATGCATAATCTACTGATCTGAAGTAATAATAAAACCTACTGAACTGCATCCATCATCATCTGAACCATCTGTCCATCATATGATATCATCACCAAGTGTGTGGGACCATGAATCATCATCAACAAGCATATATATATATGGCCCACATCATCACGGATCCTAATAATATACAACCAAGGATAAATCACATCAGTAGACTAAGACATGCTTCTCTAATCATTCTCATAGCCAAGCTCAAAGTATAACATCCATTCAGTGGCATTAATCAAGTTAGGATATTCATTTTTTATATAAAATTACTTGCACAATAGTTCAAATGACAAACTCACCCATTGGACATGGTCAAACTGCTAATGAAGGATGAAGGCTAGGAACAAGGTTGGGCCAAGGGGTGGACTTGTCTAACTTAACACAAAAATACTTTGGACTGGGAAATCGGGGAAGCTACAAACTCTGTGCTGGACAAAATAACATAGGGGATGGTTGTGCCTCACAAATGGATAAGTTGTTCAGAGAGTGCTTATTCAACTTAGGCATCATGTCTACATCAAGTTGATCCAAGTTCATTAGGATCATTCAATTTCATTTCATGGCCTTTTTGGCCTACATAACCCTTCGAATCTCAGGTGTGCTGATAAACACAACTAGTTGCAGCTTGCATCCAGGGTATGTTTTTAAATACATATAAGGTCAGTAATTGTTTAGATATAACTTTTAAGAACCATTGCTTTTTGGACCTTTCTTATACTCTTCGAGGAGTATTTTTTTTTAGCTGTTCATCGCTCTTGCCCTTTTTTAGTTTCCATGGGCGAATTTATAAGTTTCCATAGGTAGAACATGAGCTTTCAGTTTTAGCCAACAACATCTCAAGTGACTGGGGGGAGTTTGAGCCAATGCCAAACATCGGGACAACCGACCAGAATGATTTATGCCTACAATCCAACTCACCAAAGGCAAGTTTTGTCACCAACTTAGAGCCGAGACACTGAATATACAGGGATGCGGTCCAAACACAGAGGTAGAAAAATGGGGAAGTCCTCAGTATCAGAAATTCAAATGAGACAAGTCAAGGTTTAATGTCAAATAGGAAAGTCATATATGGATGGAGTCAAGTGCATATGGAGCCTACACTAGCAGACAACTTGTGTCGGGAAAGACCATATCTATGTAAGGTGGAAAACCAGTGGGTTCTGTTAAATGACCTAGCTGTGCAAGCAATTGTCCATTTTATGATTTATAGTTCATTTTAAACAGTTTGCCACATCAGGAATAATATACCAATCAAATGCTGTGAACATGACTAAATCAACAAGATAATAATCCACAGTCAGTGATAAGATATCCATAGATCATACAACATCATCATAGTAATAATCATCATGTACCATCTGAAACACTGCTGCAATACATCTCTAAGCACTGAATTGCAACTGTATGGGATAAAGGGTCACATCGGTCATCAAATCTGAACTCTCAAGGCTCAGCCTTGACACAAGGTCTAACATAAGTCTGAATAATATACTGCTCTGATCATGAGTGATCACCAAAATGTACAATCATCATAGCCATGCTCTGAATAATGGAAGCTCTGGAATGTGCAGATATCTGCTAAGCAAGAATAGTAGCCCTGCTACTATGGTGTGATAACAGGGCCTACACTAGCAGACAACTGGTGTCAGGAATGACCATATCTATGTAAGGTGGAAAACCAGTGGGTTTTGTTAAATGACCTAAATGTGCAAGCAATTGTCCATTTTATGATTTATAGTTCATTTTAAACAGTTTGCCACATCAGGAATAATATACCAAGCAGATGCTGTGAACATGACTAAATCAACAAGATAATAATCCACTGTCAATGATAAAATATCCATAGATCATACAACATCATCATAGTAATAAACATCATATACCATATGAAGCACTGCTGCAATACATCTCTAAGCACTGAACTGAAACTGTATGGGATAAAGGGTCACATCGGTCATCAAATCTGAACTCTCAAGGCTCAGCCTTGACACAAGGTCTAACATAAGTCAAAATAATACACTGCTCTGATCATGAGTGATCACAAAATATACAATCATCATAGCCATGCTCTGAATAATGGTAGCTCTAGAATGTGCAGATATCTGCTAAACAAGGATAGTAGCCCTGCTACTATGGTGTGATAACAGGTACTTCAAGGAGAAAACTATATCCCTATACCATTCGTGCTCTTCCAGCGTATTAATGTTCACATTAACCTCCTTGCCTTCGTCTACTTGATTTATCTGGGCATCACTCTCCTTTTTAGTCAATAGCTGGGCTAGACCCTGTCCTTTCACAATTTTTATTGGCTTGATTTCCAAGTCGTACTCTTGGATCCCGGAGATCCAATTTCCCTTGGCACCAATTCCATCTGTTTGAGATAAAACATCTTTCACGGCTTGGTAGGGTACATTTACGTAGGTCCAAAAATGCTTCAGAGCCTTGACCAAAGCGTATGCTTGCTTCTCAGTTGTAGTATACTTGAGCTCCGCGTCTCTGAGATTCTTGCTCATGAAAGCGATGGGTTGCTCGTGATTTTCTTTGTTCTTTTGCAAGAGAACCCTCGCAATGGTGTTTTCAGAGGCAAAGGAGTAGATCAGGAACTCCTTGTTGTGATCTGGGCAGATTAGGACAGGGGTAGAGGATATGGCCTTCTTTAATTTGTTGAATGTTGCCTCACACTCCTTGTCCCATATGAATTTGGCATCCTTCTTCAAGAGAGCATTTAAGGGATTTTCCAGCTCAGCGAGGTTGGGAATGAACCTTCACATAAAGTTGATGTTTCCAAAGAATGATTTAAGCGAGGTGACATTGTGAGGGGGCGGGATATCTTCGATAGCACGGATTCTCTCTGGATCAATCCTAATTCCCTCCTTGGACACAAGTCAAATCCTTTCCTCAAGTGATCCACATGATCGACGCTTTCCTTGGAAAACACAGTCAAGTCATCTTGGTAGATGACGATGATCTTGCCTATCAGGTCATTAAAGGCTTGGTCCATAGCTCTTTGGAAAGTGGAACCGGCATTTAGTAATCCGAAAGGCATGCGGATGTACTCATAGGTTCCCCATGGGGTGGTGAACCTAGTTTTCCCCCTATCTTCCTTCTTGATCTGGACCTGGTTGTATCCCGAGAAACCATCTAACATGGAAAACATCCCTACTCCAGTGACACTTCGCAACAGGTTTTCCATGTTGGGCAAAGGGTAGTTGTCCTTGAGGCAAGCCCGATTCAGATTCTTGAAATCAATGCAGATCCTGATTTCACCATTCTTCTTTCTCACTATCACTGGGTTAGACACCCAAGTGGTATGCCTTACAGGTCTCATGATTCCAGCTGCCAGCATCTTCTCAATCTCCCTCTTGATCAAAGGGGCTAGTTTCGGGTTGATATTTCTCAACTTTTGCCTATATGGTTTGGCACCTTCTACTAGCGGGATAGTATGCTTGATGACCAACTTATCGTAAGTCTTTAAGTCCTCATATGTCCAGGTGAAGACGTCTTTATATTTGAGAATCAGCTCTATGATTCTCCTGCGTTCCTCTTTGGATGCATTCTTCCCAATCCTTATCATTTTGGGGGAAACGGAAGAGCCTATATTTACTTCAATTACTTTATCAACAGGCTCAGCTCTGCCCCCTTGTACTCGTCGTGTCTGTTGAAATTTTTCTCGAGTGGCAGGGACAACTTTGATAGATTGATGCTGCATGGGGATTGTTTCGAAGACTGGTCCTCCAGGCTCACCATTGGATCGAGGGAATTTTCTATCCCCTACAAGAAACGCACTATATGGGCATCATCCTGGCAGACCTACCAATAGTCTTGATTGTTAGGCACAGAAGGCCTAAACAGGACCTCGACTTGGCACTTACATTCATTCAAGGTGTCAGGGATTTCGAAGGTACTGGCAGCTACGGCTAGTGCGTCTGCTAACGAATTATCCTCCCTAGGGACAACCTTAATTGAGAAAGCATCAAACAACTCAATGGTGTCCCATACTGCGTTTCTGTAGGTGCGCAATCTATCATTCTTGGCAGCAAACTGGTTTCTAACTTGGGAGACTATGAGATCATAATCACCCACAACACTCAAGCACTTATTCTTGCGGTCCCTGGCAATTTCAAGTCCGAGGAGAAGGGCCTCATATTCCGCCACATTGTTAGTGCAATCAAACTCTAAACGGAACGAGTATATGGTTTCTTCACCAGCGAGTGAAGTTATGACCACCCCGGCGCCCGCACCATGCTTAGAGCGAGCCCCATCGAAATGCATCTTCCACACCTCACTAGGCGGGAAAGGGTGTTGTCTAATATCTTCCCAGAAATTTGCCAACACCATAAAGTTTCCCACCTCATCCGTTCGGCGGATGGCTTCTTCATAAAGGTAATCAGGGATCTCCACATGCTCTTTCATAGGAGGCTCATTGAGTAGGGTGATGTTTTTGTTCTTCCCCCTCGGGATGGTTGCATACATGAGATCCATTTGGATGTTACCACCCAACTTAGAAGCCCACTCCCTAGATAGAAGCATGCCCCAAACATCTGGGACATTGATAACGAGAACATCCATGGATATCCTGATATCGGGGCACGCAGCTAATTTCATATGGAGGTTTTCAATAACTCCTACTGCCTGTACCGGGCGGGAGTCCATTCCATACACATTGCTAAAGGGCCTAGATGGGGTCAACTCGAGTTGTTCCATGACCTGTAGTGGCATGACGTTGACCTCAGCCCCTGAATCGAGTATGCAGCTGTGGAGTATAAGTTGATTTATCTCGAGGGAAACGTAAAATGGAGGACACCCCTCAGAGTTACCGGATACACTGTGGATGTTTATTGGAGGGTCAGGTGCGATCTCAATTGGTTTCTCAAGCGGGGTTCCTTTTGGTTGTATTCTCCAGAGGGTGCAGGCTCTATTATGCATTTCGGGAATTTTCAAAATTTCACTTAGGGGAAGGGGCATGCTGAGCTTGGACAGAAAGTTTCCCATGTCAAGTCGGAAGGCAGGTTGTTTCACTTCGTGATTCGGAGGGGATTTTATGTCGAGGAATTCCATGATATAAGCTTTGATGATTGGGATTTTGACTAACTCCTTGAAAGGGACGTGAATCAAAGAGTTGGACAACTTGCCTGAGATGTTCACCTTAATGGGGTCAAGACTATGGGATTCCTTACCGGAGGTCACCTCGGGACACTTGATCTCCCTCTTCCACCTGTTAGCTTGCAAAGGAGTGGTTTCTACTTCAGGTTTTGGGCTAGACTTGGTTGTACCTTTAGGCACACCTATTTCCTTTGTCTATGGGTCCTCGCTTCCTCTAGTCATAATCCTGGGTTTTGGTTTCGGAATCATTTGTCCCTTTGGGATAGGTTTATCCTTTCCTTGGGATCTCTCGGGACTAGGGCTAGTCTGAGGACTGTTCCTTTTGAGACTTTCGGGATTAACCTTGGTATGACCAGGGTCCGTTGGACCACCTCTTTTCTTAGCCAATTGGCCCCGGGTAAGGACCTGGGCGGAGGTGGTGGAACAGTTATAAGCTCCCTCGTAGATGTGTCGGATATGTTGGTCGCGTTCCCTATTATCTTCATCTTGTTGTTTTAAAAGGAACGTGACATTGGTGACCAACTCAACTAACTGAGAGAGCACTTTCATGGTCATCCCGCCTGCCATTGCATCCTTTTTCCAGAGCGGGGCATCCTTACGGGTGCAAGGGAGAGTTCTTTCCAAGATTTTCGTCTGACGTAAGCGATAGGTGTGCTACGTGATGTGTCAGAACGATCAAGGTTACGTAAGTTGTATGGATGGGTTCGGCCTCCAGTGGAGCCGCGGGGTGGAGTCGCTAGGTGAACTAAATACCTTGTTCACCAAAGGTGGGATGTCGTGAAGGGGAAGTGGTGAGTGAGACAAAAATGTGTTGGCTGTGTTGTCCTCCGAAATGGCATGCGTGTCGTTTGAAAGCCCAAAATGTGCAACGCCAGCTAGAATGACAACTCTCTCAGGAGAGAGGCCAATGTCACCACACTCCTCTCCTCTTCGCTTCAGGTTGGCTCTTCTCCAACACTAGGGGGGTATCCCTAAAATAGGATCGCTAAGGCAGGTACGGTAACGGGCAAGGTGAATGGAAGAGGCTGCCTTAGAGAAACGGGGGTAACAAAAGATAATTTTGGATGGCTGATGGAAAGGAAAGGAAGATCAATCCTCAGGGAAAGACCAGTGCCAGTATCAGAGAGGGGCGAATGGAGTCAAAGGAAAACTCTAAAATGACCTTGCCGCCAGATGAATGTAGTAACCAACTAAGAGCTCTTGCACTAGAGCATACCTGAAAACCGCAAAGCTTAAGAGAAAAACATGGGTCAAATAAAGTTGTGCTAGATTGTTAGCCTTCTATTCAGATGATCCCAGCTTAAGAATCGAAAGCAAGGAGCTAAGAGAGGTATTGCCTCATGCAAAATGAAAGATGGCACACAAATAGAAACGACAAACAAAAGACGAAAGAATTCTCCATTTATCCAAAGAATCCCATCATGATAATTTTCTATTAAGCTCATGGGAAAAAACTTCCGAAATTCTCCATCATACAATGAAGGAGGCTAGCTCCTTTTATAAACCAAAAAGGCTTTCCTAAAATAAAATAATCATAAAAAATAAAAGTGGGTAAGATCCACTTTATTTAATGGAACACAGACCCCCGATCTCCAAGGTAGCCAAAGAACGCCCACATATAGCATCAACCTACTTGAAAATGTTCCTTCTGTAATCGGTGCTCAATGAAGACAAGGGGCACACGGGTCACTCGGTGGTTAGGCCCAGTTTTCCAGAATCTCACTTAACCGAACCTTGCCCCCCAAAAAAACGACCACCAACGCAGTCTGCTGCCAAAGAAATCGTCTTCAGTCGCTGATGAAAACGTGGACTGCCCCAAAACGTGACCTCTGTTCAAATTAACCTCTGCTGCATGCTTAGCTCACAGAAACCCAAGCTAACTGTCAAACGCTGCATGAGTCTTATGCACACGACTGTCAAATAAATTTGTGACTATCAGTTTAAAATCCGCCGTGTGCTGATCATTGCTGGAAACCTCGAGTTCATTTAATTAACCCCACATCAATTAATTTGCTGTCACTATAGACAGGTCCGAGCTCTTCACGAAAACGCCATTGGAAATGCAATTACAAATCCATGCTTCACGTGAAGAAATGAGAGGTTGCCAAGAAAAAACTGAAAGTAAACCCGTAAATCACGGCTCCTTCTGGCGATTCGACGGAACTCTAGTCACGGCTGCCAACAAAAGTTACGAAATTGATGCATTCGGATGCCAATGAATTGTGTGGTAAGCTGAAGTGGCGTTATCACCAGGATTCGGCAAATACTCGTGACCTCCGAACAAAAACCGCCGTGTGCTAACTAACTCGTTAAGCGCCGAGCATTTGCAATGAATTAAAACTGTTGAACGATGTAGACGAGCTTCAATATTAAAACCCATGCAATCGGCGGTCAAAGGTTTCTAAAGCATACGCGATTTGACAACTAGATGGACTAGCTCGATCACCTTCCTTACATCAAAAAGCACGCCCTCTGTCATAGATACGCGAAGATCCGAAGGTGGAAAATCTTTCGCTCGGGGCATTTATTAAATATATTTTTAATGGTTGACGCCTGAATCTTAAACGCCTCCTGTGGAGTCTTCAACTGAATTCCGATCCTCTGGAGCTTCATATAAGTGTAAGCAAAGCTAAGCTGGTCCCGTGGGGTGAAGCGATTAACTTCGTTGAACCAAAGGCACGAGAAGAGATTTGACATGGGTGTATGTGCCCGCACTATAAATGATCCCTCAGGTACATAACTTGGAAGAAGCTTGTTTGGATCAGATACATTAAATCTTTGTAAGACCATCAGATCGGTAAAATGCAAACTGTTCATCAATGATGGTGTGGTTAAACTTGTTCAGCCGCTTGTTTTGCATCACCTCCTCCCACACACAGTGACGATCATAGTGATTAGAAATAGCATATTCAAAACGTCTATGCCATAGAAAGTATTCCAATATTAGGAGTGGGTAACTTTGGAGGCGTAGCTTACTGTCAAACCATATGGAGTACCTTGCAGAAAGAAAAAGCCGATGCGTTAAGAACTTTGGCATCTTCCCAGTTCGGCATATGTCTGAATATGGTAAAACTCTGACTACTACAATTTTCCATAAGCCTATGTAGCCTTTTTCATCAGGTTGTCGACCCTCTGAAGACATTGTGTTCAATGTTTTCTCATCCACAAACATTACAAAACATACATGCTTCTTGGATGATTGTGTGACCTTTTTACCAGTTGGTGCTCTTAAGTTATCTGAGTTTCCAAAGATGCAGGTATTCAGAAACTGAGCATCTTCTTCTGATAAGTCAAATCCAGTACTGGAGACCCTTCAGGCCCCTTTATAAAGCCACACTTCAGTTTCTGATCACGAGCATAAAACGAGGCTTCCCTCTCATCGAGACTTTGATGTCCAGCAAACCTTGGCTCCCAATCATCAACTCCATCCAATGATATGTAGTTAATCTTTTCACACACAAAGTCTTCACACAAGAAGTATCTCGAGGGTCATGGACACTAGTATCTTCCCTTTGTTCTCTAAGGGTATTGACAATCCATCCAATAAGATCTAGTCCAAGCATATTTTTCACTTCATGATCTGAAAGTGGGAGGTTGGCAAGTATGTATGCAGCTGCTGAACATTCTTCATTTGCATTCCTCCCTGGATTTAACAATTTGTCTTTTAGCAAGACCAACTGATTATTGTTCAAGGCAGATAAGAAATCCTGGCTTAATCTCTCTGAAATAATACTCATCAGCTTAAATGCTTGAATCCGATGGTCCACTTCTGGATCTTCCAGAAAAGCAACAAGTGTGACAATGCCATTCCCATTTTTAATGTGTACTGCAGCAAAATTTTCACAGTGTCTTCTGGTTGACAGTCCTGACGCACTTCCTGTGGTAAAAAGCCCTGGAGGTGGGCTCTTCCTGGCAGCGAGACAAAATTTCTGAATTCTTCATCATGCTGCCTGATAACATCTGAATAATTCAACTGTGGATACCCCTGCCAAAATGAGGGGTAACATCTGGCTCCAACTGCGGGGCGTGTGCTCGCCTTGGTGAGTGCATGAGAACCCCAGCTTTTCTCGGTTATCGCAGACCAAAAACAACATGGACAAATGTAGTGAGGATGGCTTGATTCACATCCCCAAAACACAGATTTATTACAAAACTAAATAGCATGCTAAAAATATATTTAAATGCTCATGTGAGAGCTTATTCGACTACCTACCCTAACCTATCATGAGATAACAGCACACTAAGTATATGCATATAACCAATGTAACCATTTCAGCATCTCATCGCTGTTACTTATCTTTTCTTTGGGCTTGTTTCGAAACACAGCCATTGACAGAGTTATGATGAAACAGAGATGTCTCAGAGTTTGTCCATGAATCTGCAATGGTAAGCTGTTAGGATATAAAAAATCATCAAACTTTTGGGAGAAAAGTTCAGAACATGCACAAGAAGCTTCGATCCATTGATTGACTGGGCTTAAATATGTATCTCCACCATAAAGCTGCTCTGTAAAATGAGGATAGCTGTCTTCAATAGAATGAATTTGAGGCAAGTCCAAGTTTTCAGAACAAAACTGTTCATGAGCTTGAGGCAATTTCAGATTTTTATCTTGAAGTTGTTCAGGAGTATTCTCAAAGACATAATCCAGGGGTAGCTCCAGCTTCTCATGATAAGACTTTTCGCAAACCTGGGGTAGCTTCACATCATTTTCTGTCACGATAACATCAAGAGGCTCTTCAGCAATGTTTTCAAACAACAATCCTTCTGACGCTTCCTCGATTGGATCTTCAATATTTTCTTCTAACTCAAGATGGACCCTAGGGATGAGGGCATCATACTCTTTAGCAAGCTGTTCAATTTCTTCTACAGTTCCATCATGCCAGCGGAGGAGAAATCTCTCAAAGAACCCTGCCAATGAATCTATGGATTCATCCCAAAGACCAAAGAACCAATGTACTGCATTTCCTTCTAAAGTCAAAGCAAAGATGATCATAAGGTCATCCTCACAATAAACATTGAAATCGACCATCAATTTGCAGTAAGAAGCAATGTGATAGATGGCTGAAACATCATTATTTCCGTGAAACTCTGAAAAAGTGTCATGCACTTTTTCATAGTCATAGCACTCATTAGGAAATCCATGGATTTTTGAGAAATCCAATGGGGCGAAAACTTCGTGCCAAAGAGCAAGATTTTGTGCTTTTTTATCGTCCATAAGTCAAATAATGAAGTACTAAATCTGAAACACGTATTCATACCTCATACCAAACTGTGGAGTCGCCAAGGTGAGCTTGAAAGCATTCCAATGAGTGTGCTCACCTCTACACCCAATAGGATCTTCAAATCTGCAAAAGGACAAGGGCTCTGTCCCTTCGTGGAGTCGCCATGTGAGAAGAAGAATCCCACAAATGTCGTTTAATGAAGCATAGTCTTCAAATTTCGGGAACTGGACTTTGTCCCCGGCAACGGCGCCAAAAATGTTGTCCTCCGAAATCGCATGCGTGTCGTTTGAAAGCCCAAAATGTGCAACGCCGGCTGGAATGACAACTCTCTCAGGAGAGAGGCCAATGTCACCACACTCCTCTCCTCTTCGCTTCAGGTTGGCTCTTCTCCAACACTAGGGGGGTATCCCTAAAATAGGATCGCTAAGGCAGGTACGGTAACGGGCAAGGTGAATGGAAGAGGCTGCCTTAGAGAAACGGGGGTAACAAAAGATAATTTTGGATGGCTGATGGAAAGGAAAGGAAGATCAATCCTCAGGGAAAGACCAGTGCCAGTATCAGAGAGGGGCGAATGGAGTCAAAGGAAAACTCTAAAATGACCTTGCCGCCAGATGAATGTAGTAACCAACTAAGAGCTCTTGCACTAGAGCATACCTGAAAACCGCAAAGCTTAAGAGAAAAACATGGGTCAAATAAAGTTGTGCTAGATTGTTAGCCTTCTATTCAGATGATCCCAGCTTAAGAATCGAAAGCAAGGAGCTAAGAGAGGTATTGCCTCATGCAAAATGAAAGATGGCACACAAATAGAAATGGCAAACAAAAGACGAAAGAATTCTCCATTTATCCAAAGAATCCCATCATGATAATTTTCTATTAAGCTCACGGGAAAAAACTTCCGAAATTCTCCATCATACAATGAAGGAGGCTAGCTCCTTTTATAAACCAAAAAGGCTTTCCTAAAATAAAATAATCATAAAAAATAAAAGTGGGTAAGATCCACTTTATTTAATGGAACACAAACCCCCGATCTCCAAGGTAGCCAAAGAACGCCCACATATAGCATCGACCTACTTGAAAATGTTCCTTCTGTAATCGGTGCTCAATGAAGACAAGGGGCACACGGGTCACTCGGTGGTTAGGCCCAGTTTTCCAGAATCTCACTTAACCGAACCTTGCCCCCAAAAAAAACGACCACCAACGCAGTCTGCTGCCAAAGAAATCGTCTTCAGTCGCTGATGAAAACGTGGACTGCCCCAAAACGTGACCTCTGTTCAAATTAACCTCTGCTGCATGCTTAGCTCACAGAAACCCAAGCTAATTGTCAAACGCTGCATGAGTCTTATGCACACGACTGTCAAATAAATTTGTGACTATCAGTTTAAAATCCGCCGTGTGCTGATCATTGCTGGAAACCCCGAGTTCATTTAATTAACCCCACATCAATTAATTTGCTGTCACTATAGATAGGTCCGAGCTCTTCACGAAAACGCCATTGGAAATGCAATTACAAATCCATGCTTCACGTGAAGAAATGAGAGGTTGCCAAGAAAAAACTGAAAGTAAACCCGTAAATCACGGCTCCTTCTGGCGATTCGACGGAACTCTAGTCACGGCTGCCAACAAAAGTTACGAAATTGATGCATTCGGATGCCAATGAATTGTGTGGTAAGCTGAAGTGGCGTTATCACCAGGATTCGGCAAATACTCGTGACCTCCGAACAAAAACCGCCGTGTGCTAACTAACTCGTTAAGCGCCGAGCATTTGCAATGAATTAAAACTGTTGAACAATGTAGACGAGCTTCAATATTAAAACCCATGCAATCGGCGGTCAAAGGTTTCTAAAGCATACGCGATTTGACAACTAGATGGACTAGCTCAATCACCTTCCTTACATCAAAAGGCACGCCCTCTGTCATAGATACGCGAAGATCCGCAGGTGGAAAATCTTTCGCTCGGGGCATTTATTAAATATCTTTTTAATGGTTGACGCCTGAATCTTAAACGCCTCCTGTGGAGTCTTCAACTGAATTCCGATCCTCTGGAGCTTCATATAAGTGTAAGCAAAGCTAAGCTGGTCCCGTGGGGTGAAGCGATTAACTTCGTTGAACCAAAGGCACGAGAAGAGATTTGACATGGGTGTATGTGCCCGCACTATAAATGATCCCTCAGGTACATAACTTGGAAGAAGCTTGTTTGGATCAGATACATTAAATCTTTGTAAGACCATCAGATCGGTAAAATGCAAACTGTTCATCAATGATGGTGTGGTTAAACTTGTTCAGCCGCTTGTTTTGCATCACCTCCTCCCACACACAGTGACGATCATAGTGATTAGAAATAGCATATTCAAAACGTCTATGCCATAGAAAGTATTCCATTATTAGGAGTGGGTAACTTTGGAGGCGTAGCTTACTGTCAAACCATATGGAGTACCTTGCAGAAAGAAAAAGCCGATGCGTTAAGAACTTTGGCATCTTCCCAGTTCGGCGTATGTCTGAATATGGTAAAACTCTGACTACTACAATTTTCCATAAGCCTATGTAGCCTTTTTCATCAGGTTGTCGACCCTCTGAAGACATTGTGTTCAATGTTTTCTCATCCACAAACATTACAAAACATACATGCTTCTTGGATGATTGTGTGACCTTTTTACCAGTTGGTGCTCTTAAGTTATCTGAGTTTCCAAAGATGCAGGTATTCAGAAACTGAGCATCTTCTTCTGATAAGTCAAATCCAGTACTGGAGACCCTTCAGGCCCCTTTATAAAGCCACACTTCAGTTTCTGATCACGAGCATAAAACGAGGCTTCCCTCTCATCGAGACTTTGATGTCCAGCAAACCTTGGCTCCCAATCATCAACTCCATCCAACGATATGTAGTTAATCTTTTCACACACAAAGTCTTCACACAAGAAGTATCTCGAGGGTCATGGACACTAGTATCTTCCCTTTGTTCTCTAAGGGTATTGACAATCCATCCAATAAGATCTAGTCCAAGCATATTTTTCACTTCATGATCTGAAAGTGGGAGGTTGGCAAGTATGTATGCAGCTGCTGAACATTCTTCATTTGCATTCCTCCCTGGATTTAACAATTTGTCTTTTAGCAAGACCAACTGATTATTGTTCAAGGCAGATAAGAAATCCTGGCTTAATCTCTATGAAATAATACTCATGAGCTTAAATGCTTGAATCCGATGGTCCACTTTTGGATCTTCCAGAAAAGCAACAAGTGTGACAATGCCATTCCCATTTTTAATGTGTACTGCAGCAAAATTTTCACAGTGTCTTCTGGTTGACAGTCCTGACGCACTTCCTGTGGTAAAAAGCCCTGGAGGTGGGCTCTTCCTGGCAGCGAGACAAAATTTCTGAATTCTTCATCATGCTGCCTGATAACATCTGAATAATTCAACTGTGGATACCCCTGCCAAAATGAGGGGTAACAGGCTGCAATAATTATGCAAAAAGAAATCAGCCATCAGAGTTTTAAGTTCAGATGCGATGATAAAAGGAAAAACAAGCAAAAAGACTCAAAACTCAAACAAAACACGGGTAGGCCTCTACCTCCCCGGCAGCGGCGCCAAAAATGTTATCGCACAAACTCTAGCTGATGGATGATGAATGTCCCAACAGGGATGGTAGAGGGTGGTCAGCTAGAATGGTGTAACCTGCAATAGCCAGGTCCTCCGTTCAGGGAACAGAAGTCACACCGGACAAGGCTATTGTCGCTTTAGACAAGGCACGTAGCCTAGTCAGGGGGGAGACCCCGCTCAACTAGTGATGGTTGAGACTCAACAATTAGACACCCAACCCAAAAGATAAGCAACGCAAGACACAAGGTGAATGCCTAAGTGTGAGGTTTCTTCCAGCCTAGTGAAATCGAGATTCTGGATGGGAAAGTATACTAGATAAAGCAATCTCAGATCTGATTATAAGTGTTAAATGATGAATTCTTTAAAGATTAGAAGGCTGGAAACTAAATCAGAAAACAGAAATTAACTAGAAGAGTGACTGAAAATCCTGCCTATGGGGAATGAAGCTCACTTATGACTACTCAAACATGGCAGTAGCAAATTAGGTGAATGAAACACATCTTCTAGCAATCATACATTGAATAATAACTGATTTAGACTAAAGAAAAACAAACCAGCAAGAAGTGAAGTCAAACTGCCCAAGGGAATAAGTTAAGTAGTGGACAAACGAACCTAGGGTAGTAGATAATTAGCATTTTTTATCACTTCCAGCCAATGGTACTCGATTTTCTAAGGTAAAATGACATTCTGAAGCCAAATCTAAAGTACCCAAAACCCAAAAAATAACCAGACAGCGTGATTGGCCATTTTGCCCAAGTGGGGCGAATTCAATGAAAGACTAGTGCCTGGTTAAGTGGGTAGATGGAGTCGAAATCAAATGAAATTTGAGATATGGGATTTTAAGCACATTTCATTAGTGGGTTTACAAGAAAAACTAATTCTAACGGTTGATTTTTAATATTTTGATTTTTTTAGGGTTTTAGCGTAAATTTACTCTCTTCAACAAAATGGAAATGGAAATACAAGAGAGGAGGATGAGACCCCTACTTGAAACTAGCTGATATCTCTTGTTTTGATGAGGTTTGTACGTCCCAAAGATCAAATAGAAGCGGTTGTAGAAGTCCCCAGCTGAAATCGACTTGCTCTCTCCCCACCAACTCGTCCTCCTTGCCTGTCAACACCAATGGACAGAAATCAAATTAGTATGATAAGCAAGTGAAAATCTACAACAATACCAATAAAAGATGAGAGAAAATGCTTGGCTGAAATGGCAAAAACACTTCCCTTGTGTTACCAATCCAGAGAATGGAGCAGCAATGGTACCCAAATGGTGCGCCCTCCTCCAAGACTTTGAGCTTGTTGCAAACAATGGTGAGAAATACAATGCTGGAAACATCCACAAACTACAACTAGTGCATCAAGATAGTATGGCAATCAACAATACCAAGAGAGTATCACACAAGAACCAAGCAAGAGCAGCAACGTTTCTCTTCTATTCAACTCCAAAAATGCCCAGAGAGAGTGTGCGGTGGGTGAGTTCCTTCTCTTATAGAGAGAGGCCACTCTCACAACAAGTTTCCCTCCAAAATGGAGGGCTGGGATTTAATCCCCAATGATCAAAACGAATGGAGGAGATGCCTCCTCATGGGGGTGCGAATTGCCCAAGGAGAGCGCACATACGGAGAGGGGGTCCCCTTGTGGGGCCCCTATAATACATACAATGTGGTTGGGGGGTGTCTATAGGATGTTTTATCCCCCCAACTCACTATACCAAGGTCCCACATACACAAGAACCATCAAAAACAAATTTGCCAAGGAGGAAAAACGCCCCCAATGGGGAAATTCAACCCATGTAGTGAGCTGGCCCAATGGAGGGACCCACAATGTACAAATGTCATGTTAAACATTACCAATTTCCCTTAGGAATCACCCCTTTATTTGCCAACCATTGATTTTTACCCTTTGCTATAGTTGCCTTTGTCAATTTCTAATTTTCCATGTATTTTATTGCTGGTTTTTATTGCTGAAGATGAAATTTGGGCTTTTGACCCACCTAGAGTGCCCGGATTGCCGAACCGTCTGTAGCAATGTGATTGTGGACTCCAAAAATAGTAGGAATGACCACTTGAATGACCCCGATCCATCATTTAGGTATTATTTGCCCAAAATCCATGATTTTTTAATTAAAACAGGTCATTAATGACCAATAATAATTAAAAATCTCACAAACGCCTCGATCTTTTTGCATTCTGTCACTTGGAAGCTCATATGGGTCCCCTGTAGATAATAATTGACCAAAATCAAAATTCCGGTCGCAACATTTTTTTGGGCCCATTTTTGGCCTGGTCAACCTAGTTTGACCAAGTCAAATCTGGTTAACAATGGTGCTAGCTGAATACCTGTATGCAATCATGGAGTGAAAGGCTTCCTTATACAAGTTATTACATTACTAAACATCATGATAATAATATGGTGATAAAAAATTGCATTAAATCTCGGAAAATACAAGGCCCCAGGTGAGGTGGGCCCACCACATCCAAAAAGACTCAACTGCTATGCACAACCTATAGACTTGACCACCTAGCTAACTTTGGGTGATGTGGAATACATGGCGAAGGATAAGGGATGACAAGGATGAGGATCATGTGACCGTTTGGATAACTCGGGAAAGTAGGGTCCACTGAGATAAGTATACCATGACAAAACATGGGGAAGGGCGGTGCCTCACAAAAGGATATAGTGCAGGAAAACCGCCACTGGTAATCTGACAAGTATCTCACAACTCACATCCGTGCCCGAAGACTCTGTGAGGTTCTTTTCTAGAGCCGCCAAACTGGGTGTACGGCAAACCGTAACTTGAGACTCTAGGGGACAATCTTGAGCTTGTCCCTTGCTCCCTCTCACCTCCTTGCCCCACAGGACTAGGTGAGGAATAACCACTACAAATGGTGACATGTATGGCTGACATGTGTCCATTGTGTTTGTAAACACATTACATGGATTTTACAATGAGTTTCATACTTAGCCCTTTTCTGGCTAGATTTACATTTACAAAAATCCTTTTTGGCTTGCTTTACATTTCTTCATTCCTTCAATTTACATCAAGGCCCTCTTGGGATATATACATATCTCAATAGATATAATCATGGTGTTCATACTGCAAAGTAATGGGGGTGAGCAATACATGCTTCGATGACCAATGGGGAACACCCGGTGAGGCTACACAATCCTAACTGCATTGCAACATCGGGGGCAACCAACAGGAGCAAATCTCAGGTTTGAGAGTGCATCTCACACACTAAAGAGTCGAGGCACAATAGACAGGGAATCATGGCATGCTCAAAGATCAGTGGGGAAAGGGATCCTCAAGGTCACAAATCGGAATCCAAGTCGGGAAAGAATATCATGTATGAGTCGGATGGATGGAGAAGGTGAAGGTGGATCCAAAGTCAGCTGCCTAGGGGGACTAAATGACCAAGTCTATACCAAAAGTAGGGGTGTAACCCGGTGTGCATAAAACAGGAGCCTACTAGGAAGGGGTGGACTGACATCACCAAGGGCCCAATCACATATCAATAAACTAGATCACCAAATCAATCATCATATGTAGAGTTAGTGTACTATCATGTATAAACAAGTCTAAGCAACAATCATGAGCAATATACATCAAATGCAATACCTGCCACACCATATACCTGTTGCTGAGGCTGTCTCTGAACTGGATCTCTACTGAATCCGAGCACAAATAGTAAACCAACAATACTCTATGATAATCTCAATCAAAACAAGACTAGGCAACTATCTCAATGGGCTCATATCAAATCCTGGCATGGAAGGGTGACCCTGTGGTAAATGCTAAGTAACATGTCTGTACCACTGTACAACCAACTGTCCCCTCTGATATATCTGCTCAGGGAAATCTAAACAAAACTGTGTGCCTCCTCTGAAGGCATCGGATCTCTGATCTAGAAAAAAAAGTATTGTGTGGTCCTCGGCCGCACAGTCTGCAGTATGGTAGCTCCAACTAACATAGATGTGATAACAGTCTCATTCCCTTCAGAGTAAAATGGTGAATCTTCTTCATGGTGGACGAATTTAATTTATTCTCGTACCGTAAAATAGTGGACAACCTTAGTGGTCTCAAACCCCCTTTTTGAATTTACTTGATGGACAAGCTACCTTGAGCCAAGCCTTTAGAAGCTAGCTTGTGGGCATCTCGTGGTTGCTTGTGGAATTGGCTTATTGAAGAAGTTTTCTTTGAACGGGACTTTGGAGGCCACATGGCATCATTAACTACTGGTTTTCCCTTGCTTATTGAGGAATTCCCCTCATTAAGGGGCCCCATGTAGCTCATGATTGTACAAATGGCTTTGACCACCTTATTTTATGTAACTTGTTCAAAGTTAGTTGATTGAGTGGGGATTTTGTATTATTTTACCCCACCCTAGGCTAGATTTGAGGAAAAAATAATTATTTTATTGTAAATGAAGTTTTAGCCTCTCCTATAAATTGAGAGCTACTTCCTCATTTCATTTTATGATTGGATTTTCAGATTTGTCTTTCAGAGCTTAGTTGATATATCTTTCTTTGGAGCAAATTTTGTCTAAGGATTTGTTCTCTTATGAATGTGTGGTGTTTATCTTGCTATTGTGCTTATCTATTGGAGATCATATTTGCTAGCATTGTCCATGTCACTTCTCTGAAGCCATCAATGGGCACAATTGTTGCATTGGATTGGATCTTGTATAAAGTTTTATCTTGGATTCAATTGAAGTTCTTGCATAGAGGGAGGCTTTTCTTTGTACTAATCCTAATCAATATTTTGCAAATCTAACCCCTTCTAGTGTAAGGTTTTTCTCAAAGAAGGAGGTATCAAAGGGACTTGTTCTTCCCCTTGTAATCGCAAGTTGAACCCTCCAATACATCTATGAAGCATTGGAATCCTAGAGCACATACTCTTTCTAGGTGATCTTTGAAGCAAGGCCCTCTAAGTTCGTGGCCTATTGACTCCAGTTGCCTCGGGTCGAGTTGGATTGGCACTGATCCTTTGATGTGGGTCCCCTCATACTTCCACCATCCATTTTTTTATATTTTTATACTACAAGGCTTTACTAGGGAAACCTTTTGTGATCACATTGCTCCTCATTGCCTTTGCCCTAGTAAAACCTTAACCATAGGGTACACCCTCTTGAGTTGGAGAAGAGCCAACCTAAAGTGAGAAGGGGATTAATGTGGTGACATTGGCATTTCCTCTTGGTTCCTCTGGGCTAGTGTGCATCTTTGGGACTTTAATCACACATGCTAGTTTGGGAGGTAATAGGTACATTGTTAAAACAACAAAGAGAATTAATCAATATCCCACCACAATTGATAAACTCTCAACAATTGGAAAATGCATACACGAAACAAGGTTGTGAAACTCGTGTCAAGTTAGTGAATCATAAGAATGCCCTCAATCCTCTAACAAAGCGTTGTCATGTCATTGGTAGATCCACACTCGTCCTCAACAGTTCCCAATGGTGTCAAGCTTTCTAACAATTTTAATCCCTAGAACTGGTGCTTGATTAAAGCTAACCATGAAGTTAAATCTTTCACCTTGGAATGTTAGGGCAGTGTTTGGAGATACAAAACAAATAATTGTTATTGTAGTCATCCCTAATCTACACTTTGATTTGGTTCTCTTACAAGAAATCAAAATTACTATATTTTATTTACGAAGCCCAACAAATAGTTGTTGGAGTGTAGAATGCAAACCCACAATACATGATTAAGATAAAGGCAATGTAGTTCAGCATCCATGTTCTCCCCTTGTATTGATAAAGAAGAGAATACAATGCCAAGATATTCCTGTTGATTGTTTTTTTAGAGATGGATAACTTTTCATTGATATATAAAAGTTATGGTCTAACCAGTCCAACATTAATGAGTACATAATGTCCTAAAACTTCAAAATACCGTGAGACAAAATTGCCAATTCTTGTTCAAAACAAACATCTACCCATTGAATTTTCTTGTTATTTGACGAATATAACCTATGGACTTGATATCTTATATGTACTCTTAAAAGACTGACCACACAAGAAAAGAGCATGACACTACATATAGAAAATTTGATTCCACTATTCAAAACTATGCCTGTTGTGGACTTCTTCCATTTCTACTTCTCCATTGTTATGCAATCTCTACTTCTTACTATTCTGATCCATTTCAAGACCCTTTACTTCATGCTGCATTGTCAAGTCCTCCATACATGCCTCCTTGGATGAGCCAATGGACTTTAAGAAGATCCTATCCACCATTGACTACTTGCTTTTGGCATGTTACCGCTCAAACTAGCACCCGTGATAGTGTTGCAGATCACAATGCAATGAGTGGCAAGCACTAGAGAAGATAGGGCCCATGTCACCTCAACCTAGATTCTTAAACGCTTTAGGTCAACTCCTGAGACCAAGGAGGAGTCCCTAAAACTTGGTGAACAATATTTGCAATTCCCTAGACAATACACAAACACATTTTCCAAGAAGCCTCTCGATGTAGATCAATGCCTTATAGAGTCAAAACAATTAAGCATAATAATCATTGAAGTAGAGGGAGGAGTGAAAGATCTTTATCATGGATCCCAAGAAATGTAACGTCAAAATGCTATTGTTGATATAAGATTGCAGCAGTGAATATATCTCAGAAAACTTGATAAAAATCAATCATCACAATCTCACCCTTACCATATGAAGAATATATTGTGTTGTAGGGTAAGGGGGATGAGCATGAGTGAAGAAGAGGCCTCGCAATAGTTCTGAAAATTGAATATTAGATCTGATATGAGCTTTATAACAACCCTAGTGTGGTGCCTCTCAAACACTTTTCTTAATGAACTTCCAGCACCCTAGGACTCAAAATAGGCCTAGAAACCACTTTTCTGACCTTCAAACTTGTCTGAAATGATCATTGTACCTCTTGTACCTGCAATAGCAGATCTACAATACAAAACCCTAGCTGGCACAAATATCAAGATATCACAAAAATCAACCACAAGATAAAAACACTCTTCAAGATCCACCATTAATTCACCTCTGGCACATCTTTTTGTGGGAGCGGAATTTCCAATTTCCAAATATGTTTTACATAATTTTTTATAATCTTTAGGGATTTTTTAATATTATATGTTTTTGGATTTTTTTGTAATAAATGTATAAGAGAATTTTGATAAAAAAAGTGACAGAAAAGGGGTTATGACTTTAGTCTTTTCAACCCGGGGGCAATTAGAGATTGAAGTCAACATCCCTACTCGATTTGGCTATTCAAGATTTACCAACTAGGGCAAGAGGCTAGTAACCCAATACTAGCTCGAAGTAACCAAAAAAACTAATTAGGGCAAAGGATGAGCTCCAAGGCCCAACGTGGAGAGCTCTTTTAAGAGGAAGGTCTCCTCAAACAAATTGACAAGAGCTCTTTCAAGAGGAAGGTCTCCTCAAACAAAATTCACAAGATGCCGATAAAAAACCCTAATTTACCTTGCCCAAGGTGCAAAAGCAACACCAAACAAGAAAATGGAGAGATCTTACCAACATCAATCAAAAAAGAGAGCAAGAGATACTTGTTAGGTCCTTCCTTAGCCACGAGTTATTACAACCATTCTTAGGATCAACCTTGCAAGACGATAGAAACCCTAGAAAATTCACCATTCATTACATGCCAAAGAGAGAGGTGTGCATCACTCAAAAGCTCCAATATATCAAGAGGAAAACAAAAAGATACATAATTTGAACCCTTGTCCATGTTTTACAAATGAAGTGAGGTTGTCTTATTTATATGAGACAACCATCAACCTTTTACAAATTCAGGCCTACAAGTTAATGACAAATTATAAAATTTTAGGTTTGTGCACCTGTTGTCCGCCAGATTGCACACCAGCAGCGAAAATCTTTCGAAAGCTGTCTCTTCACTACAAGTGAGAGAGGTGTGGCCTTGGGGGCAAGCAATGAGCCAGGTACTGTCACCTGAATCCGAGCTCCTCCGTTTAGGCAAACTCCTAACGAAGCCAAGGGGGTAGTCCCTAAGAAAGAGTTTCACTAAGGCTCAATGTTTTAAGTGTTTAAAATGTACGGTGATGCGAATGGATGTTGTTTAGGAGTTTTTAGTGATGAAAGACACACAATTTACTATAAAATAAAACACAAGATAAGATGCAATCCACGTTGCGAAACAGTATATAAAGACTTGAGATAATTAAGAAGCATCCACAGATAAAAATTAAAAGATAGAAGGACCAGTGCCTTATCAAATGGTAAATGGAGTCAAAATAATTGAATCGTAGTGCTGGGGGATGCTGAAAAATAAGTCTTGATAGTAGCTGTTAGTGAGATCGTTGTGCAAATTATCTTGGTAAATTTCAAAGTTTTAATGGTCTTGATTACTAGGATAAAACCAAGGATATTCAAGAGAAAGTCCGGAAAGACAGTATTAAGTGCCTCCATTCAAGGACATGTCGAGCCACCCAGTGCTCTAGCCAGGTCGCGCAATGCTAACCAGCAAACTAGAGGCTGAACATGGAACCCCGACGCCCCCACTAAGAGATTACCCACTGAACTTATCTTATCGCTCAACTCCGGATTGGTTGGTTATGGGGATGAAAGTTTTATTAGTTATCACTAATAAATTTAACAAGTCTTCCACCTTTATGAATACTAGCCCAACCGTTTCCGGTTGGCAGAGCATACGGGTGTTGGACGATCAACCAAAAGTAAATTTATTAGGGGGGAAATGTGGGTTGAAATATTTTATTATTTAGAGCACTTGTTCGACTCTCCAACAGAGAGCGCTCTTGACTTGATCTTATGACCACAGTTCAAGAGACTTCCTACTTTAACATGCCTAATGCAAGGAAAGATGCAAGTCTAACAATGCTCTCCAATAAAGAGTGCTCTTGACTTGGATTTGGCCAAGTTCAAGAGACTTTGTTTGTTTTAAGAAACAAGTAGCAGTTGTAATAACAAGATACTTCAACTTTATAATGCTTAAATCATGTGATAGATCAAAAAGATGTGAAATATTGCTAACATGCTATTTGCCAAATAAAATGAAATAAACGAAAGATTTAGTGTTCTACCAAGCAATTCTACTCTAAAGATGGGATCAACCTCCGAACAAGGCTAATCGCTAGAAACCGTCAGTCCTCGAAACCTTCCAGCTAGCTGGATGTCCACAAGAAGCTGATGGGGGAACGAGAAGCTACCACAAAACTATGCGGCCTTTGGGATACGATCCCAAAGTTAGCTTACTCTAGTCAAAACTTGGAAGAGAAATTAATCTAAATATGAAAATGAAGACTAATCTATGAACTTGAAAAAAGATGAGATCTGAACTAAGCATGCACAACACTCTTCCCCAAATGGGGAAGAAACCCAAAAAAGTGGAGGCCTCCTCCACTTGAACTTTTATTAAAAGATTACAAATGCCTTGGGATTTTAACCCTTTGAAGGACTTAGCAGGAAATAAAGACTTAGATTACAATCACTCTTATGAGTATACAAAAGGAGAGTGAAAATCTTGGTTTTCCTGGTTCAATGATGTTTCAAATCTCTTCTTGGGTTTGTGTTTCTTCTTGTTTTTTGCAATTCTCTTTGGCAACCTCTTTTTGTTTTTCACTTCTCTTTTAAATTTTGGTCTTCTTCAACACCTACAAGACAAAACATTCAAACTAGGCACCCATTAACTGTTAGCTCAAAAGTCAAAGATAAATCTTGAAACTATTTGAACTTCAAACTTGTAAATGAAGTCTAAGATGCAAGTGCAACTAACAATTTAGATGTAATATCAAAATTATTGAGAATGAGATGCAACTAACAATCTAGAAATGAAACTAGATCTTAACCATGTAATACATAATGTGATATGAAAATGCCTAACTACTAACTTTTAAAAGAAACTAACTCTTAATCACTAACCAAACTAATGCTTTTTGTGTTTACTTGTGTCTTTTTTAAAGTGGACGAATAGGAAGCAGTGGAAGAAAGGGAAGAGGAAGGCAAATGTAAAACAAAAGGGAAGCAAGGTAAAGGAGGGGAGACGGAAGGCAAGATGAAGCAAATCAAAACGAAAGAGAAGAGGAGACTTTAAAGGTGGACGAGAGGTATGGAAGGAAGGCAAAACGAGAGCTAGAGGGAAGGCCAACTAGGGCAAGAAACGAGAAGGAGAGGAAGAGTGAATGGAGAGAAGGGAGGAGGAGCGAATGGAAAAGACTAAAGTGGAAGCTCAAAGAGAAGGTTAAGGGAGAGCTAGAGGAGGGAAGCTCAAATCTAAGGTAACCAAGCTTGAAAGACATAATTTTTTGAAACTTTGATGAGTGAGGAAGAGAGCTCTTTGTAGTTTGGTTTTGGAGAAAAGATGAAGGACCTTGAGGATCCTGCAGAACAAAAGAGATTAGTGGAAAAAAGCTTTGCTTGTGAAGTCAAGCTAGATGCAACCTAGCTCACACTTGTCTTCACCTTTGATAATACCTTTAAAACCCCAACACACTCAAGCATACAAGTGAAATCAAGTACTAGTATGTTAGACAACCAAGACTAAATCAACATTGGTATGACCGAATACTTCTTGCTCATTTAAATCTTTGGAAAACATCACACACATAATCAATTTGAATACAACAAATGACTATTCTTATGGACTAGAAATAGCCTTCTTAAGCTAGCAATGATGAAAGGAACACTTGCATAAATAAGAGGAAAGGTTTTAGGAATATATCACCTCAATGCATTAGACAAATTCACCACAAAAATTTGAAACCACATGGACCTCCAAAGTCTTGATCTTTTATTCCAATATGAGCAAAACAATATTACAATTCTCAACAAAGTTCTCTTGCATCAACAATCCATGTGGAATGAGGAAAAAGAGCCTCATTTATATGGCAAAACATAAGAGCCAATCTACCCTAATTCGAATTGGCTTGAATGGAGCCAATAACACATAACATAAGTTGAATTCCAATCTAAATCTCAATCACCACGAGCTTGGAGTAGAAGACTACCCAACAACTCGAGTTCAAAGTCTACATGGATGGGGAGGTGGCCTCCACCTAGGCAAGGCGCCCCCCATCCTCTTCTTGGAAGCTTCACCCTCAAATAAGCGAATGCCACATGGTAAACTCAATCTCCAACCAACTATTAAGAGGATATGCGTGAGCCCTTGTGGTAGATAGCTTGGAGTTCGATTTGATCTTGATTGAGATCTTTGGTGGTTGGGAGTGGGAGGTGGCCTCCACCTAGGCAAGGCGCCCCCACTCCATTCAATGCAACTCAAAACTTAACTTAATCACCAATAATGCTCATCCACATCATCAAACTTGACTTTGCATGCATGGAGGGCGAATTCACTTTGAGAGATCCACTTGTGGTGACTATACAGTTGATTGAATGTTGACTAAGATGATTGGAATCTTCATAAATGCTGAGTGCCATGTCAAATATCCTTTTATTTTATTCATTTTGGATTATTTTGGAGAGATTTGGATTATCTCCAAAATAATCATTTTTATTATTTTAATTAATAATTTCTCTATAAATGGCTTTTTAGAGAAAATATTAATTATGAGGCTGAATTGATATCCGAAAGTTGGGTTTAGCTGGTCCATGAGTCATGTGTGATTTTTGGCTTATGAAACGAGCCATCAATCACTAAATTCGGACCCCGGATGACTGACATATTACCGACTCAAATTTCTCCATTTAAACTATAGAGAAATTTAATTAAAATTTAAAAATAATTAAAAATTAAAAACCCCAAATCCAACGCATTCGGTAAAAAAAATTTGAAATTTTTTCTGGGGGTCCTAGAGACTTAGGACATGACCAAAACCTATTCTAATAGTGTCTAGTAGGTTTATACATATTAGTTGGACTCTAATAACCCCCCACGGCTCAAATTTTCAAAATCGGGCATTCCAGCTTTGGAGGAAGCGAGAGAAAACCTCATCGATTATACATCGCCTTAAGCAAAGTATAATTGACAAGGGAAAAAACTCCCTGGAATACCTTAGTTGCTTAATCAAGTCATGGGGGACTGAGCCACTCAGACCCTACTAGCACACTTTGTTACAAACTTCCATGGGGCCATGGTCATGTCGACTCAAAAACAAAACAAGCTAGCCAAAACTGGCTAGACCCGAAAATATGAAACCTAGATACTCTGGAAGTGAACACTGATGTGTTCCAACACTGGCGGCTCAATAAGGTTTCAACTATTGTACAAATATAGTTGATAACAGCACCCACAACCTAGGGACTAAACCACATAATGGCATAAAATAACAATAAAAATGTGCAACTAGGCTCTACCAAGTGCAAAGTGAGCCAAAAGGAGGACATCATGTTCCAACTAACCCCAACATATGCTTTTCCCTCAACGTCCTCCTTTTTTAACCATGTAGGCTTATTCTTTAAAGGAATGAAGCCATGGGTTTGGAGAAAAGGAGGAGGGGTTTTGCAACACAATAGTTGGTCCAAGTGGGAAAAATGAGAAGTGCTAAGATGGGTATGACAACACTTACACACGCAATCACCTCTACAAAGAAAAATATGAGTGTGGCCACGTGTCCCATTGATTTGTCTCAAGGGCACCGGACACCCCCCCAAAGGGTAGTTAGCATAGCCACAAGGCCAATGCCTCCTTGAGGTGGAAACCAAGGGGACCTGCCATGACCTAACCAGGGGCATTTAGTCCCTGTTATCACACAACTTCTAGTTTCCCCTAAAGGTGATCCTATCAAGGATGGTAGAGGTGCTAGGCAACTAATGAGGTGATCCAAGAGAGCTTCGATTCCCAAGGATGATTGGTTGTCACGCTAATCGAGGCACTCCACTTTAAATCAAGCTAATGCAAGATCAAGGGGGACCCTAGCTAGTCAATGAGGGCTAGCGAATTTACTCTAGACACTCTAGGATGAAGTGGAGTGAAAAAATAAAGAGAGATCAAGAGTGAGTAGATCTAGATCTAAGGAAGATGGGTGGCAAATGAAGTTAGGGATGGGTTGAGGAGGCTTATGAAAGGGGTAAATGGTCAACCAAGGAATGAGTATGCCACTAATGGAGTTAAACAAGTAGATCTAGATAGATCTAGTGCCGATCTAAGAGACCCAAATGAGATCCACCATAATTTGGTCAAAATGGAGTGAGGTGGGGCCCACTTAGTGAAATTATGGTAGGATAGGCACTAAAAAGGTTACAAATGATAGATCTGGAGTTTAAAGGACAAATTAGCAACACTCAAATGATAGATCTAGAAAAATGTTTAAAAACCCACAAGCGCGTCCTCCCCTAGAGATGGCCAATCCTTGGATCTGAGAGTAAATGGAGTCGGATTTTCACCAAACTTGGTCCCTAAGGTTTATTAATTATTTTAGAGTGGGTTTTAGTTATTAAGCCCAAATTATCGCCAAATCTATCTGATCTATAAAACAAGGGTTTTAACAATGAGGGTTTTAATGGTGACAATTGGAATGGATCCCAAAACAATAAAGATAATTTGAAACACACCTAGAAATGTTTGCGGCCGCCTTGCAAATTGATGATATTCCCAAATCGAAGCAATCTAGAGTGAGATCCAACCTCTCCAAGTGAAATTACTATGCTCCCAAGATGGCCAATGCGCCCTTCCCTGCCAAAAACGATTTGCAGTTAGAATCGATCTAGACAAGAAATAAACTATACGGCAAGAAAGATGAATCAAAGAGCATGAATATGATCACAAGATACAATAAAAATACTCCCTGATGCAAGACGTCTTGAGAAGGAGAGATGGAGTCTCCCCACAATAGCGCCCCCTTCAAAAACGTCCTCCTTCTCTACCACACGACCCCTGTAGAAAAAAGGTTATGGAAAGAGCTAGATCCACAATGATGTCGAAGAGAAAAGACTTTACAATCACTTGCAAGAACATTCATCAAAGCATCCAAGAGTTTTTGCAAAAATATTTTTATTATGCCGGAAATCCAAGAGCCCAAGAGTGTCTTTACAATGAGGGGGGTCTCTTCCTTAAATAGGAATGAGAGGGACCAAAACCCTAACCACTTTTTGAGTGAGTGGTGGAGATCAAAAGATATAACAATATTAATCAACGGCTAATATGAGCCGGAAATACAATACATGGATCAACACACAAACAGAGGGGGGCGCACTCACTAAGACGCCCTAGGGAGACATACCACATGACAAGTGACTAAGACACGTGAATAAAGCACATGGTGGGGATAGGAGGTGATTATATCCTTCACTAGCATGTCCCCATGGCACAATAATAAATAATATGACCATATAACATCATAAAGTAACCAAGAGACCAAATCGTGCCCCCTTCAAGAGTACAGTAAAATATCCAAATAATGGCCCGGAGTGTGTGTGGACCCCACTGAATGCTGCAAGCTATACCAGAAGGTGTGGGATGCATCAAAAATATCCTCTGAACAAACCTCATGCCAATTCCTTGCCTCAATTACCCAAATTGATTTCCTCACTGACCATTTCTTCCATTTTTTATCCTCAGAAAATCACCTGTAAAATAATAAAATGCCTATATCTCTCTGCCTTGTGCCCCAGGCACAAATCTGATTGCATCAAAATGTCTGGGAGTATGGTAACATGGTAATAACAAGTGGTTGGATCCCATACTCCCTCTGTAGCACCCTAGGAGAACCAAATAGATATCAAAACGTGCTCCCAGGCCATTTTATAATGGCAACTATGCAATAGAGTGATAATCTAACTGTAACCTCATATGCAAGTGCCTGAAACTGATATCCGAGTGTGCCAATGAACTCAAAAGGTCCAAATGTAGTAGAGATGAGTACTCATACACCAGGTGACCACCTGGATAATCATCTGTAAGCTCAACCATGCCAGGACCAATAAAAATAATGGTCTGTAAATAATAATAATAAATAAAAATCCATCAAACCATCATATGAAACCTATTTCTGCCGCATGGAACCATCAAGTGGCATCGTAGGACCATAAATAATCAATCTCGAACATCATCGGTCCAACTCATCTCGGATCCTGCGGTTGACTTGGTCAAACTGGGTTAACTAGGTCAAGATTGATCAAAATAATGACCCAGGCTCAAACTGACTGATGCTGCAAGTGCAAATGGATAAGATATGCTTCTTTAATTATTTCAATAGCAAGACTATAGTATAAAGTAGCATTTCACTGGCGATTAAGCAATTAACACACCAAATATAAGTCCAAAGTTAATGCAATCAATTACTCAAAAAAGACCCTCAAGTGTATACTCATTTCATGGACGTGACCATTTTGCTAGGAATGGGTGAAGGTGAGAAATGCAAGGCTAGGACAAAGGAATGACTTTACAATCTTCAACATTGTGACACTTTGGATGAGGAAAAAGGGAAAATCACCTAAGCATATGTTGGACAGTAAAACACAAGGAATGGCGGTGTCTCACAAATGGAATGAGTTGATTTGAGGAATGTCTATTCAACTTTTACAAATGTCTACAACTCACATCCAAGTTGGACCAACTCTATGAGGATCTTTTCTAGAATCAACGTGATTGGGTGCACAACTAACCGTAACTTGAGGTTCTAGGGGACACTTAGAATTAGCTGTCCCTTACTCCATCTCACATCCCAACCCGTAGGCTCCGTGAGGAATTAATCATTACATTTTTATTATGGCCAACAATCTTTAGATTTAACATACATTTAACCACTGCTTTTTAGGCCTTATGACCCTTTGGATTTTGTATGTGCTTAGAAGCACAACTAATCGCAGCTTTTATCGAGGGTGCTGTTATCACATATATAGTAGCCAGGCTACCATACATTTTTTGTCAGATTCCAGTACACTATTCAGCCAATTTCCTTACATTGAGATGCTGAGATGAGCATCTATTATGGATCACTATCAGATTTTGGACAACAGTTATATTCCCCATGCCATGACTGAGTTTCAGGACACTCAGAGAGATGACCGATGTAGCTATTTAGCCATTTGGTCAGAGCAGTTAGTAGTGCCCAGAGTTACAGCAGTAGTTTCAGAAGACAGATGTTGATTCAGATGGTGAGCATTCAAGTATATGACTCAGCAGGTATACTATGGTGTTGTGGTTATGTTGCTTTTATTTCCATTTTCTTAGTATGTCTTAGCACTTAGTATCATGATCTGGCGATCATATAGATATGTGGACCTGGTTGTACTTATATATAACATATTTGTCCCTACTTAGACTTAGAAGTTCTTGGCCTATACTCATCGGTTTTACCCTCCCTAGGGAGAATAGAGGTGATCATTCTTGCCATACTTTGTCTTGCTAGTGTCGGTTTCATTATTCACTGTCTTCATCCATCCATGACTTACTCAATTTATTTATGACCTTAACTTACTACTTGACTAGTGGCATGGAGGGCCTTCCCCCACTGTAGCCTTTATATTGGATGAACTTCCCTATTTATTGTGTCTCGGCTCTAAGTTGGTGACAAAACTTACCTATGGTGAGTTGGCTTAGTCCCCCTAGTCACTAAAGATGTTGGCTAAACCTGAAACTTTTAGTGCTGCCATGAATACAAAGTATAGAAATCAAATGTTGTATCTTGTATGAATGAAATAAAGCCAAATGAAAATGGCTATGAAAATATCAAATGCTATATCTATTATGAAATGTAAATACCTAGGTAAACAAGCTGTCTGTGACACACCTAGAAGTGCTCAGGTAAACAAGTGCCTTAAAAACACACCTGCAGCAAAAAAGCCTAAATTAAATGTATATCTATGCAATGTGTTTATAAACACACATAGATCAAAGGCTATGGAAACTCTAGGGCCAAAAAGCAATGGAACTTAAACTATATATCAAAAAGATTGCTGGCCTCATTTGTATTATGGATTGTGCACACCAGTTTAAGGTGAATAAACACTTTTTGAACAACTTGTGTATTCCCTTTTCCATTTCCAAAGTGTCACAGTGTTAAGTCAGTAAGTCATCCTTTAACCTAGCCATGTTATTTTTAGCCTTCACCTTTCACTAGCAAACTGATCACAACTATGAAGTGAGTATGACCTTAAAAGTCTTGTCTGAGTAATAAATAATAATTAATGACAAATTATATTTGGATTTAGATCGCCAGTAATGATTGCTACTTGTTATAATTGCTATGTGAATGGATTGTAAAGCATGTTCTAGCCTTTGACACCTTGCAGCGGCTTGATGACAGTTTGAGTCATATTTTGGTTATGTTGATTTGGTCAAACCTCAGTTTGACCAAAAGTCAACCACAAGACATGAGGTGGCAGACCTCAGATGTTACAGATAGATGATATATGGTCTGGTACAGGTCACCATGGTGGGCTTATGCAGTGGTTTCAGGCTTATGATGATGATTTGTGCTTTTCAGCACTTTTACAGCTTATTATTATTTGGTCTGCCGGATATGATGAGTATTTATTTTGGACCATGCAGAGGTTTATATGGTGTATGAGTACACATCTTAGATGGATTTGCACCTCTTGAGTCCAATGAGACAGTTTGTTTTCAGTTCTGGGCAGTTACAGTGATGATTGAGCCTCAGATGGCTATCTTAGTGTAGTTTTGGTTTGTTGGAGGCCCTGATAGAGCAAAGCAGAGGTATGATTGGTTCGCCTAGAGCGCTATTTTTGGAGGGGGTGGTCCAACCACTTGTTATTACCATATTACCCCCCTCCCAGACTGTTTGGTGATTTTTATTTTTGGAGCCAGGCACTCCAGGTGGCAGTTTCGGCAGTTTCACACTTCCCAAGGCAGTCCAGAAATGGTAAAAATGGCTACAAAGGAATTTGATTTGGGATACTAAGGCAATGTTATGGCATGGGATGATCAGTGATGATGAGTGGGATGTCTTCCACACCTTCTCCAATAGTTTCAGCTTCATCAGATCCACATCCATCACTTATGGCACTTTCTGATGATTTTTGGAGCCTCCCAAGGCTCATGATTTGTCCATAGAGGCACGATTTGGTACTTTGATGATTATTTTTTTGATATTGTGCTATGGGGATTGACCAAGGGTGTCTAAAATTACCCCTTGGATCCACCATAAGCTAGATCTATTATTTTGTCATCATGATTTGGTGGGATCCCCTCTTCTAGGGTGAGTTTGTCCACTTATTGTTATATTTTATTATTGATCCATGTATTGTATTGTTGAGCTCATCTCAACCATTGATTAGATCTTTTGATCTTTTAATCTTAGCCACTCATTCAAAAAGTGGTTAGGATTGTGGCCTCTCTCCAATCTATTTAAAGGAGAGAGCTTCTCATTGTAAAGGGGTCTTTGGTTCTTGGAATCTTGATATAGAAAAATTTTCTGGTGGAAATTCTTGTGGTCTCCTTTGCATCTGGTTTTCTTAGATGGTGATTGGAAAGTCTATTGCATCCTAGCATTTGGGTATTTGTGGTAAGATCTATCTTTTTTATCAACTTGTCTTGTCTATGGGAGGGTGACTTCACTTGGGCGTTTTTGCAAGGCTTCTTCAACTCGCTCCACTTGGCATTTGCTTGTATCAGTGGGTTACCATTAGTATCATTGTGATCTATGCTATCTTTCTGTTATTTCTCTTGTGGCATTAGTCTTATCTCTTGTTCGCAGTAAATCTGATATTGTTGTCATTTATTGTGCAGGAGAGAGGACGCATTGGCTTCCTTGGGCAATTCGACTTCATAGCAAACTACCTCAAATCGCTCCAAATTGATCGAGGTTGCATAGATCATCATCATCAAGGCATCTACAAGGTTATCCAGGTAAGATCCACAGGTTTGTTCTTCTTGTCTTGGCTCCAATCCATTGACATAGCTACTTCATTGATAAAACCCTCATTTTACATTTTCTCAGATCTAGCAAGATCTACTTGGCTTTTGGGCATAATATTTGAAACCCACCTCTATAGCATCCACGACAATTCGGATCTATAGTTTGGTGTGGATTGGCCCTCATTTGACCCACTTCCCAAGCCAAAGAAGCTTCTCCAATGGAGGTCTCACTTCCTAGGAGGGGTGATTTTGCTTGATCTAGCACCTGGGTAGGTGAGATCCCACTTGATCCTTGATCTCCATAATTGATAACCTACCCCTAGTGTGTCACTTCAATGATTTTCACCTTGTGGGCCCCATTCCTCATTTTGAGGGTTGAGCCCCACTTGGGTCACTTTGTGGCACATTTCAATCTCAGATCTACTGAGATCTAGCCATTGGATGACCTCAATTTTCAATATCCACCTACCTCAACATTCTAGATCTGCAATTTGGTGGACATCCGACTCCATTTGGCCCAATTTCCAAGGCACTAATCTTCCCCAAGTCAATTTGATTTTCCTAGATTGTTGAGTTATCTTGTAGCTTGATCTTTGTCTTGTTGCTTGAAACACCTTGAAACTGTCATATCCTTTCATCAAGCATAGCTAGAAAGCCCTAACTGCCAGATCTCTGATTTGGGACACTTTCCCTGTTTTAAGTGTCACGTTTCCCAAGGCAGTTGATTTTGACCATTTGAAACTAGCTTTGAATCTTGGAATCATACCTAACCATTGAATCATTGTGTGTTATCTTTCATTGTCATATTACACCTTTCCCAAGTCTCCATAGTGGTCTTAATTCCTTATTTCTAGGGTTCCATACCTATCACCTTACGTACCTCATTAGATTGATTTGATCTGGTGATTGGGTTGATCTCTCCTATCAGGAGTAGGTCTGGGTCTCCCCCTTGCTATCTTGGCTTTGATAGCTAAAGCGAAGAGTGCCTTGGTTGGCATGACAACCATCCTTTTGGGAACCAAAGCCCTCTTGATTCACCACTTTAGTTGCCTATCCCCTCTACCATCCACATTGGATCCACCTGTAGGGGCAACTACAAGATTGGTGATAACAGGTGCTTTTACATTTCATTTCATAGCCCTCTTTCATTGTGCTGAAATGCACAGTTTTAGTTTATAATCATGGGCTTGCATATAAGATATAATAATGAGTCACATATGAATGTAATGATGGTAGTACATTTTGCTTCAAGTCTAGCTGACACAACTCAAGCAACTAGGGGGATCATCCACAATCAGGACCAAACATCGGGGGCAACCGACCAGAGAGGTCAAGGCTTCAAATCCAACTCACCTAAGCTCAAGAACCAACACCAGCGGGTTCTCTTGGCCCAAAAGGATCAAGGCTTCGGTAAGTTTTGTTGCACAACTCAGAGCCGAGACACAAAACAACAAGGAAACTATCCAACATAGAGGCAAAAGTGGGGAGGTCCTCCATATCACAGGTTGAGATGTAAGTCAAGGTAAAACCAATATGGAAGAGAACGGATGGATGGGGAAAGTGATAGGTGATGCCATAACTAGCAAGACATAAAGGTGGGAATGACCACCTCCATACTACTTAAGAGGGTAAAACCAATGAGTATAAACAAGAAATTCGTTTTTTGAGTAATTAAATCACTTAGATTCCAGACAGTCAATCAATATATATATATATATATATATATATCGGCAGATCATAACTGTTATCACACAAAGTGTAGTTGTCTACTTGAAAGGTCCTTATCTAAGATGGTAGAGGAAGACAACTAACCGGTGACACCTAAGAGGGCCTCGATTCCCAAGATGGATTGGTTGTCATGCCAATCGAGGCACTCTTCACTTGTTGCTATCCAAGCCACAGATAACAAAGTGGGAGACCCAAATAAACTCTTAGAAAGAGAGATTTAACCCAAGCACTAAAACAATCAAATCAAACAGTAAAAGTGGAGTGAATGGTGTAGAACCCTAGATTTAAGGAATTGAGCTATTGTAGAGGCTTAGAGAAGATGAAATATGATAGTTGATTAATTCAATTACAATAGCTCAGAATTAGGAACAAATCCAGGATATAAGTGTTAAGGTAAATGATCAAAATCCACTGCCTTGGGAAACATGTACTTAAATTAGGGGAAATGGTCCCAAAAAGTAGATCTGGATAGATTATGGCTTCCTAACACTGCTTGACTGTAAATCTGACAGTATCAAAGCTCACAAGCAAAAATTTGGGCAATCAACAACTGAAAAGGGGCAAACTCAAAGAGGGCGCATTAGAGAGAGATCAGTGCTTGGGGATTTGGGCCAAAAGGAGTCAACAGAGCATGACGCCCTATGAAACTCACTTCATGCTTGACATAAAAGTGAATACCCAGAAATCGTTCGCCGCGATTTGAAGTTGTTTGAGCTAGAGAATTTTTATGAATTTTATATGAGGGTTTTAATAATGAATTTTAGTGGTGACGATTGGAATGGATCCCAAAATAACAAAAATACTAAGAAACACACCTAGATATGCTTGCGGCCGCCTTGAAAATTGATGATCTTCCCAAAATGAGGCAATCTAGAGTAAGATCCAGCCTTCCCAAGTGAAATTGCTATCCCTCCAAGATGACCAGTGCGCCCTTCCCTACAGAAACGATTTGTAGTGAGAATCAATCAAGCATGAAAGCAACTATACGATAGCAAAGATGAAACAAGAAGCATCAAAATGACCACAAGATACAATAGAGATACCCACTGAGACACAAATCGACTTGAGAGAGAGATATGGGGTTTCCCCACAATAACCCCCCCTTCAAATCGTCCTCCTCTACCACACGCCCCCCTGCAGAAAAACATTTGGAGAAGCTAGATCCACAATGATATCATGGAGAAAAGATTTTACAATCACTTGCAAGAACATTCATCAAAGAATCCAAGAGATTTGCAAACATATTTTTTTATTATTTCGGAAATCCAAGATCCCCAAAGGTGCCTTTACAATGAGGGGAGTCTCTTCCTTAAATAGGAATGAGAGAGACCAAAACCCTAACTACTTTTTGAATGAGTGGTGGAGATCAAGAGATAAAACAATAATAATTGATGGCTAAGATGAGCCAAAAATACAATACATGGATCAACTCACTAAAAGAGGGAGGCACACTCACTAAGACGTCCTAGGGGGGACGTACCACATGACAAGTGACTAGGATAAGTGAATAAAGCACATGGTGGGGCTAAGAGGTGTTTATATCCTTCACTAGCATGGCCCCATGGCACAATGATAAATAATATGACTCTATAACATCACAAAGTGACCAAGTGACCAAATCGTGCCCCCCTCAATAGCATAATAAATTATCAAAATAATGCCCCGGAGTGTGCATGGACCCCACTGAATGATGTAAGCTATGCCAGAAGGTGTGGTATGCATCATAAATTACCTTTGAACAAACCTCATGCTAATTCCTTGCTTAATTTACCCAAATCGATTTCCTCAGTGACCATTTTATTCCATTTTTAATCCTCAGAAAATCACCTATAAGTAATAAAATTCATGTAGCTCTATGCCTGGTGCCCCGGGCACAAATTTGACTGTACCAAAGTGTTTGGGGGTATGGTAATATGGTAATAACAAGTGGTTGGACCCCATACTCCATCTGTAGTGCCCTAGGAGAACCAAATAAAAATCCAATTGTGTTGTCAGGCCATTTTATAATGGCAAATCTGCAGTAAAGTGATAATCTAAGTGAAATCTCATCCGGAAGTGCCTGGAACTGAAATCTGAGTGTGTCGATGGACTTAGAAGGTCCAAATGTACTAGAGATGAGTACTCATACACCCTGTGGCTACATGGATAATCATCTGTAGTCTCAACCACGCCCGAACAAATAAAAATAATGGTCTGTAAATAAGAATAACTATAAAATAATCCATCAAACCATCAAGTGAAACCTATGTCTGCTGCATGGAACCATCAAATGGGCATCAAAGGACCATAAATCATGAACCTCGAACATCACTGGTCCAACTCATCTTAGATCCTATAGTTGACTTGGTCAAATTGGGTTTGACCAGGTCAAGACTGATCAAAATATGACCTAGGCTTTAACATTTCAATTTCCATAGCCCTCTTTCATTGTGCCGAGAAGCACAGTTTTAATTTGTTTCCATGGAGTTGCACAAAAGATATGATAACAGTTTCCATATGTATGTAATGATGGTAGTACAATTTGTTTCAGGTTTAGTCAACACAACTCAGGCAACTAGGGGGATCATCCACAATCAGGACCAAACATCGGGGGAAACTGACCAGAGAGATCAAGACATCAAATCCAACTCACCTAAGCTCAGGAACCAACACTAGCAGGTTCTCCTAACCCAGAAGGATCAAGGCTTCTGTAAGTTCAGTTTCCAACTCAGAACTGAGACACAAACAACAGGGAAACTATCCAACATAGAGGCAAAAGTGGGGAGGTCCTCCATATCACAGGCTGAGGTGTAAGTCAAGGTAAAACCAAATTTGTAAGAGAACGGGTAGATGGGGGAAAGTGAAAGGTGATGCCATAACTAGCAAGCCATAAATGGTGGGAATGACCACGTCCATACTACTAAAGAGGGAAAAACCAATGAGTATAAACAAGAACTTCTTATTCTGAGTAATTACACCATTTAGATAATCATCAAAACAACCATGCCCATATAACATATACATATTGTCAGATCATGACCACTAAATACCTAGTCAAGCTACTAAGATAAGCTAAAGAGCAAGGAAAATATATCCAATGCACAACCATATACCTGCTGGGCCATATACCTGTATCTACCATCTGGATCATCAATAGTCACTAGAACACTACTTCTATAAAACCCTAGACACTATCACACTGCTTTGTATGGAATAATAATGGTCACCTCAGTTATCAAATCTGAGGTCATGAGGCTCAGTCTTGGCATAAGGTTCATCATATATGATTTGGGGCTGCTCCGATACGTGAGTGATCACCAAAAGTACTGCTCATCATAGGCTGATCTCATCAAAAATGTGTAAAGGCCTGGCTAAAAAAATATACAAGGAACTGCTCTGAAATCATGGTAGCCTGGCTACTATGGATCTGATAACATCTGGCTCCAACTGGGACAAGTGCTCTAAGGGAGAGAGTGCTTGAGAATCTCATAAATTTCTGGTCCCCAACACTCACTGCATCAATCATCAATCTAGCACCCGATTGACCTGCTTCATCTTCAAAATGTACCTATCCCTATGCACATGAAAGTAGACACTACCAGAGCAGCATGTATGGAATATAAAATAAATAATGCACCTAAAATAGCATTCTAATCTAGAACAAAAAATCATGCATGAAAGTAAGATGTTAATCTAACAACTAACCATTTTTATTTTTGAAGTAGGAAATAAAGAATGCTTAGTAAGTAGCAAGATAACCAAACTCAAACAACTCAGAAAAGCTCAGAAAACACTCAACACTCGGAAAAAGAAAGACACTCAAATCCTACTGCTCAAGTGAGCTTATTAAAAGGCCTACCTACCCTAAACTAAACAAGCAAGATGTCATGTCCCCAATTAAATGGTTTTCAGATAAATAATTAAGTTGGCCTACCCAATTCCTAAGGTTATGTGGGAGAATTAAAATATTGACATTTAACTCCAAGGTCTATAGTTTCTCAGGAAAATTCAATATCCTAAATTGATGTGATGGTGGAAAAATAGGCCAATAAATTATGGAATAAATGTTAAATGCTCTAAAATGAAGTGGCATTAGGTCCTAGTTGGACTTGGGGGGACATAAGTGGACATGTGGGGTCTACATGAGAGAATATTCCTCCTTTAAACATGGAGCCTGTTATCACCAATCTTGTAGTTGCCCCTACAAATGGATCCAAGGTGGATGGTTGACGGGACATGCAACTAAAGTGGTGAACCAAGAGGGCCTTAGTTCCCAAAAGGATGGTTGTCACGCCAACCAAGGCACTCTTCGCTTTAGCTATCAAAGCCAAGATAGCAAGGGGGAAACCCAGATCTACACCCGATAGGAGAGATCAAATCAATCTAATGAGGTACATAAGGTGACAGGTATGGAACCCTAGAAGTAAGGAATTAAGACCACTGTGGAGGCTTGGGAAAGGTGTAATATGACAATGAAAGATAACACACAGTGATTCAATGGTTAGGTATGATTCCAGGATTCAAAGCTAGTTTCAAATGGTCAAAATCAACTGCCTTGGGAAACATGACCCTTAAAACAGGGAAAGTGTCCCAAATCAGAGATCTGACAGTTAGGGATTTTTAGCTATGCTTGATGAAGGGATATGACAGTATCTAAGTGTGCAAGCAACCCAAAAGAGATCAACCCAACGAAAAACCAGACAACCTAGGAAAGTTGTGAGGGCTTGGAGAAGATCAGTGCTTTGGGAATTGGGCCAAATGGAGTCGGATGTCCACCAAATTGTAGATCGGGGTTGTCAAGGTACAAAGCAAGGTGGGTTTTGAAGATCAAGGTCATCCAATGGCTAGATCTCAGTAGATCTGAGATTCAAAATGCATCACCAAGTGACCCAAGTGGGGCACAACCCTCAAAATGAGGAATGGGGCCCACAAGGTGAAAATCAACAAGGTGAAGCACTAGGGGTAGGGTATGAAAATAGATCTATACAAATCAAGTGGGATATCACCTACCCAGATCTTGGAACCTAGCAAACACCCTCTCTCAGGAAGTGTGACCTCCCTTGGAGAGGCTAATGTGCCTTGGGAAAGGAGTCAAATGGGAGCCAATCCACACCAAACTATAGATCCGAATTGCCGTGGATACTATAGAGGTGGGTTTTCAATATCTTACCCAAAAGCTTGCTAGATCCAAGTAGATCTAAGAAAATGTAAAATGAGGGTTTTAATCAACGAGGGTTTTAATGACTTAGACAAATGGATAGATCATGGAATCATAAATTTACCTTGAGATCATACCTATGTGATGGATGAGGTTGCCATGTTGTTGAGGACTGTTCCCGCAGAGATCAAATCAGAGAAATTTGATTTGCCTTGCCAAAATTTGATGCCCTAGCTCCACACGTGCGCCCCCCTCTTCCTGTCAAACCAAGGAAACAAGATTCAATCAATAAGATCAAGAATGGAGGAAATACAAGCATAAGCGAATGATAACATGAAGTAGAAGGTGCAAAGATAGTAATACTCCCTGTTACCGACGAAACAACCCAAAGAAGAAGCAGGGAGGGTCCTCCCCTACCAATGCGTCCTCCTTGAACCAATTCGGCCTCCACCTGTAGATGACAAAATCATGGAACAAAATCAATAGCAAGACAATCTCCAATAACCCAGTGCAAAGGAAGAACAAACAGTCGAACTCCAAAAGCATTCACCACAACACAACAAGTAGATGCAATAGTATATTTCTATTCCAATAATCCAGAGCCAAAAGTCCCCTTTACAATGAGGAGCTCTCTCCTTTAAATAGGATGGAGAGACACCAAAACCCTAACCACCTTTTGAATGGATGGCCAAGATTAAAAGATCAACATGATCTAATCAATGGTTGAGATGAGTTCAACATAAAAGTACATGGATCAATAATAAAATAATACATCAATGGACCAAATCGCCCTAAGAGAGGGGGTCCCACCAAATCTCAATGATAAAATATAAGATCTAGCTCATGGTGGGTCCAAGGGGTAATTTCTAACACCCTTGGTTAATCCCCATGGCATAATAATATTAAATAATCAAGCTAGACACCAAATCGTGCCTCTCTGGAAAAGTCGTGAGCCTTAGGATGCTCCAGAAATCCATAAAAAATGCTGGAGTGCCACTGAAAGCTGAAACTGCTAGAGAAGGTGTGGAAGACATCCCACTCATCATCAAACATCATCCCATGCCAATCCCTTGCCTTAGTAGCTCAGATCGAATCCCTCTGTAGCCATTTTTACCATTTCTGATCTACCTTGGGAAGTGTGAAACTACCCAAACTGCCTCCTAAAGTGCCTGCGCTGTCAAGGTGAGCCCACCAGGCTCTCTTATAGGGGGGTAATATGGTAATAACAAGTGGTTGGACCACCCCCTCCATGCACATCTCCCTAGGTGAACCAATCAATTCCAACCTCTGCTCTGACAGGCCATCTAATAGGCCAAAACTGCACTAGGATAGCCTAGCCTACTAAGGCTAATAATCACTGTAACTGCTCGAAACTGAAAACAGACTGTCTCACTGGACTTAGAGAGCCCAAATTCATCTAAGGTGTGTACTCATACACCATATATATCTCTGCATGATCAAAATAAATATCCAACATATCCGACAAACCAAATAATAATAATCTGTAAAAGTGTTGAAAAGCAAAAATCATCATCATAAGCCTGAAACCACTGCATAGAACCACCTGGTGACCTGTACCAGACCATATATCATATCTCTGCATCATCTGAGGTCTGCAATCTCATGTCCTGTGGTTGACTTTTGGTCAAACTAGGTTTGACCAAGTCAACATGACCCAAAATATAACTCAGGCTATCATCAAACTGCTGCAAGTGTCAAAGGTTAATGCATGCTCTACAATTCATTCAAGTAATAATTATAACAAGAAGTAATCATTTCATTGGCGATCTAAAACCAAATATATAAGGCTTTTAATTATTATTATGACTTAGACCAGACTTTCAAGACCATACTCACTTCACAGTTGTGATCAATTTGCTAGTGAAGGGTGAGGGCTAAAAATAAAAAGGCTAGGCTAAGGGGTAACTACTAACTTGACATTGTGACACTTAGGAAATGGAAAGGGGATATGCACTCTAACATATGCTGGACAAGCAGTAACACGGGGGATGGCAATGTCTCACAGATGGGTAAGTTGTTCAAAGAGTGCTTATTCAACTTAGGCTTCATGTCCACTTTTATAAAAGATGATCCAAGTTCATTAGGATCCATTGATTTCATTTCACGGCCTTTTTGGCCTACATAACCCTTCGGATCTCAGGTGTGCTAAAAAGCACAACTAATTGCAGCTTGCATCCATCGTTTAGATATAGAGTTTAAAAACCATTGCTTTTTTGGACCTTTCTTATACTCTTCAAGGACTATTTTTAGCTTTTCATTGCTCTTGCCCTTTACTCACGTGTGTTGATAAACACATTCTAGAGTTTACAGTTTCCTGGGTGAATTTACATAAGTTTCCATAAGTAGTACATGAGCTTTCAGTTTTAGCCAACACATCTTAAGCGACTAGGGGGACTTTGTACCAGTGCCAAACATCGGGACAACCGACTAGAATGATTTAGGACTACAATCCAACTCACCAAAGGTAAGTTCTGTCACCAACTCAGAGCCAAGACACAAATAAACAAGGAAGCTTATCCAACACATAGGCTAAAGCGGGGGTAAGGTCCTCAATGCCATTAGTCAAGTAGTAAGTCAGGGTAATGAACAAACTGGTAGGTAATGGATGGATGAAGACAGTGAATAATGAGACCAACACTAGCAAGCCAAAGTATGGTAGGAATGATCACATCTATTCTCCCTAGGGAGGGTAAAACCAATGAGTATGGGTAGTGAACTTCTAAGTCTGAGTGGGGACAACATGATATATATAAAAGTACAACCAGGTCCACATATCTATATGATCGCCAGATCATGATATTAAATGCTAAGACATGCTACAAGAATGAATATAAAAGCAATATAACCATAACACAAGAATATGCCTGCTGAGTCATAGACCTGAATGCACAATATCTGAACCATCATCTGTCCTCTGAAACTACTGCTGTAACTCTGGGCAATACTGATTGCTCTGTATAAATAGATAAATGGCTACATCCGTCATCTCTCTGAGTGTCCTGAAACTCAGTCATGGTGTAGGGAATCAAAACTGATGTCCATATAATAACATGATCCATAATAGATGCTCATCTCAGCATCTCAATGTAAGGGAACTGGCTGAAAAGTGTTGTGGAATCAAAAAAATAATGTATGGTATCCCAACTACTATATATGTGATAATAGAGCCATCCCCAAATTCAAGTTGGAAGGGAAGAGGTAACATTCATGAAGGAAGAGGAAGAGTCATAGGGCTAAAAATAGGCAATGACAGATTCTATGACAACTATGACAAGCATTATGACACTTATGACAGATTCTATGACATCTATGACACTTATGACAGATTCTATGACATCTATGACACTTACGACAGATTCTATGACATCTATGACAATGTAAGAGCTAAAATAGACCAAGAGGGCGCATGAGAGGAGTTACACATCTCCAAAGCATCCAAAAGATTCCCCAATTCGAATTCATGAAGGAGTTGGAGACAAAAGATGAGCCAAGTGTCATGTGGGGCCAATGAAGGGTCATAACTCCAACTAATTCGAATTTCATGAGTAATTAGGAGATAATTTGAGTTCTAAGGAGGTAAATGAGTCAACTAAAGTTATTAAAAGGAGGCCAAGTCGAAATGGAGCAGCTTTTGGTCATTTGTTATTTGCATCTTTGCAAGTTGGGAGAGCTTCAAGCTTGTCCTTGCATGATGGATGTTCATCCTCCCTGCCTTAGAACCAATTTCGAGAGTGAAAGATTCCCATCCAAGTTGGTTGATGGAGAGGCCATTCAGACCTTTCAACAGAGCTTCATGGAGATGTTTTGATGCAGCTTCAAACCCCAACTGAGTTTGAGTTCATCTTCTCTCATTCTTCTCTATGCCTATTCTACTATCTTTATCTCAATGTCATGTAAATGTGCAAGGGCGCACTTCTTGTTGCATAGAGTTAGTGGAGGATTGTTATTTCGACTTCATGGACATGTTAGTTGCTGCATATCTCTTTAATAATCATATCATGAGAGCCAGAGCTCGAAACACCATGTACTTCAAGTGATATTTCCAATCAAGAATGAGATTCGAGCCATTTTTCCCATAGCATTTGCATAGTGATTTTGGAATGATGTTGTACCTATTTTATATCAAAGTTTGCTGAGATATTTATCCATGTTATGAGATGTGTATGAAGTTACTTTGATGGCCCAAATGATGTTTGCAGACCCATGAAGTGTCACTATGGTTTATGACTAAATTCGAGACTCCTTGCCCACTATTATCACCACAAATTCTAGACTCTAAAAGCTGTTGTTCATTGGGATACTAAATTTCAGAATCTTTTCAAAATACTTATTGGGCATGTCATTAGGTGAACCAGGGATTTGGGAAAAGTAGAAAGTTGAAGCTTTAGATTTGTTCCCAAATATACGAATAACTGGAGGGTTATTTTGATTATTATTTCCTGGAGGGGTTTGATTTGTTCCAGCCATTGGATTTATTTGATGAGATGGAGAGGTAGGAGGAACCCGATTAGTTGAAGGAGATCCTGGAGAATCAAAAGATTTCACGATTTTCCAGAAGAAATTAGACGATTGAGCTTTGGGATCTCTTCGGTGATATGTCAGTGGGGTTCCTTCTAATTGATTCAAATTTATTCTACTTCTGAGATTATAAGGATATTTATGAGGTCGTTCCTCAATGGAGTCACGTTTAGGAGTCGCCAGGTAAACTGTAAATCTTGTCTACCGAAAGATATGTCGTACAAATGCGAAGAGAGATGAGTGAAACGAGATGGCTCCGCATGATTTAAAAATGTAAATGGTAACCATCCAAATATAAACTGGATGCGATAAGATATGTGATGATCGCACGGACACTCGCAGACACCTGAGGTTAGCCTCTACCTCCCCGACAACGACGCCAAAAATGTTATCACACAACTTGTAGTTGCCCCAAAAGATGATCCTATCCAGGATGGTAGAGGTGTTGGGAAACTAAAGAGGTGACCTAAGAGGGCTTCAATTCCCAAGGATAGATAATTGTTACGTTAATCAAGGCACTCTTCACTTTAGATCAAGCAAATGCGATACCAAGGGGGAGACCCTAGTTAGCTAATGAAGGCTAGCTAACCTACTCTAGACACTCTAGGAAGATGTGAAGTGGAAGAGAAAGAGAGATCAAGAGTAAGTAGATCTAGATCTAGGGAATATAGGTGGCAAATAGAGTTAGGGCTTGATTGAGGAGGCTTATGCAAGAGGTAAATACTCAACCAAGGAATGAATATTCCACTAATGGAGTTAAATAAGTAGATCTAGATGGATCTAGTGCCAATCTAAAAGACCCAAGTGAGATCCACTTATGATTGGGTCAAAATGGAGTAAGGTAGGGCCCACTTAGTGAAATTAAGATGGGAAAGGCACTAGGAAGGTGGCTAAATGATAGATCTGGGGTTTAAAGAGAAAAATAGCAACACCCAAGTGATAGATCTGCAAAAATGACTGAAAACCCACAAGTGCGTCCTCCCCTAGAGATGGCCAGTGCTTGGATCTGAGGGTAAATGGAGTTGGATTTTAACCAAACTTGGTCTCTAAGGTTTATTAACTATTTAAGAAGTGGGTTTAAGTTATTAAGCCCAAATTATCGCCATATTTATCAGATATCTAAAATGAGGGTTTTGAATGCCAATTGGGTAGAATGGATGAAAATCAATACATACCTTGTATATCTTACCTCAAATGCTTGCGGCCGCCAAATACATTGATGATCCTTTCAACTAGTTACAATTCCGAGTGAGATTCAATTGATTCCTAGCTAAAACATGTGGGTCTAAGGAGGAAGTGCGTCTTCTTTACCTGCAAAATTCAAACAACCCAAGTTAGATTTGATCCACAGATGGAGGAAAAAATATGCATGGCATATCACAGAGAATAAATCAATGGACAAAATCACAATTGAAAAACTCCCTGCGAGATGAAAACATCCAGCCCAAGAAGAGATGGGGACACCCCACAATCCCCCTTCCAAGCAAGTCGCACCCTGTAAAAGATGAATTCGGCCTCCCAAGAAAGATGTTGAAATCACATGAAAATCATTGAGATGTCTAAAAGAAAGGCATTCCAATCATGTACAAGAACATTCATCAAAACATGAGAAGTAGATCTGCAAAATAATATTTTATTCCAAGAATTCCAGAGCCCAAAGGTGCCTTTATAATGAGAGGGGTCTCTTCCTTAAATAGGAATGAGAGAGACCAAAACCCTAACCACTTTTGAATGAGTGTTGGAGATCAAAAGATATAACAATATTAATCAACAGTTATGATGAGCCAGAAATACAACACATGGATCAACTCATAAATAGAGGGGGTGCGCACTCACTAAGTCGCCCAAGCGGGACGTACCACATGACAAGTGACTAGGACAAGTGAATAAAACACATGGTGGGGCTAGGACGTGATATCCTTCACTAGCATGGCCCCATGGCATAATAATAAATAATATGGCCCTATGACATCATAAAGTGACCAAATCGTGGCCCCCTCAAAAGCATAAATAAATATCCAAATAATATCCCGGAGTGTGTGGAGACCCCACTGAATGCTGTAAGCTGTGCCAGAAGGTGTGGGATGCATCACAAAAATCCTTTGAACAAGCATCATGCCAATTCTTTGCCTCAATTTCCCAAATCAATTTTCTTAATGACCATATTTTATCCTCAGAAAATCTCCTATAAAATAATAAAACGCATGTAGCTCTCTTCATGGTTCCCCAGGCACAAATCTAACTGCATCAAAATGTCTGGGAGTATGGTAATATGGTAATAACAAGTTGTTGGACCCCATACTCCCTCTGTAGCGCCCTAGGAGAACCAAATAAATCTCGAACTATGCTGTTGGGCCATTTTATAATGGCAAATATGCAATAAACTGATAATCTAACTGTAACATCATCTGAGGGTGCCTGAAACTGACATCTGAGTGTTCCAAAGGACTCAGAAGGCCCAAATGTAGTAGAGATGAGTACTCATACCCCCTGTGACCACCTGGATAATCATATGTAGGCTCAACCATGCTCGGACAAATAAAAATAATGGTCTGTAAATAATAATAATAATAATAATAATCCATCAAAACATCATATGAAATTCGTGTCTGTTGTATGGAACTATCAAGTGGGCATCATAAGACCATAAATAATCAATCTTGGACACCATTGGTCCAACTCATCTCGGATCTGGCGGTTGACCTGGTCAAACTTGGTCAAGCTGGGTTGACCTGGTCAAACTTGATCAAAATAATGACCCAGGTTGAAACTGACCGATGTTGTAAGTGAAAATGGATAAGATATGCTCCTTCAATTATTCTAATAGCAAGTCTAAAGTATAAAGTAGCATTTCACTGGCGATTAGGCAATTAACACATCAAATATAAGTCCATAATTAAAATATATAAATTATTAATAATATACATCTTTAGTATATATATTTACATGATTTCATTTCCATCTAGTATTATTAATACTAGCACAGCCAGAAGTAAAGTGGCCGGTGAACACCGATAGGTGTAGCCAACCACTTAGTTTTGTGAAAATGGTTGGTTGTTAAACAAAGGCTAAACATTAAACTAATTACTATAAACATTAAACTAACATAAACATTAAACTAATTAATATAAACATAAAACAAATACTATTTAATCTTAACCCCATTTTCTTAACCACCACTTAACTGTAGCTTATTTAAATCTTAATCAAGATGAATTTGAGCATAACAAGATATGACGACCATGAAATGAATCCCCACTGTACACTTGTTACACTTAGGTTAATCTTGTTGATCCACTCAAGGAAGTCCAAAATCTCAGTTAATATCTAAACACCTATCGGTGTAAATATACATTTTTGATATATCTATTTACATGATTTCATTTTTATCCCTTTAAAATTATATATCTATTTATAATATTTCATTTTTCATTTCATAAAAATGAAAAGACATTTCCACCTTTTTGTTATGATTTGGTTTCAAGTTTAATAATAATTTAAGTGTGGTTTTCCATTAAGAGATATTGATGATACTAATCTCATACTCATCCTTGTACACACATGGCTTGATATCTCCTTTTGGACGTTCTTGAAATCCCAAAAGCCTTTTAATAATAATTTAATTTGGTTTTCGATTAAAAAAAATATTGCTATTATTGATCTCATCCACATACACATTTGGCTTGGTTATCAACTCTTTTAACATTCCTTCCCTTCGGCTCCCCTTTGATAGATATAAACTGTTTGAACCAGCAGACCAGGCTAAATGGAATAATAGATGAGAAATAGTTATAGAATGCAGATATGAAATAGTGACGCTTTTACACAATTATATATATAAATATATTAAAAAATAGGGATGAGTGGATGTTCTTGAAATCTCAAAAGCTTTTAATTATATAATGATCTACTCAAATTTTCACCGTATTCCTGTCAAAATTTTCCCTAGTACATGATTAACCTATTTCCCATACATAATGCAATGGATATGGACAACAAAATACTTTTGATTGGACGTCATATGTAGACATATAGATTTTCTTTAATGCAAGCGTGAATGGTGTACGTGACTCTTTTAATTCTCTTTTTAAACGGTTAGCTCAATTTTTTAACTGGGCACTTGTACATCCCAATAACCTTCTCTTTTAATGATTCCATTGCAACTATAAGAAACTCTTTTGGTTTGTCCAAGCCATGAAATCCATATGGTGTTGCTTTTGCAGCAGCATCTGAGCAGTCAATGCCTCCACCATACTGCACCCCATTTAAAGATGTAGAAGCTCCTCCAAATATATATACCAAAAAATTCTTTGCCCATTCATATTAATAAGAAAACTATGAAACATGTATCCAAGTGCAAGGGTTGAAGCTAATGCAAGTAACAAGTTATTCTTTAAATGTCTTACAATATTGCATGTCCTGGTTCCTGCAAGATATAATAATGCCTATAATATCATGCCTATAATGCTTATAGTATGAGTGATAATCACATCATGAAGAAATGCGAAGGATGATGCTTATGATGCCTAGATAATGAGTTACATGTCTTTTTACTTACTTACATGAATTCAGAACAATTGAAAACATACAATAAACTCGATACCTATATGCAAATCCTTGATGTTTCCTGCTATATAAACTTGTCACCTTGTTGAAATGAAGCTAACCAAATGCCCACAACAACTTGCTTTATAGGACACCTCATATTAGTGAAGAAGAAAGCTCATCAGAAGAAGAAAAAGAAGGACATACTATGTTTCATGCTTCGAATATAGAACCTTCTTTGAGATTATTTACTGGTCCTAAATTGTATATAAAAGTTTGGTTCTGCCCTCCAGAGTTCAATCCATATAAGCTACACTATATGATAGATTTAGGATACCAGATGAACTTAGCAAAAGGAGGCATCATACCATCATTTTATTGGGAAAAGACTTCTGATCACGGTGTAGCAATTGAAGGAACTCATGTATAGCTGCCTAAAAGAGTTCCAGACTTCCCAATAAAAATTGAAAGTTTGCAAGAAGTTTTTCCTTTAAATAGGTTAGACAATATAAAAGAAGATTGCATTCTAAGATCAAAATTTTTAACTAGAGTCGGTCCTGTTACTTTTGATAATAGTAAAATGTTGTTTAAAACAGTACAGTAAATGGTAGATTAGTGTCTTGTCCCATGTCTTTTGAAGCTAAACCCAAGTGTCAAACCCCTATAAAGAAACCCAGTACTACCCCTAGTATTGCAAAACTTTTCAAAATGGAAAGGTGTATAACCTATGCAGAAATACATAAAGATAAATCCCTATCTGATATTGCTACCAAAATTGAAAAAGACTGCACTTCTGAGATTCCAAATGCCTTCTGGAATAGAGAAAAATATTTTGTGTCTCTGCCCTTTGATCCCTCACTAAAGCTAGTTCCCCATAAAGCCTCTGCAACCTTAATGACTCCCTCTGAGAGAGAATTTTGTGCTAGTAAGATCAAAGATCTGCTTTCTAAAGGTCTCATTGAAACTTTTAAGAGTCGTTGAGCATGTCATGCTTTCGTTGTAAATAAACGTTCTGAAATAAAAAGAGGCAAGCCTAGACTAGTTGTAAATTTGAAGCCTCTGAACCATGTTTTGCAGCCTGTAAAGTATCCTCTCCCTGATAAATCCAGTCTTCTACAAAGAATTGCAGGATGTACTATCTTCAGAAAAATTGATTTGAAGTCTGGTTTCTACCAGATTGGTATAAAAGCTAAAGATCGTTTTAAAACTGCATTTATCTTTTGGAATAAATAATGCCCCCTCTGGGTTTCAAAAAAGAATGGCAGATATATTTAGAGAAAAGAAATGGGCATTAGTTTATATTGATGACATACTGATCTATTCCAAGAATTTGCAGAAACATCTGAAACATTTGCAGGAATTTTATAAGCTTGTTTTCCAGCATGGTTTGGTGCTTTCTAAGAGCAAATGGAAATAGAGAAAATAGAAATTGAATTCCTTGGTTATAAGATCAATATAGGCCAAATTACACTTCAAGAACATGTTCTGAAGGTATTTAGCCATTTTCCAAGTCAGATTCTGGAAAAAGTCCAGCTCCGTACATTCTTGGGTAGTCTTAATTATATCAGACCCTTTTATAAAGGTCAATCCCAAGACATCCATCTGTTGCAGTAGAGATTAAAGAAAAATCCACCAAAATGGAGCATTGATATGACAAAAGCTGTTAAAAGAATTAAAGAAAACGTAAAGCAGCTTCCTCCTCTTTCCCTTTCTCAAGGCACTAGAAACCTTGTGATCGAGACAGATGCCTCTAGCAAAGCATGGCGAGGTGTCCTAATAGAAAAGCATGGAGACCATGAAGAAATATGTGGTTATGCTTTAGAATCCTTTAACGGTGGAAAGCTAAACTACCCATCCAGTCACAAAGAGATCCTAGCAGTAAAGAAAACAATCAATCACTTTCGCCTACATTTGAAACCTATTAAATTTGTGATTCGAACTGATGTGAAGATTATGCCAAGAATCTTCAAGAATGAAAAGTTGATGGCTGGAAACAATTCCAGAATACTGAAATGGTTTATTTGGTTACTAAATTTTGATTTTGAAATTGTTTATAAACCTGGTTATTTAAAATGTGTTGCCGATATGTTAACCACGGAAGAAGCCATCCTCAATATGTTTTGAACAGGAGTCATCTCACCCAGACCAGAATAGACAAAGGAAAATGTATCCTCGGAGAAGAACCATAGCAGAAAAGGGTCTTTAAAGACCATATGAGCATTCAAGAATGCCAAGAGTTCTTAGAATTTTCCAACAAGAAAGAAGCTGACTGACAGTTAGCCATCTCCCTTATTAAACAAATCCATTCTTCGCCAATGAAGGTTGAAATCTTGGAGAGATGGGAGAAGACTGCATTTTTAGAAATGTAGAATGCCTACATCCAGCTCAGACAACTCAGCAAAGTCTGGATAGGTGTTGTAGATACAAGTGGCAGAGAATTGTTCTATGTAGATATTGGCCCTAACTATCTTACTTGGAGTAGCTACCAGCTCATACTCCAGTTTTTTAGAGATCAAGGAGAAATAATAATCTGTGGAGACCCCGATGCTCTAGTAGAACAACAATGGTCTGGTTGGACAGAAGTTTTTCTGGATAAGTTTTGTCCAAGAAAAGACTAGATGCAAAGGTGGGAAAAAAAATTTCTCCACCTGCAAGCAGATATGATAATGGCACATCAAAACCATATGTGGTTTAAGTTTAAGCAAAGACATCTTGGCGGGAGATATTCTCCTTTAGAACTTTCGATCTACATAAATCAGAAATTCATCTAGAGACTGTGAAGGACGCATTGTCGACCAAATCCAAAATAAGATCCCACTCAATACAATGTAGAATCCACCTTTGCAAGTGAATATTGTTGTGGAGCAAATTTTAATATCCCTCCAAAGAAAAGTACTTGGATTCACCTTGTTTCGACTCTAGGGGTGTAGTTTACAACTGGTTCCAAACACCTCCAAATGATTTTGAATTTGGGGAGGAAGGTCTTGATGGGGCATAGGACACATTAACACATCTATCAGACACCCAAACAACTGATATACCCATCCATGGTCTGCAATTTGCAAGGAAAGAAGTTTTGGGACAAGAGTAGTTTATTTGAGCAGTGGAAATCCCCCCTAAGTCTTCCATTAATTTCTCTTCCAAACATTGTACAGACCTCACTAATTCTTAGTCTGAGACTTGTCTGTGTTAGGGGACATTAATGACAGTATATGTGCAGCATTATATTTGGTTTTAGGGTCAAATAGGTAATCCCAATGAACAACAACTTCTAGAGTCTAGAATTTGTGGTGAAAATGGTGGACAAGGAGTCTCAAATTTAGTCATAAACCATAGTGACACTTTAGGAGTCTGCAAACATCATTTGGGCCATCAAAGTGACTTCATATACATCTCGTGACATGAATAAATATCTCAGAAAACTATGATATAAAATAGGTAGAACATCATCCCAAAATTACTAAGAAAATGCTATGAGGAAAATGGCTTGAATCTCATCTTTGATTGGAAATATCACTTGAAGTACATGGTATTTCGAGTTGTGGCTCTCATGATATGACTATTACAGAGATATGCAGCAACTAACATTTCCATGAAGTCAAAATAACAATCTTCCACTAACTATATGCAACAAGAAGTGTGCCCTTGCACATTTACATGACATTGAGAGAAAGATAGTATAACAAACATAGAGAAGAATGAGAATCTTGCACCCTCGAAATTGGTTCTAAGGCAGGGAGGATGAACATCCACCGTGCAAGGACAAGCTTGAAGCTCTCCAAAATTGCAAATATGCAAATGACAAATGACCAAAAGCTATTGTTGAGCCCAGAATTGGCCCCTTTTAATCATCCTTGATCACCTTTCCTTCCCCTGTCCTACACCATTTATCATGTAATCAGTCCTGTTGTCCTCACTTTATTTCCCCAAGCTGCCAAGGTATGACTGATCATTGCTTTATATTATTAATGCTTATGATTGTGATAATTAAGGCTGTGTATCTCTCAATTGTGCTAATATGTTTTGATTTATGAAGGTAGTTTGAGATAAGTGGACTGCAGGAAGGTGGGGCTGAACAAAAGTCTTGAAAGGAAGGGTGTTCGCCGCTTAAAAAGGATCCTCGGGGCTCGGATCATCGATTAAGGCACATGGTTCCAATGTAACTGTTATCACACCATAGTAGCAGGGCTACTATTCTTGTACAGCAGATATCTGCACATTTCAGAGCTTCCTTTTTCCAGAGCATGGCTACATATATTTTGGATCACTCATGATCAGAGCAGTACATTATTCAGATTTTATGACCTTGTGTCAAGGCTGAGCCTTGAGAGTTCAGATTTGATGACTGATGTGACCACTTATCCCATTACAGTTTCAGTTCAGTGCCTAGAGATGTACTTCAGCAGTGTTTCAGATGATGCATGATGATTGCTATTATGATGATGTTGTATGATCTATGGATATGTTCTCACTGACAGTGGATTATTAGCTTGTTGATTTAGTCATGATTATAGCATGTGCTTGGTATATTATTCCTGATGTGGCAAACTATTTAAAATGAACTGTAAATCATAAAATGGACAATTGCTTGCACTTTTAGGTCATCTAACAAAACTTACTGGTATTTCACCTTACATAGACATGGTCTTTCCCGACACCAGTTGTCTGCTAGTGTAGGCTCCATATCCACTTGTCTCCATCCATACATGACCTTCCTGTTTGACTTTAAACCCTCACTTGTCTCATTTGACTTTCTGATACTGAGGACTTCCCTATTTTTCTACCTCTGTGTTTGGACCGCATCCCTGTTTATTTAGTGTCTCGGCTCTGAGTTGGTGACAGAACTTGCCTTTGGTGAGTTGGATTGTAGGCCTAAATCATTCTGGTCGGTTGTCCCGATGTTTGGCATTGGCTCGAACTCCCCCTAGTCACTTGAGATGTTGTTGGCTAAAACTGAAAGCTCATGTTCTACCTGTGGAAACTAAATAAATTCGCCCATGGAAACAAAAAAAAAAGGGCAAGAGCAATGAAAAGCTAAAAATACTCCTCGAAGAGTATAAGAAAGGTCCAAAAAGCCATAGTTCTTAAAAGCTATATCTAAACAATTGCTGACCTTGTGAATATATAAAAAAAACATGCCCTGGATGCAAGCTGCAACTAGTTGTGCTTCTCAGCACATCTGAAATCCGAAGGGTTATGTAGGCCAAAAAGGCCATGGAAATAAATTGAATGATCCTAATGAACTTGGATCAACTTGATGTAGACATGATGCCTAAGTTGAATAAGCACTCTCTAAACAACTTATCCATTTGTGAGGCACAGCCATCCCCCGTGTTCTTTTGTCCAACACAGAGTTTGTAGCTTCCCCCTCTCCCAGTCCAAAGTATTTTTGAGTTGAGTTAGACAAGTCAAACCCTTGGCCCAACCTTGCTCCTAGCCTTCATCCTTCACTAGCAGTTTGACCATGTCCAATGGGTGAGTTTGTCATTTGAACTATGGTGCAAGTAATTTATCATAACAACGGAATATGTTAATATAATTAATGCCACTGAATGGAATTTGTACTTTGAGCTTAGCTATGGAATGATTAAAGAAGCATTGTCTTAGTCTACTGATGTGATTTATCCTTGATTATATATATTCTTGGGATCCGTGATGATGTGGACCATGTATGATAATTATTGATGATGATTTATGGTCCCACATGTTTGATGATGATATCATATGATGGACATATGATGCAGATGATGTTTGATCCAGTTCAGCAGGTTTATTATTACTTCAGATCAGCAGATTATACATTGTCCATATATGGTGGACCCTACAGCAGGCCCATTAGGGCAACCCAGGGTGTATGAGTACTCATTCCTAGTGGATTTGGGTCTTCTGGATCCATTGAGACACTTATCTTTCAGTTCCGGGCACTTCTGACAGTGATTGATGCAGTTTGACACTTGTTGACCAGATTTGGGGCTGATTTCCCAGCCTGAGCAGCAGGGGCCCCGAGAGGCCAGTTCACCTAGGGCGCTGATGATGGAGGGGGTGGTCCAGCCACTTGTTATTACCATTTATCCCCCCTTCCGGAGAGCCTGGTGGGCTCAGATGGACAGCGCTAGCACCCTAGGAGGCAGTTTTGGCACTTTCACAGTTCCCGAGGCAGTTAAAAAATGGGATAAAGTGGTCACTGAGGAAATCGATTTGGGCAATTGAGGCAAGGTTTTGGCATTTGGTTTTCACAGTGGTCTTCCAGGGTGATCTCACTATCTTCCAGTCAGTTTTCACCATGTGGGTATCTCCAGATTGATCACAGGAGGACATTTACTGCTCGACTGTCATGGATTCTGAGGACAGTTTTGGTCATTATTATTATATTGGACATTTTTTTATTATTTTATTGTGCCTTGGGGTGAGCTAGCAAGGATTTATACCTCCTAGCCCCACCATGTGCTTATTTTACCATGTCCTAGTCATCATGAGGTGGATTATTGTACTTTTTACCCCTCTAGTGGGATGACGTCACCCTCCATTGTACCATTTAGTGAGGGCGCTATTGTTATGTTGAGTGATCCATGTGATATTATGTTATGGATTCATCCTAGCCATTGATTGTATGATGAGATCTTATAATCTCAACCACTCATTTGATGTAGTATTATGAAGTGGTATAGGGTTTTGGTCTTCATTATCCTATATAAGGAGGAGACCCCCCATTGTAAAGCTCACCTTTGGAGCTCTGGAATATTGGAATAGAAGATTTTTTTGTGGAGCACATCTCTCTTGCATTGTGGATTCTCTTGCATATTGAATATACAGTATCTCTTCTATGTATCATTGTGGATTTTGGTGTTTTTGCTAACCTTTTGACAGGAAAGTCGAATTGGAGAGAGGAGGGCGACTTTTTGAGGGTTATTGTTGGAGGGATCCACATATTCTCTCTTGGGTTGATCTTGTGACAGGGAGTATCATTATTGTATCTTCGTGACATAGTTGATGCTTTCTATTACATCTTTCTACCATTTTCATAATCATCTTGCTTGACTTGTTTCTTTGATCTTGTCTTGTAGGAGGAGGACGATTTGGCTATCTTGGAGAAGGGCGATTTGGTTGGAGCACTTGGATCTCACTCTTGAATATAAACATAGGAGAATGCTATCAACTTGCAAGGTGACCATAAGCAATTGAGGTAAGATCTACAAGGTATGTGTCTCTTTCATCCATTCTATCTTCATTGGTCATAAAACCCTAATTAAATCAAAACCCCAATTTTGGTATTTTTTTCGATCTACTTAGATCTACCCTTGCAATTGAAAAGATATTAAGAACCCACCTCTATAGGATCCACCCCTAGTTGGATCTATAGTTTGGTGGTGATTGGCTAAAAATTGACACACCTTTCAATGCAAAAAGCCTTCTTGAACCTAAATCGATTTTCCTAAGAGAAGCTTGTTGGGTAAGATCTAGCACATGGGTAGGTGAGATCCCACTTGATTTGACATCTAGACACTTGATAACCTATACCCATATCTTTACTTTGGTGAAAACTACCTTGTGGACATCTCTCCATGTTTTGAGGGGTTGAAACCCCCTTTTGATCTTCTTGGTACCTTAAAACTTAGATCTACTAAGATCTACCCATTGGATTCACTTGAAACTTTGAAGGAACATAGATCGGGGTACTAACATCCCGGATCTACATTTTGGTGGCCATTGGACTTGGTTTGGTCCACCAAACCCATTTTTTGCCCTTCCTTGAGAAAGTCGCACCCCCTTGAAGTTTTGAGTTGGACCACTTCTAGGAAGTGGGTGTTTGAGATTTTCAGAGATTTGGAATGCCCATGCCTTGAAACCTAGGTCTAGACTGTCCTTTTGGCCCGATCTACCTTGGGGATTGCATTCCTTGATTTAAGGAATTGTGGTCCACTTTTGGTCATCACTCCAAAAAAACCTAGATCTAGTAAGATCTAACCATTGGATCACATCCAATTCACTTGACTTGGCTTCTAGGTGTCCCGATCTACACTTTGACATCCTTCTTGACTCCATTAGCCCACTAAACAAGGCACTAGCCCATCACCAAGCAAGTCGCACTCCTTGGGATTCGTGTCAAACCTTAGATTTAATACATGGGTACTCCTAGAAACAACTCAAACTCATAGATCTAGCCTAGATCTAACCTATAATACCAACCTCACACTTAACCTCACTTTGTGGGTCCACCTAGAATCATTTCACACTTCCCAAGAAACTAAACCCACTTGTGTAAACACATGGTATTATACCTAGTCATCATACCCCATGATGTGGCCTAAACCATACTGTTATCACACCATAGTAGCAGGGCTACTATTCTTGTACAGCAGATATCTGCACATTCCAGAGCTTGCATTATTCCAGAGCATGGCTATATATTATGGATCACTCATGATCAGAGCAGTACATTATTCAGATTTTATGACCTTGTGTCAAGGCTGAGCCTTGAGAGTTCAGATTTGATGACTGATGTGACCACTTATCCCATTACAGTTTCAGTTCAGTGCCTAGAGATGTACTTCAGCAGTGTTTCAGATGATGCATGATGATTGCTATTATGATGATGTTGTATGATCTATGGATATGTTCTCACTGACGGTGGATTATTAGCTTGTTGATTTAGTCATGATTATAGCATGTGCTTGGTATATTATTCCTGATGTGGCAAACTATTTAAAATGAATTGTAAATCATAAAATGGACAATTGCTTGCACTTTTAGGTCATCTAATAAAACTTACTGGTATTTCACCTTACATAGACATGGTCTTTCCCGACACCAGTTGTCTGCTAGTGTAGGCTCCATATCCACTTGCCTCCATCCATACATGACCTTCCTGTTTGACTTTAAACCCTGACTGGTCTCATTTGACTTTCTGATACTGAGGACTTCCCCATTTTTCTACCTCTGTGTTTGGACCGCATCCCTGTTTATTCAGTGTCTCGGCTCTGAGTTGGTGACAGAACTTGCCTTTGGTAAGTTGGATTGTAGGCCTAAATCATTCTGGTCGGTTGTCCCGATGTTTGGCATTGGCTCGAACTCCCCCTAGTCACTTGAGATGTTGTTGGCTAAAACTGAAAGCTCATGTTCTACCTGTGGAAACTAAATGAATTCGCCCATGGAAACAAAAAAAAAGGGGCAAGAGCAATGAAAAGCTAAAAATACTCCTCGAAGAGTATAAGAAAGGTCCAAAAAGCAATAGTTCTTAAAAGCTATATCTAAACAATTGCTGACCTTGTGAAAATATGAAAAACATGCCCTGGATGCAAGCTGCAACTAGTTGTGCTTCTCAGCACATCTGAAATCCGAAGGGTTATGTAGGCCAAAAAGGCCATGGAAATAAATTGAATGATCCTAATGAACTTGGATCAACTTGATGTAGACATGATGCCTAAGTTGAATAAGCACTCTCTAAACAACTTATCCATTTGTGAGGCACAGCCATCCCCCGTGTTCTTTTGTCCAACACAGAGTTTGTAGCTTCCCCCTTTCCCAGTCCAAAGTATTTTTGAGTTAAGTTAGACAAGTCAAACCCTTGGCCCAACCTTGCTCCTAGCCTTCATCCTTCACTAGCAGTTTGACCATGTCCAATGGGTGAGTTTGTCATTTGAACTATGGTGCAAGTAATTTTATATAACCACGGAATATATTAACTTGATTAATGCCACTGAATGGAATTTATACTTTGAGCCTAGCTGTTGGAATGATTAGAGAAACATTGTCTTAATCTACTGATGTGATTTATCCTTGATTATATTCTTGGGATCCGTGATGATGTGGACCATGTATGGATGATTATTGATGATGATTTATGGTCCCACATGTTTGATGATGATATCATATGATGGACATATGATACAGATGATGTTTGATCCAGTTCAGCAGGTTATTATCATTACAGATCAGCATATTATACATTGTCCATATATGGTGGACCCTACAGCTGGCCCACTAGGGCAACCCAGGGTGTATGAGTACTCATTCCTAGTGTATTTGGGTCTTCTGGATCCATTGAGACACTTATCTTTCAGTTCTGGGCACTTCTGACAGTGATTGATGCAGTTTTACACTTGTTGACCAGATTTGGGGCTGATTTCCCAGCCTGAGCAGCAGGGGCCCCGAGAGGCCGGTTCACCTAGGGCGCTGATGATGGAGGGGGTGGTCCAGCCACTTGTTATTACCATTTATCCCCCCTCCCGGAGAGCCTGGTGGGCTCAGATTGACAGCGCTAGCACCCTAGGAGGCAGTTTTGGCACTTTCACAGTTCCCGAGGCAGTTAAAAAATGGGATAAAGTGGTCACTGAGGAAATCGATTTGGGAAATTGAGGCAAGGTTTTGGCATTTGGTTTTCACAGAGGTCTTCCAGGGTGATCTCACTATCTTCCAGTCAGTTTTCACCATGTGGGTATCTCCAGATTGATCACAGGAGGACATTTACTGCTCGACTGTCATGGATTCTGAGGACAGTTTTGGTCATTATCATTATATTGGACATATTTTATTATTTTATTGTGCCTTGGGGTGAGCTAGCAAGGATTTATACCTCCTAGCCCCACCATGTGCTTATTTTATCATGTCCTAGTCATCATGAGGTGGATTATTGTACTTTATACCCCTCTTGTGGGATGACGTCACCCTCATTGTACCATTTAGTGAGGGCGCTATTGTTATGTTGAGTGATCCATGTGATATTATGTTATGGATTCATCCTAGCCATTGATTGTATGATGAGATCTTATAATCTCAACCACTCATTTGATGTAGTATTGTAGAGTGGTATAGGGTTTTGGTCTTTGTTATCCTATATAAGGAGGAGACCCCCCATTGTAAAGCTCACCTTTGGAGCTCTGGAATATTGGAATAGAAGATTTTTTGTGGAGCACATCTCTCTTGGCTTGTGGATTCTCTTGCATATTGAATATAAAGTATCTCTTCTATGTATCATTGTGGATTTTTGTGTTTTTTGCTAACCTTTTGACAGGAAAGTCGAATTGGAGAGAGGAGGGCGACTTTTGGAGGGTTATTGTTGGAGGGATCCACATATTCTCTCTTGGGTTGATCTTGTGACAGGGAGTATCATTATTGTATCTTCGTTACATAGTTGATGCTTTCTATTACATCTTTCTACCATTTTCATAATCATCTTGCTTGACTTGTTTCTTTGATCTTGTCTTGTAGGAGGAGGACGATTTGGCTATCTTGGAGAAGGGAGATATGGTTGGAGCACTTGGATTTCACTCTTGAATATAAACATAGGAGAATGCTATCGACTTGCAAGGTGGCCATAAGCAAATTGAGGTAAGATCTACAAGGTATGTGTCTCTTTCATCCATTCTATCTTCATTGGTCATAAAACCCTAATTAAATCAAAACCCCAATTTTGGTATTTCTTAGATCTACTTAGATCTAGCCCTCATTTTGAAAAGATATTGAAAACCCACCTCTATAGCATCCACCCCTAGTTGGGTCTATAGTTTGGTGGTGATTGGCTAAGAATTGATCCATTTTCTAAGATAAAAAGCTCTCCTTGACCTAAAGCGCACTTCCTTGAGAGAGGCTTGTTGGGCTAGATCTAGCACATGGGTAGGTGAGATCTCACATGATTTGGCATCTAGACACTTGATAACCTAAACCCATGTCCTTACTTTGGTGAAAACTACCTTGTGGACCTCTCTCCATGTTTTAAGGGGTTGAAACCCCCTTTTGATTTCATTGGTAACTAAAAACTTAGATCTACTAAGATCTACCCATTGGATTCACTTGAAACTTTGAACATGCATAGATCGGGGTACTAGCATCCCGGATCTACATTTTGGTGGCCATTGGACTTGGTTTGGTCCACCAAAACCACTTTTTGCCTCTCCTTGAGAAAGTCGCACCCCTTGGGAATTTTGAGTTGGACCACTTCTAGGAAGTGGGTGTTGGAGATTTTTGTGGATTTGGATCGCCCATGCCTTGAAACCTAGGTCTAGACTGTCCTTTTGTCCCGATCTACCTTGGGGATTGCATTCCTTGTTTTGAGGAATTGTGGTCCACTTTTGGTCATCACCTAAAAACCTAGATCTAGCAAGATCCAACCATTGGATCTCATCCAAACCACTTGACTTGGCTTCTAGGTGTCCCGATCTACACTTTGACATTCTTCTTGACCCCATTAGCCCATCCAACAAGGCACTAGTCCTTCTCCAAGCAAGGCGCACTTCTTGGGATTAGTGTCAAACCCTAGATCTAGCACATGGGTAATCCTAGAACCAACTCTAACTTGTAGATCTAACCTAGATCTAGCCTATAGTACCATCTTCACACTTAACTTCACCTTGTGGGCCTTTCTAGAACCATTTCACTTTTCCCAAGGCAACAAGACCCACTTGTGTAAACACATGGTACTATACTGAATAATCATACCCCATCAAGTGGCCTAAACCATACATAGATTGAAACATTAACTATCCATGATACCACCTTCAACCATACCTCAAACATTAGGTCCACTTAGCCTTGCATTGGTTTCCGTAACTTATCATTTATTTACCCTTTGAAACCTTTGCTTGGGTCCAATCAACTGTGATTGGGGTATTAGGGTCTCCCCCTTGGTCTGGTCATACCCTGACTTAAAGCGAAGAGTGCCTCGGTTGACGTGACTCCCACATTGCATTGGGAACCGTGGCATCTCTTAGGTCACCTCTTTAGTTGCCTAACTCCTCTACCGTCCCGGATGGGATACCTCTAGGGGCAACTACAAGTTGTGTGATAACACATACATAGGTTGAAACATTAACAAACTCTTACACTTCCTTCAACCATACTTTAACCCATAGGTCCACTTAGCCTCGCATTGGTTTCCGTAACTCATTACTTACCTACCCGTAGAAACCTTTGTTTGGGTCCAATCAACTGTGATTGGGGTATAGGGTCTCCCCCTTGGTCTGGTTACACCTTGACCTAAAGCGAAGAGTGCCTCGGTTGACGTGACTCCCACCTGCATTGGGAACCGTGGCATCTCTTGGGTCACCTCTTTAGTTGCCTAGCTCCTCTACCGTCCCGGATGGGATACCTCTAGGGGCAACTACAAGTTGTGTGATAACAGTAACATCCTAGGTGGAGCTGTGACAGGGCAGCTGTAACAGAATGCGCTATAATTGGAGATCTTTAGTATGTCGCTGCTCAAGTTTAGCTGTGATCTGGAAAGATCGCTACTCCTGGGGCAATGAACAACTTTCTCACATTTTTATGTCTCTACTTTGCCACGTATTTTTACAGCTAGTGTTATTTAGGGCGCCTGAAGATCAGAGATCTTCAAGGCTGCCCGTTAATAGGATCGGATGTTACAATCTGTATGTATAAATATGGGGAGCTGCCTCGACCCAGGGGGTTGAACAACAGATAATTAATTCATTGTATTAGTAGCAAAAGCAAACTGTGTAATCATTCTTCTGTTAATATAAGGAGTTACCTCTGAGTTAAAGGAACTTGCATTGTTCAGCCAGCGTCTCTGTGTGAAGGCTGGGCCCGTCTTCCACAGAGATTGCTGAGTTAAATTAGGACTCTTTAATTTATTGTTGTGCGATGTTTTGTTTATGATATTTCTTTTGTACGCAGTTAAGTTGTGATCCCATGAGCCTCTGCAATTTATCTTTCCTGTTATGACTGTTGATTTTCATCCTTGTAATTCAATCTCTTAGAGCAGCTGAACTCAATCCTTTGCAATTCAATTTCTAGATTAATATTCAGTTTCTGCTTATGGTTTTCAAGAGTGATCAGATTGAAGAAGTGAGTTACTTGTTCTAGGATGTGAATAGGATTTCTTTGTATCTGCAGTTGTCTTTGAATCTTATTTTATTTCTTGTTGATGCATGGTAGAAAGGAATTGAAATTATAGTAATTAGACAGCAACTGGGATTACACAGCTCTTAGGGATGAACATAGTTGTTAGAGGATAACAATATTCAATTATAGTGATTTGGTGTTTAAGCATAGCCTGTGCATTTATCCTTTGAAATAAAAAGACTTTCTCGGGTTGACAATAAATCTCGTATGCTCTGTGTGTTGGTAATAATCTATCTGCATATAGGGTGCTCGACATTTTGGCACCGTTGCCGGGGAAGGATAAAAATTAAACACTAATCATTAGTTGCATCTGGTAATTGTTTCTAGTCAGTCTTTTCTTTGCTGAAATGATTCGGTTCGCATGAATACAAGGAGGGTAAAACGCGATCACCTCCCAACTCCCAAAACCCCACAAAATACTAACAGTGCAGGTGGCTCGGGTCATGGTCGAGGACCACCATTGGGCAGAAGAACATTCATCGACGATCTTGTTGACAGAACTGATTCATCCACCAGGGCTCGTCATCAAGAAACTCCTATCAGAAGAAACCCTACTGCTCCTAGGGCGCTAGCATCCAAGGTGGAGAATACACGAGCAGCCGTAACTCCTTTGTATATCCCTGCCGAGGAGGACACAACTGTTACAACTGGGCCTGCTGTTACGACTGAGGAAGACGCAGTTGTTACAACTGAGGGAGACGCAGCTGTTACAACTAAGGAAGACGCAACTGTTACAACTGAGGGAGACGCAGCTGTTACAACTAAGGAAGATGCAGCTGTTACAAACAAGGAAAAGAACGCAGGAACGAACGAAGAAGAGGAAACAGAAGAGAACATGAGTAACAGACACGAGACCGACGAGGAAGAGGCAATGGTGGAATATCATCATGAAAATTACTCCCTGCCAGAAGGAACGACAGCTACATTACAATTTCCGATTCAACAGCCAGAAGGGGCAGCCCCAATGAAGAACATCTCACCATCGGTGTTGCCTCGCTTCCATGGAAGGGCAGCAGAAGATCTAGACGAATTCCTTTTTGAATTCGATATCCTCTGTCGCAGCTATGATTATGTCACCGATGCCCAAAAGCTAAAACTTTTTCCCGCCACCCTGAAGGACAATGCATTACGATGGTTCATGAGCCTTGGGGGAGGGACCGTTGCTAATTGGGATAAGATGAAACAAGTGTTCCTAGAGGAATATCAGGAATATTGTAACACTAAGGACAAAAGAGAGGAATTATTCAAAATGGTGCAGAAGGAGGACGAAAGTCTGGAGGATTTTGTAGAAAGGCTGCTGTACAATGTGCAAAGAGCTGGGCAGACGAACATGGGGCTGGACGTGCTCAAGATAATCTTGCTTCGTGGGATCAGGGATGATTGTTTAGACATGTTAAATCTGCTAGGAAGGGGAGACATCTCCAAAGAACCTTTTGGAAAGATTGTGGAACTATGTAAGAGATACTCCAGGGGATCTTCCAGGAACAATAAGAGGGACAAACGGGATAAGCTGGAACGTGATGTCTTCGATAGAACTCAGAAGTCATCCAACGGAGGAGCTACCCGTGCAGAGATAGGCAATCTCCTTGAAAATTTTAAAAGAGAAATGATGAGCTCCATCTCTTTGGAGATTGATGTCCTAAAGGCAAAACAAAAATAGGCAGTGGAGGATATCACACTAGGTGTGTTCTGTCCCTGATGTAGGAAGAATCATCCTCTGAAAGAATGCTCGCTTGACAAGGTAGAAGTATGTCAGCTGTGTGAGTTGAACCATGACATGAAAGAATGGCCCACTTCCCCAAGTGAAGGCTGTTCTGCAGGCTTCAACTCCAGAAGTGGAATCATCCTATTTCATTGCACAGAAGAAACCTTGGCAGCCTCAAAATCAAGGTATGCCTCTGGACTCGTTTCCATTCTTGAATAATATGAGCAATTGGAATAATAACATGCAAAATGTGAATACACAATTTCCTTCAAATTATGCTCAGTGGAATCCTTCCCAACCTGCAATGCAAAATTATAACTCATGGGGTCCTTGGACATAGCCACCACATCAACCTACGTCGTGGTCTCCTGGATGGAGGAACTTCCATCTTGGGAACCAGTTTCCTCAACCACCTCCACCTCAATAGTCACCATATTCTCCTCCATACCCTCAATTTCCTCAATATCCTCAATGCCCACCTCAGCAGTCGCAGCTGCAGCTGCAGAATAATCCTGTCCCTAATATACCAATACGGCCTCAGCTGCCTGCCCAACCTAACCCTAACCCGAATAATAAAACAGTCCATCAATTGGAAACTATCAATATGCCGGCCTACTCTCTTTCCCCTATACCTTGTAATGATATTCGTCTACGATCTGGGAAGATAATAGAACCCGTAATTACAGAAGATACTCCACCTTCTGTGCATGAAGAAGGAGAGAGTTCACAGTATCCATCCGATACAGTTCCTATCACTGAAGGTGCTAAGCATCCCTTGGATGGGACGGCTGAAACATCAAACAATAAATTGGACAATACGCAGCCTACCCAGCTGATAAGGCAACCACCATACCCCAAGAGGCTAATGCTACCAAAAATAGGGGGGCAACCTCAGTTTAACCTCTTAGGAGAGTTAAAGAATCTTTACGTCAAAATCCCCCTTCTGCAAGCTCTTCAAGACGTGCCTATTTATGCTAAAACCGTTCGAGACCTGTGCACTAAGAAACTAGGGAGGAAACCTAGAGATCCTCCCACTGTTCATGTCATAGGGAATTTATCCGCATTGATAACAGGAAAAACCCCTGTGACCAAATATGACGACCCTGGCAATCCTACTGTCACTATACATATAGGACAGACGCAGATACCCAACATGCTAGTTGATTTAGGAGCAGCGATCAATGTCATAACAATTGAGATTGTCAAGAAGCTTGGGCTCACTAATTTTAGACCGACCCCTACCATTTTAGAATTGGCAGACAGATCCACCATTAGACCCGAAGGGATTCTGGATGACCTTGTCATCTCAGTAGATTCATGGGAGTACCCTGTTGACTTTTTGATATTACAACCAAAATCACAGCTGGGGGGACACCCATTGATCCTGGGGAGGCCGTGGTTGGCCACAACTGACGCTTGCATGAGCTGTCGATCAGGGTCCATGACTATATCTGATGGTACTGAGACTAAAAACCTCATCCTGTATCCTCCAGCTCGGCCGAGTCTAGAAGCTGAGACTTCCCTTTGGATAGAGCAGGAGGAGGAGGAGAATGTTCAGCCACTATTAACTATAGGGAAGGCCTTGAATTTTAAAAACGAAACAGAAGACGACACTATTAGTAATTTTATTAGTGAACCCGCTTCAGTGGATAAAGAGGTCTATCAAATCCTGAACATTACTCTTGGTAAGGAAGAACAAGAAAATCTTACGGAAGAAGCACTAGTTGGTGACACAAACATAATCCCAGTTTTGAAAAGTTCAAAAAGTATTCCTATTGAGGTAAAGCCTGGAAGAACTTTGAATATCAACCCTGGTCTCTCCTTAGAGGAACAGAAGTGCCTAATCAGTCTCTTGAAGGAACATAAAGGGGCATTCGCCTGGGAGTATACAGACATGAGGGGTATTCCCTCTAATCTGTGCACCCACCATATTTATATCAAAAATGACTCCCAGCCTGTGTGTCAACCCCAACGACGCATGAACCCCAATCTGAGGGATATAGTGAAGGAGGAAATCCAGAAACTTTTGGAAGCAGGATTTATATATCCTATTTCGGATAGTGAGTGGGTTTCCCCACTTGTAATTGTGCCCAAGAAAAATGGTAAATGGAGAGTCTGTGTTGATTATAGGGAGCTAAACAAAGCTACGCAAAAGGATCATTTTCCTCTGCCCTTTATTGACCAGGTACTTGATACCCTATCAGGGAAGAAATTCTTCTCCTTCTTAGATGGGTTCAGCAGGTACAACCAAATTCAGATTGCTCCTGAGGACCAGGATAAGACCACCTTCACTTGCCCCTGGGGAACGTTTGCCTACAGAGTGCTTCCCTTTGGTTTATGTAATGCACCAACAATGTTCCAAAGAGCTGTAATTGGCATATTCTCTGAATTAGTTAATGATAGTATGGAAGTCTTTATGGACGATTTTACTCCCTATGGAAAGGACTTTGAGGAAGCACTAGAAAATTTAAAGAAGGTTTTAATTCGCTGCGAACAGGCTCGCCTCTCATTAAGCACTGAAAAATGCCATATGATGATGAGTGAGGGGGACATTTCATCTCTACCGATGGCATTCAGGTGGATCCTTCAAAAATTAAGGTGATAAAAAATATACCGACTCCTTCAACTCAGAAAGAGGTGCGAAGTTTTCTGGGACATGTTGGATATTATCGGAGGTTTAGAGAAAACTTCTCCAAACTTGCTTCTCCTTTGTTTTATTTGTTAATGAAGGATGCACAGTTTGTGTGGAGTGAAGCATGCCAGACAGCGTTTGATAAGCTTAAAGAGAAGCTGTCCACAACTCCCAGCTCCTATCCTAAGGGGACCTAATTGGACCATACCCTTCCACATTTCTTCAGATGCTTCTGATACCGCCATTGGAGCAGTACTAGGACAGCAGGATGGTCAAGTACCTTATGCCATCTATTATGTTAGTAAAAACTTAGCCCCTGCTGAACTTAATTATACTGTTACCGAGAAAGAATTCCTTGCTATTGTTTACTCTATTAATAAATTTCGGCATTACATTACTGGGTATCCTACATTTGTGCACACTGACCACTCTGCCATTAAATATTTAATGAACAAACCTGTCACCAACGCCAAAGTGACCAGGTGGCTCTTATTATTGCAGGAATTTGATATTACCATTATAGATAAACCTGGAAAAGAAAATGTTGTTGCTGATTTTTTATCTCGTTTCACTAACAGTGATGATAGTTCGCCTGTTGAGGATTCTTTTCCAGATGAACATCTATTCGCACTTTCAGCTCATTCCCCTTGGTATGCAGACGTTGCTAATTATTTGGTTGCAGGAAAACTCCCGCCACACATGTCTAAACGAGAGAAGAGAAGAATTATCCAGCAAAGTGCCAGGTATTGTTGGCTCAATGGTCATCTCTTCTACACAGGGCCCGATCTTGAGATTAGGAGATGTGTAAGGGAAGATGAGATCTTTCACATACTGAAAGCCTGTCATGATGAACCTTGCGGGGGACACTTTGCAGACAAAAGAACAGGGCATAAAGCGCTGCGGATGGGCTACTATTGGCCGACTCTGTTCAGGGACGCTAAAAGGTATGTTCAGTCCTGTGACAACTGCCAAAGGATGGGCCAGCCTAATAAAACAGATCAGATGCCTCTACAGCCCCAAGTAGTAGTTGAACCATTTGATATATGGGCATTGGATTTTGTTGGCCCTATCATTCCTCCTTCCAGACAGAAAGTTTACATTCTGGTTTGTACTGATTACATGACCAAGTGGGTAGAGGTTGTAGCTTTGGCTAAGGCTAATGACCAGGCGGTGATTGATTTTCTGTATAGTGAAATCTTTACCCGCTTTGGAGTACCGAAGGAAGTAGTTACCGATGGGGGACCGCAATTCATCTCACACCAATTTGAATCCTTGCTCTGGAAGTATCATGTGCAGCATAGGGTGGTTTCACCTTACCACCCTCAGGCCAATGGTCAGGTGGAAAGTACTAATAAAGTTATTGAAGCAATCCTTACTAAAACAGTTAAGAGCCATCGAAAGGATTGGGCTGACAGGCTTCCGGAGGCATTGTGGGCATATCGCACAACTTGGCGCAACACCACAGGGTTCTCTCCCTATGATCTAGTGTATGGAAAGAGTGCCATCTTTCCAATTGAGTTTGGGATCAAAACCCTGAAGACAGCCACTCAAATGAATCTGGATGTAACAGAAGCCCAGAAGAGAAGATTGAATCAACTAAATGAATTGGATGAGAAACGGTTAGCTGCAGTAGACCAGACTGTGTTGCTTCAGTAACAGAGATCCAACTGGCATGACCGATTTATTAAAAAGAAAATCTTCCGTGAGGGAGACTGGGCGTTACTATATGACTCCAGGTTCAAGAGGGATTTTAAAGGTAAATTACGTACAAGATGGCTGGGTCCATATTTGGTTGACAGGGTATTTGACAACGGCACTGTCCGTCTGGTGACCATCGATGAAAACCGTATACCATTACTGGCTAATGGCCACAGACTGCGATTATATCGTAAGCCTATTTCGAAAGATGCATTCACTTCGCAAATTGCCGCCGATCCAGATTATCAGCTGGCATCAGAGCAGGAATTTCTCTCTGCCTTTGCCAATCCTTAAACTGAAAATCGCATTTTAAATTACTGTACATAAATAACTTTCTGCTGTAGCGTATAATTGTTTTTTTCTTCTCTTTGCATTTGATCTCTTCGTTTGCTGTTATTTTTCAAAAATTTCTAGGGAAGCGCCAGGAGAACGACCAGATTGGGCCTGTCAAACGAGAGTCGTCCTATGTCGTCCTGTGCTGTATTTCCCCTTTTTCTTTTAAAAAAAAAAAAATCCGGCAGCTGCGACATATTTTCCGGCAGCTGCGACATATTTTCCGACAACTGCAATATCTTTTCCGGCAACCGCGACATATTTCCCGACAGACGTAAAAATCCTTTTTCCCAGCAGCCGTGAACAACTTTTCTGGCAGCTGCAACAACTTTTCCCGACAGCCGTGAACCATTCCCAGCGACTGCAACATCATTTCCCAGCGACCGCATTATCGTTTCCCATCAACCGTAAAATCGTTTTCACGGCGGCCGTAAACCCTTTTTCCTAGCAGCTGTGAACTATTTCCCGGCAGCTACAACATCTTTCCTAGCGGCTGCAGCATCTTTTCCCGGCAGCCGCGAACCATTTCCCAGCGACTGCAATATCATTTTTTCAATGGTCGTAAAACCTCTTTCCCGGCTGCTGTGAACCATTTTCCGATGGCTGCAACATATCTTCCGACAACTACAACTTATTTCCCGGCGACTGCGACATATCTCTCGGCACCGTAAAACTTTTCCCTGGCAGCCGTGACTTTTGTTATTCCGATAGCCGTAAAACCTTTTTCCCGGCTGCCGTGAATCATTTTCCGGTAGCTGCAACATATCTTTCGACGGCTGCAACATATTTCACGGCGACTGTGACATATCTCCCGCCGCCGTAAAACTTTTCCCTGACAGCCATAATTTTTCCCGATCCCGTAAAATCTTTTCCCGGCTGCCGTGAACCGTTTTCCAGCGGCTGCAACATATTTCCTGGCGACTGCGACATATCTCCCGCCGCCGTAAAACTTTTCCCTGATAGCCATAATTTCTCCCGATCCCGTAAATCCTTTTCCCGGTGGCTGTGAATCTTTCCTGGCGGCTGCAACATCTTTTTCGTCGGCTGTGATATCATTTCTGGCAACTTGCAGTGGTAACTCCTGTGTTAACGAAATAATTGCTCCAAACCTGCTAAACTATGGCTCTGATTCATCCCAGTCGTGCCGGTGAACTCGTCATTCCGACCCCGAGGACGCGACGGTTTGTGTTTCACTGGCGGAAGGAATTATTGCATTATTTATGACTGTGCACAAGTCTGGTTCCGCAACGTCACCAACTGCACGCTCCACCATTCTCCGTAGGTTATTCGATGCATAGTCTCATGAGGTATGGCTTTGATTTATCACGTGATTAAGTGTTGATATCATTTAAACAATATCAGTCGTACCTTTACTCGTATTACCATTATGCCTGATTAAACCTTTCCCTCGTACGACGTAAACATGAATAACTGCCACCTTCCCCAATTCGGCATGGAAATTTCGAACGTTTTTCTGTGCTCAACTTTCCAAATTTGCCCATTCTCTCAACGTCTCCGCCCAACGATTCGTGCATCCTCTGTGCTACAACTTCCATTCTTGGATTCTGCCATCTGTGGGATAGCAACTTCAGCCTGCAGCCAGGACCATGGGGATTCCAGTTCGTCATGAACATGTGAATACACAGGAACTTAGGAAAAATCTTCAAGTTCTTGCCATTTTTCAAGCTGTCGGCTGGCTCAAATTTTTTTGAGCGACTAAATGGATTCAATCGGGAATCAGCGTTGCAGTTTGCTTTAAACCTCACCAAAACTCACTCCATGGTGTGGGGGCTGCGCATAGAAGTCTCCGAGGCCATTATATCCGAGGTTACTACTATCCCGCTGGTGGGAAAGCCATGGTTTAACCGACGAGTCCCCGCGACGACTACACGGGAAGCATTTTTAATGGAGGGGGAGCAAGTAGAATCATCAAGAAGAGGGATCGCACTGCACTCATTGCCGCGGCCATGGGACCAGGTTGCTGTCTTTCTCAAGAAGTACATCACTTGTGAAGGTAGATATCAAACTGTGTATAATTCTGAACTCCCTTTACTTTCTCATCTCCGCCATGGCATTTTAATAAACATTCCATATTATCTACTGCATGACTTGCGTCATATGGCGGCATTTGTCCAGTCTGCTAAGCACCCACTTTCCTCCCTCACCCACCATGGCCTTGTCAAATTAATAATCGTAAGAACCCTTGCCCAGCATCATATAACCTGGGAACAATTCACAGCTCGAGCTCAGCAACCCGTTCCCTTGCGGGTTGTCCCATTACAGCAGATACGAGTTCCACCACAACAGGAGGACCGGAGTCCCTCCACTGAAGTTGGGGGGGGGGGATGAAATTGAAGAAGAACAGCAACCGGGGGCACAGGCAGAGCCATCGGGGGAGGGTGTAGATAAAAACCCTGTGAAAAATCCAGACAATAAGGTAGCTCCAACAGCAGCAGGTGAAATTGGAGCAGCATTAAATGCTGCGACAATTGAACCTGAAGATGACAGAGCCAGGGCAATAGAAGAAAACATTGAGCTGGTAACTATTGAATCCTCACCTGAGTGGGAAGGAGGAGCTTTAATTGAAGAAGAACAGCATGAGAGGCAAGAAAACATTCCTTCGACCTCAGCTGTGAATCCCTATATACCAGCTCCACAAAAGAAAACACCACAAAGGAAAAGAAAGGGATCAATCAATGAATTTAGCATAACTACACCAATCAGAAAGAAAAGAACTCGATCAGCTACAGCAGCAGAGGCAGCCAGAAGAAGATGGGCAACCCTAGAGGCACAGGTTGAGCCCCCGATCCTTGTGCCAAGACCAATGGATGCTCCACAAAGGCCAGTGGAGAAAGAACCTGGAATTGAAGGACTTCTGGCTGAGAATGCACTATTAAAAGAAGACCTCCAAGTACTTCGAAGGGAGTTGGAAACGTGGAAGGAAACCTACAGAAAACAAGGAGAAAGAAAAATGTATACATTGGTAGACGCTGTAGACCAACTGGAGGGATCAGATTCTGCTGAGCCTGGCAAGGAGGATGAACGAGTACTCTGTGTTGGCTCGGTTTTGCAACCAAGCTTAGTGCTATGGGCACCTACTAACTAGTAGTAGCAGTTTCAATAGAAATAAAAGCAATAAACTAAATAAACAATACTTTTCATGGATCTAAACAAGAATCTAAGCAAATAATGTAAATATTTCAAAAATCAAGAACAAGAAACATAAGAAATAAATTTTGTATTGAAAAGTGGGGGGCAAGCAAGTGCTTGCGATATTACCTCCAATGGTGAAGGTTGATGTTGAGCAACTCCCAAGATGAGTAGCTCCAAACTCCAATAGGTCTCTTTCTCCAAGGTTGCTTCAATGGCTAAAAGTGCTCATGGGAGATTTCAGCAGCATAAGGATGAGATAATGGAAGGATGTGAAATGAGGAGCCCCTACCACCTTTTTATAGGTTTTGGTGGTGGGAGATACCATTTGTGGTTTTGTGGAAACCAATGGTATTGACCAACATAGTTTAGGTAATTTTCCCTCCTTTTTCCTTTTTTGAATAAAAATAATATTTTAATTCCCTTTTTAATATTTTTGGGAATTTGGACCCTTTTTGAGGGTTTTTTATGATTTTCTTGGAAAAATAATCTTTTTTAATGGAAAAAGGGGTGTACTAAGGTCTTTTGGTGACCTTTTGTTGGTTTCAGAGGCTCAGATGGTGGAAAAGTGGACAAATGGGTCATGTGAGTAAGGGAATGAGCTAGTGAGCACTTTTTAGGTGTTAACAGATTGCCCCCTGATGTGTGAGGGCAGGAGCTCATCGTATGGCCGATAGACATCATAGTTCTTTTGTCCTTTTTTCTGGGGTTTAGGGGAGAGAAGAGACCGGTTGGAGATTGGAGCCACGGCCCTTGGAAGCTGCAAAAAACAAAAAATATTACATGGCCTCAATATGAATGAGGTATAATCTCTGATAAAGGACGAGGCGGGCATTCCCATGCTCGTATCAAGACATATACAAAACAATTAGTCCCAAGAAGGGGGATCTAATACGTAAAGAAATATACTGGTACATCATAATGGTCCAAAGGTGACATTATTGTGGGATATACTCATGATCATGGCTGATCTCAATAACTGATACACTGGGATAACTGTTGAACTGCTGAAACTGAAGGTGTCCAACATCTGTATGGACTCAATGACTGTGAGCCATCTCTAGGCAGTATTGTAACTGTATACTCAAGGGAGTATGGAACCTGGGTAAATCTGAATACTGTCGCCATGCGCAGCCCGGATATCTATAGAAAAAGTGTAACTGGTGTTATCCATAGGAAGACTCTCAAATGTGGAGGAGTCAGGAGGTATCCGGGGTCTTCGACTAATAACTGAACGGACTAATACCCTGTGCGAGTCTCAACGATGCGATCAAGGTGTTGAAGTCGAGCATGTGAGAAACAACCATTGGGAGAGGCACTGAGGATTCCTCTCGAAATGATTCGTAGGCACTCATCATAAATGGTAATGAGTCCAAGACACAGGGGCCTCTAGGTCTATCCTCTGGAATCAATGTGGTTGTCGTCGACAGAGGGAGACCAGCAACTAACAAGGCAATGATGTTTCCTTGCTGGGAGCGCGAGGTGTAAACTGAAGTGATGTAGTACTGCTGGTAGGACTGACATACTTGTGGGGATGGGAAATAACTGGGTCAAAAATGGGTAGACTCAAACTTCCTTTGTTCAGAGCAAGATGACGTGGTTGACCTGGCAGCGTAGGGAACTGACTTGTAGGTGTGGGGATCATCTTTTAGGGACTGAAGGGTATGTACTTGACTCTGGGGGGGTGAAGCTGATGGTAGCTGTCGAGGGAGTTTCCGGGTGACATACTGCAGAATACTCTGAACAAAGGCGACCAGAATGGGGAAGCTGCTATGTGAGGAGATATGATCTGTCGTGGTGCCAAGAGGCACCCTTCTTCCTTCTTCGTAGTTTTAATGAGCTCCAAGAAGGGATAAAAGTGTGCTCTGAAATGGTACTGTCTTGTGGATTTTGTGAGCCCAGGACGGCGCATGCTCATGGTTGCTATCATGTTTAGAGAGTCTGAAAGCGGTAAGTGGACTCTATTGGTGTTCTTTTTCGTGGTTTAGTCTCCAAGGCCCAAAAAAGCATAAAATGATGCGGATGGAGAACTCTTCTAGCCGATGTGACTAGAGTATACCTTTTTCGTAATTAGTCTACGAGGTCCGGAAAAGGGGTAAACTTATACCAGGTAGACGCCCTTTCAGATACGTTTAGCGAGCATGAAAGGAAGCAAGATTGCTCGGCGATCTTTTCATTGTTTTAGGAGTCAGAAAAGAGCTTAACAGAAACTCCCTAAGTGCCTTTTTCGTAAGAGGGGTTGCTCGGCCCGAAAAAGGGATAAAATTATACCGAACAAAAATGGATTGATGAGGGCGAGAAAAGGTCTCAAGCATCGTCATCTGTGCGGAAAACTGGATCCGGTGACTTAAGATATATCGAAAACGGAGAACGGCCGATGTGGCACGCAAACCGAGGCGACGAGGGGGCGTGGGAAAAAATGCCCGGAAAATCTAAAGGTGAGAGCGAGAAATGGTCTCAAGCATCATCAGGGGCGCGGAAAACTGAATCCGGCGATATAAGACACATCGAAAACGGAGAACGGCCGATGTGGCACGCAAACCGAGGCGACGAGGGGGCGTGGGAAAAAATGCCCGGAAAATCTAAAGGTGAGAGCGAGAAATGGTCTCGAGCATCATCATGGGCGCGGAAAACTGAATCCGGCGATATAAGACACATCGAAAACGGAGAACGGCCGATGTGGCACGCAAACCGAGGCGACGAGGGGGCGTGGGAAAAAATGCCCGGAAAATCTAAAGGTGAGAGCGAGAAATGGTCTCTAGCATCATCAGGGGCGCGGAAAACTGAATCCGGCGATATAAGACACATCGAAAACGGAGAACGGCCGATGTGGCACGCAAACCGAGGCGACGAGGGGGCGTGGGAAAAAATGCCCGGAAAATCTAAAGGTGAGAGCGAGAAATGGTCTCGAGCATCATCAAGGGCGCGGAAAACTGAATCCGGCGATATAAGACACATCGAAAACGGAGAACGGCCGATGTGGCACGCAAACCGAGGCGACGAGGGGGCGTGGGAAAAAATGCCCGGAAAATCTAAAGGTGAGAGCGAGAAATGGTCTCTAGCATCATCAGGGGCGCGGAAAACTGAATCCGGCCATATAAGGCACCTCGAAAACGGAGTACGGCCGATGTGGCACGCAAACCGAGGCCACGAGAGGGGCTAAAAAATGGTCATAAATGGACCCCGGGAAAAAACGGGAAACGGAAGGAACCTCTATGAAGTTCTCGCTGTGCTGATCCCAACGGTACCAACGGTTTGAGAAATGGACTTCGTATGACACCGCAATGGTTGTTTGAAATTTGTGGAATTTCTATAAATAGGACGTGGGGCCCAATATGACTTGTCATTGTCACGTGCGAGTTTGATAGAGCAGTTAGAGCTATTTCTCGATTTCCGGGAGATTTCACCGTTGGTTTTTGATTTAGCGAGTTGCAGGTAACTCTATTCGCCTTAACCTAGTCAATTATGTCTTTTTTAGTTGGCGGTGGGCCCCCGAAAGCCGCGAATCTCCACGTTGACTCTCCAACGTGGAACCGCGCGGGTTTCGGGGCGGAACCCGCGATGAACCGCGCGGGTTTTAGACTCACAGTCGCGATGTTCATCGCGACTGTGAGGTCGGAACCCGCGATGTTCATCGCGTGTTCATGGGTGACAGTCGCGATGTTCATCGCGACTGTCTGGACGAAACTCGCGATGTTCATCGCGGGTTTTTTCATGGAACCCGCGATGGTCATCGCGGCTTTTGTGGAAAAGCCGCGATGGTCATCGCGGCTTTTTGTGAAAAAGTCGCGATGAGATTTTTTCAAAAATTTTTATGCTGGGGCTAAAATTTTCTGTGTTTTCTTGGCAGGATGTTGCGGAGGGCTCAGTCCGTATGGCGGGAGAGAGATATTGATGCCGAGATTGTGGCGAGGATCGAGGATGATGGGGGGGTGAGACAGACTTTAGCCATGAGCGGACTCTTGAAGTTCGCTCAGATACCTTATATCCGTTCAGTGAGGAGACTCCTGAACAAGCTCGTTCAGTGGTGGGTGCCGGCAGAGGGTGCCTTTATTATTGGTGGTGAGAGGTTGGAGATTACTCTCACTGATGTATATTTTTTGACCGGTTTACCTCGCTTGGGTGATGTGGGTGATATCTCTCCGAGGTTGCCTCCAGGCGTGGATATGGAGGACCTCTTACAGACCTTTTGTGGGGATGACGCTGTTTTGGTAAACAGCTCTATCAGTCTGAAGTTCCTACGTGAGTGGGATATGCGGGCCGTTGGTGCCTGCGTTCTGAGGGTTTTGGGTGCTGCTGCACCACATCGTATGTCTGGGGGGCAGACGGTGATGGTGGACTCCGTTCTACGGGGTACTTACTATGCTTGGGCTCAGATGTTCTTGGCCGGTGTCCGGAGAGATCTGGACAAGGCCGTGAGAGAGGGAGGTGAGTTCTGTTACGCCTCATTTTTATGTTGTTTTTTCTTTGAGCGGGTGCCGACCCTACGGCCACGCGTACCGGTTCGTGCTGGTCTACCTAGCGAGCCTCGTATGATGAGGTGGGGGCAGATGATGCCTCGTGCTGGCGGTGGTATCCGTGGCTTCTTTACAGAGGATTTTTTCCAGCAGTGGGAGCAGATGCCACTGGTGATCGAGGACTATCCATACGCTGGTATGGACTACCGGGGAGACCCGGAGATGCCACGTGCCCCAGGACAGGCCTGGAGCTTAGACGGTATGTTTTTGTGTCCTATGTGATGTTTATACCATATGTATTATGTTTGATCATGATGATGTCTGTTGTATAGTATCTGATGGTTCTACTTGCTTTGTGCAGATATTGGTCCGGTACCACCACCTGACTATGTGGCTCGGCAGGGGCGGGCGATAGTGGTTGCGCGTCCTCCAGTACCTGTACGTCCTCCTCGTGGTGGAGGATTTGGAGCCCGTGGGCGAGGGGTTGGCCCTCAGGACGATGCTATAGATGGTGTTCGACGGACTTTGGCCCGGATCGTAGCTAGACTTCCGGAGGATGGCTGGAGGGACCTTGATCGGGACATTTTGCAGGGATGTCTCGGTGCACCGCCCGAGTGGCAGTCACTGTTGTTGAGGGCAGCGGTGCTTGCTGCGAGACACGGGGGTGGTGGAGGAGATGCTCCGGCAGAGCCGGCACCGGGGAGGATACGTCTGAGGGACGACCCAGCAGGGCCAGCCGAGCGGCGAGTTCGGGGTCGTCGTGACCCGGCTGGGCCAGCGGAAGTGGAGTCGGAGGAGGAGCCGGAGGAGGATCCTGAGGATCCGGAGGATCCTGATGATTAGACATCATTGTACTTGCCCCCAAATGCTCATGAGCATATGGGGAAGCATTTTTGTATGACAGATGTATTTTGTGTATATCGAGTGCTGAGGGCACTTATGACATGTAGACCTTTTTGGTTCGTATATATATGTGGATATATATTTTGGATATTTTGATGTGTATGCACGTGGATGCAGTGTGTTTGTAGATTTATATATGCCCGTGGAGGCACATGCTATGCACATGGATGCATTATTTTGGTTTGTTTTATGCCCGTGGAGGCACATGTTATGCACGTGGATGCAATATTGTTTTTTTTTTGTATATGCCCGTGGAGGCACATGTTTTGCACCTGGGTGCATGTTTGTTTAGGATATGACATGATGTGATTGGTGTGCCAGTCGAGGACACTGTTGGCCATATTATCCGCTACACTATTGAGGTGTCTTGGGACATGTGTGAATGTAATGGATTCAAACTGTCTAACCATTTGTTTAGTGCGCAGGAATTTTCTGAACAGACAGGGATCGCGTACCTGGTAATCATTGTTGAGCTGGGAAACTAGGAGCTGTGAGTCCAAGAAAACGTTGAGGTGACGTATGCTCATCTGGAGAGCAGCGGCCAGGAGACCGGTCACGGCATCGTATTCAGCTTGATTATTGGTGGCGGCACCTAAACATACTCCATCGATGTGAATTAACTCATGTGAAGGGGAGTATATTACCCAAGCTGCGGAGGCGAGATTGGGAGACCAACGGCTTGCACCATCAGCGAAACCGATATGGCAGAGTGGAAGAGGCTCCATCTGTGGTCATGCAGGGAAAACAAATAATAACTCGAAAAAAATAATGGATTTTTTGGATTTTTGAAAGCAAATAATAAACTTCTAAAAGAAATAAATGGATTTCTTCGTTTCAATAAAATTTGCTAAGGGCAAGATTCTAAAGAAGTAAACAGGAAAAAATTTGAATCTAGATAAAGAATGCAAAATGAATCTTTCTTTCACTTTCTTGAAAATTTTTAAAAAGATTTCTATGTATGCACTTTTAAATAGTAAAAAAATTTTCTAAATCTGGAAAATATGCAGAATTTGATACTGTAAAAAATGTGCTATGGGCAGAAAGTACAGTAAAAAATATTTTTCAAAATCGGGATGGCCGAATGAAAAAATTCAGCCGCGCGGGTTTTGGACGAACAGCCGCGATGGGCCGCGCGGGTTTTGGCCGAACAGTCGCGATGGACCGCGCGGGTTTTGGACGCACAGTCGCGATGGACCGCGCAGGTTTTGGGCGCACAGTCGCGATGGACCGTGCAGGTTTTGGGCGCACAGTCGCGATGGACCGCGCAGGTTTTGGGCGCACAGTCGCGATGGACCGCGCAGGTTTTGGGCGCACAGTCGCGATGGACAGCGCGGAAAAACACAGAACAGTCGCGATGGACCGCGCGACTGTCTGGAAAAAGGCCACGATGGACCGCGCGGAAAAATGCAGAAAAGTCGCGATGGACCGCGCGACTGTCTGGCAAAAAGCCGCGAGGCGGAAACCGTGCACGGAAAACGAGAAACGAACTCGAAAATTTAAAATTTAGGGCTGTTTTTTGGGGCCAAACCTCAGAACAGCAATGGATCTGCTGTCTAAGATGGCAGATCTATGGATCTAATGGTTAAAAACTCATAAAAACTAAGATTTAATGGCAAAGCTAGAGATCTAAAGTTCAAACCAAAGCGGAGTCGCCAAAACTGTTGGCTCGGTTTTGCAACCAAGCTTAGTGCTATGGGCACCTACTAACTAGTAGTAGCAGTTTCAATAGAAATAAAAGCAATAAACTAAATAAACAATACTTTTCATGGATCTAAACAAGAATCTAAGCAAATAATGTAAATATTTCAAAAATCAAGAACAAGAAACATAAGAAATAAATTTTGTATTGAAAAGTGGGGGGCAAGCAAGTGCTTGCGATATTACCTCCAATGGTGAAGGTTGATGTTGAGCAACTCCCAAGATGAGTAGCTCCAAACTCCAATAGGTCTCTTTCTCCAAGGTTGCTTCAATGGCTAAAAGTGCTCATGGGAGATTTCAGCAGCATAAGGATGAGATAATGGAAGGATGTGAAATGAGGAGCCCCTACCACCTTTTTATAGGTTTTGGTGGTGGGAGATACCATTTGTGGTTTTGTGGAAACCAATGGTATTGACCAACATAGTTTAGGTAATTTTCCCTCCTTTTTCCTTTTTTGAATAAAAATAATATTTTAATTCCCTTTTTAATATTTTTGGGAATTTGGACCCTTTTTGAGGGTTTTTTATGATTTTCTTGGAAAAATAATCTTTTTTAATGGAAAAAGGGGTGTACTAAGGTCTTTTGGTGACCTTTTGTTGGTTTCAGAGGCTCAGATGGTGGAAAAGTGGACAAATGGGTCATGTGAGTAAGGGAATGAGCTAGTGAGCACTTTTTAGGTGTTAACACTCTGTCCCACCTGTGGAGAGATCTTCAAGGAGGCAGGACACAAGATTATACTTCGTACCTGCTCAGCACAACAGCCTACAGCCACAATAGAGGAAGCTGCAGAAAAAGAAGACGCTGCCACACAAGAACCAGCATCTTTACACATCCTTGCTGAAGCTGCCACCAATCCTGTGACAGAGGAGCTAAGGGATGAAATCATGTATGATGATGGGGATAAATAATTGACTGTAACCCCAAAATGCTCCCACAACACAGAGCTTATAGAGTAGATGGGAGAAGAACCGGGGATGGGGGACACTCTGGAGCCTAATGAGGAATTCTATACTGTAACCCCAGAATGTTTCCATGACACAGAAATTCTAGAAGATGAGCCACAAGGGCAGGACATTGATAAACTTGAACAGGGTGTTGTAACACAAGAACCAGCAAACCTGAGTATACCTGTCCAATTGGCCAAGCAGATGGGAGAAGAACCTCGAATAAAGGACACTTTGGAATTTAATGATGAACTTTGGGTTGTAACCCCAGAGGGTTCCCATGACACAGAGCTCATAGGAGAAGAGTTGCAACAACAGGAGGCTGCAGCAGGAACTCCTGAATTTCATTCGGAAGATAACCATGGAATGGATCTCATTCCCGATACACAGTGGAGTGAAGATGAACAGGTACAGACACCATGCTCAGGTGACACCGAAATCTTGGAGGAGGAGCTGCACAATGAGAAGGATATCCAATCTCAGCAGTAGAAGGACAAAGAAGACACTATTACACAAGAACCAGTGTCTCTAAAAGCAATGAAGGTAGCTGCTGAAGAGAGTCTAAAGGATGTTGCTGTTACACAAGAACCCGCAACTCTCTTATTAGACTTAGATGTGCTGGAAGACACTGCCCCACAAGAACCAGTGCTTCTACCTCCTAGAAATGTCATTGATTTGGATTCAGATTAAGGATTTCCTTTCAAGTCCTCCCCAGGAACAGCATATGATGAGACTGCAGGAAGAAGTGATTTTCACCTGCACCAACTGCATTTCCAGACACCAGTAGGTAGCATTGGAAGGGGAGCAGTGATGCTGGAAGGTATTGGGTTACTCACAAAGGCTTTTTAAAGACAGATGAGGTTCCTGAGTTTCCCTACAATTTTTTTCCTCTCTCCATGGATAGAGCTCAGTACAGGACTCAGATTCCGAATGATGCAGGTTGTTGCATGAGGACATGCAACAGGGTAGTTGGGGGGAGATGTTGAGCCCAGAATTGGCCCCTTTTAATCATCCTTGATCACCTTTCCTTCCCCTGTCCTACACCATTTATCATGTAATCAGTCCTGTTGTCCTCACTTTATTTCCCCAAGCTGCCAAGGTGTGACTGATCATTGCTTTATATTATTAATGCTTATGATTGTGATAATTAAGGCTGTGTATCTCTCAATTGTGCTAATATGTTTTGATTTATGAAGGTAGTTTGAGATAAGTGGACTGCAGGAAGGTGGGGCTGAACAAAAGTCTTGAAAGGAAGGGTGTTCGCCGCTTAAAAAGGATCCTCGGGGCTCGGATCATCGATTAAGGCACATGGTTCCAATGTAACATCCTAGGTGGAGCTGTGGCAGGGCAGCTGTAACAGAATGCGCTATAATTGGAGATCTTTAGTATGTCGCTGCTCGAGTTTAGCTGTGATCTGGAAAGATCGCTACTCCTGGGCCAATGAATAGCTTTCTCACATTTTTATGTCTCTACTTTGCCACGTATTGTAACAGCTAGTGTTATTTAGGGCGCCTGAAGATCAGAGATCTTCAAGGCTGCCCGTTAATAGGATCGGATGTTACAATCTGTATGTATAAATATGGGGAGCTGCCTCGACCCAGGGGGTTGAACAACAGATAATTAATTCATTGTATTAGCAGCAAAAGCAAACTGTGTAATCATTCTTCTGTTAATATAAGGAGTTACCTCTGAGTTAAAGGAACTTGCGTTGTTCAGCCAGCGTCTCTGTGTGAAGGTTGGGCCCGTCTTCCACAGATATTGTTGAGTTAAATTAGAACTCTTTAATTTATTGTTGTGCGATGTTTTGTTTATGATATTTCTTTTGTACGCAGCATTTATGATATTTCTTTTGTACGCAGCAGTAGTTATTTTGGTGTGGATTTCCAATATAATTAAGATTATGTTTCCTTGAAATTGGCAAGTAATACAGAGTGGCAGTCGACTGAGTAGAAACTTTATGCAATTCGTGTGACAATTATACACAGCCTTGTTCATCTCGCAGTTAAGTTGTGATCCCATGAGCCTCTGCAATTTATCTTTCCTATTATGACTGTTGATTTTCATCCTTGTAATTCAATCTCTTAGAGCAACTGAACTCAATCCTTTGCAATTCAATTTCTAGATTAATATTCAGTTTCTGCTTATGGTTTTCAAGAGTGATCAGATTGAAGAATTGAGTTACTTGTTCTAGGATGTGAATAGGATTTCTTTGTATCTGCAATTGTCTTTGAATCTTATTTTATTTCTTGTTGATGCATGGTAGAAAGGAATTGAAATTATAGTAATTAGACAGCAACTGGGATTACACAGCTCTTTGGGATGAACATAGTTGTTAGAGGATAACAGTATTCAACTATAGTGATTTGGTGTTTAAGCATAGACTGTGCATTTATCCTTTGAAATAAAAAGACTTTCTCGGGTTGACAATAAATCTCGTATGCTCTGTGTGTTGGTAATAATCTATCTGCATATAGAGTGCTCGACAGCTATTCCATTTCGACTTGGCCTTCTTTTAATAACTTTAGTTGACTCATTTACCTCCTTAGAACTCAAATTATCCCCTACTTACTCATGAAATTCGAATTAGTGGGAGTTATGACCCTTCATTGGCCCCACATGACACTTGGCTCATCTTTTGTCTCCAACGCCTCCATGAATTCGAATTGTGGAATCTTTTGGATGCTTTGGAGATGTGTAACTCCTCTCATGCGCCCTCTTGGTTTATTTTTATCTCTTACATTGTCATAGATGTCATAGAATATGTCATAAGTGTCATAGTTGTCATAGAATCTGTCATAAGTGTCATAATGATTGTCATAGTTGTCATAGAATCTATCATTGCCTATTTTTAGCCCTATGACTCTTCCTCTTCCTTCATGAATGTTACATCTTCCTTCCAACTCAAATTTGGGGATGGCTCCATGTTTAAAGGAGGCATATTCTCTCATGTGGACCCCACATGTCCACTTATGCACCCCCAAGTCCAACTAGGACCTAATGCCACTTCATTTTGGAGCATTTAACATTTATTCCATAATTTAGAGGCCTATTTTTCCACCATCAATTTAGGATATTGAATTTTCATGAGAAACTATATGCCTTAGGGTTAAATGTCAATATTTTAATTCTTCCACACAACCCTTAAGAATTGGGTAGGACAGCCAACTTAATTATTTATCTGAAAACCATTTAATTGGGGACATGACACAAATCCAACCATGATGCGATCTGATGTAGAACGTTGCTTTTCTTTCTGTCTTTTCCTCGATACCAAATTCAAGCTGGACTCCTCTGACATCAATAATGAAAGATTTGTTGGTTGTACCTGTGGTGAAGACCCATGTATCTGTCAAGTGGGTCGTGGCGATTAGTCGGAAGCATCATGGGACGTTGTATTCTCCACTATGTAAATATTCTTGTAATCTAAATAATTGTACTTTTGTAAGTCTTGTCGGCCATATTTAGATTATCCAGGTCCCCATATGTCCTCATGACCATTTAAGGGACAAGATAACATTAGTGCCTGTCCCCACTAGTGCCCCAAATCTTCTTTATGACTTTTAGCTGTTAGTTATCTCTCACTGGATTAACCGACTGAGATGTTATAAATAAAGCCTTCCTCCTAATTGTATTCATTTGGAGTTTGGGAGTTGAGAGTTTAGTAAGTATTTGAGTCGAGGTCTGTGTATCCTTTGTGCCCGCACTTATTGCGATCTGGCATACGAAAAATAGATATCTCAAGTGTAATAAGAAGCCAGTGGTGTATGCTCTCCCTATGTGCTTAGTGTGACCAGCTGGGATCAAAAGCTTGCTAATATTCTAGTGTGTCGTCTGTGATGATCTTCTCCATCCGAAGATGATCATACATAGTATACTGTGTCAAAACCCTCCAGTAAGCACCAGAAGCCGAGAATTTTCCACAGAAATCCTAGGGCAATTACCTTGAAGCCATTGGTTTATCCATTGGAGTCTACCCAGGTGTGACACACTTCAAAAATGTGCTACTGTTGAATGTTTGAGTTTTAAATTCAGAGTTCAGAGTTTTTGTAGTGATTGAATCTTTGTTCTGTGATTGGGAGTTCTAAAGCTGAGCCAATCCGATATGTGTGTGTGTGTGGCTATACTCTGAGTAATATATAAGTAAAGATAAGGAGTTTCAATAGTGGGACAACTTCAAAACTCTTATTGGAGGTGTATTCAATGTATATAAAATTAAAAGGGAAGAATGAGCATACCACACCATAGTAGAACTTTGTTGGGCAACTTCATGATTTCCTTTGTAGGTAGGACCCGAACCTTGAAGAGCATAGATATTATGCACATTAGCGCGAAAAGGCTGCAAGCAAATTTAATTACAATCTCTGTCATCCCATCAAGAGCAACTCAATTGATTGAAATTGAATTAGGTACAGGGCATAACACATTCAATCACCTCGTTTCTGATTTTAATTGGCTCGCAAGTCTTCTGCAAGCCAATATTGATGTAAAGGTTCAAATTAAAATTCCATACAAATAACACAATATTATTGCTCTTTTCCTATAGGACAAGATGACTTGATGACCTCAATCACATATACAATTTACATTTTAAGAAACCTCATATGCTTGACAATATGGTGCTCAAGTTGGACTCTCTTCATATACTAACCTACTCAAAATCATAGCATTGAATGCAATAGATTTTATGTAAACATTAAAGTTTTAGCATTATGTTTTTGCATATATATTCGTGTGATTTCATTGTTCAAACCACATCCCTAATCCACAAAATCATTCAATTCAAATATTATGGAATCTGAAAGACAACAACATAATCATGTTATCAATGCACATGGCACAAGGTATGAAGACTTACTTGTAGGTGATCACATAAAATTTACAACTTGTTTTACATCAAGGTGCCCTAATCTTGAGATACTTCTAATGCTCAAAACATGTTAATGATTTTGTATTTAAATTGCGAGGTAATCTAGACAATGGTTTCTCCACCCTTATCTTGTGCATCCGACAGATCACTTCCTCAAGAATCCCTGTCATGCACATGAACTTGTTAAACTGGATTGTCTCTTAAGCTCAGATAGAGCTTAAGCAAAAATATTCAGACGAATCCCAAAACATCAAATACATTTCACAAGTCCATCCCCTATCCAGCCAACATTGACCTCTGGAATCAAAATGGATGAATATTGTACACTCAAATCATCAATAAAATTATGACCTAGATACAAGGCAGACAATTGATTGTCAATGTGGGCTTTTTCAAGCTTGGTGAACAATATTCCTTTTGTCTACCAACCTCTGCTCCTTTGAACTCTATTGCGAAACCCTATTCCAGAGTGCACATTGAACTAGTCTGTGGTGGATCACTCTTTGAGTCTGATTTAATGTTCACATTTGAAAAATGATCTATCCTGGGATTCTCAACCTATATTTTATATAAACACCAATTGTGAGAGACATCTAAACATGTGATCACTCAAAACAACAATGTAGATGTCCACATCACAAACATGATGAATCTGAGGTTGTGCTTTATGTCTAGCCCATTTTTTTTGTAGTTCCCATTGGCGGCTCTCATAAAGATAAAAGCCAACAACAATGGAAGACCTTCAGGATAATTCTTGAAAATTTCCAGCATTTCAAGGCCCTCCTGAAGATTAATCTGCCAGAAAAAGTATGCATGTTAGTGGAAACCAAGAAATATTTCTAAAATGTATGAAAATATATTTTAAAACATTGTTAATTATGAAGTTCATACTCTAGCTAAAACATTGCTAGATTGAGAATATGGCAAAGAAAAAATCATCTAATCATTCAACCAATTGCAAAATATTTCTAAGGGTCAAAATTTGCCATATTCTTAATTCTAATTCAAGGAGAATGTTCTAGTGAGACAAAAGTGAAAGATGATTTACATCCCGAGTATCCCTACGATTTGTAACAAGCTTGTTGTCGCTGTTTTCAAGTATAATATGGTGGAGCTAAGAGCTGGGAATATCTTTTATGATATGACATATGACTGAGAAGCTCCCAGTCCATTTATCCTATTGCCAGAAATCCATACTTTTGCTGAAGTCCATGGGTCCCACCATTTCTGCAACACCACAACATTGTCCACTTCCATTCACCTGAAACATTAGCAAGAAAAGGCATACCCACAAGTGTAAAAAATGAGAAAAGTGCAAACTACATAAGAGAAATAATAATAGGATTCATTAACTGAAAAATCTTAGCACAAAAGGAAAAATATTAAGTAGTCAACTCGAAGGAAACTTATTAAGAAGAAAAGGAATATTGGACAACCTCAGGGATTGTCACCAGCTCTCAACTGTGCATCCTCAAATAACAAAGAACTTTGCATCATCGTACTTGCTAATAAAATCCAAACGATTGTCACTGTCAACATCACCAATAATTTCATTAACCTCGTCTTAAAGCACACTTTGTCCCTCATCCTGCCCACTGGATACCGCTTGTTGATTTGTTGGCCGTATTGTTGGATGTTGCATTGCATTGTTTGAGCCACCACGGATCAATTTCCTATTGTCAAAGTAGTCACTATATTCAACCCACCTCTTATTGTTTACCATCAAACCTGAGTCGTTGCCTCCTATTTCTGCTTGATAGGAGGTTAGAGCATCATTTGTTCTCAACTACGTAGCAGGAGAAGGAATAACAAAATGAATACCACACGGAGGTTGTTACTAGCGATTCTCCGTTACCCATCAAAGAAAATCCTCAAACGAAACATCTCAACACAGGAATTCAAGAACGCAAAAAGGAGAGAGGAGATAAATAAATGAAATTCCAAAAATTTGTTACCCAGGTAATAGAAAATATTGTTGGTTTAAGCTTGCTCTTTATAAGCCTTCTAGAAATTGCATAGTCAATGAGATGCTACAACAACCTGCACAGTTTTTGAATTCCAACATCATTAGAGCTACTAAAAAAGGAAATCAACATAATCCAATCCAATGCCAGTATAACATCGCATTCTACAACATTTATAGACCTCAGAGCATGTGACCATTTGGAAGCAACAATACAAGGTTTAATTTGTATCACATTTTCTGAAATGTCTGAATGTGGTTATTTCAATAGTCGTCTTGAAGTCTGAAGAATTTTAGAGGATTCCTACAAAACTTTACTCTGTGAAGAATTTTAGAGGATTTCAATCATCACAGATAATCCTTGCACTGTTTCGAAATTTTCTATAGCTAAATTGCATTTTGAGCATGTAGGATGAAATGGATTGGAATATATGTTTGCTACATGCAATGTCCCTGGAACCTATTTGACATTATCCAGTGTCACTTGTTAGTTGAAATTTATTTATGGAAAATATGTTTGATATAATGTATGTTTATATAGTTGTAATGCCTTACCTGATTTGTGGACTTCAACAATGTTGTTAGATCATTCAATGGCTTCTCTGCTTTTAGCGTTGTGATGAATGTTGATTGCCCTGTATGCAGTGTACCTAGCTGTGAATCTTTTCGTCTCACCAGGTTTCTAAATAGGAAAATAGGGAACTCTTTTTTTGAAAGTTGTTCTTCAATCGCATTGAACTCTGCCTCGAACATTGAATATAAATGTATCTAAATTTTAAAAACAGATTTGTGTTAAAGCTATTTTTTTGTTATATATAGTAGGAATTGTTAGGATATTCCTATACTCCATCCTAGTCCTAGCAACATTTTCATTATTTGCATTTTCAGTCATGCATGCACTTTTAGGGTTTGCATGCATTTGCATGCATCCCAATCATCAGTCTAGCACCTAGCCCTCAGTTAGCCAGCCCCCAACAGCTTCTCTCAGATCAGTTTTAGCCCTCCTAGTGCTTAGTGCACCCCTTCATGCAATTGCATGCATCTCATGCGCCCTCTCTCACCTACCACTCAGTTGCACTTCAATTAATTGAGTTGTCATCAGTTATTTCCTTGATTTAAGGCTAGACTGACTGTATCACTCCGATGGATCTCCAGTGAGACTAGACTGCCCATTCTGACTCCAGTAAGGTCCTCATGTGCCCTCCACTGAGGCTCCTTCATTCAGTTACACCTACCACACTCAGTTAGACTCAATTTGACTGATGGTTGACAATTACTTGAGCATTGATAACTCCACTAATGATGAGATAGACTACTAGTTGTGCTCCGATGACACTCCAGTGATCCTTTGATCACTCCATGAAGGCTAATTCGAATTGTCACCTCAGGCATTCGAATCCTCATGCATTGTACTATTTATTTGTCCATATTGTGATTAATTAATTAGTGTGTGTGAAGTATTTTTGCTTCTATCAGAGTTCTACTGTATTATTATTCTGTTGCTCATTATACTGCATTGACCACTCTTCTTCTATTTTCCTGCTTAATCATAATTATTCTCTTGTGAGGTATACATCATCTCTTAGATCTGCTATGAGGATTTTCACATGGTATCAGAGCATGTTGAGAGTATTGTTTATCTCCATTCCTAAGAGTTTTTTGCAGGTTATTATCAAGATTTCAAGTGCAGCAGTTTCTGCTTTTTTGCAGCAGTAGCAGTTGCAGATATTCTCTATTGTTTTTGCAGGTCTTCTACAGCTTCAATGTATTCATCAGGAATTACTCCTCCTTCTCCATTCAACTATGATGAATGGAAACCAAAAATGATAGCATATTTGAAGAGCCATGATCTCTTTGATTGTCATTTTGAAAGAGAGTTTGAATCCTCTGAAGAGGAGATTGATTAGTTAAATAAAGGTGACGGAGCCTTTGGAGCAATGATGCTTTCTTTGCCTGAGTACATGATATACCAATACTTTGATGTTATTGAAACTCCAAAAGAGCTATGGGCCCATCTGGATGAAAGATTCGGCAGACAGAATGAAGGAATTGGTCCAAACCCTTTCGAGAACAAGCAAAGTGATGCATTCGCCCTCCTTGATGATCTCATTGATCATGAACCAGTATCAAATACATCTCATATTGAAGTTGTCCATAAAGAAGAAGAACTTGCAAATTCTACACTCATGCTCCAAATTTCTTCTCTTTCTGTGCCAGCTCACACTCTAGATATTGCAGAAGGTCCTAAATCCTCTCTTGCACCAGAGTTTGTTGGTTTGCATCATGATCACATGAATATTTCAGAGGTAAAATCAGCTATTGGGGGTAATGCATTCGCTCTCCTCAAGCAATCACCTCTTAGTTACTACTATATGATCATTATTCCATGCTTTCAGAAGGTTATTGAAGAATATGGCCATTTCCATTCACCTGGGATAATTTTTCCTGCACATCATGGTTTTAATCTCACCCCTGCTGGTTCAAAGGAGATCTCAAGAAACCATGGCCATTCGCTTGGGATAATTTCTCATGCATTTACTGGTTTTGATCTCACCTCTTATGGTTCAAATTAGATCTCAAGAAACCATGATTCAAGTCTTGGATCTAATTTGGATTCTAAGCAATTACTACTTGGGATAATTTCTCATGGATATGATGGTTTTGATCTCACCCCTATTGGTTCAAAGGAGATCTCAAGAAACCATTTATCAAGTCTTGGAGTTGATTTGGATTCCAAGCAATCATTATTATTTGATGGTTCTTGTTGGCATAATCTCACCCATGATGGTTTGAAGGAGAAGACAAAAGACTATCTGCACATTCATAGATTTGATCTTACCTCAGCTGATTCGAATCACAGGTTCAAGGATCATCCTCATACCTTTGGATTTGTTCTTATCACATTCGATCTGAAGAGCAAGTACAAGCACATGCTATTTGAGCATGATTCACTTCTTCCCAAGAAGAAGATACCTCCAGACATATGACCAAGCATCACACCTGCTTGAGTTTGGAGCATTTATTTTTGTGTGTACCTTACAGTCTATTTTGAGTGGGGGTATTTTTCCCATGAAGTTTTCCTCATTTCCTCGTTTTATTGACTGTTATTATTCATTGTATTGGGTGACCTTTGGTCTTAGTTACCAGGGCCCAAGATGGATTAAGGGGGGGTGTTAGGATATTCCTATACTCCATCCTAGTCCTAGCAACATTTTCATTATTTGCATTTTCAGTCATGCATGCACTTTTAGGGTTTGCATGCATTATTTAGGGTTTGCATGCATCCCAGTCATCAGTCCAACACCTAGCCTTCAATTAGCCAGCCCCCGGGAGCTTCTCTCAGATAAGCTTTATCCCTCCTAGTCCTCAGTGCGCCCCTTCATGCAATTGCATACATCTCATGCACCCTCTCTCACCTACCACTCAATTGCACTTCAGTTAATTGAGTTATCATCAGTTCTTTCCTTGATTTAAGGCTAGACTGACTCTCAACTGATTGTATCACTCTGATGGATCTCCAGTGAGACTAGACTGCCCATTCTGACTCCAGTTAGCTCCTCATGCGCCCTCCACTGAGCCTCCTTCATTTAGTTACACTCAGTTACACCTACCACACTCAGTTAGACTCAGTTTGACTGATGGTTGACAGTTACTTGAGCATTGATGAATCCACTGATGATGAGATAGACTTTTAGTTGTGCTCTGATGACACTCCGGTGATCCTTTGATCACTCCATGAAGGCTAATTCGAATTGCCACCTTAGGAATTCGAATCCTCATGCATTGTATGATTTATTTGTCCATATTGTGATTAATTAATTAGTGTGTGTGAAGTATTTTTGCTTCTATCAGAGTTCTACTATATTATTATTATGTTGCTCATTATATTGCATTGACCACTCTCCTTCTATTTTCCTGCTTAATCATAATTATTCTCTTGTGAGGTATACATCATCTCTTAGATCTACTGTGAGGATTTTCACAGGAATAAAGACAAAGAAGATAATATTTACAAATATGAATAGGTAGAAATAGTCTTACTGTTGCCTTGTCCTTTTCTGAGTAGCCATCTCTGATTTCAAGTAGCTGTTGTGTGCCTAATTTCTTTGCAGATGTTACAATTGCAGCAATTGTTCCAAGTGTATACTGATCTGTTGTTGTTAGAAGTCTTCTGCTAGTTGTGTTTGGTATAAAGAAGTATTCTTTACAAACAGATTCTATGTTTTCTATAGTCGTATGGTGGTCAACTATAAAAATACAGTCCCAATCACCATGGTCGTAATTAGTTGTCGGTGCAACTTTGAAATTTCTTACACGGATGCTTTTTCCTAGAGCAATTTTTTCTTCATATTGGTGAATCAGATTGCCACGTGCGTTTAAGGTAACTATCATCTCACAGTTTGCATCTGTTAGGTCTGCTCGCAAAATCTCATTTGTCTTGTTTAGTTTGTCAAGCATTGCTTTATATTTAACAATTACGACGCCTTCGAAAACATCTCCTATTTTGCAGCTTGTCAATTCTTCAATAGTTATTGTGTTGGATGTTGTTGTTTTTTGTCTATAGAAAGCAATCAAGCACAAGTTAGCTAGAGAAAAAACAAAAGGCAATCTCTTGAAATTTGATTTTGATTTAACTGTACTCACCTTTTCTCCTTTGCTTGCGATGCTTGTTTTCTTGGCTGATCTTCAATTTGTCTTTTCATGTTGCTATAGTCAATAAAGGTACTTGTCACATAACAGAACAATCAAGCAAAAACCAATTGTACATGAAGTTAGATTAGTTACAATAAACTTTAAGTAGTTAAAGCGTGCTTTAGTTTGCTAGTTGCAGTACAATTGGTACAACCAAATCTGGTCAACAAAAGCAAAATGCAAATTGACAGATGATATAAATTTACGTTTAATATAGTGTTAACGCAAGCATTCAACAAGCTATAAGAGTGTCAATCAATGTAAAAAATGTAATCACTATTTTCTACGAGATGAATATAAGGGCAAGAAAAGTTACCTTCAATTTGATGGAAAATGATTTGTCATCACTTCAGAACATGTTGTTCTATGAAATAATGCTATATGATATGATGTTCTATGCTTCTAATTGTGGTTGAACTCACTATTGTTGATAGATATTTGAATAGCAGAAATGGTGCCATTGTACGGACATTGAAATTTAAGATGAGCTTTGAACATTAAATTCATTGAACAAGCCACCAGTAAACCATAGGGATAGTAATGTGCAGATGCAAAATCGCAATTGTGAATGTTGTATTGATGGAAGATGCTCTATGAAGGAAAGTTGTTTGTGAAATGTTCAGTTTGTATTCTGCAAAAGATAATTGAAGAATCTCTGTTAGAAATTGATGGACACAATCACTTCGAAATGAATGTTTTTTTGTTTTTCAATTATGGATGAACATGAGCTAATTGTTTGATACGAATTTAAACTATATGCAATAAAGCATGAATGGCATCATGGTCACTCCAATATGCATCTAATACATTGACTTCACAATGGTCAAACGGTAGATTTGTCCATATGTGGTCAATTTGAGTTTCTGTTTTTGGAGTGAATCTGTTTGTTATCTCTTGCAATTGTTGAGAATGCATATAGTCTTGGAGTTGCTTGCTTCTTTGAGTATTTCGATGAATGTCTATGTTGAAATCACCAATGATTATGAATATACAATTACTATGAATAATTTTTTCTCTGGCCATTGAGATCGTTTCTATCACTGTTGATACTGGTGTAAGTGGAGCAGCATATATGTTCATTATAAAAATATGCTTTTCGACATAAATCTTTGACATGACAAGCTCCACTCTATGACTAGAAAAGCTTTTTGTTGAAATTATGGTTATGTTTTTATCTATACAAGAAAGAACACCATGGACAAAGTATGTTGCATTAAAATTGTACTTCAAAAACTTGATTTTGTTTGGTGGGAAATTTGTTCATGTTTCTTGAAAACAGAGGATCATATTGTTCATAAGGTCTTCATCTTGTACAATGTCATCAAGATGTGCATATAAACTACGTGTGTTCAAAGTTACAATTGAGAGTTTGTTGGAACATGTAATTGAAGTCTGTATATAGTCCAATTTCCATGAACCATGTACAAGTAGTCACTCCATTTCTGTTGTCACTTTTTTGTTTACAGAAAAGTTTTGTTGTGACAATGTATATTGGATGGCAATGTTGATGCCTTCTCATAAGCTGTGAAGTTTTCTTGATTGTTCGCAACTTCATCAATTGCTTGAAGAACAATCAATTCTTCATCAACTTGAGAAAGCATTTTTTCATTATGTCTTTGGACATCTTTGTTATTGTAGAACAAATAGGGAAATAATGGATCTAGTGGTGGTGATCTATAACAATGGTGATTTATGTATTCTATATCCTCATCAGACTGTTTATTCAGTCTCATTTTGTTCAAGATTCATATAAAATTTTCATCTCTTTGACGCATTGGCATGTGCAACTCATAGCATTTTACCTTTTCTTGCCAAAAGTTATATGATAATTTTTGTTTGTTCAATATCGAGGTTTCAAATATTAAAGAGTCTTTGACTGGCTGTGCTTGATACAAGTCCCCACAAAATATCATGTCGACATTTCCAAAATATGTTGTAGGGCTATGTTTTATTTCTCGCAATCTTTTGTTGATTTGGTACAGGAATGTTGAACCAACAAGCAATGCTTCGTCAATTAGCACAATAGAAAGTTGTTCATAGTGCTTTGTTATTGTATCAAGATTTTTGTTATTAAGGGGTAGATATTGTGCTTTGTTAAAGGGCATGTAGAATGCAGAGTGTAAAGTGACACCTCTTGCGTTAAATGTTGCCTTTCCTGTATAGGCTCCTATGATTCCTTTTAATTTAAGTGGGTCATATTCAATTCTACTGTTATACATGCGCACAAGCGATTGGAATATTGCTATCGCAGTAAATGTTTTCTCCGTTCCTGCACCTCCTGTCAAAAACAAATAAATTGGTTCATTGGGTGCCTTTTTCTTCCTAGTGACTATATCTTTCACTATAGCTTCTTCTTCTTTGTTCAATTTTCTTCTCATGTCAAAGAATGTTATGTTGTCTAATATATGTGGTTGTTTTACAATATAATAAGGCCTATTAACCGATGTTTTTATTTTTTTCAAGCGTTGGAAATGTTGAACGTCAATGTCAATATTGTATTCTTCATAGTCTTTATTGTCATTGAAGAGTGTATCATTGAAAGTCGATGCATGTTCTTTAGTTGCATCCCTATTGAACACTTGATAATCTCTAATTTCAAGCATAGTCAAGGTAACATCAAGATCACCCCATGCTTTATTTATCGAATACGTGAACTTTTGTTTATTTTGTTGTATGATATCTTTCAAGCTAAGGAATGCATTTTTCCAAGTTGAGTATTGTTGGCTAAAAATGTTTTCATCAAATCTATATGCGACATATAGCATTAACTTCTCTCTATAGTGGTTATCCAGATCTTTATGCTCACTATATTTCACATATCTAATGATATATGGAGCATCGCTATTTCTTCATCTCTTTCCCTTTTTTGTATAGCTTGATGCAAACTCTGCTAAGCATACATGTTCAATGGTTGCAGGACGTTGTAGATAGTAATCAATGATTGATGCACATATTACGTCTTCTGAGTTGTTTGGTTCTTGTTGCAACTCTTTCGGTTTTTTCAAAATAAATGTACACTAGTCTTTGGGCGAAGTATTAATAAATATACATTTTCTTGAACTTCTATTTAAAGGTAGAGATAGAACAATATATACAGCTTGTTGTGAAGACATTTGTTGCAGGTTTAATAAAGCTTTTCCAAGCCTAGTTATTGTCTGCACAATGTCAACATTTGTTTGTTGGTGTTCTTCTCGTATATGCCTAAACGTTGATGTCCTTGTTTTATCAAGCTTTGTCATGTAAGAGCTACAATATGTAGTTGCAGCATATGAATCAAGTACAAATTGGGAATCTGTGTTGGCATCCCAAATTTCTGGCATATGACAACAAAAACTATTAGTCCATATGTCTATTGGTCTTCTCTCTAGTAGGATTGTTCTTCGATTTAAGCTATATCTAACGGCATCTATGTATTCTTCTTCTTTCAAACCCAAGTTCTCCAGAAAACTATTGAAGGTGTTTGTTTCACTATATTTAGCGTGCTCTAAATGATCAAAAATCAATTTTGCATTTTCCTTTGTCTTATGATCATTAAATTCTGTCGGTTCAAGTATTCTTGTTTTTTTCATTGGAGGAATGGGGAAATTGAACCTACAATGAACATTTTTTTCCTACAAGATTTTGTATGATGATGATGTTGAATTGTTTTCAAATCATTTAAGAGTATTCTTGAGTCACAAGACAAATACCTATCTACAAAGTCCTCTATCTCAGCATTTGTGCTTGTTCCATAGATAGGTGCATCCTTTATCCATAGTAAGCCATGCTCATGTTGACTTCCTCTGTTTTGGAACTCTATCACGAAGAAGTGGTCTTTTATCTCGCCATAGTATTTGTGATCATGAGATATTAGTTGACGCAGAGCATTCACCCTATTTCTGTAATATCTTACACAAGTTACTGGATCATTCCTTATCAAGGTTTCAACTTCATCTTCTTGTATGTCGTTTTCATTAGCTAATTTGCATTTTGATTTTATATGCTTCAGTGCATTTATCAGTGGTTTCCAACGATGTTCTGCACTACTGAATGATACAAAGAATGTTGGTGGGCCTAATTGTCGTATCATTGCATAAACGTTTCTACGTAAATTTAGAAAGTAGTCTAGTGATGTGCGTATTGATTTGAGATCCATGTAACCAATATCTGATTTCAGTATACGATCTAAATTTGGCCTTGATTTGACATCTTTTGCTACTAGTTTTCTTCCCTTGAGTTGTTCTTTTCTTATCCTAATCCAGATACAATTCAACACTTGCTTAAAAATAATACTAACTGCCTTGTAAAACAAGTTTGTGATGTGATAGGAAAAGTCATGGTCTTTGTATAGCAACTCCAATTGAACAACTTTTTGGTAAGTAAAAGTTTTTGTAATATCATCAGATTGGGTTTGTCCATAAAAGAGTGTAGGGAAACTCATTTCCTCTAAATATTTGTCTTGGAAAATTCCTAATGGCATGTAGCCTTCTGCAGGAGCAATGTTTATTTGATTATTTTGAAGATCATATATGTTATGTGAATCAGTGAATCCATGCATTAATGGTTTTGTTATTGGTTATGTATTGTTTCCGTCATTGTTGTTGTCAACTTCTTCATCAGAGTCACTTTCAAATGCATCTTTGTCCTCATTGAACATTTGTTTCCAATTTTCGTTTATTATAACTTTCTCCTCTTTGTACAACATGGTTTTGCAAAGTTGTTTCAATGCTTTTATGACCAGGTGTACACGAATGCGACCAAAAGAATAAACATTTTTGTAACATAGCCTTTTTTTAATTGCCACTGCAACCGTGTCAGTCTCTTTTATGTCACGAGGCAATGAATGTTGAATTCGAGATGTATTGGTAGGCACATTGATAACACCTCCTGTTAGACCCATTTGTTGTCCTCTATGTTTTTTTCCTAGTTCTCTAATTTGTAAGAAAGGTAATCTCAACAATATTAGCCTTTCTTCTAGTTCATTCAATTCCTTCAATATCTTTATGTTCTGATTTCGCCTAATATTTTGTGGACATGCGAATTTGGGTATCTCTTCCTTCAACAAAGTTTTTTTGCAAGATCTTCAAGTGTATTGATTTTTTAAGTTGTCGATTGGGTGTCCTTCGGACTTTCTTTCTTCTTTATCAATATCAAGTTTTTGTGTACATACTTGTTTAATGCATGCCAAATCCTTTCTAAAGAAAGTGCGACTACAAATTGAACAGTTGTAAATAGGCATGTCAGCAACCGTTTTCTTGAAATCTTGCTCGGCTAATGTTCTGGACCGTATTTTTTTTGTTTTTTTCTAATTCGATAAGGACACCCCTGCCTTTTTCTTTTTACAATTTTGTTACTTTCTTTGCATGTTGCATATTTTGAACTTAATTTTCCCCCATTTATTTTAGCCATGTTTAAATTGGTGGTCATTGTCTCTTCCTGTGTTACAACATTACTCCTAATCTTTTTTATAAGAGATCGCAAAGATACGTTTTTGGCTTCTATGTTTCTTTTGTTAGGAGACAATGGCTCAAAATGAAAATGTCCTGTGTCTGTTTGATATCTAACAACATTAAAGATCTTTGATGCCTTTTCCACTGAATGGAATGTAGCTAGAAGAATAGTTGTCTCAGCAGACCATATGTGTATTTCTATGTTCCAAATATAGGCTATCCAATCAAAAACAAAAAGACCACCTTCCATGTTTCCTTTCTCATATGGAAGTGCCAAATGCACCATATATGCTTGCCAATTTGCTACTCTTGAAATATTTTTTCTGTATTTCAATTTTGACATATTTTTTTATGTATCCTATTGGAAAAGAATCATTTTGCATTACTGCATTGGTAAAAGTTTGTGCGATTATACGTCGTAAGCAAGGCACATCATATTTGTCATTTGTTAAGTAAAAATGGTTTGAAAACAACTTTCACCATGAGCACTAGTGAATGTTTGAACTTGTTCAAGTCCATTCGCTAACATTTTGCTTTGTGTTTGTTTCCAATGTTCTTCTATGTTTCCATATTTCATAGACGTTTCTTTCTGTTGGTGACTATTGATAATGGCAATTTGTTTTTTGCATAATAATGGTTCAAAATGGCCAGCAAGAGGATTGTTATCATGAAACAATATGTCATATACGTTGTTGTTTAGAGATGAATTGAAATCTAAGTATGACTTTAGTTGTGTCAATGACCATACTCTTATTCTTATGTTGAGCCATTTTGACAACCAATGTATGCAGAAAATGTCTCCCCAAAGGCCTCTTTGTTCTAGTGGTAGAGCAATAGAGGCTGATTTTAACATGCGTTGCAAATAAATCTTTGGATCACTGACATTATGCATTTCCATCAATGAGTATTTGTTTAATTCATGTTGATAAGATACTAGTGCTTCACTATTTTTTTTTCTAAACAAACCTCATTATGCCTGCTCTCAATTCTATAGATGTATATCTATTGCATAGCAGTACTTCGAAAGTATCAAACAAACAATCTCCAACAGTATATGCAAAGTTTCCTAAGCGATATAGGTTGTAATTTTGTAAAATGACATCGATGGCATGTTCTTGGTCTATGCTACTTTGAAATGTTCTCTGGGTATTGTTTCCTTTTTCTAGATATTGTCTTTTATTACATTCAACTTTCAAAATCACCTTTTGTTTTTTTTCTTTACATTGTCTAAATCCCCCATTTATTTTAGCCATGTTTAAATTGGTGGCCATTGTCTCTTCATGTGTTACAACATTACTCCTATTTTTTTTTTAAGAGATCGCAAAGATATGTTTTTGGCTTCTATGTTTCTTTTGTTAGGAGACAATGGCTCAAAATGAAAATGCCCTATGTCCATTTGATGTCTAATAACAGTAAAGATCTTTGATGCCTTTTCCATTGAATGGAATGTAGCTAGAAGAATAGTTGTCTCAGCAGACCATATGCGTATTTCTATGTTCCAAATATAGGCTATCCAATCAAAAACAAAAAGACCACCTTCTATGTTTCCTTTCTCATATGGAAGTGCCAAATGCACCATATATGCTTGCCAATTTGCTACTCTTGAAATATTTTTCTGTATTTCAATTTTGACATATTTTTCTATGTATCCTATTGGAAAAGAATCATTTTGCATTACTGCATTGGTAAAAGTTTGTGCGATTATACGTCGTAAGCAAGGCACATCATATTCGTCATTTGTTAAATAACAAATGGTTTGAAAACAACTTTCACCATGAGCACTAGTGAATGTTTGAACTCGTTCAAGTCCATTCGCTAACATTTTGCTTTGTATTTGTTTCCAATGTTCTTCTATGTTTCCATATTTCATAGGCATTTCTTTCTGTTGATGACTATTGATAATGGCAATTTGTTTTTTGCATAATAATGGTTCAAAATGGCCAGCAATAAGATTGTTATCATGAAACAATATGTCATATACGTTGTTGTTTAGAGATGAATTGAAATCTAAGTATGACTTCAGTTGTGTCAATGACCATACTCTTATTTTTATGTTGAGCCATTTTGACAACCAATGTATGCAGAAAATGTCTCCCCAAAGGCCTCTTTGTTCTAGTGGTAGAGCAATAGAGGCTGATTTTAACATGTGTTGCAAATAAATCTTTGGATCATTGACATTATGCATTTCCATCAATGAGTATTTGTTTAATTCGTGTTGATAAGATACTAGTGCTTCACTATCTTTTTTTTCTAAACAAACCTCATTATGCCTGCTCTCAATTCTATAGATGTATATCTATTGCATAGTAGTACTTCGAAAGTATCAAACAAACAATCTTCAACAGTATATGCAAAGTTGCCTAAGCGATATAGGTTTTAATTTTGTAAAATGACATTGATGGCATGTTCTTGGTCTATGCTACTTTGAAATGTTCTCTGGGTATTGTTTCCTTTTTCTAGATATCGTCTTTTATTACATTCAACATTCAAAATCACCTTTTGTTTTTTTCTTTACATTGTCTAATAATAGCATTAGTGTTATGTATTTGTTTTATTTTTTCTTTCTGTGTATTTTGAGTTTCAATTGGCTCCATACCTTGTATACAATGTCTATTGCTGAATTGCACGCTTATTCCTTTGCTAAGAATACTTGGTCTGGTTTCTTTTTTCAACTTCCACTTGAATAAGAGGCAAAGTGTTTTCCTGAAAGTCAACAATCAAATTTGATCTTAGAACCAAGGAACATAAAATGTGAAAAACAAATGCAATGTTGAAAGCAAGGGGAAGGAAAAAGATAACAACAAAACACTTCCACTAAGCACTTTTTACCATATGATATTCCAAAGCAAGCTGGGCAAATTCACAAAACAACTTCCTTATCCAAGTACCAATAAAAATGTTGTATCACGGAACCAAGCATTCCAAGAAGCGTTATGATATTTATTATTAATTGCATAATTGCAATATGAGTCAGATCTGAGGGTGTTAACAAAGTATACTTTTTAGAGAGCACGAATTGCTCAAATTGTTCAAGAGATAGGAAGAGATTAAAACTCAGATTTAACAGTGGTACGGACTATTAATTATGCTCAGGAAACAAAACACAATTGTTTACCATTCACCATGAAAATTCCCAAACGGAGATAGCAAAATTTATTAAGCAAACTCAGAATACGTTCTTAGGGCCATACAAGAGACCCAAATTTAATCATTTTGACAGTAAATCAAATTTTAGCATAGGGTGGATTATATTTAAAGAGGTCAATTGCAACCCAGCTCCATTTTACCATAATTTCACGCTGTATAAGGGATAACCAAAAAGCCCCCGACTCACCGAACACAACACTTCCACTAAGCACTTTTTACCATATGATATATTCCAAAGCAAGCTGGGAAAATTCACAAAACAACTTCCTTATCCAAGTACTAATAAAAATATTATATCACGGAACCAAGCATTCCAAGAAGTGTTATGATATTAATTGCATAATTGCAATGTGAGTTAGATCTAAGGGTGTTAACAGAATATAGTTTTTAGAGAGCATGAATTGCTCAAAGCATAGACTTGTAAATTTAGAAAGCAATATGATATGAAAATTTAATAAGACCTAGGGTAAAACCTCTTGTCAAATAATGAAAGCTTATGATGCCACTATAATCATAAACCTTGAAAAGCCAAATATAAACTTAAAGAATGTTGAATTTTCCAATGATCAAAACAAGGTATAGACCTGCAAATTTGAGGGAACACGTATGATATCAGTCAATCGACGACTTAAGAATGAATTTAGACACTCTGCCCTCAAGTCCTTGTGAGAAAAATAATGATTTTGGAAAGGTAATTAAGTTTCCAAAAAAGAGTCAAATTAATTTCAAACTCAGATTCACTAATCATAATTCAAATTAATTATATCTATTCATTGTCATATGCTGCTAATTTAAGAGGGCCATTTAGGTTATTTTGCAAGAACTGTAAATTAGAATAATCTTCAAATCCCCTTAAAATAGGGTGCCACCCAAAATTTATTGTGCTTTATTGTTACAACAAAGGCAAATTAAGGAAAACGTTTAGAGGTAATATGGCAGTAAAATGCACCAAAAAGTCCCTAAAAGCTTTCGATTTCATACCCGAAAAGCTTAATCCCCGAACGCTGGAAAGTGTTTTTCCTCTGGCAAGTGTTTCTCCTTTGACAGGAGGATGAGATTTGAACGAAAATCTTAATCCCCAAATGTTGGCAAGTGTTTTTCCTCTGGCAAGTGTCTCTCCTTTGACAGCAGGATGAGATTTGAACATTAAACTAGCAGCACGCAATAAACCACTGATTGAACTAGCAGCACACAGCAAACCATTCACTGAACAAGCTAGCAGCACGCAGCAAACCACTCACCAAGAATATCTAATATTTTCAGTAATAGGATATTCAAATATTTAAACCATATCCCCATCATTCAACTTGAGATAACAAACATTCAAGCCTCCACCTATCACATAAGCACCTAGAGTCAACATTTAATGTTTTGTTACTAGCAGCCTTCCACTAAGCACTTTTTACCATATGATATTCCAAAGCAAGCTGGGAAAATTCACAAAACAACTTCCTTATCCAAGTACTAATAAAAATGTTATATCACGGAACCAAGCATTCCAAGAAGCGTTATGATATTAATTGCATAATTGCAATATGAGTCAGATCTGAGGGTGTTAACAGATTATAGTTTTTAGACAACACGAATTGCTCAAATTGTTCAAGTGATAGGAAGAGATTAAAACTCAGATTTAACAATGGTACGGACTGTTAAGTATACTCAGGAAACAAAACACAATTGTTTACCATTCACCATGAAAATTCCCAAATGGAGATAGCAAAATTTATTAAGCAAACTCAGAATACGTTCTTGGGGTCATACAAGAGACCCAAATCTAATCATTTTGACAGTAAATCAAACTTTAGCATAGGGCACGGATTATATTTAAAGAGGTCAATTGCAACCCAGCTCCATTTTACCATAATTCCACGTTGTATAAGGGCTAACCAAAAAGCCCCTGACTCGCCAGAATCCAGCAGAGCAATTCTTTCCAAAGATCGTAATTTCGACAGTCTGGGTAGCTTTAAAATTGGACAAGCGGTCTAGAATAGGGAATCCTAATGGCATAAATTACAAAATTGCAAAAACAACCATTTACAGCAAAAAATTTAACCGGTTTTTATCCCAAATCACCGGAAAAGCGAGGTGTTTTAGTTGTCTTTTATCCTACGCATAATTTCATCGTCTCGGACTGAAAGGGGTGCCGATTTGCTACTGGTGTGAGATAGCATGGACTTGTAAATTTAGAAAGCAATATGATATGAAAATTTAATAAGACCTAGGGTAAAACCTTTTGTCAAATAATGAAAAATTATGATGCCACTATAATCATAAACCTTGAAAATCCAAATATAAACTTAAAGAATGTTGAATTTTCCAATGATCAAAACAAGGTATAGACCTACAAATTTGAGGGAACATGTATGATATCAGTCAATCGACAACTTAAGAATGAATTCAGACACTCTGCCCTCAAAGTCTTTGTGAGAAAAATAACGATTTTGGAAAGGTAATTGAGTTTCCAAAAAAGAGCTGAATTCATTTCAAACTCATATTCACTATTCATAATTCAAATTAATTATATATATTCATTGTCATATGCTGCTAATTTAAGAGGGCCATTTAGGTTATTTTGCAAGAACTGTAAATTAGAATAATCTTCAAATCCACTTAAAACAGGATGCGAGCAAAAATTTATTGTGCTTTATTGTTACAACAGAGGCAAATTAAGAAAAAACGTTTAGAGGTAATATGGCAGTAAAATGCACCAAAAAGTCCCTAAAAGCTTTCGATTTCATACCCGAAAAGCTTAATCCCCGAATGCTGGCAAGTGTCTCTCCTCTGACAGCAGGATGAGATTTGAACATTAAACTAGCAGCACGCAGTAAACCACTCAATGAACTAGCAGCACGTAGTAAACCACTCACTGAACAAGCTACTACCACACAACAAACCACTCACTGAACAAGCTAGAAGCACGCAGCAAACCACTCACTGAACAAGGTAGCAGGACAGTGGCAGGACGCAGTAAACCACTCACTGAACAAGGTAGCAGCACACAGCAAATGACAGGGAAGGTAAGCTGTAAAATAAAGCAAGTGTATTAAATATTTTCGAAGCTAGTGTATTCATTCGATGCAATAGGCAATAAACCACAGGGAGGAACAATGTAAAAAGCCACTAATGTTGGAGTGGTTTGAAATGATTTGCATAAGAAGTTTTAGATTTATAGTTTTCTTTAGAAATCATTAAACCTTTGAACTACATGATTTAAAAATAAAAACAACCTTAAAACATGACCATGTGAAGATAAAATTATTTTTTTAATATCAATGTTAAAAAGTGAAAAATGAAAAAATATTTTAAAATCATTTTTAAAAAAATGAAGAAAAGAAAAAATTACAATAAAAAATTATATAAACAATTTCAATAGACATAAAAATATTAAGATGTAAAATTACATGAAATTTAATGATACAACTTAAAAATATATAATAAAACAATTAAATATTAGTTCAAATCTTATATAAAAAACAATTAAATATTAGTTCACACAAGTTAAGATGTGAAACAAAGAGATAGAAACAGTTAAAAAAAAACATAAAATATATAATAATAAAACAATTAAATGTTAGTCCACCCAAGTTAAGATGTGAAACAAAGAGATAGAAACAATTATAAAAAACCATAAAAATACTATAAAAAGCAAAAGTTGAAATTAAGTAACATTTCCTTTTTAAAGATGAAAGATTAAAATTGAATAGCATTTTTTTCTCTTACCATATAAGACATCCTTTTTCAAATAAAAGAAAACTTAAATTTTAAAAAACTAGAATTTAATATTCCAATAATATCTAAAAAATACATTAAAAAAATAAACCAAATTTTTTATTTAAACCTTACCTAGATAGTAACATTAATAATCATCACAATTTTATTCATTTTCAAAAAATATTCCACAATATTTAAACTTTAATATCCCTTTGTTGTTTTAAACCATTTATTATACCTGATTTCAGATGACTTTTTAGTTAAAATGCATTTTGTAAAATATTTTTTTCATAGTTTTCAAATGTTTTATAAAAATTAGAATATTAAACTAAATATTTTAAAAAATAAAAAGTAATTTTTAAATTTTGGAAATACAAATTTCTAATTTTTGATAGGAGGAAAGCCATAATTTCTATTTTTTAATTGGCTTTGAGGTCTGATTTGACAAATAAGCCCTGCTAGGATGTGACTTTTGTTAAATAAAAAATAAAAAATTTAGAAAAATTATAAATTTGCCACTTGTCTTTGAAGGCTGTGTGCATTTATTGTGAGTTTAATCAAACCAACCTATATTAATGACAAGATTGGAAAGCAAAGTCACTGCTAGCGTAAAAGCAAAGAGTGAAGAAGTAGAATGGGTGATGGGATCCATTCATTGCGGGCTGTACATGTTAACTATATTTCTCTCATTTAAATATAGTTTGCTGAGAAGATGGGGACAACCCATTCAAGAAGATGACGTATGCTATCTAAAAGTCAGTGCCATTATTAGTCCCTGCTCCGCAGGGATTATAGCAATCGTTTGGTCCACTTTTTTGTTTGACTGGTTTATTTTTATGCTTTTAACATAAAGCTAAAAAAGATATTTTAAATTTTTTGTATTAAAATGATTTTTTTGTAAATTAAAATATTTTTAAATTTTTTGTAAATCAGATAATCTGATTTTATGATTGGTGCATTACAAAGATGTGACTATTTTTCCCTGGTATGCAAAAGAATTATATACCAAAAAAATTATAAAAATAATAAAAATTAAAAGAAAAAGTATAAACTTGACACGTATACTGTCATCATTCATTGTCATCATGTCATTCATTAATAAAGTACTTCATCATAATAATGAAATGATGTCGTAAGTACTTTGCAATTTACAGATCTTTAATGACGGAGTGCAGATTTTCCCTGTTGCTTTAATCAATGTTGTTTGTTCCCGTCTCTCATGCCTCCAAAGTAAAAATTCTGAAATACAGTGATCCCGTTGGAAAAGTCAAAATCCCAATATCCCATGATTACTCAGATAATAATATTTGATTACTCAGAAAATAATATTTGATTAAGCAATAGAGTTTGCAGCTGTACAGGAGGATGATTTGACTACCCACTTACCCAGAAATTGCAAGCATAAAAATCTGACAGAAGATAGCCCAGGTAAGTACAGGACGACTGTTTCTACAAAACATGTAAAGTGCATCGCATTCAGATCTAGAAATCGTCAAGAAAATTTTCTGGACTCTGTTCTAAAGAGTTTAGAGAAGTTATTAAAGTTGTTAAACGATATATTACATAACATACCTTTCACGAAAATAAGCAAAAGGGGCGATGGCCATTGTAGAAACAACATCCTTGTAAGCTACAAAGACAAAATGGTTCATTCCTTCATTCAGGGCAACCCTAGTAATGATATTCATCCCTGCATAGCCCAGATTAACTGCAAGCATAACAATAAGGGGCATGAGAGAGGCCAATGAAGTACCCATTATTTCAGAGTTCATTCTATCATTGCAACCAAGACAAACTTGAAGAAACAATTATAGAAAACTTCTCACAAATCTTAAAACTTCAATTAACTTAATTTTCCTTAATTTGAGATTCAAAGCTCCACTTCTCAAGTGTTTCTTACAGTGATGATAATAGCCACATATCTAAGTATCCATGGCGGGCCATTTTCATGATTATAGTTCTAGAACCAATGCAAGTGGATTGATTAAACATAACCATCCACAAAATGTAAAAAATATATATTCATGTTGTTCTTTATATGGAATATATAATTCAATTTTGCTTTGGGCACGCACATTGAATTTTATCTGCGAATTTTCGTGACTGTCACTGTAAATTTGATACCAGAAATTGTATAATCGGGATGATGTACAGGGTTTTGGAGTGTACTAAATTCAATTTTCAATAAAAGTGCGATTTCAATAATAATTCGTTGCTAGATTCCCAGAAAGCTCAGTCAATCAAGCAAGTGTATCAGTATTTACCTGGTGCAGTGTAACCAATAGATCCAATGACAAGACTTGATGTATCTCCTGAAACTTCTGTGGAATCGTCATGCCCTGGTGCAGGTATCATCAAATGTGAAATACCGAAATCTCCAACATGGGCCGTCATAGTCTCATCCAATAAAACATTGGAAGGTTTCAGATCACAATGAACTATGGCCGGAGAGCAGTGATGGTGAAGATAAGCCATTCCATGGGCCACCTCCTTGAGAATTCTCAGCCGTCTTTTCAGACCCAATTTGGAATTATTCTCAGTGTAATATTGCAAATGCTTATCAAGGCTTACCTAAGATTGCAAATTCTTGGATTATGTGCCATGGATTCAGTTATCACTTGAGAAATGAAAATTCAGGAAAGATTATCAAGAAAGCACATACCTTGGGATGAAGCATTAAGCTTTTCACTGTTCTTGGGCTGTGAAGCGTTAAGCTTTTCATTGTTCTTGGGCTATGAATGGGACGTCCCATCTATTTCCACTACTCCAAATGATTCCAACCACATTTCATGCATTTGGCAGAGGCACTTGGGGCATCTTCTCAATAGTTTTCCATCACAAACCAAGCAGAATGGGTGGAATGTGTGCCGGCACGATGCCATAATAATATCCAAGGTCTGTACTTCAAAGCCGAGATTGCAGACAGGGAAGCGAGACACATTTAACCCCAGTTTTTTTGTCAAGGGATTGAACCTGACATATGGCACAACCGATGCATACTTGATGACAATCAAGTAGTTTTATTTCCATGTGTCCACGCCCTTTTAACAACCAGTGCATACTCTATAACAATGATACGTGGAGGATGCTTAAAACGTGTCCTTGTCTGGCATATTGGATAGGTGTGGATTATATTTTGTTCTTATTGCTTCCCTTTAATACGGTCATTCAATTGCACGCAATCCACTAATCTAGCTTCTGGACGCATAGGTAAACAGAATTTTTGGCTTTTAATAGACTGAACTATTATACCCCTACCTCAGAAAATGGACTCAATTTTCAGTAATTATAAACTCAACTCATCATTAATAAGAATAAAGAAGACGAGACATGGTGTACAACTTTCTAAATAAGCATAGAGGTTTGACCATCTATGGAGAAATCTGTTCACAAACAATGAGGATAAGGTTGAGCTTCCATGCTCTTCGAACCATTAGGTTAAGTGTCTATAGAAAAAAAATGGAGTTGAGTTCTCTCATCAAACAACCGTCATTTCCAACCATATGCAAAGAAATAAATAAGGTAGAGGAACTTGGCTCTTTGAGATAAACAAACACACATGTGCAGAGCTTCAATAGAAAAATACAAAGGTAAAGATGTGAACAACTAAAATATTTCCTCAACGCAGAAGTGTAAACAAACACAAGGTGCAGAACTTCAATAGAAAAATATAGACGTAAAGATGCGACTAGCTAAAACGTTTTCTCAAGGCAGAAGTGTAAACAAACACACATGTGCAGAGCTTCAATAGCAAAAATACAGAGTTACAACCCTTTTAGCAAGAAGGCACTTCGTTTATAAACTAAATGTGCAGAATCTCTTTTAGATTGATATGTAATGCATATACAACAAAAATTATTTCCAGATCGAATTGAACATTTCCATATACAGATTTTCGATTTAGCAAACAATCTATAGCGGACACAAAGAAGTATAAATATTTGCACAGTCCCATGTTAGCTTAATGCAATACCTAAATCCTATAAATATTCGCCTTATACTAAGATCACAATCTGCACATTGTGACTGTCATAAATTCAGAAAAGATAACTTAGATATAGGTCTGGTTCTAGATCATAATAATCCACTAATTGGATAGGTGTGGATTATTATGATGCAATGCTTTAACAATAAGAATGTAGCTTTAACAAAAAGAATGTAATAGTTGGTCTAAAGTATTAATCATTATGATATGTTTTTTAAAATAGTTTTGTTTTTTAAATAGAGGTATTTAAAAAATGTTGATCATTATATTATTAAAATAATTTGGTTTTATTAAAATATAAGTTTTTATTGTAAATGTTATCAAATATATCATTAAAATTAGATTTTGAAAAATAAAATTTATTAGGAAAATAAAAGTTATTTTTTATAGTTTGTACGGTACTTATTTTTAACAAGAGTCACGAGGTGGCAATGTCTTCCACATTACACTTGTATTGGGTGGTCATTTGCAAAAACTCCTAACAATTGCAAATCACCACCTAACACAAGTGCAATGTCGAGGACATTACCACCTCGTGGCTCTTGTTTGATTAGCAATATATTTGCGTTCCATATAAGTTACTCTATGGAGATAAAGGTATACTTGTCCTTTATGATAAAATAATTAAATTTAGTAATTTCAATACACATGTCTTTGGTTTTTTTGCTAAAAGCTTGATGGCATATATTCCCTTCTGGAAGCTTGAATAAAATGTAAAGAAATATATGAATATGATAAAATAATGAATTGATATATATTACTTTGTTGACTTTAGAATTACTTCATAAGTTAAGTTTCATCGTTTATTACTATTAATTTTCAGTTTCATTGTTTGTTATTTTTTTAAGTATAAAAGATGATGACTTAATAAATTATTATAATGAAAACTAAAATTAGTTATTATGTTCCCTTTTCAAAGCAATAAAATTTAAAGAGGCATATGGATATAATATAGTGAATTGATGTATATTACTTTGTTGACCTTACATTTACTTTTATGAGATAAGATTGATTGTTTTATCAATGAAATATGGCCCACTAGAAGGTATATATCCTGGCGTAGATATAGACTTTTATATATTTTGAGCTGCAGTTTCCATGAAGAGTGGACTTCCAACATAAATGTAACATAGATTGATAGCTTGATTTTAGTTGTGATGTATTAAATGTGTTATCACAGAAATGTTAAATAGATTGGTAATCACCTATCATGGGAAATCCCATGGGTCAGGACGATATAACATTAAAAAAAGAGTTATACAAGGGATTGAGGGGTGATTATAAGTTATTTCCACATAGGTAATACCAATCACCTATAATGGGAAATCCCATGAGTCAGGACGATATAACATTAAAAAAAAAAGTAATAAAGGGATTGAGGGGTGATTATAAGTTATTTCCACATGGGTAATACAAAGTGATTATAAGTATAAATTATTAGTTTATTTTATTAGCTGTCACTCATGACCCATTATATAATAAATATATTTCCTCATTATATAGATAAAAGTAAATGATAAAAGAACAGATTAAAGTAAATTAATAAGATCATATAATCTTATACTCATCAAATTCAAACCAAAATTATCTTCGTAAGATACATATTACAAATATCCTTATTGTAATATTTAAGTTGGATATATACACTGTTTTTGGTCAACAATGAGAAAAATTATTATTAATAAAAATGCATTAATTTCCTAGTCTGATGTGCACGCTAATTAACAATATACATGGTTTTCCATAAAACTATTTTTTCAAATTTAAAAAATGAGAAGGAAGAACTTTTTACACAAATTTATTTTTCAAAGTAGAATACTATATTGTTATAGACCATATTCACATTAAAATAGGTTGCTTGGAACTCATTAAGATTCAATTTTTTATATAGTCGAGCTTCATTTTTATTGAATTAGAATAAAATTTAATAAATAATTCAAATCATTTGTTTTTACATTTTGTAATAAAATGGAAAAAGTGAAGAAAAGTTCACTAATTGAACAAATTTATTTTTACTTTACAAAAACCAATATTTTCTTAAAACTAAATATATAGTTTAAAAATAATTAATTGAACGAGTTCATTTTCATTTTTAAAAAATTAATATTTTTTTATGGCATTTTAATTTTCTTCTATTTTATATCAACAACCATTATAATAATTATATATTATTTTTTTAATAAATATTTTATTTCTTTATTAATTAATCAAAATATAAATTTAATTTTAAAGAAGGGACTAGCTGCTTTACAGCTATTTCTTTTGTTTTTTACTTTGTCTCTAATTATAATTTTTTGTAAAATGTAGTATCACACTAAAAAAAATTATGAGAATGATAATTAAATTTTAATATCACAAATTCAGATAATATATATGGATTTTGAAGTCTTTATTTTTAATAAAAAAATTGTTTATTGTAATTTTTATAATCAATTTTTTATTATTAATTTATTTCATTAAAAATAACTTAACTCAATACTCAAAAGATTAAATCATTAATATTAATAAAACTACATTTTTGAAAGTTTATTAACAAAAATACATCTTTATTTTTTGTTAAGATACTATTTTCAAAATACAGGTATAAGTGGGCTTTCTGGGCTTCCTGCTATTTTTACTTGTTTAATTATCATCTAGATAATAAAAAGATTGGAGTGGTTTGAAATGATTTTTTTGTACGACCCATTAGGTTGGCTCTAAGTTTTATTCATATGGGTCTCATCAAATTTAGTAGATATTAGGTGCACGAAGTGCATTGATTAATTAAACATTAAATGTCAGAACCAAAATGCCAAATAAATGGATTCGACCAAACACTTAACATTAAGTATATGTTTGCTTTTACATCATGTGGACCTTAAACATACACAATGATGCAAAATATTCGCCACGTCCTTCCAGTTTTAAATTAAATTAATAGTCTAATAATAATTTAATAGAGCGTAAAGCTATGATGGAGATATATACCTAAACAAAGGATACTTTATGGAGTGAAAAGATTGTTATTATAATTAAGTTCATTCTACGTATTTGAGTATTGATGGTTTCTAGTACTTTAGCCTTGTTTGATTAAATTCACAATAAATGTTGACAGCTTCTAAGTGGCAAATTTATAATTTTTATAATTTTTTTTTTTTTTTTTTATTTAATAAAAATCACATCTTAACATAGCTTATTTTTCAAATCAAACCTTAAAACCAATTAAAAAATAGAAATCAAAATTTAAAACCAATTAAAAAATAAAAATTATGAAATTTTAAAATTTAAAACTATAATTTTATTTTAAAAAAATCAATTTAATAATTAAAATTTATAGAACATTACATAACTATATACAATTTTTTTTATAATTAGAAATTCAAACTGAGTTTGACTTTTAATGTTACATCTCTACCTATGGTAAAGACTAATAATTATAGAAAAAATAAATTGAATCAAACATAACACCTCATCCTAACTCACCTTCACCTAGGTTCATAACACCTCATCCTAACTCACCTTAAAATTATGGGAATAATCTATAGCATAATACATGTTAATGACAATAAATTCTTGGACACTATGCATATGCTCGATAATGGCAATAAATTCTTGGCTAGCATGCATATGCTCAATGATATATGGTAGATTAAATACATTAAGAAGATTAGGTAATTATATTAAAATTAATGATAAATGATTTTGTTATATTCAATGTGATATTATTAATTAAATAATTATATTTAATTATTTAAGAAAAAATATTTTTTTTAAATAATAAAAATAAAATATATTGAAATTTAATTATAAAAGGGATATATACAAAATAGAAGCTTGAGTTCTATTAAAATAAAATAAAAAAAAATTAAAGGAAAAATCATTTATTATGAGTATTTTTTAAAAATTAGATGGATGTTATATTACCAAAAAATTAAAAAAATGATTAGATAGATCTAAGTTGGATGGTCTATGACTTCCGAAACCAAACCACCCACAAAATAAAAGTTTAGCATAGAGCCATGTCTTAGTTTTACAAGTCTTATAATAGAAGTTATATATGAGTTTAGCTAGCCTAGGATAACTATACAACTATATGAAATAACTATAAATTGTCAAAACGAATTTATAACTTGAAATGCATAATAATTAAACCTTCCTAAGGAACTTGAGTTTGTTGAGATGCATTTGGAGCAAATAAATTGATGCTTGCAATAGCCTTGCTAGAATGGGATTTCTTAGTATGTTCATAGGGAGCGAACTCAAATCATGTAGTGTATTGAGTGATTAAGTTGATCTTTAGGTCCATCTAGTAAATATGGTCCCGCAATTCGTGTAGTTGCAGGAGGATCTCTTTTCTTTCTTCCTTGCTCTCCATGAGGGCTTTTCCTAACAACATTTTCATTTTCCAATGCATCTACACATTGAGATATTTACTTTCCCTATTTATGGTATTATCCACATCCAGGAAGCAGAGGCACATCTCCAAGATGACATCCTCATAATCTACCATTCATTGCTCTTGCTTCACCCATTTCTCCATCTGGGAAATCTCTTGTTGAACCAGTGTTGAGATTGTATTCATGTAAATGGCCTCAGCAGCATCGGCCTCCAATTTAACCTTGGGGCAGTGATTATGCTTCCCTTCGCGACAACCCCTATTGTCATCATCCCTGCGAAGCTAAGACCTGTGTTGAACATTACGACCCTATTGGCTCGTGTTTTTCCTCGTACTTGCCATATTTTATGCCATGGAAACCTGTTGAGCAACCTTGCTAGCCAAAATGCTCTTGTTGAGGGCTGATGGAGCTTGAGTGTTGAGGAGTAGCAAAAACTCAACACTCCTCGTGGTTCGACTCTCACAACTAATGAAAATGTTGTGATCCTTTTTGCAGTGAGTGATATCTTCGGCCCAAACCAAGATCTTCCTAACCACCATCGAAACCATCAATTTACCATTTCGCCTCATCATTCTCACGTTCCTGTGACTATACTCCCTCACGCCTGAAGCCTTCAGCATGCACCTGAGTAATGGCATTAGGTGGTGGGAGGGTATGACATGTCTATTGTCGTGGAGAGTGAGGTGCCACATGCCCCCTCCATGATATCATCCTATGTCAAGCCTCTGGAGAGTGAGGTGCCACATGCCCCCTCCATGATATCATCCTATGTCAACCAAGAGGCTTGACAGGTGCCCTCCCCTAGCATCCCATATAAGAATTATTATGAAGTATTTTATTGTTATTTTTAATTTTTAATTATGAGAACATATTTTAAACAAAATTGAAGATCATTAAAAAAAAAAAATTCTAAAATAAGTTAAAAAGATAAATTATTTTAATATAAAACAATAAATATAATAATAAAATTAATTTTAAGACATTTATTTTTTAAATAAAAATATGCTTATAACAAAAAAAATATATTATTATTAATATTATGATTAAAATCCATTTATCAAATGTAAAAGAAAGAGATGTAATTACCTTTGCTGACCAAATAATGACACGATGATACCAAGATAAACTTAGAAGATAAAATTAAAAAATAAAAAGTTTAATATAAAACATATTTTTTTATTTAAATTTGGTATATTAAATTTAGTATTTTAATGATAAAATTATTAATAAAAACTAGGGGTGAAAGGATTTGGGGAATCATCCATGATCCCTGATGAATATGGATACTAACTTATAGATGGGTATTGGAGTGACAACTAATAATCAAACCTATATTGAAGTGACAACTAATAATCAAACAAAACTTTCATCTCTTTACGAAGGACTATTACTCATCTCATAAATGGTAATCAAACATATCATTGTTCTAGGGCATTTAATGATTGTTGTTAATCACATGTATCACTCAACAATCCCCCTCGATACTCACTTAGTTAAACTAACCTAGAGAGTTTACCTGTTCACAACAACCTTTGACAAAATATCATACTTCCAAGCCTTGAAATGACAAAATAATAACATTATTGGGCAAGCCAACCCAACAACAAGCGTCGACATTGGAATTGGAATATTGGGGATTATTAACAACTACACCCTATGCATGAGAGCATATTTTTGAATGCCTATGGAAATGACACTCACCCAATATGATGCATGGAGTAATCATGGTGTGATCCCTCTCACACATGGCATCAACAATCAACATTTAAGTCGCATAAAACCAAGCTCATTCTCGACACACAGTTGTAACATCCCCATAACTCTAATTCTTCTACGCCCTTGGTCATGGATTGGTCCCAAGCATGTGGTAGACCTATCTTCAATCTTACTCTTATTCAAAGAATTTGTCCCTCGCTCAGAGCAATGAATATATCCAACCTCAAGCCCATAGTCCATTGCATTGTGTGGAGCAATAGGAATGCAGGGGCGCCCCACGGACCCTTGTTCAATAGAATTTGTTGCATCTCAGCAGTCCATAGGAGTAATGCTGAGATAGTATCTGGTGCAAATCATTAGGTTGTAGTTTTGGTAACTTATCCGATAATATAATGTAGGTAATTTTTAAAGAAATACATAAATGAAGTCAAAGAAATAATATTGAACATCATAAAAAACAAACAGTGTCATTGATATTATCAAAAACAAACAGTGTCATTGATATTTAAATTTTAAACTAGCTTCACCTAATCCTCAATGATAGCCATGAAATCTGTTTAAAAAATGGTTGTATGTAAAATTAATTTCAGAAGACATAAAGACATTTTAAGAGGTGTCAAAATTAAACTCATTTTTGCTTTCCAATGACAAAAAAAATAATATTACCTGAGAAAATTTGTGATCACCTTAAGGATGGATTGAGCTTCAGTTTCCATTGCTTCATTTTAATGTACTCCAAGCTGCCGTAGGTCTTTTGGTGAAGCCATGGGATGATCATGGACATGAAATCAAGAAGATAGAAAATGAAAAAACAAAATGCGGTGCACCTAAAAAAAACCACAGAAATATACAATCCAATTAAACAAGCAACAGGAAGAGATCTAAAGTGAGCAACACAACAAAGAAAATGAAAAGAACAAAATAATATGAAAACAAATAAATAACAGCAAGCAGGAGTGGGAGAATGGAAACTTAATTAGTGCACACTTCTTCTTCTTCCTCCGTCACCCATTTGGCCTTTGGATTAAGTCATAGGATGTAGAATATACTTTCTAACCATTTGGAGTGTTTTCTCTCTCCCGCCAGAGCTTCTAGCGTAAAAATTGAGCTTGCTTGAGTCATGTCCCAATTCAATGCATTTAAGCAACTTATTTCATGGCAGGTAAGTAACCAACAAAAAGAGCGATTCATGTCAGAAACCAATTCGAGTGTCTCACATCTTTCAACAGGTCTGGTTGATCGACTAATAAACCTCAAACTAAATTCATATTAAGATCATAAAATCTTAACTCAGGACATCCCTCAGATTCAGATCGTAGAATCTTAGCTCAGGAATCGATGGCTAATTCTCTATGACTATTGATCGATCCTCAGCTAGCAAAGACATCATAATAACAAGAGGACTGTTACAAATGAAAAATCTAGTGTGGAAACTCATCTACAATAACCCAGGAATATGATCATACTTGCAATGGGTATTAAATATTTAAGCTTCTTTTATAACTTGTCGACCCAATGACACAGGAACGACAATAATAAATAAAAGATAATCTATAATTAATAAAAAGTAATTTGAAAAAAATATAAGAACTTTAAACCGATGCCACATGCAACAAGCTAACAAAAGTTCTTACATTTCCTTATTCAAAATGCAGATTTATAAATGCTGGGACGTGCTTAAGCAAATGGGACATGGTCATAATAAATAGTCATTAATGGATTGGGATGGGTAGACTGCATAGGAGTGCTCTACTATAATTTGTATTTATACATGTTTATTTTTACATCAATAAGTGTTTATATCTTAGAATTTAGGGTGGACTATTATTTATGTTTTTTCTAAATTGAAGTTTATTTTTACATCAATAAGTGTTTATATCTTAGAATTTAGGGTGGACTATTATTTATGTTTTTTCTAAATTGAAGGAGGCATGCATGAGCTATGAGTTATTCATGCATTAGCTACCAATTATTTTTGATATTTTTTATTTATTTATAATTGTTTTTTTGGAATTTTGAACGACGACCATGAAATCAATCTGGACAATACACTTTTCCATCCTCCTTTAATCTAGGAAAAGCATAGATGGTAGTCCACCCCAAAATGCATGGATAATGCATAACTCATGCATGGATAATGCATAACTCATACAAATTTCAAATTTATGCTTCTTGGTGTGCAGATTGTCTATATCTCTCTATTTGATGGGCAAGACTATTTTTTTTGCGAGACATACCTGCGAAGTTGACTATTTTTTTTGCGAGACATACCTGCGAAGTTGAGAAGACATACCTAGAATTGGGAATCATTTTAAAACGCCAATGTAAAATCCTGGCCAATAAAGGAAAAATATTGCATTATCATTTATTAAAAATTGAGAAAACATATAGACTTGGGAACCATTTTAAAAGGCCAATGTAAAACCCTGGCCAATAAAGGAAAAATATTTCATAATCATTTATTAAAAATTGAAAAGACATACCTAGAATTGGGAACCATTTTAAAAGGCCAATGTAAAACCCTGGCCAATAAAGGAAAAATATTTCATAATCATTTATTAAAAAAATAAAAATCACTTAGAATCATTGGTAATTGTACTTCTACTCACTCTTTTCAAACTTACGATGTACAAGATTTGAATCCCAAAGGCTCCTTTGCCAATCTGCTCCATACCTCATCTTGATCCATTTTGGATTCCATAAAAACTCAATGTTTTAGATAAGTATTTACTTTCATGTATCCAATAATGCAATGGAATTTCTTCAATTCTGGACAGAATTCGCATTTGGTGATTAATTGCATAGCGGCTACAGAAAAAAACAGCTGACGTGAATCTTCTTGAACTGGAAAATGCAACGCTCACTCTACTCAGCTAGCTAGAACTCCAAGACAGTTAATAACCTGTGACGACAAACAGATGATATTGCCGAGTCAAACACGCCACCTCAAAAACTAGCTACAGTCATGTTAAAAGAATCAAAACCCAATTCCCTGAAACTTGAATCACAAACTCAAAAGAATGTCAAAGTCCTTTAAAAACAAGATTGTTTTGATACATAGCCAGAATGCATACTCGAAGCATTAAGCAGAAATAAATGGTGGGTATATAATACGCGGAAGGGCAAAGCTAGAGAATGCAGTCGCTAGAGAATGTAGGGAAATTAATTTCTGCGCAGGTATGATAAGCCCCAGTGTAAATTCCATTGAAGAAATATTCTGTAGCGATATCCCCCACATCTCCAAGGCAGATGGAAAAGGATAGATCAAGCCGTAAGTAAAAACATGTCAAGCTCTCTTTAATGGCCGGGATACTGGCAACCTTTTAGTGCATTATCAAGCATGCCAATGATGCTTATATCGTTCTGTTGCACAACATTGTAGGAGGAATGAAACATGCACTCTCTGAACCGAAAGCAGACTATAATCCAGTCACAGTTGACATCATAGCCTGGCCCTCGAGGCATTCTTCACTGCTATAATTAAAACCCACGTTAACAAGAGCATTGCCTTTGAAATTCAAGCAATTTTCATTTGCATGAATAAATTTAAGAGGACCCTGCAACAGTTGCATGCTCAGATCAACTTCCCATGGAGAAGAAAGATGAGATCGAACATTACTTGTAGATGGAGGGACAAATCCTCCTATATTATTATTATTATTATTATTTTAGCTGCAACAACAACAGAATTCATAATATCTAAGGCTAGGAGGAGGAGGAGGAGCAGCATTAGTAGCTTGTGGAGTAGAGGTGGTCCATGGATTGCCGATGATAGAGGAGGAGGATATCGCCACTGGGGAAGAGGACCTGCAACAAGAAGGGTCTGCAGCAATGGCCCCGCCCTCATAATTGCTTCAACAAACTTTCCTCTCTTCGGTAGTGCATAGTTCAAATTTTGTTGTGCTTTAATATCATAGCCTGTAATCAGACTATTCATGGAATCCAGCATAGATGAATGAGGGGTTATGCAGGATCAGTGGCAAGAACAGATGACTCATTTAAATTTGATATAACCCATCATTCATATATGCTGGCTTCCGTGAATAGTCTGATTGCGGGCGATGATATTAAAGCACAACAAAATTTGAACTCTGGGCTATCGGAAAGAGGAAAGTTTGTTGAAGCAGTTATGAGGGTGAGGCCATTGCTGCAAACCCTTCTCGTTGCAGGTCCTCTTCCCCAGTGGCGATATCCTCCTCCTCTATCATCGGCAATCCATTGACCACCTCCACTGACTTAACTTTACGTGAGTGAAAAGTAATTGCAAAATTACGTTTAATAATTACGTATATAAAGGTTGGGCCTCGTATAATGAAGGCCTAGTGAGTGCATGCTGGTAGGTAAGCCGGGCAACAAGAAAGGTGTTTCAAAATAGACGCACCTTTTACTCAGTCTATGAGTGAGTAGTCGCCTGTTGCGGTGGCACGAGTAAAGAATAGCTCGGCGTGAAGAAACTAACTAATAAACCGTGTAGCTTTCAACCTTCGACTCACATCGAATCTAGCATAATGACATATATATATATATATATAAAGAATGACTCTTAGTTACAGAGTTATACCCACTTGTACATGATGATTGTGCCAATGATAAGCCTTTACATAATTACATATCGAAAGAATTACCCACAACGAAGGCGTCAATAAACAAGAAAACACTTTGTGTCCCATGGTCGAGCAAGTGAATAAGCCTTTGCATAATTACATATAGAAAGAATGACACTCCACGGGCTACAAATGCTACTCCTCCTCCTCCTCCTAGCCTTAGATATAATGAATTTTGTTGTTGCTGCAACTATAATAATAATAATAATACAGGAGGATCCTCCATCTACAAGTAATGTTCGATCTCATATTTCTTCTCCATGGGAAGCTGATCTGAGCACTCAATTGTTGCAGCATCCCCTTAAATTTATTCATGCAGATGAAAATTGCTTTAAATTCAAAGGCAACGCTCATGTTAACGTGGGTTTTAATTATAGCAACGAAGAATGCCCCTAGGGCCAGGCTATGATGTCAGCTGTGACTGGATTACAGTCTGCTTCCAATTTCGGTTCAGAGAGAGCATGTTTCATTCCTCCTACAATGTTGTGCAATTGAACGATATAAGCATCATTGACATGTCTGAAAATGCACTAAAAGGTTGCCAGTATCCCGACCATAAATAAGAGCTTTCTTCAATCGCTTCCATAGTAAAATAACAATGATAGATGTTGCAAATCCCGGCCATTAATGAGAGCTTCCTTCAATCGCTTCCACAATATAATAACAATGATAGATGTTGCAAATCCTAAATGTGACAGAGAAAACAAGTTAATTGCTTCCATAGGATAAGGTTGACGGATGGAGACTCGAGAGGGAGTGACGGATGGACAGCAGCGAGGTGCAACAAATGGACAGCAACGGATGCACCACGTGTTAGGAAAATAAAAGATTTAGAGCAACGAGAAAAAGGTGGTCATAATGGGTGGGAAGAATGACTCCCTTGAGTCCCTTGCATAATACTTTGTTCGAGGAAAAACACTTTGTGGGAGCGAGTACAAGAAATTGGGCATATTTTCACAACTCATACTTGGGGTTTGTGTATTCCAATCTTCGGTCTATCTAAGCCTCTTTCCTAATGTAGCACCTAGAATGCTTACTTAGGAGGGAGTTTTTTCCTTGCCCAGAAGTGGAATTACCAGTACTGCTCAGCTTTTGCCTTTCCTTGACCATAAAATGTGGTGAGTCACTCTCCTCTCTTCGTAGGGAAAGTTGTAACAGCCCAGCAGTCAATGAATTTATGAGTCAGAATGAAAACAAAGAGAGGTGGTATTGTTATCACACCATAGTAGCAGGGCTACTATTCTTGTTTAGCAGATATCTACACATTCCAGAGCTTCCATTATTCAGAGCATGGCTATGATGATTGTATATTTTGTGATCACTCATGATCAGAGCAGTGTATTATTCAGACTTATGTTAGACCTTGTGTCAAGGTTGAGCCTTGAGAGTTCAAATTTGATGACCGATGTGACCCTTTATCCCATACAGTTTCAGTTCAGTGCTTAGAGATGTATTGCAGTAGTGTTTCAGATGGTATATGATGTTTATTACTATGACGATGTTGTATGATCTATGGATATTTTATCATTGACTGTGGATTATTATCTTGTTGATTTAGTCTTTTTCACAGCATTTGCTTGGTATATTATTCCTGATGTGGCAAACTGTTTAAAATGAACTATAAATCATAAAATGGACAATTGCTTGCACATTTAGGTCATTTAACAAAACCCACTGATTTTCCACCTTACATAGATATGGTCTTTCCTGACACCAGTTGTCTGCTAGTGTAGGCTCCATATTCACTTGACTCCATCCATACATGACTTTCCTATTTGACTTTCTGATACTGAGGACTTCCCCATTTTTCTACCTCTGTGTTTGGACCGCATCCCTGTATGTTCAGTGTCTCGGCTCTAAGTTGGTGACAAAACTTGCCTTTGGTGAGTTGGATTGTAGGCCTAAATCATTCTGGTTGGTTGTCCCGATGTTTGGCATTGGCTCGAACTCCCCCTAGTCACTTGAGATGTTGTTGGCTAAAACTGAAAGCTCACGTTCTACTTATGGAAACTTATAAATTCGCCCATGGAAACTAAAAAGGGCAAGAGCGATGAACAGATAAAAATACTCCTCGAAGAATATAAGAAAGGTCCAAAAAGCAATGGCTCTTAAAAGCTATATCTAAACAATTGTTGACCTTATATGTATATGAAAACATGCCCTGGATGCAAGCTGCAACTAGTTGTGCTTTTCAGCACACCTGAGATCCGAAGGGTTATGTAGGCCAAAAAGGCCATGAAATGAAATTAAATGATCCTAATGAACCTGGATCAACTTGATGTAGACATGATGCCTAAGTTGAATAAACACTCTCTAAACAACTTATCCATTTGTGAGGCACAGCCATTCCCCGTGTTATTTTGTCCAAGCACAGAGTTTGTAGCTTCCACCTTCTCCTAGTCCAAAGTATTTTTGAGTTAAGTTAAACAAGTCAACCCCTTGGCCCAACCTTGTTCCTAGCCTTCATCCTTCACTAGAAGTTTGACCATGTCCAATGGGTGAGTTTGTCATTTGAACTATTGTGCAAGTAATTTTATATAACAAAGGAATATGCTAACTTGATTAATTCCACTGAATGGATGTTATACTTTGAGCTTGGCTGTGAGAATGATTAGAGAAGCATGTCTTAGTCTACTGATGTGATTTATCCTTGGTTGTATATTATTGGGATCTGTGATGATGTGGGCCATATATATATACCTATTGATGATGGTTGATGGTCCCACATACTTGATGATGATATCATATGATGGACATATGTTTTAGATGATGATTGATGCAGTTCAACAGGTTTTATTATTACTTCAGATCATCAGATTATGCACTGTCCATATATGCTGGACCCTACAGCTGGCCCATTAGGGCAACCCATAGTGTATGAGTACACATTCCTAGTGGATTTGGGTCTTCTGGATCCAATGAGACACTTATCTTTCAGTTCTGGGCACTTCTGACAGTGATTGATGCAGTTTTACACTTGTTGACCAGATTTGGGGCTGATTGCCCAGCCTGAGCAGCAGGGGCCATGAGAGGCCAGTTCAACTAGGGCGCTGTATGAGGAGAGGGTGGTCTAGCCACTTGTTTTTACCATTTACCCCCCCTTCTGGAGAGCCTGGTGGGCTCACTTGGACAGCGCAGATGCCCTGGGAGGCAGTTTTGGCACTTTCACAATTATCGAGGCAATTAAAAAATGGGATAAAGTGGTCACTGAGGAATTCGATTTGGGAAATTGAGGCAAGTTTTTGGCATTTGGTTTTCACAGAGGTCTTCCAGGGTGATCCCACTATCTTCCAGCCAGTTTTCACCATGTGGGTAGGCCCACAACGATCGCAGGAGGTCTTTTACTGCTTGTCTGTCACAGATTTTGAGGACAGATTTGATCATTTATATTATCTTGGACATATTTTATTATTTTATTGTGCCTTGGAGATGAGCTAGTAAGGATTGATGCCTCCTAGCCCCACCATGTGCTTCTTATGTTATGTCCTAGTCATTATGAGGTGGATTTTTGTACTTTTACCCCTCTAGTGGATGACGTCATCCTCACTTTGTACCATTTAGTTAGGGCGTCATCATTATATTGGGTGATCCATGTGATATATTGTTATGATTCATTATTAGCCATTGATCATGTATTGAGATCTTTTAATCTCAACCACTCATTTGATGTAGTATTGTAGAGTGGTCTAGGGTTTTGGTCTTTATTATCCTATATAAGGAGGAGAACCCCTATTGTATAGCTCACCTTTGGAGCTCTGAAATATTGGAATAAAACACTTCTTTGTGGAGCATATCTCTCTTGTCTTGTGGATTCTCTTGCATCTTGAGTATACAGTATCTCTTCTATGTATCATTGTGGATTTTGGTGCTTCTACTAGTTTTCTTGCAGGAAAGTCGAATTGGTGGAGAGGAGGGCAATTTCTTGAGGGTTATTGTTGGAGGGATCCACATAGTCTCTCTTGGGTTGATCTTGGTGAAAGGGAGTATCATTATTGTATCTTCGTGACATAGTTGATGCTTTCTATTACATCTTTCCATCATTTTCATAATCATCTTACTTGGCTTGTTTCATGTGATCTTGTCTTGTAGGAGGAGGACGATTTGGCTATCTTGGAGGAGGACGTTTTGGTTGGAGCTCTAAGATCTCACTCTTGAATATACACATAGGAGAATGCTATCAATTTGCAAGGTGGCCATAAGCAATTGAGGTAAGATCTACAAGGTATGTGCCTCTTTCCATCCATTCTATCTTCATTGGTCACAAACCCTAATTAATCTAAACCCCAATTTTGGTTTTTCTTAGATCTACTTAGATCTAGCCTTGCTTTTGAAAATATTTTAAGAACCCACCTCTATAGCATCCACCCCTAGTTGGATCTATAGTTTGGTGGTGATTGGGTTAAAATTAACACACTTTTCAAGGAAATATAGCCCTCTTGAACCAATTCGCACTTCCTTGGAAAGGCTTGTTAGGTTAGATCTAGCATGTCGGTAGGTGAGATCCCACTTGATTTGCAATCTACACACTTGATAACCTACCCCTAGACTTTTACTTGGGTGATTTCTACCTTGTGGGCATCATTCCACATTTTAAGGGATTAAAACCCCCTTTTGAAATACTTGGCACCTTAAAACTCAGATCTAGTAAGATCTAACCCTTGGATTAGCTTGATTTTCTAGATCCACATAGATCATTGCCTAAGCTACTTGGATCTACAGTTTGGTGGCCATTGGACTTGATTTGACACACCTAATCCACCTTTTAGCCCTCCTTGAGCAAGGTCGCACTTCCTTGGGTGAGTGAGTTTGCCCACTTTGAGGACATGGGTGGTTGAGATTTTTGTGGATTTGAAACGGGCATACCTTGAAACCTAGGTCTAGAGTATCATTGTGTGGCGATCTGCCTTGGGGGTAGCATTCCTTGTTTTAAGGGATTGTGGTCCACTTAGGGTCATATCATGAAATCCTAGATCTAGCAAGATCCAACCATTCTATCTCGATTAGCCCACTTGACTTGACTTCTAGGTGTCCCGATCTACACTTTGACATACCTTTTGACTCCATTAACCCATCCAACAAGGCACTAGTCCTCCTCAAGCAAGTTGCACTCCTTGGGAATTGTGTCAAACCTTAGATCCATTAAGTGGGTATTCCTAATTTCAACTTAGATCCATAGATCTACTCATTACATATCCTCTAGTGCTAATTGCACTCCTTAATTTCACCTTGTGGGTCCACTTTAAGCCATTTCACATATCCCAAGAAAGTAGGACCCACTTGTGTAACACATGGTACTAGGTCTTGTCTTTTTACCTAATCATGTGGCCGAAATCATACATTGGTTGAAACACTAATAATTTCTTAAACCACCTTCAACCATACTTTAATTTCTAGGTCCACTTTACCTTGCATTGGTTTCTGTAACTTACCATTTACTCATCCCTAGGAACCTTTGCTTGGCACCAATCATCTTTGATTGGTAATAGGGTCTCCCCCTAGGTCTTGTTTCACCTTGACCTAAAGTGAAGAGTGCCTCGGTTGACGTGACTCCCACCTTGCATTGGGAATCGTGGCACCTCTTGGGCCACCTCTTTAGTTGCCCATCTCCTCTACCGTCCCGGATGGGATACCACTACAGGCAACTACAAGTTGTGTGATAATAGGTATGATTATGGAAATAATACTAAAAGCATTGACCAAGTTGACGTTGATGAAACACTCATGAGTTATAGGTAATAGGCTACATAGGAGTCAAGACTAGATGGGTAGCTGGGTGCTTCACACGCTTACACTCTCACGGAGTTCACTGGATTTGCCTCACCTCTTGCTCTTAATAGTGGGGTTGAGAACTAGATGTGGTGTGGAGATAAAAGAAGGTGCTCCGAATCGATGCAATTTTTTTGCACTTAAGTGGGCACGCTGACGACCACCTAGATATTGTCATGGGAGAACTCAACCCTAGATGATTCTGGTTCAATGTTTCTCAACATATGATCCTCATCAAGAATTTCTTTGCCACTAACTTAGAGTGACCTCATCAAGAATTTCTATGCCACTAACTTAGAGTGACAACCATTGACAGCTGAAGAGGAGAGGGCCTTCAACCCGAGCTCTTGAGGGCCTTCAACTTTTTGATTGCTTTAGGCGCCAAAATTACCTCGCATACTCCATCACATACGAAATAACTTCTCCATCGATAGCTTCTCCATCACATATGGAAGAGTGCTAAATACCCCTTTTGGTATCCTTATTGTATGGTGCTTTATATTGGACAGATGGCCCGGATGGGCACTATGACCATCCAAGGGTGAGATATATATATTTGTGTTTACGCAAAATCTAACTGAAATTGTTGGAAGCAGTTTTAGGTTGTTGGAATTGTATAATCAGGGTGCCTAGGGGTAATTAGGTTGTTGGAATTGTATAATCAGGGTGCCTAGGGGTAATTGAGGCACTCAATCCATTTCTAAAATTGAAATTGCAATTCCAACAATAAAAATTGCTATTTCAGCAAAAATCGCATCATCAAGATTTAGGCAAAATTACAAAAAAATGCAAATATCTAACATTTAGCTTATTCCATCGCTTCTATAAAAGGGAAACATCTTAATAATTATGCCATTTAATATTACCTACTATAATATAATATAGGTGATGTGATATTATAATATTACCTATTATAATATAATATAGGTGATGTGATATTATAAGCTTCTAAGTGAAGAAATAAATCATTCTCTGAGTTTCTCATTTCAATTTGGAGATAATCAACTCAACATTATTGGGTAGTAAAAGTATTTTTTTCTAATCTATTATTCTTTTGGATTTTACTTCGTTTGGATTTTTACTGGTTTCAAATTTCAAACACAGTAAAAATCCAAAAGGATAATGGATCATTTAAATAGTTGCGATTTTTATTGGTTTCAAAGTCCAAACACAATAAAAATCTAAAAGGATAATGGATCATTTAAATAGTTGCAATTTTTACTGGTTTCAAATTAATAAAAATCTAAAAAATAATGGATCATTTAAATAGTTACGATTTTTACTGGTTTCAAATTCCAAACATAGTAAAAATCCAAAAGGATAATGGATCATTTAGATAGTTGCGAAAACCTGAATTACCTTATCATTTTCTCTCTTAAAAAACAAGGTTAGAGTTGGGAGGTGTTAGTACTATTATTATCTTTAGTAACCAAAGTTCAGTTATTAATAATTGAGAATTTATTACTATTATTAACTTATTATTTTGAAAAGCAAAATGGGATAAAGATTTTAGTACTTTGATTATATTATAAACATGGAAATGTGCATATTTAGAATAATTTGGAGTATTTTACATTAAAAAAATTGATATAATAAAAATAAGTAAAATGGTAAAAATATTATGGTTAATATATTAAATGGAAGATGAACATTTAATGGATATCTATATTCAGGGACAGTGTCATTAACGAAGGATTGTTCACCTTCTCTTTGCTTAATTCCAAGTTTCATGTAAATTTTAACTATGCATTTGGCTTTCCTTCTTTTAAGAGTAAAAGTATTATGATTAATATATTAAATGGAAGATGAACATTTAATGGATATCTATATTAAGGGACAGTGTCATTAACGAAGGATTGTTCAGCTTCTCTTTGCTTAATTCCAAGTTTCATAAATTTTAACTATGCATTTGACTTTCCTTCTTTTAAGAGTAAATATTTTTAGTAATTATATTTATTTGGATTTACAATATTTTTAGTAATTATATTTATTTGGATTTACAATATTTTTAGTAATTATATTTATTTGGATTTACAATATTTTTAGTAATTTGTGTATTCTATACTTTGTGGACATGGACAACTGGCCATCTACTACAAACTTCTAATGGAAAACCATGTGATGTCATGCCATTACATGGATACATTTGCAAATATGTCAAGATCCATGTATTGCCAAATCCATGACAAGATATGGTTTATGTTAGGTGTATACATTTGCAAATATGTCAAGATCCATGTATTTCCAAATCCATGACATGATATGGTTTATTTTAGGTGTATACATCTCACCATATTATCCATAATTGTGGGTATTGGTATTATAATAAGTGGAGCATTGAAAATCATCGACATCCATGACATGGAGGAAGACTTTCATCTATATTACTGGTTATTGTAAAGCATCCAATCCACTACATGGAGGAGACTATGGATAGGAAGATGAAGTAGGATGACTAAACAACCTTGAAACCTTATCAAACCTCCTAATGAAAGACCCACATAACTGGAATGGCTCCATTACCAACATTCTCTATATATTGTGGAAAAGAGAGTTGTGATGAGAGGGAGCCCCAAAAAATGCACCAACTAGTGAGAAAGAGAGTTGCAATGAAAGGGATCCCCAAGCACCAAGTTGGATAAATAGAGATCCTTGGGACTAATGATCAGCCATGGGCATCCTCAAACAGTGGGCTTTTCTCTATGTTGTAAAAGATGAACATATTTGAAATTAAGATGTATGTCAACAACCACATATTATAAATCCTTGCATTATCCTTAGAAATCTCCTAGGGACTAATGATCAGCCATGGGCATCCTCAAACAGTGGGCTTTTCTCTATGTTGTAAAAGATAAACATATTTGAAATCAAGATGTATGTCAACAACCACATATTATAAATCCTTGCATTATCCTTAGACATCTCCTAGGGAATAATGATCAACCATGGGCATCCTCAAACAGTGGGCTTTGCTCTATGTTGTAAAAGATGAACATATTTGAAATTAAGATGTATGTCAACAACCACATATTATAAATCCTTGCATTATCCTTAGAAATCTCCTCCCCTATCTCATGTTCCTTCTTCATTATGTTATAGGTGGCTTCCTGCATCCACAATATTAAAACCTCTTTCTGAAACGATATTAATTTCTCTTCCATACAAGTAAAAATCTCCTTCGGAAAAGCAACTCTTCAATATTTATTATATAATATATGAATTTCATGTAAATGTGGAAAAGATCAATTATTTCTCCAAAACTTGTTTTATTGTTTAGTTTTACTGTAGATTGTTCTTATTGCACCGAAGAGGCGTATTCTACAGTCCAATAAGGAGATGTGTAACTCCTTCCATGCTCACAATGGAATTGACTAGTGCTCTTTTTAAAAAATAATAAAATATTATAAAAAATAAAATGTCAACTCAAATTAGATTTAAAACAACATTTAAGACAACATATATGTAAAACTATGTGTAGATAAATTAAAACCACAAACATTGCATTACACACTTAAATAATACCGAGAATGCAAATATTGAGCAAAGGTTTGCACCTCAAAAGATTTGATTCCTCTCGACGCTTGGTAGATCCCCTTTTAAGATAGATCTATGCTAGTGTTATAATTGTAAAATTATAATTATAATTTTTTTATAGATATAGATTAACTAAATTATATTTATTTGGTTCATCTAAAACTTATATATATAAAATATTTGATTCCTCTCAACGCTTGGTAAATCCCTTCTAAAATAGATCTATGCAGATGTTATAATTATAAAATTATAATTATAATTTATTTATAGATATAGATTAACTACATTGTACTTATTTGGTAGATACTCTAAACTAAGCTAGGTAAGGAAATAAACAAGACACTCACTATTTACGCAAGATCAGTGGGGAAAATAAAATTGATTGATTTGAGAGAATATTGGTACAATTCATCGATGATACACATCAATGAAGGTGAAAATAAAATTGATTGATTTGAGAGAATATCGGTACAATTCATCGGCGATACACATCAATGAAGGGGAAAATAAAATTGATTGATTTGAGAGAATATTGGTACAATTCATCGACGAAACACATCAATGAAGTTAAAACTGGAGGCAATGTGTAAAGATAACACATAGTAATTACACCTAGAAAGATAGTTAATCTATTATTAAAATGAGATGATGAAAATATAATTCGAGGGAGACATGGATTTTTCAAAAGGAAGGTTTCTAAAGCATTTATTTTCAAATGGTAGTGGTGTATATCTAACTTATAAAGTATTATGTGAAAAATTACCTTATGGAGGAAGGACAAATGGTGAATTTGTAAATTTCTTAATGATTACGCCGTAGGCGTTCCAACAGCGAGAGATGTTTCATGCCACTGTATTTGCCAGGTCGAGGTTAAATTTCATGCCACCTTATGCCATTTAATGCCCACCCTTCTTTCCGAACATCTTGTCTCGACGGGTGCCATCCGGACCCCTTTTCCCTGTTCTGGTTATTCCTGTCTTCGTCCCTGTCTCCTTTACGCCTCCCACTCCGCCGCAGCAATTGAGAATCCAAAGCACTACACGCCTCCTTTCGACGACGACCTCCACAAGGTTTGGGGTTCGAGTTCTGCCAAGAAGCCAGTTGGCTAAACATGAGAAGCCAAAGCAACACGCCTCCTTTGGACAACGGCCTCCACGAGGTTTTGGGTTCGAGTTCTGCCAAGAAGCTCGTCGCTGGCTGCAGATTTCTTCCAGTTGTTCAAAACCCTCCACGACAGAAACAGACTGTTTTAGGGCTGTTGTGGCTACTATTGCTCTTGTGCACAGGTTTGGAGTAATTTTTAACTTTGTTCTTGAACTGCTGCTATCCCCACAAATGTTCAGAATCCCCCTGGCAATGAAGATCTCTCCCCAACAGGCATCATCCATCCATCACGTTTGAGTCTTTGGCCAACGTATCTTAAGCTCTGACTTTCATTTTATTGTTTGACAGTAAAAAGTCATCGGATTCAATAGAGGAGCTTCATTCCGTCTCGTTGTCATGGGTGTTAATTCATCTGAGTTTATGATGATGTTTAGTAATGGGATTAAATGTAGTGGAAGTTTTTACAAAGAAGTAGCCATGAAAGCTGGAGGAGAGAAAGGGTTCGTGGATCCAAATGCTCAATATGTCATGCCTGATCTGAACTCAAGCCAATCACTCAATTCAGGTATGGACTATTTATGATTATAAGTGCCTCTTGTCTCCATGGATCAAGAGGTCCATCCTTGCCTAGCTTTATCAATTGGATATGTAAAGCAGCCCCCAATGTCAACTGCTTCAGCACTCTGTTGCAGTAGCTGTGACATCGATGATTTTGGAGGTCAGTTTGTTACAGCCTCCAACTACTTTGCTTTTCATCGCAGCTATAATAGTGTCATGACTCATATAGGCACAAAATTCCCATACTATGGGTTTAGGTGTATTGCTTCAGTTTATCTCCTTGCATAGTTTGAATATAATAATAATCCAAACTTGGGTTGAAGATCCCATGCAACTTTGCATGAAGTGGGTTTGAGAGACTGACCAATGCGGTAGGGAGCTTATTCTTTGCCCCAGTTACACAGTGGATTTGTTCGGAAATACCCTTGTGGTGTACATTTGGTGTCTAAGGTCCACTTCTCATTGACAGATATATGATATCAAATCCAACTGTATCTTGATTGTGTACATGCAACTTTGCATTGCATTCTTTTCCAAGTATTTTTCTGTCTATGTAGTGTTTTCATCACCTATATTGTTTCACGTTTTTTCTTTCCTGCTGTCCTGCAAAGATACGATTTTCTCCAAGTTTAAAGTTTAAACCCAACAAACTTCTGAGTCTCTTCCTTTAAAAGCTCATAATGGAGTTTCCACTCTGGACATCAGGCAAGGAATTGTGGACTAATTAATGTAGTATTTACATACAAAATTTTAAACACAATGCCTTTTCAACAGTACGAAGGAACCGAGAGATTGAGGCTATTCAAATTTTACACTGCAATTTTAGTATTTTTACCCTTTTTAATTCCTGTAAAATTGCAGTTTTTTCATTGTATTCTTGAATCCTATTCTTTCCTTTATGCTCAGGTACAGTCTACCCCCCAGTATCAATTGCAGAAAAGGCAACAAACATTGTATGGCAGAGTGCTTGGTGAGCAGGGAAGAAAGACAGAAGCTACTTGGGCAGAAAGGCTGTGTTATTTGGATTACTGGTCTAAGCGGCTCAGGTCTGCCCTCAGTGCAGAGTTTGCATGTTTGTTTTTTATAAATGGAGCATGTTTTCATAACCTTTTTAATGTATATTCGATAACTGTTCATGGAACATTATTTGAAGTAATATAGCAACAATGCAGGCAAAAGTACACTGGCTTGCACACTGAGTCATGCATTGCATTCTAGAGGAAAGCTCGCCTATGTTCTCGATGGTGATAATGTAAGGCATGGCCTTAACAAGAATCTTGGCTTTAGTGCAGAAGACCGTGCAGAGAATATCCGCCTTGTTGGTAAGGCCATTTAGATGATGCATGCATTAGGTAGTCCTTTGCACTTCATACTACAACCTTTCTTAACACAACTGAAATGAAGTTTATTCATGTAAACTACTATTTCCTAGTTGATTTTTCAGTTGTGCTCTTAACTGTAAAATGCTTGAAAGCAATATTTTACAGAATTCATTGAATATTTAGGTGAGGTGGCAAAGCTTTTTGTGGATGCTGGTCTTATATGCATTGCCAGCTTAATATCTCCCTACCGGAGGGATCGGGATCCATGTCGTGCACTTTTACCTCCAGGAGAATTTATTGAGGTTTTCTCTTTCTCTTTGGAATTTGCATGCAAATTCACTCGGGTTAAATGAAATATAATCTTTTGGCAAGTTTAAGTCAATTTGGTGAACAAAGCATTGACGCACACACATACACACTGGTCTTTGCAGATCTTTATGAATATCCCACTGGAGATTTGTGAAGAAACGGATGCAAAAGGTCTGGACAAGCTTGCACGTGCAGGCAAAATTAAAGGTCTTAATGATTACGCATTAGTGTAAACTACAGGTGAAACAATCAGCCTTGAAAAGGAGTACAGGTAAAACAAATGGCTTGGGTTCAAACCTCACGGCATATCCATTATTAGACAAGCCATAAATTAGCAAGACAGTGCTATCTCTGTTCCCTTTATCTTAATGTTTAAGCATTAGTATGGAGTACAGGTAAAACAATTAGCGTTCGAGTAGAGGTAAAAAAAATGGCTTTGGTTCAAGCCTCACGGCCGACCAATTATTATACAAGCCATGAATTATCAAGACAGTGATGGAGTGATAAGGGAAATGGATTTATAATAGAAGTTTGCGCATGGACAGATTTGACTCTTAGTTGCACATCTACTCACTACCATGCGAGAACACATTATGAAAAAAATACAGGTTAATCCATGTCTAGAGCTTACCTCTTTTAGTGCAAAATTTGTAGTGGGTTCGACCTCTATGAGAAAATTGAGAGCGAAAGATATACCCAGGTCGAAATTGCCTCCGAATATTTTGCAATAGAACAATACCTGCAATTTAAAGACCAGGTTGGAAATCTGCTGCATTGAAAATGGGTACTAACATGAATATCTCAAGTTCAAGCAAATATTCTTGAGATACAAGATGAAACCAGGTGCAAGTTTAAGCAAATAATCTTCAGATACAAGATGAAACCAAGTGCATATCAGATACAAGATGAAACCAAGTGCAATTTCAGGCAAGTAATCTTCAGATACAAATGAAAACAGGTGCATATCAGCCTTCACTATACGTGGATCTCACTACTACCCTCGAGGGAACGTGTACGAGCAGATAATACCAGATAACAGATGGCTTTATATGATATTCACGGCATGGCACTTGGCATTCCAATACGATTTTGTTAATTGTCGCTGCAATATTCTCCGTGTTGACTGTCATAATTTATTACAGCTGTAGTACCCTCCACGTTGAGTATAATAGGGAATGGAGGTTTGGAATTTGTAAATTTTATTACTAGGGGAGAGATGTCTATTGTTGAACAGGGACCAGTAGTTGACATAGTACTGGTCCCACATAACCACCAAATCTTGACACAAATAAACCCATAAGTTAAACACACACATTTCATATTAAGTGCAGAAAGTATTTAAATTATGTCCAAAAATTGCCCATTAACTGACTGGGCCAATAGCTGTCAATAAATAGTCTTGATATGACAAACTGTACAAAACATCTTGTCCCAACAAAGTACAGATCTGCTCAAATATCCAGAAGTACATAAACAATTAAATAACCCAACTCGTTTTTGCCACCTACTGCAAGGTACCTATCAAAGGAGGACCCACGAATATCTAATGGAGCCTAAATATCCCAGCAGTCATTGAAACCTGTCCAAACATTCATGCATACCTGTTCAAGCATCAGAAAACTTAGTGTCAGCCATAACTGCAAGATTGTTCAACATTCCAACCCTCTGTATTCAATAAATGACACCTACCCATTAAATGCACCCATTAAACAGATGGAAGCACACAGATCATGAAACAGATGAAGGCACAGGGATCCACAATGACAAGCTCCCAACCATTGGATCACTTTCAAATCAATCCACAACACACATTGAAATTTCAGAGATTGCAATCCATGTGCAACCTTCTTACCAACCCAATTCAATAGCAAACAACTATAAATGAACCACAACCCTTATGAAGATGCATTTCATAAATTCGACCTGCAGAGTGTGTGCATAGTTGCATTTCAGAAATTTGAACAACAGAGTGTGTGCACAGTGGAGGCATACCAGCAGAAGTGTGTGCACAGTGGAGGCAGGTTACTGTTACTGTGATTTAAGTTTCTGTTTATGTTATTTCCAGTTATGTTATTCATGTTAATTTTGTTATTTATGTTTCTGTTATTCATATTATTTATGTAGATTCAGGTTACTGTTACTGAGATTTAGGTTATTCATCTGATTTATGTAGATTCATATTATTTAGGTTACTGTTATTTACATTTCTGTTATAATCAACTTCCAGTTTCTTCTACATAACCAACCTCCCTTCTAAATGTGCAGGTTCTTGTAGGCATGGCAAGAGTCAGCAATGCAAGGAGAACAAGTCGTCGACTGAGTAGGGGTGCCCAGCTACGCTGCACCTCATCGGATGAGGAGAGGCCCAATGATACAAATGCCAACAATGCTCCCAGCAATGTTGTTGAGAATGACAATGTGGTGGAAGAGGACATTGTTGTCCCACCACCAACCACACAATCAATTCCAACCACAGTTCAAGGAACAAGTTCAGTCACCAAAATCAGTGCAATAAGAGGTTGGACAAAAGAAGACATGCTAGCTGCTATTGATGATATAGAGTTCAATGGATATTCCATTCGTGCTGCTGCTAAAAAACATGGAGTTGCTATCTCTTCAGTACATTATTGGATAAATGGACTCACAGATACAAAGCGCAGAGGGCCTGTTACAGTTATGACTGAAGAGGAGGAGGCCGAGGTGGTTCAGTGGTGTAAGGAGATGGCTGAAATGGGACATGGGCTAGAGCTGATACAGCTAAAATCCACAGTAGCTCAAATCTGTCAAGGGAGGCCAAACCCTTTCAAAGATGGGTTTCCTGGTAAGTCATGGTGGTCTGGGTTTAAAAAAAGGCATCCAGACCTTGTGTTGCGTACAGCTGAGGGCCTAGATAGAGACAGGGCTCTCAATCTACGCCCTGCAATTCTGACTAAGTTCTATGCCACCCTTTCTAGTGCATATGAGAACCATGGGTATGCTCCAGACCATATTTGGAACTGTGATGAAACAGGTTTACAGGCAGGAAGGAACTGTGGCATGCGTGTAATTGCCAAGAGAGGGAGTCGTAATGTGCCAAAGATTTTGCCTAGGAGCAGGGAGTGGATCACTATTCTATGTTGTGTCAATGCAATTGGTGCTTCAATCCCAGGATTTTATCTATTTAAAGGTAAAACTCAACTCAAAAACTATATACAGAATTGTGAACCAGGTGCATGCATGGCTGCACATCCCCATGCTTGGATGACCAAAGAACTCTTTTTGAACTGGCTTACTCACTTTGCTGCATCTATACCAGGCGGTGTCTCACCTGTAAATAGACACCTGCTGGTTTTAGATGGTCATGGAAGCCACATTGCTGTGCAAACAATCGAGGAGGCTAACAATTTGGGCATCGACCTGTTGACACTGCCTGCTCATACCACTCACAGATTGCAACCCCTAGATGTCAGTGTGTTCGGGCCTTTCAAGAACTATTTCAGGGGTGAGCGAGCTTCATGGATGGCACAGAATCCAGGGGTGGAGGTAAAAAGGTTTGAGCTAGCCGAGCTTGCAAGTAAAGCCTTTAAAAGGGCTCTCACACCTTCGAATATCAAGGCTGGGTTTAGGAGGACTGGAATATGGCCACTGAATTCTGAGGCTCTCATGCATGATACTAGTTGTAGCCTGGCATTTGATCTGAATGGTCAGGAAGAAGGGGATGTCCAAGCACATGTTGCTGGCCAAGAAGATGTGGAGGTAGAGGAAGACATTGTTGCTGCTGATCATATGATATCCCTCTCTCAAGGAGAACCATACTGTGCTGATGAAGAAGAACAGGTAAGTGAAACACAGTATAACAATGAACCAATTGACAGTAACATGGAGGTACATACACCAACTGAGACAGCTGCAAATTCTGCTTCTGTTCATGTCTCTATGCAAGAAACAGTTGCAACTTCTGCTTCTGTTCATGTCAATGAAAACGTTGACCATGCACCAGGAAGCAGCAATGGAGAATTGACTTTGCCAAGCCAGGTTACCCCACAATCATGGCTGGTAGAAGCCATGATGAATTTGGACAAAAATATTGTGTCAAGGACAAATGAAGAAAGCATGAACATGCCTTCACAGCCCAGAGAATTGGAAGAAGAAATTGTTCATTATTTTGTGGACAATGGAAACCTGGTAGAAGATAGTGTCCAGAACGAGGTTCCAGCTGAAGAGGACAATATGGTTCAGACAGAGCAGGAGAACATTGACCCAAATATTGAGAGGCAAGAGTCAAGCAAGGAGCAACAAGTGTCAAAGAAGAGCCAGTTGCTTGGTCGGTTTCTAAAGCTACCGGTAGAGAGAGTGTCAGCAAAAAGAAGGCACTTTACAGCAGACAATCTTCGTCTATGCCGAAGTTCACAGTTACTCACATCAGAGGACTATATAAAACTATTGGTTGAGTCTGAGCATAGGAAACTTGAACTTCAGGATTTAAAGCAGAAAAAGAGGGACTTAGCTAAAGAAAAGAAGGCTGCAAGGATTGCTGCAGCAGAAATTCGAGCACAGGAGAGGCTTGACAGAGAGAAAGAAAGACAAGAAAAGGCTCATCAAAAACAAATGGCAAGGCATGAAAAGGAATTGAGAAAGGCTCAACAATTGCTTCAAAAAGAACAAGGGGTGGCTAATAGTTCTGCCATTGATGCAAACATAGTGGAGGGGAGTAGGATGATGCCAAACACATTGGAACATCTTGCAGATAATACTCCATGTTTCCAAGACCTCCTAAACATCCAAGTCCCCCGCTATCAACAAGTGCGCATGCCCACTTTATTCCCTCCTACCAGTGCAGGTGTCAGACAGATGTATGAATATCGGGGGGGTCAAACCAATGCAGGGGTTAGTAGCACTAGTGTCCACTGTGGCTACTCAATTCCTCCATGGCTGCAGGAAGCAAATTGGATAACATATGGAGGCAACCAGCCACAACCTAATCAGCCATTGGTAGGTATGCCAACCAACCTGGCTCAAGCAGGAAACTCAACATGCTTGGGAAGTGAAGATCTTGGACGACATCAAGCATAGGAGTGTCATGTAGGGATGCCAAATTTTTTGTTGTGACCACATTGCATTGTGGATTTTGTAATCACTGGGTCTAACTACTGCAACATGGCCATTTTGTATACAATCCTATACATTTTTGGGTATAATCCTAGGTCATATCGTTCCCTGATGTTTGCGGGGTTGTAATCAGGGGTTTATCATAAGGTTTAATATACAATTTCATCATTTCAAGAGCAAGCTGTAATGTACTCTGATTAAACATTTCATTAACATTTTTTAGGGATTATGAATTTAGTTTGTTGTTGGTTTATGTTTCAATTTATGTTTGGGCTGAATTGTTGGTTTATGCACCTACAACCCAAAAAACTTACAAGGGAGGGATGCCAGTTGTTGGACACCCCACGTGGCTCCCTCCCCCATGCCACGCTGGAGATTCGACACGAACGCAGCCCGGGCCCAGATGGCACTGCCACTTGTCGTGGTGGGTGGTATAATTAAAGCGGCCTCTATGGCACACTTTTTCCCGCTTTTTCGGTGCTTTTCCGGCAAACTCTCCTTCCTCCCGTGTATTGTTGCTCGGGCCCTGTCTGTGAACACTCCGCCACCCCACTTCCTGTTCACGCCCGCTCTGGTTCTGCACCACCCCCGCCCAGGTTCTGCACCATGGGCGCTCTCGTTCTGCCGGTATCCGGCTGAATTATTGAAGGTTCTAGGGTTTATGCTGCAGCAGGGTCCATGGCTTATGCTGCAGCTTGAGGTCCATGGCTTTAAATCCTGGAGTTCAAGTTTCCTGGGTTTTGTAATTAAGGTTCAGTGGTTAATGTTGAAGCTGCGTTTCAATTTTTACAGGGTGTATGAATTAGGGTCCATCTTCTATGGTGTATGTTCTAGGGTTTGGCCGTGTTTCATCACAGTTCCATAAATGGTCTGGAGCATACCCATGGTTCTCATATGCACTAGAAAGGGTGGCATAGAACTTAGTCAGAATTGCAGGGCCAGAACCTTAATTACAAAGGGTAGTGTTTAATTTTTTATAGGGTGTATGAATTAGGGTTTTGTAATTAAGGTTCTGTGGTTAATGTGGCAGGGTCCTTGACCCCTATATTTTCCTTAAACTAGCAGCTAGGAATGGGGTTGAACCATTGCATGGGTGTCATACCCATCCATTCGATGCTAACTGTACTGCAACATGGTGCCTATCTCTCTCCTATTATTAAAATGCTTCTATAAGGAATGTTCCATGGAGGGCTGTCATGCATGACTTATTACAACTTAATACAGTATCATACTAATCAACATAACAAGCCTAAATTAGATCATACAACAGCAGATAAGATGCAGCAGATCACTTCATGTTAATAGGTAAAAGTAAAAACTGCATCATACACTTATAAATTAACAATAGCATGCAACTTGTAAACTGCAATAACAACAGCAGATGATAAGGTGGAGCAACAGCTGATATCAAAAACTGAATTATGGGTATTCTTCCAATTAGATGAGACAATGGAGAAGTCATTGTTGTCAACTGCCATCCATCCCCTGTATGATGCAGTTTTGCCTTTTAACTATTACCATTCCACTGCGACAAAAACCAACAACATAAACCAACAACAAACTAAATTCATAAACCAGATAAAATTTAGGGACACTGCTGCAACATAAACCAGCAACATACCAAAATCATAAACCATAGAGCCTTCAATAATTCAGCCCAAACTATGATGCAACATTAACAGACAACAAACTAAATTAATAAACACTAGTTCAAATTACAAACCCGACTGCAACATTAACCACAGAACCTTAATTACAAAACCCTATTTCATACACCCTATAAAAATTGAAACGCAGCTTCAACATTAACCACTGAACCTTAATTACAAAACACTAATTCATACACCCTATAAAAATTGAAACGCAGCTTCAACATTAACCACTGAACCTTATTTACAAAACCCTTATTCATACACCCTATAAAAATTGAAACGCAGCTTCAACATTAACCACTGAACCTACATTACAAAACCCTAATTCATACACCCTGTAAAAATTGAAACACAGCTTCAACATTAACCACTGAACCTTAATTACAAAACCCTAATTCATACACCCTGTAAAAATTGAAACGCAGCTTCAACATTAACAACTGAACCTTATTTACAAAACCCTTATTCATACACCCTATAAAAATTGAAACGCAGCTTCAACATTAACCACTGAACCTACATTACAAAACCCTAATTCATACACCCTGTAAAAATTGAAACATAGCTTCAACATTAACCACTGAACCTTAATTACAAAACCCTAATTCATACACCCTGTAAAAATTGAAACGCAGCTTCAACATTAACCACTGAACCTTATTTACAAAACCCTTATTCATACACCCTATAAAAATTGAAACGCAGCTTCAACATTAACCACTGAACCTTAATTACAAAACACTAATTCATACACCCTATAAAAATTGAAACGCAGCTTCAACATTAACCACTGAACCTTAATTACAAAACCCTATTTCATACACCCTATAAAAATTGAAACGCAGCTTCAACATTAACCACTGAACCTTAATTACAAAACACTAATTCATACACCCTATAAAAATTGAAACGCAGCTTCAACATTAACCACTGAACCTTATTTACAAAACCCTTATTCATACACCCTATAAAAATTGAAACGCAGCTTCAACATTAACCACTGAACCTACATTACAAAACCCTAATTCATACACCCTGTAAAAATTGAAACACAGCTTCAACATTAACCACTGAACCTTAATTACAAAACCCTAATTCATACACCCTGTAAAAATTGAAACGCAGCTTCAACATTAACCACTGAACCTTATTTACAAAACCCTTATTCATACACCCTATAAAAATTGAAACGCAGCTTCAACATTAACCACTGAACCTTAATTACAAAACACTAATTCATACACCCTATAAAAATTGAAACGGAGCTTCAACATTAACCACTGAACCTTAATTACAAAACCCTATTTCATACACCCTATAAAAATTGAAACGCAGCTTCAACATTAACCACTGAACCTTAATTACAAAACACTAATTCATACACCCTATAAAAATTGAAACGCAGCTTCAACATTAACCACTGAACCTTATTTACAAAACCCTTATTCATACACCCTATAAAAATTGAAACGCAGCTTCAACATTAACCACTGAACCTACATTACAAAACCCTAATTCATACACCCTGTAAAAATTGAAACACAGCTTCAACATTAACCACTGAACCTTAATTACAAAACCCTAATTCATACACCCTGTAAAAATTGAAACGCAGCTTCAACATTCACCACAGAACCTTAATTACAAAACCGTAATTCATACACCCTGTAAAAATTTAAATGCAGCTTCAACATTAACCACTGAACCTTAATTACAAAACCCTAATTCATACACCCTAACAAAATTTATACACAGCTTCAACATTAACCACTGAACCTTAATTACAGAACCCTAATTCATACACCCTAAAAAAAATTACAATGCAGCTTCAACATTAACCACTGAACCTTAATTACAAAACCCTAATTCATACACCCTAAAAAAATTGAAACGCAGCTTCAACATTAACCACTGAACCTTAAATACAGAACCCTAATTCATACACCCTAAAAAAAATTACACGCAGCTTCAACATGAACCACAGAACCTTAATTACAAAACCATAATTCATACACCCTAAAAAAATTTAAACGCAGCTTCAACATTAACCACAGAACCTTAATTACAAAACCCTGCTGCAGCATAAACGAAATGCATTTCACCCTGCTGCAGCATAAACGAAATGCATTTCACCATTGCACAAATTCACAACCCAGAAAACCAGACTTAAACCTTTAAAAGCAGCAGAAATGGTCCACGAAATCCCCAGAAGGTTGAAAGTGTTGACAAACACTGCAGAGAATGGCTGGTAGGAAACCTACCACCGAAACCGAAGAAGGGTTAAGGAACGAGCCACCGCCGCGAGCAGGAACAGCCAACGCAGGAACAGCCAACGCAGGAGCAGCCAACGCAGGAACAGCCAACGCCGCCGCCGTGAGCAGGAACAGCCAACGCCACCGCCGTGAGCAGGAACAGCCTGATGGAAGCCACCATCGCCACCAGCGAAACCAGCCGAGCGGCAACCCAACAACACTACCACCGAACCGATGAAAACCTCCAACGGGGTTCGCCGCAGACAACTTCGAGCGCATGTGGTGCGCTATGGCCATGGAGCGAGGGTCAACGTCGGGCGAGGTAGCAGACAGAACAAACAGCAGCGGCGAACGCCACTCGTCGGGAGGTAAGGCAACAAGCGCCCGCTGCAACACAGTATAACGTGACGACGAACGCAGAACGAGAGCGCCCATGGTGCAGAACCAGAGCGGGGGTGGTGCAGAACCAGACCGGGCGTGAACAGGAACTGGGGTGGCGGAGCGTTCACAGACAGGACCCGAGCAACAATACACGGGAGGATGGAGAGTGTGCGGGAAAAGCGTCGGGAAAGCGGGAAAAAGCATGCCATAAAGGCCGCTTTAATTATCGCACCCACCACGACAGGTGGCGGTGCCATCTGGGCCCGGGCTGAGGTCGTGTCGACTCTCCAGCTAGGCATGGGGGAGGGAGCCACGTGGGGTGTTCAACAACTGGCATCCCTCCCCTAGATTACCTTACCAATTGGTTTTCAATGCTAAAATTTTAGTTCACAATAATTAATTATATAAATAGATCAATGAGGGACTCTAACTTGGATGATGTGCCGATCCTAATGGTATGGACATCAACTCGTTGTCTTTGTCTACGTTGCAGAGAATGCTAAATTTCGCGTTGTCTTTGTCTACCTTGCAGAGAGCGCTAAATTTGAAAGGATTAATATAAGTTAAAAAAATTGGAATTTAGTTTACAAGATATTTAGTGGAAGTTCACCATGTTCAAGTCAGAGAAACCAATTTTCACATCTATAAGAAAACCAACACGTCTTAGACCTTGACCTCACGCTGCCCGAAAAAACTATGGGTGCTATGATTCACAAAACGTTAAATACATTATCTCATTAATTGGAGTGTGTACATAGCAGCGTTCTCTTCCAACAATTTGTGTTGAAATTTATAATAATATTTTCAAAATTCCTATTTCCATATAAAAATCCATGACCACTCCAAAATTTTGACCAGGTTAAGACAAAAGAAACAATGTTTTGATTAGGTACAGGTCAATATTCCAATGGTACATTCAATGATCTCTTAATATGTTTTGTTTTTGGTAAGGTCTCCAAAAGACGTTTCTTTTCAACAAGGTTTCCAAAATACATTGAGTGGTGTAGCCGATAATGCTACGAAGCATTCCATGAATCTACTTCAACCATCAAACTTTAGACTTTAAAGGAGTTTCTTTGGGTTGTTTAATTTATTTGTACCACACATATATTTTAACCTGATTATTTTTTTCCAATATTGTTTTCTTCCATGGCATTTTAACACATCAAAACATCAAAATTAAAACTGGACAAGATTATTGAGGCCCTGGTTTGTCAAATAGAGCACATTTTGCCATGTGATTAAGGTCTACAATTTGTTGCATAGTGAATAAAATTACTGGTATTTTCATATTTATCCTTTTACTTAAAAAATCCATATTAAGATGAATTTATGCTAATTTACCTTGTTACCTTTGTGGGCAAACTCTCTCAAAACTGCTTATAAGATTGTATCCTTCCTTCATAGACTCATTTTGTTGGCAGTCATGGAGACATTTGTTTAGGGAGTATGATCCTTGCACTGAACAATATTCCAAAATATACTTTCATCCACTTGAGGTACAAGAACCTCTTCACGCCAATGTTACAGAAATTCCTTGTAAGTGAACAACTTGCAGGTTTGTAATCTTATTATTAAAATGGTAATGTGTTTGTTTTCTTGTGTTGCTACTTTTCTACTATCTATACAATGACGTTCATTAACTAATTTGCTCTGTTTTGTTTCCTATATGCAATGATGCACTTGGTGAGAACTAGGGAGACTCCCCTAAATCTGTGCTGTCAATTTACCGAGACAAGTATAAGATCTATGAGTATTGGTTCAAGAGTGTGATATCTAACTCCAACATTTATCGTGTCATAATCATTCCTTTGGAACCTAGAAAAGTTGAGTGAGTTGAATAACCATTATATCTCAAATGGAAACATTGTATTATGGTAAAAAAATTGCAGTAACAAGTACAAGATTGCAAGCTCGGTTGCTATAATCAAACTCCTGAGTAATCTAGATAAACTCAAATGGAGACCTTGTATTATGCTAACAAAAATTACAGTAAGAAGTACAAGATTGCAAGCTCGGTTGCCATAATCAAACTCCTGAGTAAGCTACCTAAAGTAGAGTATATACTCCTAAGGACTACATTTCCCAGTCATTACAAAAATATGCGCATTTCTCTCCTTTTTCCTACATCAAGAAGATTGCAATCTCTGATAGTGTTTTGTTAGATACACGGTGGCTCTGAATTTCTCGCAAGGTAATTGAATTTTCATATCAGTAATTTCAATGCTTTGTATTTTTAGCCACGTAAAGATATTTCTTCATGCGATTCTTGGTCTGCTCTGGATGCTTAAAAATCTGTAGACTTATACTCACATGGTGGTGTGTTTCATATCTGTATACTTATACTCACATGGTGGTGTGTTTCATATGTTATAGCTCCGTAACATCAGCTAGAGAATGTAAGATTATGCCTATTATTCACGATGAGTTAGAGCAGAGAAATTTACAGCTCAGTTGGAGAATGTAAGATTATGCCTATTATTCACAATGAGTTAGAGCAGAGAAATTTACAGCCTTCTTATGCCTGTCACGATCTGGTAAATGTTTATTTCTGAGAAGTACATACTACAACTTCCATCTATGTGCGTGCATGTTGTGCCTAGTGCAGTTTCTAGAGATCTGTTTTGTAGTAATGAATTAGGAACTGACTGCTTTGTTTTGGGTTTCACAGATACATGGAAGGGTTGGAAAAACCGCGCGTTGATATATGGGACGAGCCAAGGACTACATCATGATGGTTATCATGGTCGTCAAAATCCTGCAGACTTGGTCAACGACAGAACACATCCTGATTATGAAGATGATCCAAATTTGTTGGGGAAAGACATGGTTGGAGAAATTACACGAGTTTCTTTTTTACAACATTATCAACAACAACGGGGAGAATTCATGTATAGATAGCAATTACTATCGTGGTCATCAATATCCTGCAGAATTGGGGAAAGACATAACACATCTTGATTGTAAAAATTGTCCAGATGTGGGGAAACACACATGAATAAGCTTGTTTTAGACAATATCATCAATAATGACAGTGACTTTTCTGGTGTAGTTAGCAGAGAGCATCCATGTAATCAAGATCAACATCATCAATATATGTTTATTGAGAAATACTTCATGTATTGCACTATTGTGTTCAATATCTAATTTATTTCGAATTAATTTTCATACCATTCATATTTGTGTGATACTTTAAGTGACAATTTAAATTCAATACTTCATGTATTGCACTATTGTGTTCAGTATCTAATTTATTTTGAATTAATTTTCATACCATTCATATTTGTGTGATACTTTAAGTGACAGTAACTTTAAGATCTCTCTACTTATATGCTTGCAAGTGTTTTGTCTTGCAAGGGGTCATTAGGGTAGTCAACTGGGACTAAGTGGGTCAACTATTCAAGTTCAAGGAGACATCTAGAATCCAAAGCCCTTATCAAACCAATTATTACTTCTTACTTGTTCTTCTTTACTTGTTTTTCAATTCATATTCCAATCGACGTTCTTTTGCCCCTTATGGGGCAATTGCTAGTGATAACTTATAACCAATTTGGAAGCATAATATAAACAAAGAAAAGAGTAATTGCTAGACACTTCAAAAGAGTAAACTAAGAAGGCAAGTTGAGTTGGAAGTTCCACAAATGAATGATGGGATTGCACCTCGTAATAAAAGTAGTATAAGGAATCAAATATGAATAACACCTTATCGTAGAACTTGATGGAAGATTCTAGAATTGTCACGAGGGAATAATCATGATGCAATGATAACTTAGCACTAATGAGGTATCCCTTGGAAGAGTAACCTATTGACAAATTGTTATTGTTGTTGAAGCACAAAATTGTCCCCAGATAAGGAATCAAATATGAATAGTACCTTATCGTAGAACTTGATGGAAGATTCTAGAATTGTCATGAGGGAATAATCATGATGCAATGATAACTTAGCACTAATGAGGTATCCCTTGGAAGAGTAACCTATTGACAAATTGTTATTGTTGTTGAAGCACAAAATTTTCCCCAGATAAGGAATCAAATATGAATAGTACCTTATCGTAGAACTTGATGGAAGATTCTAGAATTGTCACGAGGGAATAATCATGATGCAATGATAACTTAGCACTAATGAGGTATCCCTTGGAAGAGTAACCTATTGACAAATTGTTATTGTTGTTGAAGCACAAAATTGTCCCCAGATAAGAAATCGGATAAGAATCAATATAAGGTCTAAATACGGGCAATGTCTACAGATAAGAAATCGGATAAGAATCAATATAAGGTCTAAATACGGGCAATGTCTATCAGGAAACCAATGTTGTCAATTAATCAAATTGAGTTAAATAATCAGGGACAATAACATTGAGTATTATGAGGAATTTTGGAAGGTATGGTGACATTCCCTTAAAGAGGGAAGAAACCTAGGACTTCCTCTTCCTCTGGGATGGTAATGGAAGAACACAAATAAGTTATTGTGAAAACACTATAAGTATATAAGTAGAAAGGGAGATGCACCTTAGCATAAATCCAATATCATCCTAGCCAAGCTTAAGCCAAGCCAAGCTATGCTGGTAAATGTCCCAGCTTAAAGAGAGTTATTAGGATTGAGTAGGAGAGCAAAAAAGCTCATTAAACCAGCTAAAATAGTTATAGAAAGGGTATGGATCCTCTTAACCCTAGAAAGAGGTATGGATCCTCTTAACCCTTCCCCTGTGCAAAATCTTCTAAAAGAGAAGGTGGAACCAGTGCTGGATAGAATAAGCATATAGGAAAGACTCTCTATCCAACCATCTATCCAAAGCTATACCGGGGAAGGACATTTGTTCATATCCTTATGTTTCTTCCGGAGGCCAAACCCAAGCGTTCCCATTCTTCTTATGATCGAGGTAGTAATAATTGAGCAAAGTGCTCATGGAAAAATAAAAACAATAAGGAATTGTCATGATTGGAATAGTTAATTAAAGCTCATATGACTCCCTTGGGGTGTATACCTAGTGGATATAGTATTGAGTTGGAATTATGAAATGGTAATAAATCCTATGGAAAATTTATTTAAAGATGACAAAGGATTGCCTCAATTAAGTGGAAATCTCTCTTATCTCTCTTAATGATATTGATGAGTGGATAACTAAGGGTCACGATTAATATAATTTGAGGTGTCAAGTAAGAAATCGAAAGGAAAATATACCTTAGGATAGAAGAGTAGCGAGTTTGTAATTTTGTGAATAGTGTATTTGGATTAGAGGAGCTAATCCTTTTGAGAGTGAACAATGATAGTCACATATGATGAATAAATCGTTGGGCTTAACCATTCCTCCATAAAGGTGGATTAAGCGTGGCATAAAAATTAAATAACAATGACCTAATGTTCCACACTTCAAATGTTATTAGCTATAGAAATCCTTGGAATGAGTTAAGCTATAGATGCGAAGTGACACTGGAACTTTGGGAAATGATCGAAATATATACAAGATAGGAAATGATCGAAATATATACAAGAGAAAGTAAAGAGATGGTTAGTGAATGATAAATGCCATTCATGATAGAAATGGGAATGCAATTTTAATATTAGAAATTTAAGACATGCGAGTAAGGATAGTAATATATTATTGCCAACTTCACCGAAATACACTGTGGAAACAATTACATGCCTAGAAATCGTGGTTCTAGATGATGGGAGGCTTACCTGAAAATTAAAGTGTACTCAAATAAGGGAATATATCAGAAATGATAGTGAAGCGTCGACTGTACCTGCCCCTACAAAATATCAGTCTTATTGTTACAAGATGTGAAATGATAATCAAAATATTATCAAAATCTTGAAGTTACCACATGTCACTCATAGTATATCATGAAGGTATTCCATGATAACCTTTTGTAGGGTCAACTTAGATTGATAAAGTCCAGGTAATGTATGGATGTTTTGAAGGTATTTCTTTCATTAGGTGTGGTATCCAATAAGCATTATTCATATATTTATGCGTGCTAGTAACTTTTATTTGGTAAATAATTAAGCATGAGAAGGATGCTCGTAATATTTTATTATTCTGCATTTTTTATGTGTTTAGATCATAGTAGCATAATTCAAATATGAATACGGATACGGATACAATTCGATACGAAAAAACTACGTAATGAAAAAATCTAATACTAATAAAATACTAATAATAATAATTATAGTGTGAGTATGAGAGTCCGCAAAGTTACTAATAATTATTTTAATAAGATAGTATTAAATTGAATGATATTTTTGTTTTAAAATGTTTAAATAATTAAAGTTAGGTTTTCTTAAATTGGTTTTACAAATTTAATTGTTTACTAATCAAAATCCGTATTTGTATTACAACTACACTGAATATTCGACGAATTCGAATTTGTTCCAAATTTTTGTACAAGAACTACTAATACAGCCGAATTATGCTACTATGGTTTAGATTATTGTCATGTTATGTTGTTTTAAGATCACCTCTTGTCTCTTGTATTTAGCATGTGGTTCCATGTTTAGATTATTGTCATGTTATGTTGTTTTAAGATCACCTTTGGGATTTAGCATGTGGTTCCATGTTGATGGGATTCTTTTTTAGGGCATGCCATCATACCATGATGGCATGCTATATCTTTGATAAAGATATGATGTAGTGATTTTCCTTATGATGATATTTTGTGATATAATGGCCTATTGTAATTACATGTTTTTCATCATAATGTGTTTCTTTTATGATGAGATGTTTTTTTTTATGTTGTTGGGTCTTGGAAATGTCACTTTTTCCATCCTTTTACCTGTTCTGTTTTTTTAATGTTGTTGGGTCTTGGAAATTTCACCTTTTTCCATCCTTTTACCTTGTTCTAATGATATCTAAACCCCTCTTTTTCCCTCTTCTTGATGATATATTACCCATGAGTCTATGGAATGCATTGAGGTACAACCTTATTTATATGTTGTGTTATTTTGATTAATAATGGGGATATTGAGGAGCTTAATAACTGATAAGATTGTGTATGAAGTGTTTGGTAGTATCTTTGATCGTAGGTTGCTCAAGGTTGTTGCTACATGAGTCTATGGAATGCATTGAGGTACAACCTTATTTATATGTTGTGTTAATTTGATTAATAATGGGGATATTGAGGAGCTTAATAACTGATAAGATTGCTTATGAAGTGTTTGGTAGTATCTTTGATCGTAGGTTGCTCAAGGTTGCTGCTACTCTAGTAACTTCCGACTACTATTACTCATGTATAGTTTGGTTCCGACTACTATTACTCATGTATAGTTTGGTTGTTGTTAAGGTTGTTGCTACTCTAATAACTTCCAACTACTATTACTCCTGTATAGTTTGGTTGTTGTTACTCCTGTGCGTTCTAAACACTTATATTTTTGTATATTCCATATGTTGTTACTCCTATGTAATCCATAGTTGATATTTCTGTACAATATAATACAGGAAGGAAATCACAAGGGATACATTGCCACTCTTCTAAGAGGGTATATGTGGCAGATTGAGTCACTTTTGTGTTATTTGTAATGCTTTGAACAAGATGCAGCTTGTTATCTATTTTTGTCCTTCAAAAGATTCTCAAGACCATTCTAATATTTCCTTTTCTAATATTATCTGAGAATATCTATAAGAAAGATAGTTCTTCACTGTTATGAGGGTTGGACAAGAGTAATATTGAGACAGAGATGAGATTGTAATTCTATTGTAACCTTTCTGAAAAGTTCAGTAATAATGAGTAGCTACGTTGATTTCATGTGAAGAGTCAATTTGTAGTATTTGAGTTCTTCTTGACAGCCTTGTTCAAGGGAGGAAGGGCCCACTTCCCTGGACATGTGTTGTTATTAGGCAAGCAATATGCATCCCGCAACAGAGTGTTAATGACTGCTGCGGAGGCCTATTGTGTAACTAATTCGTCAAAGCCATGCATGGAGCACGTGCAACCACCAGATGCCTATAGAGCATGCCATCCAGCCTACATCAGCATGCCCCCCATCGAAGAATCTGCATTATGCACCCATCCTGCCATCCGTCATCAGCATGGGTCATCCATGGTCTGTGCATGGTCATGTCAACAGGCATGCCTGTTGGTGTCATGGTACTCTATCCGGGCGGCGAATCAGAGACGTGACGACAAGCTGGACTGAGCCTGGGGACTGTAACCAGGATCCGAGATATCCGGGACCAACGTCGGCGTATCTGATCGGGATATTGAGAGCAGCAGGCAGGGTCTTTTCTCATTTACGGCAGGCCAAAGTACCCACCAACCCATAATTAATACTACAACCAAATCTCGGCTCTTGCCCTTTTTGCCACTTCCTCTTGCTTATGTTTGGGGAATTGCGGTCTCACAGCCAAAACGATGACAGAGTCACTTGCGGGAGGAGTTCACTGCAACAGAGGAAGGGGAAGGGGTTTGCCACCTTGTTTAAATCATTTTCAGGTTAGTAATGCCTAGCCTGCAACCCTGTGGTGTCACCAAATGAATTTTATGTTTTTACGGGCAATAGCAAAAATAATCGGTTCGGTAAGAAACTAATTTCGGTTCCCGCGTTTTAATTAAATCCTCAAGCCAGGCGAGCTGCAACTCTAGATTTGCTTTTAGATTGATGCGAGGTTTATCTTTTAGATTGGGCAGGACTATCCCTCCCATCTTGAAACTCGACTGAAAACGAGTTTTACACGTGTAATATTAAAAAACTGTAATTACATATATAATATATGTATAGGTCTTTGTCCTCTTTATGTATTCTTCTATATTTATGTGCAAGCTTGAGTAAGTTAGATGAAGTGAAGCTGGTTTGTTCTTCCTACTTATTTAACCAGAGGTTTAGTTTGTGTGGCCATAACGCATTAGCTTGTTGCTCTGCTTCTAGTCTTTAGGCAAGGAAATTGCAGTGCAGGGTATTATTTCTATCCATGCGTATTTTTTGTATGCTCCCTGCTCCCAAGACCATGGCTACGCTATGATTTATATCCTCCCCTGTATTTCTCGACAAAGTTATGGGTCTTTTTAATAGCACATTTCCCTTTTATTTATAGAAGTAATTTGAGGTAAGATGTGTTATTTCCATTTCTCCCTGTTTGATTGCGGCAGCGATAGCTGTGTGTCCCCTCTGCTTTCGTTTCTTCATTAAGGTTTCAGAGTTGTCACTCCATAAACCCTTGCACATATATCCACATAAAATCTCTCTTTTTGTATGTTAGTCACTGTTGTGAATTTTCAATGCAATCAATCACTGATGTGAATTTTCTGCAACTGTTGTATGCAAATTCCTAAGTTTGTGATCGAAAAAGTGTGAGTAAAGTTCTGTCAGTTTGCAGGTAAAGTCACCAGTGCCACAAAGCTGGAATTTTGATCTCTCACCGAGTCACCACAGTCTTTCATTTTGTAAACCTTGGTTATCTACCGATATATTGGAGTCATACTTCGATTGTTTGTATTGATTTGTAATTCTAATGCATAATATGGCTTATATGCCGACACTTTGTTTCTATATGATCGTTTCATGATCAAAGAATTTTTATAAAAAGTAAATGTTAATGATAAACGTTTATGAAGGAAGGTCATGTAAACGCGTTTTCAGTCGAGTTTCAAGATGGGAGGGGCGGGCCTGCCCAATCTAAAAGATAAACCTCGCATCAATCTAAAAGCAAATCCAGAGTTGCAGCTCGCCTGGCTTGAGGATTTAATTAAAACGCGGGAACCCAAATTCGTTTCCTACCGAACCAATTATTTTTGCTATTGCCCGTAAAAACATAAAATTCATTTGGTGATAGCATAGAGTTGCAGGCTGGGCATTACTAACCTGAAAACGATTTAAACAAGGTGGCAGACCCCTTCCCCTTCCTTTGTTGCAGCGAAATCCTCCCACAAGTGACTCTGTTGTCGTTTTGGCTGTGAGACCCACAATTCCCCAAACATAAGCAAGATGAAATGGCAAAAAGGGCAAGAGCCGAGATTTGGTTGCAGTATTAATTTTGGGTTGGTGGGTAGTTTGGCCTGCCGTAAATGATAAAAGACCCTGCCTGCTGTTATCCATATCCCGATCAGATACGCCGATGTTGGTCCCAAATATCTCGGATCCTGGTTGCAGTCCCCAGGCTCAGTCCAGCTTGCTGTCACATGTCTGATCCGTCGTCGAATAGAGCACCATGCCACCAACAGGAATGCCCGTTGACGTGACCATGCACAAACCATGGATGAACCATGCTGATGACGGATGGCAGGATGGGTGCATGATGCAGATTCTTCGATGGATGGCATGCTGATGCGTGTTGGATGGCATGCTCTATAGGCATCTGGTGGTTGCACGTGCTCTGTGCACGGGTCTGACGAATTAGTTACACAATAGGCCCCCGCAGCAGTCATTGACACTTTGCTGCGGGGTGCATATTGCTTGTCATTACACAATAGGCCCCCACAACAGTCATTAACACTCTGTTGTGGGGTGCATATTGCTTGCCTTGTTATTATGTTATTTACGTAGAATAGAATAGTTTGTTATTTGTTAAACATTTGATCTATTAGTTTATGATTGTTGTTACTACATTATCATTATCATTAACCTTTGTTGTTACTCTAAATAGATTACCATCACTCATACAAGTGTTTTAACTACCTTTCTCTCAATAACTCTTGTCTATCATGGATCTTATACATCTATTCCTACCATCGGCTCTCTACTATCTCTATGTGCCTTTGCTATTTATTTGGCCATTCTCTTTCAGTCTCTTTGCTACGTTTACCATCACCGATCCTTCATGTAGCTTATGAAACTGACTTTTCCATCAGGTCCTCCTACCAATCCACCTTGGGACGTAGGGATTATGGTTCCATCTTAGTGGGGCTTGGCAACATACCCTGTTCCACCATCATCATTTTAATCCACACTGGTATTTAGTCAAGTTGACCTATGGGAAAAGAGCCAACTGCAGGTACTTAATTATAGAATGTTGGCTTGTATAGGTAGTAGTAATCCCATAATGAGTGTTTATTTTCTGCAAGTGTGATTACTTCCTGTAAGTGTATGTTTCATTTCCAGGAAGAGTGTTTCAATGCATGTTGAGTGCTTTCGTTTTAGTTGTGTGAGAAAATAGAAGAATTAGTGCTAGAGAGGGAAACTGTAGCCTACATATACCAAAAAAGAGAGAAAAAATACTCAAAATAGGGTAAACTAGTGCTTAATTTCACTGAAATTACTTATGCCATTTCAAGTATGCTAAAAAAAGGATAGGATATTTTTTTCCAGCAGAAAAAAAAGGATAGGATATATCTTGGACTTTGGAAGCGAAACAAGCATTCGAAAACATCAAACAAGCTCTTTGTCAGGCTTCGATATTGGTAGCCTAGATTATAGTAAAGAATTACAATGTTTTTCCTTTTCCTCTAATTCTTCTTTGGCTGCCATCCTGTTGTAGAAAAATAGTGATGGTTTCGAGGATCCTATAGCCTTTATGAGCAAAGCCTTGAAAGGGGGCTGAGCTTAAATACACCGCCATAGAAAAGAAGGCATATGCCTTGGTTCAAGTGGTAAAATGATTTTGAGAATATATTTGGAACGCTAAAGTCGTGGCTTACTTGCCTCATGCTATGGTGAAGAAGATTTAGTCACAACAGGAATGCTAGGGAAAACGAGGTAGTTGGATCGCTAAAATACAAGAATATGATCTAGAACTCAAGCCAAGAAAGTTGGTAAGGGGGCAAGGGTTGACGAAACTAAAATTAATGGCAGGAAGTAGCCTTGTATTAGTTAAAAAGACAATAAAACACGTAGAGGAAGACCCGATCGAGAAATGTGCAAATTTTTCTCAATTGCAACAACATGAATGGTATGTTGATTTATCATTTTATTTAACACAATTTAGCATGTCCCCCTCATTTGAATAAAAATAAACATAAATCTCTTGAGTTAGAAGCCATGTAATATTGTTTAACTAATGATGGTTTAGCTTAGAGGAACCCCGATGGGGTGATCCTAAGATGTGTAGAGGATTTAGTCACAACAGGAATGCTAGGGAAAATGAGGTAGTTGGATCGTTAAAATACAAGAATATGATCTAGAACTCAAGCCAAGAAAGTTGGTAAGGGGGCAAGGGTTGACGAAACTAAAATTAATGGCAGGAAGCAGCCTTGTATTAGTTAAAAAGACAATAAAACAGGTAGAGGAAGACCCGATCAAGAAATGTGCAAATTTTTCTCAATTGCAACAACATGAATGGTATGTTGATTTATCATTTTATTTAACACAATTTAGCATGTCCCCCTCATTTGAATAAAAATAAACAGAAATCTCTTGAGTTAGAAGCCATGTAATATTGTTTAACTAATGATGGTTTAGCCTAGAGGAACCCCGATGGGGTGATCCTAAGATGTGTAGATTCCACATAGGCTCAAGAACTAATGGACGAATTGCACTCTGGTGTTTGTGGGCAACATTTTGCTGCTAGAACCACTCTCACAAAATCATGAAGGTTGGTTACTTTTGGCCAAGCTTATTTGTAAATGTCCAAAAATTTGTATACTCTTGTGACGAATGTCAAAAGTTTACAGGACGCCAATGGTTACTTGCTTTACCTTTGGAACCAGTAATCGTGGATACCCTCTTTCAGCAGTGGGGATTGGACTTTATAGTAGAATTCCATGAAAAATTCAGTAATGGTTTTAAATGGATCTTAACAGCTACATATTACTTCACTCAATGGGTAGAGGCAGTTCCCCACTGATCATCTTCTACTACATCCATAGTGGACTTTTTGGAGACACATCTAGTCAAAAGGTTCAGAGTACCAACCGAGATAACTACAAACAATGGTATTATGTCTGCAGTGCTCATTCATTTATCTGCACAATATGGCATTGTTCTATCACATTCATTTAATTACTATCCATAGGGAAATGGCCTTGCTGAATCAAGCAATAAGAACTTATCGCAGATAATTAAGAGGAATGTTGGGAACAACAATAGGAGTTGGGACAACAAAATAAAGTATGCCTTATGGGTTGATTGCATTACCAAACAACGTGCTATTGGTAAGAGTCCCTTCGATTTGGTTTATGTTTTGAATAGTGTTTCCTATTAATTTGGGATTACTAGTATAAATTAATGCAGTGGTTTGCTACTAATCCAGAGGCATTACAAGCCCAGGTCAATGCTTTGGTTCATTTGGATGAGAACTGTTGGCATGCTTATGATCACTTGATTGACTACCAGAATAAAATCAAGCAAGCCTTCGACAAGAAGCTTAAGAATCAAGTGTTGCAGGTCGAAGATATGGGAAGCCAGAGAAACATGGTAAATTCAACAACCTCTCATTGGGCCCTGTTATCACCTAAACTGTAGTTACCCCTATGGATGTATCCATTAATGGATGGCAATAGGGAAAGGCAACTCAAAAGGTGCAACCACGATCACCTCGACCTCCAATAGATGGTTGTCACGCCAGTCGAGGCAACCTTCACTTTATGCTATCTAGCCCAGACAACAAAGGGGGAGACCCAAATCTACTCTCGACAGGAGAGATCAAACCACAACACCAAATCAAAGTTGAGTATGAGTGCAGTATTGTAAGGTGTTTGGTTTATCCTAGACCGAAGGATGAAGTCACAAGATAAGTAAGGGGTTCAATGAGTATAGCTTTGGTTCATTGTTGATATGAGAATGACTTATAGTGTTTGAAATGAGATCCAGGATTAATGTACCAATCAATTGTGAGAAATCCCACTACCTTGAGAACAGTGTCCAATGCAAGGTAGTTTAAAGGTTGAATTGGGGCTAACCATTACTAAAGACAAGCTTGATTGTAAGATAGGACAATGTCAAGGGATTCAAGCATCTAGACAAGAATCAAACGACAAGTTAATCCAACAATCTAGGAAAGTCGAATGAGCTTGGAGAAAGATCAGTGCCTTGGGAATTGGGACAAATGGAGTCAAAGTGAATTTAACTTGTATATCAAGACCCCTATAACATAAGACAAGTGGGCTATTAAAGGTTTGATGAATGGATCTTTCTAGATCTAATAATTCATGATGTGACCTAAGTGGACCACAATCCCTTGAAACAAGGAATGCTATCCCCAAAGCAAGATTTCACAAAATGACCTACTAGACATAGGTTTCAAGGTATGCTTGTTCCAAATCCACCAAAATCTCAACTACCCATGTCCTACAAGTGGACCAACTCAATCCCTTCAAGAAGTGCGACTTTGCCCAAGGAGGGTTAAAAGTGGGATAAATGGGATCAAGACAAGTCCAATGGCATCCAAACTTTAGATCCGAGTAGTTTAAGCAAGTAATAATGTGGATCTAGGATATCAAGGCAATCCAAGCGTTAGATCTTACTAGATTTGAGTTTTAACATACCAAGTGGTCCAAAATGGGGTTTTAATCCCTTAAAATGTGGAATAGGGTCCACAAGGTAGAAATCAGAAAAGTGACAGTCTAGGGGTAGGTTTTAGGACGTGTAGATTATGAATCAAGTGAAATCTCAACTACCCATGTACTAGATCTAGGTTAACTGACCCAAACCAAGAAGTGTGCCCTTGCTTGGAGAGGCTAAGTTTCCTTGGGAAGAGGGTCAAATGGAGGCCAATCCTCACCAAACTATAAGTTCGGGATGTCGTGGATACTATAGAGGTGGGTTTTAAATATCTTACCCAAGGAGCCACTAGATCTTAACTACCATATAGGTTTCAAGGTATGCTTGTTCCAAATCCACCAAAATCTCAACTACCCATGTCCTACAAGTGGACCAACTCAATCCCTTCAAGAAGTGCGACTTTGCCCAAGGAGGGTTAAAAGTGGGATAAATGGGATCAAGACAAGTCCAATGGCATCCAAAATTTAGATCCAAGTAGTTTAAGCAAGTAACAATGTGGATCTAGGATATCAAGGCAATCCAAGGGTTAGATCTTACTAGATCTGAGTTTTAACATACCAAGTGGTCCAAAATGGGGTTTTAATCCCTTAAAATGTGGAATAGGGTCCACAAGGTAGAAATCAGAAAAGTGACAGTCTAGGGGTAGGTTTTAGGACGTGTAGATTATGAATCAAGTGAAATCTCAACTACCCATGTACTAGATCTAGGTTAACTCGCCCAAACCAAGAAGTGCGCCCTCGCTTGGAGAGGCTAAGTTGCCTTGGGAAGAGGGTCAAATGGAGGCCAATCCTCACCAAACTATAGATTCGGGATGCCGTGGATACTATAGAGGTGGGTTTTAAATATCTTACCCAAGGAGCCACTAGATCTTAGTAGATCTGAGAAAATGTAACAATGAGGGTTTGAAATATTAAGGTTTTATCAATTATGTGTTGTGCCAATGGATTGGAATCAAGATAAAAGAAACAAACCTGTAGATCTTACCTGGATAACCTTGTAGATGCCTTGATGATGATGATCTATGCAAACCCGATCAATTTGAAGCAATTTGAAGTAGATCTTGTGAAGTGCGATTTGCCCAAGGAAGCCAATGCGCCCTCTCTCCTGCACAATAAACGTCAACAATATCAAATTTACTGTAGACAAGAGATAAGACTAATGCCACAAGAGAAATAACAGAAAGATAGCATAGATCACAATGATGCTAATAATAACCCCCTGATACAAGAGAATGCCAAAGAGATCGATTTGAAGAAGCCTTGCAAAATCGCCCTAGTTGAAGTCGCCCTCCTATAGACAAGACAAAGATTTCCAAAAAAAAATAGATCTTACCACAAATACCCAAATGCTAGGATGCAATAGACTTTCCAATCACTATCTAAGAACACCAGATGCAAAGGAGACCACGAGAATTTCCACAAGAGAATTTTTCTATATCAAGATTCCATGAGCCAAAGACCCCTTTACAATGAGAGGCTCTCTCCTTTAAATAGGAGGGAGAGAGTCCATAATCTAACCACTTTTTGAATGAGTGGCTAATATTAAAAGATCAAAAGATCTAATCAATGGTTGAGATGAACTCAACAATAAAATACATGGATCACTAATAAAATATAACAATAAGTGGACAAAATCGCCCTAGGAGAGGGGATCCCACCAAATCATGATGACAAAATATAACAACTAGCTCATGGTGGGTCCAAGGGGTAATTTTAGACACCCTTGGTCAATCCCCATAGCACAATAGTAATAAAATAGTCATCAATGTACCAAATCGTACCTCTATGGACAAATCGTGGGCCTTAGGAGGCCTCAAAAATCATCAAAAAATGCCATAAGTGATGGATGTGGGTCTCGATGAAGTTGAAACTGTTAGAGAAGATGTGGAAGACATCCCACTCATCATCATTGATCATCCCATGCCATAACATTGCCTCAGTAGCCCAAATCGAATTCCTCTGTAGCCATTTCTACCACTCCTGAAATGCCTCGGGAAGCATGAAACTGCCCAAAAATGCCTCCTGGAGTGCCTGCGCTGTCAAGGTGAGGGCACCACTGTGTCCAAGAAGGGGTTAATATGGTAAAAAAAAGTGGTTGGACCACCCCCTCCAAGCACAACGCCCTAGGCCAACCAAATAAAATCCATCTCTACTCTGACAGGGTCTCCGATAGACCAAAACTACACTAGGATAGCCTACTGAGGCTCAATCATCACTGTACCTACCCGAAACTGAAAGTAGACTGTCTTATTGGACTCAGAAGGTCCAAATCCATCCAATATGTGTACTCATACACCATATGGATCTCTGCATGATCATATAATACATCCAATATACCGGAACAGGTGAAATAATAATAATCTGTAAATGATCAAATAATGCTGAAAACCATGAATCATCATCATAAACCTGTATCTGATGCATAGAACCATCATGTACATATACATGGACCATATATCATCTATATGTATCATCACAAGGTCCAACCATCTCATGTCCTATGGTTGACCTTGGTCAAACTAGGTTTGACCAAGTCAACATGACCAAATATAACTCAAACTGTCATCAGAAGCTGCTGCAAAGTGTCAAAGGTTAATGCATGCTCTACAACTTATTCAAATAACAATTATAACACAAAGTAATCATTACTGGCGATCTAAATCCAAATATATAATGTCATTAATTATTATTATGACTCAGACTAGACTTTCAAGACCATACTCACTTCATAGTTGTGATCAATTTGCTAGTGAAGGGTGAAGGCTAAAATAAACTGGCCACGCCACAGGATGACTGACTGACTCAACATTGTGACACTTTGGATATGGGAAAGGGAATACACACCATAGCATATACTGAATGAGCAACAACACAGGGAATGGCAGTGTCTCACAAATGGATAAGTTGTTCAAAGAGGGTTTATTCACCTTTAACAGATGCGCACAATCCATAATACAAATGAGGCAAGCAATTGTTTTGATATAGCACTTAAGTTCTATTGCTTTTTGGGCCTGAAGTTTCCATAGCCTGTGATCTATGTGTGTTTATAAACACATTGCATAGATTTACATTTATTTAGGCTTTTTGTTGCAGGTGTGTTTTTAAGGCACTTGTTTACCTAAGCACTTCTAGGTGTGTCACAGACAGCTTGTTTACCTAGGTATTTTACATTCACAAAAGATATAACATTTTATTTCTTAGCCATTTTCATTTGGCTTGCCTTTCATTTATGTGTGTTTAGAAACACATTGCATGAACGGCCTTTTCATACAAGATATAACATTTCATTTTCCATACTTTGTATTCATGGCAGCACTAAAAGTTTCAGGTTTAGCCAACACAACTTTAGTGACTAGGGGAATTCACAAGGAAATCCAACTCACCATAGGTAAGTTTTGTCACCAACTCAGAGCCGAGACACAATAAACAGGGAAGCTCATCCAATATAGAGGCTACAGTGGGGAAAAGTCCTCCATGCCACTAGTCAACTAGTAAGTCAGGGTGATAAACTAAAAGGTAGGTAACGGATGGATGAAAACAATGAACAATGGAGCCACCACTAGCAAGCCAAGGTATGGTGGAATGATCACCTCTATTCTCCCTAAAGAGGGTGAAACCAATGAGTATGAATAGTAAACTTCTAAGTCTGAGTAGGGACAATAGAATATATATAATAAGATCAACCAGGTCCACATATCTATATGATCGCCAGATCATGACACTAGGTGCTAAGACATGCTATAAGAATAAATATAAAAGCAATATAACCACAACACTATGATATAACTGCTGAGTCATATACCTGAATGCTCATCCTCTGAACCATCATCTGTTCTCTGAAACTGCTACTGTAACTCTGGGCACTACTGACTGCTCTGTACAAATGGTATAATGGCTACATTGGTCATTTCTCTCGGTGTCTTGAGACTCAGTCATGGCAATGGGGAATGCAACTGCTGTCCAAATCTGATAGTGATCCATAATAGATGCTCATCTCAGCATCTCAATGTAAGGGAACTAGCTGAATAGTGTACTAGAATCAGAAAAAATAATGTATGGTAGCCTGGCTACTATATATGTGATAATAGGTCCTTTCGAAATCAACGCAAAAGCAGGGAAGTATTGTTTCCAATTAACTGATCTGGATGGAGAAGAGAAGCAACTTTCAGTCAATGGGTAGTTATTAAAGGACCAACAAAACAAAAGAAAAAGAAAAAAAGAGTATACTTGTTTTGGGTATTGGTGTAGGTTAGTGGCAAAATTTTTGTTTTTACTGGGAATTTCCTTCATTACATGCATTTCACTTATGTTTCTATTTTATGTTTCTTGCAAGTCTTTTCATTACTAAAAATTTCTTTCGCATTCACATGAGCAGTCCCAACACTGGGGGGTTAGTTTGCTTTTACCTTTGTCATAGGTTAGTTTCTTTTGTCACTCTGGAAATTGGATATGCATAAATGTTATTGATTCGTTGAGTAAAAACAGGGTTGGGAGTCTGGACTCATTTGTGTTAGGTCAAAGTTTGGATAAGACTCAGGGGTGGTTTTAGTGTCAGTACAAGTATGTGTCTAAGAAATTAGGGGTACGTCTTTGCTGGGATTTAGGAAAGTTTATGCATTGATCACAATCCCAGCATGTATTTCTCCTAAGGTCAAGTCCTGAGTATCAAAGGTCTTATCCAACCTTAGGGATATGATGCTAACAAGTTGATTCATTTTTCAGAAAAAGCATCATGGGAGACTGTTGGGATCTCAACATAAAACAGGGGCATATTGTCCCGTTGTGGAGCCACTGTTAACAATAATTATGTCTTAGCTTGTGTGTTATGGGTCAATAAAAGTGTTTTCGCAGTACAGTGGAATGTATAGTAAACAAAGGGACAAGTTTGGAAGCGATGATTGAACATGAAAGTGGGAGTAACACCAAGAGGCCATCAAATTTACTATCACATTTAATAATAAAGAAAAAGCGAAACAAGGATGAAGTAGAGGCTGGTTATTATGCATTTGCATGCCATGATGTAGATTGTGATCTTGAGACATCTGGAGAATATTACAGGACCATGCTTGAAAACCATGCAAGGAGGTATTCGTACAAAAGAGCTAGGCTGAAAGAAATCACTTCTTTAAGAAGTCTGCTTGTAGGTGATGTTGCCCATGAGATGAGGATTAAATAACTATCTCAATGTTGTTATTATCTTGCAATTTGTGACCAGTTGACACCATCTCAAAACTTTGAAGGCATTCCAAATACTCAAACAAATATGAATAGTTATTTCTATCCCTAAGCACTTGGTTTTTCTTTAAAAACATCACCAATGTAACAAGACACATTAGCGGCTAGCCATACAATGGTTGTCCATATCTGACATAGGTACATTACAACATTGTTATGTAAAGGTTTTGGAAAAGGAAGATGGTTATGAGGTTATTGAATACAAGGTACTCTAAAAGTTGTCCATACAGGAATATCCAAATGTTGTGGTAAGAAAAGATGCTGAGAAAATTAGAGAGTAAGAGACCAACATTGTGAAAATGGACTTGCCAAAACGCCAAAATGCCAAAAAAGCCTTCTTAACATATCATAAAAAGAAATGTTATGATGCTCAGAAGGTTGCAGATTTTTACCAAAAGGAGGTGAAATCTAGGTCCATACTATCCTTGAAAGTGGTAAAAGCTAAAGTGGCGTGCACCCGAAAATTAGCTAAAGATATATTGTTGGTTTGGAAACCCATGGACAAGGAGCAAGCTGAGATGAGGAAAAAGGAAGACAAGGTGTAGTCAAAGCCTTAAATCACGAAGAACTTAGAGAAGTGAAAAGACTTGTGTTATCTCGAACACACAAGATGAGTGGGAATCACTTTGGGAGATCGACTTCTTTCAAGATCATAATGCAGTATTAGAGTTTGTTGATGGAGTTAAATGCCATAGAGCGCCTTCCTTGTGGACTATGTATTCTTCGAGAAAGCCAGATAATATTTTATGCATCTCGACAAAAACATTATTGTGATTTCCCATTCCAGTTAAGCTTTGATATTTATCTCATATGTCTATGGAAGAAGGCATACTAAGGCGAGTTAGTGACAACTCTATCAGTTGGCAAGAGCATGCCCTGGTACATAATGCCCCTGAAGGAGAGTTTTCGCTAAATAACCTTGCTATCTTTCAGGAAACTCCTCCTATCACCAGTACAACCAGCGAAGGTGAGCCTTCATCGACACATCCTCGTTTAAGAAATGTCCCTAGTTTCTTATTACCCCGTGAGTTATCTAGTGGTAGGGAAATACGCATTCTAGTGATACATCTCACATTCCTACTCCCTTTCCCACATTCTTAGAATTAGAAGCTCAGAGGTTTCAAGACATGGCCTTGAACCATCTTGCACCACCCACGATTGATCCTTCAAGTTTAGAAGGCATGGTTTTTCCAGTCCCATCTGGAGAAGGTAGTAGTAGAAGTAATGAAGAACATGTTATGCCATCTCCCTTGGAAGAGGACACTAAAGAGGTTGTCAGAGACTTTTGGACTGTGGGGGGAACTCCCAAGTATATCATTCACCCACAGGATAATGAACTGAATGAAAGACATAGGAGGAGAAGAGTGCTTTGGGAATTTCTTATTGGTAGGGTTTCCATTTCTATAGATGGAGGTCCACCCCGTTTTGATGCAGTTCCTCCTCAAAGGAACTTGAGAATAACGAGTCCACCTTCACATAATAATGCTGAAGTTTCTCCCATCCTAATCTGTGACATTGAGGTCATCCATGAATCTATGAACCGTCCTCGATTTTGTATTGGAAATCAAGTAAGTGTGCCTAATCATCTATTTTACACCAAATCTAGGGGATCTGATGACATATGGGTGGGTCCTTTCATGATAGTGCATTGTGTCGATGACTCTTGTTATCTCTCTACCAACAGTGGACAACTTATTATGCTCCCTATCAAACAACATGATCTCAGGGAATACATCCCTGACTTAACTTAGCCTAGATTTCCCTTGCTTGTATAGCATAGGGCAGGTAGGAAACTGAATAAGCTCCCTTGAGCAGTAGTTAGTTGCCTATGCCATTGAGTCTGGAACCTTGTTTTTCTCTTCTTTGCCTTTGAATCTGGCCTTTTGTCTTTCCATGTTATTAACTTTCTTTGTTACCTGTAGTCAAATAAAATTTGTTAGTTGTTAGATTAGCATTTTATTTACAACATGTTATTTCCATCAGTTTATTTTCAGTATTTTGTTTCAATACTGTTATTTATGGTTATTATATATATATATATATATATATATATATCTATATATATATATATATATATATCTATATATATATGCGGGTTAGTGACGACTGGTCTGTGAGATTGGTATAACGCTTTGCCTTGTGCGGATTATAGGTGTACATCAGATAATGACGCAGAGCTCGAGTGCAGGATCATGGATTGATGTAGTGAGTGTTGTGGACTAAAGATTTATGAGGTTCTCAAGCACTCTCTCCCTTAGAGCACTTGTCCCAACTAGAGCCAGATGTTTTCACATCCATAGTAGCCGGGTTACCATGATTGCAGATCAGTTCCTAGTATATTTTTGAGCCAGTCCTTTGCACATTTTGGATGAGATCAGATGATGATGAGCAGCATTTTGATGATCATTCTCATGTCTTCAGTGGATCCAGAGCTTGTACATTTGACAGTCTCATGCCAGGACTGAGCCCCATGGCCCTAGGTCGATGACTGAGTTAGCTATTCTTCTATCATCCAGAGCATATTGATGTCAGTGCCCATGATGTATTCAGCTGCAGTGCTTCAATATGATTTTGGTTGTTTAGATCAGGGACTCAGGTATATGATCCAGTAGGTATATGATTTGTGCATTTGGACTGCTGATGTGCTCTTTCATTTATCTAGGTAGTTTTGACTGGGTATATGATGATTGTTTACTGGCGATACTTTATGCTATTCTTACTTGTTGTTTAGAGTAGAAGTGGTCAATTACTATGAGTAGGAGATTCTTGTGTATACTCGTTGGTCATGCCCTTACTTTATAAGTATGGACTCGGTCATTCCTTTTTGTAGGGATTTTTCTATCCGTGGCATCATCAGCCACTTCCCCATCCATCCGTTATCTTCATCTGTCATAACGATCTATTTTTACAACCAGCTCAATAGCCTACTCTCTCATCAACTCAACAATTTATTCTACAATAATATCAGGGTGTTGTTCTACAATATGCTAAACAATCCATCCTTCCATAAACTTATAATCTAGTGTGCAACAAAAATCTCAGTCTGTCCTTCAACAACATTGACAGTCTATTCTTAGGAAGTAACACAATGAAAAAAATAATTATAAATAGTCAACATGCTTAAGTCTTGATTTCATCTCGACTTACACCTTAACTAGTGATCTCAAGGACTTCCCCCACCTAGACCTTTGTGTTGGATAGATTCCTTGTTATATTGTGTCTCGGCTCCGGAGTGTGTGATTCTAGTCATAGTGATTGTTCTCCTTTAGTCCTCGAAACCAAGTATTCTTATTAACAGTGTTGCTAAACACTAATGCATCGGAATTTAAATGCTATATCTAAAAGGATGCTAAGTCAACAAAAACATTGTTATTAAACACTACTACATATATCTATATCAAAGTTTGAAAAATTGAAATCGGACTCGGAATCGGTCTAGGGTCAACTTGGAATCGGAATCGGAATCGGTAATGAATCGGTCATAAATCGGTCGATTTGAATTTAATGAATCGGTTTGCTCAAAAATACATAAAATATTTTTTTTTTATAAGAAAAACAACTTTTTCAAGATTCTAATTCATGATTCCATAGCATTAGAAACAAAATATCCAATCTCTGCTCATGTATATACTGTACAGTCCCCTTAATGTCAGTTGGTATATGTTTGAGTATACTGCTGCTATAAGGGTACTTTCTGGTTCAGGACTTTTGGAAAACAGTTAGGCTACAACTGCCTTAACACCCTGGAAATGTCTCCCTCTTACTACTGATAGGGAATTTTGGGTTTGCTGATAGGATCTTTGTTTTCCTTTGGTTCAGAACTTTTACCAAACATTTCCCAATAAATGCACTATTTCTCTTTGGCACATAAGGAGATTGATTTGCATTCAATATAAAATCATGGATTACAATGACAGAAATAAAGAACACTTTATGCAAACTGTTGTGACAGTGAATAAACCAACAATTTCAGATCTGTTACATAAAAGATTGCTGACCTGTAGGCTACAATCAAGTTCAGATCTGAAGGAGATAGATGAACCTGCCTCCTGTAGATGACCACAGCAGATTGCAAGCGTTTTATGGCTGTAACAGCCTTTTTCCAGTGCCCAGATATAATGAAAATGTCTGTACTGTCCCTTGCTAGATCCTGGCTGATTTGGATATGAGTTTACTGTTGTTATATTTAGTGCTTTTGGTACACTTTAACAAAAGTGTAATCTAAGACTTTTGTCAAACAATTTGATGACTACTGCTGTAAACCCACACACAGGCCCACGCAAAAAATCGGACCGATTTATTGCTTGAATCGGTCAAATCGGACCGATTAATTGCTTGAATCAGTGAAATCGGTCCACCGAACCGATTTTGATACTGGTTTGAACCGGAAAGCTAGTAAACCGGTGAATCGGCCGGTTAGCAAACCGATTTCACCGATTTTTAAAACTATGATCTATATTACGTAGTTAGTGGCCAAATGACGAGCACTCATCCTTGTTTGATGTAAGGTCGTTTGTCCCCATAGGACAACAAGGTGGCCACTCCATCACACCTATAGACAGTGGCGAACAATGGAGGTCATACCGAGTCATATCTGAAGCCCATAAAGCTTTCAAGGCACCTGCTTTTGGAGACTGGCTAGTGAAAAAATTTAAATGGAATTAAATGCTAAATCTCAAAGTGTGAAAAACTGACAATAATTTGCTAAAAAAGTTGCTTTTCTAGAGTCTTGTTATCACATTCATAGTAGCCGAGGCTACCATGTCTTCAAACTAGATTCCAGTACTTTTCTGAGCCAATCCTTTACTATGAGATGCATGAGATCCACAGTTGATGAGCAGCTATTCTATGATCACTCATATTTTTAGCAGCCCCAGAGCAAGCATTACAACCTTATGCCATGACTGAGCCTCGTGACCTCAGATTTGATGATTAAGGTGGCCATTTCCTTCCATATAGAGCAGTGTGATAGTGCCCAGAGTTCTGCAGCAGCAGTGTTGCAGTGACAGTTGATGGTTTAAATGATGGATACAGGTATATGACACAACAGTTATATGGTTGTGCATTGGATACCTATATGGTGCTCTTTTTACTTATCTTAGTAGCTTGGCTAGGTATTTAGTGGTCATGACCTGACAATATATATATATATATATATATATATATATATATATATGGATATGGTTATTGGTTGACTGTTTAGAATTAAAGTGGTCTAATTACTTGGAATCTGAATTTCTTGTGTATACTCATTGGTCTTACCCTCTTAAGTAGTGTGAACTTGGTCATTCCCACCATTTATGGCTTGCTAGTTATGGAATCACCTGTCACCTTTCCCCATCCATCCGCTCTCTTCCATACTTGGTTTTACCCTGACTTACACTTCAGCGTATGATGTGGAGGACTTCCCACTTATGCTTCTATGTTGGATAGACTCCCTGTTTTTTGTGTCTCCGCTTTGAGTTGTGCAAAAAAACTTACCGAAGCCTTGATCCTTCTGGGCCAGGAGAACCCACTGGTGTTGGTTCCTGATTTTAGGTGAGTTGGATTTGAATCCTTGACCTCTCTGGTCGGTTGCCCCTGATGTTTGGTCCTCATTGTGGATGATCCCCCTAGTTGCCTCAGTTGTGTCGGCTAGACTTGAAGCAAATTGTACTACCATCATTACATGCATATGTGACTCATTGTTATATCTTCGATGCAAGACCATGGTTATAAACTTCAACTGTGCTTTTAAGCACAATGAAAGAAGGCTATGAAATGAAATGCAAAGCACCCTGTATGAAAGCTACAACTAGTTGTGCTTCTAAGCACATGTAAAATCCTAAGGGTCATAAGACCTAAAAGCAGTGGTTAAATATATGCTAAATCTAAAGATTGTTGGCCATGATTGAAATGTAATGATTAATTCCTCACGGAGCCTATGAGTTGGGATGTGAGATGGAGTAAGGGACAGCTAATTCTAAGTGTCCCCTAGAACCTCAAGTTACGATTAGCTGTGCACCTAGTCACGGTGGTTCTAGAAAAGATCCTCACGGAGCTTGTTTCAAGCTTGGACATAAGTTGTAGAAATTTTCTAAAGTTGGATGGACACTCCTCAAAAATAACTTATTCCATTTGTGAGACATTGCCACTCCTTGTGTGTTTTCTATCCAGCGTATGCTTAGGTGGTTTCCCTTTCCCTTTTTCCAAAGTGTCACAGTGTTGAAGTTGTAAAGTCATTCCCTTGTCTTAGCCTTGTCTTTTTCACCTTCATCCATTCCTAGCAAAATGGTCACGTCCATGAAATGAGTATACACTTGAGGTTCTTTCTCTTAGTAATTAATTGTTTTAATTCAAACTTATATTGGATGTATTACTGCTTAATCGCCAGTGAAATGCTACTTTATACTTTAGTCTTGTTATTGAAATAATTAAAGAAGCATATCTTATCCATTTGCACTTACAGCATCAGTCAGTTTGAGCCTGTGTCATTATTTTGCTCAGTTTTGACCTGGTCAACCTAGTTTGACCAAGTCAACCGCAGGATCTAGGATGAGTTGGACCAATGATGTTTGAGATTGATTATTTATGGTCCTATGGTTCCCACTTGATGGTTCCATGCATCAGACACAGGTTTTATGTGATGGTTTGATGGATTTTTATTATTAATATTATTTACACGCAATTATTTTTATTGTCCAGGCATGGTTGAGCTTACAAATGATTATTCAGGTGGTCACATGGCGTATGAGTACTTATCTCTACTACATTTAGGCCTTATGAATCCATTGGCACACTCAGTTATCAGTTTCAGGCACTTTTAGATAAGTTTATGATCATATTATCACTTTATTGCATTTTTGCCATATAAAATGGCCTGTCAGCACATTTTGAGATCTTTTTGGTTTTCCTAGGGCACTACAGAGGGAGTATGGGGTCCAACCACTCATTATTTCCATATTACCATGCTCCCAAACATTTTGGTGTAGTCATATTTGTGCTCGGGGCACCAGGCAGAGAGATACAGGAATTTTATTATTTTACAGGTGATTTTCTAAGGATAAAAAATGGAAGAAATGGCTACTAAGGAAATCCATTTTGGCAATTGAGGAAAAGAATTGGCATGAGGTTTGTTCAGAGGATTTTTATGATGCATCCCACACCTTTCGGCACAACTTGTAGCATTCAGTGGGGTCCACACTCACTTTGGGCTATTATTTGGGCATTTTTATTATGTCATTGAGGGGCCACAATTTGGTCATATGGTCATAGTATGATATTATCTTGAGTTATGATATGTTATTGTGCTATGTGGTCATGCTAGAGAAGGACATGTTACACCTCCTAGCCCCACAATGTGCTTATGTCATGTGTTTTACTCACTTGTCATGTGGTGCGTCCCCCTTGGACGTCTTAGTGAGTGTGCCCCCTTTATCTTTGAGTTGATCCATGTGTATTGTATTTGGGCTCATCTCAGCCATTGATTATCATTGATGTATCTTTTAATCTCAACCATTCATTCAAAAGGTGGTTAGGGTTTTGGTGGACTCCATCTTGCCCAATCCCCTAGGCATTGTTCTGCTACCCTAGCTCACTCTCAGACTTAGCCATTTTTGCTGAGTTGTTTGATGCTGGTTTTGACTTGTGACCTAAGACACTGTCATATTCTTCACAGTCTCATCTAAAGGTACTAGATAGCCTCATCTTGATCTTAACCCTTCTACCTTGGACACGTTTCCCAAGGCAAAAGAAATATCTCTCATTTGCTAGTGCCTTGGTCCTAGATCTAGCCTCCATACTCATAAGTCACTTGTACTTTCACATTGGGTCAACATTTACATCTTTTAAGCCTCTTGATCCAAACTTAATTCATCGTGTGACTTCATCCATAGATCTAGGGTTTATCATGCTTACACCTTATGTACTCTAGCTTGCTTGTTTGATCTGGTGTTTTGGTTAGATCTCTCCTGTCGGTAGCTGATTGGGTCTCCCCCATTGCTATCTAGGGCTTGGATAGCATAAAGTAAAGAGTTCCTCGATTGGCATTGCAACCAATCCATCTTGGGGATCGAGTCCCTCTACCATCCTGTATAGGATCATCTTTTGGGGCAACTACAAGTTGCATGATAACATTTTTGGCACTGTTGTCGGGGAGGTAGAGGCTTTCCCTGGTTTGAAATTTATCCTTCGACTTTAACCCCGTTCTCTTTTCCAACATTTTTGGCGCCGTTGTCGGGGAGGTAGAGGCTTACCTTCGGTATCTACAAGTGTCCGTGCATTATCTCATATCTTATTGCATCCTGTCTTTTAATTTGGTGAATACATTTTCCATTGCTTAATTAACTTAATCATAATTTTAATTTACTCATCTCACCTCTCCTATGACATTTATATTTTCGGTGAATTATTTATGTGGTTCACCTAGCGACTCCACAATGCGATTCCATTGGCGAACCCATATATAGACTCCAATGGGGAATCTTAATTTTTAATTCATTATGGTCCCAAATGTTCTTCGTGACTTTTTATAGACTTCAAAGGAATTAAGAGAGTAAAATAAAAGGAATCCAATATTTCGGTATGAGGATGATTACGAATATAAGTATGGGTATGAACCTGCATATCAAGATTCGTATGATACCCATTGTTACCGGGAAAACTAGCAGGGCTAGTTTCCTGATAAGCAAAAATAAGAATTGTGATCCAATGTCACCTCGATCACGATTATAACTTCTTCGGAGCGTCGGAACCTCCAAGGAGAAGTACCCTTTTGTAACCTGTAGAACACTGATACAACCAAAAGACTATATTCTCTATGCAATCATTAGTTAGACCAGTGCCTAAATGGAGTCAATATGAAGATAACATAACCATTAATCATCCAATGTCAGTAGGTGCAAACTAGGCAAAGTATATGATCAAAGAATCACCAATTGTGTTAGGGTTAACCGAGGATTATTAACCGACCTAAATTATCCAAGGGTAGTGTAAGGTCAATCCAAGATCATGATACAAGAAAGATCATTCATTACAAAATTCCGATTTGATAAAGACTTGCTACCATTCACCAAAGATCATTTAATGGATATAAAGAGTCAACCAACTTATGTCATAAACATGTATCATAAACAAAACATAGATAAATTAAATGTTTATTTGCCAATGTAGGGTTCGCTATCCTCCAATAGACACCGTTTATGAATAACCAACATATATCACTGGATGTTTCAAGAGATCATTTAACAAGATTTATCATGTAGATATATGTCTTCAACCAAGTTAAACTAGGCCAAGATGCTATTGCAATATATCTAACTTCAAGAGATCATAACTAATGAGATGTGAGAGATCTAGATCAAATACTTATCATGTAAATAATTTATCATCCACAGAGTTTAAGTGTTAATGCTAAGTGCCCAAGTCAAGGAATTTTCAAGTATCGTTCAAATAGACACTTCTCACCAATAACCATATCAAGATCAAATTAACATGGCTTCGGATTTGTAAATGAATATATAGTACAACAAAGAGCAAAAAGTGCAATAAATGGACACTTCAGTAGTCTTTAGCAACAAGATATAATGTAAATATCAAACCAATTGTAGCAGCAAAATTATAACCTTGCCCAAAAGTAGGAACTTTAAGATGCAAGCAAGACAAAGACTAAAACTAACTCAAAGTTTAGACCATAATTAATCAAAATACTAACTTAACTTTTGGTTTTGTGTGTGTGGCAGGTGTTAGGAGGGAGTTAGGGAAAACACACAGGGTCTGCAATAAATTGCAGACCTGTGTTAGGTGAAGGAAAGGCTCGGACTTGGCTGAGGGAGTGAGGAAGAAAGGCAGCAAAGGAGTGGGGATGGAGTGTGAAGAAAAAGGGGAGAGGAGATAGGGAGTAAGGGAGCAACAAACAATGAGACCATGGGTAGAAGAGAAGAGGGAAGAGAAGGGAAGAGGAAAGGGAGGCCGGAAGGGAGAAAAGGTAGGGAAGTATGGAGGATAAGAAGAGGAGACTGCGGGTGGGGATGGAAAGGAGAGGAGGCTGCAGTAAATCAGCAGCAGGTCTGAGGAAGAAAAGGGTCAGCGAAGGAGGAAAAAGGGAGGTCTGAGGGTGTAGAAGAGGTGGAGGAGGGAGGCCGAGCTGCTTGGGATGTAGGGTGAAGGTAGGAGATGAAGGAGGAGGAGGTCGTAGGGTAGTTTAGGGCAAAAAACAAATTTAGGGTTTAGAAATTAATTTAATAAAATTTACAAAAATACATTAATGTAAAAAAAGATCAAAATTTAAGCTCAACTAATACTTACAAAATGTACAAACTCAGAAAGATAGAGTTTAAACGATGAGGAGCAAATTTAGGGTTTCATTAGTGAAATCTACCTAACCCTAGAGCATCAAAGAGGATGGCCGTCCTCTTGAGATGGTGCTTGCCAAGTTTGGAAAACTAGGGCTTCCTCAACAACTACAAGAGTTGGTTGATGATGCTCTAGCTAAGACAAACTTTGGAGACCTAAAACTCAAGTTGACAATGTTAGGGTGACTAAAGGTTGAAAAATGACTTATGCTAGGGAAAAATGCAGCATCAATGGCTACCATTCAATCTTAGACAAGCACACGTCCAACATTTAACAAAGAAATATCAAGAGAAAAGACTTGGATACCTCCTTTTGTATGTGTTAATCAAACAACTCTTAACATCACCTTAGCAAAGAAACAAGAGCAAAGACTTCAAAGATTTGTCCCCAAACTAGCAAACATATCCATCCTCAAAAGGTGCGCATCACTCAAGTAGCCCTAATGAGGGAAAAAATCAAAAATAAAATTTTGTCCCATAAGTTGATGTGTAAAAATGAAGTGAGGAAAAGTTATTTATACCTTTTCACACTCACTTTTACAAAAAATAAATAAAATCTAGGCCGACATGCCTTTTTAAAATGTCAATTTGAAATTATAAATGTCAACTTAAAATTAAAACAATAATAATATAAAATAATCATAATAGTGTGTAATTTGAGGCATTTTCCCCAGAATTTACCCACACATGACTAAAACAGTTAAAAATGAGCATATCGGTCCGTTCTGGAGGCTAGACTGTGGACAGGGGGGTCGTCATGCTCTAACTAACCCCAACAGAAGCGAATCCCTCAACGCCCCCCCTTTATCAAGCATCACAGTCAGGCATCAAGGATGATGTCATCATCTGCAGGAGAGCCCAGAGAGAGGGCGTTGGTGAACTAGAGGGCTAGGAGGGTGCTGGAGGTGACCTGGAGGAGGAAGAGATGCCCCAGTGCTGAAAGATCTATCACCGGAATACTGAATTAGGGTTGGGGTCATGTGACCCAGTGATCCATCCATGGGAGCCCTGGACACCAACCTCGGGTTTTCAAGCCCTTTCATGAGGCAGTCAGCGATGCCACTAATCCATAGTAGTTCCAAGGGAGAAACCATAGGGTTTGGACATAACCCCTACCTAGAAAAAGCTAGCTAAACACCCCTCCTGGGGAAAAAGATGACTCACTCTCCCTGGTGCACCTCTGCAGGTGTGCTAGTACTGGTACCATCGTAACACCCATCATTTGCTTCATCCATCTAATAAATTTTCTTCCCCAAATATCCCGAGTGAACCAGTTAGAAAATATCAAACCCAACCAAGGTTTTTGGTGAATGATTATTGCACAACTCAAGCAACTAGAGCCTTTAGGAAACCCAGGCCATCCCCTTTTGATTTTTCAGAAATATATGGGGCACCTCATCTTATGCCAAATGGATACATCAGGATGTTGCCTCATTTCGATGGAAGCAATGGAACGTCTATTGAAAGTCATTTGGATGCCCTCTGGGACTGTATGAAATCTCTGGGTGCTGATAGTGAGGATGTCTATATGCAGGCCCTTTGTGAGTCCCTAGAAGGGGATGCCCGATTATGGTTTGATCATTTAGCCACAGGATCCATAATTGGGAATGACATGTTCATGGATTAGTTAACAAGTGAGTGGGGAGAAAACATCAATGAATCTATGGAAGAACGGTCAAACGATGGTTGTCACGATGAGAATCAACTTGATGAAGATGGTCAGAATACTGATAATGAAATAACTGATGATCATCCTTATCAAATTGATTCATCTTCTCCTAAGCCAACAATAAGCATCCTTCAAGAGTCTCAAGAGAGAATAATATGTGATAGTGAGCAAATTTCAACCCCTCAGGATTATTGCCTCAATATTGACATAAGAGGGGAGCTTATTAAAATCCCGTCATCATTACCTGAAGAAGTCACGGATGGAGAGGAGGATATCAATGATTTCCATCAAGAAGCATCCATGGTTGAGTTTTCCACTAGTGAATCCTTTGAAAATCCTCTTAAGGTGCCTTCTCATAATCCTTGTGTAAGTGGCGATATCTTTGATCATGATATTGAAGAAGAAAATGGGGACAATAACCAAATTTCTTTAAAAACGAATTCATATGATCAATTCAGAGATCAAATTTATGAAGATGAGTTTATTGATACATTCCCTGATCAATTACCATCACATGAAATTAAGGATGAACCAATTGAAGAGAAATTTCATGAAATGGATGGGTTAGTGAATCAAGCTAATCAAGAGCTTTCCTTAATAGAATCCTCAAACCAATATCTTGTTGATTATGGGAAACTCGAAAACAATCCTTCACTTAACTCATCTAATGTTGATATTTGTCCCAATTCAATTTTTGATCAGGTAACTTATTTCAATTCTTGAGGTTGGGTGCCCACAATAAGTTCTTTCCCTTTTGTCAAATTTCAAGGTCAATCAATCCAAGACATCTGGGAGAAATTACATATTTTCAATCCACCCTCCCCTCCTAGCTTTTCAATTCTTCTTATTTGGGTTTGTTCTCTATTCAGGATTTTACTTTGAAGATTTTTAGTCAAGGGTCTGTTCATTATCACATAATCGGAGATAAAGTGCTTCATTTCCCTTTTCAGTCATCTTTGATGAATAACATTTTTCAATTTTTCAATCCTTCTCATTGGTGGCTGGAAAAGGTATATAAAGATCAATTTCATTGTTTCTCCATTTTTGAACAAGTGGGGCTAATCTTAGTCTCAATTCTATTCCACAATTCATCCCTACTTGGTTTGTACATCATTCCTGGAGTGAAAATAATTAATTGTCCTAGATAGGTAGATGAGCAAACAAAGAATAAGTTAGTTGGGTTGAATCATGTGTCATATTTTGTTCTTCCATCAATTTTGAACTTGCATTATCTCTATGATCCTATCAGTATATTGATTGATGAAGTTTGCAAAAGTCATTCTCATCCCTTGCATGATTTCGTTTCCCATTATCTATATCTTTCTTTGAATTTCAAACAAGAAGTTAGAATGGCATCAATTTTAATTCACGTTACTTCCAAACCATCTCTGACTTGTTGTATTATTAACTGTAAAGAAACACCAATTGATCCGTTCAGCAAGTGGTTGCACTGGATTTATGACTTACTTAGTACTTGTCTGACTGGTTAGTTTAGGGTAGGTAGGAACTGAATAAGCTCACTTGAGCAATAGTTTAGTGTTTTTGCAATTGAGTATGGCACCTTTGAGTCTGGTAGTTAGTCTTGAGTGTCTTTTCATTTATTTGTTCCTGCAAAATAATACAACTTTTAATTTATGTTAGTAGATTAGCTTCTTTACTTGCAACATTTTATTTTTCAGTACTGTTATTTTTATATTCATGTACATATGTGGGCTACTAACAATCGGTCTATGAGTTTGGTATAGCGCTCTGCATTTTGCAGGTGATAGGTACACATTTTGAAGATGATGCAGAGCTAGATTGCATGTTCAAGGATATGAGTAGAAGACTGATGAGGACCAGAGATTCTGAGGTTCTCAAGCGCTCTATTAGGTAGAGCACTTGTCCCAGCTAGAGCCAGATGTTATCACATTCATACTAGTCGGGGCTACCATGTCTTTAGACCAGACTCCGGTACTTTTCTGAGCCAGTCCTTTACCATGAGAAGCATGAGATCAGCAGTTGATGAGAAGCTATTCTATGATCACTCATATTTTCAGTAGCCCTAGAGCAAACATTACAGCCTTATGCCATGAATGAGCCTCATGACCTCAGATTTGATGACTGAGGTGGCCATTTCCTTCCATACAGAGTAGTGTGATAGTGCCCAGAGTTATGCAGCAGCAATGTTGTAGTGACAGTTGATGGTTCAGATGATGGTGTTATCACCTAAACCGTAGTTACCCCTATGGAAGGATCCAGTCATGGATGGCAATAGGGAAGGGCAACTTGAAAGGTGCAACCACGATCACCTCGACCTCCAATGTATATGGTTGTCACGCCAGTCGAGGCAACCTTCACTTTATGTTATCTAGCCCAGACAACAAAGGGGGAGACCCGATCTACTCCCGACAGGAGAGATCAAAACCAAGACACCAAATCAGGGTATTTCCAAGTGAAGTTAGGTGTATGGTTTATCCTAGACCTAAGGATGAAGTCACAAGTCAAGTGAGGGGTTCAATAGATGTAGCTTTGGTTCATAGTTGATGTGAGAGTGACTTACAATGTTTAAAGTGAGATCTAGGGCTAGTGTACTAGGTCAATGTCAAAAGATCCACTGCCTTGGGAACCGTGTCCAATGCAGGGTTGTTTAGGGGTCAGACTGGGGCTAACTAGTACATGAGACAATCTTGACCATAGTCCATGATGTCCTCAAAGGTATAGTTCACCATGCAAAAGTCAAACCACAAGTCAATCCAACAATCTAGGAGAGTGGGTTGACTTGGAGATAAACCAGTGCCTTGGGAATTGGGAAGTGGAGTCAAAGTAGGGTTGACTTTATGGTTTAGGACTCCTACAACATGAGATAAGTGGACAGTATAGGCCTTGATGGATAAATGTGTCTAGATCTAGGTTTGACCCAAGTGGACCACAATCCCTAAAAACAAGGAATGCAATCCCCAAGGCAAGATTTGACAAAGTGACAGTCTAGACCTAGGTTTTGAATTATTCTGAATCCGGATCTGCAAAAATCTCAAGTACCCAGTTCCTCGAAGTGAGTGAACTCACTTCTCCAAGGTGGTGCGACTTTCCCTAAGGAGGCTTGAATCGGGGTTTAGGTGGGTCAAATCATGTCGGATGGCATCCAAACTTTAGATCCGGGTAGATCAGTCAAGTAGGGATATGGATCTATAATTTTGTGGCAATCCACCGGTTAGATCTTTGTAGATCTGAGTTTTAGTGTTCCAAGTGGTCCAAAATGGGGATTAAATCCCTTAAAATGTGGAATGGGGCCCACAAGGTGATTTTCAAGAAAGGGACAACCTGGGTGTATGTTATTTGATGTGTAGATGTCAAATCAAGTGAAATCTCAAACACCCATCGCTTAGATCTAGGTCAACCAGCTCAAATGGTGAAGTGCGCCTTCCTTGGGAGAAGCTAGGTTGGCTTGGGAGAGGGATCAAACGGGAGCCAATCCACACCAAACTATAGATCCGGGATGCCGTGGATGCTATAGAGGTGGGTTTTCAATATCATGCCCAACAACCCACTAGATCTTGGTAGATCTGACAAAATGTAAAATAGGGGTTTTGAAGTATTTAGGGTTTTAACAATTTATGAATTATGTCAATGGATTGGATAAAGGAAAGAGAAACAAACCTGTGGATCTTACCTGGATAACCTTGTAGATGCCTTGATGATGATGATCTATGCAATCCCGATCAATTTGGAAGCTTTGAGGTAGTCTCTATGCAAATCGATTTAGTCCAAGAAGCCAATGCGCCCTCTCTCCTGCACAACAAACGTCAACAATATCAGATTTGATGCATCAAGAGATAAGACTAATGCCACAAAAGAAGTAACAGAAAGATAGCATAGATCACAATGATACTAATGATAACCCCCTGATACAAGCGAATGCCAAGAAAGTCGATTTGAAGAAGCCTTGCAAAATCGCCCTTGTTGAAGTCGCCCTCCTGTAGACAAACAATGATTTCCAAACAAAGATAGATCTTACCACAATTTCCAAATGCTAGGTTGCAATAGACTTTCCAATCACCATCTAAGAACACCAGATGCAAAGGAGACCACAAGAATTTCCACAAGAATATTTTTCTATACCAATAATCCAAGAGCCAAAGACCCTTTACAATGAGAGGCTCTCTCCTTTAAATAGGAAGGAGAGGCACCAAAACCCTAACCACTTTTTGAATGAGTGGCTAAGATTAAAAGATACAAATGTCTAATCAATGGTTGAGATGAGCTCAACAACATAATACATGGATCACACATAAAATATAACATAAGTGGACAAAGTCACCCTAGGAGAGGGGAATCCCACCAAATCATGATGACAAAATATCATAAGAGGCTCATGGTGGGTCCAAGGGGTAATTTTATCCCTCCTTGGTCAATCCCCATAGCACAATAACCAATAAATAATCATGAAAGTACCAAATCGTGCCTCCAAGGTGAAGTCGTGGTCCTCCAAGGTGAAGTCGTGGTCCTCAAAAGACCCAAAAGATCCACAGAAAGTGCCATAAGTGATGGATGCGGGCCCCGATGAAGCTGAAACTGCAGGAGGAGGTGTGGAAGGTCCCGATCTATCATCACTGATCATCCCATGCCATAACTTTGCCTCAGTAGCCCAAATCGATTTCCTCAATAGCCATTTCTACCAATCCTGAACTGCCTCGGGAAACGTGAAACTGCCCAAACTGCCTCCTGGAGTGATGGCGCTGTCAAGGTGAGGGTACCAATGTGTCCGGGAGGGGGGTAATATGGTAAAAACAAGTGGCTGGACCACCCCCTCCATCATCAGCGCCCTAGGTCAACCAGATAAAAGTCATCTCTGCTCCGACAGGGCCTCCAACAGACCAAAACTGCACTAGGACAGCCTACTGAGGCTAAATCATCACTGTAAGTGCCCGGAACTGAAAACAAACTGTCCCATTGGACTCAGAAGGTCCAAATCCATACAAGATGTGTACTCATACACCATATGAATCTCTGCATGATCAAGATAAATATCCAATGTACCGGAACAAGGCCAATAATAATGATCTGTAAATGACCAAACACTGCTGTATCCCAAGAATCATCATCATAACCCTGTAGCTGCTGCATAGAATCATCCTGTATGTGTACATGGACCATATATCATCTATCCATATCATCATAAGGTCCAACATCTCATGTCCCATGGTCCTCCATGGTCAAACTAGGTCTAACCAAGACCAAATACAACTCAGACTATCATCCATAGCTGCTGCAAGGTGTCAAGGTCAATACATGCTTTACAATTTATTCAAATAGCTTCTATAACACAGAGTAATCATGACTGGCGATCTAAATCCAAATATATAGTGTCGTTAGTTATTATTATTACTCAGACTAGACTTTCAGGATCATACTCACTTCATAGTTGTGATCAATTTGCTAGTGAAGGGTGAAGGCTGAAATAAATGGCTAGGCTAAGGGATGACTTGACTAACTTGACTTTGTGACACTTTGGCAAGGGAAAGGGAATACACACCATAGTATATACTGAATGAGCAATAACACAGGGAATGGCGGTGTCTCACAAATGGATGAGTTGTTTAAAGAGGGTTTATTCACCTTCACAGATGCGCACAATCCATAATACAAGCAAGGCCAGCAATTGTTTAGATATAACATTTAAGTTCCATTGCTTTTTGGGCCTGAGTTTTCCATAGCCTTGATCTATGTGTGTTTACAAACACATTGCATAGATTTACATTTATTTTTAGGCTTTCTGCTGCAGGTGTGTTTTTAAGGCACTTGTTTACCTGAGCACTTCTAGGTGTGTCATGGACAGCTTGTTTACCTAGGTATTTATTTTTCCAAAAGATATAACATTTTATTTTTCATGGCCATTTTCATTTGGCATTTCTTTCATATACAAGATATAGCATTTGATTTTTTCCAGATTTTGTATTGATGGCAGCACTAAAAGTTTCAGGTTTAGCCAACACAACTTTAGTGACTAGGGGGAATTCTCAAGGAACTCCAACTCACGATAGGTAAGTTTTGTCACCAACTCAGAGCCGAGACACAATAAACAGGGAAGCTCATCCAGTACAGAGGCTACAGTGGGGAAAGATCCTCCATGTCACTAGTCAAGTAGCAAATCAAGGTAATAATCTAAAAGGTAGGCCACGGATGGATGAAGACAATGAAAAGATGAAGCCAACACTAGCAAGCCATAGTATGGTGTAATGATCACCTCTATTCTCCCTAAGGAGGGTATGTACCAATGAGTATGAATAGTGAACTTCTAAGTCTGAGTAGGGACAGTAATATATATAATAGGTCAACCAGGTCCAAATATCTATATGATCGCCAGATCATGACACTAAGTGCTAAGACATGCTATAAGAATAAGTATAAAAGCAATCTAACCATAACACAATAGTATACCTGCTGAGTCATATACCTGAAAGCTCATCAACCTGTACCATCACCTGTCCTCTGAGACTGCTGCTGTAACTCTGGGCACTACTGTCTGCTCTGTACCAATGGCATAATGGCTATATCGGGCATCTCTCTGAGTGTCTCGAAACTCAGTCATGGCATGGGGAATATAACTGCTGTCCACAATCTGATAGTGATCCAATATAAATGCTCATCTCGGCATCTCAAATGCAAGGGAACTGGCTGAATAGTGTACTGGAATGAGAAAAATAATGTATGGTAGCCCGGCTACTATATATGTGATAACAGATGGATACAGGTATATGACCCAGCATGTATATGGTTGTGCATTGGATACCTATATGGTTCTCTTTTACTTATCTTAGTAGCTTGGCTAGGTATTTAGTGGTCATGACCTGGCGAAATACATATATATATGTGGATATGGTTATTGGTTGACTATTTAGAATTAAAGTGGTCTAATTAGTTGGAATCATAATTTCTTGTATATACTTGTTGGTCTTACCCTCTTAAGTAGTATGGACTTGGTCATTCCCACCATTTATGGCTTGCTAGTTATGGCATCACCTGTCACCTTGCCTCGTCCATCCGCTCTCTTCCATACTTGGTTTTACCCTGACTTACACTTCAACTTGTGTGTGGAGGACTTCCCCACTTATGCCGCTATGTTGGATAGACTCCCTATTTTTTGTGTCTCGGCTATGAGTTGTGAAACATAACTTATTGAAGCCTTGATCCTTTTGGGCCAGGAGAACCCGTTGGTGTTGGTTCCTGAGCTTAGGTGAGTTGGATTTGAAGCCTTGACCTCTCTGGTCGCTTGCCCCAATGTTTGGTCCTAATTGTGGATGATCCCCCTAGTTTCCTGAGTTGTGTCAGCTAGACTTGAAGCAAATTGTACTACCATCATTACATGCATATGTGACTCATTGTTATATCTTCTATGCAAGCCCGTGGTTATAAAGTAAAACTGTGCTTTTAAGCACAATGAAAGAGGGCTATGAAATGAAATGCAAAGCACCTTGGATGAAAGCTGCAACTAGTTGTGCTTCTAAGCACATGCAAAATCCTAAGGGTCATAAGACCTAAAAGCAGTGGTTAAATATATGCTAAATCTAAAGACTGTTGGCCATGATTGAAATGTAATGACTAATTCCTCACGGAGCCTACGGGTTGGGATGTGAGATGGAGTAAGGGACAACTAATTCTAAATGTCCCCTAGAACCTCAAGTTACGATTAACTGTGCACCTAGTCACGATAGTTCTAGAAAAGATCCTCACAGAGCTGGTTTCAAGCTTCGATGTGAGTTGTAGACATTTGCTAAAGTTGGATGGGCACTCCTAAAAAATAACTTATTCCATTTGTGAGACACCACCATTCCTTGTGTGTTTTCTATCCAACGTATGGTTAGGTGGTTTTCCTTTCCCTCTATCCAAAGTGTCACAATGTTGAAGTTGTAAAGTCATTCCCTTGTCCTAGCCTTGTCTTTTTCGCCTTCATCCATTCCTAGCAAAATGGTCACGTCCATGAAATGAGTATACACTTGAGGTTCTTTCTCTTAGTAATTAATTATTTTAATCCAGACTTATATTGGATGTATTACTGCTTAATCACCAGTGAAATGTTACTTTATACTTTAGTCTTGTTATTGAAATAATTAAAGAAGCATATCTTATCCATTTGCACTAACAACATCAGTCAGCTTGAGCATGGGTCATTATTTTGATAAGTTTTGACCTGGTCAACCCAGTTTGACCAAGTCAATCGGAGGATTCAGGATGAGTTGGACCAATGATGTTCAAGATTGATTATTTATGGTCCTATGGTGCCCACTTGATGGTTCCATGCATCAGACACAGGTTTTATGTGATGGTTTGATGGATTATTGTTATTATTATTTACAAGCCATTATTTTTATTGTCCGGGCATGGTTGAGCTTACAAATGATTATCCAGATGGTCACATGGTGTATGAGTACTCATCTGTACTACATTTAGGCCTTTTGAGTCCATTGGCACACTCAGTTATCAGTTTCAGGCACTTTCAGATGAATTTATGATCAAATTATCACTTTATTGCATATTTGCCATATAAAATGGTCTATCAACACATTTTGAGATCTTTTTGGTTCTCCTAGGGCGCTACAAAGGGAGTATGGGGTCTAGCCACTCGTTATTTCCATATTACCATGCTCCCAGACATTTTGGTGTAGTCAGATTTGTGCCCTGGGCACCAGACATAGAGATACATGAATTTTATTATTTTATAGGTGATTTTCTAAGGATAAAAAATGGAAGAAATGGATACTAAGGAAATCCATTTGGGAAATTGAGGCAAAGAATTGGCATGAGGTTTATTCCGAGGTTATTTATGATGCATCCCACACCTTCCGGCACAGCTTGTAGCATTCAGTGGGGTCCATACTCACTCCAGGCTATTATTTGGGCAGTTTTATTAAGTCATTGAGGGGCCATGATTTGGTCATATGGTCATTGTATGATATTATCTTGAGTTATTATATGTTATTGTGCCATGGGGTCATGCTAGAGAAGGACATGTTACACCTCCTAGCCCCACCATGTGCTTATGTCATGTGTTTTACTCACTTGTCAAGTGGTGCATCCCCCTTGGAAGTCTTAGTGATTGCGCCCCCTCTATATTTGAGTTGATCCATGTGTATTGTATTTGGGCTCATCATAGCCATTGATTATCATTGATGTATCTTTTAATCTCAACCATTCATTCAAAAGGTGGTTAGGGTTTTGGTGGACTCCATCTTGCCCAATCCCCTAGGCACTGTTTTGCTACCCTAGCGCACTCCCAGACTTAGCCATTTTTTTTATTTGTTTGATGTCGGTTTTGACTTGTGAGCTAAGACACTATCATATTCTTCACCAAGTCTCATCTAAAGGTACTAGATAGCCTCATCTTGATCTTAACCCTTCTACCTTGGACATGTTTCCCAAGGCAGAAGAAATCTTTCTCATTTGTTGGTGCCTTGATCCTAGATCTAGCCTCCATACTCATAAGTCACTTGTACTTTCACATTGGGTCAACATTTACATCTTGTAAGCCTTGATCCAAACTTAATTCACCTTGTGACTTCATCCATAGATCTAGGGTTTATCATGTCTTACACCTTATGTACTCTAGCTTGCTGGTTTGATTTGGTGTTTTGGTTAGATCTCTCTGGTCGGTCACTGATCTTGGTCTCCCCTATTGCTATCTAGGGCTTGGATAGCATAAAGCGAAGAGTGCCTCGATTGGCGTGACCAAAAATCCATCTTAGGAATCGAGGCCCTCTTAGGTCACCTCTTTAGTTGCCTATCTCCTTTACCATTCTGTATAGGATCATCTTTTGGGGAAACTACAAGTTGCGTGATAACAAGTCTATTGGAAGCAGTCTCATCACTCTACCCATTTGTGAGACACCTCCATCCCTTATGTTTTTCTCTATCCAACATCTGTGTAGGTGGTCTTTCCTTGTTCCCTTATCTGAGAGATTGCAGTGTTGAAGTTGTTGAGTTTTTCCCCTTAGCCTAGCCTTGTTTCTCCACCCTCACCCATGGTTAGAAAACTGGCCCAATCTGTAAATGAGTATACACTTGAGGTTCCAGTTTATAGTAGTTGGTTACTTTGATATGGACTTATTATTATCATTATTATATTTACATGATTATGCCAGTTAAACATCATTTTATACTTTGGTCACACTACTAAGATAATTGAAGGAGCATATCTCATCTATTTGTACTTGCAACAACAGTTATTTGTGGTCTAGATCATTATTTTGATCAGTCTTGACTTGGTCAACCGAGTTTGACCAAGTTAACCGTAGGGTCTAGGATAAGTATGGACCGATAGTGTTCGAGATGGATTATTTGTGGTCCCTTTGTGCCCATTAGATGGTTCCATGCTTTAAACAACAGTTTGAGATGATGGTTTGATGGATTTTTATTATTATTATTATTATTTACAGGCCATTATTTTATTATTCCGGGCATGGATGAACTTACAGATGTATCACTTGATGGTCACATGGTGTATGAGTGCTCATTCCTAGAGGATTTGAGCATTTTGAGCTCATTGGTACACTCAATTATCAGTTCCGGGCAATTACAGGTGATGAATATGGTCAGATTACCACTTTTCTTCATTTTGCCATGCAGAAATGACATGTCCAACACTTTCATTGATGATTTATTTTATCCTAGGACATTATAGAGGGGCTATGGGGTCCAGCTAGTCGTTATTACCATATTAACCCATCCCCAAACATTTTGGTGCAGCCATATTTGTGCCTAGGACACATGGCAGAGTTACAGGCATTTTTGTATCTTTAGAGGTGATCTTCCGACAGTAAAATGTCTAACAAAGGAAATCGATTGGGATCAATGGGGTAAGGAAATGGCATGAGATTGGTCTCAGACTTCATGATGATATTTTCTACATCTTCCAGCATGATCTCCGACATCAGTGTGGTACGCACGTCATCCCATTCATCATTTTGGGGGTTTATTATTGTATTTTTGGACACACCTCCTAGTGTCTTTTGACACTTTATCACATGTTATATTATTTTGATGTAGGTGGGGCATTAGTCTAGTGAATATATGATCTCCTAGACCCCCCCACCATGTTATGATGTCATGTTGTGTCCCTAGTCATGTTATGTGTCTCACGTACCCCTTAGGGGGTCTTTGAGGGAGGACATCCTCCTTTGTCATGAGTGATCTATGTATTATTTGACCGACTCATCTTAGCCTTTGATATTCTATTTGTATCTTTTGATCCTAGCCCTCCATACTATTGGGATTTTAGGGTGGATTGTGAGAGGCTATTTATATCCACTCTCACCATTTGAAAAAGGACTTTTGACTCTTGGATCTCTAGCATAAAGAAATATTATTGAAAACTCTTGGAAGCTTTGTGAATGTTCTTGCATGTGATTGGAAAGTCTTTTCTCTTCGACATTCTTGTGGATCTATCTTTTCCAAAACCAATTTTCTTGCAGGGGTCATGTGGTAGTGAAGAAGGCGACTTGATGGGGAGACTAATGTGAGTGAACTTGATTCCTCTTCCTCAAATCAACTTGTATCTCAGGGAGTATCTTTATTGTATCTCTGTGATCATTTTGATCCTTCGTGATTGGAGTATCTTTATTGTATCTCCGTGATCATTTTGATCCTTCGTGATTTATCTTTGCTATCATATAGTTTCTTTCATGCATGATTTGATTCTCATAGTAGATCGTCTTGGCAGGGAAGGGGGCATTGGTCATCTTGGAAGCATAGCGATTTTACTTGGAGAAGCTTGGATCTCACTCGTAATTGCTTCGTGGTGGAAGGATCATCAATTTGCTTGGATATCGCAAGCATTTCCAGGTGTGTTTCATTGTATTCTTGTTTTTCCGAGATCTATTCCAACTACCACATTTAAAACTCTCATTGTTAAAACCCTCATTTTCTACATCTGATAGATTCGCCGATATTTTGGGCTAAACACTTAAAACCCACCTCTTAGATAATTAATACACCTTACAAACCAAGTTTGGTAGGAATCCGACTCCATTTGCCCTCAAATCGTGCCCTTCCAATGGCTCGAGAGAAGTAACATGGACAAAGCTAGCAAATATGATCTCCAATAGATAAACACAATAGCAGGATAAATGACACACATTCACAAGAGAGAAACCCTTAGACACAATTTGCTTCAAAGAAAGATATATCAATTAAGCTCCAAAAGAGAGAGATCCAAAATCCAGCCATAAAATGAAATGAGGAAGTAGCTTTGAATTTATAGGGTAGCATAAAACTTCCTTTACAATAAAATAATTATTGTTTCCTTAGATCTAGCATAGGGTGGGGTAAAATAATACAAAAGGCCCACTCAATCAACTAACTCCTAACAAGTTACATAAAATAAGGTGGCCAAAGCCACTTGTACAATGATGAGATACATGGGGTTCCTTAATGCGGGGAATGTCTCCAATAAGCAAGGGACAAGTGGTAGTTGATGATACCTATTACCATGTGGCCTCGAAAGGCCCCTCCAAAGAAAACTTCTTCAATAAGCCAAGTCCACCAAGCAACCACAATGTGCCCATGAGATAGCCTCCAAAGTTTTGTCTCAAGGTAGCTTGTCCATCAAACAAAGTAAAAAAGGGGAATTGAAACCCCCAAGGTTGTTCACTAGGAAACAAATCCTCATCCACAAGGTAAACCAACCACATCAAGGTATGTCCGCTTGGAAAATGCACCAATAATATATGCCCGCCTAACAAACAATCCTTTCACATATGCCAACATATGAAGCAATCCCTTCCTTCACAAACCATCAAGGGCGTCCACTTAGGTTGACCACAAGCCAATCAATCAAAGCTAATCCAAGGCAAATTTGTCAAAGTGTCCATAAAGCACTAAACCAAGACCTAAGGGCTTTCCAAGAATTGGATGCTCCAATATAAATAATGAAGAGCCTCCTCAAAGGCAATGCTCCAAGTAGGATAGTGTCCACACATACACCAAAACCATCCCCAAAGGGGTTGCTCCACCAAAGGATAATCAACAAAGCCTTCATCCAAACAGATCATGTGTGGATATATATGTGTGTGTGTGTGTGTGTGTGCGCGCACCTCATCAAGGATCATTAATCTTCTTCCATTAGATGCACTGGGTTGAGGCATGATATATGCCCTCCATTAAGGTTGTAGAGTGTTGTACCATGGGCTCATATTTGTAGGAGTGAGGTGACGTCTTCCACAAATGATGATAAAATGTGGCCTATTTAGGAAGCTGAGGGAAGATGAGGCTGAGATCTTGTTATCACACAACTTTTAGTTATCCCTAAAGGTATCCCATCCGGGATGGTAGAGGAGATGGACAACTAAAGAGGTGATCCAAGAGATGCAATGGTTCCCAATGCAAGCTGGGTGTCACGATAACCAAGGCACTCTTCACTTTAGATCAAAACTAATCAAGATCAAGGGGGAGACCCTAGCCAATCAATGAAGACTAGCTAACCCAAAAGTTCCTAGGGAAATGTGTAAGTTAAGTTACGGAAACCAATGAGTGAGTTAGATTAAGTGGACCCAAGAGTTTAAGTGTGGTTGAAGAGGCTTAAGAGGTGACAACTGTTTCAACCAATGAATGAGTAAGGCCACATATTGAGCTCAAATGGATAGATCTAGTACCATGAAAATACACAAGTGGGGCCCACTCCTTAAAAAGTGGAAAATGATCCAAATGGGGCCCACAAGGTCAAGTTAAGGATGAGATTGCACTAAGGGGTATGAAAGGATGTAGATCTATGGATCTTAGATGAGATAGGCAACACCCACATATGGGATCTAGCAAAAGAACACTAACCCCAAGGAATGTGAATTTCCCTAAGGGAGATTAGTGCCTTAGATCAAGGGCCAAATGGAGTCCAAATTTTACCAAAATGTAAATCGGGGTAGTTAAGGCAATTATCAAGGTGGGTTTGGAATGGCATGCCCCAATATGAGCTAGATCTCCATAGATCTAAGATTGAAAATGCATCACCAAGTGACCCAAGTGGGGCTCAACCCTCAAAATGAGGAATGGGGTCCACAAGGTGAAAATCAACAAGGTGAAGCACTAGGGGTAGGTTATCAAGGTGGATCTATCCAAATCAAGTGGGATCTCACCTACCCACAACTTGGAACTAGCCCCACTAGCTCTCCTCAAGGAATGCGAATTGCCTCAAGGAGGGCTAGGTGCCTTAGGAAATGGGTCAAATGGAGGCTAATCACCACCAAACTATAGATCCAAATTGTCGTGGATGCTATAGAGGTGGGTTTTCAATATTATCCCCAAAGGCTTGCTAGATCCAAGTAGCTCTAGAAAAATAGAAAAATGAGGATTTTAATCAATGAGGGTTTTGTGATCTAAGAGAATAGATGGATAGGATAGAAGAATATCATACCTCATGGAACATACCTGGAAGATGAAGATGGAAGAGGCTTGTGACGAGGATTACTTCCCACAAAGATCAAATGCCAAACTTGATGAAGCCCTTCTTGCCAACGTTTTGCCTCCTTCACCAATTCAACCTCCCTATTCATGTCAATCAAGGATAGAAAGATCAATCAATCAATCAAGAATGGAAGTAGATGCAAGCAAAAGAGATGAAGAAACATGAAATTGTTGGTACAAAGACAAAAAAACTCCTTGTCACCCAAAACGACTTGTTGAAGCTTGTAGGGTAGGCCTCCCCACCAATACGCACTTCTCCAAAACGTCTTCTTTGCCTGCAAAAAGTGTTAGTGAAAATAAAATCCAAGATAGCCACCAATGTTTGTCAGTGCAAAGGAAGAAGCATTTACAATCACCACAAGCATTCCAACTCCAAGATCCAAGATGCCCAAGAAAGTATTTTTATTCCAATAGCCAAGAGCCAAGAATCTCTAAATGAATTTTACAATAGGGGGGTCTCCTCCTTATATAGGATAATAAAGACCAAAACCCTAAACCACAAAACCACTTTTTGAAACTGGTGGTTGAGATTAAAATATCTAACAATCTAATCAATGGCTAAGATGAGCCAATACAATATATCACATGGATCACTCAAAAGGAGGATGACGTCATCCCTCAAAAGTCTCTAAGGAGGGTGATGTCATGCCTCAAAGGGGGCTAAGTAACATGGGCCCACCAAATATGACATGGACATGACTCAAGAGGCACATGGTGGGGCTAAGTGGTATCAATCCTTCACTAACTCATCCCCATGGCACAATAATAATAAATAATATGTCCAAATAACACAAATGATCAAATCCTGTCCTCAGAATTTGTGAGAGACATGCAGTAAAAGGCCTCCTGTGGCCAATGTGAACCCACTGACTGATGCCAACTGATCTAGAAGATGGGGGGTTCACCTTGGAAGACCTCTGAAAAGACCAAGTGCCAAAACCTTTCCTCAATTTCCCAAATTGAATTCCTCAATGACCCTTCTATTCCATTTTTAATCCTCCTGAAAACCCTGAAATTGCCCAAACTGCCACTTAGGGTGCCTGCGCTATCAAACTGAGTGTACCAGGATGTCTGGAAGGGGGGCATAATGGTAAAAAAAAGTGGTTGGACAACCCCCTTCCTACACAGCGCCCTAGGCAACAACTGACCTCCAAGCCTCTGCTGGACAGGCTGGATAAGCATGCCCAAAGCTGGTCAACAGGTGGATGACTGTTGCTATCATCATCAGAAGTGCCTGGAACTGAAAGATAAGTCTCTCAATGGATCCAGAAGACCCAAATCTACTAGAAATGAGTACTCATACACCATGAGTTGACCTATGGGGTCAACTGTAGGGTCCACCATACCCGAACAGTGTAAAATACGATGATTTGGAAAAAATGACTAACTTCATCAATCATCATCTGAAGCATATGTCGACCATATGGAATCATCGATAGGTGTATGTGGGACCACAAATCATCATCCATAGGCATAGGTGGTCCACCTCGTCATGGATCCCAAGAATGACCATGGTCAAACTATATTTGACTAGGTGAAAATATAACCAAGGACAAGATTATAACAATAGACTAAGACATGTTCCTTTAATCACACTCACAGCTTAACTTAAAGTATAAACATCATTCTATGGCAGTTAATACATATATATATTTCAATGTTAATACATATATATATATTTCAATGTTATTTATATTTTACTTGCACAAAAGCTTTAATGACAGACTCACCCATTGGACATGGCCTAGCTGCTAGCTAAGGATGAAGGCTAAGGACAAAGGCTAAGCAAAAGGGGATGACTTGACCAAACTCAATTGAGTGACACTTTGGACGGGGAAAGGGGGAGCTACACTCTGTGCTGGACAAAATAACAAAGGGAAGGGTTGTACCTCACAAATGGCTAAGTTGTTTAGAGATTGGTTATTCAACTTAGGCATCATGTCTACATCAAGTTGATTCAAGTTCATTAGGATCATTCATTTCATTTCCATGGCCTTTTGGCCTATATGACCCCTCTGGGATTTCACATGTGCTAAGAAGCACAACTAATTGCAGCTTGCATCCGAGGCATATTCACATTTACAAGGTCAGCAATAATAGATATAACTTTTGAGTGACCATTGTTTTTTGGACCTTTTTATACCCTTCATGGGGTATTTTAGCAGTTCATTGCTATAGCCTTTATTCACGTGTGTTAAGAAACACATTCTAGAATTTTAAGCTCACAGGATTTCATAATACATTTCCAATACAAGAAGTACATGAGCCTTCAGTTTTAGCCAACAACATCTGAAGTGACTAGGGGGAGTTCTACACAGTGCCAAACATCGGGACAATCGACCAGAATGATTTAGGCATACAATCTAACTCACCAAAGGCAAGTTCTATCATCAACTCAGAGTCGAGACACAAAACAAACATGGATGCGGTCCAACACAGAGGTAGAAATGGGGAAGTCCTCAGTATCAAGCAGTCAAGAAGGCAAGTCAAGGGTGAAAGCCAAATTAGGAAGGTCATGGATGGATGGAGTCAAATGAATGTGGTGCCTAAGCTAGCAAACAAGGATGCCAGGAAAGACCATATCTATGCTCATAAGAGGGTAATGAAACCAATGAGTATTATCAGAAAACCTAACTGTGCAAGTAATACATCCATTTTATATTTATAACATCATCCAAGATATTTCATTTTATTTTAAATAGCATTGCCACATCATGAATCATATACCAAGTCAATGCTATGAAGATGACTAAAACAACAAGATAATAATCCAAAGCCAATAATCAGAACTTAGAAGTCCATAGGTCACATCAAATCATAATAATCATCAATAAACATCTGAAACATTGCTGCAATAATATCACTAGGCACTAAACTGAAACTGTATGGAACAAAGGGTCACATCGGTCATCAAATCTAAGCTCTCAAGGCCCAGCCTTGGCACAAGGTCTAATAAAAGTCTGATACAATATATTGCTCTGATCCATAAGTGATCTAAAATAACAAGCTCATCATAACTGATCTCTGTAAAAGCAAAGCTCTGAAAAGTGCAGATATCTGCTCAGCAAGAATAGTAGCCCAACTACTATGGTGTGATAACAGATCCATTGGCGTACAAGACTCTGGTCTGTTGATTTAAGGTGGGATCATGTCTTAGATTTACTAAGTGTTGGAAGCCAAGCTTCTTACCTCTGCTTGTGACCTCAAATACTGCTTTCTTAGGGCTACTTCAACCATGCAGAGGAAGGAAACTAGGGCTACTACAAGTCTTCTATTGTCAGCTTGATTCAGAGTTCCCATTTCATCGTTGCTCATCACTTCACATGTCTTTGCATGCCTAGATCTGTCCATACTGCTGATTCAAGGCCTTTTATCCTTGATTTCCTTCAAACGATTGCCCATGATTAGTCCATTCATGTTGTTGTGGTCCCAACAATGCCTAGGATTAACCCATAACTTTTGTAGGTGAATGACATGTCATTTTCACCTCCAAAAATAAGCACAAATTGCCCTCTTTATTGTTGTAGGTAACTGTGGTTGTTGCACCCTTCTATTTTTAATTTATCTTGACTATTATAGGTTTGGAAGAAGGCTGCTTGGTGGTGTTGTTTACAAAAACATGCCTATAAATGTCTAAACTCTGCGCAAGATTAGCTCTTAGGACTTGTTATTGAAGAAAATTGACATTAAAATATGAAATTTCTCATTCACACATTTTGTCAAACACTTTGAAAAGTAGGGTTTTAACTTGAATTTCTGATAGTAAAACCACAACTTAAAAAATTTACTCCCAAATACTGAAAATAACTTTAAGAAAAATGAACACAAGAATTTTGGTCAAAGACCGGGCAAAACCTGTAATGTCCCTTGTTAGGAATTTTATTAAAATTGCAATTTTCCACTTTTTTCCTTAATTCGACCTTTGACTAGTTTCGATCTCTAGGTCCCAAATTTGCCCCAAATGATCCCAAATCTTCTGAGAAGGTATATGAATGATATTAGAACATAAATATGTGTTTCAGGGATGCCTTTGTACCTTTAAAACACTTCTGCAAATACTCTTTCAATTCTGGTCAATGTAGGTAACTTTACTAGTGATTTCCCTTTGACTAGTATTGGTCTCTAGGTCTCAAATTGACTCCAAATGCCTTCAAATCTTCAAGGAAGGTTTATGAATGATATTAGGGATTGAATATGATGTTCAGGGATAACATATAGCCACCAAAATACCTCTGCAAACTCTCTTAAGATTCTGGACCAAGTATGCAATTTTACTAGTAATTTGGGGTTCAAATCCCCCTAAGGTAAGTACTAAAAATGGCTTCCCAAATGCCTCCAAACCCACTCAAATTTATGAACAGAGGTATGTAATGTGTTAAGTATGTTATTAAGGTCTCATATGCACCATAAATGGTTTATTAAAACTTTTCTCACCCTCTCCCATTCAACTGCAAAAATCACCAATTCGACCCTTGGGGAAATGGCACTATTTCTTCTCCCAATGCAATTAAACTGAGTAAAAATGCTTCAAATGCTCAAGTACAGTACATGAAACTTGTAGAAGACATCCATGACAGTATATTTATCACAAATATATCATAGAATCATCCATTCATTCGAAATCATCATCAATACATTGGCTCACAACAAGGTAGTGGGGAAATGGCATTGTTCTTCCATTAAAAATGAGATTTATACATTTATACTTGGAATTTCGACCTGAAACTTCTTGTAGATGCAGAACAGAGTATTTACTTCATATTACAAAAGAAATGGAGCATTAAGAGCTTCCCCAAAGAGTACAATAGCTCACCAAAAACGCCCTCCCTCAAGGATCAAGAATATGCCATCAAAACTGGAAATGGTTGAAGGAGTGAGCTGCAATAGAAGAAACCATGAGCTGCCCTGTAGCTTACACCTGCAAATAAAGACTCCATTAAAGCTCCAAATGAAAGGTCTGAATGGCCTTTCCAATTACCAACTTGGATGGGAATCTTTCACCCTCGAAATTGGCTAAGGCAAGAAACTAGTCATCCACTAGCTCTCCCTCTTCACAAATGCAATTGCAAATTCTACAAATGATCAAAAGCCGGTTTCATTCTTTATTATTGACATTTATAAACTTCTAATGTCCTCCATGGGTCGAATTCCTTCCAAGAGACTCATGCCAACTCAAGTTGGGAAGAGATTCCAAAGAACGCCACTTGTACAACAATTCCTAGTCTCCCACTTCCACCAAATCACATGTGGAAGCATCTTAGCTGCCCTAACACCCTTGAGCGCCCTCTTGGAGTCTATTTTTAGCCCTGACATGTCATATATGTCATATGTCAGCCTTCAGGTCTGATTTGTGTCATAGGTGTCATAGCATCTTCATCATTGTTGTCATAGAGCTAGGGAATCTAGCCCAAGTGTCTCACTAGCTCCAAATTGCCTCTTCCTCTTCCATGGGAGTTACTCTTCCTCTATATTTCGACCTTGGATGAGTCATGCAATGAATAATACCTTTTGGACTCCCCCAAGTATGTTACCATTCACCTTGAATTCGAATTGGTGAGAGAATGATGCCAAATGTAGTGGGGAAATCTAGCCATATGTGGGTCCCACTTCCTCCATGTGTCTTCATCATGAAATGCCACTTTGATTTTCACTTGTATATATTTATTTATCTCCTTTATTAAATATTTATTCCATTCTAATGTTCAAACATCATTTATTATCTCCATTATTCCAAATCCCAAAGCTTCCACCCCAAACCTAGGAAACTAGTAATTTTCCTCCTTGGCAATTATTTGACCTTTAGCATCAATTTGACAAACTCTAATGAATAGAGCCAATGTGATTAGGCCATTGTGACCCAATACCAAATTTGGGACATGACAAATCCTCCCTTCCCAATATCGCTTGTCCTCAAGCAATTTTAAATGTGGGTGTTGAAGAACTTGCTTTCTGTATAATTCTTTGAAGTTGCCATTCAATTGCCCAACCTTGAGTCTTTGAGTTTCCATGAAGATTTTAGAGAGGAACCACCATGCTTGCTGCTGCACTACTCTGATTAAAATCACTTTATTAAGTGGGGAATCCATCTCCCATACTGCTTGCTTCCCCAAAAAATATGAAACCAATGAGATAAAAATTATTCCAGGGTCCCATTGCTTGTATTGCACCCCAACAATTAAAAGTGCTCTCCAACCCATACCATCAGATAAGAGGATTCCTGGATCCCATTTTCTTGTATGCATTCTTCCAAACATCATGAGTACAAAATATATATCATCAAAGTACATAACAACATAATGAAAATGTACATAAAGGAGATGCTTCATCAAAGAGTCATGAAAGTGCTTATACCTCCAAGCATGTAGACCACCATTTTCCAAGTGCATACAATCTTCAAGTGACCCATCAAATCTGCTCCAATGACATAGGTGAGGATCCCATGTCCAATAGTGCTGCTCCAAGAGAATGTGATATGCATCAAAATATTCAGCCATGCATTCTTTCATCCAAGAAGTGAATGAAGAATCTCCACTAAAATCTGAACCAAATAATGAGCAGGAAAAACAAGGAGAATTCAAAGGACTCAAAGAAGTCTCATCCATACATCCATGAGGATATGTATCATCATAAGGTAAAGCAATATGCTGCTGCAATTCTAAATAATGAGGTGCTCTATTCATGTCATCATCAAAAGGAGAGGTAGGAGTTTCATACCCCTCATGTGGCACCACTAGGAAAAAACCTTTCACCCAATTTTCATCCCAAAGTGATGTGGCTGGAAAAGAAGTGTGGGGTGAGGAATTATGAACCAACTTTAATTCTTTACAACTCTTACCCATTGAAATATTTAATTCATCTTCTCCATAATTGGTTGGTCCAACTATTGTGAGATCATGTACCTCTTCCAAGGCTTTGCAACTCTCTCCATGAGGCAACTCATAATCCCTTTGAACAAGGACAAGTGCTTGTCCTTCTTCTTGTTTTAGTGTAGTATCTTCAAGAACCTGCATATCAACATGTACCTCATGTTCCACAATTACATTAGGTTCCTCTTTTGTGGCATAAATTGTTTCATCCTTTTCCTTGAAAAGAGAACCATTGCTCATTACTTTTTCCGAGTTGCTCCCAATTCCACTAAGCAACAATCTGAACTCTTGAAAGTATTGTCTCCACTTGTCTTCAAAGGATGGTTCAAGTAATTTCCTAAACTCCTCATTCTCCTTTAAGGTTCCTTTCTCATCCTTACTCATGGTGACCAATGAATGCACTTCTTCTCCTACTTCTTCCCTTTCACCAAAGTACATCCAGTTTCAGTTTCTAAGGGTGGTGGCTTATTTCTTTGACTCCTGGTATTCATTAATGTTCTACCACATCAGGTGCCAAGACCATGCTCTGATACCACTGTAATGTCCCTTGTTAGGAATTTTATTAAAATTGCAATTTTCCACTTTTTTCCTTAATTCGACCTTTGACTAGTTTCGATCTCTAGGTCCCAAATTTGCCCCAAATGATCCCAAATCTTCTGAGAAGGTATATGAATGATATTAGAACATAAATATGTGTTTCAGGGATGCCTTTGTACCTTTAAAACACTTCTGCAAATACTCTTTCAATTCTGGTCAATGTAGGTAACTTTACTAGTGATTTCCCTTTGACTAGTATTGGTCTCTAGGTCTCAAATTGACTCCAAATGCCTTCAAATCTTCAAGGAAGGTTTATGAATGATATTAGGGATTGAATATGATGTTCAGGGATAACATATAGCCACCAAAATACCTCTGCAAACTCTCTTAAGATTCTGGACCAAGTATGCAATTTTACTAGTAATTTGGGGTTCAAATCCCCCTAAGGTAAGTACTAAAAATGGCTTCCCAAATGCCTCCAAACCCACTCAAATTTATGAACAGAGGTATGTAATGTGTTAAGTATGTTATTAAGGTCTCATATGCACCATAAATGGTTTATTAAAACTTTTCTCACCCTCTCCCATTCAACTGCAAAAATCACCAATTCGACCCTTGGGGAAATGGCACTATTTCTTCTCCCAATGCAATTAAACTGAGTAAAAATGCTTCAAATGCTCAAGTACAGTACATGAAACTTGTAGAAGACATCCATGACAGTATATTTATCACAAATATATCATAGAATCATCCATTCATTCGAAATCATCATCAATACATTGGCTCACAACAAGGTAGTGGGGAAATGGCATTGTTCTTCCATTAAAAATGAGATTTATACATTTATACTTGGAATTTCGACCTGAAACTTCTTGTAGATGCAGAACAGAGTATTTACTTCATATTACAAAAGAAATGGAGCATTAAGAGCTTCCCCAAAGAGTACAATAGCTCACCAAAAACGCCCTCCCTCAAGGATCAAGAATATGCCATCAAAACTGGAAATGGTTGAAGGAGTGAGCTGCAATAGAAGAAACCATGAGCTGCCCTGTAGCTTACACCTGCAAATAAAGACTCCATTAAAGCTCCAAATGAAAGGTCTGAATGGCCTTTCCAATTACCAACTTGGATGGGAATCTTTCACCCTCGAAATTGGCTAAGGCAAGAAACTAGTCATCCACTAGCTCTCCCTCTTCACAAATGCAATTGCAAATTCTACAAATGATCAAAAGCCGGTTTCATTCTTTATTATTGACATTTATAAACTTCTAATGTCCTCCATGGGTCGAATTCCTTCCAAGAGACTCATGCCAACTCAAGTTGGGAAGAGATTCCAAAGAACGCCACTTGTACAACAATTCCTAGTCTCCCACTTCCACCAAATCACATGTGGAAGCATCTTAGCTGCCCTAACACCCTTGAGCGCCCTCTTGGAGTCTATTTTTAGCCCTGACATGTCATATATGTCATATGTCAGCCTTCAGGTCTGATTTGTGTCATAGGTGTCATAGCATCTTCATCATTGTTGTCATAGAGCTAGGGAATCTAGCCCAAGTGTCTCACTAGCTCCAAATTGCCTCTTCCTCTTCCATGGGAGTTACTCTTCCTCTATATTTCGACCTTGGATGAGTCATGCAATGAATAATACCTTTTGGACTCCCCCAAGTATGTTACCATTCACCTTGAATTCGAATTGGTGAGAGAATGATGCCAAATGTAGTGGGGAAATCTAGCCATATGTGGGTCCCACTTCCTCCATGTGTCTTCATCATGAAATGCCACTTTGATTTTCACTTGTATATATTTATTTATCTCCTTTATTAAATATTTATTCCATTCTAATGTTCAAACATCATTTATTATCTCCATTATTCCAAATCCCAAAGCTTCCACCCCAAACCTAGGAAACTAGTAATTTTCCTCCTTGGCAATTATTTGACCTTTAGCATCAATTTGACAAACTCTAATGAATAGAGCCAATGTGATTAGGCCATTGTGACCCAATACCAAATTTGGGACATGACAAAACCCCACAAACTTGGGAAAAAACATAAGAGAAAAATTTCATTAAAAAGAATTATGAAACTTCTTCACACAGAAATTTCCTTCACTCATAAACTGACAAATTAACCCTACTTATCTTTTCAGACTGCTGCCTTCAAATTCATGCCCAAAGAACAGTGTACGACCTTCCTTACACGTGCCAGTTTCTGTTATACGGACTGTCCTTTTTCTGCATTAAATGCTACCTAGAAATTCGTGCCCAACTCGTGCCAAATATTATGCTATACGGACCAGACTAAAATAAATTAATTATGTACCTTCTAGTTTGACCAACCCGTGGCCCTTCCCGAATTTCCTCTTGGGTAAAGTCATCCCATAATCTGGACCAACTGGGAAGCTTTTCTCTGCCCACAATACATTTCACAAAGACCTCCCACTTCTTGGTGAAGCCCTTTAGGGCTTGTTATCACATATATAGTAGCCGGGCTACCATACATTATTTTTCTGATGCCAGTACACTATTCAGCCAGTTCCCTTACATTGGAGATGCTGAGATGAGCATCCATATTGGATCACTATCAGATTTTGGATAGTATATCTATTGCCCATTGCCATGATCGAGTCTCAGGACACTCAGAGAGATGACTGATATAGCCATTATACCATTTGTACAGAGCAGTCAGTAGTGCCTAGAGTTACAGCAGCAGTTTCAGAGGACAGATGATGGTTCAGATGATGAGCATTTAGGTATATGACTCAGCAAGTATATCATTGTGTTATGGTTATATTGCTTTTATATTTATTCTTATAGCATGTCTTAGCACCTAGTGTCGTGATCTGGCGATCATATAGATATGTGGACTTGGTTGATCATATTATATATATTATATTGTCCCTACTCAGACTTAGAAGTTCACTATTCATACTCATTGGTTTTACCCTCCTTAGGGAGAATAGAGGTGATCATTCCACCATACCTTGGCTTGCTAGTGTTGGCTCCATTATTCATTGTCTTCATCCATCCATTGCTTACCTTTTAGTTTATCACCCTGACTTGCTACTTGACTAGTGACATAGAGGATCTTTTCCCCACTATAGCCTCTATATTGGATGAGCTCCCCTGTTTATTGTGTCTCGGCTCTGAGTTGGTGACAAAACTTACCTTTGGTGAGTTGGATTGTAGGCCTAAATCATTCTGGTCGGTTGTCCCGATGTTTGGCATTGGCTCGAACTTCCCAAGTCACTTGAGATGTTGGCTAAAACTGAAAGCTCATGTACTACTTATGGAAATTGATAAATTCGCCTATGGAAACTAAAAAGGGCAAGAGCGATGAACTACTGAAAAATACTCCTCGAACAGTATAAGAAAGGTCCAAAAAAGCAATGATTCTTAAAATCTATATCTAAACAATTGTTGACCTTATATATGTATAAAAAACATGCCCTGGATGCAAGCTGCAACTAGTTGTGCTTATCAGCACACCTGAGATCCGAAGGGTTATGTAGGCCAAAAGGGCCATGAAATGAAATTGAATGATCCTAATGAACTTGGATCAACTTGATGTAGACATAATGCCTAAGTTGAATAAGCACTCTCTAAACAACTTATCCATTTGTGAGACACCGCCATTCCCTGTGTTGTTGCTCATTCAGTATATACTATGGTGTGTATTCCCTTTCCCTTTGCCAAAGTGTCACAAAGTTAATTCGGTCAAGTCATCCCTTAGCCTAGCCAGTTATTTTAGCCTTCACCCTTCACTAGCAAATTGATCACAACTATGAGGTGAGTATGGTCTTGAAAGTCTAGTCTGAGTAATAATAATAATTAACGACATTATATATTTGGATTTAAATCGCCAATAATGATTACTTTGTGTTATAATTGTTATTTGAATAAGTTGTAGAGCATGCATTAACCTTTGACACTTTGCAGCAGCTTCTAATGATGGTCTGAGTTATATTTGGTCATGTTGACTTGGTCAAACCTAGTTTGACCAAGATCAACCATAGGACATGAGATGGTTGGACCTTGTGATGATATGGATTGATGATATATGGTCTATGTACATGTACATGATGATTCTATGCAGCAGCTACAAGGTTATGATAATGATTCATGGTTTACAACATTATTTGATCATTTATAGATTATTATTATTTCACCTATTCCGGTATATTGCATATATATTTTGATCATGCAGAGACTCATATGGTGTATGAGTACACATCTTGGATGGATTTGAACCTTCTGAGTCCAATGAGACAATTTTTTTTCAGTTCCAGGCACTTACAGTGATGATTGAGCCTCAGCAGGCTAACCCAGTGCAGTTTTGGTCGGTAGGAGACCCTGTCATAGCAGAGAGGAGTTTTATTCGGTTGACCTAGGGCGTTGTGCTTAGAGGGGGTGGTCCAGCCACTTGTTTTTACCATATTACCCCCCTCCCGGGACATACTGGTGCCCTCACCTTGACAACGCAGGCACTCCAGGAGGCAGTTTGGGGCAGTTTCACACTTCCCGAGGCATTTCAGGATTGGTAGAAATGGCTATTGAGGAATTCGATTTGGGCTACTGAGACAATGTTTTGGCATGGGATGATCAATGATGATGGATTGATGTCTTCGACACCTCCTCCAGCAGTTTCAGCTTCATCGGGGCCCGCATCCATCACTTATGGCACTTTCTGATGATTTCTGAGGTCTTTTGAGGCCAATGATTTGTCCATAGAGGCACGATTTGGTATATTGATGACTATTTTATTATTATTGTGCTATGGAGATTGACCAAGGGTGGCTAAAATTACCCCTTGGACCCACCATAAGCTTCTTATTATATTTTGTCATCATGATTTGGTGGGATTCCCCTCTTCTAGGGCAATTTTGTCCACTTATGTTATATTTTATGAGTGATCCATGTATTTTATTGTTGAGTTCATCTCAACCATTGATTAGACATTTGTATCTTTTAATCTTAGCCACTCTTTCAAAAAGTGGTTAGGATTTTGATGCCTCTCCTTCCTATTTAAAGGAGAGAGCTTCTCATTGTAAAGAGACTTGTGGCTCTGGATTATTGGAATAGAAAATTATTATTGCAACTATCTCCAGTGTTGTGGTGAATGTTTTTGGTGTTCGTTCGTTGGTTCTTCCTTTGCACTGAGTTATTGGAGATCTTGTTTTGCCATATCTTTTGTACCACGTTTTTGCATCTACAGGTGGAGGTCGATTTGCTTTGAGGAGGAAGTATTGGTAGGGGAAGACTCTCCCTACTTCTTCTTTGGATCTCTTCGTTGGTAACAAGGAGTATTACTGTCCCTGGACCTTCTATTCTATGTTATCATTGCATTTTACTTGTATTTCCTCCATACTTGACCTCTCTGATTGAAATCGATTTTCCTTGGATTGACAGGTAGAGGAGAGCGCACTTGTAGGCTAGGGCATCAATTTGGCAAGCAAAATCAACAATCTCTCATTTGATCTTTGCGGGAATCTTCCTCAATATCAAAGCATCTCTCTTCATCACTCAGGTATGATCTCAAGGTAAGTTCTATCTCCATGATCTATCCACTTGTCTAAAACATTTAAAACCCTAATTAATCAAAACCCCATTTTTACATTTTTTCAAATCTACTGAGATCTAGTGGGTTGTTGGGTGTGATATTGAAAACCCACCTCTATAGCATCCAAGGCATCCCGGATCTATATTTTGGTGAGGATTGGCCTCCATTTGACCCTCTTCCCAAGGCATTCGGCCTCTCCAAGCAAGGGCGCACTTCCTAGTTTGGGTGGGTTGACCTAGATCTAGTACGTGGGTAGTTGAGATTCCACTTGATTCATGATCTACACATCCAATAACCTACCCCCAGATTGTCACTTTTCTAATTTCTACCTTGTGGGCCCTATTCCACATTTTAAGGGATTTAATCCCATTTTTGGACCACTTGGTATCTTTAAACTCAGATCTAGTAAGATCTAGCCATCGGATTGCCATGAAATTATAGATCCTTACTCTCACCTGCCTAAACTTCTTGGATCTAAAATTTGGATGCCATTGGACTTGTTTTGACTATTTTATCCCACTTTTAGGCCTCCTTGGGTAAAGTCGCACCACCTTGGAGAAGTGAGTTGGTCCACTTCTAGGATGTGGGTACATGAGATTTTTGTGGATTTGGAACGGGCATAATTCAAAACCTAGGTCTAGTGTGTCACTTCATCAAATCTTGCCTTGGGGATAGCATTCCTTGTTTTAAGGGATTGTGGTCCACTTAGGTCAAACCTAGATCTAGACCTATTCATCCATCAAGACTTTAATTGCTTACTTGTCTCATACAATAGGAGTTATCAATCACAAGTTAACTACACTTTGACTCCATTATCCCAATTCCCAAGGCACTGGTCTCTCTCCAAGTCAATTCGACTTTCCTAGATTGTTGGATTACTTGTGGTTTGACCCTTGTATGGTGAACTAAATCCTTTGATGTCATCATGTATCATGATCAAGCTTGTCACTTGTACTAGTTAGCCCCAATTCAACCCTTAAACTACCCTGCATTGGACACAGTTCCCAAGGCAGTGGATTTTCTCACATTGACTAGTACTTTAATCTTGGGTCCTATTTCAAATATCATAAGTCACTCTCATATCAACAATGAACCAAGGCTATATTCATTGAACCCCTCACTTGTCTTGTGACTTCATCCTAAGGTCTAGGATAAACCATACACCTTACTTCACTTAGAATTTACTTGATTTGGTGTCTTAGTTTTGATCTCTCCTGTCGGGAGTAGATCAGGTCTCCCCCTTTGTTGTTTGGGCTAGATAACATAAAGTGAAGGTTGCCTCGACTAGCGTGACAACCATCTATTGGAGGTCGAGGTGATCATGGTTGCACCTTTTGAGTTGCCCTTCCCTATTGCCATCCAGTAATGGATACATCCATAGGGGTAACTACAGTTTAGGTGATAACAGGGCTATCCTCACCAACTCTGAATCAGGGATAGTCTCTCCTACTATTGCCAACTCATCCTTGACTTGTGTGACACAAGTCAAGCAGGAGGCTACACCCTCATATTTGTTCATTTTGATACAGTGTAGCTTGTCTTTTAGGGCCATCTTACGATTCTCATTCTTTGCTTCGAACAATGGGTTCATTGTGTCCCACATCTCTTTAGCTACTTTCTTTTCTGCTAAATGTGGGATGAGATGGTCTTTAACCCCATCCAATATGACTCTCTGGCTCTGGCTTCAAGAGATTCATACTCCTCAAGCTCATCTTTATCTGTTGGATTAGTCATGACACTGTTAGTAAACCTCCAAACCCTCAGTTCCTTTAAGCCAATAGTGATTCTTACTTTCCATAGAATATAGTTGGATATTCCATCCAACCTATCCTCTAACCTGATACTCGTCATGGAAAATACTTGCAACCAAAAATAATTTGAAAGACAAACTGAACACTCTTTTGCACTTCAAAGAACACGTGCTTACTTTCTTTTTCAGTATGACTCTGATAACATGAGCTATGATACCATATCCAAAATTGACTTTAAAATATGAAATTTGCTCATTCACACATTTTCTCAAACACTTTGAAAACTAGGGTTTTAACTTGAATTTCTAAACATAAAACCACAAATTCAAAAATGTACTCCCAAATACTGAAAATAACTTTAAGCAAAATGAACACAAGAATTTTGGTCAAAGACCGAGCAAAACCCCACAAACTTGGGAAAAACCCTAAGAAAAAAATCCCATTAAAAAGAATTTTGAAACTTCTTCATACAGAAATTTCCTTCACTCATAAACTAACAAATTAACCCTCCTTATCTTTTCAAACTGCTGCCTTGAAATTCGTTCCCACTAAACAGTGTATGACCTTCCTTACACGTGCCTGTTTCTGTTGTACGGACTATCCTTTTTCTACATTAAACGCTGCCTCAAAATTCATGCCCAACTCGTGCTAGAAATTATGTTGTACGGACCAAACTAACAACAATTAATTATGTACCTTCTGCATCGATTTCTGTGCCCACATGTGCTGTACGGACTACTGGAAATCGTACTGTATGGACTATCACAAAACTGTCTTGGGAACCGTGCCTTCTTACTAGATGTCTTGGGAAATGTGCTGCTGAAAATGTCTTGGGAAATGTGCCAAGTTCTTCTTGCAAGCTTTCTTCTTCTTCTTTTTCTCTTATGCCTCTCTGATGGTGAGTGTTCTTCATTTGTCTCTTTGTCTTCTTTTATACTTTAGTTTTCATCAACTAACCCTAACTACCAAAGAAACTACCTAATCAATGGCTAGGATTACATTAGGAGATCTATGGTTCACAATAAATGCACTTTTCTCAATTAACACTTAATTAAAAAATACATCACTTAAGTGACCCACTTTTATAAAGTACAAAATCACTTTCACTTTATTTACATAAACGTCACTTTGTTACATGAATACACAAAGGACAAAACTTTCTGGTCCTCCTCATCACACCCATACCAAAAATATGTGAGGACCTCCAGAGTTATTTTTTCAACACTCCCTCCTAATGAGGGAGGTCCTATTATCACACAACTTGTAGTTGTCCCTAGTGGTATCCCATCCGAGATGGTAGAGGAGATGGACAACTAAAGAGGTGACCCAAGAGATGCCATGGTTCCCAATGCAAGCTGGGAGTCACGTCAACTGAGTCACTCTTCACTTTAGATCAAGATGAATCAAGACCAAGGGGGAGACCCTATAGCCAATCAAAGGAGATTGGACCCAAACAATAGTTTCTAAGGAAGTGTGAAAGATGAGTTACGGAAACCAATGCAAGGTTAGGTGGACCTAGAAGTTTAAGTATGGTTGAAAGAGGCTTAAGGAATGACTTAGGTTTCAACTATTGAATTATTTAGGCCACAAGATGAGATCAAATGACAAGATCTAGTACCATGAAATACACAAGTGGGGCCCAATTCCTTGGGATATGGAAATGGTTTAAATGGGGCCCACAGGGTGAATTTAAGGGTGAAAATGGTACCAAGGGGTATGCAAAGGATAGATCTATGGATCTAATATGAAATTAGAGATACCCACATATGGGATCTAGCCATTGACACAAATCCCAAGAAGTGCGATTTGCCTTAGGTGGACTAGTGCCTTGAAATGGATGGGCAAATGGAGTCAAAAGGGTATCAAAATGTGGATCGGGACACCTAAGATGAAAACCAAAGAGGGTCTTCAAGATCAAGTGGATGTGATGGTGAGATGTTACTAGATCTAATGTTTCACTAAGTGACCCAAGTGGACAACAATCCCCAAAATCAGGAATGATACCCCCAAGGCAGAACTTCACAAAGTGATACACTAGATGTAGGTTTCAAGGTATGCTCTTTCCAAAACAAGTGGGATCTCAAACACCCAGTTTCTCTAATGGGATCAACTCAAACCCCCAAGAAGTGCGACTTTGCCCAAGGAGGGCTAAATGCATGGAAAAGTGTGTCAAATCAAGTCCAAAAACCACCAAAGTTTAGATCCGGGTAGTTTAAGCAATTGTTAATGTGGATCTTGAAAATCAAGGGCATCCAATGGCTAGATCTCCATAGATCTGAGATTGAACATGCATCACCAAATTGACCCAAGTGGAGCACAATTCTCAAAATGAGGAATGGGACCCACAAGGCAAAAATCAATGAAGTGAAGCACTAGGGGTAGGTTATCAAGTATGAGGATCATGAATCAAGTGGGATCTCACCTACCCATCTCTTGGAAATAGCCCCAATAGCTTCCCTCAAGGAGGCTAAAGTGCCTTGGAAAGTGTGTCAAATGAAGGCCAATCCACACCAAACTATAGATCCGAATTGCCGTGGATGCTATAGAGGTGGTTTTTTAGTATCTTACCCAAAGCCAAGCTAGATCCAAGTAGATCTAAGAAAAAGTTTAAAAAATGAGGGTTTTAATCAATTAGGGTTTTATGATCTAGAATTCATGGATAAGCCAAGGAAGAAGAAGACCATACCTTTGGAGCATACCTGGATGAAGAGATGAATGCTAGTTGAGATGAGGATTACTTTTGCCAAAGATCAAATGAAGAATTTTGAAGCCCTCTTGCCAAATTGATTTTCTCCAAGCCACATGTGTGTCCCTCTAACCTGTCAAAACCAAGGAGCAAAGCATCAATCAATTTAACATGTTGAAGGTAGATACAAGCAAGAAAGAGATAAGCAAAGAATAGTTGGTGCAAAGACAAAACCACTCCTTCTTTAACCAAAACGTCCTCCTCCAAGCTTGAAGGGTAGGCCTCCCCACCAATTCGCACTTGTCCAAAAACGTCTTCTCAACCTGTAAAAAGTATGGCAAAATATGCAAGATAGCTACAAGATATCCTCCAGTGCAATGGACAAAAGCATTTACAATCAAAGCAACCAACATCCACTCCAAAATCCAAGCATGTACTCCAAAAGATAGAAATTTTATTCCAAGATCCAAGAGCCAAATTCTCTAGATGATTTTCCAATGAGGGGGTATCCTCCTTATATAGGATAATAAAGACCAAAACCCTGGATCTCAAAACCACTTTTTGAAATGAGTGGTTGAGGTTAAAAGATCTCAATACATAATCAATGGCTAAGATGAATCATAACAACATAACACATGGATCACTCAAAATTGTGATGACGTCGTAGCTAAAAGATACTCATGGAGGGTGACGTCATCCATTAGAGGGGGCAAAAGTACATGGGCCCACCTCATATGACTAGGACATGACACATGGAGCACATGGTGGGGCTAGGAGGCATCAATCCTTGCTAGCTCATCCCCATGGCACAATGAAATAATATAATATGTCCAAAATAAATACAAATGATCAAATATATCCTCAAAATCTGTGACAGACATGCAGTAAATGGCCTCATGTGGCCTCTGTGGACCCCCCTGACTGATGAAAACTGGCTGGAAGATAGGGGGTTCACCATGGAAGACCTCTGTGAAAACCAAGTGTCAAAACCTTGCCTCAATTTCCCAAATAGAATTCCTCAGTGACCCTTTTATCCCATTTCTGGACTACCTCGGTAACTGTGAAAGTGCTGAAACTGCCACCTAGGGCACCTGCGCTGTCAAACTAAGCCCACCACGCTCTCTAGAAGGGGGGGTAAATGGTTATATCAAGTGGTTGGACCACCCCCTCCTCATACAATGCCCTAGGTGAAATGGCCTCTCATGGCCCCTGCTGCTCAGGCTGGGAAATCAGCCCCAAATCTGGTCAACAAGTAGAAAACTGCATCTATCACTGTCAGAAGTGTCCAGAATTGAATCATAAGTGTCTCATTGGATCCAGAAGATCCAAATATACTAATAATGTGTACTCATATACCACGGGTTGCCCTGATGGAATAGCTGTAGGGTCCACCATTTATGGACAGTGCATAATCTGATGATCTGAAGTAATAATAAAACCTGCTGAACTGCATCAATCATCATCTGAATCATATGTCCATCATATAGCATCATCATCAAGAGAATGTGGGACCTGTTATCACACAACTTGTAGTTGCCCCTAGTGGTATCCCATCCGGGACGGTAGATGAGATGAGCAACTAAAGAGGTGACCCAAGAGATGCCACGGTTCCCAATGCAAGGTGGGAGTCACGTCAACCGAGGCACTCTTCGCTTTTGGTCAGGGTGAAACAAGACCTAGGGGGAGACTTGTTATCACACAACTTGTAGTTGCCCCTAGAGGTATCCCATCCGGGACGGTAGAGGAGACAGGCAACTAAAGAGGTGACCCAAGAGATGCCACGGTTCCCAATGCAATGCGGGAGTCACGTCAACCGAGGCACTCTTCGCTTTAGGTCAAGGTATAACTAGACCAAGGGGGAGACCCTATACCCCAATCACAGTTGATTGGACCTAAACAAAGGTTTCTAAGGGTAGGTAAGTGATGAGTTACGGAAACCAATGCAAGGCTAAGTGGACCTAAAGGTTAAGGTATGGTTGAAGGTGGTGTGATGGATAATAAGTGTTTCAACCTATGAATGGTTTAGGCCACATGATGGGGTATGATTACTAGGTATAGTACCAATGTGTTTGCACAAATGGGTCTAGTTTCTTGGGAAGTGTGAAATGGTTCTAGATGGACCCACAAGGTGAAGTTAGGTGTGAGGGTGGTACTATAGGTTAGATCTAGGATAAATTTATAAGTTGGAGTTGGTTCTAGGATTACCCATGTGCTAGATCTAGGGTTGGACACTAATCCCAAGAAGTGCGCCTTGCTTGGAGAAGGACTAGTGCCTTGTTTAGTGGGCTAATGGAGTCAAGAAAGATGTCAAAGTGTAGATCGGGACACCTAGAAGCCAAGTCAAGTGAAATGGATGTGATCCAATGGTTAGGTCTTACTAGATCTAGGTTTTTGAGTGATGACCAAAAGTGGACCACAATTCCTTAAAACAAGGAATGCAATCCCCAAGGTAGATCGGGGCAAAAGGATAGTCTAGACCTAGGTTTCAAGGCATGGGCATTCCAAATCTACGAAAATCTCCAACACCCACTTCCTAGAAGTGGTCCAACTCAAAACTCCCAAGGGGTGCGACTTTCTCAAGGAGAGGCAAAAAGTGGGTTTGGTGGACCATGCTAAGTCCAATGGCCACCAAAGTGTAGATCCGGGGTGCTAGTACCCCGATCTATGTTCCTTCAAAGTTTCAAATGAATCCAATGGGTAGATCTTGGTAGATCTAGGTTTTAAGGTGCCAAGAAGGTCAAAGGGGGGTTTCAACCCCTCAAAACATGGAGAGATGTCCACAAGGTAGTTTTCACCAAAGTAAGGATATGGGTATGTGTTATCAAGTGTTTAGTTGTCAAATCAAGCGGGATCTCACATACCCATGTGCTAGATCTAGCCCAACAAGCCTCTCTCAAGGAAGTGCGCTTTAGGTCAAGGAGAGCTTTTTGTCTTAGAAAATGGGTCAATTCTTAGCCAATCACCACCAAACTATAGATCCAATTAGGGGTGGATGCTATAGAGGTGGGTTTTCAATATCTTTTCAAATTGAGGGCTAGATCTAAGTAGATCTAAGAAATACCAAAAACAAGGGTTTTAATTTGATTAGGGTTTTTGTGATCTAGAAATTATGGAAGATTCAAGGAAGAGAAGATCATACCTCTTGGGACATACCTGGATGAAGAGATGAATGCTAGTTGAGACGAGGATTACTTTGCCAAAGATCAAATGGAGAATTGTTGAAGCCCTCTTGCCAAATCGATTTTTCCAAGCCACATGTGATTCCTTCTAACCTGTCAAGCCAAGGAGCAAAGCATCAATTAGTTTAACAAATTGAAGGTAGATGCAAGCAAGAGAGAGAAAAACATAGAATAGTTGACACAAAGGCAAAACCACTCCCTGTCAAACCCAAAACGACTTCTTCCAAGCTTGAAGGGCAAGCCTCCCCACCAATTCGCACTTGTCAAAGTCGCCCTCTCAACCTGCAAATAAAGTATGGCAAATACGCAAGATAGCTACAATAGATCCTCCAGTGCAATGGACAATAGCATTTACAATCGAAACAACCAACATCCACTCCAATCCAAGCATGTACTCCAAAAGATAGAAATTTTATTCCAAGAGCCAAGAGCCAAAAATCTCTAGATGAATTTTACAATGAGGGGGTCTCCTCCTTATATAGGATAATAAAGACCAAAACCCTAGATCTCAAAACCACTTTTTGACATGAGTGGTTGAGATTAAAAGATCTCACAACATAATCAATGGCTAAGATGAATCCATAACATAATATCACATGGATCACTCAACATAACAATAGCGCCCTCACTAAATGGTACAATAGAGGGTGACGTCATCCCACAAGAGGGGTATAAAGTACAATAATCCACCTCATGATGACTAGGACATGATAAAATAAGCACATGGTGGGGCTAGGAGGTATAAATCCTTTCTAGCTCACCCCAAGGCACAATGAAATAATAAAAATATGTCCAATATAATAATAATGACCAAAACTGTCCTCAGAATCCATGACAGTCGAGCAGTAAATGTCCTCCTGCGATCAATCTGGAGATACCCACATGGTGAAAAATGACTGGAAGATAGTGAGATCAACCTGGAAGACCTCTGTGAAAACCAAATGCCAAAACCTTGCCTCAATTGCCCAAATCGATTTCCTCAGTGACCACTTTATCCCATTTTTTAACTGCCTCGGGAACTGTGAAAGTGCCAAAACTGCCTCCTAGGGTGCTAGCGCTGTCCATCTGAGCCCACCAGGCTCTCCGGGAGGGGGGATAAATGGTAATAACAAGTGGCTGGACCACCCCCTCCATCATCAGCGCCCTGGGTGAACTGGCCTCTCGGGGCCCCTGCTGCTCAGGCTGGGAAATCAGCCCCAAATCTGGTCAACAAGTGTAAAACTGCATCAATCACTGTCAGAAGTGCCCGGAACTGAAAGATAAGTGTCTCAATGGATCCAGAAGACCCAAATCCACTAGGAATGAGTACTCATACACCCTAGGTCGCCCTAATGGGCCAGCTGTAGGGTCCACCATATATGGACAATGTATAATCTGCTGATCTGTAATAATAATAACCTGCTGAACTGGATCAAACATCATCTGTATCATATGTCCATCATATGATATCATCATCAAACATGTGGGACCATAAATCATCACCAATAATCATCATACATGGTCCACATCATCACGGATCCCAAGAATATATATAATCAAGGATAAATCACATCAGTAGACTAAGACAATGCTTCTTTAATCACTTCATAGCTAAGCTCAAAGTATAAATTCCATTCAGTGGCATTAATCAAGTTAACATATTCCGTGATTATATAAAATTACTTGCACCCTAGTTCAAATGACAAACTTACCCATTGGACATGGTCAAACTGCTAGTGAAGGATGAAGGCTAGGAGCAAGGTTGGGCCAAGGGTTTGACTTGTCTAACTTAACTCAAAAATACTTTGGACTGGGAGAAGGGGGAAGCTACAAACTCTGTGCTGGACAAAAGAACACGGGGGATGGCTGTGCCTCACAAATGGATAAGTTGTTTAGAGAGTGCTTATTCAACTTAGGCATCATGTCTACATCAAGTTGATCCAAGTTCATTAGGATCATTCAATTTATTTCCATGGCCTTTTTGGCCTACATAACCCTTCGGATTTCAGATGTGCTGAGAAGCACAACTAGTTGCAGCTTGCATCCAGGGCATATTTTTTATATATTCACAAGGTCAGCAATTGTTTAGATATAGCTTTTAAGAACTATTGCTTTTTGGACCTTTCTTATACTCTTCGAGGAGTATTTTTAGCTTTTCATTGCTCTTGCCCTTTTTTGTTTCCATGGGCGAATTTATTTAGTTTCCACAGGTAGAACATGAGCTTTCAGTTTTAGCCAACAACATCTCAAGTGACTAGGGGGAGTTCGAGCCAATGCCAAACATCGGGACAACCGACCAGAATGATTTAGGCCTACAATCCAACTTACCAAAGGCAAGTTCTGTCACCAACTTAGAGCCGAGACACTAGATAAACAGGGATGTGGTCCAAACACAGAGGTAGAAAAATAGGGAAGTCCTCAGTATCAGAAAGTCAAATGAGACAAGTCAGGGTTTAAAGTCAAACAGGAAGGTCATGTATGGATGGAGATAAGTGAGTATGGAGCCTACACTAGCAGACAACTGGTGTCGGGAAAGACCATGTCTATGTTAGGTGAGATACCAGTAAGTTTTGTTAAATGACCTAAAAGTGCAAGCAATTGTCCATTTTATGATTTACAGTTCATTTTAAGTAGTTTGCCACATCAGGAATAATATACCAAGCATATGCTATAATCATGACTAAATCAACAAGCTAATAATCCACAGTCAGTGAGAACATATCCATAGATCATACAACATCATCATAATAGCAATCATCATGCATCATCTGAAACACTGCTGAAGTACATCTCTAGGCACTGAACTGAAACTGTAATGGGATAAGTGGTCACATCAGTCATCAAATCTGAACTCTCTAGGCTCAGCCTTGACACAAGGTCATACAATATCTGAATAATGTACTGCTCTGATCATGAGTGATCCAATATATATAGCCATGCTCTGGAATAAATGAAGCTCTGGAATGTGCAGATATCTGCTGTACAAGAATAGTAGCCCTGCTACTATGGTGTGATAACATCTGGCTCCAGCTGGGACAAGTGCTCTAAGGGAGAGAGCGCTTGAGAACCTCAGAATCTCTGGTCTCGAACACCTCTGCATCAATCTTCAATCCAGCACTGCACCATCCTTGCTTTCAGCCTTTATCTTGCACCTGTTCCTGCTCTCACAAAAACTAGAATACCATCATGGAGCATGTATGGGATAAAAATAAAATAAAACTGAACTGAAATATAATCTAAAGCATGAACTTGAAAAACTAACATGGCATATATCATTATCATTTTATTTACTGTGCAGGAGGAAAGGAGTACATTCTTAATTCAGGCAAATCTCAACCAGCACAGGCAGCCAACTATATAAATGCTAACTATAATTTCTTAAATGCATGCAGGAGAAGAGAAAAGCTTAGGAAGGAGCAAGACTCAACTCAGGCAGAAAAACAAAAACGGGACAATACTTAGCACACAAATCCTACTGCTCAAGTGAGCTTATTCAGAACCTACCTAATCTAAACATGCAAGGCAAGGTAAGGAAGGTCAGGGATAATAATCCCTTAGCTCCCTTTGATTTATAGGGAGTAAGATGCGTTGGCCAGTCCCAGTGGTGAGAAAACACATCTCATCAATGCAGCGCTCAACAGTAAGTGGTCCAACCCAAAAGTCACCTGATCCCCTGGATCGTATATAAAATAAATCATTAGGTACTACAACCTTATCACCAATTTCGAAACTTTGGCGATTTACAGATTGAGGGATGACTTCAATAACATGTTCAGGAAAAGGTTGGATATCAGAAGTGCATTGGGGTTGAGGTGTAACTATATTTGAACTCCTATTAGGAGGAATTTCATCAAATCTGGGAGGTCCACCGTTCAAAGGTACAACCATGCTACCAATCAAGATTTCTCCTATAGTCAAAAAGTCAGTATTAACATCCTCATTCACTTCAGCTTGGGTTATGGGTGGAGGGCTTTGATCTTCACTACTTCTGCTACTGCCTTCTCCCGATGGGATAGGAATGGTCATGTTCTCTAAAAGTTCCAGATGGTCAGCAGGAATGGGACTATGAACTGTGCTAGGTGCATTGTGAGTCCTCATATCCAAAGGTGTTGGTGAAGAATAAGGTGTGTCTGTGGAATCAATATCCTCTTCACCACTAGGTAACTCACTAGGTAGGAGGAAACTAGGGTAATAAGGAGGTAAGTGTGAGTCAGTGGCTTCTTCTTGAAACAGGGCTAGATTGTTCAAAGAAAAGTCTTCCTCAGGGGCATCATGGATCAAAGCATGTTCTTGCCAACTCATAGAGTTGTCATTCACCTGCCTCAAAACCCCATCCTCTAAGGACAAATGGGACAAATGATCAGGCACATCCGAAAAGTGATAATCAACTAGTTCTTCATCATTCCCCTCAGGTGAGGGGAGGTGTGTTCCTTCATTGTTATTTGTCCAAGGAGTGATGTGAGGTAAGCCTTGTCTTCCTCTTTCTGTGTTAAGGTCAACTAGGAAAATCCACTCATGTACAGTCCTAGGTATATACTCTCCCCTTCTAATTTGATCAAAGTTATCCTCCGAAGTGTTTAGTTGAATGGGAGGTGCAGGTTGGTCAATGTTTGGCCCTATACTATTGGGTTGGTTCGAGGTCCTAAGGTTTTCTGGTACTTGAATGGACTGAGGGTCAACTTCAATAATTCTTTCTTCTACCATACTAGGATCATCATCATGACCACCCATGACCATAAAGATACCCTCCGGTAATAACTCGCCCTCACCAAAAGTGTTTCTCACGCCATCCTCATAATTCTCAAGATGTCCATCATAAAATGGCTCCCGATACACCCTAACCAAAGACCCATCAGAGTTGGGGATGGTAGCATATGATAAGTCCATCTGAAGATGTCCCCCTAGCCCAGCGGACCACTTCCTACAAAGGAGCATGCCATAGGCTGGAGGGAGATCTATAACTACTATATCCATAAGCATAGATATGTCGGGGCATGAAAACAGGTCAGCTCTCAGGTTTTTGATCAAGCCAAAGACTTTGACTGGTTTAGAGTCAATTCCACAAACGTTCCCATAAGGTCTAGTTATTTTTAATCCCATAGCTTCCATGACTTGTAAAGGCATCACATTCATGGAGGCACCAGAATCCAACATACAGTTATGAAGGAGGAGATCACCTATGCGCAGTGTAAGGTAAAATGGTTGATGACCCCCATTTTTCCTCTCATATAAGGCAGTTTGGATGTTAATGGGAGGGTCATCTTCTTCATCAACTACATCACAAGGTGCTGGGTTTTGAGAAGATGAATCCTCACCACCAGTCGTGGCTGTCTCAGGGATACTCTCGAAAAACTCTACCACTTGCTCCTTTATGGAAGGGATTTTCATTAACTCAGTGAGTGGAATGTTATGCATAACTTTGTCTAACTCTCTTTCGATGTTGATATCGAAGTCATACTCAGGCAAAGGGATTGGCTCACTCACTGGATTAGGCAACTCTTTGTTTTTCTTTTCACTAACAGGGGTAAGCTTTGGGCCATCCTTTCTTCGTTGATAAGTTTTAAAAGGAGCTTGGTCATTGTTAACTTGTTCAGTAGCATAGATGGGACCACTAGGGTTTGTTTCTTCTATGGTGTTTTCTTCATGATCAATCAGGATTCTTCCAAAGTCTTTGTCAAATTTCAAGTCATCAACCCAATTAATGTTCTTTGGAGAATCCGGAGTATCATCACCATGGGTGGTATACTCAGGATCTTCCAACTTTTGCTCTTCAGACCAGTTTATGATAGGAGGTTCTTGATTCATAGGGTTTCTTCTATCGCCTTCATTAGGTTTCTTTTGTTGATTCCAATAAGGTTTAGGACCATAGGGCTGCCTATATCTATCCCCTTCTCTGTTCTTGGCTAGGTCCCTAGTTAGGAGAGTTAAGTTTTTCATCATTTCATGCATACTCTCCATCATTTCACTGGGCTCTTTGCTAGGTTCCTTACTTTTCTTAAACTTAGGTTCAGATCTGGAGGAAGAAGGTCCACTAATTAGGTCAAAGAAGTTTTGTTTTCCCATGGAGGCAGCATTTGCCTCAGCTTTCTTGGCGTTGTCTTGGGCTTCCTTCAAATTATTAGGGTCTTTGTCCTTTAGGTGGTAACCCAGGTAACCTTCATAGGCATTAAGGTAATGGATCAAGATGGCTTGGTCAAGGGGCCTTATGTTACTTGGGATGTTGGCAACAGTCCTATCAAAGCGTTGGTTAAACTCATGGACAGACTCATTCTCCTTCTTTTTGATGTCAAAAAGTTGGTGTAAAAGGAAACGCCCATCTAACTTGACTGACCACTCTTGCTTGAGTTTATCGGTAAATACATCATACCCATTGATTGATGATGGAGGCAAACGGTCAAACCATTTGCGAGCATCACCTTCCAAGGATGCAAAAAGACCCCTAATAAACACATCCTCCTCCTCAGCCCCATATGCCTCCATATGAGCCCAAACATTGTCTATGTGGTCCTCAATAGAGGTGGCACAATTGCCATTGAATTTTGGGATCTTTTCAAAGTACTTGTCAGGCATGCTATGGGGAGCACCCAAGATCTGAGAAAAGTCTAAGGGAGAAGCTCTAGCCTTATGACCAAAAGCACGAGCAACAGGAGGGTTGTTTTGGTTGTTGATACCGGAGTTTGATTGACCTTGTCCAGCCATTGGATTGACTGGGTTTGAACTGGAATTATGATTAGGTGATAAAGGAGGAACCGGATTGAACAAAGGGGATCCTAAGGTACTGTTTGGAGAACTTGAGTTAACAAGTTTCGACAAGAAGTTAGTTGACTGTGTTCTAGGATCTCTCTTGTGATATGTGAGTGGGGTTCCTTCCAATTGATTTGGATTTGATTTACTTCGTGTGTTGTAAGGATGACTATGAGCTCGCTCCTCAGCGGAGTCACGGTTGGGAGTCGCCAGGTAGATTTTTAGGCTCTACTACCAAGAGGTATGTCGTTTGAAGTGCAGAAAGGTAGTGAGACACAAAGATGTGTTGAACCAAGGTAGGCCCCTACCTCCCCGGCAACGGCGCCAAAGATGTTATCACACAACTTGTAGTTGCCCCTAGAGGTATCCCATCCGGGACGGTAGAGGAGACAGGCAACTAAAGAGGTGACCCAAGAGATGCCACGGTTCCCAATGCAATGCGGGAGTCACGTCAACCGAGGCACTCTTCGCTTTAGGTCAAGGTATAACTAGACCAAGGGGGAGACCCTATACCCCAATCACAGTTGATTGGACCTAAACAAAGGTTTCTAAGGGTAGGTAAGTGATGAGTTACGGAAACCAATGCAAGGCTAAGTGGACCTAAAGGTTAAGGTATGGTTGAAGGTGGTGTGATGGATAATAAGTGTTTCAACCTATGAATGGTTTAGGCCACATGATGGGGTATGATTACTAGGTATAGTACCAATGTGTTTGCACAAATGGGTCTAGTTTCTTGGGAAGTGTGAAATGGTTCTAGATGGACCCACAAGGTGAAGTTAGGTGTGAGGGTGGTACTATAGGTTAGATCTAGGATAAATTTATAAGTTGGAGTTGGTTCTAGGATTACCCATGTGCTAGATCTAGGGTTGGACACTAATCCCAAGAAGTGCGCCTTGCTTGGAGAAGGACTAGTGCCTTGTTTAGTGGGCTAATGGAGTCAAGAAAGATGTCAAAGTGTAGATCGGGACACCTAGAAGCCAAGTCAAGTGAAATGGATGTGATCCAATGGTTAGGTCTTACTAGATCTAGGTTTTTGAGTGATGACCAAAAGTGGACCACAATTCCTTAAAACAAGGAATGCAATCCCCAAGGTAGATCGGGGCAAAAGGATAGTCTAGACCTAGGTTTCAAGGCATGGGCATTCCAAATCTACGAAAATCTCCAACACCCACTTCCTAGAAGTGGTCCAACTCAAAACTCCCAAGGGGTGCGACTTTCTCAAGGAGAGGCAAAAAGTGGGTTTGGTGGACCATGCCAAGTCCAATGGCCACCAAAGTGTAGATCCGGGGTGCTAGTACCCCGATCTATGTTCCTTCAAAGTTTCAAATGAATCCAATGGGTAGATCTTGGTAGATCTAGGTTTTAAGGTGCCAAGAAGGTCAAAGGGGGGTTTCAACCCCTCAAAACATGGAGAGATGTCCACAAGGTAGTTTTCACCAAAGTAAGGATATGGGTATGTGTTATCAAGTGTTTAGTTGTCAAATCAAGCGGGATCTCACATACCCATGTGCTAGATCTAGCCCAACAAGCCTCTCTCAAGGAAGTGCGCTTTAGGTCAAGGAGAGCTTTTTGTCTTAGAAAATGGGTCAATTCTTAGCCAATCACCACCAAACTATAGATCCAATTAGGGGTGGATGCTATAGAGGTGGGTTTTCAATATCTTTTCAAATTGAGGGCTAGATCTAAGTAGATCTAAGAAATACCAAAAACAAGGGTTTTAATTTGATTAGGGTTTTTGTGATCTAGAAATTATGGAAGATTCAAGGAAGAGAAGATCATACCTCTTGGGACATACCTGGATGAAGAGATGAATGCTAGTTGAGACGAGGATTACTTTGCCAAAGATCAAATGGAGAATTGTTGAAGCCCTCTTGCCAAATCGATTTTTCCAAGCCACATGTGATTCCTTCTAACCTGTCAAGCCAAGGAGCAAAGCATCAATTAGTTTAACAAATTGAAGGTAGATGCAAGCAAGAGAGAGAAAAACATAGAATAGTTGACACAAAGGCAAAACCACTCCCTGTCAAACCCAAAACGACTTCTTCCAAGCTTGAAGGGCAAGCCTCCCCACCAATTCGCACTTGTCAAAGTCGCCCTCTCAACCTGCAAATAAAGTATGGCAAATACGCAAGATAGCTACAATAGATCCTCCAGTGCAATGGACAATAGCATTTACAATCGAAACAACCAACATCCACTCCAATCCAAGCATGTACTCCAAAAGATAGAAATTTTATTCCAAGAGCCAAGAGCCAAAAATCTCTAGATGAATTTTACAATGAGGGGGTCTCCTCCTTATATAGGATAATAAAGACCAAAACCCTAGATCTCAAAACCACTTTTTGACATGAGTGGTTGAGATTAAAAGATCTCACAACATAATCAATGGCTAAGATGAATCCATAACATAATATCACATGGATCACTCAACATAACAATAGCGCCCTCACTAAATGGTACAATAGAGGGTGACGTCATCCCACAAGAGGGGTATAAAGTACAATAATCCACCTCATGATGACTAGGACATGATAAAATAAGCACATGGTGGGGCTAGGAGGTATAAATCCTTGCTAGCTCACCCCAAGGCACAATGAAATAATAAAAATATGTCCAATATAATAATAATGACCAAAACTGTCCTCAGAATCCATGACAGTCGAGCAGTAAATGTCCTCCTGCGATCAATCTGGAGATACCCACATGGTGAAAAATGACTGGAAGATAGTGAGATCAACCTGGAAGACCTCTGTGAAAACCAAATGCCAAAACCTTGCCTCAATTTCCCAAATCGATTTCCTCAGTGACCACTTTATCCCATTTTTTAACTGCCTCGGGAACTGTGAAAGTGCCAAAACTGCCTCCTAGGGTGCTAGCGCTGTCCATCTGAGCCCACCAGGCTCTCCGGGAGGGGGGATAAATGGTAATAACAAGTGACTGGACCACCCCCTCCATCATCAGCGCCCTAGGTGAACTGGCCTCTCGGGGCCCCTGCTGCTCAGGCTGGGAAATCAGCCCCAAATCTGGTCAACAAGTGTAAAACTGCATCAATCACTGTCAGAAGTGCCCGGAACTGAAAGATAAGTGTCTCAATGGATCCAGAAGACCCAAATCCACTAGGAATGAGTACTCATACACCCTGGGTCGCCCTAATGGTCCAGCTGTAGGGTCCACCATATATGGACAATGTATAATCTGCTGATCTGTAATAATAATAACCTGCTGAACTGGATCAAACATCATCTGTATCATATGTCCATCATATGATATCATCATCAAACATGTGGGACCATAAATCATCACCAATAATCATCATACATGGTCCACATCATCACGGATCCCAAGAATATATATAATCAAGGATAAATCACATCAGTAGACTAAGACAATGCTTCTTTAATCACTTCATAGCTAAGCTCAAAGTATAAATTCCATTCAGTGGCATTAATCAAGTTAACATATTCCGTGATTATATAAAATTACTTGCACCCTAGTTCAAATGACAAACTTACCCATTGGACATGGTCAAACTGCTAGTGAAGGATGAAGGCTAGGAGCAAGGTTGGGCCAAGGGTTTGACTTGTCTAACTTAACTCAAAAATACTTTGGACTGGGAGAAGGGGGAAGCTACAAACTCTGTGCTGGACAAAAGAACACGGGGGATGGCTGTGCCTCACAAATGGATAAGTTGTTTAGAGAGTGCTTATTCAACTTAGGCATCATGTCTACATCAAGTTGATCCAAGTTCATTAGGATCATTCAATTTATTTCCATGGCCTTTTTGGCCTACATAACCCTTCGGATTTCAGATGTGCTGAGAAGCACAACTAGTTGCAGCTTGCATCCAGGGCATGTTTTTTATATATTCACAAGGTCAGCAATTGTTTAGATATAGCTTTTAAGAACTATTGCTTTTTGGACCTTTCTTATACTCTTCGAGGAGTATTTTTAGCTTTTCATTGCTCTTGCCCTTTTTTGTTTCCATGGGCGAATTTATTTAGTTTCCACAGGTAGAACATGAGCTTTCAGTTTTAGCCAACAACATCTCAAGTGACTAGGGGGAGTTCGAGCCAATGCCAAACATCGGGACAACCGACCAGAATGATTTAGGCCTACAATCCAACTTACCAAAGGCAAGTTCTGTCACCAACTTAGAGCCGAGACACTAGATAAACAGGGATGTGGTCCAAACACAGAGGTAGAAAAATAGGGAAGTCCTCAGTATCAGAAAGTCAAATGAGACAAGTCAGGGTTTAAAGTCAAACAGGAAGGTCATGTATGGATGGAGATAAGTGAGTATGGAGCCTACACTAGCAGACAACTGGTGTCGGGAAAGACCATGTCTATGTTAGGTGAGATACCAGTAAGTTTTGTTAAATGACCTAAAAGTGCAAGCAATTGTCCATTTTATGATTTACAGTTCATTTTAAGTAGTTTGCCACATCAGGAATAATATACCAAGCATATGCTATAATCATGACTAAATCAACAAGCTAATAATCCACAGTCAGTGAGAACATATCCATAGATCATACAACATCATCATAATAGCAATCATCATGCATCATCTGAAACACTGCTGAAGTACATCTCTAGGCACTGAACTGAAACTGTAATGGGATAAGTGGTCACATCAGTCATCAAATCTGAACTCTCTAGGCTCAGCCTTGACACAAGGTCATACAATATCTGAATAATGTACTGCTCTGATCATGAGTGATCCAATATATATAGCCATGCTCTGGAATAAATGAAGCTCTGGAATGTGCAGATATCTGCTGTACAAGAATAGTAGCCCTGCTACTATGGTGTGATAACAAGACCCTATTACCAATCACAGTTGATTGGACCCAAACAAAGGTTCCTAGGGATTAGTAAATGATGAGTTACGGAAACCAATGCAAGGCTAAGTGGACCTAGAAGTTGAGGTGTGGTTGAAGGTGGTTGGAGAGATTGTTGTTGTTTCAACCAATGTATGATTTAGGCCACATAATTGGGTATGATGAAAAAGGTATAGCACTATATGCTACCAAGTGGATCCTACTTTCTTGGGATATGTGAAATGGCTTAAAGTGGACCCACTAGGTGAAGCTAGGTGATGCAATTGGCACTAGACGATGTGTAATGAGTAGATCTACGGATCTAAGTTGATTTTAGGGGTACCCATGTACCGGATCTAGAGTTTGACACAATTCCCAAGGAGTGCGACTTGCTTTGAGGAGGACTAGTGCCTTGTTGGATGGGCTAATGGGGTCAAAAGGTATGTCAAAGTGTAGATCGGGACACCTAGGAGCCAAGTCAAGTGGGCTAATTGAGACTGAGTAGTTATATCTTGCTAGATCTAGGATTTCATGATATGGCCCTAAGTGGACCACAATCCCTTGAAACAAGGAATGCTAACCCCAAGGCAGATCGTCACAAAATGATATTCTAGACCTAGGTTTCAAGGTATGGCCATTCCAAATCCACAAAAATCTCAACCACCCACTTCCTCAAAGTGGGCAAACTCACCTTCCCAAGGGAGTGCGACCTTGCTCAAGGAGGGCTAAAAGAGGGGTTAGGTAGACCAAATCAAGTCCAATGGCCACCAAACTGTAGATCCAAGTGGCTTGTGCCCCGATCTATGTAAATCCCAAAACTCAAGTCAATCCAAGGGTTAGATCTTACTAGATCTGAGTTTTAAGGTGCCAAATACTTCAAAAGGGGGTTTTAATCCCTTAAAACGTGGAATTATGCCCACAAAGTAGAAATCACCAAAGTAACAATCTGGGGGTAGGTTATCAAGTGTGCAGATTGCAGATCAAGTGGGATCTTACCTACCCATGTGCTAGATCTAGCCAAAACAATCCTCTCCAAGGAAGCGCGCTTTGGTTCAAGAGGGCTTTTTGCCTTGAAAAGTGTGTCAATTTTAACCCAATCACCACCAAACTATAGATCCAACTAGGGGTGGATGCTATAGAGGTGGGTTTTCAAGATCTTCTCAAAAGCAAGGCTAGATCTAAGTAGATCTAAGAAATAGCAAAATTGGGGTTTTAATTATTTAGGGTTTGAGACCAATGAAGATAGAATGGATGAAAGAGGAACATACCTTGTAGATCTTACCTCAATTGCTTGTGGCCACCTTGCAAATTGATAACATTCTCCTATGTGTATATTCAAGAGTGAGATCCAAGAGCTCCAACCAAAACGTCCTCCTCCAAGATAGCCAAATCGTCCTCCTCCTACAAGACAAGATCAAAGAAACAAGTCAAGCAAGATGATTATGAAAATGATAGAAAGATGTAATAGAAAGCATCAACTATGTCACAAAGATAGAATAATGATACTCCCTGTCACAAGATCAACCCAAGAGAGAATATGTGGATCCCTCCAACAATAACCCTCAAGAAATTGCCCTCCTCTCCACCAATTCGACTTTCCTGTAAGAAGACTAGTAAAAGCACCAAAATCCACAATGATACATAGAAGAGATACTGTATATTCAATATGCAAGAGAATCCACAATACAAGAGAGATGTGCTCCACAAAGAAATGTTCTATTCCAATCTTCCAGAGCTCCAAAGGTGAGCTATACAATAGGGGGTCTCCTCCTTATATAGGATAATAAAGACCAAAACCCTATACCACTCTACAATACTACATCACATGAGTGGTTGAGATTAAAAGATCTCAATACATGATCAATGGCTAATAATGAATCATAACAATATATCACATGGATCACCCAATATAATGATGACGCCCTAACTAAATGGTACAAAGTAAGGATGACGTCATCCACTAGAGGGGTAAAAGTACAAAAATCCATCTCATAATGACTGGGACATGACATAATAAGCACATGGTGGGGCTAGGAGGCATCAATCCTTACTAGCTCATCCCCAGGGCACAATAAAATAATAAAATATGTCCAATATAATATAAATGATCAAATCTGTCCTCAAAATCTGTGACAAACAAGCAGTAAAAGACCTCCTGTGAGTGCTGTGGGCCTACCCACATGGTGAAAACTGGCTGGAAGATAGTGGGATCACCCTGGAAGACCTCTGTGAAAACCAAATGCCAAAACCTTTCCTCAATTTCCCAAATCGAATTCCTCAGTGACCAATTTATCCCATTTTTTAACTGCCTCGGTAACTGTGAAAGTGCCAAAACTGCCTCCTAGGGCATCTCCGCTGTCCAACTGAGCTCACCAGGCTCTCCAGAAGGGGGGGTAAATGGTAATAACAAGTGGCTGGACCACCCCCTCCTCATACAGCGCCATAGGTGAATTGGCCTCTCATGGCCCCTGCTGCTCAAGCTGGGAAATCAACACTAAATTTGGTCAACAAGTGTAAAACTGCATCAATCACTGCCATAAGTGCACGAAACTGAAAGATAAGCGTCTCATTGGATCCAGAAGACCCAAATCCACTAGGAATGTGTACTCATACATCATGGGTTTCCCTAATGGGCCAGCTGTAGGGTCCACCATATATGGACAGTGCATAATCTGATGATCTGAAGTAATAATAAAACCTGCTGAATTGCATCAATCATCATCTGAACCATATATCCATCATATGGCATCATCATCAAGTATGTGGGACCATCAATCATCATCAATAGGTATATATATATGGCCCACATCATCACGGATCCCAATAATATACAACTGAGGATAAATCACATCAGTAGACTAAGACATGCTTCTCTAATCATTCTCACAGCCAAGCTCAAAGTATAACATCCATTCAGTGGCATTAATCAAGTTAGCATATTCCTTTGTTATATAAAATTACTTGCACAATAGTTCAAATGACAAACTCACCCATTGGACATGGTCAAACTGCTAGTGAAGGATGAAGGCTAGGAACAAGGTTGGGCCAAGGGGTTGACTTGTCTAACTTAACTCAAAAATACTTTGGACTGGGAGAAGGGGGAAAGCTACAAACTCTGTGCTGGACAAAATAACATGGGGGATGGATGTGCCTCACAATTGGATAAGTTGTTTAGAGAGTGCTTATTCAACTTAGGCATCATGTCTACATCAAGTTGATCCAGGTTCATTAGGATCATTCAATTTCATTTCATGGCCTTTTTGGCCTGCATAACCCTTCGGATCTCAGGTGTGCTGATAAGAACAACTAGTTGCAGCTTGCATCCAGGGCATGTTTTCATATACATATAAGGTCAGCAATTGTTTAGATATAGCTTTTAAGAACCATTGCTTTTTGGACCTTTCTTATACTCTTCGAGGAGTATTTTTAGTTGTTCATCGCTCTTGCCCTTTTTTTGTTTCCATGGGCGAATTTATAAGTTTCCATAAGTAGAACATGAGCTTTCAGTTTTAGCCAACAACATCTCAAGTGACTAGGGGGAGTTCGAGCCAATGCCAAACATCGGGACAACCAACCAGAATGATTTAGGCCTACAATCCAACTCACCAAAGGCAAGTTTTGTCACCAACTTAGAGCCGAGACACTGAACATACAGGGATGCGGTCCAAACACAGAGGTAGAAAAATGGGGAAGTCCTCAATATCAGAAAGTCAAATGAGACAGGTCAAGGTTTAAAGTCAAATAGGAAAGTTATGTATGGATGGAGTCAAGTGAATATGGAGCCTACACTAGTAGATAACTGGTGTTAGGAAAGACCATATCTATGTAAGGTGGAAAACCAGTGGGTTTTGTTAAATGACCTAAATGTGCAAGAAATTGTCCATTTTATGATTTATAGTTCATTTTAAACAGTTTGCCACATCAGGAATAATATACCAAGCAGATGCTGTGAACATGACTAAATCAACAAGATAATAATCCATAGTCAATGATAACATATCCATATATCATACAACATCATCATAGTAATAAACATCATATACCATCTAAAACACTGCTGCAATACATATCTAAGCACTGAACTGAAACTGTATGGGATAAAGGGTCACATCGATCATCAAATCTGAACTCTCAAGGCTCAGCCTTGACACAAGGTCTAACATAAGTCTGAATAATATACTGCTCTGATCATGAGTGATCACAAAATATACAATCATCATAGCCATGCTCTGAATAATGGAAGCTCTGGAATGTGCAGATATCTGCTAAACAAGAATAGTAGCCCTGCTACTATGGTGTGATAACAGGACCATCAATCATCATTCGTAAGCATACATGGCCCACATCATCGCGGATCCCAAGAAATGACCATAGTCAAACTGGGTTTGACTAGGTCAATATATAACCAAGGATAAATCATATCAATAGACTAAGACAGGTTCCTCTAATCATACTCATAGCTTAACTTAAAGCATAACACCATTTAGTGGCATTAATCATATTCGTCCATTCAGTTGTTATTTATATTTACTTGCAAAATAGCTTAAATGACAAACTCACCCATTGGACATGGTCTAACTGCTAGCTAAGGATGAAGGCTAGGAACCAGGTTGGGCAAAGGGGGTGAGTTTTCTAAACTCAACTAAAAGACACTTTGGACTGGGAGAAGGGGAAGCTACAAACTCTATGCTAGACAAAATAAACACGGGGAATGGCTGTGCCTCACAAATGGGTAAGTTGTTTAGAGAGTGCTTATTCAACTTAGGCACCATGTCTACATCAAGTTGATCCAAGTTCATTAGGATCATTCAATTTCATTTCATGGCCTTTTTGGCCTACATAACCCTTCGGATTGCAGGTGTGCTGATAAGCACAACTAATTGTAGCTTGCATCCAAGGCATGTTTTTATATATATAAGGTCAACAATTGTTTAGATCACACTGATAACATCTGATCTGACTAAAATCTTTCTTCTTCTTGTTCTTCGATTTGGCTGTAGGTGCCACATCCTGCTCAGCATCCTCACTAGTTTGACCAACCTATGGCCCTTCCCGGATTTCCTCCTAGGTAAAGTCATCCCATAATCTGGACCAACTGGGAAGCTTTTCTCTGCTCACAATACATTTCACAAAGACCTCCCACTTCTTGGTGAAGCCCTTTAGAGCTATCCTCACCAACTCTGAACGGGGATAGTCTCTCCTACTGCTGCCAACTCGTCCTTGACTTGTGTGACACAAGTCAAGTAGGAGGCTACACCCTCATCTTTGTTCATTTTGATAAAGTGTAGCTTGTATTTTAGGGCCATCTTACGATTCTCGTTCTTTACTTCAAACAACTTGTTCATTATGTCCCACATCTCTTTAACTACTTTCATTTCTGCTAAATGTGGGATGAGATGGTCTTTAACCCCATCCAGTATGACTCTCTGGGCTCTAGCTTCAAGAGCTTCATACTTCTCAAGCTCATCATTATATGTTGGCTTAGTCATGACACTGTTAGTAAACCTCCAAACCCTCAGTTCCTTTAACACAACAGTGATTCTTACTTTCCATGGAATATAGTTGGATATTCCATCCAACCTATCTTCTAACCTGATACTCATCATCGAAAATACTTGCAACCAAAAATAACTTGAAAGACAAATTTAACACTCTTCTACACTTCAAAGAACACTTGCTTACTTTCTTTTTCAGTATGACTCTGATAACATGAGCTCTGATACCATGAAGAAAATTGACTTTAAAATATGAAATTTGCTGATTCACACATTTTGTCAAACACTTTGAAAACTAGGGTTTTAACATGAATTTCTGAAAGTAAAACCACAACTTCAAAAATGTACTCCCAAATACTGAAAATAACTTCTGTTAAAATGTTAACCAGGAAAATTTTTGGGAGAAATGCATGCATGCAAAAGTGAGTTTTGCATGCACCTACTTTTAGGTTTTTGGTAAACCTAATATTTCTATGAGTTGATATAAGGAGACAGAAGGTGTCTGTCTCACTAACTGAAATAACTGATCTGAGATAGATCAGTTGAGAGGTGGGCCACTGTCCTTGGGAAGGAGGGCACATTCTTTAAGGAGGAGGAAGCTTGTACCGCATCCGGTTGAGCGTTTGAGTGTCTGTAACATGCAATGTATCTTTGCCTCAGTGATTGAGGAAGATCAGTGACAATCAGAGATTAGATCTGCTTAGATCTGATTTCGTATGAGCTATTCTTGACTTGAGGGAGGGCACACTTATGCATGCAGAGGAGGCTACTTTCAGCAGTTATACTTCTTCAATTTCAGAGCAGTTCAGAGTAGAGGATAGGGAGAGACAGATCAACCAGAGGCACTTGCAGATATACTCAGATCTAGTTTACCGGTTAGGGCTTGTTCTTCCAGTGCATGCATCAGCTGATGCATGCAGATCTAGAGTTTGCCCGATTCAGGAATTGAGTTACCTTTGAGGTAATCCTGTATTGTACTTGTCTATATTTATATATGCTCTGGGCTCGAGAGAGAAGATAGCCCCACAGATTGTTGGTTTTCCCCGGTTGGGGTTTCTAGAGTATATTTGGTGTTCTTTGTGTGATTGCATGTGTTTCAGTTGGTAATGAGATCTATCTGTTAAGTTTATATGTTTATATGAGTATATATTGATATCGAGACTCAAACTGCTTGAGATCTCAGGGTGATTCAGAGGGAGTAGTGATCTCTAAATCTAAGATTTACAACTTTAAGCAAAATGAACACAAGAATTTTGGTCAAATACTGGGAAAAACCCCACAAACTTGGGAAAAACCCTAAGAGAAATATTTCATTAAAAAGAATTCTGAAACTTCTTCACACATAAATTTCCTTCTTTCATAAACTAACAAATTAACCCTACTTATCTTTTCAAATTGCTGCCTTGAAATTCGTGCCCACTGAATAGTGTATGGCCTTCCTTACATGTGCCAGTTTTTGCTGTATGGACTGTCCTTTTTCTGCATTAAATGCTACCTCAAAATTCATGCCCAACTCGTGCCAGAAATTCTGTTGTATGGACCAAACTAACAACAATTAATTATGTACCTTCTACATCGATTTATGTGCCCACACGCGTTGTACGGACTACAGGAAATTGTATTGTACGGACTGCTGCAAAACTGTTTTGGGAACCGAGCCTTCTTATCGGATGTCTTGGGAAATGTGTTGCTGAAAATGTCTTGGGAAATGTGCCAAGTTCTTCTTGGAAGCTTTCTTCTTCTTCTTTTTCTCTTATTCCTCTCTGATGGTGAGTGTTCTTCATTTGTCTCTTTGTCTTCTTTTATACTTCACTTTTCATCAACTAACTCTAACTACCAAAGAAACTACCTAACCAATGGCTAGGATTAGATCAGGAGATCTATGGTTCACAATAAATGCACTTTTCTCAATTAACAATTAATTAAAAAATACATCACTTAAGTGACCCACTTTTATAAAGTACAAAATCACTTTCACTTTATTTACATAAACATCACTTTGTTACATAAATACACAAAGGACAAAATTTTATGGTCCTCCTCATCACATCCACACCAAAAATATGGGAGGACCTCCAGAGTTATCTTTTAGATTAGGAGATCTATGGTTCACAATAAATGCACTTTTCTCAATTAACAATTGATTAAAAAATACATCACTTAAGTGACCCACTTTTATAAAGTACAAAATCACTTTCACTTTATTTACATAAACGTCACTTTGTTACATAAATACACAAAGGACAAAACTTTATGGTCCTCCTCATCACACCCACACCAAAAATATGGGAGGACCTCCAGAGTTATCTTTTCAACACTCCCTCCTAACGAGGGAGGTCCTTCCGACACCATCCAAATCTTTGCCTCTGACTCCAGACATAGCTCCCTCCTGCTCTGGAATGTCTCTCGGAGAGAAGTGCCCACCACCGAAATAAAACTCTGACTCTTGAGATTCTGCCTGAACCTCATCAACCTGCTCATCACCATCACCTGTCTGGCTAAGTCTTCTGCCAGTGCTTTGGAGAGATTCACTCTCCTCATCAAAAGAAATGTAACTAACATGTCGATCAACTGTTTCTCCTATCCCATCCTCTGACTCTGACAACCATCCACCTGTCCATGGACGTACAACATGTACTCTCAAAATGTATAATCTGTCCCTGCGATCATTAAGATAGTGGTCCTGAGAGGATCATTTCTCCGATAGATGAAGATATGACCATCCCTGACCAACATCCCATAACCATCATCTTCAAAAGATGACACTGAGAGTTTACTAACTCTCATCCCAGGTATCTCCAAGACCTCTCCAAGTTCTAGTTGAAAACTAACTGTTCCAACCCCTCGAATAACTATCTGTGGATTGTCGATATCTGTCTGAATGTAGTGTCCTGGTCCCAACTCCGTGATAATCTGGAATGCATCATAAAATCCAGTCATATATCTGGTTGACCCACTATCAACAATCCAGGCATGCTGAAAAACCGAGCTTCCTACACTAGAGTCAATAGAGGCTAAATAAAATTCATGCTCAAACTCACTTGCAAACTCATCTATTGCAGTTGTTGCTGAATCTTTCTCTGTCTTCCCCTTCTTCCTCTCAGGACATTTCGTGGCATAGTGTCCTAACTGACCACACAGATAACATCTGATCTGACTCAAATCTTTTTTTCTTCTTGTTCTTCGATTTGGCTGCAAGTACCACATCCTGCTCAACATCCTCACTAGTTTGGCCAACTTGTGGCCCTTCCCGGATTTCCTCCTGGGTAAAGTCATCCCATAATTTGGACCAGCTAGGAAGCTTTTCTTTGCTCACAATACATTTCTCAAAGACCTCCCACTTCTTGGTGAAGCCCTTTAGGTCTATCCTCTCCAACTCTGATTCAGGGATAGTCTCTCCTACTGCTGCCAACTCGTCCTTGACTTGTGTGACACGAGTCAAGTAGGAGGCTACACCCTCATCTTTGTTCATTTTGATACAGTGTAACTTGTCTTTTAGGGCCATCTTACGATTCTCGTTCTTTGCTTCGAACAACTGGTTCATTGTTTCCCACATCTCTTTAGCTACTTTCTTTTCTGCTAAATGTGGGATGAGATGGTCTTTAACCCCATCCAGTATGACTCTCTAGGCTGTGGCTTCAAGAGCTTCATACTCCTCAGGCTCATCTTTATCTGTTGGCTTATTCATGACACTGTTAGTAAACCTCCAAACCCTCAGTTCCTTTAACACATCAGTGATTCTTACTTTCCATGGAATATAGTTGGATATTCCATCCAACCTAAGTAACCGGACACGTCCTCCAGGGCCTCCGTGTCGCGTGGGCCACGTTTGGGCGCGGACACGATGGCCCCACGTGGCGGACACGACTTTTTTCGTGTCCCGAAATCGGGACACACATGGGGAAAACTGTGTAGCATGGGGAAATTACAGGACACGGAAATCGCGTGAGGGAAAGCCTGCGTGCCCATAAAAACGATTTTTTTGTCTTTTTTTTGTCATTTGCTAACTGTTGGGAGTGTGAGGGAGAGTTAGAGAATTTGCCCTGGTTCAGAGTGTTGAATTCCATGTTCTCTTGGGGTTCTCTTCCTGTCTAGTTTAATTACGACGCCCTTGTGATATGGAAGGAGTATATCTAACTTAAAACTGAACATAACCAAGCGTTGCCATGAATGAATGCATTAGGGTTCTTGCTGTGATTATGAAAATTCCTTTTTATTTATACAACGGAATGGATGTGCGCCATAAAGGAAGGTATTTGGGTTCTTGTTGTTATTATTAACAATATTTATCTCCATATGATTCAATGATGCATATTTTTTCAATCTTACGCGATCCTTCTTACATGTGAGCATCCATGGGTGATGCTCAAGTCTAAGCTGAAACTGCAACAGGTGAATTGAAGTTAAAGTTTTATGTCAGTCATATATAATCTGGGTATTCATTCACGAAGTCTTTGTATTACCAACCTTGCACCAACATGGCTTATAATTATAATATTGTTTTTCTTGTATAATCTTCATAAAGAGTTAAATTTAGATTTACAAAGTTATAAATGTTTTGTTCTATAAAAGAGAGTGGATTATCTAATTGAAGCACTATATAGATTTATGTTAAAACAAGTATAAGTTCATGTCTCTAGATCTATTTAGTGAAACAATTTTTTTGATGTGAACGGATTCATGCTAGTGTATTTTTTAATTTATTTATTGTTGGACCAACTTTGCCATTCCCCCGAATCTAATCTCCAGGTTGTTAAATCTCCAGTAGGAGCACATTAAAAGTTATCATGGAGAATCAGAAAATTGTTAAATTGAACCCAAACAAAGGTAATAATCGAATCAAATTTGTACTACAGCGTTGCTGAGAAAATCATAACCCTGCAAAGATTATTATATGTTTTTATTTTCAAAACTTGGAACCGTTTTAAAGTTATACATATAATTTTACTAATAAAAGATAATTTTCTATTGAATATTTGTAATTGTAAATGTTAAATTTTATTGGATCTATCATCTATGTCTATATTTTTAAATTTTAATATATTTTAAAAATATATATATTTATATATATAAAACGTGTCCTACGTGTCCTGATTCCGGGGGTCACCGTGTCCCATGGGAACACTCGTATTTTGGGAACACTCGTGTCCCATGTCTTCGTGTCAGGTGACTTAGAATCCAACCTATCCTCTAACCTGATACTCATCATGGAAAATACTTGCAACCAAAAATAACTTGAAAGACAAACTTAACACTCTTCTGCACTTCAAAGAACACTTACTTACTTTCTTTTTCAGTATGACTCTGATAACATGAGCTCTGATACCATGAAGAAAATTGACTTTAAAATATGAAATTTGCTCATTCACACATTTTGTCAAACACTTTGAAAACTAGGGTTTTAACTTGAATTTCTGAAAGTAAAACCACAGCTTCATAAATGTACTCCCAAACACTGAAAATAAATTTAAGCAAAATGAAAACAAGAAGTTTGGTCAAAGACTGGGAAAAACCCCACAAACTTGGGAAAAACCCTAAGAGAAATATTTCATTAAAAGGAATTCTAAAACTTCTTCACATAGAAATTTCCTTCACTCATAAACTGACAAATTAACCCTACTTATCTTTCCAGACTGCTTCCTTGAAATTCGTGCCCACATAACAGTGTATGGCCTTCCTTACATGTGCCAGTTTCTGTTGTATGGACTGCCCTTTTTCTGCATTAAATGTTGCCTCAAAATTCATGCCCAACTCGTGCCAGAAATTCTGTTGTATAGACTAGACTAACATCAATTAATTATATACCTTCTACATGGATTTCTGTGCCCACATGTGCTGTACAGATTGTTGGAAATCGTACTGTACGGACTGTTGCAAAATTGTCTTGGGAACCGTGCCTTCATACTGGATGTCTTGGGAAATGTGTTGCCGAAAATGTCTTGGGAAATGTGCCAAGTTCTTCTTGGAAGCTTTCTTCTTCTTCTTCTTTTTCTCTTATTCCTCTTTGATGGTGAGTGTTCTTCAATTGTCTCTTTGTCTTCTTTTATACTTTAATTTCATCAACTAACCCTAACTACCAAAGAAAGTACCTCATCAATGGCTAGGATTAGATTAGGAGATCTATGGTTAACAATAGATGCACTTTTCTCAATTAACAATTAATTAAAAAATACATCACTTAAGTGACCCACTTTTATAAAGTATAAAATCACTTTCACTTTATTTACATAAACATCACTTTGTTATATGAATACACAAAGTACAAAACTTTATGGTCCTCCTCATCACACCCACACCAAATATATGGGAGGACCTCCAGAGTTATATTTTCAACACTCCCTCCTAACGAGGGAGGTCCTTCCGACACCATCCAAATCATTGCCTCTGACTCCAGACACAGCTCGCTCCTGCTCTGGAATGTCTCTCGGAGAGAAGTACCCACCACTGAAATAAAACTCTGACACTTGAGATTCTGCCTGAACCTCATCAACCTGCTCATCACCATCACATGACTGGCTGATTCTTTTGCCAGTGCTTTGGAGAGATTCACTCTCCTCATCAGAATAAATGTAACTAGCATGCCCATAAACTGTTTCTCTTGCCCCATTCTCTGACTCTGACAGCCATCCCCCTGTCCATGGACGTACAACATGTCCTCTCAAAATGTATAATCTGTCCCTCCAATCACTAAGCAAGATAGTGGTCCTGACAGGATCATTTCTCCGATAGATGAAGATATGACCGTCCCTGACCAACATCCCATAACCATCATCTTCAAAATATGACATTGAGAGTTTACTAACTCTCATCTCGGGTACAAAGAGGACTCCATGTATCTCCAAGACCTCATGTATCTCAGTGTCAAAAGATGACACTGAGAATTTACTAACTCTCATCCCAGGTACAAAGAGGACTCCATGTATCTCCAAGACCTCGACAAGGTCTAGTTGAAACCTAACTGTTCCAACCCCTAAAATAGCTATCTGTGGACTGTCAATATCTTTTTGAATGTAGTGTCCTGGTCCCAACTCTGTGATAATATGGAATGCATCGTACACTCCAGTCACATGTCTGGTTGACCCACTGTCAACAATCCAGACATGCTCAAAAACTGAGCTTCCTACACTAAAGTCAATAGAGGCTAAATAAAATTCATGCTCAAACTCACCTGCAAACTCATCTATTGCAGTTGCTGCTGAATCTTTCTCTGTCTTCCCCTTCTTCTTCTCAGGACATTTCGTGGCATAGTGTCCTAAATGACCACACTGATAACATCTGATCTGACTCATATCTTTCTTCTTCTTTTTCTTCAATTTGGATGCAAGTGCCACATCCTGCTCAGCATCCTCACTAGTTTGACCAACCTGTGGCCCTTCCTGGATTTCCTCCTGGGTAAAGTCATCCCATAATTTGGACCAACTGGGAAGCTTTTCTCTGCTCACAATACATTTCACAAAGACCTCCCACTTCTTGGTGAATCCCTTTAGGGCTATCCTCACCAACTTTGAACCAGGGATAGTCTCTCCTACTGCTGCCAACTCGTCCTTGACTTGTGTGACACGAGTCAACTAGGAGGATACACCCTCATCTTTGTTCATTTTGATATAGTGTAGCTTGTATTTTACCGCCATCTTACAATTCTCGTTCTTTGCTTCGAACAACTGGTTCATTGTGTCCCACATCTCTTTAGCTACTTTCTTTTCTGCTAAATGTGGGATGAGATGGTCTTTAACCCCATCCAATATGACTCTCTAGGCTCTGGCTTCAAGAGCTTCATACTCCTCAAGCTCATCTTTATCTATTGGCTTAGTCATGACACTAATAGTAAACCTCCAAACCCTCAGTTCCTTTAACACATCACTGATTCTTACTTTCCATGGAATATAGTTGGATATTCCATCCAACCTATCCTCTAACCTGATACTCATCATGGAAAATACTTGCAACCAAAAATAACTTGAAAGACAAAATTAAAACTCTTATGCACTTCAAAGAACACTTGCTTACTTTCTTTTTCAGTATGACTCTGATAACATGAGCTCTGATACCATGAAGAAAATTGATTAAAACTCTTCTGCACTTCAAAGAACACTTGCTTACATTCTTTTACAGTATGACTCTGATAACATGAGCTCTGATACCATGAAGAAAATTGACTTTAAAATATGAAATTTTCTCATTCACACATTTTGTCAAACACTTTGAAAACTAGAGCTTTAACTTGAATTTCTGAAAGTAAAACCACAGCTTAAAAAATGTACTCCCAAATACTGACAATATCTTTAGCAAAATGTACTCATAAACTAACAAATTAACCCTACTTATCTTTTCAGATTGCTGCCTTGAAATTTGTGCCCACAGAATAGTGTACGGCCTGCTGTACAACCTTCCTTACACGTGCCAGTTTCTGCTATACGGACTGTCCTTTTTCTGCATTAAATGCTACCTCAAAATTCATGCCAAACTCGTGTCATAAATTATGTTGTATGGACCAAACTAACAACAATTAATTATGTACCTTCTGCATAGATTTCTATGCCCACACGTGTTGTACGGACTGCTGGAAATCATACTGTACAGACTGTTGCAAAATTGTCTTGGGAACCGTGCCTTCTTACTGGATGTCTTTGGAAATGTGTTGCTGAAAATTTCTTGGGGAAATGTGCCAAGTTCTTCTTGGAATCTTTCTTCTTCTTCTTCTTTTTCTCTTATTCCTCTCTGATGGTGAGTGTTCTTCATTTGTCTCTTTGTCTTCTTTTATACTTTACTTTTCATCAACTAACCCTAACTACCAAAGAAAGTACCTAATCAATGGCTAGGATTAGATTAGGAGATTTATGGTTCACAATAGATGCACTTTTCTCAATTAACAATTAATTAAAAAATACATCACTTAAGTGACCCACTTTTATAAAGTACAAAATCACTTTCACTTTATTTACATAAACGTCACTTTGTTACATATATACACAAAGTACAAAACTTTCCGGTCCTCCTCATCACATCCACACCAAAAATATGGGAGGACCTCCATAGTTATCTTTTCTACAGTTATAACATCCCTAGTAGTCGGGCTACCATGATTGCAGAGCAATTCATTGTATATTTGCTAGCCAGGCCTTTACATAGTTTTGATGAGATCAACCTATGATGAGCAGTACATTTGATGATCACTCACATATCAGAGCAGCCCCACATCAGACAGCTGTGAACCTTATGCCAAGACTGAGCCTCATGACCTCAGATTTGATGACCGAGGTGACCATTTATATTCCATCTAGAGTAGTGCAGTGCCCAGAGTTTCTACAGCAGCAGTGTTTCCAATGGTTAGTGATGATCCAGATAGCAGGTACAGGTATATTGCCCAGCAAGTATATGATGTGCATTGGTTATGAGTGTCTCGCTCTTTTGGTCATCTTAGTAGCTTGACTTAGTATCTAGTGATCATGATCTGGCGGTATATATATGATGATATGGATATGGTTGTTAATGATTATCTAAATGGTCTTATTACTCAAAATTACAAGCTCTTGTTTATACTCATTGGTTTTACCCTCTTAGTAGTGTGGACGTGATCATTCCCACCATTTATGGCTTGCTAGCCTTGGCATCACCTTTCACTTTCCCCATCCATCCGCTCTCTCCCATCTTTGGTTTTCACCCTGACTTACACCTCAGCATGTGATATAGAGGACCTCCCCACTTTTGCCTCTATGTTCGATAGCATCCTTGTTAGTTTGTGTCTCGGCTCTGATTTGGCAACAGAACTAACCGAAGGCTTGATCTTTTTGGGTCAGGAGTACCCACTGGTGTTGGGTCCTGAGCTTAGGTGAGTTGGATTTGATACCTTGATCACTCTAGTCAGTTGCCCCAATGTTTGGTCCCGACTATGGAGAATCCCCCTAGTTGCTTGAGTTGTGTTGGCTAAACTTGAAGCAAATTGCACTACCATCATTACATGCATATGGAAACTATTATGCTATCTTTTGTGCAAGCCCATGAAAACAAATAAAATTGTGCTTCTCGGCACAATGAAAGAGGGCCATGGAAATTGAAATGTTAAAGCACCCTGGATGCAAGCTACAATTAGTTGTGCTTCTAAGCACATGCAAAATCCAAAAGGGTCCTAAAGGCCTATAAAGCAGTGGTTAAATGAATGTTAAATCCAAAGACTGTTGGCCATGAATTAAATGTAATGAATAATAACTCACGAAGCCTATGGGTTGGGATGTGAGATGGAGTAAGGGACAACTAATTCTAAGTGTCCCCTAGAGTCACAAGTTACGGCTAGTTGTGCACCTAGTTACAGAGGTTCTAGCAAAGATCCTTACGGAGCTGGATTCAGCTTGGATGTGAGCTCTAGACATTTGCCAAGGTTGAATAAGCACCTCTCTAAACAACTCATTCCATTTGTGAGACACAGCCATTCCCTGTGTGTTTATTATCCAACATAAGCTTAAGTGTGTATTCCTTTTCCCCTATCCGAAGTATCATAGTGTTGAGTCTGTCAATTCATCCCCTTATCCTAGCCTTGAATTTTTCACCCTCACCCTTTCCTAGGGAAATGTTCACGTCTACAAAATGAGTATATTCTTGAGGTTCTATTTTGAGTAAATGATTATTTGAACTTATATTTGATATAATGATTGATTAACCGCCAGTGAAATGATGCTTCTTACTTTAAGTCTTGCTATTAGAATGATTAAAAGAGTATACCTTATCCATTTGCACTTGCAACATTAGGCATTTCTAGCCTGGGTCATATTTTGATCAGTATTGACCTGGTCAAACTTAGTTTGACCAAGTCAACCATGGGGATCTGAGATGAGTTGGACCAGTGATGTTCGAGGATGATGATTTATGGTCTTTTGATACACCTTTGATGGTTCCATACAATGGACATAGGTTTCATGTGATGGTTGATATATTTTTTATGGTTATTATTATTTCAAACCATTATTTTTATATTGTCCGATTATGATTGAGTCTACATATGATTATATAGGTTGCCAGAGGGTGTATGGGTACTCATATCTAGCATACTTGGACCTTCTATGTCCATTGGGACACTTAGATTTCAGTTACAGGCACTTCCAGTGATGATATAGTCAGTTTACCACATTTTTCCAGTTTTGCCATGCAGAAATGGCCTGTGCAACTCTTGCATTGAGCTAGCACGTTTTCCTAGGGAGCTCCTGAGGAGATGGGGTGTCCAACCAGTCGTTATTACCATTTTACCCCATCTCCAGACATATTGGTGCAGTCAGATTTGGGTTCGGGACACCAAGCAAAAAGATACAGGCATTTTGATGATTTACATGTGGTTTTTTCAGGATTAAAAATGGGATAAAAAGGTCACGGAGGAAATCGATTTGGGAAACTTAGGAAAAGTATCGGCATGAGGTTTGTTCAGAGGTCATTTGTGATGCATCCCACACCTTCCAGCTCAGCTTACAGTATTCAATAGGGTCCACACACTCTCTAGGTTGTTATTTGATGTATTTTTCTGTCGTTGAGGGGGCCACGATTTGGTCACTTTGTGATGTTATTGAGTCACATCTTTTATCATTGTGCCATGGGGTGATATTAGTGAAGAATATTAATACCTCCTAGCCCCACCATGTGTTCCTTACACTTGTCATAGTCATCTTTTATGTAGTGCGACCCCCCAGGGCCACCTTAGTGTGTGTGCACCCCTCATTAGTGAGTTCATCCATGTGTTTTAGCTCCGGCTTATCATAGTCGTCGATTGTATTATGTTTATCTTTTGATCTCTACCACTTGTTCATAAATTGGTTAGGGTTTTGGTCTCTTTCTCCTCTCCTATTTAAGGAAGAGACCCCCTCATTGTAAAGGGACCTTTGAGCTCTTGAACTCTTGGAATAAAATATTTATTTTTCAGATCTACTTCTCTGGCTTTGATGAATGTTCTTGCAAGTGAATATACAGTCTTTTCTTTGTGTTATCATTGTGGATCTTGCTTTCTCCAACGTTTTTCTGCATGGAGGCCGTGTGGTAGGAGAGGGGGGCAAATTGAAGAGGGCGCTATTGTGGGGAAACACCATATCTCTCTCTTGGATTGATCTTTATCTCGGAGAGTATCTTTATTGTATCTTTTGGACATCTTGATGCTTCTTGTTTCATCTTTTCTCCCGTATAGTTTCTTTCATGATTGATTGATTCTCATTTTAGATCGTTTTTGGCAGGGAAGGACGCACTGGTCATCTTGGAAGGATAGTGATTTTACTTGGAAAATATGGATCTCACTCTCGATTGCCTCACTTTGGGAATATTATCATTTACAAGGCGGCCGTAAACTTGTGAGGTAAGATCTACAATGTACGTATTGGTTTTCATGCATTTTACCCATTGGTCAGTTCAAACCCTCACTGTTAAAACCCTAGTTTTGTAGATCTGATAGATCTGACGATAATTTGGGCTTAATAACTAAAACCCACCTCTTAATTAATTAAAGAACCTTAGAGACCAAATTTGGTGGAAATCCGACTCCATTTACCCCTCGATCCAAAGCACTGGCCATCTCTAAGGGAGGATGCACTTATGGGTTTTTAGTCTGTTTCCAGATCTATCATCTGGGTGTTGCTATTTTCTCTTTGATACCTCAGATCTATAGCTTAGCCACCCTCCTAGTGCCATTCCTACTTCAATTTCACTTTGTGGGCCCCATTTCACTCATTTTCCTCAATTTAAGGGTGGGCCCCACTTGGGTCTTTTTTAATTGGCATTAGATCTATCTAGATCTACTTCTTTAATCTCATAAGTGGCATATTCATTTCATGGTTGAGCATTTATCCCTTCTATAAGCCTCATCAACCAAGTCGTAACTCCATTTGTCCACTTATATTCCCTAGATCTAGATCTACTTACTCTTGATCTCTCTCTCCTTTCGACTTCACATTTCCCTAGAAGGTATAGAGTAGGTTCGCTAGCCTCCATTAGTTAGCTAGGATCTCCCCCTTGGTCTTGAATTTACATGATTTAAAGTGAAGAGTGCCTCAATTAGTGTGACAACCATTTACCCTTGGGAATCGTGGCTCTCTTAGGTCACCTCTTTAGTTGTCCAACACCTCTACCATCTTGGATAGGGTCACCTTTTGGGACAATTACAAGTTGTGTGATAACAGGTTTGTTTAAATCCTCCTTACCATTGTAGTGATGCACAAACCTACAAAATTGCCCTCAGTATTTTTAGATGTTGCTCAACATCATGAATTATGACAGTTTGATGATAAAACAAGCCCATATTTACTAGAGGATTGTTGTAGGTCATCCAGATTACTCTCAATAGTTCATACCACCAAATCCTTCATAGGCACATTCACAACCATCCATATCCAAATCCCCATCATCACTAGGCTATTGTGACAAATCACCCCTAAGGTCTTATCATCATCACATGTGGACACCCATACGAAATGGGGAGTAACATGACCTACCTTTTTCCTCTTGGTGGGATTTTGGTTATCACTCCCCAATGCCCACGCTTGTACTTGCTTATTTTTCTTATTATTAAACTTTACTTTCCATCCCTTCAAATCCCCTTTAGTGCTTTTGTTAATTGTCATCACCTTATTAGTTGTTGGAGACATGTTGACTAAGCCTAACTTCTATCCCCAGTGACCTTTACATGCCATTCATTATAATACACCCTTAGTGGTCGGTGGTGGACCACATTAGTGTTAGTGGGGGCCCACTAACACTATTGTTTTTCACCATAGATCACTAAGGGTGTATAATGAATGGCATTTAAAGGCCATTGGGGCCATTAACCAAGCTTTGGGGTAAAAAATGGTCATACGAAGGTTGTACATAAGCAAAGGCTCATGTACTCATTAATACTCCACTAAAAAAAAGTGCATTAAGACTCATGTACTCATTCATACTCCACTAAAAGAAGTGCATTAGACCTGCTCTTCTTGGTCAAGAACTATACTTTACCATGCCCCAACCAAGACTCTTTTGACCTCTCAAGGATTTTAAAAAATACTACCTTATTTTTAAGCTTCTCTACATTTATTTTGACCTCATCATCATAAGTTAGATCTATATCAATCCTTAAAAAATACTACCTTATTTTTAAGCTTCTCTACATTTATCTTGACCTCATCATCATAAGTTAGATCTATATCAATCTCCCCTACTTCTGACCTATGCTCTTTGAAATTTCAATTGCAATGGGAAATTGATTGCACTCTAAAAATTGACCTTGCGCACTTAACCCTACAATTTTCAGCCTTTAGGACTGTTGTAAATTAATGTGTAAAACAATAGCAGAACAAATCACTTCTAGTAGAGCCCCAAAATGCATAACAATTCAAGGAAAAAAGATACCAATCATTTAAATGACTTTCCATCCCTCTAGGGCAACTTCACACGCATAAACCAGACCTGAAAACTATTCTTATACAAGAGATATAAGAGCAAACACAATCGCAAAATATGGTTGTATTATTATCTTCAATATTGATGTTAAGTCGCTTAACAAATTTCTCGAAAGTGTGTCAAATAAGAAAGACAATTAAGAGTTTGAAATGACCATCACAAGAAGATAAAAATTGAAATCAAATCAGCAATATGCTCAATGAATGAAGTACATAGATAATATAGCCTCCTCTCAAGGCTAGGACAAAATCCAACCATCCAAATGCAGTTATGGATAGGGGTTGGGTTGTTGTTAACCCCAATGGACAATAAGAAAAAACATTTGCATGGGGCCTATGTGTTGTTAACCCCAATGGACAATAAGAAAAAACATTTGCATGGGGCCTATGTGTGACAACAAACAATCAAATAGAAGTTGTTGCATTGTATCAATGTCTATTGATATTGCAAGCCAATGAAGCAAAGAAGATCTCAGTCTTTGGCGATTGATCGCTTGTCATTGGACAAGTTAGGAAAGCAAGTTAAATTTCCCATCACCCCTTGCAAGATATATAACTTCTTCATCATCTCTCAACCTTAGAACCATCATCTTCATCATCCATTTCATTACTTCAAAATCGTCAAAATGACATTACAAAACGTACCTTGGACCAAGAACAATGTGTGGACTCGTCAAGACGAACCCTTAATGTGCCTTCAAGTTGTTGCATGTGCTTACCTCTAAATACAACCAAGCCTTCAAAATTCTACAACGGAACAAGGGATTCATCCCTTCATGGAGTCATCATATGAGAAGAAAAATTTGCAATAAGAGTCTCACAAAAAATCATGAAGCATAATCTTCAATTTTGAGGAAGTGGATTTTCTCTTCGGCAACGACACCAAAACATGTTACCTCCCAAACTACCATGTATGATTAAAGTTTCCAAGAAGCAAGATAGCCGAGGGCAAGTCACAAGGAAAATACCAATGTCACCACATCAATCCCATTTCATACTTTTGGTTAGCCATTCTCCAAGACAAAGGGGGCTACTCGAAACTAGGATTACTAGAGAAATAGGCAAGAAATGCAAGGTGAAATGAAGGGTAACTCTAGAAAAATGGTTGTAGCATAGAAAAAGGAATAAAGGAAAAGGTGATGGTAGGATACAGAGAACCAATCAAGAGACTAGTGTCAATCCGCCAAGGGAAAATGGAGTCAAAGAAGTACAATCTAAGAGGGCCTTGCTTCATATGTCACTAAGGGGGAAATGTTGCATGATTAATCAAACACTACTTAGTGAAGTGCAAGAATATACTAGGTTTTACAAGGGAAGGGATCAGATAAAGTATCCACTTCCTTTCTAGTTTTGGGAGTGCACTATACACAAACAAGATAAATATTACACCCTCCAAATTAAGAATGAATGCAAAAATTCCTCCTGTATTTACATACATACAAAGGAAAAGAAAATAGAAATTAATTTAAAACCTTTTCCTTCCAATGAGGTAACAATACCCTTCTATGGCCTCTAACCCAAAACATAGAAAATTCAATGTAAAAGAGCTAGCAATACTCACAACCGTTTGAAAGCTCCATGCAAGATTAATGCAATCCATTCAATAAGAAAGAACCTCCATACATGTCACAAAAGCTCCAAGAATGATATATCCATTAGGCACTAAGAAGAAGGAACTCCAAAATCCAACCATGAATTATAATTAGTAAGTAGCACTACTTATATAGCTTTATGAGCAAGAGGGGCATCATTCCATGTGTCAAATATCATGCACGGGGAAGTGTGCCACCTCTAAGAGTCTTTAGCCATGTGTCAAACCTCTCATCGTGAGAATGCACCACCTCTAGGAGTCTAAGAGACCAAGAGAGGTGCATTCCTGTTAGAAAGAGCATTTTGTTTCCAACAAAAATCCATCAAACAATGATTCTAGGCTTCAAAATTAGGGGATTATGTCTCCATAATCTATAAACAAAACAAAAATCCCTTAAATCAGTGAAATTTGGCCCCATAATCCACAAAATAGCGGATAATGTCCCCAGGAGGTGCACTAGGCTTGATTTGAGAGTCTAAAGAGGGTCAAAACAAGGTTTACATCCCATATAATAATACCTTACAATATTTCAACAATTTAATCACCCTTAGGGACCCTAAATAATTCTAAACATATGTCCATGGTGAAACATTGTGAGATACATGATAATTATTTATGTTGTGCTAGGATACAAAATCTGAATAAGTCATTACATCTATTTGTTGGATTACCCTAATACAATATGAGGGGTAACAAGGAGAAAATTCATGTCCAATAGACTAAATATGAAGCACTAGAAGCACAAATTCAAGCTCAGAATAGACATATGGATAAATTGATCTCTGATGTGGCTATGCATTACAACATGATACTTGGTTTCACCATGTTATGCCTAAGATTTCCTGAAGCGTTCCTTGCAGATGTACCCAGGTGAGGGGTTTCTTTATTTTTTATAAAGGCCAAGCTTTTGGGGCTATATTATGCGGAGTGTTGTTTTTGGGGCTAAATACCCCTAGTTAGGTCATGGTAGGTCCCCTTGGTTTCCACCTCAAGCAGGCGTTGGCCTTGTGGCTCTGCTAACTACCCTTTGGGTGGGTGTCCGATGCCCTTGAGACAAATCATTGGGACACATAGCCACACTTGTATTTTTCTTTGTAGAGGTGATTGAATGTGTAATGGTTTTCATGCCCATCTTAGCACATCTCATTTTTCCCACTTGGACCTACTATTGTGATGCAAAACCCCTACCCCTTGTCTCCAAACCCATGACAACATTCCATTAAAGAATAATCCTATATGGTTAAAAATGAGGACGTTGAGGGAAAAGCATAAGCATATGTTGGGGTTAGTTGGAGCATGATGTCCATCTCCCCTTGTCTCCAAACCCATGATGTCATTCCTTTAATGAATAAGCGTACATGGTTAAAAATGAGGACATTGAGGGAAAAGCATAAGCATATGCTAGGGTTAGTTGGAGCATGATGTCCTTCTTTTGGCTCACTTTGCACTTGGTAGAGCCTAGTTGCACATTTTTATTATTATTTTATGTCATTATGTGGTTTAGTCCCTAGGTTGTGGGTGCACAAACCTAAAATTTTATAATCTGTCATTAACTTGTAGGCTTGAATAAAGGTTGAGGGTTGTCTCATACAAATAAGACAACCTCACCTGATTCGTAAAACATGGACAAGGGTTCAAATTATGTATATTTTTGTTTTCCTCTTGATATATTGGAGCTTTTGAGTGATGCACACCTCTCTCTTTGGCATGTGATGAATGGTGAATTTTCTAGGGTTTCTACTATCTTGCAAGGTTGATCCTAAGAATGGTTGTAATAACTCATGGCTAAGGAAGGACCTAAGAAGTATCCCTTAGCTCTCTTTCTTGGTTGATGTTAGTAAGATCTCTCCATTTTCTTGTTTGGCATTGCTTTTGCACCTTGGGCAAGGTGTATTAGGGTTTTTTATCGCCGTCTTGTCAATTTTGTTTGAGGAGACCTTCCTCTTGAAAGAGCTCTCCACGCTGGGCCTTGGAGTTCATCTTTTTCCCTAATTAGGTTTTCTGGCTACCTCAAGCTAGTATTGGGTTACTAGCCTCCTCCCCTAGTTGGTAAATTTTGAATAGCCAAATCGAGTAAGGATGTTGACCTCAATCTCTAATTACCCCAGGTTGAAAAGACTAAGGTCATAACCCTTTCTCTGTCACTTTTTTATCAAAAATCTCTTGTACATTTATTACAAAAATCCAAAAATATATAATATTAGAAAATCCCTAAAAATTATAAAAAATTATCTCAAAAAATATTTGGAAATTGGAAATTCTGCTCCCACAAAAAGATGTGCCCTGGTGAACTAATGGTGGATCTTGAAGAGAGTTTTTATCTTGTGGCTGATTTTTGTGATATCTTGATATTTGTGCCGGATAGGGTTTTGTATTGCAGATCTGTTATTGCAGCTACAATAAGTACAATGATCATTTCAAGCGGGTTTGAAGGTCAAAAAAGTGGTTTCTAGGACTATTTTGAGTCCTGGGGTGTTGGAAGTTCATTGAGAAATGTATTGAGCGGGACCACACTAGGGATGTTATAAAGCTCATATCAGATCTGATATTCTATTTTCAGAACTGTTGTGAGACCTCTTCTTCACTCATGCTCATCCCCCTTACCCTACAACACAATATATTCTTCATACGGTAAGGGTGACATTATTATGACTGATTTTTATCAAGTTTTCTGAGATATATTCATTGCTGCAATCTTATATCAACAATAGCATTTTGACGTTACATTTCTTGGGATCCATGATAAATATCTTTCACTCTTCCTTTTCCTTCAATGATTATTATGCTTCATTGTTTTGATTCCATAAGGCACTAATCTACATCGAGAGGTTTCTTGGGAAATGTGTTTGTGTATTGTCTAGGGAATCGCAAAAATTGTTCACCAATTTCTAGGGACTGCTCCTTGGTCTCAGGAGTTGACCTAAAGAATTCAAGAATCTAGGCTGAGGTGACATTGGGCTCTAGCTTCTCTCGTGCTTTCCACCCATTGCATTATGATCTGCAACACTATCCATTAGAGAGATTTTGAGGTCTAGAATGGGCCTCCCAAGAGATATAATAAAATATTATGAGTTTGCAACACTATCGATTAGTGAGATTTTGAAGTTTAAAATGGGCCTTCTAAAAGATATAATAAAATATTATGAGTTTGTCATTTTTTGAGAAAAGTATATTAACAACTTATCTTTTACATTACAATCTATATAAACCATGGTTAAATTAAATTGAAAAGTTGTAAAGAAATAAAATTAATTAAACATTGATGTGACAATAAATAAAAAAATGTAAGTAAAAATAAAAGTGAGCTTCTCAAAAAAGTTTTTGTCCTTTAAAAATTAATATTTTGAAATAAAATAATGTAAATAAATAGATTCATTCAAAACATAATCTTTAAAACACACTTACAATATAATATATTATATAATAAAATATATACTATATATTAAATATACTTTATAAATTAATAAAATATTAAAAATACATGTTCACCTATTTTAGAGTTCACATACTTCACATACTTTAAAATTATTTAAAAAATAAAAAGACAAGGGAATATCACGTGACCTGAGATAATATATAGCATAATATATTTAATAGGTAACATATAATATATTTAATATGTAACATACTATTACATATTATAGGTTACATATTAAATCCTATATATTATAGTAGTATGTGATCATTTCTTATAACTTTTTATCATCTAAATAATTTTAATGATTTTAGAGTGAATTTTAGAAATATGTAAATATGTCATTTTTATTAATATTTTATTAATTTTTCAAATATCTTAAAATTATGTGAGATTTTTAAGTGAGTGTCTTATCATGTCTTAAAAGCATAAACAATTAAACAAATATTTTTTCAAATTTATGTAGTATAAAGGTATATATATTATTTTTTTCCAAAATTATGAAAGGACAATTATATTATTATATTGAAAAGGTGCGAATTAAGTACTTTACTTCATGATTTCAAAAGTACTTTGTAGAACTGTCATGGTTAACTATGGGTTCTCATCTATCATTGAAAATGTGACAAATAGCATTTTAACTCGAGCGATGCCACCTCAACCATGGGAGATGATGTGAATGTCATCCTTTAAAATGTGATTGGTTGATTTTTATAGTACATTTTTTTTTAGGCCCATTTTTTACCTCAAACTTTCTCTAATGACAAGTGCTATTTTGATCTGTAACACGTTGGAAGCAAGCAATCAATGGCAGATAGGCTCTTAGAGTCCATTGGCTCATCCAAGGAGGCATGTATGGAGGACCTGACAATGCAGCGTGAAGTAAAGGGGCTTGAAATGGATCAGAATAATAAGTAGGGATTGCAGAACAATGGAGAAGTAGAAATGGAAGAAGTCCACAATAGGCATGGTTTTGAATAGTGGAATCTATATGTACTGTCATGCTCTTTTCTTGTGTGGTCATTTTGTTAAAGAGTACATATAAGATATCAAGTCCATAGGTTATATTTGTCAAATAGCAAGAAAATCCAATGGGTAGATGTTTGTTTTGAACAAGAATAGCAATTTTTCCTCAGTGTATTTTGAAGTTTTAGGACATTATGTACTCCTTAATGTTGGACTAGTTAAACCAAAACTTTTATATATCAATGAAAAATTATCCATATCTAAAAAACAATCAACGAGAATATATTGGCATTGTATTCTCTTCTCTCTCAATACAAGGGGATAACCTAGATGCTACACTACATTGCCTTTATCCTAATCATGTCTTGTGGGTTTGCTTTCTACGCTCCAACAACTATTTGTTGGGGTTTGTAAATAAAAGCTAGTAATTTTGATTTCTTGTAAGAGAACCAAATCAATGTGTACATTGCCTTTATCCTAATCATGTCTTGTGGGTTTGCTTTCTACTCTCCAACAACTATTTGTTGGGGTTCGTAAATAAAAGCTAGTAATTTTGATTTCTTGTAAGAGAACCAAATCAATGTGTAGATTAGGGATGACTACCCTAACAATTATTTGTGTTTTATTTCCAAATACTCCCCCAACATTCCAAGGTGAAAGATTTAACTTCATTGGTAGCTTTAATCAAGCACGGGTTCTAGGGATTAAAATTGTTAGAAAGCTTGACACCATTAGGAATTGTTGAGGAGGAGTGGATCTACCAATGACATGACAACGTTTTGTTATAGGATTGGGGGCATTCTTAAGATTCACTAACTTGACATGAGTTTCACAACCTTGTTTCCTGTATGCATTTGCCAATTGTTGAGAGTTTATCAACTGTGGTGGGATATTGATTGATTCTCTTTTACCTTCCAAACTAGCATGTGTGATTAAAGTCTCAAAGATGCACACTAGCCCAGAGGAACCAAGAGGAAATGCCAATGTCACCACGTTGATCCCCTTCTCGCTTTAGGTTGGCTCTTCTCCAACTCAAGGGAGTGTACCCTATGGTTAGGGTTTTATTGGGAAAAAGGAAGTGAGGAGCACTGTGATTACAAAAAGATTCCCTAGCAAAGGCTTGTAATATAAAAATATAAAAAAGTGGGTGGTGGGAGGATAACGGGACCCACTTCAAAGGACCAGTGCCAATCCAACCCAAGGCAACTGGAGTCAATAGGCCACTAACCTAGAAAGAGTGTATGCTCTAGGCCTCCAACCCTTCATAGATGTATTGGAGGGGTCAACTTGCGATTACAAGGAGAAGAACAAGTCCCTCTTATACGAGAGAAACCCTACACTAGAAGGGGTTAGATTCGCAAAATCTTGATTAGGATTAGTACAAAGAAAAGCCTCCCTCTATGCAAGAAATTTAATTGAATCTAAGATACAATTTTACACAAGATCCAATTCAATGTAACAATTTTATCCTTCCAATGGCTCAAGAGAAGTAACATGGAAAATGTTAGCAAATATGATCTCCAATAGATAAGCACAATAGCAAGATAAACACCACACATTCACAAGAGAACAAATCCTTAGACAAAATTTGTTCCACAGAAAGATATATCAACTACGCTCCAAAAGAGAGAGATCCAAAAATCCAACCATAAAATGGAATGAGGAAGTAGCTCTAAATTTTATAGGAGAGGCCAAAACTTCATTTACAATAAAATAATTATGGTTTCCTTAGATCTAGCCTAGCCTAGCATGGGGAAAAATAATACAAAATCCCCACTCAATCAACTAACTCCTAACAAGTTACATAAAATAAGGTAGTCAAAGCCATTTGTACAATCATGAGCTACATGGGGCCGCTTAATGAGGGGAATGTCTTCAATAAGCAAGGGAAAACCGGTAGTTAATGATGCCATGTGGCCTCCAAAGCCTCCTTCAAAGAAAACTTCTTCAATAAGCCAATTCCACAAGCAACCATAAGATGCCCACAAGCTAACTTCCAAAGGCTTAGCTCAAGGTAGCTTATCCATCAAGTAAATTCAAAAAGGGGGTTTGAGACCACCAAGGTATTGAAAATGGGAGGATATCGGTTAATCCAAACATAGAATTGCTACCTCATGCTCATTTTATATTTATTTTCGCATAGGAGCGGTTCAAATCATCTATGCAGCTCCAACTTCTCTGGGTCAATGGAAATGGAAAAGGAGGATAGTCTTCAGTATCCCATATGGGTTTTGTAATTATTGGATCCATGGTAGATACAGGTCTTAATGGATCCATTTTCAAATGATCTTTCATGGACCAATTGGTGCGGCACTTTCATTCTTAGTGGGAACAAGTGACGATAGGATACGTACTCTTCTTCTTAATGAAATAAATGGTAGTGCTATGCTAATACCTAAAATACTATATCCAGTAGTTTTGAAATGTCTTCTTTTGCATAGTCGAAAATCTGTGGTTTTGTGGCATAATCTATTAAATTTTCCACTATTTTATGTATGAGAATAAATGAAATCCATCCACCATGAAGAATATTCATCATTTTATTCTGAAGGGAATGAGACTTCCAAAAAAAAACCTTAAGTGCTGAGTTTTCGTGAGTCTTGGGCGAGTCTGACTGAGTAAGTGTCGAGTCTAGGAGAGTCTCTTGAGTTTGGCGAGTACATGTCGACTTGGTGAGTCTGTCAAAGAGTATGGACTAGTTACTCATTTTCGAGTTTGTCTCGAGCAGACTTGCGAGCACTCGCGAGTCTTCGCTGAGTCATGCTACACTGGTGCACCATACACATACAAGATCAATATTACACCATTCGAATTAAGAATGAATGCAAAAATTACTCACATATGTGCATAGATACAAAGGAAAAGAAAATAGAAATTAATTTAAAACCTTTTCCTTCCAATGAGGTAGCAACACCCTTTTATGGCCTCCAACCCAAAACATAGAAAGTTCAATGTGAAAGAGCTTACAATAGTCACAACCTTTTGAAAGCTCCATGAAATATTATTGCCACACATTCAATAAGAAAGCACCTACATACATGTCACAAAATCTCCAAGAATGATATATCCATTAGGGTCGAAAAAGAAGGAACTCTCCAAAATCCAACCATGAATTATAATGAGCAAGGAGCACTCCTTATATAGCTTTATAGCTTTAGGAGCAGGAAGGGAACCATTCCATGTGTCAAATCTCATGCATGGGAAGTGTTCCACCTCTAAAAGTCTTTAGCCATGTGGCAAACCTCTCCTCATGAGAATGCACCACCTTTAGGAATCTAAGAGACCAAGAGAATTGCACCCCCATGAGAAAGAGCATATTTTTGGACAAAAATCCATCAAACAAGAATTCTAGGCTAGAAGAATTCTAGGCTAGAATCAGGGATCCCTTAAATCAAGGAAATTTGTCCCCATAATCCACAAAGCAGGGGATAATGTTCGTAGGAGGTGTAATAGTATTGATTTGAGGGTCTAAAGGGGGTCAAAATGGGGTTTACATCCCCATTGAACAATACTTTACAATATCATGACAATTTAATCACCCCGTAGGAGGTGTAATAATATTGATTTAGGGTCTAAAGGGGGTCAAAATGGGGTTTACATCCCCATTGAACAATACTTTACAATATCATGACAATTTAATCACCCCCGGGGACCCTAAATAACTTTAAACATATGTCCATTGTGAAACATTATGAGATCCATAATAATTATTCCAAGGCGTTCTAAGCCACGTGCAATAGATTATGTTGTGCTAGGATACATAATTTGAATAAGTCATCACCCCTAGGGACCCTAAATAACTTTAAACATATGTAAATCTATGCAATGTGTTTGTAAACACACATAGATCAAAGGCGATGGAAACTTTAGGCCCAAAAAGCAATGGAACTTAAATGCTATATCCAAATTATTGTTGGCCTCATTTGTATTATGGATTGTGCGCATCTGTTAAAGGTGAATAAACCTTCTTTAAACAACTCATCCATTTGTGAGACACCGCCATTCCCTGTGTTGTTGCTCATTCAGTATATACTATGGTGTGTATGCCCTTTCCCATTGCCAAAGTGTCACAAAGTTAAGTCGGTCAAGTCATCCCTTAGCCTAGCCAATTATTTTAGCCTTCACCCTTCACTAGCAAATTGATCACAACTATGAAGTGAGTATGATCTTGAAAGTCTAGTCTGAGTAATAATAATAATTAATGACATTATATATTTGGATTTAGATCGCCAGTCATGATTACTTTGTGTTATAATTGTTATTTGAATAAGTTGTAGAGCATGCATTAACCTTTGACACTTTGCAGCAGCTTTCGATGGTGGTCTGAGTTATATTTGGTCATGTTGACTTGGTCAAACCTAGTTTGACCAAGGTCAACCATAGGACATGAGATGGTTGGACCTTGTGATGATATGGATAGATGATATATGGTCTATGTACATGTATATGGTGATTCTATGTAGCAGCTACAGGGTTATGATGATGATTCATGGTTTACAGCAGTATTTGATCATTTACAGATTATTATTATTTGACCTGTTCCGGTATATTGGATATATATTTTGATCATGCAGAGACTCATATGGTGTATGAGTACACATCTTGGATGGATTTGGACCTTCTGAGTCCGATGAGATAGTTTGCTTTCAGTTCCGGGCACTTATAGTGATGATTGAGCCTCAGTAGGCTATCCCAATGCAATTTTGGTCTGTCGGAGGTCCAGCCACTTGTTTTTACCATATTACCCCCCTCCCGGACACACTGGTGCCCTCACCTTGACAGTGCAGGAACTCCAGGAGGCAGTTTGGGCAGTTTCATGCTTCCCGAGGCATTTCAGGATTGGTAGAAATGGCTATTGAGGAATTCGATTTGGGCTACTGAGGCAATGTTTTGGCATGGGATGATCAGTGATGAGGGATTGATGTCTTCCACACCTCCTCCAGCAGTTTCAGCTTCATCGGGGCCCGCATCTATCACTTATGGCACTTTCTGATGATTTCTGAGGTCTTTTTGAGGCCTACGATTTGACCATAGAGGCACGATTTGGTATATTGATGACTATTTTATTATTATTGTGCTATGGGGATTGACCAAGGGTGGCTAAAATTACCCCTTGGACCCACCATAAGCTTCTTATTATATTTTGTCATCATGATTTGGTGGGATTCCCCTCTTTTAGGGCGATTTTGTCCACTTATGTTATATTTTATGAGTGATCCATGTATTTTATTGTTGAGCTCATCTCAACCATTGATTAGACATTTGTATCTTTTAATCTTAGCCACTCATTCGAAAGTGGTTAGGATTTTGATGCCTCTCCTTCCTATTTAAAGGAGAGAGCTTCTCATTGTAAGGGGTCTTTGGCTCTTGGATTATTGGTATAGAAAAACTTTCTTGTTGAAATTCTTGTGGTCTCCTTTGCATCTGGTGTTCTTAGATGGTGATTGGAAAGTCTATTGCAACCTAGCATTTGGAATTTGTGGTAAGATCTATCTTTTTTGGAAATCATTGTCTTGTCTACAGGAGGGCGACTTCAACAAGGGCGAATTTGCAAGGCTTCTTCAAATCGACTTTCTTGGCATTTGCTTGTATTAGGGGGTTATCATTAGTATCATTGTGATCTATGCTATCTTTCTGTTACTTCTCTTGTGGCATTAGTCTTATCTCTTGATTGCATCAAATCTGATATTGTTGACGTTTGTTGTGCAGGAGAGAGGGCGCATTGGCTTCTTGGACTAAATTGATTTCATAGAAAACTACCCCAAAGCTTCTCAAATTGATCGGGTTTACATAGATCATCATCATCAAGGCATCTACAAGGTTACCCAGGTAAGATCCACAGGTTTGTTTCTCTTATCTTGATCCAATCCATTGACATAGCTCATAAATTGATAAAACCCTTATTTCTTCAAACCCTCATTGTTACATTTTCTCAGATCTACCAAGATCTAGTGGGTTGTTGGGTATAATATTGAAAATCCACCTCTATAGTATCCATGGCATCCCGGATCTATAGTTTGGTGAGGATTGGCCTCCATTTGACCCCCTTCCCAGGCCAACTTAGCCTCTCCAAGTGAGGTCGCACTCCTTGGGGAAGGTGAGTTACCCTAGATCTAGTTGATGGGTAGTTGAGATCCCGCTTGTTTCATGATCTACACATCCAATAACCTACCCCCAGGTTGTCACTTTTCTGATTTCTACCTTGTGGGCCCTATTCCACATTTTAAGGGATTTAATCCCATTTTTTGGACCACTTGGTATCTTTAAACTCAAATCTAGTAAGATCTAGCCATTGGATTGCCTTGAAATTGTAGATCCATACTCTCACTTGCCTAACCTACTTGGATCTAAATTTTGGATGCCATTTGACTTGTCTTGAGTCATTTATCCCACATTTTAGCCTCCTTGGGTAAAGTCGCACCACCTTGGAGAAGTGAGTTGGCCCACTTCTGGGATATGGGTACATGAGATTCTTGTGGATTTGGAACGGGCATAATTCAAAACCTAGTTCTAGTAGGTCACCTTGTCAAATCTTGCATTGGGGATAGCATTCCTTGTTTTAAGGGATTGTGGTCCACTTAGGTCAAACATTGAATCTCTAGATCTAGACCTATTCATCCATCAAGACTTTGATTGCCCACTTTTTTCATGCAATAGGAGTCCTCAACCACAAGTTAACTAGGCACTGGTCTCTCTCCAAGTTAACTAGGAAAGGGAAGTTGACTCCATTATCCCAATTCCCAAGGCACTGGTCTCTCTCCAAGTCAATTCGACTTTCCTAGATTGTTGGATTAACTTGTGGTTTGACCTTTGTGTGGTGAACTAAACCCTTTGATGTCATTATATATCATGATCAAGCTTATCACTTGTACTAGTTAGCCCCAATTCAACCCCTAAACTACCCTGCATTGGACACGATTCCCAAGGCAGTGGATTTTCTCACATTGAACTAGTACTTTAATCCTGGATTCTATTTCACAAATCATAAGTCACTCTCACATCAATAATGAACCAAAGCTATACTCATTGAACCCCTCACTTGTCTTGTGACTTCATCCTAAGGTCTAGGATAAACCATACACCTTACTTCACTTAGAATTAACTTGATTTGGTGTCTTGGTTTTGATCTCTCCTATTGGGAGTAGATCGGGTCTCCCCCTTTGTTGTCTAGGCTAGATAACATAAAGTGAAGGTTTCCTCGACTGGCGTGACAACCATCTATTGGAGGTTGAGGTGATCGTGGTTGCACCTTTTGAGTTGCCCTTTCCTATTGCCATCCATGAGTGGATACATCCATAGGGGTAACTACAGTTTAGGTGATAACAGGACCACCCCCCTTGGCTTCGCTACGAATAAGCCTAGACGGAGGAGTCGAGTAATCAGGTGACAACACTTGACTCTCACTTGCCCCCAAGGACACACCGAGCGGCTTGAAGGTTTCCTGCCGCGTCCCCCCAAGTGTGTATTAGGCGGCAATAGGGCCACTGACCAAGCTTAGCCAACATTGGAGTCAAAATATTCACCGACCACTAAGGGTGTATAATGAATGTCATGGCATTTAAAAGCCATTGGGACCTCTGACCAAGCTTAGTCAACATTGGAGTCAAAATATTCACCGACCATTAAGGGTGTATAATGAATGGCATGGCATTTAAAGGCCATTGGGGCCTCTGACCAAGCTTAGCCAACATTGGAGTCAAAATATTCATACCAAGGTTGTAAATAAGCAAAGGCTCATGTACTTATTCATACTCCACTCAAAAAAAGTGTATTATACCAATTGTTCTTGGTCAAGAACTATACTTTACCATGCCCCAACAAAGACTCTACTTACCCACCTATCGTTTTCCATTTGTCGGCATGTTGTTTATAAATGTCCTTCTCTTTGGACAACCTCTCAAGGATTTTAAAAAATACTACTCTTTTTTTAAGCTTTTTTCTACATTTATCTTGACTTCATCATCATAAGAGGGATATATATCAAACTCCTCTGTTGAAATTTCATTTGCAATGGGAAATTAATTGCAAATCTAAAACTTGACTTCCTTCTAAGAAGTTTCCGTGTACTTAACCCTACAATTTTCAGCCTTTAGGACTATTATAAATTAATGTGCAAAACAATAGCAACCCTACAATTTTCAGCCTTTTAGGACTGCTATAAATTAATGTGTAAAACAATAGCAGGAAAATCACAATAATTCACTTATAGTAGCCCCAAAAAATTCATAGCAATTCAAGGAAAAAGGATACCAATCATTCCAATGAGCTTCCAACCCTCTTAGGGTTGCTTCAACCATGCGGAAGAAGGAAACTAGGGCTGCTACAGGTACTACTACTGGTCTGATTCACAGTGCTCATTTCATCACTACTCATTACTTCACATAGGGATTTTCTTGCCTAGATCTGTCCATATTGTTGATTCAAGGTCTTTTAACCCTGATTTCCTTAAAAAAACTACCCATGATTTGTTCATTGATGTTGTTGTGGACCCAACAATGCTTAGGATCGTCCCAGAACATTTGTAGGTGAATGACATGCCATTTTCAGCTCCAAAAATGATCCCAAACTTCCCTCTTCATTGTTGTAGGCGACTGTGGCTGTTGTACTCTTCTGTTTTCATTTTTTCTTGACTGTTGTAGGGTTGAAAGAAGGCTGCTTGGGGATGTTGTTTACCAAAAAGTGCCCAAAAATGCCTAGAATCTGCCCAGGATTGACTCTTAGGAATGTTTAAAGCCTCCTTACCATTTAATGATGCACAGACCTTCAAAATTGTCCTCTGAATGTTTAGATGTTGCCCAACGTCATGGATTAGGGTTGTTTGATGATGAAAACAAGCCCATATTTGCTAAAGGATTGTTGTAGGTCATCCAGAATACTCTCAACAGTTCATACCATCAAATCCTTCATAGGCACATTCACAACCACTGATATCCAGATCCACATCATCTCTAGGATATCATGAAAAATCACCCCTAGGGTCTGATCATCATCACATGTGGACACGCATACAAAATGGGGGGGTAACAATGCCTACCTTTTTTCTCTTGGTGGTATTGTGTTTCGCACTCCCATGCTTGAGTTTGTAGTTATTTTTTTATTATTAAACTTTACTTTCCATCCCTTCAGTGCTTTTGATAACTCCCATCACCTTATTATTTGTTTGTTGGAGATATGCTGACTAAGCCTAACTTCTAGCCTCAATGGCCTTTTAAGTGCCATTCATTATACACCCTTAGTGGTTGGTGGTGGACCACAATAGTGTTATTGACTAAGCCTAACTTCTAGCCCAAATTGCCTCTAAATGCCACTCATTATACACTCTTAGTGGTTGGTCATGGACCACAATAGTGTTAGTGGGGTTGGTGGTGGACCACAATAGTGTTATTGACTAAGCCTAACTTCTAGCCCAAATTGCCTCTAAATGCCACTCATTATACACTCTTAGTGGTTGGTGGTGGACCACAATAGTGTTAGTGGGAACCCACTAACACTATTGTGGTCCACGACCAGCCACTAAGGGTGTATTATGACAGCATTTAAAGGCCATTGGGGCCACTAACTGAGCTTAGCTATCATTGGGGTCACAAAGTTCATACCAAGGTTGTACATAAACAAAGGTCGACGTACTCATTCATACTCCACTTAAAAAAGTGCATCAAACCAGTTCTTCCTTGTCAAGAACTATACTTTACCATGCTCCAACAAAGTCTCTATTTTCCATCCTATTGTTTCCTAGTTGTCGGCATGTTGTTTGTAAATGTCCTTCTCTTTTGAGAGCCTCTCAAGGATTTTCAGAAATACTACTCTTTTCTTAAGATTCTCTACATTTATTTTGATTTCATCATCATAAGAGAAATCTATATCAAACTCCCCTACTTTTGGCCTACACTGTGTTGAAATTTCATTTTAGAAGAAACTATCAATTCTTTGGCTCTGGCTCAGGATAATAGAGATTTCAAATAGTAGGTTGCATATAAATTGCTTTCAGAAATGCAAGAGGAAGAGTGGAAGAAGAGCAAAGCTTAGGCTGCATGGTTGGTGAACGGATTTATGACAAAGGTTTTTGATTTTAGAGAGGTAGTGTACTAATGTGGTATAAGCTTTGATGCCAAATACCAACTCATGAGCTTGAAGGTAGGGAAAATGAAAACCCCTTTAAGACCCTCTAAATTCAAAAGAATCTTGTACATTCTAGAGCCAAAAAAGATCCTCAAGATATATGAAGTTGATTCCTTCCTCGATGGACATGTTGATGGTCTCAGTATTCTAAAAGCATGGCTTTAACGGCTCACACAAGTAGTTCTAAGATGTATCATGTTAATAAGTGAGTTGGCAAAGCCCTACCAAGAGATACATCACTTTTTGCTCAATTAATTGGGCAGGAAACCACAACACAAGTACCAAGGTATGTTCATTATATCATCTACTACAAGATGAACAAGCAGACAGTAATTGATTAAGGTGGAGTTATTTCAAGGAAATGTTTTACCAATTTGTCAATTTCAAAGGACCAAGATATTTTGTATGGCCTCCTATCTAGTTTTCACTTTGGTCTTTTACAAGACCTTTGAAAAACTAACAAGTACCAAGGTATGTTCATTATATCATCTACTACAAGATGCACAAGAAGACATTAATTGAGTAAGGTGGAGTTATTTCAAGGAAATGTTTTACCAATTTGTCAATTTCAAAGGACCAAGATATTTTGTATGGCCTCCTATCTAGTTTTCACTTTGGTCTTTTACAAGACCTTTGAAAAACTAATACCTTGAAGAGATATAAACTATGAGATGGACCTAATGCAACGTTGTTACCCATTTCTTTGGATGCACAAGGGTTTGTTTCATTTTTACAAAACCCAACATGCTTTTGTGGAAAGGATATGTTAGCTAGGACCGGAATTTCCTCGCCGAAAGGGTGGGTATTTTTATGAAGAGCATTACACTTATATTAGGATGTATGGAAACATTCTACAAATAAAAAAGAAGAAATTGCAAGATTGAAGATGAGTTTTGACGAGATGGAAATTGTATTGAAACATTCTATGAATCAAAAAGAAGAAATCGCAAGATTGAAGATGAGTTTTGACGAGATGGAAAGTGTATTGAACCCTCAACCATTGTTTACAAAACCCCTTTCTGTTAAAGCACTTGAAGATGGCCTAGAAGACTCTTTGGAAAATTCTAACTAAGTGGAGGCAACCCAAGAACTGTTGCTTAGCATTAGAAAAACTATGGCAAGCAATGTAGAGGACAGGATGATTCTCCGTTTTGAACCAGGGGAAATTTCTAGCAAAGCTTTCGTGCTTAGGGGCTGTTGTCCGCCAAACTGCACACCAGCAGCAGAAATCTTTCGAAAGCTGTCTCCCTCACTGGAAAGTGGGGAGAGGTGTGGCCTTGGGGGCAAGCAATGAGCCAGGTACTGTCACCTGAATCCCAGCTCCTCCGTTTAGGCTAACTACTAACGAAGCCAAGGGGGGTAGTCCCTACAAAGAGTTGTCTAAGGCTCTTGTGTTTTAAATGTTTTTTGATGTTGTGATGTGGATGGGTTTTGTTTAGGAGTTTTGAAGGTGAGAGACACAAATTTTCTTTAAATGAAACCAAGATAACGCAATCCATGTTGCAAGAGAAAATGAAAGATACACTGAATCAGAAACAAATCACTCTTTATAAAAATTAAAGCAAGTACTCCAGATTGATATTAAGCAAATAAGATATGTGATAAAGGACCAGTGCCTTATGGAGTCAAATAATACTGAGTGACTGAAATTGTTTGATGCAAGTGTTCGAGAAAGAAGTTCTTGAGATCGTTTTGCAGCTTATCTTGGTAAATTAAAGATTTTAGTGGTCTTGATTATTAAGGCTAAGAATAAAGGTATCAAAAGGAGTGGAACCTTAACCAAGAAAAACACTGGCAACCTTTTAGGTGATAGGTCGGGAGCACCCAGATTGCAAAGAGGGCAAGTGTGCTTACGGCTTGACCGCCCTCGAGTCTGACAGTGGATTCCCAACACCACCTCTTCAAGAAGTTCTCAGTGATTTTGTCTTGGTTGGGGTTTTAGGGTAAAATTTTAATTAATGTTATCACTTGCGAAATTAACAAGTCTTCCACCTTTCTGAGTACTAGCCCAACCGTTTCTGGTTGGCAGAGCATACGGGTGTAGGACAAAAACCAAGATAAATTAATTAAAAGGGAAATATGGGTTGAAAAGTTTTTATTATTAGAGCATTCGTTCAACTCTCCGACAGAGAGCGCTCTTGACTTGATCTTATGACCACAGTTTAAGAGACTTGCTAATTTAAAATGCCTAATGCAAGAAAGATGCAAATTCTAACAATGCTCTTCGATAGAGAGTGCTCTTGACTTGGATTTGGCCAAGTTCAAGAGGCTTTGTTCATTTTAAGAAGCAAGAAGCAGTTGTGATATAAGATATTGAAACTTTGTGAAACTCAAAACATGTGATAGCTCAAATCAATGGAAAAACTGCTAACATACTACTTGCAAAATAAAATGAGATAACGGAAATATCTAGTGTTCTACTAAGCAAAAATTTACACTACAGGTGGGATCAACCTCCGAACAAGGTCAACCACTAGAAGCCACCAGTCTTGGAAACCTTCCAGCTAGCTGGATGTCCACAAGAAGCTAATGGGGGAACGAGAAGCTACCACAAAGTTATGTGGCCTTTGGGATACAATCCCAAAGTTAGCTCTTCTCTGGTCAAGGCTTGGAAGAGAAGCGACAAAATAAAAATGAATTATTCTAAGACAAGCATTGTAAAGATCTAAGCTAAGCAAACCAAACCAACCCAACACTCTTCCTCAAATGGGGAAGAAGACCAAAAAGTGGAGCCTTCTCCACTTGAAAATTTTATTAAACGGTTACAAGTGCCTTTGGGGATGAAGCCCTTGAAAGGTCTTTTGAGAAAAGAAAAGAACTATTTGAAAAGACAATACTTTGTGAGCCCTTAATGGCAAATTACAAAAAGGAAAGTATACAAGGTTTATCAATAATGTTTCAAGTCTTCTTCTTAGATGCACTTTGCTCTTTCTTTTGAGTATTATTCTTATCAAGCTTTTATCCTTCTTCAAAAAGATCTACACAAGCTCAAACTCACTTCAACAATGTACCCATTAGATATTAGTCAAAATCCAAATTTAAAACAAATTGAAAGACTAATATCTACCCTATATGCAAAGATTTTTTCAAATACAAACTTTTAAGATCTATGATATAAAATCTAAAGCCCTAATGCTACTTTTCAAAGCATAAGCTAGAAACTATTAAATAAAATTGTTTGAGATCTAATCTATTGCAAAAAAGACAAGATCTATACTATTGAAACAAATCTAACTCTAAACCAAAGTTTGAATCTATACTTATGAAATAAATCTAACTCTAAACCAAAGTTCAAACTTGTTCTTTTTGTTTTGTGTTTTTTCTTGTATATGGACGAGAAGGCTGGGAAATAGAGTTGGGACAACAGTAAGACTAAGACAAGGGGAAGCCAATAAGATGAAAGAGAGATGGCTGTGAGAAAGGGTGGAGATGGCTGCAAACAGTGGGTAAGAGAAGGTCAAAACAGACCTAGAAGCAAGCTGGAAAAGAGAAGAAAAACAGAGAAGTAGAGTAAGGGAAAGGGAGAGAAATGGAAGGAGAAGAGGGATGGACGAGAGGAGAGGAGGTAGGGATGGACGAGAGGAGAGGAGGAAGGGATGGACGAGGAAGATAGTAGCAGCAGAACACAGATGGCAGCAACAAGAAAGATGGTAGCAACAGTAAGAAAAGGCAAGATGAGACTAGGACGAGAGGAAAACAAGAAGGCAAAAAACCAAGCAAGCCAAAAACAAAGGCAAACTAGGTAGTAGTCTTAAACTTGGAGAAAAGTAGGGCTTGGGTTTCCACAGTTTAGATGGGTAGAACAAGTAACCGATTTGATATTTTGTTGAAAAGTTGATGGAGGAGATAAGAAATCCCTGATATCTTTATGTTTCTCTCTTAAAATGGAAGACTACTTGAAGAACCTGCAAGATGAAGGCGTTAAATAGTAAAAGCTCTTGATTAATGAAGATGAGCTTGATCCCAAGCTAATATTCACCTTTGATGATCTCTGCAAAACAATATTCTCAAGCAACAAACTAGATCAAATGCCTATTGTACTAGATTGTTAGTCTTCACAAGGCATACAATGAATAATAATTTGCAACAAGAAAGATAGAGTGAGAGAATATCTCCAAATTACAAGATGAAACCACAATGCCAATAGCTCCAGCATGGACCTCCAAAGTCTTAACAAATTTATTAACAAAAAATGCTTACAATTTCATCAGAGTTTTGATGCTTAAAGATCCATCCGAAAGAGAGTGCAAAGCACCTCTACTTATACAAAAACTAACATGCCCAAAGCCTAAAACGTATTGGCATGGAAGAAAGCCAATTTCCCAATCGAATCACAAGCTTGGAGAGATAATCCAATTACTATCTGGAGTTGCTGGTTGGTGTGAATGGGAAGGTGGCCTCCACCTTGGCAAGGCGCCCCCCACCCTTCATTGTTAATATCACCCAACGAACAAAGAGCTGCCATGTGTGATACTCGAGCTCAAATAGAGACATACGTGAGCCTTCAAGGTTTATTGTACGAGAGATTAGTGGGATATGGAATGAGTCTAGATAGGAGCCAAGCCATGAGGTGGAAAGGCGCCTACCCTATCATTTATTTCCCACCCAACAATCCATTGTGTGCTTGCCACATGGTAGATTCGAGCTCCAAGTAAATATTGACGTGAGCCAAAGGAAATACGTGAGGCTTTGAATGGATACGCGTGACTTTCCAAGAGTTAAAGTATGAGCCACGTAGGAGTCATGCTTATGTTGTATTGAAAGCCAAGCCTTGGTGGTTATAAAGGTAATTCAGCCACCCATTCATCATGTGCCACATAACCAATTCACATAGCTAGCCGTACGGTCATTCACGTGAAGGAGAGACCCACTCTATAATTTAATCCAATTTTGAATTTTGACTTTTGGAAACTATGCTTTAACACTCCCATGTATTCGTATACCTTAGGAAATTAATAACCAACCCTTTCCATGGCTTTAAAAAATCAATTTTGACTTATTTAATTTTTGGACTTTAGTGCATTTTGTCATTTCTTGGCAATTAAATGTCAAAATGATGCATTTTTAGCCAAAACTGCTCCTGGGGTGATAAAACTGCCCGAAAACTGAAGAATGAAGGTGCCAAGGTGAAGAGGATGCTCTGAGCGTCAAAACGAGCCTCCCCATGCCCAATTCCGCCTCCAGATGAGGTTTTTATCACTTTTTGAAATTTTTTAATTAAACCATTAAAAAATGGTCTAATTTATGGAAAAAATTATTTTTCTCGGAATCCAATGAAACTCCTAGGGGACCTAGTGCATGTTCATACGACTCAATCGATGTGGCTAACACGTGAAAAATCCTAGACACAAGACTCTAATAACCACCTTAGGTTTTGACCACCATGGGAAATACTCCAGCTTTGGAGGGTTGAGTGAAAAACTCAGGGATTATACGCCACTGATGAGTAGCGCATAATTCCTAAGGAAAAAACACTCTAAAGTATCCCCCAAATGGCTAAACCTACGGATAGCCGAGTCTTTTATAAAAGGACCCTGTTTAGACCAACTTTTTACATTTTCCCCATGGGGGTATGAACATGCAGTTATTACAAATGGGGCAAAAATGCCCTGAAAATGACTTCTGAACTTCTGAACATTGACGATGAACATGAATCATGTTCATGGAATTGGCGGCTCATGAGAAATTCAGCTATTTGTACAAAATAGGTGATAACAGGGGCAAGATTTGTTTGCTTAAGGAGTCCTTCAAGGTCGAACTGCAAAAGGATATGATATTCAGTGAAATCTTTGGGGACACATTTGTTAATAAGCTCATAACTATGAAGGATTACAAAATACAAAAGGAAAATATCCCCTCATATAAGAGATTGAAGTGAATAAGAGGGGGATCAGATAGCAGAATTGATGTGTTACAGTCGCTAATTGGAACATGTGATTTCATCAGGCAAAGAACTTGGGTTTTCTTCAAAGCAATTGAAACCATGAAAGATTTTGAGGTCCCTCATACAGGATGATGAAATTCTCATGAGAGAAGAATTTGAAGCTAAATTGAATGCAGCCAAAGTTTCTTTGGGAGAAGAATTTGATAGGCTCACCAATTTCTCAGAAGGGGAAATAAGGAGATGGCTCGCTGATTTCTTTCTGGACAATGCAGAGCATAACTCAGTAGTTCTGGACAATGCAGAGCATAACTTAGTAGCTAAAAAACTATGTAGAATTGAAGAATAATTATCCTCCCTAAGGGTGAAGAAAGAAATAATTGTGGGCCCACTTTGTGACTATATCAAAGAGGGTAAATCAAGCTATAGTTGCAATCCCTAAAGGTGCATAAATCTAAAAATAATTAAGGCAGCTATGTCTTACCGCAAATTCTCAACTAGCTTGTATAGCGTATATATCAAGGTTTCGTAAGAGGGTCCATGCAATGGACAGGTGGTAGGGGCGGTTGGCTGTGGCCGTCCCCACCCAGGATGGACCCCGCGCCCTATGATTCTAAGGCGTCTTCACCCAGTTGCGTGCGCCACCGGTGAAAAAGAAAATCATGGTTTCATAAGAAAAGAGAGGGTCCATATTCTAGATATCCTACCTAGACATTTGTGTAAGTAAAGACTTTTGATTTCTTTTCCATTCAATTTCCTCTGTCCCAGCCTTATGCCGAATCAGTTTTCACAGGTTTATATCTTGAGGGCTAAGCTGTGATTGGTGCTTTTCTCTTTCCCTCCAGATTTTCTACACTTCTGAGGGAGTCCCACCCCTGCCTTCAAACCTCAGATAAGAGACTGAAGTGAATAAGAGGGGGATGAGATAGCCAAATTGATGTGTTACAGTCGCTAACGGGAACATGTCATTTCATCGAGCAAAGAACTTGGATTTTCCTCGAAGCAATTGAAACCATGAAAGATTTCGAGGTCCCTTCTCTCATACAGGATGATGAAATTCTCTTCAGAGAAGAATTTGAAGCTAAATTGAATGAAACCAAGTTTGTTTTGGGAGAGATCATAACTCAGTAGCTAAACAACATTGAATCTTATGTAGAATTGAAGAATAAATATTTTCTCTAAGGGCAAAGAAAGTAATAATTGTGGGCCCACTTTGTGACTACATCAAAGAGGGGGTAAATCAAGCTATAGTTGCAATCTCTGAAGGTACATGAATCTTAAAATAATTAAGGCAACTATGTCTTCGTGCACATTCTCAACTAGCTTGTACAAAGAGAGAGTTCATATTCTAGAGATCCTACCTACACATTTTTGTAAGTAAAGACATTTGATTTCTTTCCTATTCAATTTCCTCTGTCCTAGTCTTATGCTGAGTCAGTTTTCACAGGTTTATACCATGAGGGCTGAGTTGTGATTGGTGCTTTTCTGTTTCCCTTTAGATTTTCTACATTTCGGTCAAAGGGAGTCCCACCCCTGCCTTCAAAGGTGAAGGGTTTTAATTTCGTGTTTACCTACGTCATTGGAACCCTTGTAATGCCAAAGGTGAACATTTGTTTCAAATTTGTGAAAAAGTCAGTTTTTGGATATCTTAGATGTTTTAAGAAGCGCCTCAGAATAGTGATAATGCATACATTGTTTATATGATCTTTATTTTCAAACTTTTGAAGCAAAAATTTTGAACATGTATTCTTTCAGTCTTATTTATATAAATGTAAAGTCTTCTAAGTCTTTTATGAAAGACCATCATCCCTTTCTTAGGTGAAATGGTGCACCATCACCATCTATTGCAAAATCATGCATTTACTAAATATAAGTTTCCAAGTGATTACTATTTTAGCGAGTACATTGAGGACAAGATTCAAGGGATTAGAACAATGATTGAGCTTCACATTGCCAAACCCAATTCTAATGCGTGTCCATATTGTAATAAGTTGAAATACATATACTGCTAATTGACACAAAGAATACTTGAGTTGATTTCATGATCTCTATCTTACTTCTTCTTAGGACCTTTAGAAAGGGTAACATCCTAGAGGTGATGAAGCAAAGTCTGCAAGACAATAAAGTTTGGCATATGCTGAATCCAGAAGATGTCTTGAATTTATGGAGGAAGGTATGGCTAGAAGGTGACTTTCATATCATAGACAGTAGAAGTTTGGTCTGTTGGTCCCATTACTTGCACGGGGATCAAGCAATGATCATACAATTTCATCCTCTTCAGGAACATGGTGGTTGTGGTAACAAAATGCTAGATTTGAATTGCATTTTCAAATAAAGATAGTTTGCAAAACTTACAAAAAATGATGAGAAAATCGGTAGCAACTAACTTCCAAGAAATCCTTGGAAATGTCAGATTCTTTCCCTTGATGTTTCCAATTAGATATGCAAGTTTAGAATAGGTTTTTCTAAGAGAAGGTTACATCTAACAACTTTTAAAGAGTATAGCAGTGACAAACCTATTGAACTTTCTAGCCATACATGATATAAATGATAGTTTGCTCAAGTTGAACCATAAATAGTTCAAAATGTAATAGAGGACACATAAGGTTTGGCTTGGGAAGCCATGGTCATTTTGCAAGTTGCTTGACTACTGAGAATAGCTCTCATTGTGCTCTTGGACATGGGCTTAATGTGTGATGCTTAGAAAGTGGAGTTTCTACTTGTAATCCATAATAGTTTCAATGCAATGGCCCTTTCTTTGGATTTACATTGTTAGTTCAGGAACCTGCGACGAGATTAAGATATGACTTGATAAAAGGTTCAAATGTATCAAATTTGAATCCTATGATCTTTAATAGGTTGATCAGTGCCTATGCTTAGGATATGAGGATCTATGATGTTGATTAATTGTTCTAACATATAAATAATTGAGTTGGCCTCTCATCATTTCCTCAATGATTTGGTGAAACCCAACTACACACATCTGTATCAGGGAACCGTTGCAAATAGATAAGGGTGTGAGGCAAATACTGCCCAAAGATTTAACTTCCAATTAAATTATCACTAAATCCCTCAAGCCCGCATGAGCTAAGAGCTAAAGCCCTCATCTATCACCAAAGTTATCTTCAAAGTTTAAACAATTCAAAAGTTGGGCCTTGGACTTGAAATGGTTAAATGTTTTCAATCTTTTGTCAAAATCAATCTTTCCAACCAGATTGAAATCACTAATTACAATGCAAAAGACATACACATTCCCAGAAGTTGCAACCTTTAAAATTAGTGAAATGCAAGTAAATCCGTGACATAGATCTCAAATGCAGAGCTGTAGTCAGCAGTAAATTGCATACTCTGATCTCGAGTGGTGGGTGGGATCACAGACCTTGGAGTTTAGCTGGTTGTGGTAAAATGCAAGAAGCTACAGAATCTTGATCTCTGTTACTTGTAGACCTCTGTAACTGACAAAAAGCTTAATCTTAAGTTTTTAGTGGTATTTGCTAGGCCTTGGGAAGTTGGGAGTGTCGTCCTATGTGCCTTTAAGTTTTTATGTGCATGTTAGAGAGGGGCACTTCGATGCAAATGCAATATGAAGATATTTTGCTCTCAAGTGGTGACCTTTGTTTGAAAGCACAGTTCCTTGGTGTTGCTATGGATGTAGCAGATGAGAATAATCCAGGCATTCTTATGTAAAAGAGAAATCAAGCCTCGAAAGTTTGTAGGCATAAAAAGCTCTACATTTCATATATTCTCTAGATAGAAGTTTTTTGAATTTTGCTTGACCCTATGACAGTAATGTGAACACATTTGAATATCTTTTGGTAACAGCCACAGCCACAGTTGGAAGTGACTACATTTCTTCTATATACAATGATTTGCAGGCACACATATGCATAAAATGCTGTAAATGGCATTTGCTGCTGACTTTACTGGGCCCAGACAGTGGTAAAATGGATATGAACTTTGAAGCCATACTAGGCTGCTAATTTCCATTTGTATGTTCACAGAAGGTGTCGATAAAGTTCCCAATGACTACTAAATTGTTAGAAACTTAGAAGTAATATCAGATCCTTAGAAGTTTCTCTGCACTTTGTTTGATGACGTCAGCCCAGGTTCATTGTTAGATATATATCCATTTGCAAAAATTAAACTCATCTATGGGAGGCTGAGTTTTTAGGCTCCACAATTATGAAGAGTGCTATGAGAGCTATGTAATTAAGAATGTCTTCATTGATCTTTTTTACCACATAACACAACTTATTAACCTCAGATCATTTTCAGATCATGTTTTTACCAATCTACACCATGGTCTATTGATACATTTTTAATGACTGAATTATTTTATTGCTAAAATGACTTGTTACAGGTAATTGTTTGACCAGCAGTTGTATGGAACCCTGGACATTGAGCAGAGCATATTTGTTTTTGATGCAGAGAACAAGCACATATGTTTGCCCTCATTTATCAACAACCTTAAAACAATTCAAGAAATAGAGAGAAGATATGTATGAGGTGAATCCGTCATGGTATCACCAAAGCAAAGAAAATTTAAGAAATAGATATAACATCGGTATGAACTAAAGCCTTCATGTATCAGAAAAGCTGTCGTTTAGTAGTCGCTTCGAACCTAAGGCTATCCCAAGCTTTTCAAGTCTATCCAACAACAGAGAGAATGAATGAATTGCCAAAATGGCTTATTATAGGTAATTGTTTAACCAACAGTTGTAGTTGTAAGTAACCCTGCACTGAGCATATTTGTTTTTGATACAGAGAACAAACAAATATATTTTCCCCCATGTATCAATCAGCAAAGTTATCTTAAAGTATATTAAGAAATACGTTGAAGATAGGTAAGACCTTAAGAAGAGAATGATTTAACAACAGTGATACTGTACTTGACAAAAGTTAAAAACAGTGATACTGTACTTGACAAAATTGACATTAACCGAAGATCAAATTTTGGTAAATTTGCTGAAGATGTGGTACTCAGTACTAACTGAAGATTTGGTACTCAGTAAATAGGTTCAGTAAATTTTGGTACTCACCTCAAGCCCAATGCTATCCCTTTAGTAGTAAATTTCTTAATACTCTTTTAATATTTTAGAATATATTTATTTACCTATTTATTTACCAAAACTAAAACCACGAAAGCTTTTTTCAAACAATTCAAGTAATAAAGAAAAAATGATTATGAACTAGTAATCTATTGGCAAATGGCAGAGCAAGATAGCTCAATCCAAAGGATTATGGCAGAGCAAGATAGCTCAATCCAAAGGATTATTGATGAAGAAACACAATAATAATCCCATTATCTTTCCGTACATTATTTTAATAATTAATTCTCTAGACTGATCTATTATGACTAATTTAAATATTTCTCCCTAACTAATATTATGTGAGCAAGATTTTCTCGAATTCGAGATATTATTTTAATAATTAATTCTCTAGACTAATATCATTGCTACTTAACTAATATTATGAACATGATCTTCTCTTGTATATTATTTTGATAATTAATTCTCTAGACTGATATACTATTACTAGTTTAAATATTACTTTCTGACTGATATATTATCTCTAGTTGAAATATTACTTTTTAAGTAATATTATGCGATTGTTACTACCTCACACTTCTATGTTTTTTTCAACTAAAAAAAAGTACTTGTACTTTAATGAAATATAAAAATAATAACAATACAAAAATTCATACTACAAATTGCTCAAACATACAACATCAGTCTCTTTCAACTAAAAAAATACTTGTACTTTAATGAAATATAAAAATAATAACAATACAAAGATTCATACTACAAATTGCTCAAACATATAACATCAGTCTCTGCAGCATTGATATAGTAAAAAAAAAACAACTGAAGATCAAAACAAAAAAAGAACTCAGTTCCTGCAAGAACAAAAACAACACTCAAACCCATATAGAAAACGTTTACTCCAACAACCAGAAAAACAAATCAGAACATTGTTCCAAATCCAAGGCATTTTTAGAAGGCACAGCCACCAGTCACGCTTTCAATAGAATAAAATTGTTTTCCACAATTTAGCTTAAAGAAAATCTATGAATTCTGAACCACGGGTCACGCTTTTAATCTCCGGGAAAGAAATTGGTCGGTCACATGGTTTTGTGGGATAGAATTATATTTAATTAAAAGAAAATCTATGAATTCTATTTAAATCTGAAAGTGGGAATGGACATTGGACACTAAAACTGAATTAGATTGGAAATCCCGTAATTTAACTTAATTGCTCCTCACTAATTATTTCTGTTCGCAGCTGGCAACCCTAGATATATAATAAAACTGATCAAATTTTTTTAGCATCATATTTAATAACATTCAATTAATGTGTTGGGTTTGGAGTTTGCTACCTTTCTTTACACGGAAAATAAACAAAACTGATCAAATTTATTGAGCATCATATTTAAAAACATTCAAACAGGTTTTAAAATCTGTAGCAAAACCTTTTTAATTTTAAATGTGCATAGGGGAAGGGGAAGACGTACTGGAATAAAAAAGTATTGTATCTTCCTAACATGCCCTTTAAGTCCATCGCATGGCATCGCATCTTGAACAAAAATAATTGGCCTGGCAAAAGCATCTAAGATTATTATGATAATTAATGAATCCAATTGTACCAACACTTAGTTATTTAGAAGCGTGAATTAAAATTAAATTGATGTCCTGAAACTTAAATAAAAGCATCTAAGATTATTATGATAATTAATGAATCCAATTGTACCAACACTTAGCTATTTAGAACCGTGAATTAAAATTAAATTGATGTCCTGAAACTTAAATAAAAGCTGACATAAATGCATGTAACGTCTAAAGAAATATACATAAATGGGAGTAGGAGACATAATATTGAATATCATCAAACAAAACACTGTAACAGATATTTAAATTTTAAACTAGGTTCACCTAATCCTGAATGATAGCCATGAAATCTGTTAGACATATTTGAAAAAATGGCTGTATGTAAAATTAATATCAGAAGACAGACATTTTAAGAGGTGCCAAAATTAAACTAATTTTTGCTTTCCGTTGACAACAAAATCAGAATATTACCTGGCAAAATTTTTTATCACCTCAGGGACAGATTGAGCTTCAATTTCCATTGCTTCATTTTAATGCACTCCAAGCTGCCGTAGATATTTTTGTCAAGATGCACTCCAAGCTGCCGTAGATATATTGGTCAAGCCAGTGGATGATATTTTGGTACATGTTTTTTAAGCTCAGGCGGATGGTCATGGATATGAAATCAAGAAAGTGAAAAAACAAAATGCGGTGCACCGAAAGAAAACAGAGAAATATACAATCCAACCAGAGTTAAACAAGCAACCCGAAGAGATCTAAAGTGACCAGCACGAGAAAGAAAATGAAAATAACAGAATAATATGAAACAAATAAAATACAGCAAGCTGGAGCAAGAATTAAGGAGAAAAGAAATCAATCCAAGATCAGTCTGAACAAAATAAAAAGTTAAGATGGAATGAGCAAAGTCTGAAGTCTGCAGCGGCTTCCTTACATAGATGGAGCTGCTTGCTTTTGTGGAATAAGATGACCGTTGGCGGGCAGCATGGAGCGAGTGGGTGCTTTTTTTAAGAAATAGAAATGGTGGGGAGTGGCAGCTTTTCAGTTTTTTGTAGATACTGTAGAGGATAACCGTCTCCAGATTCTGTCATCGCATCTATCGTTATCATGGAAATGACAAATCATTATCGGCTTGAGATTTGTATTTCGCCAACCGGCATCTGGGAGTAATCCGAGGATTCTTGTGGACGCTGAAACAATTCGAGCCTCAGCGAGTCAGCAGATCTTGAGAATTATTCCGGTTGAACGACCAGCCGGAAAAATGAAAATGGGATGAAGTTTAATAAGAAAATAAACTTTCTAAATGTAAAAACCAATAATAACCCAATTGATAATGATTCGCAAAGACTTGTTAATATCGAGTTGAAAGAGATAAGAGAGAATAGTTCAGCAGACATAGAGAATTATTCAGGGTGGCCGGAAAAACGAAAATTAGATGAATTTTAATAAGAAATTAATGAACTTTGTAAATGTAAAACCAATTATAATGAATCGCAAAGACTTCTTAATATCGAGTTGAAGCGTCAATTATTTAATTATTGTTAATATAAGATGTTTTGTCAAAAATAGAGTACGGTAATGAGAAATAAAAGGTATAGATGGAACCATGTGACAAATATAAAAGTTTTTCACAATAAAATAAAATTTATATATTTTTTGTTTAAAAAGTTGATGGATTTATAAAAGATATTTTTACCTAATGCAAATTATATTTAAAAGAAAAAAGAATTAACACAATTCATTCATTTGATACTTACTAAGAATGTGAAGACTGTAATGTACATCTAATTAAAAAGAATGAAATGTACACCTAATTAAAATAAAATAAAACAATACAATTTTACCAATTCAACATTTGATATTGTTTCATGGAGATGGAATAAATTCTTAAGAAAATGAATAAATCAGAAAAACTATGTAAATGTAGAAATATAAATTAACATAAGTTATTGTTTAATTTTTTGTATTTAAAATAAAATAGTTTATTTTATCATTTATTTTGATTAATAATTTAAATATTTTAAAAAGATGGTGTTATTTAACAAACACATTTTATTTCCACTAAAAAAACAAACACATTTTATTACAAATTCATAATTAGAAAGAAAAAAAAAACTTTTTCAATCAAAAGACATAGTAACCTTTTCTTATATTTGAATCCAAAATTAAAGTTAAACCAGTGTTTTAAAAATGGGCAAACAAATTGAATGCAAAATGAAATAAATATTGATGGTGTATAAATGTAAAAATATAAATTAATATAAGTTATTGTTTAATTTTTTATTTAAGATAAAATATGTTATCTCATCATTTATTATTAATAATAATTTAAATATTTTAAAAAATGACGTCATTTAATTAACACATTTAATTACAAATTCATTAAAAATAAAAAATCTTTTTCAATAAAAAAACAAGGTGACCTTTTCTTCTACAGAAAAAACAGCCGACATGAATCTTCTTGAACTGGAAATTGCAACGCCCTGTCTACTCCGCCAGCCAGAACTCCAAGACGGTTAATATCCTGTGACGACAAACTGATGATATTGCCTGGTTAAACATGCTGCCTCAAACAATAGCTACAGTAATGTTAAAATAAGTAAAAACCCAATTCCCTGAAATTTGAATCACAACCCCTGAAATTTGAAATAAATAAATGATGGGTATATCCTACCTGGAATGGCACAGCCAGAATCATTAAACAGAAATAAATGAAGGGTATGTCCTACCTGGAATGGCACAGCCAGAGAATGTATGGAAATTATTTTCTGCACAGCAATCAGAAGCCCCACTATAAATTCCGTTGAGGAAATCTTTTGTAGCGATATCCCCGCATCTCCACGGCACGGCAGATGGAAAAGGGTAAAATAAGAACGCTAGATGTTGCAAATCCTCAATGTGACAGAAAAAACGTGTCAATTGCTTCCATCAGATAGGGTTGACGGATGGAGACTCGAGAGCTCGGGAGTGACAGATGGACAGCACCGTGTGCACCACGTGTTAGCAAAATAACAAATTAAGAGCAACGAGCAAAAGGTGGTTCGGTAGGAGGGACTCAAGGGATCAAATTTGAAGGGTGGGGTCCCATTTCACTTTGAAGGGCTATGAGATATTGAACCCTTCAATGCTGCCGTGTAAAAATAAGTCATTTTTTTCATTTGAAAATGTACTAGTATATCAAAATTTCAATGTTTACTTATGTAGTAAAGTCGAGAGGTTTTATTTTGCAGTGGATATAGCAGCACTGAACGTTATATATGTCATATAACAAAACCATACTTTGCCCCGATCTAGCGGCTCGGTCTCTAGGCCATTATGCCACCTTTGCCATCTTAGCAGTTTCCAAATTGATCTTGCCTCTTAAACTTTTAACCAGTATAATAATACAGTTAACTTGCTAACCCCATTCCAATCCAACTTTCAACCTTACAGCCAAAATTAATACTACTCTACTCTTTCATGATCTGCTTGAATATGAGGAATTTATTAGTGAAACATAACTTAGGAGACACATAGAAAATCCACTTTCCAGATGTTCACTGTGAATTGCCATAACTAAATTTATAGATCTTTTTTTCTACATCAACTACAGTTAGCTTGCTAGCCCAATTCCAATCCAACTTTTAATCAGTATAATAATATTTAATACCTCTTAAAATGGGTTTCTACGCTGCTTCAAACACTACAAGCTCGATGAAGAATTGGGTTCTTCAACTCTTCTAAAAGCAATGTGATACTTATTCTTGGAAAAGTTCAATCTTTGTAAATCATTAGCGTTCTTCAAACTAATATAAATTCTAGCCTACATAAAATCTAGCCTACTTAACAATGGAAAAAATGATAATGTAAGAAAAAAAAAGGAAGAAATTGTTTCATAAGCCAAAAACATTGGACGTTGAGTTTGGTTTGTATCTGTTACTAAATTAGTGAACAATAGAGATGTATGTAGAAAGGCAGTAAAAAAGGTGAAGGGAGAGAATCTAAATGGTAACTTTTTTTACTTTGTTGAATTGAGGACCATAATTCACTTTCATACACCTCTATCAAACAACTGCGTTTCCATTTATAATCCTCCTTCACGCAAGTATATTAGAGAGAATAGTTCAACAAAGAAGTTGGATTGGATTGAAAACTAATAGAAATTTTCTTTCTCACTCTAATTGTGTACCCTACGGCAGAATTGAATGCCAATGACAACAATATATGTTTTAATTTTTCATTCAACACTATGAATGCCACACGTACTTGGGATAGAGTAAGTTTAAGCACTCCTTACATGTTACATGCTATGTTATGGTTTGAGCAAAGAGAACTATCCGACTCTAGGAAACTTTTGTTCTCAATAGCTGATTAAGGACCCTGGATGCTTCTTCTCTATAGCCCTCCCCCTATATCTTGTTATACATACTAAATATATGGTATGATGGAGTAGAGGATGGGTTGTAACTTGTGAAGCATAAGTAAAACGTAGGTAGATCAAGTAGAGAGGAGATGCATAGATGGTTGAAGTTCTTGTTATATGGTTGAAGTTCTTGTTTTATTCTAGACCAGCCCATAAGGGAAACAAAAGCAAAAGGTAAAGTAGCACTGTCGTTCTACAAATCAAGATTATAAAAACATTTTTGTTCCAGTTAGTACAGTCAAATGTGGATTGTAAGTGTAGTAGCATCGGTGGTCTTCATATTAATAAATACCAAGAATCTTAAACCGTGTTCTAGATGAAGGTGTCGATTTGATGACTGAGCAATTGGGGAAAATAGCTCATGTAATACCGTTTTAGATACAAAGTATGGATTCTTGATCTAACTCATTAACTAGATGCATGGAGGTTGGCAGAGTGGGAACTTCCCCAAATCCCCAAGCTTTTTGGTAAAGTTGGGGGGTGCACTGCGCACACATATTTCTCGTAGGGATGCAACCGTGGCCAATCGAATCTGAACGGGGAAGAACTCGGTTTCAGAGTGAAAACAGTGGTCTTCCTTGTCCCCTCCATTTCAAGAAAGTTAAAGGGCAACTAAATTCTCAAGAGCTTCAATCGGACGACAATGGAAAATAGGGCAAGGCAAGGAGCACATGGAATCATATGCCTATACACAGGACATATGAAGAAAGAATCAATTTTTGTTGTTGCTACAGTTGGGAATTGATAAATGTCGTTCTAAACAGCATTTGACAGAGATTTGTGACAAACCCACTCTCGGGTCTAGGCTTCAAATTTGAAGCCTTCAAGGCCCATTTGAAGTAACAAAATTTCAGTCAAATAATAATATTGTGTTTGAACTTTGAAGTTACAGAATTTTAATCAAATAAATTTTTTTTTAAATAATTGATGGGATCATGAATGGATAAAATGATGTACATACCTGTAAATTCATAGGATGTCGGCAATCTAGTCAACCTTGAAGTTGAGCTCCTCAAAGAAAACAAATTTCTTTATATATGTTTATGGCGGGATGGCATTAGCAGCTTCGCTCCGCAAACTCTCCTGGAGGACTGGAGAAGATAGGGTAGGTGGAACTTGGAAGTAGCTTGACCACAGTGGAATAGGGGTATAAGAAAAAGCTTGTTTGTATTCCTGTAATATTATATATTGATGGTCGGAGCCATGGAAGCATGGAATTCGAGCATTGAATTGATACAACAAAGAAAACACAAGGTGGGACTTGGGAGCCGTAGGATTGACTTGATACAACAAAGAAAACACAGGGTGTGAGGTTGGGAGCCGTAGACGGTAGGATTAACTTGATACAACAAAGAAAACGTAGCGCTGTGGGTAGGGGCCACGGGCAGGAGCAACAACCTGCAACATTACAAGAAGTTTCTAGATTGTGGATTTTCTCAAAAATGCCAAATTCGGGGCACATTAACATAATATACTATACATTGAATACTCAATTAACTCATTGAGTCAGAATTCACAAATTGGTATGTGATAACTGGTAACTTGCTAAGCCCACTGCTAACAACACGTATGAGCCACCAACTAGGTTTAATAAATTTGTTTCTTCCATTAAATGTGTTAAACACGTAAGCGCTCGCTGCAAACATGATAACTTAGAAGCGTTCAAGCCATGGGCTGCTCAGTGTAATCCCATCCACGTAAGTTGGTCAATGATATTATTAGAAGCACAATGGTCCATGATCCATGGATGATTGGACATGTGGATATTGGAGAGTAACCGAGTCCCACTCCCAAGTCACCTAGCTAGTAGCCACATTCCCAATTTCCCATTGAAAAATGTCGATGGGTGAAATTTGAAGCTACCCTTCTGTTGCAATTTTAAACAGTAGTGGTTAATTTAATTATTGAAGGGATTACCATGAAATTAATTTTTTTTTGCATGGTAAAATTTGAAGTGGCCTTCTATGACGTGTAAAATGGCTTCTGAAGGGCCCTGAAGGCTTCAAATTTGAAGCTTGGGAGGGAATATTTTTTCCTCTCCTGGAAGTTGAATTAACACTGCTAAGCTTTTGCCTTTCTTTGGCCATAAATGTATGAGTCAAAATGACAACAAAGAGAGGTGGTACGATTATGGAAATAATAATAAAAGAATTGGTGATGTTGACGTTGATAAAAGACTTGTATGCTACATAGGAGTCAAGACTAAATGGGTAGAGGGGCTGGCCGCTAATGAAATGGATAGATAAGGTGGGTTTAGATACCACACGGGAATATCCAAGGTGTGGGAATATTCAAGGTGAGTTAAGGGTCTTGCCAGTGTTTTTATTGGTATTGGTAGGTGTCATGTTAGCTCGGACTTGATAACTCAGGTTCAGTGTTCAAATTTGAATCCTTCTCAGTCCTTCCAAAAGGTTTTAGCTCTTTTTAGAAGCGTAAAGTTAAAATTGCCCTTCAAAAGAAAATTAAAATCTGAATTTTACCCTTTCAATTAAGGAGGACATAATTGCACTTAAGAGACGCATCTATAGCCTAGTAGGAGGATGTGTAACTCCTTCTGTGCTCATCCTCTTGGAGTTGACACGTGTCCTTTTAATATATATATATATATATATATATATATATATATTATAAAAAATAACATGTCGGCTCAAATTAGATTTAAAATATTCGGCATATATATAAAACTACACAAATTAGATAAATGAAAATGGTTCCTCAATATTTTCACTCTAAAAAGGGGTTTGCACCTTGAGAGATTTGATCCCTCTCGGTGCTTGGCAGATCCCCTTTTAAGATGGATCTATGCTGGTTTATATCAACATTTCAAAAGAAGGGCAACATTTGAAATTACCCATCCATATAAATTTCAAATTTCTATGTTGAAATTCCTATGCTATAAAATTCGATTCGTCATTCAAAATATTGGAAATATCATAAATTAGAATCACTCACTCACGTCACGCACTCACTACTCAGCTACGCAAGATGGCGAGTAATGACTGACGACTACGAGGCACTGGCCACCGGGATTTTACTCTGACTCTCGAGTCACTTTGGGCTGAGATCTAAGGTGTGACAATGTGTCAACGACTATAGCTGTAACAACAGAGAACCACTACTAGTCTACTACTATGCCCAAAACGAAATTGAAACTTTGTGCCTACTACTTATGTGAAGCTAGTTACCAATGTCCACTCGTTTTTCATCAAAATGAAATTCAAATGGCTAGTTTGATGAGTCATCCTCTATAATACTTCATTTCTTGCATGAATGTCACATACTCATGGCAACTCTAAAAAACACTCAATGGCATGCAGCTACAAATAATGGCATGCAGCTAGGACCACAAACCGTGTAGAGGTCGATTTATGCATTGATATAGAGAAGTGGCACCAGGCACATGATATGGAGAAACAATGAGTTAGAAAAAACATTTGGACCAAAGCACCACAATGATTATTAATAAAATTAAAAAAAAAAATTGTCTCGGGAATAGTCTCAATTTGATGGGCGAAATGATCATGATGTAATCTCCCTCCATCCTTCCAAACATATGTGGTTTCTCACCACATTTGTCTTCGTTGCTCGCCACCAAAATACATATAAAAATTACATATCTTTACATACTCTTCTCTTTAAATCCTCATCGCATAGTCATAATTAAGGATTATTCTCACCACATTTGTCTTTGGCTCTCACCACCAAAATACATATAAAAATTACATGTCTTTACATCATTTTCTCTTTAAATCCTCATCTCATAGTCATAATTAAGGATTATCATGCATGCACATCCTCACCTTATAATATCAATTGGGTCAGGGCACAAAGACAACCATAAAATATCAAATGTGTCAAGATGCAAAGAGTAAGAGACAACTATAAGTAAGTCCTATATTAAATTTACCATATAAGTATTTAATTGACACTATCAACTAAGATTGTACACGCTAGATTGTTGTGATCTTCTTATCAATCCTTATCAGTGTGATTGTAAGCCACTCTTTGAAGGTGAAGTCCACAATTTTAAGTCTTCTTCCTCATTCGACTCATGCCTTTTGGTAAGACAATAAGGAGCATAGTGGCATCAGCATTGAAGATGGTTTCGACATAGAGGTAGATACATTAATTCTTCTCATTAAATAACTTAAATTTCATGCCAGTGACTGCAAATTCGTTGAATCATGGATTGGTACAAAAAACAACAAATTTTAGAGCTTTGAGCTCTTAATTACTCACATATAGAATTTTCTCAAATCCAACCATTAACAAACTTCTTTTGGTGTTTTGGTTCAATTTAAAACGCAGATTGTCAAGACCCAAACATGCAACGAGTTGCAAGGCTCTTGTTGACTTAGGCTTGATTCCATTTCCCCTCCATCCCATACCTGTATTCTATCCCGACAAGTGTTGAACAACAAAATTTGATGCCCTCGCCCCTCTGATGCTAGCATTGCTAGCTTGCTTGGTATGGAAGATTTTTTTAATGTTTTATGAGATATGAAATAATTTTTCTTGAGTGCCTAATGCCCATGATTCTTACATCTCTCAGGCTTGAATGGATGCCCTCTCTCTGGTTTGAATTAAGTTTTTGATTGGTTTTATATATATTTTTTGGTTGTAGGTTTATTATAGCCTCGCTTTGCTTAGTGGCTTCCTTTTGTACATAATTGGCAGTAAGTAATTTTCTCATGGTTCTAGTTTTATTTTAAGACTATATCTAGTTGTCCTAGACTATCCATAAGATCATGTGGATGCCCCAAAATGGTTATTGCATAGTCTAAGTAGTTTTTATGTATAATGAAATGTGCTCCAACCCGAAAAAATACAACATAATAGTTGTTATTTTAATGAATTGTAAAATTAATGTTACATATATGACAAATTAATGTGTTCAAATTAGGTTTTATTGAAGAGATGACATTTTCATGTAAATATTAAGGAGTGCTTATTTGTTCATGCTTGTAAAAAATTGGATGGGAAATATTTGTTTTATACATTTTTGGGGGGAAGACTTTAGTTAATTTATACTTGTTAATGGAAGTACAATTATTTATATTTCTCTTCATCTTTGAAGGGATCCAAGAACAAATGCCCTTCCAATTCAAATTAAGACCTACCTTTCAAATTTGATCACTACTCGGGCTACTTACACTCGCGTAGAATTAACGGAATTTGACTTACCTCTTTCGCTCAATAGTGGATTGAAAACTAGGTGTGGTGTGGAGATGAAAGAAGGTGATCTGAATCGATGCAGTCTTTTTGCACTCCAGTGGGCACGCTAAGGACCATCTAGATATTGTCCCTAGGGGACTCAAAACTATCTGGTAGATGATTATGGTTCAATGTTTCTCAAACATATGGTCCTCATCAAGATTTTCTTTTCCACTCACTTTGAGTGACCACCATTGACTGAAGCATGCAAGGGTATCATTTACAAACTATAGATGGGTGAGACAGCTAAAGAAGAGAGGGCCTTCAACCTGTGTTCTTAGGGCCTTCAACTTTTTTATTGCTTTAGGTGCCAAGATTACCTCGCATATTCCATCACATATTTAGTAGCTTCTCCATCTCTAGATTCCTCCATCAATAACTTCTCCATCACATGCAGAAGAGCCCTCCCTCATTCTATGTTATTTTTTTTAAATCTAAAAATATGAATATTATTCTTTTCCATAAGCACTTTGGAGTAGTGTATTTATTGTTGTTGTAATAAAGATATTAACATTGGATTTGATTCAATAGTCCATATTCCTGTACTAGCAATAAACACATTGCTGCAAAATGCAAGGTGTATATTGAAAATCAAAACCGTGATCAATTATCAAATCAAACCTACGGGAAAAACCAAATACAAAATATCAAAATAAATGGATGAATAAGAGGAAAGGCAAATGGCAGATGTTAAAATAAATGGAAGGACAAGATTACATTGATGGTCTTCTAACACATCCAAGGATTGTCTGATCTCCACATGGACTTAAAAATTATGCCATTTAATATTACCTATTATAATATAGATGGTGTGATATTATAGGCTTCTACAGAATAAGTAAAACATTCTTTGAGTTTCTAATCAATTCAAAGATATTTGGCAATAAAAATAGCTTTTTTCCTTAAAAATCAAGGTTAGAAGTGAGAGGTCTTAGTACTATTATTATCTTTAAAAATCGAAGTTAAGTTAGTAATAATTTAGAGGTGAGAGGTCTTAGTACTATTATTTTCTTTAAAAACTAAAATTAAGTTATTAATAATTGAGAGGGGAGAGGCTTTAGTACTATTATTATCTTTAAAACTAAAATTAAGTTATTAATAATTGAGAAACCAAAGTTCTAGGTTATTAATAATTAAGAGATTATTATTACTATTAACTTACTATTTTGAAAAGTAAAATGGGATAAATATTTTAATACTTTCATTGTATCATAAACTTGACAATGTACATGTTTAATTTGGAGCATTTTTTTTAATTTGATTTTACATTTAAAAATTTGATATAATTGAAATTAGATTATTTTTACATTTTATTTATATAAAATAAGTAAAGATGGTCAAAGTAATATGATTATGTATTAAATTGAAGATAAATATTTTTAATAATTTTATTTATTATGGATTCACTAAGATATATATTTCGTATTAAAATGCATGTATGCATTTGCAAATATGTCTAGATTTATGTATTACCAAACTCATGACATGATATGGTTTATCTTAGATGTATACGTCTTACCATATCATCTATAGTTGTGGGTATGGAGATTGTAATAAGTGGAGCATTGAATATCATTGACATCTATGACATGGAGGAAGACTTCATATATGTTACTGGTCATCTAAATTTTAAATTTGTAGAGCATCCATTACATGAACGAGACTATGGATGGGAACATGAAGTAGGATGACTAAGCAAACTTGAAACCTCATCAAAAGGCTACATAAGTGGAGTGGCTCCATTACTATATATATATATCCTAAAACCACACCAACTTGTGGGAAAGAGAGTTGTAATGAGAGGGAGCCCCCAAATCTCATGAAATGGCACCAACTAGTGGGAAAGAGAGTTGCAATGAGAGGGAGACCCAAGCACAAAGTTGGATGAGGAGAAATTCTCTGAGATGTCCCTAGCCAACTTACTTAATTTAAACTCATATTTCACCATTTCTATATGGTATTTAATTGGTATGTGTTTCCGTCAAACACTTAATGATCAACCCAAATACACCTTTACTGACTATTGTACTGGTTTGTGTGATTGGTTTAGTTGCTATAGGAGATATTTGGTTTAATTATTTCATCAAACACTTCACACAAGTCTGATGTAGCTTACCACATCAACAAATCTAACTTCTTAATTCCACCCCACACTTCATTGTTGTTGTTGTATTTTTCCTGACTATTTTAAAGTTTCAGATTTGAATTCCATAGGTTACACATGATATGTTTCATAGGGCCAGTTGTGATTCCAACTTATATATATTTCAAATAAAAAAAAGACATCAACACAGAGGCAAACTGATACCAATAACCAAATATAAAGAGATATTCTAGATCTGAATATTTAATCAAAGAAAGTGACACATGCCTGGAAATGATGAAGGAAAACTCCTTACACTCGTTGTTTTGCAACGGTACTACATATGACCTCTACAATGGTGAAATTGTGGTAGTAGTAAACCCAAAACATAGTTCCTTAATGATCACAATTTTGACAGAGATTACCATGGAAGATTTCAACTGTTGTTAATTTGCCAAGGGTGTGTCCCAACAACAACAATGGAACCACGATTTAGCAATGAAGTCCTGAGGTAGATGGACGAGAATGAAGATAAGTGTGTATAGGTGTAAGAGGACGCCCTTCCAATACTAAGTAGCTACAGAAAACACCCCCACATTCAAATTTTATGCCTCTGAAAATGAAGCTCCCAAATAGTAGAAAACTCGCCAACTTCTTAGCAAAGGGTAAGATAATGGAATTGAGATGTTTGAAACAGTATTTCCCTCTTGACACTTGGATATCAAACTAAGAGTGCACCATTCTTAGATGTGAATATGGGATCCCCTTCAAGAGTGTGCCTTCACCAAAGATGGCATAAGCTACAAGTGTGACCTCAAGCAGTCAACCTTACTCCCGAGAATGGTTGCGTCCTTTCTTTAGAATGGAGTGAACTCGATCTCCCTTGCTTCTTTGGTTATTATGGTACGATTCTCCAAGCAAATGCTCCCCTCACAATATCTTTGCAACTCAACTCATAAATCACCAATCTGAAGATGAAATACACCACATACCTTGGTAATGAAGAACAATGAGAATTCTATTTGATTCCTCCACTATCAAGAGCTAGGGTAGATTGTTGCACTACCAAAACTCTTCACCTCCTCCTAGGGTTTTGTCCAAGAGAAGCTTAGAAGCTCAAGAGATCTTAGTTTTCGAAAATGCAATGACAAGAATGGAGAGAATGAGCTCTTATGTTCTTTTATATTTTCTCATTTTCCCCCTTGTGACTCTTCAACTTCCCCTTGCCCAATTCCATCATTAAAATATTTTTAAAGTGACTTTATGGAGATAATGACGTTTTTTGCCTTTTATTGTCCATTTGACCCCCTTTGCACTTTTTCTGTCACTTTTAAACCGAAGTGACTTTTTATAAAGTCACTTTATAAATTAATTATTAATGTCACTTATAAAACACTCTAAGCCTAGGTGACATTTAATAATTAATTAATTTCATGTTTCCTCGACTATATCCTACAGGAACTAGATAAGCTAATAAGTCGTCTCCAAGGTGGTCATCCAGAAAGGGACATGATAGTCCTCCCTTCCCGAAATTGGTTGTCCTCAAGCAACTATAAGTTGTGGTGATACATAATTTTCTCACTCTCCCAAGTAGCATCCTCCACTAGCATATGCCTCCATCTAACCTGGTACTCCCAGATCACCCTATTTCTCAATCTCCTCTATTGTACATCCAAAATCTTCTCCTGGTCTAAAATCAACTGCCCCTCCTCATCCAGCGGGGGTAACTCTACATAGGTTGTGACCTACTGTCCTCGTAATTTCTCAAGGAATGACACATGGAATGTGCTGTGAATCTTGCTCCCCTCCATAAGCTTCAACTCATAGGTCATTTCTCCAACCCTCCTAACCACTCTATAAGGTTTATAGAAGTGAGGCTACAATTTCTCTGGACCATTTTTCTTTAGTGAGGACTAATGATAAGGTTGCAGTCTTAGAAATACCAAGTCTCCCACCTCAAAGTTGCGATCTGTATGTTTCCTGTCTGCATCTACCTTCTGTTGATTTAGAGACACCTATAAGTTTTCCTTAAGGACTCAAAGGATGTCTTGACTCTCCTATATTTAGTCCTTCGTCTTGGGTGCCCTTCTATCCCTAAAGTCCATATCAACAAATGACGAGGCATCATACCCGTATAAATCTCTAAATGGAGTCATTCTAATCAACATGTGGTAGGTGGTGTTGTAGCAATGCTCACCCAAGCGTAGCCACTTGATCCACACTCTTTGTTGTCTAGACACATAGTTTCATAGGGACCCCTCAATCCACTTATTCACAATATCGGTCTGTCTATTGGTCTAGGGATGGTAACTAGTGCTGCGAATCAACTCTGTACCAACCAACCTGAAAAGATCCTTCCAAAAATCCCCTAGAAATATGTTGTCCCTATCACTGACAATGTTCTTTCGTAGCCCGTACAGACGAAAAACCTCCCTAGAGAACACCTATGCTACTTGTGTTGATGTGTAATCTGACGAAATTGTGAATATGTGTGCAAATTTCATCAATCAATCTACCACCACATAGATACAATCTCGGCCCTATGCTTGTGGAAACCCTGTGATGAATTCCATGGAGATACTCTCCCATTTCTACTCCGGAATAGGAAATGGCTATAGAAGACCTTCTAGATGGATCTGTTCAATCTTGTTCTGCTGACAGACCATGCATTCCCTCATATGCCACAACACATCATCCTTGAGGCCCTGCCAAGATAACCTCTCCCCAACCTACCGATGTGTTTTAAAGAGTTACCCCTATTGTCGTGCAATAAGAGTTTCATGTGCAACATGCAAAATCTTCTCCTTTAGTTTGGACTCTAGCACCAAGAATATCCAGTCTTTGTAGAAAATGATGTCATCAATCACCCGATATATATCATCCTATATAAGGTCGTCCATCAACTCACAAGCTAATTTATTTTTGGAATATTCTACCAAAAGATGAGCTTTCCACTCGACTGAGATATCCATTAACGAACATGAGGTTAGTTTTCTGGAGAGTGCATCAGCGACCACATTTCTCTTCCCTTTCACATATTCTATGTCAAAATCGTAGGCCTGTATTCTGTTGACCCACTTTTGTTACCTCTCATTCAAGTCTTTTTGCTCCAGGAAGTACTTCAAACTGTTGTGGTCTGTCCTCACCATGAATATGTTTCCCACCAAGTACTGTCTGAACTTCACCAATGCATGCATGATAGCGAGCATATCTTTTCCATGTATAGAGTAGATCCTTTCTAGATCCCTAAGTTTCCTGCTTTCAAAGTCTATTGTTTTTTTTTTCTGCATCAACACTCCCCAATGCCAATGCTTGAAGCATCACATTCCAACACGAAGGGTTGGCTGAAATTTGGTAGTGCCAAGATTGGGAAAGTACTCATCACCTCTTTGAGTCTGTTGAATTCCCTCTAAGAGTCCTTTGTCCATTTGAATGCTCCCTTCTTTTTCAAATTGGTGACGGGTGAAGCCAACTAAGAAAACCCCTTCACAAATTGTCTGTAGTATTCGCACAGTCCAAAGAATCTGCATAGCTCATTGAGGGTCCTTGGTGTAGGCCAATCTAAAATAGCCTGGATCTTCTCCTGATGAACTTGCATGCCCTATGCACTAATCACATGGCCCAAGTATAATATATATGCAAGCCCAAAATCAAATTTGGAAGCCTTAGCGTAAAAGGACTGCTCCCCCATAATTCCTAGTACCTCATCTAGAAGCCTCATGTGCTCCTACCATCTCTGATTATATATGAGGAGATCATTGAACAACACCAGCAAAAATTTCCTCAACTGCTTTTGGCAAATATGGTTCATGCAAGACTGGAAGGTGGCTGGTGTGTTAGTTAGCACAAATAGCATAACCCAAAACTCGTAATGGCCGTAATGGCATCTGAAGGTTGTCTTGTGCACATCCTACTCACAGACCCTGTTTTGTGGTAGCTTAACCTGAGATCAATCTTGGAAAACTATACTGCTCTGTGCAACTCATCCAACAACTCATCAATCCTAGGAATGGGATATTTGTTCTTAATAGTCTTATTGTTCAAAGCCCTATAATCGATGCACATCTGCATCGACCCATCCTTTTTTACCAACACAACTGAAGATGAAAATGGACTAAATTTGGGTTGATATGTCCCATGACAAGCAGCTCCTTGATCGCTTTCTTGATCTCGTATTTAAATTTCTTCGGATGCCAATAGTGGGTGGTGTTCACTAGATTCGCCCCCTCCTCTGGCTCTATGGTGTGTTCAAAGCCTTTGTTTGGTGGCCTACCTAGTGGAATCTCTTCGAACAACTTGTCATGCTTCCCCAACAAATCTTGTATGTCAATATGGTACTCCTGGGTCACGAACTTTGCTGCATAAGATACATCCCTATGTCTGAATAGTGCCTCCATCCATTTCATTGAGAAAACTCCTAGGGATTCATTGGACATGCCCCATATAACTACCCTCATGCCATCCGGTGCATTGAACCCCATCTCCAAAGTTCAGTAGTTCATCACTATGGGTCCCAAGGTGTTGAGCCACTGAACTCCCAAGACCACATTGGCCTCTACTAAATCAACTATGTAGAAATCATCCATCATGTTGTAATTTCCCATTGTCACGATTAGTTGTGGAGCCTTGAATAAGCAAGGCATCACTTGCCCGCTAGTTACCTCCACACCAAGCCCCTCAAACTGCTCGGCGTGGATGCCTCTCCTAGGTACCAGAGCAGAGTCTATGAAGTTGTGGGTTGCCCCACCATCAATTAGGATCGTGACTCTATGTCCCCGTATAACACCCCTAACTCGAAAGGTATTGAACTTGGGTGTAGATGATAAAGTAGCAATGGTCCCACTCTATGGTTGTACCTATGGCTGATGTGCCTGTGGTCTCTATATTGGCGACTGTGGTGGATGTGGCCTCTGTACCTATGGCTTCTGCTCTGCCCCGCTGTCCAGCTCATCATATTGCTCCTGCTCATTCACCATCATCCCCCTCAGCACTATATGATACCACCTTTATATAATCAACCTTGCATTTTACCATACAAGGATGTCCTGGTTCCCAATTTTCTTTGCAAGTGAAGCTCAATTTCTTTCTCCTCAAATCATTCTGTATTTCCTCGTCCATTTTTTTTTCCAAATCCTCCCTTCTAGAAGGGCTTCTTGTCCTTGCCTTTATGGGCAGCGAAAGGTTTGGACTGAGGTTTGTTCTTTGAGGCCGATCCCTCCATAACATGTACTTAGGAGATGGAATCCTATAAAGTAGTAGGCTTGAAAGCCTTGACCCATCCTTGTAGAGTCTCGGATAAACCCTCTATAAATAACATAATGAGTCGGGTCTCTGAGATATCTGTCACCATCACTGCCAATATCTAGAACACTATAATATATGCATCTAGAGTACCTGTCTATCTAACATGTGCCAACTCTCAGAAGTGCAGCTCTGAATCCTTCCTATCGAATCTCTCCATCAACCTCTACGTGAATTCCATATATGATGTGATGTCGGCATGCCCCAAGGTAACCAAACCATGGTACCACCACTCATGGGCCTCTCCCTCCAGATGTAAGGTGGTGTATTTAATGGCTTCTACTTCTTTCATGGGGTTGAACTAGAAGTAAGTATCCACCTTTTGAACCCAATCCCTCGCTATGGATTTGTTGGACCCATCGAAGGAAGGAAGAGTGAGCTTCCCAACTTTCCACTGCAAATCATAGTTTTGAGGTCCCTTGTTGAAGTCTTTGTGCTTGTTTATGTATTTGATATTGCAGAAGTATTGGAAAGACATGGTTGCATGGACCTCATCCCCAACTTCCTGGTACTCTCTTAGATAATCTGTAAAGTTGTCTTCTGGCACTAGTTGTCCCAGTTCATCCACTACCTGCTCATCTATAAATTTGGGCATGAGAATTTTGGGTGCCTATGAGCCTGATGCTCGTGTGTTAGGTTGAATGGGAATGTTGGTGTTGCTTCCTTCCGCATGGTTCACATTTCATCCATTGGTGCCTCTGGTGTTAATATATCCCCCATCATTATGATTTGTATTGTTGTGCATGAGTAACCGAGTCATGATGTCAACCAGATGCTCCTGTCCCCTTGCCAAATTATTAGTTAGGAATTTGATTAGTTGTCACTTCCTACTAGCCAAATCATTCAGGATGTTCATTGTAATGCCTAATGGGATTTCTTTGTTGTCACATCCATAGTAGCCGGGCTACCATGATTGCAGATCGATTCCTAGTATATTTTTGAGCCAGTCCTTTGCACATTTGGATGAGATCAGTTGATGATGAGCAACATTTTGATGATCACTCTCATGTATTCGGTGGATCCAAAGCTTGTACATTTGACAGTATCATGCCTGGACTTAGCCCCATGACCCCATGTCAATGATTGAGTTAGCCATTATTCTATCATCCAGAGCATATTGATATCAGTTCCCATGATGTATTCAGCTGCAGTGCTTCAGTATGATTCAGATTATTTAGATCAGGGACTCAGGTATATGATCCAGTAGGTATATGATTTGTACCCTTGGACTGCTTATGTGCTCTTTCTTTATCTAGGTAGTTTTGACTAGGTATATGATGATGGTTTACTAGTGATACTATATATGTTATTCTTACCTGTTGTTTATAATAGAAGTGGTCAGTTACTATGAGTAGGAGATTCTTGTGTATATTTGTTGGTCATGCCCTTACTTTATAAGTATAGATTTGGTCATTCCCTTTTGTAGGGATTTTTCTATCCATGGCATCATCAGTCACTTCCCCATCCATCTGTTATCTTCCAGTTTTGATTTTATCCTGACTTACACCTTAGCTAGTCATCTCGATGAATTCTCCCACATAGACCTCTATGTTGGATAGTGTTAGAAAAGCAGGATCGCGGAGCAATAAAAATAAACAAGATGCAAATATAAATCACATAAAAACAATACAAGAGAGATACCAATATAACGTGGTTCACCCAATATGGGATACGTCCACGAAGAAATTGCCAGTCCTTTTATTTTTATACCATCCAACAAATGAATGGATACAACCTACAACAAATCTGTTGCAACTTCCTCTTCAATCTCTCTTAGTCTCTCTGACACAATCACAGAGAACTTTACAATGCTACAATACATTACACAGTCGTATTACAATGTATTCCTTTTAAAGGGAATTACTGTGGGAAAATACTGCTGGCTACCCAATACCATGGGCCCGTAAAATGTTGGCCAACAAAACAACTCATAAAATTTCTTTCGGGAGCTTCACCCCCGAACCCCTGTGGGGGGGCGATGCCCACCCACACCCCCCCCCCGTTGGGATGAGTGTACAGTTCATCTGCATTTCATATAAAACTTGGGTACAAACACGGCTGAAACAACAACATCTCTGAATTAAGAAGATCAAGCTCCACAACGAACATATAGATTCCTTGTTTGCATTGTGTCTAGGCTCTGGAGTGTGTGATTCTAGTCACAGTGATTGTTCTCCTTTAGTCCTTGAAACCAAGTATTCCTACCAACAGTGTTGCTAAACACTAAAGCATCGGAACTTAAATTCTATATCTAAAAGGATGCTAAGTCAGCAAAAACAATGTTGATAAACACTACTACATATATCTATATTAGCTAGTCAATGGACAAAGGATGAGCACTCATCCTTGTTTGATGTAAGGCAGTTTGTCTCCACAGGGAAACAGGGTGGTCACTCCATCGCACCTATGGATGGTGGTGGGAAATGGAGGTCATACCGAGTCAAATCTGAAGCCCATAAGGATTTCAGGGCACCTGCCTTTGGAGGCTAGATAGTGAAAATATAGTAAATGGAATTAAATGCTAAATATTAAGTGTGAAAAGATGACAATAATTTTCTAAAAAGGTTGTTTGTCTATATTTTATTGGAAGCAGTCTCATCACTCTACCCATTTGTGAGACACCTCCACCCCCTGTGTTTTTCTCTATCTAGCATATGTGTAGGTGGTCTTCCCTTGTTCCCTTATCCGAGAGATTGCAGTTTTGAGGTTGTTAAGTCTTTTCCCTTAGCCTAGCTTTGTTTCTCCACCCTCACCCATGGTTAGCAAATTGGCCTAGTCTATAAATGAGTATACACTTGAGGTTCCTATTTATAGTAGTTGGTTACTTTGATTTGGACTTATTATTATTATTATATATACATGATCATGCCAGTTAAACATCATTTTATAATTTGGTCTATCTACTGATAAAATTGAAGGAGCATATCTCATCCATTTGTACTTGCAGCAACAGTTATTTGTGATCTGGATCATTATTTTGATCAGTTTTCACCTGGTCAACCTATTTTGACCAAGTCAACCGTAGGGTCCAGGATGATTTTGGGATGACAGTGTTCGATATGGATTATTCATGGCCCATATGTTCCCATTATATGGTTCCATGCTTCAGACAACCTTTTCAGATGATGGTTTGATGGATTTCTTATTATTATTATTATTTATAGGCCATTATTGTATTATTCCGGGCATGGATGAGCTTACAAATGTATCACTTGATGGCCACATGGTGTATGTGTACTCATTCCTAGTAGATTTGAGAATTCTGAGGTCATTGGTACACTCAATTATCAATCCTGGGAAGTTACAGGTGATGATATGGTCAGATTACCACTTTTCTTTAGTTTGACATGCAGAAATGGCATGTTCAACACACTCATAGATTATTTTTGTTCTCCTAGGGAGATCCTGAGGGGATAGGGGGTCCAGATAGTGGTTATTACCATATTACCCTATCCCCAGACATTTTGATGTAGTCAGTTTTTTGCCTGGGGCACATGGAAAAGAGTTAAAGGCGTTTTTGTACTTTCAGAAGTGGTTTTCCAATAGTAGAATGTCTAGCAGAGGAAATCGATTTGGCTCAATGGGATAAGGAAATGGCATGAGATTGGTCCATGACTTCATGATGATATTGTTTTTTTAACAGAAACAGGGTATGTATATATATATATATATATATATATATATATATATATATATATATATATATATTCGAAATAGGCTGTGCATAGCCATTCATTACATAAAATAGAGTTTTTCTTCAAAAAAAGAAAGCATAATAGAGCATACAGGCATGCCTAGATTAGCTATGAATTTCATGTTTTGTTGCTTCCTATTTCTCTATGTAGTAGAGGTGGGATAAACCCTTACAAACTGAGAATTTAATAGTATACAAAAAAATGTTCAAAACTGAAGTTATATGAAGAACCCTGCTGAGAAGAGACATTACTATCCATAGTTTTGTTGTTGTATAGATGATGCATTTGCCATTTCTTTGTTCACAATGGGGGATTCCTAACAATGGCTGCATTGGGTCATTCTAACCATGCTTGTAACATCTTCCTTGATAATGTGAACTTTTCCCATTAGTTCGAAGAGATTTCTCTCTAAGTCATCAATTCTGGAGTCTTGACAGGTAAGTTGTTGAGAATTGTACCTGACGTTGGAGGCAATTTCATTGTTTTGTTTGACGCTGGTGCATTTTGGGCCCCAAAACAACCCTTTTTTCCTATACTTATCAACACCTTTTCCCCTGTTTTGCCTTACTTTTCCATAACCCAGGCAGATATCCTCCCAAGTCAAGCATGGATCTTAACATGTATAATCTATTATTGCTTTATCTTATTAATTCCTAATATTGTTTATGGTTATGAACTTTATCTTTTGATTTGTGCTAACATGTATTGATTTGATAAAGATAATTCAGAGCCTTGAAAGATCACAGGTGTAGCAGCTCGCTGAACCTATGGAGGAAAGGAATACGTGGCACCAACTGCCCCTTCTTGGATTTGGTTCCATACATTGTTGTGAAAGCCCGAGCATCCTTCCACGAGGCTAGCTGCGACTGGGTCACGCTAAACATCCAAGCAACTTGTCTCCCAATCAGTTGGGATCTGTTCGGTCCATTGACAGCTCGGAGTAACAACGCAGGACTGAACGCATACAACTTCATTCAATTATATTCATGGATGTAACTGTTTCTGTTTCAATTTGGCAGCCTAAAGATCGTAGATATTCATGGCTGCCTGATATCAGTGGGATGGGATTGTGTCACCTATGTATAAATATGAGAAGGCATTCTGAGCCTGGGGTTTGGCTAGTTAGCATTTGATTGTAAGATCTGTAACAGAGAGTACTATAACTGTGGTTCTACCATTTTAATACAAGGAGCAACAATTCTTTATATTTCTGTGTTCTAATTAAGTGTTAGTTTCCATGGCATCTCTGTTAGAAGGCTAGGGCCCGCCTTCTCACAGAGATCGCCGAGTTAAGTAGACGATTTAGTTTTTGTTTCTGTAATTTTGGTGTGGAATTACAGTATGCATATTTACAGTGTGCTGCAACAGTAGTTGTTAATGATTGCATTTTCCTTTGGCATGCTGCAACAGTGTGGTGTGACAATCGACTGTGTAGAATATTTTTCCTTTTGATGCAAGTGTGTTAATTCGCTGTTACAGTCAAGCTCGGCTTTGATTTCTTTCTGTTATTTATCTTTTGTTAGAATTTTCCAATTTAGTCAGAATATTGTTCAAGCTTAGTTCTGGTTCATTACTGTTATTTACCTTGTTATAATTTGTTGAATTAGACAAGTTATGGTTTGAGTTACTTGTAGTCTGATATATTTAGGATTTAACTTCTTGCAAAAGAAATTCTAGTTCATTTATTCTTAGATCAGTTACTGTTGGATTGATGTTGTAGGAAAGTAGAAGTCCCTTGAATTCTTAGATGGATAAATTAGATTAGCTTTAGCAATGAGTTGAGTCTGACTAAGCAGTTAGGTAGGATAATTGATCTTTATTCATTCAATCAACTACTTGAGTGTTTATGCATATATTTTGCTTAGTTTCCTTTGAAATAAAAGATCTCCTTGGGTTGACAATTTATATTGAGCATTATGTCTGTTAATTAGATTTGGTTAGCATATAGAGTGACCAACATTTTGACGTCATTTCCGGGGAAGGTAATTGATAGAAATAGATGGTAGTTGATTAACTGATTTCATTAGCTACGAATATTTGAAGCTTGCATGAATACGAGAATAAAAATTTGGGAACCCCCCCAAAATACTAATCCTGCAGGTGGAAGAGGTCGTGGCGGTAACCAAGGTTTAGGAAGACAGACATTCATTAATGAATTGATCGCCAAAATTGATTCCTCTACTAGACTACCGTGAACATATTCAGGAAGAGGAGGCTCCATTCTCCCTAAGCTTTAAACGTTTGTATCAACTTGGGAGAACATAACAGGACCTTCAACTCCCATTCCGGAGAAGAGTCCTCTTGAAGATAAGGGAAGTGCCGCGGGTGCAGTGACCTCAGAAGAGATTTATAGAATCAATGGACACTGAGTCACTAAGGAGGAGTGGTTAGATCACCGTTAGGAACTGGAGGAAGAAAGAAGGAGAGAGGAAGACAGAAGGAGAGAAGAGGAAAGAAGAGAAGAGGAGGAAGGAATAAATGAAGAACCAGAAAACCAGGGAAATATGGATAATGAAGAACATGGGGAACACCACGAACGTCCCAATAATAACGAAGAGGAAGTGGGGGATAACCAACATGGAGACATTGTTGTCACACTTGAGATCCCTATCCTATAAGCACCAAGTGCGGCCCCCATGAAGAATATTTCACCTTCGGTTCTGTCGAACTCCCATGGTAAGTCCTTCGAAGATCCACATGAATTCCTTTTCGAATTTGATATCCTCTGTCAGAGCTATAATTATACCTCTAGTGCATAGAAGTTGAATCTATTTCCTGCTACTATAAAGGGAAATGCCTTGCGTTGGTTCATGAGTTTGGGTCGTGAGACCATTACTACTTGGGATAAAATGAAACAAACTTTCATTTCAAAATATCAAGAGTATTGTAGAGCTAGATATAGGAGGGAAGAGTTGTTTAAGATGGTCCAAAAAGAAGAGGATATTTTGGAGGAATTTGTTGAGAGATCGTTATATAATTTGCAGAGGTCTGGTCACGCCGATATTGGGAAAGATGTCCTCAAAATTATTTTATTGCGTGGAATCAGAGAATATTTCCTAGACATGATTAATTTGTTGGGAAAGGGAGATATTTCAAAAGAACCCTTTGAACACGGCATCAACTTGTGTCGAAGATACTCGAGGGGATCCTCTAGAACCAACACTCGAGACAGAGATCGAGACCGAGATGTCCTCACCAGGACACAGAATTCAGCCAGTGGAGGGGCTACTTGGGCAGAAATAGGTAACATTCTTGAGAACTTTAAAATTGACATGATGAGTTCCATCTCCTCGCAGTTGGACATTTTGAGAGAAAAACAGAGGCAAGCAGAAGAAGATCTGGCACTTGGTGTATTTTGTGCTAAATGTAGGAAGAAGCACCCATTGAAGGAGTGACTGCTTGACAAGGTGGAGGTATGTCGATTATGTGAATTGGATCGTGACACTAAATAATGTCCTTCACTGCCTAAAGTCAAAGCAGTCCTTCAAGCATCTACTTCAGATGTGGAGCAAGCTTATTTCATCACTCAGCAGAAGTCTTGGCAGCCTCGGAATCAAGGTATGAATCCATATCCCTCTCTTTTCAATTCTTGGAATAACATGAATAATCCTTCACATTATTCCTTTTCTAATAACCAATGGAATCCACCTCAATCTTCAATGCAATATCTTGCTCCCTGGACACCATGGGAACAACAATCAAACCAGAAAGCTCCTTGGTCTCTTAGTTGGAGGAATCATTACCCAGGAAATCAGTTTCCTCACAACCAAACTTCTCATCAACAATATCAGCACCAACAGTATCAGCAGCCACAACTGCAACTCCAAAATAATGCGGCACCAATGAACATACCACTACGACCACAACTACCTGCTCAACCTAACCCCAATCCAAACAATAAGTCAGTACATCAATTCAAAACTGCCAACATGCCATCTTATTCCATTTCCCCAATTCCCTGCAATGATATTCACCTATGATCAGGGAGGGTAGTGGAACCCATTGTCATTGAGGGTGTTCCATCCTCTGTGACTGAAGCAAGAATGAATCAACAATTTGAGAATTTAGTTAGTACACCAATCCCCATTATTGAGGATGCTGAAACTCCTACTAAAACACCAGCTGAAACACAGGAAGAAACACACATTGAAAACCAACATACACAAATTTTGAGAGAACCACCGTATCATGAACGTTTGGCCTTACATAAGACAATGGAACAACCTCGTTTCAATATCTTAGGAGAATTGAAGAATCTTTATGTTAAGATTCCATTGTTACAAGCCCTTCATGATGTACCTATCTACGGCAAGACCTTTAGGGATCTGTGTGTGAAAAAGCTAGGAAAAGGAAGCCTATGGATCCTCCTACAGTCCATGTAGTGGGAAAACTTTCTGAATTGACAATGGGAAGGGCTCCATTGGCTAAGTATGCCGACCTAGGTAAACCTACTGTTACAATATACATTGGGCATACTCAGATACCCAACATATTGGTAGATTTAGGTGCAACTATAAACGTCATGACCATAGAGACTGTAAGGAAGCTGGGACTCACTAATCTCATTCCTACCCCTACCATATAAGAACTGGATAATAGGTCCACAATCAAACCTGACGGAATATTAGATGACCTGGTGGTCATCGTTGATTCGTGGGAATACCCTGCAGACTTTTTGGTTTTGCAACCTAATTCACAGCTGGGGGGACACCCGTTAATCCTAGGACGACCATGGTTAGCTACAGCAGATGCATGTATCAATTGTAGATCAGGCTCCATGACGATTTATGATGGGACTGACATAAAAAACCTGACCCTATATCCTCCAACCAGACCAAGTTCTGATGTTGAAACTCCATTGTGAATGGATTTGGAGGAAGAGGAAGGCATTCAGCCGTTGTTAACAATCGGGAAGGCCCTGACTTTCAAAACTGAAACTAAAGATGATGCCATCAACAGTTTCATTAGTGAGCCAACGTCTGTCACTAGGCATGCATATCAAATTTTGAACAACACCTTAAGTGGAAAGGAATGAGAAGATCTGACTGAAGAGACCCTAGTAAGTGATGCCGAAAGAATCCCAGTAATTAAAAACTTGAAAAGTACTCCAGTAGAAATCGATCCTGGAAAGACTCTGAACATTAACCCTAATCTTGCGCTCGATGAACTGGAACGTTTGATCACACTTTTGAAAAAAATAAGGGAGCCTTTGCATGGGAATATACAGATATGAGGGGTATCCCCTCAAATTTGTGTACTCACCACATTTATATCAAAAGTGACTCCAGGCCAGTGTGCCAACCTCAACGCAAAATGAACCCGAATTTAAGGGATGTTGTGAAGGAAGAAATTCAAAACTCTTGGAGGCAGGATTTATATATCCAATTTCAAATAGTGAGTGGGTCTCCCCACTGGTGATCATACCTACGAAGAATGGGAAGTGGAGAGTCTGTGTAGACTACATAGAACTGAACAAAGCAACACAGAAAGACCATTTTCCCTTACCCTTTATTGATCAGGTTTTGGACACCTTGTCTGGAAAGAAATTATTTTCCTTTCTGGATGGATTTAGTGGTTATAATCAGATCCAGATTGCCCCTGAAGACCAAGATAAAACCACCTTCACCTGTCCTTCGGGCACCTTTTCATATAGGGTGCTTCCTTTTGGGTTATGTAATGCACCGGCCACATTTCAACGAGCTGTGATAGTGATCTTTTTTGAGTTGGTTAACAATTGCATGGAAATATTTATGGATGATTTCACTCCATATGGTAGTAGTTTTGATGAAGCATTGAGAAATTTGGAAAGAGTTTTAGAACGTTGTGAACAAACCCACATGTCTCTGAGCACTGAAAAGTGCCATATGATGATGGACGAGGGTATAGTTCTGGGGCACTTTATCTCTACTGCAGGTATCCAGGTAGATCCAGCTAAAATTAAAGTAATTGTAAACATTCCTACTCCCGGAACACAGAAAGAGGTATGTAGCTTCCTCGGCCATGCTGGTTATTATAGAAGATTTATAGAAAAAATTTCCAAGATAGCTTCTCCTTTATTTACTTTGCTAATGAAGGATATATAGTTTGATTGGACTGATGCATGTCAAACAACGTTTGCAGAGCTCAAGTGAAGGTTGTCCATAGTGCCTATTCTACAAGGGCCTAACTGGGATTCGCCTTTTCATATTTCCTCTAATTCTTCAAACACTGCTATTGGAGCAATGTTGGGACAACAGGAAGGTCATAGTCCATATGCAATTTATTATATCAGTAAGAACTTGGCCCCTGTTGAACTAAACTACACATTTACAGAAAAAGAATTCTTTGCTATTGTTTATACCATCTATAAGTTTAGACATTACATCACTGGGTATTCTACTTTCATGCACACTGATCACTCAGCCATTAAGTATTTAATGATTAAACCTATCACTAATGCTAGAGTAACTAGATGGTTGTTGCTGTTACAATAATTTGATATTACTATTGTAGACAGACCAGGAAAGGAAAATGTCGTTGCTTATTTTCTCTCTCGACTTACTAAGAATGATGATGATTCACCAATCGAAGATTCTTTTCCTGATGAGCATTTGTTCGCAATCTAAGATCATTCCCCATGGTATGCAGATGTCGCTAACTACTTGGCTGCAGGAAAGCTTCCAGCGCACTTATCGAAAAGAGAAAAAAGAAAAATCATACAGCAGAGTGCTAGATACTGCTGGATAGATGGACACCTCTTTTATACAGGTCCAAATTTGTAAATCAGAAGGTGTGTAAAGGAGGATGAAATTTACAGTATCTTGAAGGCTTTCCACAATGAGCCCTGTGGGGGGCATTTTGTTGATAAATGAACTAGTCATAAGGCATTAAGAATGGGGTATTTTTGGCCAACAGTGTTCCAGGATGCGAAGAAATATGTCCAGGCTTGTGACAACTTCCAAAGGATGGGCCATCCAAATAGACTAGATGAGATGTCGCTTCAGCCACAGCTGGGGGTTGAACCTTTTGATAGATGGGCCCTGGATTTTGTTGGGACTATCAACCCTCTTTCAAAACAAAAAGCTTATATCTTGGTTTGCACAAATTATATGACCAAGTGGGTGGAGGTTGTGGCTCTAATAAGAGCCAATGATCAGTCTGTAATAGATTTCTTATATGAGGATAGTCACCCGCTTTGGAGTACTAAAAGAAATCGTAACAGACGAAGGACCGCATTTTGTGTCCCATAAGTTCGAATCCCTATTGTAGAAATATCATATTCAGCATAGGATAACCTCACCATATCTTCCATAGGCTAATGGCCAGGTGGAGAGTACTAATAAGGTAATCAAGGTTGTCCTTACAAAAACAGTCCAGAGTCATTGCAGAGATTGGGATGAAAGACTTCCAGAAGCATTATGGGCATATCGGACTACATGGTGCAATACTACAGGTTTCTCTCGATACGAATTGGTATACGGTAAGAACATTGTATTTCCCATTAAATTCGAGATCAAAACCTTGAAGACAACCATAGAATCAAACTTGGAATTAATAGAGGCTTAGATCACGCTCAGAGGAACCGATTGAATTAGCCAAATGAATTAGATGAGAAGTGCACAACTGTCGTGCATCAGACAACATTAATTCAATAGAAGCGCTCCAAATGGCATGATAGATTCATAAAGAAGAAAGTCTTCTACGAAGGAGACTGAGATTTATTGTATGATTCATGGTTCAAGAGGGATTTTAAACGCAAATTGCGCACAAGATGGTTGGGACCCTACATAATAGATAGGGTATTTGAAAATGAAACAGTCCGCTTGACCACTATTGACGAAAACCAGACACCATTATTTGCCAATGGTCATCGGCTGCGACTGTATCATAAACCAATTTCAAAGAATGCATTCATTTCGCATGTTGCAGCTGATCTAGATTATCAACTGATGCAGGAGCAAGTATTTTCACATGTCCTTGATAATTCTTAAAAAGAACTACTGCAATCCCGCACAAGAAAATTGTACATAAATAAACGGTTGTTTTCTTTTTCATTTTTAAGCAGTTGCGATTTGGGCCAAGAGATTGCGGGAATTCTGGTTGATCTTCCTATCTCTAGACAACTCCTTGAAAGAAAAGTGAACGATGTTGCAGCACCAATTACTTAGCTAAATCTTTGCCAACATTTTTTGATCTCCCAGCTGCAACTCTGCTAAATCTCGCCAAATTTCCCTATTTCCGTAGCTGCAACTCTGCTAAATCTTGCCCGATTTTCCTATTTCCGCAGCTACAACTCTGCTAAATCCTGCCAAATTTCCCTATTTCCGCAGCTGCAAATATGTTAAATCCTGCCCAATTTCCCTATTTCCGCAGTTGCAACTTTGCTAAATCCTGCCAAATTTCCCTATTTCCGCAGCTACAACTTTGCTAAATCCTGCCGAATTTCCCTATTTTTGCAGCTGCAACTCCACTAAATCCTGCCCAATTTCCCTATTTCCGCAGCTGCAACTCTGCTAAATCTTGCCAAATTTCCCTATTTTTGCAACTGCAACTCCGCTAAATCTTGCTGAATTTCCCTATTTTCGCAGCTGCAACTCTGCTAAATCTTGTCGAATTTCCCTATTTTCCAGCTGCAACTCCGCTAAATCCTGACGAATTTCCCTATTTTTTCCGCTGCAGCTTTGCTAAATCTCGCCAAATTTTCCTATTTCACAGCTGTGACTCCGCCAGATCTTTCCAATTTGTGGCTGCGACTCCACTAATTCTCCAACTAAAAGATCCTTATATCTCCGCCAGTTTCTACCAGCTTGCTCCAGTCTCCACGAGGAACATTAAAGCTCTCCTGTTCGCCATGAACTCTTGTGATTTATGCCAGCATGGATGTACTTTACCCGCTTAGTCGACAATGACCAACTCATGGAAGCATGTGCACAATTATGTCTTCACTAGTGATGCGACCATGAAATGGCGCCACCGTGGAAAAATGACGGCTCAACATTATATTGAAAGGTACGAGTTTTAACCATAAGCATAATTAGGCATGAACTGATAACCGCTGTAATAATTATACCTTGCCATTAGTCCTCGTCAGCAGACCTTAATTAGTTCACCGCAAGGGAAACATGTCAAAAATTATTGCCCGTATTCACGATGTGACCATCGTTTTACCCAACTCATGCAATATCCTGCCAACCGATTTTATTCCAAAAATAACCATGCCAATTCCCCAAAATAATCGTGCCAACTTTCCAAAAATACCCAATTGAACTTCGACTATCCATCGCCTGTTAGTGCTTGTTGTAACTCCAATGTCCGAATCTGGAAATTTTTGCATTCACTCACAAAACTTTCAGAGGGGACGCAATATGGGTATCCAAGTGAGACACTAACCTAAAAACATAGCGTCTCTGCATGAAGGATGGGGAAGTCTTCACCATCTTTCAGAAAGCCGGGTGGATAGAGTACTTCCAGAGATTAAATGGCTTCCATGTGGAGACAACACTGCAATTTTCTCTAAACTTGACCGATACTCAATCAGAAGTTAGAGGGTTGTGGATAGATGTTACAGAGGCAATTGTGGCGGAAGCTACAGGATTTCCCTAGATTGGGTTGAGATGGTTTGGTCGAAAGTCACACAATTTGACCGCAATAGGAGATTTTCTTGTAGTAGGTGAACATGTTCAGCCAAGAGGAAGGGGAACAACATTGGAATCGCTGCCAAGAACCTGGGATCAGGTTTCCATCTTTTTAAAGAAGTACATCACTTGTGAAGGAAGTTACAAAATCGTTTACATCTTAGAATTTTTCCTACTATCCCATTTACGCCATCTTAGATTACTCAATATGCCATTTTATCTCCTAAAAACCCTACAAAACATGGCTCATTATGTAAAAGCATCTCGGCATCCCTTATCTTCCCTAACGAATCATGGTTTAATCAAATTGTTAGTTTTAAGGGCCCTTGCACATCATAATTTAACATGGGAACAATTTGTTGCTGGGCCGAGGGTACACCGAGAACCTGCATTGGAAATAGGGGGCATTGAGGTAGGAGGTGATGAGCGGAGCTCCTTAGATTCAACTGGGGGGAGGGATAGAGTGGAAGCAGTCTAATTGGAGGATATTCAGGAGGAAGGTGTGGGGGAAGCTGCAACAACAACAAACCCTGTGGAAGAAGCAGTTACAATGGGGGTTGTAGCAATTGAAACTGTAATATTAGAAGCTACAGTAGCAGAAGCTAAAGTTGGAGCAGCAGTAGCAGCTGCGACAGTGGAAGCTGCAATGGAAGAAGCAGGACATTATGTAGAGGCAATGGAAGGAGGAGATGCAAAAGCCTTGGATGTTTAATCCTCCCCTAGGATAAGAGGAACTATAATTCAAGAGGAGGAATTTATTGTTGAAACCGGGAAAGTTAGTGAGTTGAGATCCAAACCTTCCATCCCTGTTTCTAAAAATGTGGAGACTCTTGTATCACATAGAAGAAGGAAAAGACCGAGTGTTAAGGGCCAAACATCTAGTCCCGCAAAAAGGAAAAGGACTAGAGTGTCTACTGCAGCAGAAGGGGTACAAGCAATAGGGGAAAATGTTGAAATTCCTATCCTAAAATTTCGATCATCTGCTGTTACACAAGAACTTGCTGCAAGTAAACCCCAAATTAAGAATTTACTTATTGAGAATGAACTCTTAAAGGAAGAAGTACAAACGCTCCAAGATGAATTGCAGAAGTGGAGAGAAGCAGGCGGAGCGAAGCTTGAATACTTTGGCTAAGGCTGTAGATCATTTGGAGAATCCATCTCCTGTTTTGGGGGTTGGAGAATATGATGAGCTACTATGCCTAGAATGTGGGGATCTATTTAAGCTTGGAGGGTATAAAGTTACAACGATGGAATTAACAGCATGGAAATTAGCACAAGCAAGGCAGGGAAGAGAAGAAATACCTACAACAGAGTTAATGGAAGAGAATGAGCCAGAAGTGGATATAATCCCTGATCAGGAGCTACAAGAGGATGAAGAAATACAATCCCAGCCATCGGGGGATACTGAACTACTTCCAAGTCAGTCTTAGCATTCAGGAGACATTGAAATGATTCAAGAGCAATCTCAGAGGTCTGAAGGCATTGAATTTTTGGAACAGGAGGTTGTTACACAAGAACCAACACTCCAGGAATCTGTCATTGAAGCAACAACTCAAGCAATATGTACTTTGAGTAAATCACAGGAATTGGAGGCTATTACACAAGAACCAACATCCTTAAAACTGTTTGTTGAGGCTGCGACTCAAACAAAAGATGTTGAGATTGCAATACACGAAAAGAATGTTGTTACACAAGAACCAGCATCCTTAAAATTGTTTGTTGAAGCTGCGACTCAAACTGAAGTTGCTGGGGTTGAAACACATAAAAGGGATGCTGCTACACAAGTATCAACAATCCTAAAATTGTTTGTTGAGGCAATAACATAGACTAAAGCCGCTGGGGATGGAATATAGAAGAGGGATGCTACTACAAAGAACCATCATTCCTTAAATTGATTGTTGAAGTTGCCACACAAACAGAGGTTGCTGTAACATTGCTTGAGTCAGAAGCTGCTAAGTTGTCGATGCAGGATGAGAAGACTAAGACACCTGATGATGAGGTAAAAATGCAAATATTTCAGGATATTATTGAATTAGATGCTGATGATGAGGAGATGTAAATGATAGAAGAATTCAAGGATTGGAGAAGGAGCTCTCATTGTTGAAGCTCGAAGTAAAGAAATGGAAGGATCATTCTGATCAGTGTAAGGTAGGGATGGCTCCCCTTTACGAGCACAAAAAGACCATTAGAGAATTGAGGGAAAAATGGGCAGAAGAATTGATTTTTCAAAAATTCCAATGGGAAAGTGTGCAAAAAGAACTAGAGGAGCTAAGGAAATTCAAGTCCATGCAGAAGGAAAAAGATCAAATGTACACTTTCTCTCAGGAATTGTTGAGTTTTAGATCCCCATCTCCTTCCTATCCGGTGTTCCTTTATGAACATATGACTCTATTTAAATTGAAAGCTTTGAAGGATGGAATACCTCATATGTTGATAACCTCTCCTCAGTTTCTGGAGACCTTTTTGCAGATCAGTTTTATTAAGCAAAACTTATTATGTGAATTGTATTAACATGAGATGGCATGCTTTATGGATTCTCACTCTAACCCTGTTCCTTATTTGGGTGATGTTCACTTGAGAGCTTTCACCTCTAGGTGATTATATTAAAATTAATGATAAATGATTTTGTTATATTGAATGTGATATCATTAATCAAATAATTATATTTTTAAGAAAAAATAATTTTTTTAAAATAATAAAATACAATATATACTAAAATTTAATTATAAAAAAGATATATACAAAATATAAGCTTGAGTTAAAATAAAAGAAAAATAATTTATTATGAGTATTTTTTTAAAATTAGTTGGAGTTTATATTACCAAAAAAAATTTAACAAAAATGATTGGATAGATCTAAGTTGGATGATCTTTGACTTCGGAAACCAAACAACCCACAAAATAAAATTTTATCACAATAAAATTTTATCACAGAGCCATGTCTTAGTTTTATCGGTCTTATAATATAAGTTATATATAAATTTAGCTAGCCTAGGATAACTATTTATTCTTAAAGTATTTAATTTACTATATATCATCGAGCACATGCATGTTGGCCAAGAATTTATTGCCATCATCGAGCATATGCATGCCGGCCAAGAAGCCATCATCGAACATATGCATAGTGTCCAATAATTTATTGTCATTAACATGTATTATGCTATAAATTATTGATCATTCCCATAATTTTAAGGTGAGTTAGGATGAGGTGTTATGTTTGGTTTAGTTTATATTTTTTTATAATTATTAGTTTCTATAGTAGGTAGAGATTATATGTTAGTTAATATATATTTCATTTTTTATAAAGATTGTTAAAAGTTGATTGAATTTTTGTATTTAATTTTTTTTATATCAAAAATTTCAAATTTCTTATTAAACCAAAACTGTGAATTGACTTTTTTTATTTATTATTGTTATGGATTAAAAAAATAAAAATGAATATACCTACAAATGTGATTCACTGTGATACAATTAAATGAACATAAATGCATTGCAGACATTGACCTGGCACCCTTCATGTGATGCCCTCAAAGATGCATAATGACTGTCACGTAAGGACTGTACTTCTTGATGAACCCATTGCTCAAGCAATTGCTGTGCAACCCGATGCACAGACAGTAAAGGTTTGTAGGAATCCTCTAAAATTCTTGAGACTTCAAGACGACTATTGGGATAACCACATTTTGACATTTCAGAAAATGTGATACAAATTAAACAGTGTATTGTTGCTTCCAAATGGTCACATGCTCTGAGGTCTATGAATTTTGTAGAATGTGATGTTATATTGGCACTGGAGTCTATGAATTTTGTAGAATGCGATGTTATACTGGCATTGGAATGGATAATGTTGATTTCCTTTTTTTAGTATCTCGAATGATGTTGGAATTCAAAAACTGTGCAGGTTATTGTAGCATCTCATTGACTATGCAATTTCTAGAAGGCTTATTAAAGAGAAAGCTTGTGTATATAAGCCAACAACCTATTCCATATTTTCTATTACCCGGGTAACAAATTCTTGGAATTTCATTTATTTATCTCCTCTCTCCTTTTTGCGTTCTTGAATTCCTGTGTTGAGATGTTTCGTTTGGGGATTTTCTTTGATGGGTAACGGGGAATCGCTAGTAACAACCTCCCAGTGGTATTCCTTTTGTTATTCCTTCTCCTGCTACGTAGTTGAGAACAAATGATGCTCTAACCTCCTATCAAACAGAAATAGGAAACAACTCAGGTTTGATGGTAAACAATAAGTGGTGGGTTAAAAATAATGACTACTTTGACAATAGGCAATTGATCCGTGGTGGCTCAAACAATGCAATGCAACATCCAACAATATGACCAACAAATCAACAAGCAGTATCGATCCAGTGGGCAGGATGAGGGACAAAGTGTGTTTTAAGCCAAGGTTAATGAAATTATTGGAGTCCTTGGCGATGGTGACAGTGACAATCGTTTGGATTTTATTACCAAGTATGATGATGCAAAGTTCTTTGTTATTTGAGGATGCACAGTTGAGAGCTGGTGACAATCCCTGAGGTTGTCCAATATTCCTTTTCTTCTCAATAAGTTTCCTTCCAGTTGACTACTTAATATTTCTCCTTTTGTGCTAAGATTTTTCAGTTAATGAAGCCTATTATTATTTCTCTTATGTAGTTTGCACTTTTCTCATTTTTTACAATTGTGGGTATGCCTTTTCTTGCTAATGTTTCAGGTGAATGGAAGTGGACAATGTTGTGGTGTTGCAGAAATGGTGGGACCCATGGACTTCAGCAAAAGTATGGATTTCTGGCAATAGGATAAATGGACTGGGAGCTTCTCAGTCATATGGCATATCATAAAAGATATTCCCAACTCTTAGCTATGCCATATTATACTTGAAAACAACGACAACAAGCCTGTTACAAATCGCAGGGATACTCAGGATGTAAATCATCTTGCACTTTTATCTCACTATGAACATTCTCCTTGAATTAGAATTAACAATATGGCAAATTTTGACCCTTACAAATATTTTGCAATTGGTTAAATGATTAGATGATTTTTTCTGTGCCATATTCTCAATCTAGCAATGCTTTAGCCAGAGTATGAACTTCACAATTAACAATGTTTTAAAATATATATTCATACATTTTAGAAATATTTCTTGGTTTCCACTAACATGTGTACTTTTTCTGGCAGATTAATCTCCAGGAGGGCCTTGTAATGTTGGAATTTTTCAACAATGATCCTGCAAGGTCTTCCATTGTTGATGGTTTTATCTTTATGAGAGCCGCCAATGGGAACTGCAAGAAAAATGGGCTAGACAGAAAGCACAACCTCATATTCATCAAGTTTGTGATGTAGACATCTACATTGTTGTTTTGAGTGATCACATGTTTAAATGTCTCTCACAATTGGTGTTTATATAAAATATAGGTTGAGAATCCTAGGATAGAGCATTTTTCAAATGTGAACATTAAAGCAGATTCAAAGAGTGATACACCACAGACTAGTTCAATGTGCACTCCAGAATAGGGTTTCGCAATAGAGTTCAAAGGAGAAGAGGTTGGTAGACAAAAGGAATATTGTTCACCAAGCTTGACAAAGGCCATAATTTTATTGATGATCTGAGTGTATAGTATTCATCCATTTTGATTCCAGAGGTCAATGTTGGCTAGAGAAGGGATGAACTTGCGAAATGTATTTGATGTTTTGGGATTCGTTTGAATATTTTTGGTTAAGCTCTGTCTGAGCTTAAGAGAGAATCCAGTTTAACAAGTTCATGTGCATGACATGCACATGGATCCTTGAGGAAGTGATCTGTCTGATGCACAAGATAAGGGTGCAGAAACCATTGTCTAGATTACCTGGCAATTTATACAAAATCATTAACATGTTTTGAGCACTAGAAGTATCTCAAGATTAGGGCACCTTGATGTAAAACAAGGTGTAAATTTGGTGTGATCGCCTACAAGCAAGTCTTCATATCTTGTGACATATGCATTGATAACATGATTATGTTGTTGTCTTTCATATTCCATAATATTTGAATTGAATGATTTTGTGGATTAGGGATGTGGTTTGAACAATGAAATCACACAAATATATATGCAAAAACATAATGCTAAAACTTTAATGTTTACATAAAAACTATTGCATTCAATGCTATGATTTTGAGCAGGTTAGTATATGAAGAGAGTCCAACTCGAGCATCATATTGTCAAGCATATGCGGTTTCTTAAAATGTAAATTGTATATGTAATTGAGGTCATCAAGTCATCTTGTTCTATAGGAAAAGAGCTATAATATTGTGCTATTTGTATGGACTTTTAATTTGAACCTTTACATCAATATTGGCTTGCAGAAGACTTGCGAGCCAATTAAAATTAGAAACGAGGTGATTGAATGCGTTATGCCCTGTACCCAATTCTATTTCAATCAATTGAGTTTCTATTGATGGGATGATAGAGACTGTAATTAAATTTGCTTGAAGCCTTTTCACGCTAATGTGCATAATATCTATGCTCTTCAAGGATCGGGTCCTACCTACAAAGGAAATCATGAAGTTTCCCAACAAAGTTCTACTATGGTGTGGTATGGTCATTCTTCCCTTTTAATTTTGTATACATTGAATACACCTCCAATAAGATTTTTGAAGTTGTCCCACTATTGAAACCCCTTATATTTACTTATATATTACTTAGAGTATAGCCACACACACACATACAAACATATATTGGATTGGCTCGGCTTTAGAACTCCTAGTAACAAAAAAAAGACTCAATCACTACAAAAACTTTGAACTCTGAATTTAACACACAAACCTTCGACAAAAGCACATTTTCGAAGTGTGTCACACTTGAGTAGATTCCAATGGATAAACCAATGGCTTCAAGGTAATTGCCCTAGGATTTATGGGGAAAATTCTCGGCTTCTGGTGCTTACTGGAGGGTTTTGACACAGTATACTATGTATGATCATCTTCGGATGGTGAAGATCATCATGGATGACACACTAGAAGATTAGCAAGCTTTTGATCCCAGCTGGTCGCACTAAGCACATAGGGAGAGCATACACCACTGACTTCTTATTACACTTGAGATATCTAATTTTCATATGCCAGATCACAATAAATGAGGGCACATAGGATACATAAAACTCGACTCAAATACTTGTAGAACTCTCAACTCCCAAACTCCAAATGAATACAATGAGGAGGGAGGATTTATTTATAACATCTTAGCCAGTTAAGCCGGTGAAAGATAACTGATAGCTAAAGGTCATAAACAAGATTTGGGGCACTAGTGGGGACATGCAATAATGTTATCTTGTCCCTTAAATGGTCCTAAGGACATATGGGGACCCGAATAATCTAAGTATGGCCAACAAGACTTATAGAAGTACAATTATTTAGATTGTAAGAAGAATATTTACATAGTGGAGCATACAACATCCCATGATGCTTCTGAATAATCGCCACGACCCACTTGATAGATACATGGGTCTTCCCCACAGGTACAACCAAAAAATCTTTTATTATCGATGTTAGAGGAGTCCAGCTCGAATTCCGTATCGGGGAAAAGACAGAAAGAAAAGCATCGTTCTACATTCAATCCCATCATGGTCGGATTTGGTCCACAACAATATTCGCCTGCAAAGGTGGATTCTAAATTGTAATTGAGTGGGATCTTCTTTTGGATTTGACCGACAAGGCGTCCTTCATGGTCTCTTTAGATGAATTTCTGATTTATGTAGATCAAAGGTTCTAAAGGAGAATATCTCCTGCCAAGATGTCTTATCTTAAACTTAAACCACATATGGTTTTGATGTGCCATTATCATATCTGCTTGCAAGTGGAGAATGAAATTTTCCCACCTTTGCATCCAGTCTTTTCTAGGACAAAATTTATCTGGAAAGACTTCTGTCCAACCAGACCATTGTTGTTCTACTAGAGCATCGGGGTCTCCATAGATTATTATTTATCCTTGCTCTCTACAAAACTGGAGTATGAGTTGATAGCTACTCCAAGTAAGATAGCTAGGGCCAATATTTACATAGAACAACTCTTTGCCACTTGTATTTGCAACATCTATCTAGACTTTGCTGAGTTGTTTGAGTTGGATGTAGGCATTCTACATTCCTAAAAATGCAGTATTCTCCCATCTCTCCAAGATTTCAATCTTCATTGGCGAAGAATGAATTTGTTTAATAAGGGAGATGGATAACTGTCAGTGAGCTTCTTTCTTGTTGGCAAACTCTAAGAACTCTTGGCATTCTTGAATGCTCATATGGTATTTAAAGACCCTTTTCTTCTATGGTTCTTCTTTGAGGATACCTTTTCCTTTGTCTGGTCTGGGTGAGTTGACTACTGCTGAAAACATATTGAGTCTGACTTCTTCCCTAGTTAACATATCAGCAATACAGTTTAAATAACTACGTTTAAAAACAATTTCAAAATCAAAATTTTGTAACCAAATAAACCATTTTAGTATTCTGGAATTTTTTTTAGCCATTAAATTTTCATTCTTGAATATTCCTGGCATAATCTTCAAATCAGTTTGAATCACAAATTTAATAGGTTTCAAATATAGGAGAAAGTGATTGATTGTTTTCTTTACTGCTAGGATCTCTTTGTGATTGGAGGGGTAGTTCAGTTTTGCAGCCTTAAAGGATCCTGAAGCATAACCACACATTTCTTCACGGTCTCCATGCTTTTCTATTGGGAGACCTCCCCGTGCTTTGCTAGAGGCATTTGTCTCGATAACAAGGTTTCCAGAGCCTTGAGGAAGGGAAAGAGGAGGAAGCTACTTTACTTTTGCTTTAATTCTTTTAACAACTTTTGTCATATCAATGCTCCATTTTGGTGGATTTTTGTTTAATCTCTGCTGCAACACATGGATGTCTTGGTCTTGGCCTTTGTAAAAGGGTCTGATATAATTTAGACTACCCAAGAATCTCTAGAGCTGGACTTTTTCCAGAATTTGACTTGGAAAATGGCTAAATACCTTCAGAACATGTTTTTGAAGTGTAATTTGGCCTTTATTGATCTTATAACTAGGGAATTCAATTTATGTTTTCCCTATTTCCATTTTTCTCTTAGAAAGCACCAAGCCATGCTGGAAAACAAGCTTATAAAATTCTTGCAAATGTTTCAGATGTTCCTGCAAATTCTTGGAATAAATCAGTATGCCATCAATATAAACTAATGCCCATTTATTTTCTCTAAATATATCCTCCATTCTTTTTTGAAACCCAGAGGGGGAATTATTTATTCCAAAAGGTAGAACTTTCCATTGGTATTGGCCATGTGGAACAACAAATGCAGTTTTAAACCGATCTTTAGCTTTTGTACCAATATGGTAGAAACCGGACTTCAAATCAAATTTTCTAAAGATAGTGCATCCTGCAATTCTTTGTAGAAGACTGGATTTATCAGGGAGAGGATACTTTACAGGCTGCAAAACATGGTTTAGAGGATTAAAATTTACAACTAGTCTAGGCTTGCCTCTTTTTATTTCAGAACGTTTATTTACAATGAAAGCAAGACATGCTCAAGGACTCTTAGAAGTTTTAATGAGACCTTTAGAAAGCAGATCTTTGATCTCACTAGCACAAAATTCTCTCTCAGAGGGAGTCATTAAGGCCGCAGAGGCTTTCCAGGGAACTAGCTTTATTGAGGGATCAAAGGGCAGAGACACAAAATATTTTTCTCTAGTCTAGAAGGCATTTGGATTCTCAGAAGTGCAGTATTTTTCAATTTTGGCTGAAATATCAGATAGGGATTTATCTTTATGTATTTATGCATTGGTTATACACCTTTCCATTTTGAAAAGATCTGCAATACTAGGGGTAATACTAGGTTTCTTTATACGGGTTTGACACTTGGGTTTAGTTTCAAAAGGCATGGGTCAAGACACTAATCTACCATTTACTATACATTTAAACAACATTTTACTATTATCAAAAGTAACAGGACTGACTTTGGTTAAAAATTCTGATCTTAGAATGCAATCTTCTTTTATATTGTCTAACCTATTTAAAGACAAAACTTCTTGCAAACCTTCAATTTTTATTGGGAAGTCTGGAACTCTTCCAAGAAGCTGTATAGGAGTTCCTTCAATTGCTACGCCGCGATCATAATTCTTTTCCCAATAAAATGATGGTATGGCGCCTCCTTTCGCTAAGTTCATTTGGCATCCTAAATCTATCATACAATCTAGCTGATATGGTTTGAACTTTGGAGGGCAGGACCAAACTTTTATATACAATTTAGGACCAGTAAATAATCCCAAAGAAGGTTATATATTCGAAGTAGGAAACAAAGTATGTCCTTTTTCTTCTTCTGATGAGCTTTCTTCTTCACTAATATGAGGTGTCATTGCTTTCCTATAAGCAAGTTGTTGTGGGCATTTGGTTAGATTCATTTCAGCAAGGTGACAGGTTTATATAGCAAGAAACATCAAGGATTTGCATATAGGTACCGAGTTTATTGCATGTTTCCAATTGTTCTGAATTCATGTAAGTAGGTAAAAAGACATGTAACTCATTATCTAGGCATCATAAGCATCATCCTTCACATTTCTTCATGATGTGATTATCACTCATACTATGGATCATCCTTGTATGTCTACGTATGACGTCCAATCAAAAGTATTTTGTTGTCCATATCCATTGCACTGTGTATGGGAAATAGGTTAATCATGTACATTAAGGAAATCATTAAGACTTTTTGTGATGCATCAGGTATGAAGGTTAGTAACAGAAAATCTAGTCTTTTGCATTACAAAGTTGAGAGCAATAAACTTGATGAAATCAAAAATATTCTGTCATATAATTTATGTCAACTGGAGGATGGCTTCAAGTATTTAGGCTATTTCTTAAAGCCAAATGGTTACAAGATTAAGGACTGGTTATGGTTATTGAAAAAAGTTGAGGGAAGGATCAATCAGTGGACCTACAGGTTACTCTCTATTGGCGGAAGGCTCACAATTGTTAAACCAGTATTGACTGGGATTCCAGTATACTGGTTTTCCCTCAACTAGGTTCCAAGGGATATCATTAATTGCTTAAGGAATTTGTTCTTCAATTTTTTTTATGGACGGGAGGACTTGAGCAAAGTAACCTGGCTATGGCTAGATGGGAGAGATTAGCACTTCCGGAGTCTTGTGGGGGATGGGGCATTAGGAATATTTCCATCTTTAGTTGTGTGCTCATATTAAAGAGCCTATGGAGAGGTTTCTTTGGTAATACACTATGGACTAAGGTGATCAATGTGAAGTATATCAAAGGTGAGGTTACAAATTGGATTAGGAATCCAACCAAAAGGTACAGAGGAGCTTCACCTATTTGGTCGGGATTCTTAAAAGTATATAATTGGCTGGCTAAGGACCTAACATGGAGGGTGGGAAATGGAAAGAAGATTCTAGTTGGGATAGACCCAATTCTGGGTTTTGATGAAAATTACACACTTCCGGCATATATTCAAAATTACCTAAAGGAGTGTGATCTGCATACACTCAACACAATAAGAAAGACTATATATAATACAGAACATGACTTGTATTGGGTTAGTGCGAAGGACCTGGGCCTTTCTAGTAATGTTGTCTTTGAGTGGGAACATTACATTAATAAGCTGAATATGACAGGTTGAAGGTTAACTGAGGAAAATGATACGATTATGTGGAACAACAACCAAGAAACCGGGATGGTGACGGCCAAACAAGCATATAGTGCTATTATTAATTTTTTTTGCATTTTTTCGCAAAACTGGTGGTATAAGGAACTCTGGCATTGGAAGGTCCCTTTAAAATTTAAGTGTTTCATGTGGTTTGCACTTCAAGGTGGTCTGAAGACTTGGGAAAATTTAGTGAAAAAAGGATGGATTGTGCCAAGTTTTTGTATCTTGTGTAGAAATAGCCAGGAGACTACAAATCATCTTTTGGTTGATTGCGAGCTCACCAGATTCATTTGGTGTAGGATCATATCTCTTCTCGATTTGGACCAGCAGTGGGGAGTTGGAAATTTCGACCTATGTGACTATGTATGGTCCAGGAATTGCAAGTTGTATCCCTCCTTTCTCGCTTTAATCTCTTGGGTTATCTGGCATACCATAAATGAAGTTTTATTTGACAGTAAGGTTCTGAATATAGCTCATATTATCAGTCAAAATTTTCTTTTGATCAAAGAACATCACTCGGAGGGCGTGGAATGCAAAGAACAAAAAGTCAGCACGTTCTTTCCACATAGCAATAAACTGGTTGCATTTTTTTATGGAACGACTTCAAACAACCTGTGTGCAGCAGGGGGTGTTATCTATTTAAACATGGATCATTACTTCACCTTGAGGATGAACTGTGGATCGGGCACAAATATGAAATCTGAACTGTTGGCTCTATGGTTCGTTTTAAAAGTAGCAAATACTTTTGGTCTATTTGAGATTTATGTCTTTGTAGATTCAAGAGTGACTATTAAATGGGCATGTGGTGAGTATAATCTCAATGTCATTTCTCTATATCAGTGATGTCAAAGAGTTAAGGCTGAGATTCAACTTTTTAATGATATTTTCTTTGAACATATCTATCATCAGCATAATTTTATGGCAGATAAGCTATCGAAGCATGCAATGGATGGAGAGGAGGGTGTTATCTTTTGGGAAGAATTTCAGGGTTTATAGGTCACAGAGGAGGGCTGTGTTAACTTTTTTCTCTGTTAGCTATATGTTTGAAACTAGAATCTGTCATGAAGATATATAGGATGTGAAGGAACTTGATGTATTTTTGTTTAAAAAAGAGGATAAGAATATACTATCTGAACATAAGTCTTTTACAAACTTATACATTTTGTATTATTTGATTCTATATAAATAACAATAATTTTTATTTATTTTTTATTTTTTATTTTTATTTTTATTTTTTCTGCTGAAAAAAAATATTATATATTTTAATTATAAAAATTAATATTAATTTAAAGAATACATGGAATGAATATTATTTTTGAATATACAAAAACATATTAATTGTATCCTCTTAAATATAAGAAAAATTATAATATTTATATTAATTAAAATGTGATAATGAAATATAGGTGTAAAAGAGAAGAATATTCTAAAATTTACTTAAATCCATATTATTTGTTATGTTAAAATGGAATATATGTGAACTTACAAGATGAAATAATATTTTAAAATTTATTTAAATTATAAATTTGTGTTATTTTTTAAATAGTAAAGATAAAAAAATTGTTAATATTCGATTATTGTTTTTAAAAAAATGGTAAGATATCTTATCAAGAATAAAAATAAAAATTATAATTTAATATAAAATTATAAATCTATATATTATGTTGATATTTTTAAAAGAAATGAGAAAATATGTTAATATTAACAATAACATAAATAATAATATTCGTAAGAAAATATATTAGTAACAAGAGCCACGAGGTGGCAATGTCCCTTGCTAATAGCAATAATAGCCATTGCTATAAGACATAAGAAAAATGATACTCTTGCCACAAAATTGTAGTAGGGAAAAAAATTATTTTGCCACAAAACTACTTAGCCATTGAACCTCAAGTTTCTTGCAATGAATATGATGATGACATTTAACATTTTATCACAATTTGATATATTATATGAATTTTGCTTCTTTTAAATCAATTTTTAAACCGTAATTTTGTTAAAACATACAATTTACACTTCCCAAATACATGTTATTTTGGGATATTTATACTATGTTATATTGGATTGAATTGAAATCAAATTAATTTTATATGGTGTTAATGTTTTAAATTTTTTATGTGGTTGATGTGATATTTATAATAATAATTTAATTTTTAAAATATAATTTTATTAACCATTGAATGATGTAAAGAACCATCATCAAACTGAACACAAATTTATAAAAATAAACTTAATAATTAAAATATTTATTAACATTGAATTATTCACCTATAATATAATTTAGTGGAGCGGAACGCCCCCTTAAATGAGTAAAAGTATAGAAATTTGAAAGATGTCACTTGGATTATTGCATTTTCTATGATTGTTAGCTTAGAATTTGTGAAGTTCCTCTTAGTGAGGAGATGTGGTTTGAGGGATAAATATTTAGACAACTTTGTTAATTATGTTAACTATCATAGAATTGGATTTTTAAAGATAAATACGATGTAACATTTTAGATTTTACCACTATGTATTTTGGAGTTACAATACTTAAGAATGAGAGTAAGTAGAACCTGTATATTGATCATTTGATTTTAATTATGTATCTTTGTGTTATGTAATAGAGATATATGAGCTTATTTATAGTGATAAAGATCTTTTTGTTATGTAATAGAGATATATGAGCTTATTTATAGTGATATATCACTCTATAAAGAACATTTATATTTTGATCCTTTGTTTTATGAGCTTTATTAGTTGACAATATATATCAAGCATAAATATAAATAGTTTTTTGTATGTATGTTTTCAATAATATTGCTTTTAACTAATTTTACCATGTATGTTTTCAATAATATTGCTTTCAAAATGCCTAACTGATTAAGAAATGCCAAGAGTGTAAAAATTGATTAAGTTTTCTACTTTAATCATCATCTAGCTTTTAAGTGGCATGGCTGATTTATTTCATCCATGGTAAAGGTTGCAAGTAAAGAATCCAAATAAAAATGCAATTGTATGTTCTTGCTAGCATTCTCATTGTATATGAATTTTTATTATAATTAAATTACATAACATGAATTTCTCTATTAAACTTTTCATTTTCATTATAAAAAAAAAGAAGAGGTTGAAATAATGCCTTGTCCCCCCTTACGAAAAATCGTAGAAAAAAATATAGGATAATGATTACTTCAAAAGTATTCATTTTTCCACCTAAAAAGGGTGAAATATGACACAATTTAAAGTGTATGTGATCTATTAAGTGTAGATATACGACATAGTTGGCACCTGGCATGGTTTTTTATCTTGATCTTCCCTCTGTCTGTTGCCAGTGTCTTACATGGTGCTTTTTACATTTTCTAGACTTGGTTTTACAATCGTTGGCTCCTCTCTTGAAATATATTGTAAAGTCCTTATCTACTTCATGTTTCGGTCTCGCCTGTATCTGCTTTCTCATTCATGCAGACACCAGTCTCATATCAACTCGTTTAATTCTCCATCTTGATATAGTTTGTTGCAGTGTCTAGATGTAGCACAAACATCGATTCTGAGTTTGCACAAAAAACTAGTATACTCTATTATGGAAATAGACAATCAATATATCAATTGTTATTTCAAATAAACATCCTTACTAAAACTAAATTTTATTTACACGGTACCAGTTTCTTCGGATTCGCCAAACATTTTTATGACACAATATGAACTTAACCGAATTGATCCAATTATTTATGGATTACAATTATAAACTAATCGTATTACTGTTCCGTTATTAAGCGTCAATCTTCAGTTGGTGTTGAACTTCTGATATAGACTAGATGCCGAGTCTGACCCTTCTAGTTCAACAAGTGCCAGCTACACGCACAATACAATGCCATCATCCGCCACTTGGTAGACATCAACGTTATCAAAACCAGAGGTCACAACACTTCATTCGATCACGCTTCCCCAGCTGTGGCTTAGACTAAGACAGGTATCATGCTTTGGTAGATTGTAGTTTTCAATTTGATAGGGTGAGTAATGATCGGGATCTGCTTTCTATTTACAGTGGACAATCCTCGAGTACTGTCCTTTGAGGGCACAGCCATTGATTGCTGAAAACGTTCAAGCTCAGCTCAGAGGATTTTTTTGGTATGAAACTAGACCATGCAAGGAAAGGAACCCCCATATGGCGATAACATTATCTTAAATCTTGCCTGGTTTTAGTTCTGTTATATGCTTATACATACAAAAACACACACTTGGAGGCTTCCCGGCGTTGTCGTGGAGATGATCATGACTGTGACCATAAACACGACCTTGTATGTATATGTGGCCGTCAAATTCCATCTCTGCCTACTCACCATAAGCCTGCTGACAACAGTTCAACAAACGCTGACCAGCTTGAACATGGGCACGTCCCATCTTATTTAAAATACAATTAATTCCACTATAATTCCACTCTGCATGAGGGCTGACTGCCCATACACCCCGCAAACTCCGGTGACCTTGCTGATGTTGAGCCGCCGCCAAGGCTTGGGCACCAAAGACCGAGGCGGACGTCAGCTATTAACAACCAATGAGTAACGAAATAAATGTCTTTTTTCAAATTATATTTAATATGGAACAATATGACCTTAATAAACTTAGGGGAAAACATAATTTCTACCATGTATTGGCATGTTAATAGGACTCACCGAAACATATCTGGTCTCCTATGGGGACATAATAATAATAATAATATATTTAATAAATAAAAAAATCTTTGTTGATATTAGATGACTAAGTTTTAAAAAGGTAAGATATCAATAAGAATAAAAATAATAGCTTAATATGAAATTATAAATTTAAATGAATGGAATAAAAAAACATGTTAGTAATGATAGTAATAATAATTTAATTTAGAGTCTTGAGTTTAGAGTTCAAATTAATTTACCCGACAACTTTATGAGTAAGAAAAAAGAAGTTTTAAAGTCATGATGTTTTTTAGTTGTTTATGTTTGAATAATATTTTTCTATTTTTTCAAAATAATAATATTTATTGTTTAACTTTCAAATTCTTAAAGGTGAGGACTAAGCTCTATGTGACTCTTGTTTTTATTAGTTTTTTTAAATCTTAATAATTTACTCAACAAATATAATAGATTAATGCACTTGTTTTTTTTTAATTTCATTTCAATTAAAACAAATATTATGTTAGCTTGGGTAAAACATTCATCTATGATATATATATTTTTAAGTTTGTTTTCATAAATTGGTACGAGGAGAGGGTCCATTTTGTTTATAATTTGGTATATATAACATTCCTTAATATAGGAGAGGGTTCATTTTGTCTTTTATGTTATTGAATAAGATATTCTTAAAAGTTGTAAGAAGTTTTAATTATATTTAATTAGTAAATAATTGATATTTTAAATCTAAAAATTTATGAGTAATTTTCATAAACACATTAAAATTAGCTTTTATATAAAGATTAATTATATGTATATGGAAAGTAATTGTCATGAATATATTAGAAGTGAACAATTAAAGCATCATAAAATTTGAAAGCTCCATATAATACCAATGTAACTAGAACAATGTTTTATCATATGATTTGAAAGCACTTTAAAATCTTAAGGAAAATATAATATTGTGATAATGAAATAAGATATCCTTTATCTAAGATGATTTTGAAAATTCCAGTCTCGTTAGAATATGGTTAAGTAAATAATCCAGAGTTGTAGGTTGTTTATGGAATTTTGGAAATTCTAGATCAATTCATGGATCTTCAAAATATTTGTTGGCATGGAAAAACTATGTCTTTGGCACTTTGATTCATAAGATTATGTATGAAACTCAATTTTTTGCCAATTTTTTAACCTAAAATTTCATATGAAAAAATAATAAATCCAAATCGTTTTGGATAAAGATTATCCTACTGTCAAACATGTTAAAAAATGATAAGTGAGATGTACTTGGATGAAGTTCGAGAAAGATATTTAAAGCCTTCAACTATGAGGTAGGTGGTCCATAACAAACATGAATGAAGTCCATCTAAATCCATGTAGTGAAGCATTACTCAAAGAAGCTCCTAGGTAAGCATCTCTCCCTCTCTACTAGTTAGCAATATTTAGGCTTGAATATAGATGTCACTCTCCTTAAACACTCTTTGACTCAAGTCCCACTACCAAAAGCGACCTTCCTAATCTATTAGTCATGAGGTTGGAAACCTGTTGGCTTGGTTATGCAACCAAGCTTTGTGCAATGGGCACCTATCAACAAAGTGATAGTAGTTTCGATATTGAAAGAAAAAACAATTATAAATTAAATCTAAATCTAAATAGCATGTGCATATAACAAATAATTTATTTTTTTTAAAACGATTCAAGAACAAGAAATAAAAGAATAAGTATGTTGTCTTAAGATACCTCAAATGGTGAGGATTTTTGTTGAGCAACTCCCAAGGTGAGTAGCTCCAAGCTCCAAAGATCTCTTCTCCAAGATGTTGAAAATGGCCAAAAGTCTCATGAGAGATTTTGGCAGCATGAGGATAGAATGATGGATGGATGGAAAGTGAGGAGCCCCTACCACCTTTTTATAGTTTTTGGTGGTGGGGAATACCATTATGGTTTTGAGGAAACCAATGGTATTGACTAACATGGTTTAGGTACCTTTTCCCTCCTTTTTCCTTTTTTGAATATTTTGAATATTTTTATTCCCTTTTTAATATTTTTGGGAATTTTGGACCCTTTTTGAGGGTTTTTTATGCTTTTGAGGAAAAATATTCATTTTGAGGGGGAAAAGGGGTGTATTATGGTCTTTTGGTGACCTTTTGATGGATTTAGAGGCTCAAATGGTGGAAAAGTGGACAAATGGGTCATGTGAATAAGGAAATGTAGTGAGCACTTTTTGGGTGTTAACAGATTGCCCCCTGATGTGTGAGGGCAGGAGCTCATCGTATGGCCGATAGACATCGTAGTTCTTTTGTCTTTTTCCTGGGGTTTGGGGAAGAGAAGAGACCGGTTGGAGACTGGATCCACGGCTCTTGGAAGCTGCAAAACAAACAATATTACATGGCCTCAATATGAATGAGGAATAATCTCTGATGATGGACGAGGCGGGCATACCCATGCTCGTATCAAGACATATACATAACAATTAGTCCCAAGAAGGGGGACCTGAATAATAAATAAAAAATCTGCTGGTACATCATAATGGTCCAAAGGGGACACTATTTTGGGATGCACTCATGATCATAACATGACTGATCTCAATAACTAATACACTGGAATAAAGTGACAACCGTTCTGAACAAGGTCTCAGAAGGGTTGATGAACTGCTGAATCTAAAGGTGTCCAACATCTATAGGGACTCAATGACTCTGAGTCAATTCTGAGGAGTATATGTAACTGTATACTTGAGGGAGTATAAAACTGGGGTACATCTGAATATTGTCGCCATGCGCAACCCAGATATCTATAGGAAAATGTAATTGGTTGTTTCCATAATTAGACTTTCAAATGTGGAAGAGTCAGGTGGTATCTGGGGTCTTCAACAAATAACCGAAAGGACCAATACCCTGTGCGAGTCTCAACGATGCGATCAAGGTGTTGAAGTCGAGCATGTGAGAAACAACCATTTGGAGAGGCACTGAGGACTCTTCTCGAAATGATTCGTAGGCACTCATCATAAATGGTGATGAGTCCAAGACACAGGGACCTCTAGGCCTATCCTCTGGAATAAATTTGGTTGTCGTCGACAGAGGGAGACCAACAACTAACAAGGCAATGATGTTTCCTTGATAGGAGCACGAGGTGTAGAACTAAAGTGTGGTAGTACTGATGGTAGGACTAACATACTTGTGGGGATGGGAAGTAACTGGGGTCATAGAGTGGGTAGACTCAAACTTCCTTTGTTCAGAGCATGATGACATGGTTGACCTGGCAGCGTAGGGAACTGATTTGTAGGTGTGGGGATCATAGCTTTTAGGGAGTGAAGGGTATGTATTGACTTTGGGGGGTCAAGCTGATGGGTGCTGTCGAGGGATTCTCAGGGTGACATACTGCAGAATACTCTGAACAAAGGTGACCAAAATGGGGAAGCTGCCATATGAGTAAATGTGATTTGTTGTGGTGCTGAGAAGCACCATTGGGTCCTTCTTCGTAGTTTTAATGAGCTCCAAGAAGGGATAAAAGTGTGCTCTGAAATGGTACTGTCCTGTGGATTTTGTGAGCCCAGGACTGTTCGTGCTCATGGGTGCTTTCATTTTTGAGGAGTCTAAAAACGATAAGAAGACTCTGCAGTGATTGTGAGTACCGTCCTGTGGGTTTTTATGAGCCCAGGATGGTGATTGCTCATGGTCGCTTTCATGTTTAGAGAGTCTGAAAGTGGTAAGTGGACTCCATTGGTGTTCTTTTTCGTAAGTTAGTCTTCAAGGCCCGAAAAAGCATAAAATGATGCAAATGGAGAACTCTTCTAGCCGATGTGACTAGAGTATTCCTTTTTCGTAATTAGTCTACAAGGTCCGGAAAAGGGGTAAACTTATACCATGTAGACGCCCTTTCAGATACGTTTAGCGAGCATGAAAGGAAGCAAGGTTGCTCGACGATCTTTTCATTGTTTTAGGAGTCAAAAAAGAGCTTAACAAAAACTCCCTAAGTGCCTTTTTCGTAAAAGGGATTGCTCGGCCCGAAAAAGGGGTAAAACTATACCGAACAAAAAGGGATTGATGAGAGCGAGAAAATGTCTCAAGCATCGTCATGAGTGCAGAATACTGAATTCGGTGACATAAAGATTGTCAAAAAGGGGCAACGGCCAATGTGGCACACAAACCGAGGTGATGAGTGGCATTTTGAAAAAATGCCCAAAAATTATGGGGTGAGAGCGAGAAATGATCTCAAGCATCATCACGAGCGCGGAAAACTGAATCCGACGATATCAAACTTGTCAAAAATGGACGACGGCCGATGTGGCACGTAAATCGAGGCAACGAGGGGGCATGGGAAAAATGCCCAAAAAATCTAGAGGTGAGAGCGAGAAATGATCTCAAGCGTCATCACGAGCGCAAAAAATTGAATCCGGCGATATGAGACTCGTAAAAAATGGAGGATGGCCGATGTGGCACGTAAACCGAGGCGATAAGTGGCATTTTGAAAAAATGCCCAAAAATTATGGGTGTGAGAGCGAGAAATGGTCTCAAGCATCATCACGGGCATGGAAATATGAATCCTGCAATGCAAATGGTGCGAAAAACGGAGGTCATAAGGACTCCAGAATGGTCAAAGGAAATAACTAGGTTAAAAAATGGCTATAAATGAAGGTGACCCCACCAAGCCAGGGATGTAGTGGTGGGGAGAAATGATGACCCGCGGGGGCGAAATACTATGTGTATCAAATCAACTCAAATATACAAGTGACACGTGACCTCAAAAATGGTTGAGATCACGAATGTGAAAAAGTGAGCAGGGTTAATGACCTGCCCCCATATGATGTGCATGGGGTTTGTGATTGTGGATCACATATGTGTTGGTTTGAACGATGGGCTCATTGAGATGTTGAGATAGAGGTGACGGGGTAGGGTCAAAATGATTGATCATGCCCCCTATCCCAGGTTCGAGGTAATATAATATGTCCCCGAACTCAGAGGTGTCAATGCGGTGCAGATGCTGTCTTAGAGAGGGATCAAGAAGGCATTGACCAACTACTGGAGGGGGGGTGTACCATGAGGCTATGGGCCGTGGTGGCATACTGAAGTGATGATATGATGATGGGGGATTCCCCTTGTGGGGTGGATGCCCCCAGTATCTCCGACGAGAATCACGATGATGATGAGTAGGCAAGGTTTTGGGCCTGCCCCCATGTTGTGGACATGTGGTTTCCTCGTTGATTTGAAAGGGTTGAACATGTGTGTCAAAGGGATCAATGGAAGGGGTCAACCGGACAGAGAAGTATCCAGTGGAAATCGTGTAAATGGTGTTAATTTCTTCCGAGGAGGAAGATGGTGGGGGATGAATTTCCTCAATGAGAAGAGGGGATATCTCTAGGTCGATGTTATTCAACTCGTACAGTGCTGCTCTGTAATCTGGGAGATTGGGGCAGTGATGTGAATAATGGTCGTAGATTCCGCATATTGCACAAGAATGGTTTGTGCGCAATGATTTATTACGAGGTTGAGGGGGGAGTTCTAGTTTGACTGCTGGAACGTTGGTGTCGTCATCCAACATATTCATGTGTTCTTGAAGTGTTGGTAACTGTGGACATTGATGGGTGGCATGGCCTATGTCGTCGCACAAAGAGCACTTGGGGGGTATGCAATTTGTTGGGGGATTCTTCGCCAACTTGGGGGTCGTTGGGGGGGTGCGAGTTGTGGGTCCAGTGGTGTAGGTTTGTGGACCTCTGCCCCCAGTGTTTCGAAGTGGTGGGGGAGTGAAATTGGATGTTGATGCGGTGGCCGTTGTTGGAGGTGGTCGATTCTGGATGTTTGCTACACTAGGGGGTGGACGGTTAGAAGTATTGATGGGTTGCACCGGTTGTAAAATGACATTCGGTGTTAGAGGAGAGGTTGGGCCAGGTAGGTACCACACAGGTAGTCCTAATGTTAATCCTGGGAGATTAAGTGTAGCCATGACTGGTGTGCTGGTGGCGCCTAAAGTGGGAAATAAGAATGGGATAGTATGAATTGGTGTGGCTCCTACATGAGTTAGCACTGAGGGTGGTTGCGGGAGTAAAGGGGGCTATTGGTTTGGTACCTGTGTGTTCTGCGAGAGGGTGCACAAATCAGATATCTCGGTTATATTTAAAGGGGGCGGGATGGATTGGAATGTGGAAGTCATAGGTGATTCCGGGTATAATCCGGGTCTAACTGTGGAGACGAATGATGTAGGTGCATTCTGAACTGGTTGTTCAATCATAGGGAGAATATTTTTAGGTGCAGTGGGGGCGTATTGGTTTCGACGCGTTTGGAGATTCATGTCGGACGATGACATCATAAGGAGATGATGACTACATGAATCCATTGGTTGGTTTGTGTGTGTAGCATATGTGATTTGCTGTTGTGGTGCTGTGGTTCCTTGAGGAGGATCCAACGGACGAGTGTTCGCCACTCCTTGTGTGGGAAAATGATTCTGCAGCACCATGGGTTGTGGTTGAGGAGGTGGTGCTGGTTGTGCCACGTGCCCTTGGCATTGGGCGTCATCAGACCACAGTTGGCGTGCTCTCCCCAAATGGGGGCAAGTGTGTGTATAATGGCCATATACCCCGCATATGGAACATGGGTGGTTTGTTCGTAAATTGGGGTTCTTACCCTGTTTCGGTGGTCGATCAGGGTTTTGGTTGGCGGGGGTAGCGTTGTTGTTGTTTGGAGGATAAGTCTGAGCGATTGGAGGTTGTGGTGCAGCAAGGACTACCTGTGGTGGGAAATAAGCCGTTGGGGCTTGTGAGTGAACAGGAGCATGTGTGTCCTGCTGATGGTAATACGTAGGGGGTGCAACCAGAGGTGGATAGGCTGAAGGTGCGTGACCATAACACTGTGGTGGACATGGGGGTCCATGAGTGTGGTGGGGGTGGACCATGGGAGCATACGAAGTTGTAGCTCCGGAGTGAGATGTGGCCCGCGAAAAATTGGGGCCGTTATTATTGCGCATAATGGAAAATTATTGGTTGTGGGACGCAACTTGTCCAATGATGCCGTCGGCGGCGTGGGATGCCCCCGGCGCATCAGTCCGGGAGGAATCGCCGTGGGGAGCGTCAGGTAAAATGGTATACAGGTAGCCACACTGGGCATAGATCAGATCAAACTGCTAGGCTTTTAGAATGGCTTCTTCTTCTGACTGGGGTCATTCAGAAGCTACATCCTTGGCTATGAGGGGTAGGAGTGATTTGAGAAACCAATCCAAAAATATACGGTCGTCCAGTTTTATCTTGTAGAGGCTACGGTGCTTACACCACTCATGGATATGGTCGGTGATGTGGGTAGCTGTGTTTTGTCTACAAGACAACAGTATTTCAACTCCTGCATCATAGCGTACAGGTAGCTGAAAAAACTGAAGGAAAGTGGAGGTGAGGGATGTAAATGTATGGTGGGTCCCATGTGGTTGTTCAATGTACCACTTGGCTGCAGAGCCAGTGAACGTTCGTTGCAACAGTCTTAGTCTAATGGAGTCATCCACTATGGAGTTAGATGAACACCATAGGTGAAATGACATTATGTGGTTTTGGGGATCTTTCCCGGGTTTTCCTTCCAACTTCAGGATGCCCGAGGGAAGCTTTGTGGGCATGGGGGGCCAAGTGGGGTCATGTCTAATAGGATCATTAGTTAGTCTTGCCAAGTCTGGCAAATTCAAACTTGCCAGAAATGGTAGACTGGCCGAGGGGTGTGATGTAGTGGCTGGGACATAACTGTTAATGGTATCATTATGTAGTGGTCCAGTGGCCCCTAAGGGTATGCTAGGTTTGGAAGGTATGTGTGCTCCAACCGATGTGGTGTGGGAAAGGCCAGCGCTCCCAAGTGCAACATGGGTTGCAAAGGGGTTAGGAATAGTGGCAGGAATTCCTGGGATCTGGGTTGTGGTAATGAGAGGGGGTGTGACCTCTATGTTGGGCATACCCATAACAGGTGGTGGCCCTGTGTTGGGCATACCTAAAGGGGGAATGGCCCCTATATTAGGCATGCCTAATGGGTTTGTTGTTCCCATGGGTGGCACAGTAGTAGTAGGGTTTGTGGATGTATCTCCAATAGTACTAGTGAAAAGGGGATCGTATGGTGATCCAGCCATGGGGTTGGTTGGTGATATTTCAGTAGGGTTTTTGGATTCAGCCTCAGAATCAGATGTGAAGTGAGGCGTGTCAGAATTAGATGACTATTTGTTTGGCCGATGACGTGTCGAGTCAAGGGATAAGGCTCTACGTCTATGATGTGTAGAGCCAAGTGTACCGAACTAAGGGGGTTGACCCTGAAGACGACGAGATCGTCTTAAATTCTTAATGGTGAGAAATATTTAAAAATTTCAGTGTAAGGTGGTGATGTAAAAAACTCGAAACCCTAATGCAACAATGAGTGCAAGAGGGGAGTGAAAAAATAAAGGCTCTCAGGCCAACAACCAACCTCAAAAAGCACTTATTATAGCATCTGTGCTATAATAAGTGGAGGGATGTAACAAAATTGGTCAGAATACCAAAAGTCAAACAATTTCTAGAAAAAAGGGGTGTTACTAGACCAAAGGTGGGTAATGTATCATGCAAACACCTAACTAGAAGTATTGTGAGTCAGCAAATGATATCCTCTGCAAGGTGATGAAATCCAAGTCAGATAATATAGAGTGTTGAATCAACGGCTAGATATCCCCCTACCGAGAGGGATACTGGGTAGACAATCCTAAAGAGTGGCAACTAGGATACCCCGTTCATGACATGTTCAATTGGGTGAATCTGCAGTTTGGTTCTATTGCCGCTGTACACCCTCTTGGGTGTACACCGAGAACTTTGAAAGGTATCCTTCGGTTACTGAATGGATTGTGGTATTCCACTCAGATTTCCGGAACCAGTCTGGCTACTTAAACCCTCCTAAGGGAGAGGCCTTCCCGATAAATTGGTTGATAACCGTGTCAAAATTATAAGGGATTTTGGTACCGTAGAGGACAACCACTATGTCTCAAATGTAATACTTGAGGGGTGTTATTGGAACACCTATCCCCTCAATTCTACCTAACTACAAAATTCTTTTAAGTGCTCCCCAAGTGGGGTTAAAAGTTTGTTGAGTTTAAGGTAAATTTTAAGGCTCAGTTTAAATTATGTGGCAGAGTGGGTGCAAGTGTGGTATTTAAACTGAAATTGATTTGCCTTGCTTGGGCGATTGATTACAAATGAAAGAAAAGACGCTTCCAGTTTTGCAAAAAATAAAGGCGTTTTTGAAATGTAAATGCTTGAAAAAACTATTCAAAAATAATGGATCTTTGAAATAATTTAAAGGGAAGCAAATACCATAAATATTTCAAGAAATAAATGGATCTCTTAAAAATTGCTTGGGCAAAGTATTGAGCAAATAAGCAGTAAAACCTTGATCTAAATAAAATGCAGAAAATCTTTCTTTCAATTGCTGAAATTTTTTAAAAAGACTTTTAAGGGAGCATATATAAATAGAAAAAGATTTAGTATGGCTGTAAAAATGCAGAAAAATTAATGCTGGAAAATATGGGCCAAAATGGGTGAACTGAAGTGATAAATAACACTAAAATAAAAGATTAGATAAATTTCTATGAAATATTTCTTAAATCTAATAGGATATTTGGACTCCTTGATCAAAAACACCCAATTTGAAAAAAACAATCGTTTCAAACGGAGTTCGGGAGAGGGAGATATGGTCGTTTGAAAGTTGAGTCACGTTGCCAGAAAATTACATCGCAAGTTTCGGGCTAAAAGTCGCGATGCGCATCGCGGGTTTCGAGCGCATAGTCGTGATGTGCAGCGCGGAAAAATGCCATGAAGCCGTGATGTGCAATGCGGAAAAGGGCCACGAAGCCGCGATGTGCAACGCGAAAAAAGGCCGCGAAGCCACGGCGCGCAGTGCTGAAAAAGGGTGCGAGGTCACGATGAGCCGCGCGACTGTCGGGCGAAAAGCCGAAAAATGAACCCGAAAATGGAAATTTCAGGCTGTTAATGGCAATAGAAAGGGCCAAGATCTAGAACAGCAATGGATCTGCTATCTAGGATGGCAGATCTATGAATTAAAATGATTAAAACTAACAAAAACTAAGATCTAAAGCAAAAAAATGAGATCTAAGAATTCGAAACCAGCGGAGTCGCCAAAAACTATTGGCTTGGTTTTGCAACCAAGCTTTGTGCAATGGGCACCTATCAACAATGTGATAGCAGTTTCGATATTGAAAGCAAAAACAATTATAAATTAAATCTAAATCTAAACTAGCATGTGCATATAACAAATAAATTTTTTAAAAATGATTCAAGAACAAGAAATAAAAGAATAAGTATTTTGTATTAAGATACCTCAGATGGTGAGGATTTGTGTTGAGCAACTCCCAAGGTGAGTAGCTCCAAGCTCCAAAGGTCTCTTCTCCAAGATGCCGAAAATGGCCAAAAGTCTCATGAGAGATTTTGACAGCGTGAGGATAGGATGATGGATGGATGGAAAGTGAGGAGCCCCTACCACCTTTTTATAGTTTTTGGTGGTGGGGAATACCATTATGGTTTTGAGGAAACCAATGGTATTGACCAACATGGTTTAGGTACCTTTTCCCTCCTTTTTCCTTTTTTGAATATTTTGAATATTTTTATTCCCTTTAATATTTTTGGGAATTCTGGACCCTTTTTGAGGGTTTTTTATGCTTTTTGAGGAAAAATATTCATTTTGAGGGGAAAAAGGGGTGTATTATGGTCTTTTGGTGACCTTTTGATGGCTTTAGAGCCTCAAATGGTGGAAAAGTGGACAAATGGTTCATGTGAATAAGGAAATGAGCTAGTGAGCACTTTTTGGGTGTTAACAAAACCTAACCACTCTACCAAGCCCCTATTCTAATTTGCTATCCAAATCTTATGTCAAATGCATAGCTGCCAACAAAAGTTATAGAGTCAACAACAATTCCCCATAAATTGATTCTTCATCTTCTTCTACCTCAACTCATCCGTCATGCACAAATGATGTAAGTTTTTCGAGCCCTAGGTGATTATTGTCCTTATGTTATCAACTAAACAAGGTTTTTATTTCATTGCATAAATTAAATTCTTCACATATAATTAATCACACATATATTTGGAAAACAATGGAAGCAAAAACATGACATAGATAATTTAATCCTTCAAATCAACTTTTCATTAACAATTTAAATATTACAAGGGAACCTCCATCCTTGAGTCATCCTTTCTGCATTCCTATCGACCTTCATCCTCGTGTCAGTCTATGCTCATTTGATCCACCACTTTATGTAACTTTCCTAGGTCAGTTTCATGTCAATGATGTGGGATACATCATGGCCCTCCTTCGATGAGTCTATTCCTATCGACTCCAACACATCATCTGGGAATCAGAATTAGAAACCATTTAATACCTTGGGTCCTGCATGCCTTAGTGACAGGTTCCCTCGCTTCTGATAGTAGGTTTTCATCATTAATCTCTAATCGGATGATTCCAAGAGTGTTCGACTTCAACTCATTTATTCACATTCATCGGAATGTACTAGGATACCTTGGGATTCATTGACAATATTGTTGATTTCCCTCACACTTGTTAACATTTTTCATCAATGATCGGTAATCAAGTGGCTTCTACCATGTTCGACTTCAATACCTTTATTCACTTAGCTAGAATTGTATCGCTTCCAAATCAGGTTGAAGACCCTGGGGACTCTTGTTGTGTACTTTACCCAGGTTGCATTGGAGATTTTTTTAGAAGGTTCCTACATGGACATCATGTGGAACTTATACCTATATTGTCACATAGCTCCACTTTGTATTGGGTCGTGGTTATGTCATTATTCTATCATGGATCTACCTTGTAGTCTTGTATCCATGATCTTCTTTCAGTCATTTTTAGGTGTGGATCCACATTGTATGTCGATGGTTGTAACCTGAGTCAATACTGCAATGGATCTACATTTTATTGGTCGATGGCCATGATTTGAGTTAGTTTATTCTGAGTATGGGTATTCCCACCTCGGGGATGATATGGATATATTGTTTGATTTTTGCTTGCAACTGCTTTCATTTGGCTTTCTTCTAGATACCCTTTGCACCTACATCTTGGTAAAATGTTTCGGCCATCAGATCCCTTATGACCTCACACTATAGGGGGCACCTATTATACCTCAAATTGTCACCTTTATCTTGATATGCTTCATCACCATGAGGAGCAAGTGGTTTTATGTTCCCTAAGAGTGTTGAGACCCACTATTCTATGGTTCACTCACTACCTAGCCATCTTTGGGAGAGTTCCTAACCTTTTGGGATTTGAATCCTAATTGACCTAACCTAACTTTGAGCCTTGGAGGAGGATTTTCGCTCCCTATCCCTTGTTTGGGGAGCGAAAAATGGAACATTGTCACTCCTTGCATGCCTTCGGGGGAGCCAAAATTACAACATTTTCACTATGTACTCTATCTTAGGGGAGTGACAGTCATGTTGAGATACTTTGCCTTGATTCTAGGATCAAGATCCGAGCTTGATTCTTGGGTGGATCATCATATCCTTCGAATATATCCTCAATTTCCATTAAAAGTAACCTAAATCTCTCTTGATCCACCTTATCCTCACTTGATACAACTCTTTCTCCCAAGTAGTTTGGCCTCTCCATCCTATAAAGAGAGATTCGTACCTTAGCTCAAGGGGCTTGGAGGGAAAGCAACTTAGAGAGGTGGTCCTTATGATCTTGTGGTGCTCAAATGGATTTGGAAGGGAAGCTTGAAGAACATGTTGCTGCAGAGTTAGGTATAACTTTGTATATGTTGTTCCAAGTTTTCCATTAATATAACATATTGACCCATTTCATGTCTCTTCTGATGGATCTATGTGAATATGTCTACTAATCGGTAATTAGACCTTGTTTGATACACTTGCTGCATTGGAATGTTGTATTCTTGGTTCTTGTATGCAGGATCACAAGTTTGGATCTACAAGCTAGGAGCTGGATCAGTAAGGAGTATCTAGGACAATTGATTTGACTGAGGTAGGCCAACTACCCTCTTCCTTCCTTCTCAATTCTCTATTTGATTTTGTATGAATGAGGTCTAGGAGATGTTAGGAACCATTTGCTTCTTTTCTATATTGGATTGGTAAGCCTAGGGAGCCATTGTTTATCCAAGAGGGATTCAGCCTATCCGTAGGGGGAATTTCCTGCAACAAGAAGAAGGTGGAAAACTACTTCTTTAATATTTAGTGGAAATAACTATTTGAGTATAATGAAGTCCTCAATAGCCAATGTGATCATATTTATACAGAGCACATCCATGCACTTGAAGCCGATAATGTTCAACCATAAATGATAGGGTATGCAAAACTTACCATGGATGATATTCTAGAGGAAAACATTAGTTCAAAACATTCAAAATACAATTGGAATCTTGACACTTTTATTGCAAAATTACAATGGTACTGTTATTTGTTAAATGATTTGACACCAATGTTATATCGACATCCCATCTTCTCTAATTTATGATTCGTTGGTTTTTTTCTCACCATCTTTTGTTTTTGAGTTGTCCCCCATATAAAGAACTTCCACATAGCTTCCAAATATGGTAGACTTCAATATTCTTTAAGTCTCAAATGGGAATACAAATAACATGAGAATCAACCCTCCAAGAACATGTGAAATTATAGGTATTTTGCGTGGAGAATAAATATGCATCCTATGGCAATGCTCCTTGTAATTCTTCCTGCTACATCTCCTTGGTGTTCCTGGATCAACCTCTGATGACCTCGTGTCTCATCCAAACATAGGACATGTCTTCAGAATGATCTATAACTTGTAAAAATGGAGATACTCAACCCCTCTTTGGTCCTTGAAGAGTATTAATCTCATCTCATGTGTATCATCAAAGCGACGCCGAGTTTGAAATGGAGTTATGGAGAAGCACCATGGGAGTTTTTGGACAACAAAAATGGAAACAGAGTGTGTGAGACTCTGGTCCAAATGGGAATGATACAAAAATACCACATAATAAAGTTGGGTTTCTCCACCTCTGCTGCAATATGATGGTCACAAGAGGTTATTAGCACAAGTAAAATGTAGACAGTGAATAACATGTGGCAATAGATAGTATGACTGAAAATAGACTAGATATACTAGTTAAATTACTCAGATTAAGATTTGTAGAGAATAGAGGTAGGTTAAATGACTCATACACACTAGATAACGCATGAGAGGTAACACATAGGTCTCATGTCTAAGACGCCTCAATGCGTAGGTATGAAGGCAGTTGAAATATGGACCCACAAAACATAGTTATGGCAGAACCAGGGAATCAAGGAGCTTCCTACAAACTTGGAATCCTCAAATAAAAATAATGAAGTTTTGTACTTTCCATTAAGATAATACATACACACACACACACACACACACACATCAAGATACAACCCTTTCTTTCATCTTCCAATAAGTCTTTTGGATTTTATTGTGACTGTTCATATTCATCTATGGTGAATGTGAATAGCAATACTATACAATAAAATTTTGTCGACAAATTTTTATTAAATCTAAAGGATTAGGTTTCTAATAGATTATAATATTTCAACCCATGGGAGTAATGATGAGTACAAGTGACAAGGTTGCCAAATTCTCTAAAGAAGATGCAGTAGACTTTGATGTTACTCTTTTCTCAAAATAGGGAGGTGATTTTGTTGAGACTGTTGCTTCACTTGTTGAAGGTTTTGAGGTGCATGAAAGGGATACTCATGTTCATAGTTTGATAATAACCCCTTATGGGTTGTTGTTACTTTTACCACTAACTTTGTATTTCATAATCAATGAATTGAGATGTATGTAGAATCAATGATTGATTTCAATCTTGTTGCAAATGGGAATACTGATAAGCATCGATGATGGGGTTGTTGGATTCTATCATGAAGAGGAAGTTGATCTTGATGTTACTCTTTCATCAAGATTCTCTCATAAATATGGAGGTGACCTTGTTTAGATTGTTGTTTTAGTTGACGTAGGTTTTGAGGTGCATGAGGGATTCTCATTTTCATAATTTCATAATAACCTTTACGTGTTGTTGTTACTTTTACCATGATCTTGGTATTTCAGAATTGGTGAGTTGAGATGTATGCAATTTTTTATCAAGGAAAATTTTGGGGGCAAAATTTATCCCCTGGGTTATTTTCCGACCTTTTTTTCCAAAAAAAGATTCGCCAATTTGCCTTTTTTTCCAAAGATAATTCACTCAATTTCCATGGGATAATTTTTTTTTACTCTAAAAGTTGCCAATATTGAACAAAAACTATATAAAATCCTTAGAAATTTGAATACTTTTTTAAAACAATGGCCAAACATTTTATGGTTGCAAATTTAAGAATTAGTAAGATTCACTAATGTTTCTACAATTTGAGAAAATTATGGATCCTTAAAATTTTCCCTGTTATTGATTTTTCAAGAAGGCTTCTCTCAAGGTTCTTCTCTTCACCTTTCATCATAGGTGGATTTTCTTTGCTTAGTGTTGTATTTTGTACTACATTTAAATCTCTCCCCCTTAACACATACTCAATCATATGGGGGTTTTGTGGTTTACTCTTAACTATTACAACATCTTGGGTTTGGATTTACCCTAAATGATCTGAAATGGATCCGAACTCTTGAATGGTTGTAATGCTACTACTAGCAATGTGATATGACAATGATTAAAGGTGATATAAAAGAAAAGAAAAATTACAAGGCAAAAAAAATAAGACAAGAGAATAAAAATGAATCGAATAAAAAAATGAAATAGGAGGAAAATGGTAGGGAACAAGAAACAAAAGGTGAGGCCTACTGGCCTTCCCATTACCCAATCTCTTCCTATTTATTCAATCATTTTCACTCATAAATGGATTTTGGTTGGCGAGGAGAAGAAGATGCACCTGGGAGCCATAATTAGCCTTGTAACTAGAGATTGCCAAAATATAATAAGCAACCATTCAAAGCTGGTTTTCCCATTTGTGTTTCCAGGGTAAATTTATGGTGTCCATTATATGCTTGATTCATTTCTGTTGCAAATTTTATTAATTGCTGCTAGTGTTATAATGTTATTAGACCCATACCGAGTGCTGAAAAAATGCCAATGAAACATATATCCCTAGTTAGAGGAAAAATATGCATTCAAGAGGTCATTTGTAGTGGTTCAAGGAATCATTCATTTCCCCAAATGCCTAAAGGATTCCTTTACTACCTAAGGCGTAAGTTTCATTCCATGACCATGTTGAAGGCCTCAAGACCCATACCTAGTGCCAAAAACCTCTTAATGGTACAAATATATTTTCTTGGAGGCCAAGGATATTGTTGTGGAAAAAATTGCACAATGTGCACTCTTCCACTTGGTAAAGGGCTAGGCCTTGTAGGATGCAGTAAGGCCTCAATCCTTGGATCCCCTATGGGTTGTAGTCGGTTTTCCTCCAAGTGATCCTGCAAGAGATTGTTAGCGCAATTCACGTAAAAACAAAAAAATATGGATAAAAAACAAAATAAAATAGATGGGGGGAGAATGCAAACTCCAATAACAATCCAATATATTCCAGACCACTTTTGTATTTCCCAATATTCAAGTTTTACAACACCTAGGAGGTGTGGGCTTCAAGGGAATCCAACAATCTCCCTTAGGGGGGTCTTTTTTGTCCAAACTAAATGCTAAGTATATGGTAGAACCATGGAGAGAAAGTTTTGCACCTTGATGGAAGGTGGCAAGGGAGCTTGGGAATTCTTACAATGATAGGAAGAGGTGGGCTATGAGGAAGCTCCAACACAAATCCAATAGTATAAACTTGCTCTTTATTTATCTCTACAAAATGCATGCCAATGGCTTCCTTTTATAGTCCAAGAGGTGGCCAAAAAACAACTAGATCCAAATGTGAACTCATCTTCTCCATGAACTAGTTCCAAGGTACACTAGGGGGGCTAGTTAATGGCACCAAGTCTGTGAAGAGCTGAATTCAAATCCTTGGGGATGATTGAGCCTTCAATGCATCACAGAAAGTTGGCTTGGTCCCACCATTTTGAAATTAGCACGACTATCGAAGGAATAGCCATGTGGGTGTCGCATGGGTATTGTTCTAGTGACCCGTGCTATAGCGCAGGTTAATAGTGTATTAGTCGTGCGACCCCTTATTTTGACTATTTTTTGGCGTTTTTGGGATCATGCTATATTTTGGATCTGTTGACGATGCCTGTGGTGAGATTCATTCTTTATGTTGATGACACCTTATTGGAAGAATCGCCGAAATGTCGCATGTGTGCGAAATTTAGGCATTAATAGATACCTTGTGGTGATTCAATGCATTATTTTGGCCCTTCTCTAAGGTTTGAGTTTTCTTCATTGATCATAAATATCCTAATGGTTACCGTATGCTTAGTCAAAGGCCAAAGATCACCACAAGAGGTAATTTATGGTGGTTTCATGCATCATTCATGAGCCTTGATCTCTAGAAGTTTCCTTTAGATACTAATCCATAAAATTCCTCTATTGACCATGGTTAATGCTTAGACCTCCATACATGGTGCTTAGAAACCCCTAATGTTTCTCATATCCTCACTTGGGGGCCAAGGATACCCTTAGGAGGCCAAGGTGACATTATTTTCTGTGGATTCCTAGAATCTTCATTTAGGGCCGCATGCTTGAGTTTCCTCCCTCAACTATGTTAAATGCCACATGACTCAACCTTGTTGTTAAAAACATTCTAATGGGGCTCATAACCTCTCTCAGAGGATTAAGATAAAAAAATAACATCCTATGTGGCGGTTTGCAGTCGTGTTCATGTTCCATGAGCCTTAGAAGCCACCTTTAGGGCCTAAGGATTTTGTTTCCTCCCTTGACCATGGTTAAGGAATCAAGATTGATATCGAGCGCTCAAAATATCTTAATGATGCCCACATCCTAATGAGGTCCTAAGGATTGGGTTTCTTCCCTCGTCCATGTCTAGCAACTTGAGACTCATTTTCTGTGCTTAAAGCTTCCATAGACAAATAACATCAATGGTTTGAGGCCTCATTCATGGACCTCGAGTCTTACTAGAAGCTACCTTTTAGGAATAATGTCTAAGTTTCATTGACTAACCTCTGCACAAACCTTCATTGACTAACCTTTGCACAAACCTTCAAACTAACATCTAGTTCTCTAAAGTCCCCAAGGGTGCCAATATGCCTACTAAGAGGAAAATAATCCCATTGAGAGGTCATACATGTTAGTTCAAGGTGTTTTTATTGGCCCTCAATGTAGAATATATTCCTTTAGGGTGCAAGGTGTAGGTTTCCTCCCTCCACCATGTGATCCATACCTTGTGCTTGAAAATTATAATGGTGATGATAACACCATTAGGAGGCCAAATATTCCCTTTGAAGGTCATGTGTTTTGTTACAAGGCTTTCTTCTTTGGCATGGATTCCTATCATCTTTACTTAGGCATTAAGACCTAGGTTTTCTCTTTGAACCATCTCCAAGACCTTGAAACCCATACCTAACATTCAAAACATCATAATATCACTAATTAACAATGCCATGGGCTCAAGGTGGGTATGGGCTCTATTAGAGCCATACCTAGTTCTAAAAAAATACTAATGAAACACATATCCCTAGTTAGAGGAAAAATATGCATCCAAGAGGTCATTTATTTAAGTGGTTCAAGGAATCATTATTTTCCCTAAATGCCTAAAAGCTTTCTTTACTACCTAAGGCCTAAGTTTCATCCCAGGACCATGTTAAAGGCCTCAAGACCCATACCTAGTGTCAAAAACCTCATAATGGTTGCAATATCCTTTCTTGGAGGCCAAGGATACCTTGAAAACGTACTTTGTGGTGATTCAATGCATTGTTCTTGGCCCTAGTCTAAGTTCTAAGTTTCCTTCCTTGATCATAAAGATCCTAATGGTGCCCATATTCTCACTTGAAGGCCAATGATCACCACAAGAGGTAATTTATGGTGGTTTGAGGTGTCAATAACGGACCTTGAGCTCTAGAAGTTTCATTTAAAGACTAATGCCTAAACTTCCTTAATTGGCCATGGCTAATGCTTAAATCTCCATACCTAGTGTTCGTTTGGAAGCCAATGATACCCTTATGAGGCCAAGGTAACACTATTTTCCTTGGATTCTTAGAAGCTTCATTTCGGGCCTCATGCTTTAGTTTCCTCCCTCGACCATGTTCAAGGCCACATGACTCAACCTTGTTGCTAAAAACCTTCTAATGGGGCTTGTATACCCTCTTAGAGGATAAAGATCTAAAAGTAAGATCCTATGTGATGGTTTAAGGCCTTGTTCATGTTCCTTGAGCCTTAGAAGCTACCTTTAGGGCCTAAGGATTTAGTTTCCTCCCTTGACCATGGTCAAGGCATTGAGACCGATATTGAGTGCTCAAAATATCCTAGTGATGCTCACATCCTAATGAGGTCCTAAGGATTGGGTTTCCTCTCTCATCCTGTCTAGCAGCTCAAGACTTATTTTTGGTTCTAAAATATTTCTAACAGTAACCATATAATCACTTGAAGGAAAAACATTCCATAGACATATATCATCAATGGTTGGAGGCCTCATTCATGGCCCTCGAGTCTTAGAAGCTACCTTTTAAGATAATAATCCCTAGTTCTCTAAAATCCCTAATGGTGCCAATATGCCCACTAAGAGGAAATTAATCCCCTTGGGAGGTCATGCATGTTGGTTCAAGGTGTTTTTCTTGGCCTTCAATGCAAAAAATATTCCCTTAGGGTGTAAGGTATATGTTTCCTCCCTCCACCATGTCAAGAATTATGTGACCCATATCTTGTGCTTGAAAATTATAATGGTGATGATAACCTAGTTTTATATTGGGACATAGGAACACATGTGCATTAATAATGTGTGTGCATTCCTAACCACACACGTGTTTTTTTCCATGACTTGTCAACTAAGCTAGCAAGTCATAGTGGCAGTTCGAGGGTGCCAAGGTGGTACCAAAAGGAATGAGTGCACGCATTCACAAAAAAACTCGTTACCATTTTTCATCCATTAATATCATGTGATCCCCCCTATGTTGACTCACTCCTATATTGGATTATGTATATTGCACCAAGATTAGTCATGAGGATGTCCCTAGTGTCTCACGGATCATAATTGAATTGTGCCTAAATAACAAGTGGTCTGAGTATTGGAAAGCTTCACTTAATGTCTTATAACTCCAAATCGGAATCCAATGTTCTTATAACTACCACTAATCATATTCCAAAATATAATGTCTCCATGTGATGGCTCCAAAAATTCTTTAGGAGACCAGGGGTGCATTATCTTACACTCTAGATGATACAATGTGATATCCTCATGTATGTTGTTTCTCGACACTAATAATGCAGTTCTATATGAAAATTTTAAATAGAGATCCTAAAATTCAATAATCAGATTAATGCATTTTTATCTTTAAAAAAACAACTTACCCACATGAATTAATTCCTAGTATAAAAAAATATCGGCTCACATTAATTAAACCATGATGAACACAAATCTCAACTTTCATGCCTTGTTATTATATTAAAGGTAGTAGGATACCAATGAAGCACCAACTTGTGCTCAATGTAATTACATAAATTTTTAGATTTGCATATATGTTGACTTACCATCACTTCCCTTTAGCACGATTGATGCTAAGATATCACAAAAAATTTTGTAATCGTTTAGCAAAACATCGGTAGTCCAACAATATTTTAACATAAACAAGAATAAACAAAATACAAGTCACTATCTCCCTTATTTTTAAACCATAATAATTTATCATTAATATTATTTTTCTTAACTGAACCATCTTCACACTATAATATAATAAAAATATAATAAATATGTGTTATTATTATATCTCACAACCAATTTTGTTATCTTCACTAAAAAGGTTAAACATTATATTTCAAACTACACTCGTATCTTAATTATATTACTCGAACTCTTTTCAATTAATATTATATAATTCACTCGTCAAAACTTAAGAAATACATTTACTTTCGGCTGAAAAAAAAGAAATACATTTACATAATTTTCTCTCGTAATCATTTATAACATGTATACTATATATTAAAACCTTATTCAAATTACTTCCAATTTCATATTTACCTATTCCAAAATTACTATTTTTTATTAATATTGTATATACATTTAAAAAATAAACATTATATTTTTTTTAATTAAAAATACATAAATATGCATGAAACGAATAATGATAATCAAAAGTAACACTTCATAAACAAGAGCCACAAGGTGGCAATGTCCTCGCAGGTGCTAATAGCAATAACAACTATTGGTAGAAGAGAAAAGCTATGGAAATATGATACTTTTGCCACAAAATTATAGCATAGGGAATAAGTGACATTGTTTACACTCATAGTAATGATTGGCATGATCTAAAGTTTTTGCGTTTGGTTCTACGATAACACCTGTTCTAGCTGTTAGATCTTTTTCGTTCAGATCGGTTGCATATTTGGCCATTTGCAAGTGTGTTTTCAGCACAATACTGAAAACATATAGTAATACAACATTTGCAGTGGTTATGGTTGTGCATGAGTACTAGTAAACAAACTAATATACTCAATAGATAGTATGATTTGGGTTTAGAGGTCATTTTTAGAGACAAGATGGTCAACATATGACCTTTAAAAAAAATGTAATTAATAGAAAATAAAAATTATTATAATTTGTATATAAATCAAAGTAAAATAATATATTAAAATAAAATTGTCAAACGTAGGCACAACCAAAACAATTTTTTATTTTTAAAGATTTAAAAAACAATACATCGTTTTTGGTATGAATGAGGCTTTTATGAAAGAAAATGTATATTTTGTGATTAATATATATATTTTGGCTCTATGCATTTTTTTGGATTTATGCATGAAGTAATGAACATTCAAAGGCATGAATTGAATTACAATGATTGTCAATAAATTTGCGATACACTTTGCATTTGTATTAAAAGAAGGATATTTGCATACCATTGCATATATATATTTTGCTCTCAAAGATTGGATGATATAGATTGCTTAAACGAACATTGCTACAAACAACCACCAGAAGGTGCAACATTTGCTTATCTTTTTCATAGTAACAAGGATGTTCAACAACATAACTCAAAAATGTTATCAGCTATGCAAACAGAAACATTCAGACTTGTAGCACATGATAGCAAAATTGAGTCAATTGGAAAAAATGACCATAAACAAAAGACATTGCAACTTCGCTCTACGATAGTAGTAAAAAACATATGCTTATTGAACTAGTTGGAGGCAACTACTCGACTGAGGATGGATTGGTTAATGGTGTAGAAGGTGTGTTTAAACACTATAGTCAAACAAACCAAGATATTGTCTGGATTGAGTTTGCAGATCCAAAAGTTGGAGACAAGCAACGTGCAACGATGCAACATCTTTATACGCCTGCCGTAAAGTTCAATTGGACACCAATCAAAAGGATTGTGATACAAACAAGAGTTGAAAATAAAATCAATGTTATGTGAGCACAATTCCCAATTTAGTTGGCATGTGCAAGGACAATTCATAGAGCACAAGGATTGACAATGAACAGATTGGCATTTGACCCAAAAGGAATTAAGAGACATGGCCTTGTTTACTCTGTGCTCTCGCATGTCAGAGATATGGATTGTGTTTATTTTTTAAACAAATTGGAACAAGGAAATTTTATAGCTTGTCCAAAAGTCAGCACTGAAATAGATAGATTAAAAACAGAAGCAAGTTTTCAATTTGAATATGGTCTGCATTCAATGGCAAATGCTGAACAATTACTCATTTCATCGCTAAACACATGGATCTTGCTTTTGCACTATGACGATGTTCTAAATGGTCATGAACTTATGCAAGAAGACATTCTATGTTTGCAAGAAACTGAGATGTGCACACCTAGCAAGGAAACAACAATGATAGAGAAACACAATTTCTTCTCAGCATTTTCAGTGCATGGAATCCTTACATTGATTAAGGAAAACATTGCTATTATGAACTCTAAAAACTATACAGAAAACATCAGTGAAGCAATTTGCATAGATGTCATTAATTAGCAGAAATGAATGCCATTAAGCTTTTTTATTTAGCAGGCCATAGCGATTCTGGTTGGTTTCAGTTGTTTGTTGCAAAAAAGATGAGCAACTACGAGAGTGTATTTAAAGAATGTTACATGGTGATATTGATACAGGTTTAATGTCACCATTGATATTATTAAAAAATATTGCTCATGTCACTTCAAATTGACAGAGAGAAATTGATTTTAATGCAATAGATTATGTCCTTGAGCAAAATGACTGCCAGCTTGCGGGAAGCCTGTGCATAATAACTTATCATGAGTTCTACAGGTCAACTAGAGAACTATAATAATAATAAGCAAGTTACCTTAAGTAAGAGACTGCTTCATTTTCCAGTTAAATGATAAAAGATCACTGTCAAAATTGAAAATGTAATTAGTGTTTGATTAACTAAACATATATTCGAAGTGTCGGTGAAATATAGCTTTGGAACATCAGCGACGATGTAGCTGAGAGAGTTTTAACTCAAGTTGAGTTAACAATATATTAATCATTGCAATGGCCAAGATATAGTTGGCAGATCAAGGTATGGCGGGACCACATATCAATGCTAGCTACATGCATGAGAAAATTCACAATATCAAATGTTGAGTATGTGTCTGCAACGAAAGGGGAAAACATTGAAATCGAGCATCTGAAACAAATGTTGGCAGTCAACACAAGGCTTATCCATCCATTTACTTAGGACATGTGCGTTTATTCGAGTGGTTTTAGGCCCACACTATCTATTGTGTTCAATTGATTAGAAACAGTAACACGTGTTCTTATGCGTTAGTTGACGCAGTCCCTGTTGCGAGACTAAGCAAATTAATAAAAGAACATGGCAATGTAGTTAGAAGTGGTGGAGTTTATTGCTCCTTTGAAATAGCAGAAATATAATTAATGAATTGATATGCTAAAATAGCAGAAATATAATTAATGAATTGATATGCTAGAAGTGGAGACAAGTGACTGGGTTGCTATTAGAATGGAATACAGGAGTCAGAATTTGGTTCACTATTCAGTATTGACAGAAATGGAGTCTATGAATTTTGTTATTATGCTTTCTATTTTTGAAGTTGGATGTATGGGACTGCTACAGTGTGCCATTTGTTAATCCAATTGATTTTTTTATCGTGATTCCAAGCATTAGTCATGGCACTTACATTTGAGCTCGGTCGCTTGCCTACTGCTTATAAGTTGTGCTAGAAGTACATTGTCTATGTTTCAATGCTGGCGGGCAAGGGTGTCCTGTCACAGTATTTACTCTGCTACCGGCTTCTCTAGCTGGAATATCTAGGTGGTGACTAATGTGGCTTGCAACCTGTGATGAAAAATGGTGAGTGTTTTCGCAATGCTGAGCTGTGCTATCAAATAAGCTGGAAATTCTTCTACCTGGACTTGGTCGTAGAAAAGAATAAAAGATGGGATATTAATGTATTTAGTAGCTCGTAAGCAGTTCTGCTATAATGTCAAAATCTTCGTTGTTGATGTTATACCCCCTTGGGTTTTGGTGGTTTAAGAAGCCCAATTCTGCACTACGTGTCCATGGAGGGATGGCTAGGGTTATACACACTAGTTCTATTAGCATTGCATGCCATTCATAAGTGGATCCCATGAGACCTGTGACTAATCTATTGGAAGAAGCTTAGGTGCATAAACTGAGGGAGGACTATATATGATCTTTTTTTTATAGCCAGCATACGCGAGAATGCTACCCAGTAGTATTGACTATTCAACATGCAGACTACCCTTTGGCCAATAGAGGGAACAAATCATGGCATATTTGTCAACATTGGATTGCACTTAAATGAAATTAGATTGCAATTAAACAATGTAGAGGCACGAGAATTCTCAAGCAGAATCAACGTAGGTTGGAGTCTCGCTAGCAAGTGGTGGAAGCAAATCAATCTGAATGACCTGCGGGAACTGGAAAATAAGCAGCATGTGCTGGAGTAACATGATGGGAGACCACATACTCAACTATCCCACAATTACGTTAAATTTACAATATGTATTCAACACAATAGAGAAGACACAATAAAGAAGTTAATTAGATGTGGACCAGTTTGTCAAAACGCTTGTTGCAGGAATGAAACCTGTTTGTCAGAACCCTTGCCACATGGCTGAATGGTGGCGTCAGCTCACCGCCTGTCCTTGGGGCACAAAATCCTAGATTGGCATCAGAGATAAATGTGTTTTTAAATAAATTTTAAATAAGGATTAATTATCTATGACAGAGTTTTCGCTGCCGAAACAGGAAGGGAAAATTTATAATCTTAGATACAAATTAATAGGTGTGCATGATATATATATATAATTCGTTTTGGGGACATAATAATAAGGAACAGATTATGGTAGAAAGAAGCACAGGGAGCAAAAAGAGGAAGCGATTAGCGAGGCTGATGTTATCAGTGCTTATCCAATGAAACTTTAACAAAGTGGCACTGTTTAAAAATTTATACAAACAATTTTTTTTGCAGCTATTTACAAATAACCCAAAACCATAGTATGGAGCAAAAATTTATAGCTGTAGTTGCAAACTAAGTGCAAATTAATATGGTCTGAATGAAATATATAATATTCTGTTCGGGGACATAATAATGAACACATCATGTTAGGGAGAAACATATTTAATTTGCAAAAGAAAGGAACATATTACTATGCAGCAAATATTATACTATATATCTAAATCTGTGAGAAGCATATTTGCCTACTTAGCAAATGACAAAAAACTATGGAAATGTCAATCATAGAAAGCTCCACTGTATTTTTTATATTGTCTAAAGCCATAAAGCCATGACATGAGCAGGGAAAATAGCTCTTTGATAGTTTGATAAAGCAGAGGACAAAAAAGGAATAAGCCCAACACGCTGAGTCTTGTCAACAAACCAGAGGACAAAAAAAAGCCAATAAGTCTAACAAACTGCAGTTGTGCTTTTGCATGAGCAAATGGATCTTTGCTTGTTTTTTTTTTTTGCAAAAAAGATGTGTAATACCAACTTTCGTATTGATTGTAGTCCCAGCAAGGTTGTGGTAGTTTTTTATTCTTGTTTCACCTGCCAATAGCATTCAAGCTCTAGTCAGAATAATTGGGAAATAGCAGCAAAACTAGAACTATTTCTAAAGACTAGATAATTTTTGGACTATGATATTGGAATTATTTATAGTTTATCTCAAATCGCGGAGCTTCAAAGCAATAAATCTGTAGCAACAATTTAGCAAGAGGAAAAATCCTGTGAAGAGTAACAAATTATTCTATTATGTTATGTGATAAATTACCGGAAATTATTTTGCAATACAGCTGCTATCAATAATTAGAGTATTAAGCTACTGAAATTAGCATTTTATAAAATGTTCGTATTTAAATCGACACTATTTAAATCATGCCATTCTATCGTTAGATTTTCGAAGTTTGGAACAGATAATCAAAGTCAAATGTGAAGCAAAATCTTGTGAGAATTGTTTAAGCAAAAACTGACTAGGAAAAGTTCATAAACTGAAAGGTCATTATATGTTAGCCTAGACATATACCAAATGTTTTGAAGCTACAAACTATCAATGTAAACTGAAGAAATGGCAAAGTGTTTGTGTTTGTAGCTAATGCAACTGAATACAATTTTCAAAACATAGTCTGCAGAGGCCAGTAATATTATTTGTAGTAGTGTAATTGTCAATTATTATGATTAGACTATATGAATAGATGTTGTTTCGTCGAAAACCATAAACGAAGTATAGTGATCTAGAATCTAGGAATGCATAAATTCAAAGCACTGTGACAATGCAATATTTGCTATCACACTTATTGTTTAAATGGATTTCAAATTTCAGGATCACATTGAAATTGCTGGGAAAAATTATTCAATGCAAACTTCAATTTAATTACATGTCAAAAGTACATGGTGGCCCGAATCTGTTTGACATATTACATATTAGTATTACAACCTAATTTTCACTGACATAAACTTCAATTTGATAACATCACAAAAGGACACAGTGGCCTGGATCTGTTTGACATATTACACACTAGTATTACAATGTGACTTTTATTGCCATAAAATGTGGTTTTCAGTGCTATGTCAATAGATAATTTCATAAAGGATGGCTTTTTGCTACTGATAAGTGTCTAAGATCTTTCTAGATGGCTACAATCGTGAATCTACTTAGCAAGCGGAATATATCATGATTCCAATAATATACACTTTATTATTTTTGGTTGAGTTTTATTGGCATAAAAATAGCTTTTATTATTCTTAAGTGTCCAAGATCTTTATAGATCACTAAGTAAGATCTTTTTACATCACTGAGATGGAATTAGGAATTCGATGCTAGTGATCTTAAAAGATTTTACTAAGATCTTACATAGTGATTTATGAAGATCCTAGACACTTAACTGCAAAAACAGTGATGAAACTTGATGGGTCAAATGTCTGTCATGAATGAATTTAACAGTTAAATACATGCAATTTCACTCTTTAGAAACTTGAACTGTTCAGAACAGAAGATAGATTTGTGTACCTGGAAGTCAATTTCTTTTCAAGCTGATGATTCTGTTGTCCAGGGCCAATGTAAATAATCCTTGCTGAGAAAATTTTCGAAGATTGAAAACTGTTGATGATATGTTTTTTGAGTATTCTTCAAATGAAATGTTTGTTACTTCTGGACAAAACTCTTTTAGCTGTGGGTTGCGCACTGTGCATTCTATCAGCCCATCATTTGTGTCCAAATTGCATTCTAGATTATGCTCATACATAATTTGCATTTCTTTTTTGCAAAATGCACAGACCACACAGCTCTGAATCAATGGTTGTTTACATTGAGCACAAATGCATCGGTACGGAGGCGCAAATGGATTTTTTGCTCTGAGTATTCCTTGTATCTGTCAAAGGCACATGACAAATGACCATAGAAAATGCATATAATATCAACCTATTTTTAGATAGAATTATGTTAGTATTTTTTTTTTATTTAAACAATAATTAAATTTAGATTCAAAGCACTATTACTAATTACAATGTTAATGGGCAATGTGGCAATTGGCCAAGTGTCGTTAGTCAAAAGGGTGAAAGCAAAGAGACATTGCAAAAAACAATCGATGGAAACTGATGAATAAGAATGTTCTGAACAAAGTTCCAGCCTTGAATTTAAAATTTGTTGCCATGCAAACAGTGTTCTGAAACATTGCTAGGAAGAGAATAAATTGTACTTTTCCATTATGCAATAAATATTGTATAGGCAAAGAGTATTTTCATTTAATTGAGATACAATGTTGTATTCTCATAATTTACCCTCAGACATCGAGAGCACAGACACACAATGTAGTTTTTGCGAGAAGCAAAATATCCAAATCTGCAATGGCGTTGCAAATGCAATTTTGAGGAGTTAAACAAATATAGAACCTGTCTTGTGGCACTCTAAGCATCGTGCATACATTTTCCGATCACAAAAAATCTAGTCATGCCACTGTCATGTTATTTGCGATTAATAGTTTTAGATGATGTAAATAACATGAATTAATTGGATACAGTTTTGGTACTTAAAAGCCTTGTTTGCAAAAAATAGCTTGATATCGATTAGATGTCGAGATCAAAATGTTTTCACAAGTCGGGCCCTGGAAACGTCATCGATTTATAAAACAATTGGCCTGAATTCAGAATACTCCCAACAGCTCTTGTGCTCACATGCCTTCAAACAATTTTTCCTAATCATACTATTTGAATCTTTGTATAAATTCTTAAAAGCTTGTGATTGACTGCCTTTATTTTTAAAAGTATTTGGGGTGCTTATCTATGGCAAAAATGACATGCCTTATTGGGAACACCAATTGGATAGGCTTAAACATATGATTCAAAATAAGAATCAAAGAAAATTTAAAATTAGTTATGATGTGCTCAAATAAATCTAAGAACTAAACTGCTTTTATAGAAAGGCAAATACTCCTATTTGAATCGCCAAAAGAGATTAAAATCCATAGGTTTAAGCAACATGTGTTTGTTTGCAAAATCTATATCAGTTTTGATGACAATATTTTCAAGAGACTACAAGAACTTAGAAAAGTTTTTAACTGAAGCATATTATAATTAACAAAGTCAATGCTACTAGACAATGAACAAGAGACAAAAAAACAGAAGAGGCTGTAAATCAATGAAACTATTTTGCATGAAAATAGATTGTGTTTTCGTTCTTCTTTGTTCATGAAATGAGAAAGAAGCAATTTTTCAATGTACCTGTGTCTTTGAATCAATGATTGGCAGCAAGTTCTGAATTGCATAATCATCATTAAGAGGGTCAATAAAGGTAGCTGCACAGGTCCGCAGCATGTGGCTTCCTTTAGTCTCATTTCGAACAATGTTTTTAAACAGATAGAATGGAGAATTATCAGATGCAAGCTGTTCTTGAATTTGCAAGAGCAGGTCTTTGAAGCCTTCACCGACCTGTAACTGCAATAGTAGAAGACAGTAGTCAATGAACATGGATTGCAATTAGAAATCGTTAAAGCTATTTGTGTTTGTTTTTTTTCCTATTTTGTTGTTTATGTAAAATAGTGGAAATTTTATTTAGCTTTAAAAAATAGCAATTTCAAAAGAACATTAGCTATGCAAATGGCATATTTACCGTTGCATGGTCGTTTGCCGTTCCACCGTCTTTGATATACAAGTCGAATTGCTTGTTGTTGTATTCACATGCAACAACAATTGCTGCGATAGAGCCAACAGAATAGGAGTCGTTTGATGACAACAAATCAGAAATTGTCATATCGGGAGCTAGCCTCCTCATTTTGCAAACTTGATCAATTGTCTGAATTATTGTATGTGGGTATATGACTATTGAATACTTGGCATCGCCTCTGTCATATTGGCCCTTTTTCTTGATCCCAAATCGAGTGATTCTTAGACTTTTGCTAGTTGAGAAGTAGCTACCAAAACGTTTGATCAAATTGTCACTTATTCCAGCAGTGATTGTCATTAGCCCATCTCTATCAACAAAGTCTGCATGCAATATCTGTGCCTTTACAGGAGAAGTTTGGATTTTGTTCTGTGCGGGCCCATATACAGCCAAGATGTCTCCTTCAAAAACGATTTTCGGTGTTATTGTGCATAGCTCTATAATAGTAGCTGCTTATAAAGGTGTTTCTTTGAACCTGTTATTGTTATAGTTGGAGAACATGGCCAGGGGGAAAATTATTAGGAATCAATAGCAGTAAGGTTGAAACTTGGATCAAGTTTGAGAATGAGAAAATACTTATCAATGCAATAGCTATATTCTATTGTTTTGTGTGCTAGAAAATCATAAAAAAAGATGGAGAAGTTTCGTGTATTAAAAATGATGTAAAAAGCAATTAGAACCAAAATAATTGCATACCTTTTGGGACTTTCGGCAGTTGACGTTTTTCCCATTGGCGGGTTGTTTGGTGCTGAAGCTGTTTTTGTTGTGCTGTGCATAGCCAATGAACTGTCTTCCATTATTTTGCAATTTTGGGTTTGAGTTTGAGAAGCTATGCATGCAAGAAGGGTTAAGCTAATCAGATGTAACTGAGATTGTTAATTAGGGTAGAGAGTAGAAGAGATTTATAATAGATGGGAAATATGAGAAAAACAGACAGCATAAAAACAAAGAAGCGAAAAAGAACAACAAATGTCTATAATTCTTTGACTGGTTTTTCGACATATGCATAGCGCAAAGTCTATGTAGTGTCAAGAATTTCAGTTAAACAATTACTGAAAACTATTTATAGTTAGATATTGAACAAATTTCGATCTAAAATTTTTTTGAACATAAGAATTTATTATTAACACATTTTATGTCGCCTATGTATGGTCTGCATTATTATAAAATGGAGATAGCACATGCATATTTTTTATAAAGAGTGTCTACATATGTTGTCGCATAATTGCTAATTTTTTAGATCTGAACTGTGGACGAAATAAAGTGTAAGCAACTATGAATAGCAAAAAATAATCAAGATTTGACATTACAAAATAGAGTTTAAAAATATGAGAAAGGTCAACAAAAATTGAGCTCATAGCTGTGACATTAATATTGCAGATGCCAAAAGCTAAGCTAAACTAGCTCACTATGAATAGGAAAAAACCAAATTGTCGTAGTTTAAAGTGCATGGAAGTTGCAGGGGAAAGAATAGTACCCGGTTTTGATTTTCTGCAAATATGCTATCATGAATCCGTTGATAGATAGGAAGACAATAAAATTAGATAATGCAAAAGTGAATAGACTATGCATTTTAATCAAAGATCGAAAGGAATGTTGAATAGTGATCAGTCCAATAAGCGTCTGAAATATTGAAAACAATTTCTTTGTGTTTCAGATTTGTCCAAAAGTGATCAAGCATTGAACCGGTGTTTGTTGTTTCTTTTGTTGTTTTTAGTGTCAAGCCTTTCATTTGCATAAACAATTGCAGGTTTCTTTTTGATGTTGTCTCTTGCAACATGTCAATGTTCAGGTCACCAGCTACTAGGATTTGAGTGGCTGGTGTGCAACTTGACAAAATGCAACTCAATATATGAAAGAGATCATCAAGCACACCACACGGTCTATTGTAAATGTTCACTAGTTTCAATACATTGGAACCTAATTCTAGATCTATGCAAATTGCTTCAGTGAAGTTTCCTGTATAGTTTTTAGAGTTGATAATAGCAATGTTTTTTTTAATCAATGTAAGGATTCCATGCACTGAAAATGCTGAGAAGAAATTGTATTTCTCTATCATTGTTGTTTCTTTGCTAAGTGTGCGCATGTGAGTTTCTTGAAAACATAGAATGTCTGCTTGCATAAGTTCATGATCGTTTAGAACATCGTCATAGTGCAAAACCAAGCTGCGTGTGTTCAGCGAGGAAATGAGTAATTGCTTAGTGTTTGACATTGAATGCAGACCATATTCAAATTGCAAACTTGCTTGTGTTTTTAATCTATCTATTTCAGTGCTGACTTTTGGACAAGCTATAAAATTTCCTTGTTCCAATTTGTTTAAAAGATAAAGACAATCCATATCTCTCACACGCGATAGCGCAGTGTAAACAAGGCCATGTCTCTTAATTCCTTTTGGGTCAAATGCCAATCTGTTCATTGTCAATCCTTGTGCTCTATGAATTGTCCTTGCACATGCCAACTGAATTGGGAATTGTGCTCGCATAACATTGATTTTATTTTCAACTCTTGTTTGTATCACAATCCTTTTGATTGGTGTCCAATTGGACTTTACGGCAGGCATATAAAGATGTTGCATCGTTGCACATTGCTTGTCTCCTACTTTTGGATCTGCAAACTCAATCCAGACAATATCTTGGTTTGTTTGACTATAGTGTTTAAACACACCTTCTGCACCATTAACCAATCCATCCTGAGTTGAGTAGTTGCCTCCAACTAGTTCAATAAGCATATCCTTTTTTACTACTATTGTAGAGGGAAGTTGCAATGTCTTTTGTTTATGGTCATTTTTTTCAATTGAGTCAATTTTGCTATCATGTGCTACAAGTGTGAATGTTTCTGTTTGCATAGCTGATAACATTTTTGAGTTATGTTGTTGAACATCCTTATTACTATGGAAAAGATAAGGAAATGTTGCATCTGCTGGTGGTTGTTTGCAGCAATGTTGGTTTAAGTAATCTATATCATCCAATGTTTGAGAGCATGTTCTGATTCTATTCAAAATCGATATGAATGTTTGATTCTATTCTTATTAACATGTCAATATTTTCTTCCAATGCACTGTCTTGCAAGTCTGCCAAATGTTTTTCCTCAATTTGTTTCAATGCATTGGATAAAGGTGTCCAAAGGTGTTCAACACTTGTAAATGTTAGAAAGAACGTAGGAGGACCAAGCTGTCGAATCATTGCAAATAGATCTTTTTTCATATTTTCAAAGTAATCAGGTGATGTTCTGATTGCTTTCAATGTACGAAACCCAATTGGAGATTGGAGTATCTTTACAAGATTGTCTTTTGGCTTGACATCTTTTGCCAATATTTTTTTGTCCTTTAACCCTCCCATGCGAATCGATATCCAAGCAGTGTTTTTTACCTGTTTTATTATGACTTTAATTGCTTTGAAGAAAATGTTCGTGCCATGCGTTTCAAAGTCTGTACTTTCATGCTGTAGCTCCCACTGCGATACTTGTTGATAAGAAAAGCGATCAAAAATTTCATTCGGTCGATTGAATCCGTAAAAAAGTGTGGGAAAGTTTAGCTCTTCAGAGTATTTGTCTTGGAAAATGCTCAATGGTCGAAAGCTCTCATAAGGTGCAATTTCTATGATTTTGTTGTCTAAATCATCTACTAGATGTGTTTCTCCATATCCATGTATCAATGTTTCTGATATTGGTTCTATGTCTATTTCATTTTCATCATCATCTACTTGTTGCGTTGTTTGTTGAGTATTTGATTCTTGTTTGGCTATTTCATTAAATACTTTTTCCCAACTAGTATTGATTACAATGCCTTCAATTTTATAAAGTTCGGTTTTGCATAAATCACTTAGCGCAGTCATAATGATCTTTGGCCGAATATTTCCAGATAGATATGCATTTTTGTATTCCAATTTTCGCTTTAGCATAACTACAACGGTCAAATTGTCATCTAGACTTCTAGGCAATGCTATTTGAACTCTATCCAAGTTTGCAGGCACATTGATAATTGAGCCAGTTAGCCCAATCTGTGCTCTTTTATAACCAAGCTGTCTTATTTGTGCAAAAGCTATTCTTGGTGATACCAATCGTTCTTCCAAAGGAGTCAGTATAGCTACAGATGGCAATATGTTATTGCGACAGATTCGTGTAGGCGATGCAAAGGTAGGCAATTTCCCATTAGCAATTGCTTTCTTGCAAGATCTACAAATTTGAACAAGTACCATTGGACATGTCATAGCGTCTGTATTTGCTAGAGTTTCGAAGGCTAATTTAATTGTGTTGTTCACACAACAAATGTCTTTTTTAAAATGCAATTGCTTACAGACAGAACATGCATGAGTAGGTGTGTCTTGAATAGCTTTTAAGTATGTGACAATTGCTTTCTTTGCCTTTGCATATTCTTTTTGCTTTTGACGAATGTCCTTTCCTTGTCTACGTAGACTGTGTTTCAACAAGCGCAAGTTTTTTCGCGTATTGACATCAATGCATATTTGCATGTTGGTTTTGGTTTCTGAAAATTGCTTGGCAATGCAACAACTGTTTTTTTCTATGTTTGTTATCTTTTGTTTTTGTCTCTTTGCTTTAATTGTATCTATGTATATTGATTCGTTCAAAGATCCCTTGTTAATGTTCTTCTCTACAATTTTTTCTGTTGCTATTGTCTGTTTGATTTTTCCAAAATTATCCATTGCAATTGTAGTAGAAGTATTTCTACTGCAATCAAGCGGAAAGGGCATTTTATTTCCATAGTGTTCTTGTAACAAGGGTTGGAAATGCGAATGCATTCTATCTATTACATGTTGCATTAAGCATAGAACTTTTGACGACCTATTTGTTGCATGGAATACAACAATATTTTCTTGCAAATTATTGCTCCATACATGTATATTAGCGTTTAGCAACTCGCATAACCATTGAAGGGCAAATCGATCTCCTTCTATGTGACCAATGATATATGGCTCTGCCAAACGGACAATATAGGTTCTCCATTCAGAAACAAGAGATGTATCTGCTAATGTGTTTTTATCAAGATATATGTCCAAGCATTGTGTTGCTCTAATATCGTTTGAAGCAATAGAGTTATAAAAAGTTTGCGCAATTGCTTTTCTAATACTTTGTCCATCAGCGAATAGTGTCAATTTGGAGATTGATTCAAACAAGGAGTCATGGCAATCACCTCGAAGTTGAAGCGATGTTTCAACTTTGTTATATACATGTTGATTTACATATGCGTTTTGACTAAGCATATTGGTCGCTTGTCTTTTGACTTGCATTGTTTTATATGACAATAATGGTTCGAAATGGCTAGAAGCTGGTGTGTGGTCATGGAACAATATATTGTAGCAATATTCAAATCCCCCATAATTGAAATGAAGGTATTTTGTTCCTTTTGTTAATGACCAAACAGCGACTGGAACATTCAACCATTTTGAAAACCACTTAATGCAAAATATATCACCCCATAGTCCATATACACTTTGACCATCTGGTTGCGAAGCAGATTGTGACATGCGATTGAGATATTCATTGACATTTCCTATGCTATGCAATTCTTGCAAGTAGTCAATTGTCAATTCTGTGCGCATTGATAACAATGCAGAGGGATCTTTTTGATCCAGACAAACACGGAAATGGTTCACAATCCCTTCCCTTATCTCTATTGATGTATATCGGAAATGCAATAATACTGCAAGTGCATCGAACAGGCAATTTCCTGGCTCATAATGGAAATTGTCTAGTCGAAACAGATTGCTTGTAGCCAAAGTCTCATCAATTTGTTGCCAATTAGAGTATTTGATCCCAAGGCCATTTGCTCCTAAAACATAGTCGCTTCTACCTTTGTCTTTTCGCATATTGCCTACAAAAACATTTGCAACAGCATGTATTTTTGTTGCCTTTTTTTGTTGTTCTTTTTCTATTCCCCCGGTCGTCTATACAGGGAAACCTGCAGTCAAGTGAAGAGAAGCAGATCCTAAGGAAAAGAAAAGAAGCAAAGGGCATGGTTTTTTTTCTGAAATCATAATGTTATGAACATTGTAAATTGTTGTTGCCATTGCAAATAACCAAAGCAAAGAAAACAACGTATTCATAACTAAATTTTTTCAAATGAAATGTATTTTGCCCTCCTAGTAGAATAGGCAAAAACGACATGTCGATTGCTAAGTTGAAATTATCAAATATCCAAGATTTGATATCAATACAAAAAGTCTCAATGTGCACAATATTAACTGGTTTATTGTTATTATATATATAATAATTAAAAAGAACATCTATAACTAAAACTAAATCTTCAGACTTTTAATCATAATAATATAATGATGCCAAGTTGCCGAGACCAGACGCTTAATCCATTTGCTTTTAAAAGAATCAATATAAGCTTAGAAACTCTATTCATGAACCATATCCATGTCTGGATTCAGATGGATTTCATAAGCAAAAGCATGTGTGTTCTGCAATGAATGCAATTGAAGGAACATAGCGAAAGAGGAAAATACCTGTTCCTAGGAAGATTGAGATCTGGCTTTGCTAGCTATCATTGACAGAGATGATGTGAAGTAAGCCTCCAAACAAGCACAAAATAGAAAAGGCTTTCCTGCAATGTTTCCATACAGCCAGTAAAATATAAGCTAGGGCACATGTACATCATCTTACATAATATATTTACTGGATAAGCCTAGTTTAAAACAGTCTTTGAAAGGTGAAATCAAGGTATATTTTTATTTTTTGCAAAGCAAAATATTGGAAACTATAATTTTTCCAAGTCAAAATCTAGAAGATTAAACAATCTAGTGTTTTGTATGACAGAAAGAAAGAAATGAATTGTTTAGGACCTAGAGTATTATAGCGAGCAAATCAAGCTTTCTATACTTCCTCTTAGGATAGATTATACACCTAAAGAATTACAGGCAGCAAAGCAAGGTTTTTATACTTCCAATAAGGAAGAAACAACCGATTATAGGCTTTCAATCTTCACATAGACACCCTGAACAAAGCAAAGAAGAAGAATTCATTTGGGCATTCTGCGATGAGATTACATCTTTGCCTCTGATGAAAACTCCCAGCCATATTATGTGTATACAACGATTGATATGTTCAGAGCACTGTTTTGCTTAACAAAAAACACCTTGTATAGGTTCTGCTGGGAGCCATTTAATTTTTAAATGAAGTTTATTCTTCTAATGCATTTTAACCAGAAGCTCCTGTCGGCCTCTTCCCTCAAATTGGCCGATGCAAAATGGATTCTAAGGAAAGAGGTCTCGAACAAAGTCTAGTAGAAGGTTAGGGTTAGTGCAAGCACCAAGAACGTCATATCTCTAGCGTGAGTATTTAGGCAACAAAGCTTACGAGTTCATTTTCATCTACCACATCAATTTGCTTTTAATCATTGTCACCAACGATGAATCAAGTTTGCCAATACTGATCCAGCTTGCCAATAAGAGATGTAGCGACGGCTTATTCTCATCAAGACTAACAATGCTCGGCGTATCAGGTCTTGGCCACCAAAAATACTATCAACTTAAACCGAAGAGACCATGCGATTCTAGGCACAAGAGCTTCTCAGCATGGTCGCATTTATGGAAATTTTAATATTCAAATCTTTTGATAGTTTTCCTAGCAACGAATGTCTACCTGGGTGTCAGAACTTAATCATTTTGACGATGTTAGTACATAAGCCATATATTGAGAGTCATGATAGTTAAATTCTAATAATAGTTCGACATTTTCATAATCATTCTAGTGCTATTGCATTTTCCTAAGATAACCCATGCCTGAATTTGAAACCATACCATACGGCTGCGCCCTTCAGCAATTTAATCAGTGACAGGAGAGTTAAGAACGGGAAAACGACGGAGGCTGTCATCCTTTTGCCAACATCTTAAACCAAAATTTAAAGCTTTCAGTGTCATTTAGATACATTTAAACGTCCATTATAGTTTGAGCTCATTCTCTTCCACAAACAACCGATTGATAGAACAAAACGACAGAGCTTGATGTTAATTCGTGATTTCTAACTTATCTATGACAAGGAACACGGCTATCATTCAAATTCCATGTAAAACAAGGAACTGTTCCATTAGAAGCAGACCTATAGTTAAAACTACAATATGTAAACCGTTATTCATGTTATTCATTTTTCATCAGAAATGTCGGAGGTTGAACCTCGCAGGCAGTAGCATAAAATGCCGCGAACACAAGAATAGCACACAGATAGGAGAACGCAAATTGAGAATCATGTTCTCTTCACATGCCATACTGGCTACCAACAAAAACAACTAAAATTGTCTCCCAACACCTTTGACGAAAGTCTTAGCCAAGGCAGATTTACAACCAGCAGAATGAGCATAGGAACCTCCGAGGATTACCGATTTGAATACTTGTTCCACCGCTACTGCAAAGAAGGAAAGCAAAGACACCGTTTTACCTGCCACAAGTATAGCATTTTGGTTAAACCATTGAACGAGTTAAAACGTGAAGGCAGAACACATTCAAACTAATATCTTTAACCTACTGAAAAACGGATCAAGAGCTGAGAACTTACATTGTTGAAAGTAGACTTCGAACCAAAAGCCAAGACCTTTCTGCAACTGACGAGAACCAGCTTGAAATCTTGAATCAACAACAACATGAGAGTGGTTGAATTCTGAGAGCCACGGTGGAGACCTGAACCAGAGGTTATAGGTTTAAATCACGGACGAAAAACGCCACTTCTGAATCTGAAATCTAATACATGGTAGGTTTGTCGACCAATTCTTCAAACCACTCCCAGACATGAAAGAAACAATGCCATCAATACACAACCTCGATGAATACGTAGTGGAGGATCAGGATTTTTAAAGCGCCAAAACCCAAGGCAATATAACATCGACGACGAAGATTTTGACATTATAGCACAACTGCTTACGAGGTACTGAGCACATTAACATCACATTTATTATTTCTTTATACCATGAAGTCCAGGTACGAGAATTTCCAAGCTATTTGATAGCACAGCTCGACATTGCCAAGGCAGTCACAATTTTTCATCACAGGTTACAAGCCACATTAATCACCATCTAGATATTCCACTTAGAAAGGCTGATAGCAGAGTTAATACTATGACAGCACACCCTTGCCCCCCAACATTGAACCATTAAGATCTTAATAATTATCCTATGTTGCTGTTGTTTGTCACTTCTGCCACGTGTCGGGTTATTATTATATATAAACGGGTTATCATTATATATAAACAGATTAGAGTTTGAAGCCTCTATGCAGCATCAACTAATTATCAACAAATGTTGAAGTTGTTTTATGATAACCATAACTATCGTGTTGTTTTACATCTTATAACAATAAAAACATTCCCCTAAGGCAACCTATGTTTGAATTTTGAAACGGCACCATACGGCTATACCCTTTAGGAATTTAATCACTGATAGTAGAGTTAAGAACCGGCCAAATGACCGATACCCTCATTCTTTTGTCAACATGTCAAACCGAAATTTAAAGCTTTTAGTGTCATTTAGATACATTTAAACGTCCATTTTAGTTTGGGCTCATCCGCTTTCACAATCGACCGATTGATAGAAGAAAAACGATAGAGCTTGACATTAATTAATGATTTTTAAGCTATCCACGAGAACGAAGACACTTATCATTCAAATTTCATGTAAAACAACAAATCATTTCAGTAGAACCAGATTTATAGTTAAAACTATGATATCTAAACCGCTATTCATAGTATTCAGTTTTCATCACAAATGCTTTGACGAAAGTCTCGGCTAAGCCAGACTTACAAGCAACAAAGCCAGCATAGAAACCTCTGAGACTTACCGATTTGAATGCTTGTTCCACTGCTAGTGCAAAGGAGAAAAGCACAGACACCGTTTTACCTGCCACAAGTATACTATTCTGGTTAAATCATTGAAAAAGTTAAAACGTGATAACAAATACATTCAAACTTATATCTTTAACGTAGTGAAAACCAGAGTAAGATCTGAAAACCCACATTGTTGAAACTAGATTTCGAACCAAAAGCCAAAACCTTTCTGCAACTGACGAGAATCAGGTTGAAAGCTTGCATCAACAACAAAATCAGAGTGGTTCGACTCTGAGAGCCACGACGGAGACCTCAAACACAGGCTATGGGTTCAATCGACGAAGGAAAAACGCGATTCCTGAACCTAAAATCTAAAACATCGCAGGCCTGCCCAGCATTCCTTCAAACCACTCCCAACCACAAAACAAACAATCCCGTTCATAAATAATTGAAAAAAGCATACGCTAAGTGATTTTGCATCATTTGATTCATGAACAAGCTCGATGAATAGTTACGAGCAACATAACATCAACAACGAAGATTTTGACATTATAGCACAAGTGCTTACGAGGCACTGAATACATTAATATCACATTTATTACTCACCGTTTTTCATGACAGGTTGCAAGCCACATTAGTCACCACGTAGATATTCCACTTAGGGAAGCCCGTAACAGAGTTAATAATATGACAGGACACCCTTAACCGCCAGCATTGAACCACTTAAACTTTAATTACCTTGTCCTTACTCTGGTTTGCCACGTGTGCGACCTGTCCCATTTAACTGATTTTGGATCATTTGATTCATTATTCACCATCCTCCATGACAGGTTGCAAGCCACATTAGTCACCACGTAGATACTCCACCTAGCGAACCCGCAGTAGAGTTAATACTATGATAGGACACCCTTTCCCGCCAGTATTGAACCGCCAAAACAATAATTACCCTGTCCTTACTCCCGTTTGACACCCCTGCTATGTAATATCCCTTTTTCAAATTTTATTAAAATGCCCAATTTTCCACTTTTTTTTCCCAATTTCGACCTTTGACTAGTTTTACTGTTTTGACCTCCAAATCAACCCAAATGCTCCCAAATATTCTGTAGGAGTGTATGAATGGTATTTAGACTTGAATATAAGGTTCAGGGATGTTTTATGGCCCTCCAAATACTGCTTCAAACTTGATTTGTATTCTGATCAATATATGTAATTTTGACTAGTAATTTGTGCATCAAATTCCCCTCGGGTAACACTGCAAATGGCCTTCCAAATGCCTCCAAACTCCCACAAATTTATGAACAGAGGTATATAAGGTGTTAAGTATGTGATTAAGGTCTAATATGCACCATTAATTGATTTTTAATACTGTTCTAACTCTCTCACATTCAACAGCAAAAACCCCCAATTCGACCCTTGGGGAAATGGCACTATTTCACCTCCCAATACAACTAAACTAAGTAAAAATGCTTCAAATGCTCAAGTACAGTACATGAAACTTGTAGAATACATCCATGGCAGTATATTTATCACAAATATATCAGAGAATCATCCATCCATTCGAAATCATCATCAATACATTAGCTCACAACAAGGTAGTGGGGAAATGGCATTGTTCTTCCATTAAAAATGAGATTTATACATTTCTACTTGGAATTTCGACCTGAAACTTTTTGGAGATGAAGAAAAGAGTATTTAATTCATATTACAAAAGAAATGGGTCATTAGAAGCTCCCCCAAAGAGTACAATAGCTCACCAAAAACGCCCTCCCTCAAGGAGCACGAATATGCCTTCAAAACTGGAAACGGTGGAGAGAAAGCGCTGCACTAAACCAAACCATGAAACTTCCTGTAGCTGTTACCTGCAAATACAAACTCCATTAAATCATCATGAAAGACCTGAGTGGCCTCTCCAAACCCCAACTTGGATGAGAATCTTTCACCCTCTAAATTGGCTAAGGCAAGAAACTAGTCATCCACTAGCTCTCTCTTCACAAATGCAATTTTTCTCAAATCATCAAAAGCCATTCTCATACTTGATTTCTACATTTTATAACCAACATTAGCCTTCAAGGGGTCGAAATCCTCTCAATAGATTCAATAATTTTTCATTTAGAAAATATTCCTCATTTGCCACTTGTCTCCTAGTTCCAACCTTCCATCTTCTCCCAAATTCGAATTTGAGTCTCTTTAGATTCCTCCAACTCCATGAGCGCCTTCTTGAGCCTATTTTTGGGGCTGACATGTCATAATGGTCAGGTGTAAGAAGTCAGGTATGAATTTTGTCATAAAATGTCATAGATGCTTCATTATTGTTGTCATAAAACTAGAGAATCTAGCCCATGTGTCCACTAGTCTCCAATTTGACTCTTCCTCTCCCATGGAGGTTACTATTCCTTCCCATTTCGACCTAATATGCTCAATGCCATGTGTTATGACTTACCAACTCACCCAAGAGTGTTCACCTTCCCATGAATTCGAATTGGCAAGAGAGAGCTGCCATGTGTCATTGAAAAATCAAGCTAGTGTGGGTCCCACCACCTCCATATGTCTCCAAAACCACTTGCCACCTAGAATTTCTCTTGAATTTATTTATTCATCATATTTATTAAATTCTTGAACCCTTCTAATGTCTAAATATCATTTATTAGTTTCCTTATTACCATCCCACATGTGCCCATCTAACCTAGGAAACTAGTAGGATTGATGGGATTGTCTTACTATGCACTTATTTGAATGGGGACATTACAATCCTCCCCACCCAAGATTGCTTGTCCTCAAGCAATTTCAAATTTGGATGCTGCAAAATCTTCTCCTCTTCCCATGTGGCATCTTCATTTGGTAAGTCCTTCCATTGCACTAAATATTCTTTGATGATTTTACTCCTCAACCTTCTTTCCCGTATCTTCAAAATCTTTTCCGGAACAAGTGTGAGCTGACCTTCATCATCCAAAGGAGGAAGTATTTCTGAAGTGATGATTTGCTGACCAAGAGCTTTCTTAAGACAAGAAACATGAAATATATTGTGGATTTTACTCCCTTCCGGAAGTTCTAGTTGATATGCTACTTCTCCAACCTTTCGCACTACCTTGTATGGCCCATAGTACCTTGGTTTTAATTTTTCTACTCCATTCTTTTTGAGAGATGTTTGTTTATAGGGCTGCAACCTTAAATATACTAAATCATTGACTTGAAAGGTTCTCTCTTCTCTATGTCTATCAGCATATTGTTTTTGTTGATTTTGAGCAACCTGCAAATTGTCTTTCAAGAGCTTTAAAATTTCTTGGCTCTCTTCCACCCAATCTTTATCCTTTGGGGCTCTACTATCACCAAATATGATGTCAGCAAATGTAAGTGCATCATAACCATATAATGCTTTGAAAGGAGACATTCCTATTGACATATGATAAGTGGTGTTGTAGCAAAACTCACCCAAGTGTAGCCATTTTGCCCATGCTTTTTGCTGCCCTCCCACATAGTTTCTTAGGTATCCTTCCAACCATTGGTTTACCCTCTCTGTTTGTCCATCAGTTTGTGGATGATAGCTGGTACTTGGAGTCAATTGAGTGCCTACCAATCTAAAAAGTTCTTGCCAAAAAGCACCCATGAATCTACTATCTCTATCACTGACAATGCTCTTGGGGAGCCCATGCAATCTGAAGATTTCTTTGAAAAAAATATCAGCCACCTGTGCAGCACTAAAAGATGATGTAACAGCAAAGAAATGAGCAAATTTTGTCAACCTATCAACTACCACATAGATGCAATCCTTACCTAAGGATTTAGGCAATCCGGTGATGAAATCCATGGAAATACTGTCCCATTTTTGCTCCGGAATGGGCAATGGTTGTAATAGGCCGGCTGGACATGTAAGTTCTGATTTGTTTTGTTGACATGCTTTACATTCATTCACATACTTCTGAACATCTTCCTTCAGCCACTTCCAAAAAAATCTTTGCCTCAACTGTCTATAAGTTTTGAAGATCCCCGGATGGCCCGCTAGTGGGGAATCATGTGCTTCTTGCAAAATTCGGTACTTGAGCTTGGAGTTATGAACTAAATAAATTCTTCCCTTATAATATATCAGCCCATTCAAAATCCTATAATTATCATCCCCTTTGATTCCATCCAACACATCACAAGCAAATTTGTCTTTGGCATATTCAACTAGTAGCATGTTTTTCCAATCCTTGGCAATATCCATGAGAGAAAAGGAAGGCCTTCTTGACAAAGCATCTGCTACTATATTATTCTTTCCTTTGACATATTCAATATCAAAATCATAAGCTTGAATCTTGCTTACCCACTTTTGTTGCCTTTCATTTAGATCCTTTTGGGTGAGAAAGTGTCTTAGACTATTATGGTCAGTTTTCACCACAAACTTGCTGCCCACCAAGTATTGTCTGAATTTGGCCAATGCATGCATAATGGCCAGCATTTCTTTATCATAGATGGAGTAAATTTTTTCATGAGGCTGCAACTTTCTGCTCTCAAAGGCTATGGGGTGTTGGCCTTGCTTTAGGACAGCCCCTATTCCTCCACCTGAAGCATCACATTCCACAACAAAAGGTTTAGTAAAATCAGGAAGTGCAAGTATGGGACAACTACTCATTACCTCTTTCATTTTTTGGAATGCTTTTTCAGCCTCTTCATCCCACTTGAAAGCATCCTTCTTAGTCAAATCAGTGAGTGGAGAAGTCAACTTGGAGAACCCTTTCACAAATTTTCTGTAGTAGGTGCATATGCCAAAAAAGCCTCTCAATTCAGTAATATTTTTTGGTGATGGCCATTCCAAGATAGCCCTGATTTTTTCCATGTGTACCTTCACTCCTTCTTGCCCAATAATGTGCCCAATATACAGTAGTTCTTTCATCCCAAACTCACATTTTGATAATTTAGCAAATAAGGACTCTTCTTGCAAGATTTTCAACACAATCTCTAACTGTTGCAAATGCTCTTCCCATGTTTTACTGTAAATGAGAATATCATCAAAGAAAACCAAAACAAACCTTCTTAGTTGCTTGCAAAATATCCTATTCATACATGCTTGAAAGGTGGCTGGAGCATTAGATAACCCAAAAGGCATGACAAGAAATTCAAAGTGGCCAAAATGACATCGAAAAGCGGTCTTTTGCACATCTTCATCTTTTATTCGAATTTGGTGATACCCTGATCTAAGGTCAATTTTTGAGAAGTATTTGGCCCCATGTAGCTCATCCATGAGCTCATCAATCCTAGGAATAGGATACCTATTCTTGATAGTCTTTTTGTTCAAGGCTCTAAAATCTATGCACATTCTTAATGTTCCATCTTTTTTCTTCACTAGCACTACTGAAGAAGCATAAGGGCTAGAGCTTGGTCTAATGAGCCCCAACTCTAGGAGTTCTTGGATAGCTTTTTCGATCTCATCTCTAAACCTTTTAGGATGTCTATAAGGTGGTATTTGAATGGGTGAAGTACCCTCCTCCAAAACAATACTGTGCTCAACCCCCCTATCTGGTGGCCTACCATGTGGAAGGTCTCTAAAAACCTTTTCATATTTTTGCAAAAGTCTCTCTATCTCCTTTGGGTGTTTGACAATATTTATAGTTGGCTTGGGAGATGTAATATGACATTCAGCAGCCCATTCTATATCCCCATGCGTCAATATAGATCTCATGCTGTTGCAAGTCACTACTTGATTTGGATAAGTGTGTTGCCCTCTCACAACTCTTTGTACTCCTTTTGAATCTTGGAATTTCATTTCGGGAATTTGATAATTTACTGTATGCTCTCCTATTGAATACAACCATTGCACTCCCAAAACCACATTAGTATCAGCAACATCAACCACATAAAAACTATCAACAAAAGTATAGTTACCTACGGTGACTTGCAGCTTTGGAACCCATGTTTTGCATTGCATTGTGTTGTGATTGGGAATGACAACTGTGAAGCCATCAAATGGTTCAATAGGTATCTTTCTTTTCTCTACCATCTCTGCATCAATGAAGTTATGAGTGGCTCCTCCATCTACCAAAGCTGAAGTTCTTTGTCCTTGTACCACACCTTTGCATCGGATAGTATGATAGCGAGGTACTGCTGAAAGCACTGCCATTCTTGCTTTGTCCAGTGAAGGATGATTTTCTTCTTGTCTTTCCTCTTCTACTGCTGTCTCATATGCCTCTTCTTGATCTGAAATATGTCCATCTTCATCCATGCCCCCATCATACCCCTCATTATCAGAAAATACTTCTATGTATTGAGCCTTTCCTTTGGTACATTTGTGCCCCGGTGTCCATGGTTGGAAGCATGTGAAGCATAGTTTCTTTTTTCTAAGTTCATCCCTGTTTAGTCCCTCTTTTTTATTCCTCTCAAATGACTCTCTTTGCCAAGGTTTCTTATCATATCCATCCCTTTGCCAAGGTTTCTTTTCAAATTTATAGCTAGGCTTAGGAGGAAATCTCGTTCTAGGAAGCACATTTTGGAGATCCCTAGTCAAGCTCATTGCATCTTTTAATGTAGTTGGCTTGTGGGATTTGACCAAACCTCTTAAGGGTTCAGCCAAACCTTCAGTGAACAGTAATACTAGTCTTCCCATTGATACATCAGCCACCTTGACTGATAATTTTTGAAAGTCCAACATATATTCGGTAGGGGACCCAGTTTGCTTCAATTGAGCTAGTTCTTTGAAAGGCAATTCTGGATCTTTTTGTTCAAATCTTTCTAGTACCCTGTCAACAAATTCTCCATATGTTTTAACCTGATTATGACTCAAGGTTTTCAGCCCATGAAACCACCATTCATTGGCATATCCTTCCAAATGCAAAATGGCCATTTTTAATGCATCCTCTTCCAACATAGGATTCAGCTGAAAATATACATCCAATTTTTGCACCCAAGTGTTAGCAGAATTTTGAGAAGAACCATCAAAAGTAGGAAGTGACATTTTTCCAATAGCACTATTCAATTCTTTGTTTTGGAATGGCTTCCTATTGTCTCCCTTCATTTTTATCTTTTGCATAGCATCAATGTAGTCACTGAGTGGTACACCTCTTTTACACTCTTCATTCAAATCATTCCAATCATTTACTAGTGTCTTGTAATCCAATTCAAGATTGGGTTCTTCTTTGGGTGTGAGAAATTTAGGTGCAGTATGCCTTTGTGTGCTTTGAAATTCATCAGGTCTATTATGAGGTCCTGTACTTGAGAAAATATGCTCATTCCCTTCATCTTTTCTCCTGAGTGTGAACCACTATTATCTCCTATCATCCCTTTGCCTGAAAGTTGGCTACTCAACAATTCGAAACCTTTCATCATTTGTTTATTCATATCTAGCATAACCATGGTAAGTCCTTCAAAACATGGTTTTAAGGCTTCAATAAATTCCTCCTTATGTCTTAATTTTTCCTCCTCCTCTCTACCCATTGTTTTAGAAAAAAACTCTTTTTCTACTACTATCTCTTCTTCAACCAAAACTTCTTCAACTACTGATTCAAAGGGTGGTGTTTTATTTGTTTGGCTTCTTGTTAATACCATCAGGTGCCAAGACCATGCTCTGATACCACTTGTAGTATCCCTTTTTCAAATTTTATTAAAATGCCCAATTTTCCACATTTTTTTTCCCAATTTCGACCTTTGACTAGTTTTACTGTTTTGACCTCCAAATCAACCCAAATGCTCCCAAATCTTCTGTAGGAGTGTATGAATGGTATTTAGACTTGAATATAAGGTTCAGGGATGTTTTATGGCCCTCCAAATACTGCTGCAAACTTGATTTGTATTCTGATCAATATATGTAATTTTGACTAGTAATTTGTGCATCAAATTCTCCTCGGGTAACACTGCAAATGGCCTTCCAAATGCCTCCAAACTCCCACAAATTTATGAACAGAGGTATATAATGTGTTAATTATGTTATTAAGGTCTAATATGCACCATTAATTGATTTTTAATACTGTTCTAACTCTCTCACATTCAACAGCAAAAATCCCCAATTCAACCCTTGGGGAAATGGCACTATTTCACCTCCCAATACAACTAAACTGAGTAAAAATGCTTCAAATGCTCAAGTACAGTACATGAAACTTGTAGAATACATCCATGGCAGTATATTTATCACAAATATATCAGAGAATCATCCATCCATTCGAAATCATCATCAATACATTAGCTCACAACAAGGTAGTGGGGAAATGGCATTGTTCTTCCATTAAAAATGAGATTTATACATTTCTACTTGGAATTTTGACCTGAAACTTTTTGGAGATGAAGAAAAGAGTATTTAATTCATATTACAAAAGAAATGGGGCATTAGAATCTCCCCCAAAGAGTACAATAGCTCACCAAAAACGCCCTCCCTCAAGGAGCACGAATATGCTTTCAAAACTAGAAACGGTGGAGAGAAAGCGCTACACTAAACCAAACCATGAAACTTACTGTAGCTGCTACCTGCAAATACAAACTCCATTAAAGCACCATGAAAGACCTGAGTGGCCTCTCCAAACCCCAACTTGGATGAGAATCTTTCACCCTCTAAATTGGCTAAGGCAAGAAACTAGTCATCCACTAGCTCTCTCTTCACAAATGCAATTTTTCTCAAATCATCAAAAGCCATTCTCATACTTGATTTCTACATTTTATAACCAACATTAGCCTTCAAGGGGTCGAAATCCTCTCAATAGATTCAATAATTTTTCATTTAGAAAATATTCCTCATTTGCCACTTGTCTCCTAGTTCCAACCTTCCATCTTCTCCCAAATTCGAATTTGAGTCTCTTTAGATTCCTCCAACTCCATGAGCGCCTTCTTGAGCCTATTTTTGGGTCTGACATGTCATAATGGTCAGGTGTAAGAAGTCAGGTCTGAATTTTGTCATAAAATGTCATAGATGCTTCATTATTGTTGTCATAAAACTAGGGAATCTAGCCCATGTGTCCACTAGTCTCCAATTTGACTCTTCCTCTCCCATGGAGGTTACTATTCCTTCCCATTTCGACCTAATATGCTCAATGCCATGTGTTATGACTTACCAACTCATCCAAGAGTGTTCACCTTCCCATGAATTTGAATTGGCAAGAGAGAGCTGCCATGTGTCATTGAAAAATCAAGCTAGTGTGGGTCCCACCACCTCCATATGTCTCCAAAACCACTTGCCACCTAGAATTTCTCTTGAATTTATTTATTCATCATATTTATTAAATTCTTGAACCCTTCTAATGTCTAAATATCATTTATTAGTTTCCTTATTACCATCCCACATGTGCCCATCCAACCTAGGAAACTAGTAGGATTGATGGGATTGTCTTACTATGCACTTATTTTAATGGGGACATTACAGTCCTCCCCACCCAAGATTGCTTGTCCTCAAGCAATTTCAAATTTGGATGCTGCAAAATCTTCTCCTCTTCCCATGTGGCATCTTCATTTGGTAAGTCCTTCCATTGCACTAAATATTCTTTGATGATTCTACTCCTCAAACTTCTTTCCCGTGTCTTCAAAATATTTTCCGGAACAAGTGTGAGCTGACCTTCATAATCCAAAGGAGGAAGTATTTCTGAAGTGATGATTTTCTGACCAAGAGCTTTCTTAAGACAAGAAACATGAAATATATTGTGGATTTTACTCCCTTCCGGAAGTTCTAGTTCATATGCTACTTCTCCAACCTTCCGCACTACCTTGTATGGCCCATAGTACCTTGGTTTTAATTTTTCTGCTCCATTCTTTTTGAGAGATGTTTGTTTATAGGGCTGCAACCTTAAATATACTAAATCATTGACTTGAAAGGTTCTCTCTTCTCAATGTCTATCAGCATATTGTTTTTGTTGATTTTGAGCAACCTGCAAATTGTCTTTCAAGAGCTTTAAAATTTCTTGGCTCTCTTCCACCCAATCTTTATCGTTTGGGGCTCTACTATCACCAAATATAATGTCAGCAAATGTAAGTGCATCATAACCATATAATGCTTTGAAAGGAGACATTCCTATTGACATATGATAAGTGGTGTTGTAGCAAAACTCACCCAAGTGTAGCCATTTTGCCCATGCTTTTTGCTGCCCTCCCACATAGTTTCTTAGGTATCCTTCCAACCATTGGTTTACCCTCTCTGTTTGTCCATCAGTTTGTGGATGATAGCTGGTACTTGGAGTCAATTGAGTGCCTACCAATCTAAAAAGTTCTTGCCAAAAAGCACCCATGAATCTACTATCTCTATCACTGACAATGCTCTTGGGGAGCCCATGCAATCTGAAGATTTCTTTGAAAAAAATATCAGCCACCTGTGCAGCACTAAAAGATGATGTAATAGCAAAGAAATGAGCAAATTTTGTCAACCTATCAACTACCACATAGATGCAATCCTTACCTAAGGATTTAGGCAATCCGGTGATGAAATCCATGGAAATACTGTCCCATTTTTGCTCCGGAATGGGCAATGGTTGTAATAGGCCGGCTGGACATGTAAGTTCTGATTTGTTTTGTTGACATGCTTTACATTCATTCACATACTTCTGAACATCTTCCTTCAGCCACTTCCAAAAAAATCTTTGCCTCAACTGTCTATAAGTTTTGAAGATCCCCGGATGGCCCGCTAGTGGGGAATCATGTGCTTCTTGCAAAATTCGGTACTTGAGCTTGGAGTTATGAACTAAATAAATTCTTCCCTTATAATATATCAGCCCATTCAAAATCCTATAATTATCATCCCCTTTGATTCCATCCAACACATCACAAGCAAATTTGTCTTTGGCATATTCAACTAGTAGCATGTTTTTCCAATCCTTGGCAATATCCATGAGAGAAAAGGAAGGCCTTCTTGACAAAGCATCTGCTACTATATTATTATTTCCTTTGACATATTCAATATCAAAATCATAAGCTTGAATCTTGCTTACCCACTTTTGTTGCCTTTCATTTAGATCCTTTTGGGTGAGAAAGTGTCTTAGACTATTATGGTCAGTTTTCACCACAAACTTGCTGCCCACCAAGTATTGTCTGAATTTGGCCAATGCATGCATAATGGCCAGCATTTCTTTATCATAGATGGAGTAAATTTTTTCATGAGGCTGCAACTTTCTGCTCTCAAAGGCTATGGGGTGTTGGCCTTGCTTTAGGACAGCCCCTATTCCTCCACCTGAAGCATCACATTCCACAACAAAAGGTTTAGTAAAATCAGGAAGTGCAAGTATGGGACAACTACTCATTACCTCTTTCATTTTTTGGAATGCTTTTTCAGCCTCTTCATCCCACTTGAAAGCATCCTTCTTAGTCAAATCAGTGAGTGGAGAAGTCAACTTGGAGAACCCTTTCACAAATTTTCTGTAGTAGGTGCATATGCCAATAAAGCCTCTCAATTCAGTAATATTTTTTGGTGATGGCCATTCCAAGATAGCCCTGATTTTTTCCATGTGTACCTTCACTCCTTCTTGCCCAATAATGTGCCCAAGATACAGTAGTTCTTTCATCCCAAACTCACATTTTGATAATTTAGCAAATAAGGACTCTTCTTGCAAGATTTTCAACACAATCTCTAACTGTTGCAAATGCTCTTCCCATGTTTTACTGTAAATGAGAATATCATCAAAGAAAACCAAAACAAACCTTCTTAGTTGCTTGCAAAATATCGTATTCATACATGCTTGAAAGGTGGCTGGAGCATTAGTTAACCCAAAAGGCATGACAAGAAATTCAAAGTGGCCAAAATGACATCGAAAAGCGGTCTTTTGCACATCTTCATCTTTCATTCGAATTTGGTGATACCCTGATCTAAGGTCAATTTTTGAGAAGTATTTGGCCCCATGTAGCTCATCCATGAGCTCATCAATCCTAGGAATAGGATACCTATTCTTGATAGTCTTTTTGTTCAGGCACTAAAATCTATGCACATTCTCAATGTTCCATCTTTTTTCTTCACTAGCACTACTGAAGAAGCATAAGGGCTAGAGCTTGGTCTAATGAGCCCCAACTCTAGGAGTTCTTGGATAGCTTTTTCGATCTCATCTCTAAACCTTTTAGGATGTCTATAAGGTGGTATTTGAATGGGTGAAGTACCCTCCTCCAAAACAATACTGTGCTCAACCCCCCTATCTGGTGGCCTACCATGTGGAAGGTCTCTAAAAACCTTTTCATATTTTTGCAAAAGTCTCTCTATCTCCTTTGGGTGTTTGACAATATTTATAGTTGGCTTGGGAGATGTAATATGACATTCAGCAGCCCATTCTGTATCCCCATGCCTCAATATAGATCTCATGCTATTGCAAGTCACTACTTGATTTGGATAAGTGTGTTGCCCTCTCACAACTCTTTGTACTCCTTTTGAATCTTGGAATTTCATTTCGGGAATTTGATAATTTACTGTATGCTCTCCTATTGAATACAACAATTGCACTCCCAAAACCACATTAGTATCAGCAACATCAACCACATAAAAACTATCAACAAAAGTATAGTTACCTACGGTGACTTGCAGCTTTGGAACCCATGTTTTGCATTGCATTGTGTTGTGATCGGGAATGACAACTATGAAGCCATCAAATGGTTCAATAGGTATCTTTCTTTTCTCTACCATCTCTGCATCAATGAAGTTATGAGTGGCTCCTCCATCTACCAAAACTGAAGTTCTTTGTCCTTCTACCACACCTTTGCATCGGATAGTATGATAGCGAGGTACTGCTGAAAGCACTGCCATTCTTGCTTTGTCCGGTGAAGGCTGATTTTCTTCTTGTCTTTCCTCTTCTACTGCTGTCTCATATGCCTCTTCTTGATCTGAAATATGTCCATCTTCATCCATGCCCCCATCATACCCCTCATTATCAGAAAATACTTCTATGTATTGAGCCTTTCCTTTGGTACATTTGTGCCCCGGTGTCCATGGTTGGAAGCATGTGAAGCATAGTTTCTTTTTTCTAAGTTCATCCCTGTTTAGTCCCTCTTTTTTATTCCTCTCAAATGACTCTCTTTGCCAAGGTTTCTTATCATATCCATCCCTTTGCCAAGGTTTCTTTTCAAATTTATAGCTAGGCTTAGGAGGAAATCTCGTTCTAGGAAGCACATTTTGGAGATCCCTAGTCAAGCTCATTGCATCTTTTAATGTAGTTGGCTTGTGGGATTTGACCAAACCTCTTAAGGGTTCATCCAAACCTTCAGTGAACAGTAATACTAATCTTCCCATTGATACATCAGCCACCTTGACTGATAATTTTTTAAAGTCCAACATATATTCGGTAGGGGACCCAGTTTGCTTCAATTGAGCTAGTTCTTTGAAAGGCAATTCTGGATCTTTTTGTTCAAATCTTTCTAGTACCCTGCCAACAAATTCTCCATATGTTTTAACCTGATTATGACCCAAGGTTTTCAGCCCATGAAACCACCATTCATTGGCATCTCCTTCCAAATGCAAAATGGCCATTTTTAATGCATCCTCTTCCAACATAGGATTCAGCTGAAAATATACATCCAATTTTTGCACCCAAGTGTTAGCAGAATTTTGAGAAGAACCATCAAAAGTAGGAAGTGACATTTTTCCAATAGAACTATTCAATTCTTTGTTTTGGAATGGACTCCTATTGTCTCCCTTCATTTTAATCTTTTGCATAGCATCAATGTAGTCACTGAGTGGTACACCTCTTTTACACTCTTCATTCAAATCATTCCAATCATTTACTAGTTTCTTGTAATCCAATTCAAGATTGGGTTCTTCTTTGGGTGTGAGAAATTTAGGTGCAGTATGCCTTTGTGTGCTTTGAAATTCATCAGGTCTATTATGAGGTCCTGTACTTGAGAAAATATGCTCATTCCCTTTCATCTTTTCTCCTAAGTGTGAACCACTATTATCTCCTATCATCCCTTTGCCTGAAAGTTGGCTACTCAACAATTCGAAACCTTTCATCATTTGTTTATTCATATCTAGCATAACCATGGTAAGTCCTTCAAAACATGGTTTTAAGGCTTCAATAAATTCCTCCTTATGTCTTAATTTTTCCTCCTCCTCTCTACCCATTGTTTTAGAAAAAAACTCTTTTTCTACTACTATCTCTTCTTCAACCAAAACTTCTTCAACTACTGATTCAAAGGGTGGTGTTTTATTTGTTTGGCTTCTTGTTAATACCATCAGGTGCCAAGACCATGCTCTGATACCACTTGTAGTATCCCTTTTTCAAATTTTATTAAAATGCCCAATTTTCCACTTTTTTTTCCCAATTTCGACCTTTGACTAGTTTTACTGTTTTGACCTCCAAATCAACCCAAATGCTCCCAAATCTTCTGTAGGAGTGTATGAATGGTATTTAGAATTGAATATAAGGTTCAGGGATGTTTTATGGCCCTCCAAATACTGCTGCAAACTTGATTTGTATTCTGATCAATATATGTAATTTTGACTAGTAATTTGTGCATCAAATTCCCCTCGGGTAACACTGCAAATGGCCTTCCAAATGCCTCCAAACTCCCACAAATTTATGAACAGAGGTATATAATGTGTTAAGTATGTGATTAAGGTCTAATATGCACCATTAATTGATTTTTAATACTGTTCTAACTCTCTCACATTCAACAGCAAAAACCCCCAATTCGACCCTTGGGGAAATGGCACTATTTCACCTCCCAATACAACTAAACTGAGTAAAAATGCTTCAAATGCTCAAGTACAGTACATGAAACTTGTAGAATACATCCATGGCAGTATATTTATCACAAATATATCAGAGAATCATCCATCCATTCGAAATCATCATCAATACATTAGCTCACAACAAGGTAGTGGGGAAATGGCATTGTTCTTCCATTAAAAATGAGATTTATACATTTCTACTTGGAATTTCGACCTGAAACTTTTTGGAGATGAATAACAGAGTATTTAATTCATATTAAAAAATAAATGGGGCATTAGAATCTCCCCCAAAGAGTACAATAGCTCACCAAAAACGCCCTCCCTCAAGGAGCACGAATATGCCTTCAAAACTGGAAACGGTAGAGAGAAAGCGCTGCACTAAACCAAACCATGAAACTTCCTGTAGCTGCTACCTGCAAATACAAACTCCATTAAAGCACCATGAAAGACCTGAGTGGCCTCTCCAAACCCCAACTTGGATGGGAATCTTTCACCCTCGAAATTGGCTAAGGCAAGAAACTAGTCATCCACTAGCTCTCTCTTCACAAATGCAATTTTTCTCAAATCATCAAAAGCCATTCTCATACTTGATTTCTACATTTTATAACCAACATTAGCCTTCAAGGGGTCGAAATCCTCTCAATAGATTCAATAATTTTTCATTTAGAAAATATTCCTCATTTGCCACTTGTCTCCTAGTTCCAACCTTCCATCTTCTCCCAAATTCGAATTTGAGTCTCTTTAGATTCCTCCAACTCCATGAGTGCCTTCTTGAGCCTATTTTTGGGGCTGACATGTCATAATGGTCAGGTGTAAGAAGTCAGGTCTGAATTTTGTCATAAAATGTCATAGATGCTTCATTATTGTTGTCATAAAACTAGGGAATCTAGCCCATGTGTCCACTAGTCTCCAATTTGACTCTTCGTCTCCCATGGAGGTTACTATTCCTTCCCATTTCAACCTAATATGCTCAATGCCATGTGTTATGACTTACCAACTCACCCAAGAGTGTTCACCTTCCCATGAATTCGAATTGGCAAGAGAGAGCTGCCATGTGTCATTGAAAAATCAAGCTAGTGTGGGTCCCACCACCTCCATATGTCTCCAAAACCACTTGCCACCTAGAATTTCTCTTGAATTTATTTATTCATCATATTTATTAAATTCTTGAACCCTTCTAATGTCTAAATATCATTTATTAGTTTCCTTATTACCATCCCACATGTGCCCATCCAACCTAGGAAACTAGTAGGATTGATGGGATTGTCTTACTATGCACTTATTTGAATGGGGACATTACATGCTACCTGTCGCGCTAGACTTGTTCCATTTTCCTATGATAACCATAACCATCGCATTGTGCAGAAAGCGTCGAAGACATTTCTCGGCGTAAAAAAAACTAGACAAGCTTATATGCCACGCGTTGTTACACCCACCACCTGTTATTTACATTAAGCAGCAACTAGGCCTTAACTCGGATGACGCACCTTGCACCGCCAAAACAGGAAGCGATTACCGAGGCTGACATTATCAGCTCTCATCCAACGAAACGTTAACAAATTATCACTATTTAAAAATTTATATAAATAATTTTTTCCCCAACTATTTACAAATAACCCAAAATCATAGTATGGAGGAAAAACATTTATAGGCATAGGTGCAAACAAGCTCGATGAATATTACCACGGATATAATATCAACAACAATGAAGATTTCGACATTATAGCACAACCGCTAACGAGCTACTCAATACATTAATATCACATTTATTACTCACCATTCTCCATGACAGGTTGCAAGCCACATTAGTCACTACGTAGATACTCCACCTAGGGAACCCGCAGCAGAGTTAATACTACGACAGGACACCCTTGCCCGCCAGCATTCAACCATTAAAACATTCATTGCCCTGTCCTTACTCTCGTTTGACATGTCTGCCACCTTTCGCGTTAAATTTGTTCCATTCTCCTATGATAACCATAACCATCGCATTAGTGCCAAAGGCATTTCTCGGCGCAAAGAACTAGACAAGCCTATATGCCACGGGTTGCCACGCCCACCACCTGTTATTTACACTAAGCAACAACTAAGCCTTAACTCGCATGACGCACCTTCCGCCGCCAAAACGGGAAGCGATTACCGAGGCTGATGTTATCAGCTCTCATCGAACGAAATGTTAACAAATAATTATCACTATTTAAAAATTTATATAAATAATTTTTTCCCCAACTATTTACAAACAACCCAAAATCATAGTATGGAGGAAAAAAATTTATAGGCATAGGTGCAAACTAGGTGCAACTATAATAGGGCCTGCATGAAATATATAATATCCCCTACGGGGACATAATATCCCCTATTCATAGGGTCGACATTAATTGGTGATTTCTAAGCTATCGACGACAAGAAAGACACTTATCATTCAAATTTCATGTAAATCAAGGAACCATCTCAGTAGATCCAGATCTATGCTTAAAACTACAATATTTAAATGCTTATTCATGTTATTCATTTTTCATCACAAATGCCAGAGGCTGAAGCTCGCAGGCAGTATCGCAAAATGTTGCAAATACAAAAATAGCACACAGATAGAACAACGTAGACTGAGAATCACGTTCTGTTCACATGCCATACTGGCTACCAACAAAAACAACTAAAACTATTTCCCAACACCTTTGACGAAAGGCTCGGCTAAGCCAGACCTAGAACCAACAAACCCACTATAAGAACCTTTGAGACTTACCGATTTGTATGCTTGTTCCACTGCTACTGCAAAGGAGAAAACCAGAGACATCGTTTTACCTGCAACAAGTATATGATTCTAGTTAAACCATTGTAAAAGTTAAAACGTCATAACATATACATTCAAACTTATATCTTTAACCTACTGAAAACCGAAGCAAAATATGACAACTTAGATTGCTGCAAGCAAAAAAATGAGAGTATCGGTCATTTGGCCGGTTCTTGACTCTACTGTCAGTGATTAAATTCCTGAAGGGTATAGCCGTATGGTATCGTTTCAAATTCAGACATCTTAAACCGAAATTTAAGATTTCTAAGCTATCGACAACAAGAAAGACACTTACCATTCAAATTCCATGTAAATCAACGAACCATCTCAGCAGAACCAGATCTATACTTAAAACTACAATATTTAAACCCTTATCCATATTATTCATTATTCATCACAAATGCCAGAGGTTGAAGCTCGCAGGCAGCATCGCAAAATGTTGCAAATACAAGACTAGCGCTCAGATAGAACAACGCAGACTGAGAATCACGCTCTGTTCACATGCCATACTGGCTACCAACAAAAAACAACTAAAACTATTTCCCAACACCTTTGACGAAAGTCTCGGCTAAGCCAGACCTAGAACCAGCAAACCCACCATAACAATCTCCAAGACTTACCGGTTTTAACGCTTGTTGCACTGCTACTGCAAAGCAGAAAACCAGAGACATCGTTTTACCTGCCACAAGTATACGATTCTGGTTAAACCATTGAAAAAGTTAAAACTTCATAACAAATACATTCAAATATCTTTAACCTACTCAAAACCGGAGCAAAATCTGACAACTTACATTGCTATAAGCAGACTTCGAACCAAAAGCCAAAACCTTTCTGCAACTGACGAGAACCAGCGTGAAACCTTGCATCAACAACAACATCAAAGTGGTACGACTCTGACAGCCACGGTGGAGACCTGAAGCACTGGTTATTATGAGTTCAAACCACAAAGCGGAAACACCATTGCTGAATCTAAAACCTAATACATCGCAGGCCGCTGGACCATTCCTTCAAACCACTCCGAAACACAAAACAAAAAACAATGCCATTCATAAAAACAAGCTCGATGAATATTACCACGGATATAACATCAACAACAACGAAGATTTCGACATTATAGCACAACCGCTAACGAGCTACTCAATACATTAATATCACATTTATTACTCACCATTCTCCATGACAGGTTGCAAGCCACATTAGTCACCACGTAGATACTCCACCTAGGGAACCCGCAGCAGAGTTAATACTACGACAGGACACCCTTGCCCGCCAGCCTTGAACCATTAAAACATTCATTGCCCTGTCCTTACTCTCGTTTGACACGTCCGCCACCTGTCGCGTTAAATTTGTTCCATTCTCCTATGATAACCATAACCATCACATTAGTGCCAAAGGCATTTCCCGGCGCAAAGAACTAGACAAGCCTATATGCCACGCGTTGCTACGCCCACCACCTGTTATTTACACTCAGCAGCAACTAAGCCTTAACTCGCATGACGCACCTTCCGCCGCCAAAACGGGAAGCGATTACCGAGGCTGACGTTATCAGCTCTCATCCAATGAAACGTTAACAAATTACCATTATTTAAAAATTTATATAAATAATTTTTTTTCCAACTATTTACAAATAACCCAAAACCATAGTATGGAGGAAAAATTTATAGCCATAGGCACCAAACTAGGTGCAAATAATAGGGTCTTGATGAAACATAATATATCCCCTACGGGGACATAATAAGATTCAGAAAGTAACAATGTCCATGGGCTTAAAATAAACAAAAACTAGTTGGGTGCCACTTTCTTTCCTGAACAAATTCTTTGGTGGGAGTGCAACAAAGATAATAATGGTTAACTGAAAGTCAAAATCCTAGTTTAAAAAATGTTCAAAACCAAATTAAAAAAAGTGCTAAAAAAAATCAATAATTTATTATAAAAATAATTTGGCTACTAAAATTTAGTAATTGCACTGAGTGAAACGAGGTGCTTTACAGTCCAGTATGGGGGAGATGTTGTAATGTGTATGTAGCGTTACATCTAATAGAACATAAAAAGTGATTTTTTTAATTAAAAATAATTAAAAAAATTCATGTCCGCTCATAAAATAAAAAATTATGGAAGGGATTTAAAAAAAATCCATGTTGGTTCATAAAATAAAATATTATGAAAAATAATTAAAAAATAGATGTTCGTTTATAAAATAAAAACTTAAAACTTAAACCCGGATCTATAAATCAAGAGAGATCAAATTTCTTGAGTTTAAATTTTAAAAAAGAAATACACCTCAAGAAATTGGATCCCTCTTCGTGCTTGATAAATACGGGTTTAAGATGCATCTATGCTGGTTTAATTTAAGCTAAAGGAATACTAATCTAGTATATCTCTTTCCCACATACATATGAAGAAAATATTAAATAATATGAAAATAACATGTTCAAATTATTACAAAAGAATTTTTTTAATTAAATTTTTAAATAACAAATGTACAAACTAATACATATACATTATATAAGTTATGGTTAACTATAATTGATATTGCTATTTCTGAATTTTATTACCATAACCATAGACCAAATTGATCTAATTTAATGAAAATAATGTTAATTAATTGAATTAATAACTAAAAACAACTAAAATCGCATAGTAAGTATTGCTCTATTTGTCAAGTCTTGTGTGAGATAGAAGAATATGCAAATGCATTATATCCATTATTATGAATACAATTGTCTTAAGGTGATTTTTTATACATATTACAATTAACAATGAAGCAACCAACCTAATAGCTTTTCAATTTTTAAGGTGAAACAATTATCTATCACATATTTTTTAGAAGTTTTAGAGGTAATTAGATTTTGTGATTTTGCAACAATGTTGCTAATTGTAAAATTAATGAATCTTTCTTTAATATAGCTTGAAATTGATATAAAAATATAGAAAACTATATTTGAAAAATCTATTTTTGCAATGTGTATTTACATCAATTTAGAAAAGCTATTTAACTATTAATTTTATTATTAGTTACAAACAATTAACAATTAACACGGTTTATAAAAAATAAATAAAAAACATAATAAAAGTTATGTTAAAAAGAGTTATATAATTTGAATTTGAATATAAATTTCAATTAAAACCTCACATACAGGCAAGAAATACATAAACAAATTTCACTTTGGGGGACTTAGCCCCACTTTCAATCAATTCAACTCAAATTTAAATTTGAACTCGTAAGGAATAAAGTAGATCTTGCTGTAGGATTGTTAGAGTGTTTGAAAGTTTTTGCATGTAGTGAATGATTTTGTCATGACTTCTTTGAGCATTTTATAATGTCTTTTTAAAACTTAAAAACAATTTTTATAAATTAAAAGGAAAATAATTTATAATAAATTTCAACTACATATTTATAAAAACAAAAGAATTAATTACCATTTAGGAATTAAGAATGTCTAAAGTAAAATAATCACAAAATGTCTTAAAATGAAAGTAATATGGTTACTCATTATTGCGTGATTTTACTAAGAAAAGAACCCCTTGTCATGATCTTTTTATGCAGTTATAATGCTTATTTTGAATTTGAATTTTAAATAAGGATTTTCTTGACATTATTTTTATATTTAAAAATTAAATATTAATAAATTTGAAATTATATATAATTAAGTTAATTAGATATTATAATATGTATAAGCATGTAAAAACAAATACATAGGAAAATGGATTATATATATATATATAATATTTTTATTTAATATATAATCTAATCAAAATTGAAATATTGTATATAAATATATGTTAATTCGAAATATTTACACTACAAGTTAAAGTAAAAGTAGCATCCTTGAATATACAAGAAAAGTATGATTTATTCACACAACTTGTTAAATAAAGATTTTAACATGTTACTACTATTTTATATTACAAAACCTTAAAAAAATGAAGCAAACACCTTAAGAAGCATAATGCTTATACCACTAGGATAATAAAATTCAAAATATATTTTTAAACGGAAATTTAAAAATGCAAAGTTGTTAGTGAGATGTTAGAGGGCTTATCTATAATGGGAATGATCTTCATCACTTTATTTACCTTTTTATCGTTGTATTTCTTCTTAAAAATATTAATTGGTTTTATGTGAAGAATACACCTTTTCATGACCACCCAAATTCATTGCAAATTGTAATTGTAAATCCTTTTTCTTATTGGAACTAGCATTAATTCGTAGTAATCATTATCTTCATTCTTAATTAAAAACTAGGTTATAATAATTTTTATCATCTTCCAAAGAAAAACATTGTCCTCATTCTCAATTAAAAACTAAGTTATAATAAATTTTACCATCAAATAGGTGTAAAATATAATTAATAATTTTAGTTTGGTGAATATTTTTCTAATTTTATCACTATATATATAAATTCCATCTTACGATTTTCTTTTGTAATAAAAGACATTAAATTTGTTGTAAAAAAATTGTAAAGGACTTGATACCTAACACATGTCATAAAACGATGAGTTTTTTCTCTGAAAAAATGTCATAAAAAGGTGAGTAATTTTTTAAAACAAAGGTGGAGTCTTCAATCCAATTTTCGCCCTGAGAACTTTATGCATGATCCAAACATAGGGTTTGGAGCTCGTAGCATTCACCACCAAAATTTCATGGACAATTCAGGCCCATAGGTCTAACAACATCCTCGATGGCCCCATCAGGGTGGCGGCTTCCAAATCCCCATCAATTTGGTACGATAGGTAGCATTGATGGCCCAGTCAGCACCAGATGAAATCTTGAGACGAATGAGGGCCCATAAGGGTTTGCAACGAATGAGAATAAAGGAAACATAAATTCTCCCACTGATACAAAGACAACTGGATCCAAGAAGGTCGAGGAGCAGCAATGCGCAAGCACATGTGTTCCAAAATCAGCCACGGTACCAAGGTATGAGATCACATCTTCCCATGTCTCTAAAATTATTCAATATACGCATGATCACGTGATCATCTGTAAGTTTATGGGTTTATGGCCATCAAAAAAATATTTGATAGGGTGGATCAATTATAAATGGAACCCCAAAGGTCATTATGACCTAAAATTAGGGTCAAAGGATTTCTTCACAATAATCTTCAATCACCCTGACAACTACATCGCCACCTTTGAAGGAGGTCCATACTTATCCAACGCGGCAGGCCTTTACATGAGACACTAGGAAAGAAAACTTCAGTCCCAATAATTTTTTTTTAAGGAATTCCCAGTTTGGATAAGACTTTACTCTCTTCTACAAAAGTATTGGGACTTGGAAACACTAGACATAATAGGAAATACCCTGGGGTGCTTTGTAAAGGTCCTCGAAGTTACCCAACAGGGGAATTACACTTCCTTTTCCAAAATCTGTGATTACATGAATATATCCCAACCCCTCTCAAGAAGCTATATGCTTAGATTATAGGGACATTAAGTGGATCCAAACCTTAGATTATGAGCACATCCCCTTCCACTGTAGGAAATTCCATGAACATGGTCACCTCTTTAGAGACTTCCCTCTAAATAAAATTTCCGAACAACAAGATCCCTCAAAAGGCCATGATCAGGATTGTTTTCTCAAAGTAACTGACTCACGAAGGAACAACAAAACACCTCCCCCCTCCCTCCTCAATCGCTGTCCCAACTTACAACCAATTTGATTGTCTGTCCAATCACTTGAGGGAAGGTGAAGTCTCCAAAACTGTATAGCAAGAAACCCCTCAATATCATTTGACCGAAAAAAGAAAAGAAAAGGAAATCCCAGATTCAGAGATGCAAGATATTCCTGAAGACATGGATGACACTGAGCTAGGGGACCTTGATCTTCAAGAAATTGAAGAATCCCGCAAGCAAAAAATCCCCATATTAGAACCCCAGTTGGAACTCTTCAAGCAGAAAGTTATAAAAGTAAGGTTAATACCAAACAAAAATCTTAAGGCCCCAGTTAAGGAATCAAGACTAGGAGTTAAGGCTAGTAGAAAAAAATATCTTAAGAGGAAACACTAGGAGGATAAGAAAAAAGGGCATAGAACCAATCGTCAAAGGATAGATGAGGTAGGCAACGTGATGCTCGATTTAGGACAATATATCCAGCTAACGGAATTTTTCTCTACTCTCCCCCTTCATCCTAAATGAAGATAGTATCTTGGAACATCAAAGGGATAAATATCCCCTCAAAAAAATGAATTCTTAAAAAAAAAATCACTATGGAGAATCCTACTATACTCTTGTTGCAAGAAACTAAGTGCTCGGCTCTAAATCTGAACATAATAGACAAAAGAATTTGGAAAAATGAAAAAGGCACTGCAGTGGATGCTATGGGGGCCTCTAGTGGTATAGTGCTCTTGTGGAATCCCCATGAATTTGTGATGGATAACTTTGTAGCCACTCCTAGAACCATCTCTGCTAATTTTCATCTAGTGGGAATTAATAAGAAAGGTTTTGTCACTAACATATATGGCCCTCAAATTACTAAAAAAAAGGTCCATCTTCTCAACCACCTTCAATGGCTCCTTGATCTCCATCAAAACAAGAATTGGATCGTTGGGGGAGATTTCAACATGATCACAAACCTTCTTGAGAAAAAGGGAGGAATCATACACTTGAACAGAGACAACCCAACTTTTAACAAGTTCATTGATAGCAATCATATGATTAACCTAGAGACGACCAATGACTCTTCACTTGGAACAATAAAAGAAGTATACATCATAAAATAGCCTCCATATTGGATCATTTCCTAATCTATGAAAATATCTACTCCAAAGGGGAAGAATGACCTGCCACAATTCTCATGGTCAATAGGTCATATCACTAGTCAATATGCCTCCAATGGACCCAAGGGAGGCCAGGTCAAAAAATACCCTTTAATTTTGAAAAATTATGGCTCAATCACCTAGAATTCAAAATCAATATAAAAAAATGGTGGCAGAAAGTGAAGGTCACTTTAGGATCCCTCATGTATAGGTTCCAACAAAAGCTAAAAAACTTAAAACAAAAGTTAAAAGTGTGGGAAAAAAACTTTTGGCAATATCTTCGAGGACAAGAAAATAATTGAAGACGAGATGGAATCCCTTCAACAAGATATGATACTCTCAAGTATCTCAGAGGTCAACTGTCAACAAGAAAAACTTCTCAACAATCTATTAGAAGAAAGGCTCAAACCAGAAGAAATTATATGGTGCCAAAAGTCTTAGGTTCAATGGCTGAAGGAGGGGGAGAGAAATACCAAATTATTCCATAACTCGATGATTCAACACCAGCAACATAATAAAATTTGTGACTCTCAAATATGGTTAGGGGTGACATCTGCACTAACATGAGGAGATCTCCACAAAACTGAACTCCTTCTTCAAAAATATTCTTATTGAACCATAAGGGGATCACTCAAAAGGCACCAATAGTATAGTTCAAACATCCTTTGTCTCATCACGAAGGAGCGCAATGTCGGACTGATGATGCCCATCACAATGGAAGAAGTTGAGATAGCCACAAAATCAATGCAAGATGGAAAATCATTAGGACCAGATGGATTTGCAACGGACTTTTTCATGCCTACTAGAATATCATCAAAGAGGAATTTTGGGAAATTGTGGAAAACTCCCGTCAAACCACATGAATTTTCTCAGCCTTCAATGCCACCTTCCTTACCTTTATTCACGATGGAATCAATCCTTCTTCATCGGATAAATTCAGACCCATTTCCCTCTATAATGTAATTTACAAAATCATAACCAAAGTGATAGCCAATCGTCTTAAACCTCTTCTCCTTATTCTAATCTCTCTGGAGCAATCTGGTTATGTAGAGGGGAGATATATTTTGGACGACATTATCCTTTCCCACGAGGTCATTCACTCTCTCAAAATTACCAAACATCCTAGGATGCTTATCAAATTGGACATGTCCAAAGCGTTTGAGAGACTCATTTGGAATTATATAGCCAAAATTCTGCATGCCTTTAGGTTTAGTCAAATATGGATTGGCCGAATTCTAACCCTAATCTCTTTGGCCTTCTTCTCTATCTTTGTTAATGGTTCCCCTACTACTCCTTTTGTCCCCTCAATAGGTATTGGGCAAGGAGACCTGCTCTTGCCTTTTATTTTTATTCTTATGGAAGAAGGATTAGGAAGGACCATTCAAGTAGAGCTCAGGTCCCACCACCTCAAAGGTCTCAATCTCCATAGGAACGCTCCCACCTGCTCTCACCAATATTTTGTGGATGACACCCTCCTCATGCGATATCTCTCCTATAGAGAAGATAGTATCTTCAAAAGAATCCTAGATCATTTCAAAGAAGCTTCGAGAGCTAGCATCAACCAAGAAAAGTCTTATCCCTTCTTCTTCAATACCTCCCTTCTGGTCCAATGGTGTATCACTCAACTCCTTAGGTTCTCAATATTATCTCTACCCTCGAAGTACCTAGGATCCCCTATCTTCGACAAACCTATTTGGAAAGCTAACTGGGAAGATATTATGGCCCTTCTCAATCATCATCTCTCTTGCTGGTATTTTCGATCTCTCAATCTTGCTGGTAGACTTAATCTAGTCAAATATGCCCTCCAAGGTATGCCCTTTTACCTGTTTTAGGTACTGGAAACTCCCAAGATAATCCTCAAAAAAATAAGGAATCTTCAAAGAAATTTTCTTTGGGGTAGCATTGATAATAAAAATAAATGGGACTAAGTGAGTTGGGAAGAGTTTTGTGATCCCAAGATGAAGGGAGGTCTTGGTATTTGAGACCTAAAAGCTATTAAAAAAGTAATGGGATCCAAGCTTTGGTGGAATTGGATCACACATAATCAAGAACCCTAGGGGATCCTTTGGAAAGCTAAATAATCCCCAAATTGGTACTAACAAAATCTCATCCGCTTCAATAATCAGGTCCAAGGGTCCATCATCTAGAATCTAGAGTGGATGAATTGCAGGTTGATTCAAGATCATAGCTTCTGGGAAATAAGGAATGGAGCCATGACTCTCTTTTGGGAAGATTCATGGCAATAGATAGAGAAGCTTTATCATTTCCATTTTGATCCAAACTATCAAAAGTTATTGGAAAGACTTAACTTCTACAAAGTATGCCACTTTTGGGACAGAGAAAATAAGAATGAATATTGGAGGCAATGGATTCCTACAGGGCGATGGCCCCTCTCACCCCCTTCAAATATATATATCTCTCTTTCTCCATCAATAATGAGCTTAAAAACATAAGGATAAAGATAAGGACTAACAAAGAAAAAATTCGTTGGGGTTATATTCCAAAAGGAAGCTTCACCATCAAGGAGGGATATGACATTATAGAGGGACACAAGGACCTATCGAAAGACTCCATCCAGACTCAAATATGGACCACAAATATATGGCCCAAAGCGGTGACCTTCCTTTGGTTGCTAGTCAGAAAAGAACCCTCACTTGGGATAATTTGGAAAAAAGAAGTTTTTTAGGTCTGGCTTACTGTCATATTTGCAGACAAGCAAGGGAAGATGAGGAGCATCTTTTCAATTCCCGTGCTTTTGTCACAGAGCTTTGGGACAAAGGGGCGTCCCTATTTCGAATCACAGAAAGAGATAGGGGGATTAATAACACTATATTCAAGTGGAAGTGTCAACCCTTTGTTAATCCTTTGATCAACAAAATATGTCATTTGTTCCCAACCTTACTCTTATGGGAAGTCTGGAAAGAAAGGAACCAATGGATCTTCAAAGATCTAGCTAGCACAGAGGAAGTAGTTTGGGGGAAAATCAAAGCTAATATGCAAGAAACCATTCATCTCAACCATGGTTGGACCGAGACAAGCAATTCAATTATATGGGAGCCAACATTTACAAGGCCTAGAGTCTAAATATAAAATTTTTAGTGACCCCTCCTACCGACTCCAAGCCCAAAATATCCATCCCTACCAACTGGAGCCCTCCCCTGGTAAATTTTATCAAGCTCAACTTCGACGGTGCATCCAAGGATAACCCGATTCAAGTTGGCTATGGTGGAGTCTTCAGAGACAATACATGATCTATCTTAAGAGTTTATGCTAGATACATAGGAATCAATAGAAACAATGCAGCGGAACTGGATTCTCTAATAAACAAACTAAAAGAGCTCAGGGTTACAGAAAAATAATCATGGAAGGAGACTCGCTCATTCTCGTAAACACCATAAGTAAAATATAGAATGGTTCGCCAACCAAACATCTCAACACGAACTGGCGCTCGGAGGATGATTTAATATCACCAACAGACCTAGTACGATAAATCCTAGCTCTCATTCCACTCCATGTTAGAAGAACTGCAAACAAGGTGGTGCACCTCCTTGCCAACCGAAACTGGTCTTGGGAATAGAGCCATCAATGACTTATCTGTTGGGATGGAAAGGGAGCCCTTCATGCATGGATGTCAGAGTCTTGCTAGCAAGGATATCAAAATCTATCTCAGTCTCCCAAGTAGGCTGACGAGTAGACATATGGAACCCTCTTGGCCCGAGATAGAGCCTGGTCATGTCATGTCTATTATGTTGTGAGATGTTTTCATGCAAGGAATGGACACCATGAAACACGCGGCAACTCACACCCATGTAGAGAACATGGAGAAAATACAAGTGATAAATGTTGATTAATCTCAATCTTAATTTCCCTACAGATACCCGTTGTGAAGGATCTGGTAGGGAACGAAGGACATGGTCAAGGTACACTGCAATCATGGTTTGAGGAAATTTGGAGGTGGATTGGTATAGGATAATTATGGAAATCAGATTGGATAATAGGTGGGGAAAGTAAATATAGATCTACTTTCTAATCCCTGGGATCATCATAGGTAATAGAACATCCTCCTTGGACGCAAGGAAGAACTGGTCCTTAGTCACCCCAGGTATCTCCAATGACAATCCTATCATCATAGATGACGATGCCACTAAACCAGAACCCTGACTAGGTTGTTTTAAGCAATATACCATTTCCCATTGTTGTCTTTTTCGTTAATTTTGTAAGTTATAGCACAATTGATATTAGGGAGATTGATAGGCTTAGGAAGCTGAAGAATGATATAGATAGTCACATTAAAAACTTTGTGGGCAGTATGAGGATTCAAGACATGTTTTACAGTTTGGTGTCTCCTCATAGGAGGATGGCTTTGTTTTGTATCTCGCAACACTGTATTTTTGTTTTTTTGAATTAATAGTAAGGCTTCTATCTTATTTACCAAAAAAACACATGTCATAAAACATTGACATGAAAATTTGATTTTATCAATACATATACAAATTATAATTTATTATTAAGATAATTTCCATAATATTAAATTCATTTACTTATTTATATTAAATGTTACATATTTGTTTTAAAAAAACTTGTGTTAATAATTATTTTTCTATGAATTATATAATTGTTTTTTCAACATGCCTAATTATTAAAATAATAAAATTAGAATTTATATTAAATAATGTCATATAAAAGGGTTACACCTACTATTGTGGAGAATCAAGTCTAGTCAAACCATTATAAAGTCAATGCATAGGAACGCAACAAGAGCATCAAATCACTTACAAGAATTGAACCTAGGTGAAGAGAGTAACAAATAGTGAAAAAACCATTTAATTTTGGAAATAAATTGTAAAACCTAAAAAAATATTATTTTAATATAAAAAGTGTAGCAATATTATTATCAAAAAATTAATATTTTCCTTATAGTTAACATAGTCCAATTAACACTTACAATAATGATAATTAACACTTACAATAATGACACTTGAATCATTCATATATCTACGAAGCATATGATTCTTTCAAAACCATACTATGGAAAAATGTAAGAACATATCACTAACACTTCAATACTTTAACTACTACAAATTTTAGATACCTTGTAAGAATAATAAAATTCGAATTAATGCCAAATCCCAATTGTTGGTTTTCATGCGCCTTCCTTGCATTGGTGATTCGACTGAACCAACAAAAATAATTAAAAATAATATTAAACATGTATTATATCTTTAAGAGGGAACTTCAAAATGCATAAGTTGTGAGTGAGATGCTCCAGGATAATGGGAGTGATTTTCTTGTTTACTTCTTTCTTTTCTTTTGAAAATATTAATTAGTTTTCTGTGAAGAACACATTTTTATTTACGAGCAATTGTCACAAAAATATGATAATTTAAAATATAGTAATCAATTAAATTATTAAAAAATTGTTCAGTGAAAATCCTATGGTTTCAACACTACCCAAATTTACATTAACTCATAGCAATGGCCCTTATTCCTAATTAAAAACTAAGTTATAATAAGTTTTATCATTTCTTAAAAAAATACATGTAAAATATAATTAATAACTTCAAATTAAGAAAAGTGTTTTCCTAACTTTAATTTTAACACTATATGTCATATAATCATTGAATAATATTTTTGTAAAGAAAGAAATTAAATTAATTCTAAAACTCATTACAAAATGTTTTGATACCTAAAACATATCATAAATCATCTACATAAAAAAATTGATTTTATTAATACATATATAAATTATAACGTTCATAATGCTAGTTTCATTTATTTATTTATATTAAATGTTATATGTTTGTTTAAAAAAAAAATACTATGTTAATAATTATTTCTTTATTATAACTAATATTATGAAAAATTGTAAAAACATATCACTAACATTTTAATACTTATATATATATATTGATGGATATAGATTAAGTACATTACACTTATTTAGTTCATCTAAAGGTTATATATGTGTGTGAAAGAATCAAACAAATGCAATGTACTTAATCTATATTCATAAAAAAATAAAAAAAATTCTTATTGTAATGTATTTATTTTTCTTTTTTTTCTTCACACAGGAAAAAACATGTCTCTTGATATTCATAGAATAAAAGAGTACATATAGACTATTTAGAGGACGGGAACACATGACAACAACACCAAAGAAAAAAAAAAAGGACCATCCATCAAAAGAAAGGTAGATATATTAAGCAAAAAGCTGCTACATAGACCCAAGAACCACCTAACTGGCCAACAAAACCATAGAATACCATAGAAAAATACATACCAGAGAGACAAAAACTAGAAACTGCACAACAGAGGGTGCAAAATTCTCCAACCAAACAACAAACAAGAGATAACCAACAACAACTAATTGAGAAAATATATTGAGTCTTTAAAAGTAGAAACACCTTCCACTATTTCTTCAATGTGAATGACCCCTTTACCACCCAAGGAATCCTTTGATAGGTTGCCGGCTTCTACATTATGTTCTCTGTAAATGTGCTCAATATTGTATCCACTAAGAGAGTCCAAAAGTTCTGCAATTCTGGCACACCAATGAGACAAAGAAAGGACTTGTAGGTCATATTTCTTCTTCAACCAATTAACAATGACTAAGGAATCACCCAAGATATGAAGTTGATCTATTCTTAGTTGTTGGCACCTGTCACCAACAACCATTCCATGTTTGTTAGAAAATGACCCAACAACTGTCACCAACAGCCATTCCATTTTTGTTAGAAAAGGAATGGGTCCCCATATTTTATTTGCTCAGCACATTTAGTTCCATGAAAAGGACGCCATGTAATATTTTTAGGTCCTAAGGTTCAGTTATTATTTAAGTTTTCTCATTTTCATCATGGTTATGTTTTCATTTGGATTTACATCAATGAGTTGCGTTGTTTTTGCGAAGAAGGATACATAATATTGAACTATGGATATTCATATCATTACTCATTATCATCATTCGTCTTTGGATTCCATGATTGAAAGCATGGAATTCAAAAGATGAAAAATAACTCGATTATCTTGATTATTGTTGATTCTGCATCCTTCTAATGGAATTCTGCCGCCTGTCTAGAATAACTGGATTTTCCACATAAATGAATGGTAAGATAACATTGTGTTCATTTCCCTTTGAGAGAACGACCGCTAATGTTGATTTAATATATACCACATTCATGGTTAAGTTTGTACTTCTTTCACCTCTTAAATTTCAACATGTTTTATGGCACATCTTTTGATTGTTACTTAACTTATTGTTAGATATTTTTGGTGAAAGTTGATGTTTAATATCATGAAATTTGGGTAGGTGTATTGGATCTTTTATAATTCATCAAAGCTATTTGGGAAAACTATGGGTTATGTGGATGATTTGGTCTATGCTTATCAGTACCTTGGTGTCATTTAAACAATGTTATTTCATTAATTTTAAATTTTATATCTTATTACTCTGGTTGTCACCAAGGGTGTTGTAGGATCAATTTATTCTATCAAATGTGGTTCAATCTTATCATTATGAACATTGTTAAACCCAATACCTTAATAACATATTATCTCTAATCCATACATAAATATAGGATGGTTGAATATTGTTTTCTCTTACAATTCAGTAAGGTTTAAAATGTTTAATTTACCACTTGACTTAATAATTACACCCAAGAAAATCAGGTCATTCATTTAATCACTTGATATGCTGATTAATGCAATTTGATGTCACTAATGTTGGGGAATTAGCACTATGGTCATGCATTAAATCTGTCGAGCCACGAATGAATCATAGTTAGTGGTTCCTTGTATTGTTTTGGCATCCCACATGTCCTATTGAGCTTATTTCCTTTTTCCACCTTAACGTCGATATTATTGCAACTAGGGGAGGGATTCCAGTTGTTGGACACCCCAACTGGCTCCCCCCCCCACGCCACATGACCATCTCCAATTGTGTCGTTTGCTGGCTGACGAGGCGTCGCCACCTGTCTAGTAGGTGGGCGCCTTTATGCCACACGTGCAGGGTGCCTTTTCACGGTCCCATGGACCTTTTCTCGGGAAAGGTCTTACCCTCCGTGTCTTTCTGTTCGGGCCCGGAGTGTGGTCGTTGTGTTGCCCCAATTGTTGACTAGCCCGACCTCCGCTGCTATTTTTCCCTTCGCTCATCTCTGTTCACCTGGCGCTCGGATCTGGTGATATCCTGCACACACTTGTTGGTGGTCCGTCTTGGTTGTTGCTTCAGACATGGTGTCATTTCGCTCAATGGTGCGCTTCGTTATGTTCAGATGTGGTGGCGACTTGGAGTATCCCCGTTTCAGTGGTGGAGATGCCAGGTTCCGCCTCCCGTGGTTTCGGTGGTGGCGATGGTGGATTTCTATCCTTGGTCCAATAGCTGCGGTGGCTTTGTTCGGTGGCTTCTCTCCTGGTCCGGTAGCTGCGGTGACTCCGTTCGGTGGCTTCGCTCCTGGTCTAGTAGCTGTGGTGACTTCGTTATGTTGCCGCGCTTGGTTTCTTGCGTTCGGTTTCTTTGTCCTGTGGTTCGTTGGCTCACTGGTAGGTTTCCTACCAACCATCCCTGCAAACGTGTTTTTCAACACTCCCAATCTGCTGGGGATTCTGTAGACCTTCTGTGCTGCATTTCAAGGTTTAACATTGCGTTTTGGATTTATGTTTAAACGCTGCATTTGAATTTGAATGGTTTGGTGGGTCTTCGTTTGAATAATTAATGGAATTCTGCTCCTGTGAATGAGGAAGAATTAGTGTTTATTTATTTGCAGTAGGGTTTATTGATATGCAAAAATGATATGGGAAATTTCTATGCAGAATTGATATGGAAAATTTAGTTTGTTGTTGGTTTTTGTTGCAATCCCTGCATTCAGGTTCGGGTTTATGGATTTAGTTTGCCGTTTTAGTTTGTCGTTGGTTTACGTTACAATCCTGCAGGATGGTTAGGGTTTATGAATTATGTTTGTTGTTGGTTTATGTTGCAATCCCTGCCACAGAGGTAAGGGTTTATGAATTATGTTTGTTGTTGGTTTACATTGCAATCCCTGCCGCAAGGTTAGGGCTTATGAATTTTGTTTATTGTTGGTTTACGTTGCAATCCCTGCCGCAGGGTTAGGGTTTATGAATTATGTTTGTTGTTGGTTTACGTTGCAATCCCTGCCGCAGGGTTAGGGTTTATGAATTTTGTTTGTTGTTGGTTTACGTTGCAATCCATGCCGCAAGGTTAGGGTATATGAATTTTGTTTGTTGTTGTTTTACTTTGCAATCCTTGCAGCAGGGTTAGGTTTTATGAATTTAGTTTGTTGTTGTTTTACTTTGCAATCCCTGCAGCAGGGTTAGGGTTTATGAATTTAGTTTGTTGTTGTTTTACTTTGCAATCCCTGCAGCAGGGTTAGGGTTTATGAATTTAGTTTGTTGTTGGTTTACGTTGCAATCCCTGCAGTAGGGTTAGGGTATATGAATCTAATTTTTTGTTGGTTTATGTTGCAATCCCTGCAGTAGGGTTTGGGTGAATGAATTTAGTTTGTTGTTGGTTTTTGTTGCATGGCCTGCAGTAGGGTTCGAGTTTATGAATATATTTTGTTGTTGGTTTTTGTTGCATGTCCCGCAGTAGGGTTCGGGTTTATGAATTTAGTTTGTTGTTGGTTTTTGTTGCAATCCCTGCAGTAGGGTTTGGGTGAACGAATTTAGTTTGTTGTTGGTTTTTGTTGCATGGCCTGTAGTAGGGTTGGTTTATGAATTTGGTTTTTGTTGCATGGGAGGGATGTCTATTCTTGGAACTGCATGGGCCTGATGTTAGTAGTTAATAGTTAAAACTGCATCATACAGCAATGACTGCTGCCATTGTCTCATCTTATTGGGAGAATACCCATAATTCACTTTTTTATATCAGCAACTGTGCCAAAGCAATGGAGATATCAGTTGAGGACTGAGATTGGATTTTACTTTAATTTACAATTGGCAACACAATTGGCATATGATGCAGTTTTACAAGTATATGGGCTTGAATCTACAAGTATATGATGCAGTTTTTACTTCTAACTATTAACATCAAGTGCACTTTACTTGCATTATGGGCCAATTTATGGTGTGAAATTATTTTGAAGGCCGTTTACTTTCTTCTACACTTATTTCATATGCAAGATCTACTGTGATGGGTGCTGTCAGTTTTTCCTACTGATTTGGTTGTAGGTATTTTGTTCAATTTGTTGTTGGGTAGACCATAGCATGCATTTATATACACAAGGTTTGACTAAACAGTGACTTTGGATCAATTACTGTTGTCTGTTGCTCTAGTCTTCAAAAGGATATCAATTTTGTTCTTTGTTCCTTATACAGTATCATGTCTTCTTTGTATATTACAGAGAAGGGATGCAGACTATAATTTGATATTTGATATTTATTTTGGTTGAAGGGCTGCAGACTATAATTCATAGGCAAACTGAACTGCACCTATATTTAGGCCTTTTATGTTGATTAGTATGATACTCATTCATTAAAGATTCATTAAGGATCTAGACCTAACCCTACTGTAGGGATTGCAACATAAACCAACAACAAACTAAATTCATAAACCCTGAAAAACACACACTATACCTGATTTAGGCCTTTTATGTTGATTAGTATGATACTCATTGCTCTTAAGGCTTACAGTCCATGTTTAAGGATCTAGACGATGCCACATACATCATAGAAGGAAGGAATCATAGGGGTCTCAAGAGTTGTACATTAAAAAAAACACACTTAAAGATTCATTAAGGATCTAGACCTAACCCTACTGCAGGGATTGCAACATAAACCAACAACAAACTAAATTCATAAACCCTGAAAAACACACACTATACCTGATTTAGGCCTTTTATGTTGATTAGTATGATACTCATTGCTCTTAAGGCTTACAGTCCATGTTTAAGGATCTAGACCATGCCACATACATCATAGAAGGAAGGAAACATAGGGGTCTCAAGAGTTGTACATTAAAAAAAACACACTTAAAGATTCATTAAGGATCTAGACCTAACCCTACTGCAGGGATTGCAACATAAACCAACAACAAACTAAATTCATAAACCCTAAAAAACACACACTGTACTTGATTTAGGCCTTTTATGTTGATTAGTATGATACTCATTGCTCTTAAGGCTTACAGTCCATGTTTAAGGATCTAGACCATGCCACATACATCATAGAAGGAAGGAAACATAGGGGTATCAAGAGTTGTACATTAAAAAAAACACACTTAAAGATTCATTAAGGATCTAGACCTAACCCTTCTGCTGGGATTGCAACGTAAACCAACAACAAACAAAATTCATAAACCCCTTAAAAGTAAATGAAATGTTTAATCAGGGAACATTACAATGTACTCTGGAAATGATGAAATTGTATATTAAACCCCTGATTACAATGCCACAAACATTAGAGAACGCTATGACCTGGGATTGTATCCAAAATGGCCATGTTACAAACATTAGAGACAGCGATTACAAAAAATCTACATTGCAATGTGGTCACAACAAAAATATTGGCACCCCATATGACACCCTTATGCAGGATGTCCTCCAAGATCTTCACTGCCCAATGTTGTTGAGTTTCCTGCTTGAGCCAAGTTGGTTGGCCTACCTAACAATGGCTGGTTAGGTTGTGGCTGATTGCCTCCATATGATATCCAATTTGCTTCTTGAAGCCATGGAGGAATTGAGTAGCCACAGTGCACACTTGTGCTACTAATCCCTGCAGTAGGTTGAGCCCCCCTATAATCATACACACGATTGACGCCTACAATGGTAGGAGGGAATAAAGTGAGCATGCGCACTTGTTGATAGTGGGGGACTTGGATGTTTAGGAGGTCTTGGAAACATGGAGTATTATCTGCAATATGTTCCAATGTGTTTGGAATCATCCTACTCCCCTCCACCATGTTTGCATCACTAGCAACCCTTTCTACCAGCCCTTGTTCTTTTTGAAGCAATTGTTGAGCCTTTCTCAACTACTTTTCCTGCCTTGCCATCTTCTTTTGATGACCCTTTTCTTGTCTTTCTTTCTCTTTCATCCCTTTCCTGTGCTCGACGTTCTATTGCAGCAATCCTTGCAGCCTTCTTTTCTTTAGCTAAGTCCTTCTTCTTCTGTTTTAAATCCTAGATTTCCAGTTTCCTATGCTCAAACTCAACCAATAGTTTTATATAGTCTTCTGAGATGAGTAACTATGAACTTCGGCATAGAAGAAGATTGTCTGTTGTTGCTTGCCTTCTTTTTATTAACACTCTCTCTACTGGTAGCTTTAGGAACCGACCAAGCAACTGGCCCTTCGTTGACACTTGTTGCTCCTTGCTTGACACTTGCCTTTCAATATTTGGGTCACTATTCTCTTGCTCTATCTGAACCATATTGTCCTCTTCAGCTGGAACCTCATTATGGACAGTATCTTCTTCTAGATTTCCATTGTCCACAAAATAATGAACAATTTCATCGTCTAATTCTCTTGGCTGTGAAGGCATGTTCATGCTTTCTTCACTAGTCCTTGAGACATTATTTTTGTTCAAATTCACCATGGCTTTTTCCAGCCATGATGGTGGGGTAACCTGGCTTGGCAAAGACAATTCTACATTGTTGCTTCCTGGAGCATGATCAACGTTTTCATTGAAATTCTCATTGACAGTTGCAAGATCGCATGTGGAAGTTGCAGCTGTTTCAGTTGGTATAACGACCTCCATGTTATTGTCAAATTCTTCATTGTTATATTGTGTTTCACACACCTGTTCATCATCATCACCACAGTAGGGTCCTCCTTGAGACAGGGATATGATATTATCAACAGCAGCAATGTCTTCCTCTACTTCCACATCTTCTTGTCCATCACCATGTGCTTGGACATCCCCTTGTTCCTGACCATCTAGTTGAAATGCCTGGCTGAAACTAGTATCATGCATGAGAGCCTCAGAATTCAGTGGCCATATCCCAGTCCTCTTAAACCCAGCCTTGATATTTGATGGTGTGAGAGCCCTTTTAAAGGCTTTACTTGCAAGCTCGGCTAGCTCAAACCTTTTTACCTCCACCCCTGGATTCTTTTCCATCCACGAAGCTCGCTCACCCTTGAAATAGTTCTTGAAAGGCCCGAACACATTTACATCTAGGGGTTGCAATCTGTGAGTGGTATGACCAGGAAGTGTCAACAGGTCGATGCCCAAATTGTTAGCCTCCTCAATTGTTTGCACAACAATGTGGCTTCCATGTCCATCTAAAACCAGTAGGTGTCTGTTTACAGGAGAGACATCGCCTGGTATAGATGCAGCAAAGTGAGTAAGCCAATTCAGAAAGAGTTCTTTAGTCATCCAAGCACGGGGATGTGCATCCATGCATGCACCTGATTCACAATTCTGTATATAGATTTTGAGTTGAGTTTTACCTTTAATAGATAAAATCCAGGGATTGAAGCACCAATTGCATTAACACAACATAGAATAGTGATCCACTCCCTACTCCTAGGCAAAGTCTTAGGCACATTACGAATCCCTCTATTGGCAATTACACGCATGCCACAGTTCCTTCCTGCCTGTAAACCTATTTCATCACAGTTCCATATATGGCCTGGAGCATAACCATGTTTCTCGTATGCACTAGAAAGGGTGGCATATAACTTAGTCAGAATTGCAGGGCGTAGATTTAGAGCCCTGTCTCTATCCAAGCCCTCAGCTGTAAACAACACAAGGTCTGGATGCCTTTTTTTAAACCCAAACCACCATGACTTTCCAGGAAACCCATCTTTGAAGGGGTTTGGCCTCCCTTGACATATTTGAGCTACTATGGATTTTAGTTGTATTAGCTCTAGCCCATGTCCCATTGGAGCCATCTCCTTACACCACTGAACCACCTCGGCCTCCTCCTCTTCACTCATAACTGTAACAGGCCCTCTGCACTTTGTATGTGTGAGCCCATTTATCCAGTAACGCACCGATAAGGTAGCAACTCCATGTTTTTTAGCAGCAGCACGAATGGAATATCCATTGAACTCTATATCATCAATGGCAGCTAACATGTCTTCTTTTGTCCAGCCTCTTATTGCACTGATTTTGGTGGTTGAACTTGTTCCTGGAACTGTTGCTGATGGTGGCTCTATGGTTGATGGTGGGACAACAGTGTCCTCTACCACCACATGGTCATTCTCAACAACATTGTTGGGTGCATTGTTGGCATTTGAATGATCGACCCTCTCCTCGTCCGATGAGGTGCAGCGTAGCTGGGCACCCCTGCTCAGTCGACGACTTGTTCTCCTTGCAATGTTGAATCTTGCCATGCCTGCAACAACTTGCACATTTACAGGGGAATCTGATTATGTAGAAGAAAACTGGAAGTTGCCTATAACATAAATGGAAATAACATTACAGGTTCTAATTATATAGAAGGAAACTGGAAGCTTTTTATAACAGAAATATAAATAACATCAATGGAAATAACAGGAACACTGAAGCTGATTATGCAGTTACCTGATTATACGATGATTATACTATGCACACATTCTCTGATGGTATGTCTCCACTGTGCACACACTTTGCAGTTCGAATTTTTTAAATGCCACTGCAGTAAGGGTTGTGGTTCTTTTATAGTTGTTTGATGTTGAATTGGATTGGTAAGAAGGGTGCACATGGATTGCAATCTCTCAAAAATGAATGTGTGTTGTGGATTGATTTAGATGTGATCCAATGGCTGGGAGATTGTCATGGTTGATCCTTGTGCCTTCATCTGTTTCATGATCCTTGTGCTTTCATCTGTTTACTGGATGCATTTAATGGGTAGGTGTCATTTATTGATTACAATGGGTTGGGATGTTGAACAAGCACGCAGTTATGGATGACACTCTTCTGGTTGTTGCTTGGACAGGTTTTAATGAATGGTTGAACAAATTTTAATGAATCCTGGGATATTTAGGCTCCAATAGATATTCGTGGGTCCTCATTTGATAGGTGCCTTGTAGTTGGTGTGAAATACAAGTTGGGTTAAATAGTTGTTAATGTACTTTTGGATCCCTAAGCAGATTTGTATGTACTTGGGACAAGATGTTTTGTACTCTTTTGCACTCCAGGACTATTTATGGACGCCTGTTGGCCCAGTCAATTAATGGGCAATTTTTGGACATATTTTAAATATTTATTGCACTTAATATTGAATATGTGTGTTTAATGTTTGGGTTTTTTTATGTCAATATGTGGATGTTGTGTGGGACCATTACTATGACAACTTCTAGTCCCTGTTCAACAATAGACAACCCTACCCTAGTTGACATGGTACCTATGTTGGCATGCAATCTGCATGATTACATGTCACACCTGTAGGCTCACGCTTTCCTTTGTGACAACTATCTCATGCTTTCCTTTGTGGCACCTATCTCTTCTTAGTACATGTTATTAAAAACCACGCAGTGTATTATGTACTCTGGGATTAATACTTTGTACGCTCGATCATAAGTGATTTTGAAAAAAGAATAGGCTAGGTCAGTGATGCACCTACACTATACCTCTTCTCGATTCATCCTCTATGAGGGTTTCAAAATACATAGAGCTATCAAAATATCGGTTTAGTCCCAATTCTGCTCTAGTCTTTTCTTTACTTCTGAGCTTCGTAATCCATCATTATCCACTAAAGCCATGGGGCATATTTGTAGAATTGAACCTAACAATTCAACTAATGTTGAGCCTAATTCTCAAATTATGAAGGATTTTGAAAAGGTTGGTTGGTTGGACTTCATTAGGAAATGCCATGGTTATAGCAAAAAAGTTACAGTAGCCTTTGCCAAATAATTTATTAGAATAAGGATGTGCTCAGAGACATAGAGTTGCAGATTGATGAAGAATTCATCTTTGTGGCCACGGGTTTATCTAGGGGAGGTGAAAGAAGGGTTAAGCATACACCTTTGAAAAGTGTTCCATGGAAGCAGTTGTTAGCTAAGCCCGTTGACCCTGAGCAATATACCAAAGGTATTCCATTGACCTTCTTCAAATATAAGTGGAAGAAAATGCTTAAATCTATTTTTTATTTCATTACGTGTGAGGGAAGATATAGCAATGTGTTGAGATATCACATCAGGCTTTTCATGGCCACATTAGGGTTTTAGTTAAATTTACTGCACTTCTTACTGCTTAGTCTCAAGGTTATGTCATCCAGTTATCATAAAACATTTAAGGACTTCGAGCAAGTCTTATTCCATTTCGACCTTAACAGAATTTTGGTTGAATTTCACTTGACTCGACTGGGTCAAACATGGCATGCATTTTTAGAGAGGAATGGATCTGAGAGGGTGAAACCAGAGTACTGAGGGGTAGTTTTAGATGTTGAACAAAATTCCATTCCAAATGTTGGTCAAGCTCCCATTTCTGTAGCTCAGACATCCCTTCATGTTGACAAAAACCCCAACCATCAAAATTCGGTGTCTTCACCTCACATGACCTATCGATCTTGTCGGACCAAGTGCATCATAATCATGCTCAGGAAGAGTCGAGCTCACAAGAATGGGGTCAATTAGTCCACACTCAAGGATATTTACAACCTGAAGGTCAATATTCTGGAGGTTGGCATTCTGAAAACAAAACCCTCATTATAAGTGGATTTTGCACATCAAATTAAGAATTGTGAGCAAGTCTCAGGTTCTTTTTTCTCAAGATAATTTTGAATTGAAGCTTCCTAATGATCATTTTAATGAGGATTGGGCCTATGATTCTACATCTCGGTTTGTTGTTCCTATTTCAAATATTAATGTGCCATTGAAACATATGTTGTCCCCTCCCCAATGAAATCATTTGGACGATGTGGCTCAATGGTCATGTCATGGGGTTAGTTTGCAAGATGATGAGTTTCACACCAACGAGGAGACCTTTGATGATATTGCTAATTTCACATTAGAAAATATGGGGGTGACTCATCTTCTTGATGATGTGAATAAAATTAAGGATTTGATTAACAATGAAGTTTCCCAAGTTCTTGATATACAACCGGTAGTCGACACTCTTGAACTTATGGGAAAAATGGAACAGGGTCACATCCAAGATGTTATTACAATACTAAATTTCTCTTGTTAGGTACTCGAGACTAATGAAACCTTCGATCACCGGCCACTAAGTAAGACTGAGATGCCACTTACAAAAAAGGTAAGCCTTTCAAGGCATCTAATATGCCTGTGAAAAATGTTACGACTGAGAGACAGGCTCATCTTCTATCTAGATACAATAGATACAGGAAGGCCAAGCAAAATAAACAGAATAACCAGCATGCCTCGATTCCATTCATCCATATACAATATCACAATGGATTAAATCCTAATCAAGATGCACAAGAAACTCGAAATGAATTTGAATCTAAAGGGGAAGAGGTCGTTCATGACAAGGAAGTTAGAGTTGAGTTAAATGCTGATCAGATTGTGAAAGCCAATGAAAAACATGTTGAATAGTGCCCCCAAGCTGATTTTAAGAGCAACCTTTCTTTGCAAACTTCTTTTCCTCATATTGACATTGCTCTTTGGAAGTTTTGGAAAGTAGCGTCTCCCTCTTTTGGTTAAGAGTTTACATATCACAAGCACGTGGATACAAAGTAACCCTGTGATGCTAATTGCCTCAACTTAGTCCACTATTATCAAGATAAAATTTATTCAATGGCTGAACAGATCACTTACCTCCAGGATAAAATTGCAGAGATTAAAACACAAAAGAGGCTATTTAATGAACAACACCAAACAGAGATGAATGATCTCAAGAAGAAGTTGAAGAATGCTACGGTACAATGATTAATACCACATGTGTTAATATATTTGTACTAGTTTTCAATTTATTTATTTTTTTCCTTGATTCCTTCATAATAGTAGGAAGGTGATTTTTTAGCTGAAAAATCTCCTTCCTACTATAATCAAGGAAAGTTTGAAATACAATCATTACAATAGGGCTCAACAAGAGCATCATGTCACTTACAAGAATTGAACCTGGGTGGGGAGGGCAAAAATCTCTCCTCCCAACCACCCAAGCTACAACCAATGAACCTCCTCTCAATTTTGGTTTTCTGTATATATCATACTATTGTTAACGTATTTTTTTTATCAATGGATAAGTTTTCTCTCTTTTAATTTGACTAAATAGAATGTTTTGTTTATCATTTTTTTCCTTTTAATAAGAACTACAGAATCTGCAGCTACTTCAATTTATCTTTTTATCTTTATTATTATTCTTTATTATGTTTCTTATTTAATTCCTTGACTATATTTCAGGAAAGAGGTTAAGGCATCATATACTAGTCTAAATCATATCAAGATCATCTAGCTGGAAAACATGGAATGTATCTAGTGCAACAAACAAGCTCTTGGGAAAGTCACGCAAATTTTCATGGGGACCATAATGCAAGTAACTCAGCTTTGGTGCTGGAACTGAAACCACAATTCTTCTTCAATTTGAACATATGTGCAGGATTGAGTAATAGGATCACTCCACCACCAAATATGTTTCTCTTTCAAGTCCCATAAAAAAAAAACTAGTAGCAAAATTATGAGTAGGAAGATGAGGAATAATTCTTGGATTTTTCTTAACTTATGCCGTTGCATAGTCCCTGTACATACTAACAATTTTCAAAATGAAAGCATATATATTCATTGTCCCATATTCAAAAATATTATAGTTCCTAGCTTTCCATGATTCCCCGCATATAAAGACTAGGAGAGCTTTATGAACACAGTACTTATTTACCTAGTCTTCCAAATTTTCTTCCACCATCAAGATTCCCTAGTCCTGTTTCAATCCCAAATCAAAGGAACAAGTTGCCAAACATTTATGTTGAAAGGACAATGTATAAAGATATGCTCAATGGATTCAGAATGGAATTTGCATAAGGAATGCCGGCTAGGGCCAACGCATCCTCTCCTTAGTAGGTTGTTCCTGGTTAATATGTTGTTTTCACAAACCAACCATATAAAACACTTAAGTTTGAATGGCATATGCCACTTCTAAATTTTTGTATACCACCATTTTGAAGTATTGTTTGAGAAGTAATTTGTAAGATCATTATAAGTAGATTTTGCAGTCATTGTACCAAAGGATTCATTGAGTGACCAAACCATAACATCAGCTTCATTTATGAGCCTAATCCCAACATTGTTCAAACAAGAAATATACTATGTCCACTTAGTATCCCATCTACCACCAAAACCCAGATCTTCTGCAATCATCCAATAAGATTCAAAGTGACTCCACCACAAAGATCTCTGTATGCATGCCATAGTAAAAAAACCTTTTTCTGCAAGATAATCCAAAATATAGGAAGAACGGATATGTTTTTCTCCAATCCCAATGACTGGATCAATGCCAACCAAAACATTTGTGCCATTCCCAACATTCCAAGGCAGACCCCTACTAATCCAAGGAAAGGTTCTAACAAATCCATTCCAAAAATTTGATACATTGTGGATATGCTTGACAGATCTTCTAATCCATCCCACAAGATTCCCTTTAAGATATTTAGTTTTTAAAACATCACACTAAAGACCATATCCAAAAAGACTCCTCCAGAGGCTTTTCATGCGGAGGGCTATACTAAACCAATGAATGTTCTTGATATCCCATCCCCCAAATATTTTAGGCTTTGCAAATTTCTCCCACCTAACCAAATGTATTTTGTCCCCAGAATTTGTACTAGACCACATGAAATCAAACTCTAATAATGTGAATAATAGATTGAGGCGCCATTGTAAGGGAGAACTAATAAAATGGTATGCCCACTGACATGATTTAACCCGTGTAAGAATTTTCCCCAGAGAAAGGTACCTGTAAGTCCATTTATTAATTATTTTCTCAACCTTCTTAACTAGCCAAAGCCAATCCCTGAATTTGTAATTTTTTGGATTCAAGAAGTATCCTAAATACTTCATACCATCATTTAACTCTATCACCTGATAATGAAGGAAAACTATAATTTGATCCATAATTTCTTCCCCAATCTTATTCTTGACAAATGTATATTTAGAATGACTAATGTCCATCCCCGATGCAGAACAAAATAAGGAGATGATTTCAATATAGACCGACCATTCATCAATGGTACCTTTCCCAAACAAAATAACATCATCTATAAAGAGTAAATGAGTAAGAAAAAGAGTAGATGAGATTTTGATACAAGTTAAGTTGCCTTTAGCTTTAGTACACTTAATTAATCTACTCAAACCTTCAATCACCAGTACGAAGAAAAGGGGGGAAAGAGGAAACCCCTCTCTTAATCCCCTAGAGATATTAAAAAAATCAGTTGGATAGACATTGATTAGAACCATAAAGCGTGTTGAAGTTACACAAGCCATTATCCAATTGACCACTGAGAGTGGAAGGCCAATCTGAAGTAGGATTATTCTCAGGAAAAAAAATCCACTTTGTCATAAGCCTTGACTAAATCCATTTTCAGTATTAATGCATCCAAATTTTTCATCTTTATAGAATGTAGACCTTCTTGAGAAACCCCCACAACATTTAGAATCTGTCTATTAGCTAAAAATCCAAATTGTTATTTTATCATAACTTCAATTAACTTAAGATTTAATCTATTTGAAATAATCTTTGTAATCACTTTGTAAATAATATTACACAACTAAATGGATCTGAAATTTAACTAAACCATATTCACATTATAATATAATAAAAAAATAATAAATATGTGTTATTATTATATCTCACCACCAATGTTGTTATCTTAAATAAAAAGATTAAACATTATATGTTCAAACTGCATTAATATCTTAATTGTATTACTCAAACTCTTTTCAATTAATACTATATAATTCACTTGTCATAATTTAAGAAATTCGGTTACATAATATTCTCTCTCATAATTCTTTATAACTTGTATACCATATATTAGAACCTTATGTAGATTACATCCAATTTCTTATTTACCTATTTTATATTAATATTATATCTAACTTGAAAAACAAACAATATATTTTTTATAAAAATACATAAATATTCATTAAATGAACAAGGATAATAAAAAGATCCAGAAAGTTACAATGTAAACAAGCTAAGTAGCTTGGTGCCACTTGCTTCCATGAAAAAATTCTTGAGTAGAGGTACAACAAAGATAACCAACATAGATCCATCTTAAACCCGTATCTATCAAGCATCGAGAGGGATCCAATTTTCTGAGGTGTATTTCTTTTTTTAAATTTAAACTCAAGAAATTTGATCTCTCTTGATTGATAGATCCGGGTTTAAGTTTTAAGTTTTTATTTTATAAATGAACATCTATTTTTTAATTACTTTTCATAATATTTTATTTTATGAACCAACATGGATTTTTTTTAAATACTTTCCATAGCTTTTTAATTTTATGAGCCAACATGAATTTTTTTAATTATTGCATAATTTATGGTAGACAATATCGACAAACACTAGACTTACAAGATCTCCCTCATACAAATGTTATTTATGGCCAACAATATCGACAAACACTCGACTAACAAGATCTCCCTCATACTGGGCTATAGAGCGCCTCTCGGCGCAACAATGGTTAACTCAAAGTCAAGGTCCTAGTCCAAAAATATGTTCAAAACCAAATCCAAGTAAGTGCTAAAAACTATCAATAAGTATGTCCCCATAGGGGACTATATAGTAATCACGCAAAGTAATTAAACCGTCCATACCGTTTAATTTTTTTCCTGTTCCATAGTTAAACATTAAAAAAACAATTTTTTATTTAACATAATTTTAATAAAAATGATTTATATGCAATGCTATTGGGTGCGGAGGATGACGTTGTCCAAGGAAAATGTTACCAGGACCTGGAAGCGTTCTTATGTCATGCCGGACATACATTGCAATGATCTGACATCTTTGTGATGAGTGCAGGTAATGCAACAAGCAAGTATGAATTTATGAAGGAATCCACTGATGCTGCTCCCAACGAATGCTATGATTATATTGTGGTGGGAGGAGGGACAACGAGGTGCCCCTTGGAAACAACACTCCTGCAGAACTTCAGTGTGTTGCTTCTTAAACGAGGGGGATCACCATATAACAATGTAAATATCATGAGGGTATATAATTTCACATAAATTTGGCGGACGTTTCTACTTCCTTTCCCTCTCAGGTGTTTGTTTCCGAGGATGGTGTTGTGAATTCGAGAGGAAAATTTCTTGGAGGTAGGAGATATATCAACGCAGGGTTTTACAGCTGTGTTAGCCCCCGAGACGTGAGAAGGAATGGATGGGATGGAGAACTTGTGAATTTTCTTTTCCTTGGGTTGAGAAAATGGTCTCCCATAGACTTGAGATTAAGCCTTGGCAAATTGTAGTCAATGAAGCACTTCTTGAAGTGGGCATTTCGCCTTACAATGGATTCACCTATGACCATATCTATGGAACCAAGGAGGGAGGGACTATTTTCCATAAACATGGATATAGGCATATTGCGACTAACCTGCTAGTCTATGCCAATCCTTGGAAGCTAACTATTTTGTTTTTTTTAAATAGAAATGAGTAAGAGACTTTTATATAAAAGATGGAACAGAGTTTACAAAATATTACAACGAAGTTGCTCTTTAGGAAGTAGAAGAGCCATGCCTATTTGCTTGATTTCTACCATTCTGAACTGTTCATGATAAGTATGTATTATATGAAGCTTGTAGCTCCTAACAAACTGACCTAACAGCAAAACAAAAGAGCAGAGCATTGCTTAACCCGTGGTCAAAAAAACAAAAGAGATCTAAAAAGGCTTCTAGACTATACATCTGAAACATCCGAACGCAGGATAAAACAGAACCTGAAACAAACCAAAAAACTTCTAGTCCGGAGTTGAGACATAAGTGCTGAGAGTAGAGTTCAAGTTACTGATGGGAAGACTCCACGCATGCTCTTCCCATGCCTCCTTTTATTTACTCAGAGATGTTTCTCATTTATGTTCACATACTGTCTAGCTTTGCCTCCACCGCCTTAGCGCTGCCATGTACTGCAATGATCCTTGCATCAAGATTGATTGAGCATGGACAACCTTTTTACAGGGTTTCTCCCAATTTGGAAACTTGACCAGTGATATTTGTGTTGCTTCTTCGAACTTATGCATTTGTAGTTTGAACCAAAGAGAAAAGATGAGAAAAGGCCCGCTTCAGCTCATAATTCTCACCACAAAGGGTTCGAATTTGAGCTTCCATATCCTTCAGATATGTCTGAACCTTGTCTGGAAAACTAGAAAACCCCATCGTAGAGCCACTGCAACTGTCGTTCATCCCTCCTGTGGGCGCGCTAATTCCTTGTCCAAGAAAGTCTGCTTTGCTGGGTTTCTACGGAGTGTGATGCTCCTTGGTTGGTCCAGCATTATTCCTGGCTTGACCGGTGTCCTTCACATGAGAATTATTCAAATTTTCATAGCTAATTCTCCCGTGCGAGGCTATATGATTCTTGCAGAGGATACATTGTAGCGTGGAGAGGCCTGGGGCAGAGCATTCTTCCATTATGACGTAGTTGAGAGGAGCCTCACAGCCAGGACGCTCACCACTAGACATTTTGTTGCCTCTTACCTTGCTACACCATATGCAGAACTCGAATGGGGGTAGAATGACTTCCACTTCCTCCTTTAAACCTATTCTACCTCAATATTCGGTTGAGTTTAAAAATTGCATGGAGGCTATGTGGTTCGGGCGTGTGAGTTGGCCTAGGACTGTCGAAAGTACGATGGAGATGGCTTCAAAATTTATGTTGATTTTGATGCAAGGAGTGCCAAATTTGACTAGTTTTAGGCTTGTGCTTCTAAACAAGCAACCACGCCAATTCCAATTGTTTAAGAAAATGCTATGTCCAAGAATTAAGAACCAAAAAAGAAAATAGTTACAGAACCCATGCAAACTCGTGAGTTTGATGTTTGCAAACCAAAACCCCACAATCAAGCTTGACTCCAATGTTTGCCATTTTATTTGTGTATTGGTTGTTGGATCTCAAGAGGTGGAGAAAGTTGATTGCTTTGTATTCCTTGACTATGTTGTTCAACAGGTGATGTGTCTTGGTGGTAGGATTCTTTCTGCTCTTAGACAAACTTCTATCTTCCCTAATAATCAGCATAGAATCGCCAAATACAACGAGATCCTCAATTCCATCGCTTCTAGCTAATTCCAGGCCTTTAATCAATGCAATCCATTCAGCTCCATTATTAGACCTTTTACCAATTCCCCAAGCATAATCTTTCATCTTGTTTCCTCCAGAGTCATAGAGGACTCCTCCCACACTTGCCAGCCCAGGAAGCTAACTATTTTGTTGCATGAAACTATGGAGTGCTTTCTCTTGTCCAAGGGTATGTTCAATTGCCATTTTTTTTAGGATCTATGGATTTATAACCTCCTCTAATCATTTAAAAAATGGATAAATGGATGAACTATTTCTGCTATAAACTATAGTTTACCAAATTATGTCTTTCCTATATGGGGATTTGCTGCTATTCAAAGGCAAATTGCTTCCCATTTCCCTTCATTGTTAGCCTAGTGCATTCTATTCCTCGAGAATGTAGGAAGTGGCGTGAGGGGTAAGTAGATGAATTTGCAAATGCTTGTGAATTGTAGAGGTTGTTTCCAGAAACAAAGTCTGAATAAAGTTGATTGATACAGATATTCCCATATTGATAGGATTCAAGGACAACTATCAGCTTATTCATTTGGTTTGTCAGTTTTCAGTTCACTTATGTAGGCACATGTGAGTTGGTAAGATTTTTTGTGCTTGTCGTGCCAATATTATGGGCTGAATATAGGTTGATGGGGTTGGGTTGGTGTGTTGCATAAATTGAGGAATCCAAAACCTAAAATACCAGAGCAACACTAGAGCAGACATATAGTACTAACAAATTGATGTTATAGAGTTATCTGTTACAATTTTCCTATAGCTTCATGTTAGTTTCATGGTCAATATTTCATTTCACCGATGTACATATTGTTATTTCATTTTACCAATGTACATGTTATTCTCATTGGACTAATCATTAGTCCAGATACTATTATTGATCATTGAAAATAGTCATTAGTTCAATCAGTATTTCATTTCATTGAATGTACTTGCTATTCTCATTAGACTAATGTTTGTTAGTTCATTTATAACAACGTCAAATTCCAATACTTTGGTGATGAATCTCTAAACTCAAAACATTATTATCAATTCAAGTTGGCAAAAGGGTATTACCACATGTGATTACATATAGAGTTCAAAAGCTATTAAGAATATTGGATGTTGAGAGTTTGTTATTTGGAAGGTGTTCATTCAGTTGTGCACAAATGTAAAACGCTTCTAGCACTTTTGGATATTGAGAATTTTTTTTATTTTTATGGTGTTCATTAAGACTTGCATCCAGTTTCAGTTCAAGGTTGCAGAAGAAATGGAAATGCCTTGGATAGAATTGTGACATCCTGTCAATTAAAAACCTGCATATAATGGGAGGAAATAATTATTAGATGAGACATGATATCAAGTTTACAACATAGGCCACAAATAAAGACAAAATGGTGGTTGAGTCCAGGAGCTTCCTGGTGGACAATTTGTCCCTCACCATGCTTGAAGTGTGGTTGTAATCTCATTTTCTTGTAGAGAATTTATTTTACATCAAATCGCGTTCAAAAGCAAGATTTTAATTTCTTTCTTTCATATGCCTCATAACATTAAAATGTTAATGTAAATAATTTTTTTTTAAAAAATGAAATTATGTAGACTTATAAATTCTTATTTTTAGTTTATATATATATATATATATATATATATTTTTATATTATTTTTTAATCTGATTATTTATAATTATTTTAGCAAAATTATGATATATGAAGGTAAATTTGTGATTCAATAGATTAGAAATCTTTAAGGGGTTTGGAATATATAATCAATCAATTCATATGATGTATATAGATTACTTTATAAGTAAGCCAATCTTATTTTATATGGGCTATCCTTAAGATAAATACATTAAGAATAACATAAAATTAATGTATTATATAAATATCACAAACTCTAAATTAAAAGATCAATATTATAATTTTATTATAAACAATTTTAAAATAGCTAAAACTGTATTATAAACTCTCAATTAAACTATCAAAATTATAATTTTACTATAAGGAATTATAAAATATATTAAAGACATTTAAAACATTTTGTAACATTACATATCATCTTTATATCACATCAATTCATTAAAAATCAAGAGAGTTAAAAAACTTATTTTAATTTTCTTTATCTAGAATAAACCAAAAATCATATTTAGTGGACAATAAAAATCTCCTATTCATCATTATATTAGTTACAAGTCTTTTGATCATAATTATTCTACATACAATAATAATTACATATTTGAAGCCTATGGTTTTTATATACATAATAGGTATTGGTCTTACACCAGTACATTAACATATCCCACTCTCATAAAAATGTAACTGGTTGTATATGCTTGTTATCCAGTGCTAAATTAAGAAAATGACCATGCCGCAAATAAATGTCCCACTGCATTCACTCCCTATCACTCCAAGCACATATATATATAAATGTATATATAACTTAACCTTCATGAAGAAAATTAAGTCATATTTTTGTACACAAAAGGTAAAAAACAACACAACCAATGTGTAAAGAGGACTTAAAGCTATCATCTATTCAATTAACTCAAGAAAATAAATTAGGACTCTTTGTCTATAAAAAGTTTAAGCAAATTGTTCTAAAAGAAATTAGTGCTTTTCCCACAAAATTCCTATATTTCTATAGCTTCTGTCTTGAAGCAATAGTTGTAGCTTAAGTCTTGAAGCAACTGTTGTTAGCAATTGCGGGGACATTGCCACCTCGCGGATCTTGTGTATTATAAAAGTAATTTGGCCACTAAGATTTAGTAATCCAACTTAATCTAAAGAGATGCTAATCTAGAATCTCTCTTTCCCAGATACATGTAAAGGAAATATTAAGTAATATGAGAATAACATGTTCAACTTATTAAAAAAAATCCAATTTAATCCCCAAATAACAAATGTACAAAACTAATACATATACATTATATAAGGTATGGTTGGCTATACTTAGCATTGTTATTTCTAAGCTTTACTATCATAACCATAAAATAAATTTATTTACATTTAATGAAAATAATGTTAAGCACTTGACTAGGTAAAATCAATTGAATTGATAGCTAAAAACAATACTAAAGTCGCATAGTAAGTATTGCTCTATTTTCCAAGTGTTGTGTGTGAGAGAGAAAAGAATATGCAAATGCATTATATGCATTATTATGAACACAATTGTCTTGGTCACATGGTTGTAGTTCATTTGGTTGTGGGAGGGATTGTTATCCTTCCATTCAGGTTCTACTCCCGTAAGCGACATATTGAGATCATAATGTGAAATTTGTCAAGGTATTGTCTTGGAAAAAATATGAATAAAATTGTCCTAAGATGAAAACAATGAAGCAACCAACCTAATAGCTTTTCATTTTTTAAAGTGAAGCAACCCCCTTTCACATTTGTTTTAGAAGTTTGAGGTAATTAGATTTTGTGATTTTGCAACGCTGTTCATAATTGCAAAACGAATAAATATTTCTTTAATAAAGCTTGAAATTGATATACAAATATAGAAGACTATATTTGAAAAATCTATTTCAACAATGTGTATTTAAAACAATTTAGGAAAACTATTAACTATTAATTTGTTATTAGTTGCAAACAATTAACATGGTTAAAAAAAAATTAATTAATTAAAAAAAACATGATAAAACCTATGTTAAAGAGTCATGTAGTTTGAATTTAAATGTAAATTTCAATTAGAACCTCACAAAGAAGCAAGAAATACATAAACAAATTTGAATGTAAATTTCAATTAAAACCTTACAAAGAAGCAAGAAATACATAAACAAATTTCACTTTGAGGGATTTGGAATACTTTTCCACTTTCAATCAATTTAACTCAAATTTAAATTTGGATTCTTAATGAGTAAATTAGATATTGTTATAAGGTTGTTAGAGCTTTTGAAAGTTTTACATATATATATTTTTTAAAATATATAAAAAGTTTTAGGTTATCTTTAAAAATAAAAGAAGAAAAAAATGTCAATAAGTTGGTTGCATATAATAAATGATTTCTTAGAAGGAAACTCATGTTCTTAACCGCTAGATCCACCAAGCTCTACTTTTTAATAATTAGACTCACTCAAAATATATAACATATACGGATGACTTATATTTATGTAAAAACAAATACATGAAAAAATAAATTTTTCTATAAATAAATAAATAGATATACAAATATTATCTTTTTTATTTAATATATAATTTAATATGGATTAGTAATTCACAATATTTATGTCACAAGTTAAGTTAGCCTCATTAATGTATAAGAAAAGTATGATTTATTCATACACCCTGCTAAATAAAGATTTTAACATATTAGTCATAGTTTTTATATTTATGAATTATGTTAATCATAAACTATTATTTTGTATTACAAAATCTTATGAAGCAAACATTTTAAGAAGCATAATGATTATACCACTATCTTGTAGGATAATAAAATTTAAAATATATTATATTTTTAAAAGAAAATTTAAAAATGCAAAGATGTTAGTGAGATGTTAGAGGGCTTACCTATAATGGGAGTGATTTTCACTACTTTATTTTATTTTTTATTGTTGTATTTCTTTTTAAAAATAATACTTAGTTTCATGTAAAGAATGCACATTTTTTATCATAAAAATTTATTGTCAATATTTTTTTAATTAAAACTAGTATTAACTTATAGTAAGTTTTTTATAATTAAAACTAGTTAGTAATAATTGTTTTTATTTCCAATTAAAAATTAAGTTATAATAAGTTTTATTATCTTTCAAAAAACAACAATTATGTTTAAAGTATAATTAATAATAAATTTAAATTGGGAAAAATGTTTTCCTAATTTTATTATTATATATCAATTTTATCATATGATTATCCATTTTATTTAATGATTTTTTAATGAAAACATTAAATTTATTGTAAAAGAAATTGTTAAGGACTTGATACCTAATACATGTCATAAAACATTGATATGAAAAATTTATTTACTTATTTATATTAAATGCTATATGTTTGTTTTACAAAAATATTTTAATAAATATTTTTCTATAAATTATATAATTGTTTTTTTAAAGGATGAGTTCCAATCCTTAAGGGAAAATTGCTCTGCAACTAGGGTTAGGGGTCTTGAGAGTTGATTTCTAAGATAACCTTGGTGGCCATGGATCTTTCCATGGCCGCCATTTCTCTATGATGGTTTCTCCTTCTGCTTTGGAGTGGAGGTGGCACCTTCACGCGACGACCCATTGGGTCGCAAGCTCCTCCTGTTACCCAGTGGCGGCCGTGACGGATTTTCGTGTTGAAGACCTGAACCAGGTTTAGGCCAGCGGCGTCGGCGGTAGCAGGTCTTTGAACGATGGCAGCGACTTACTTGCCGAGGTAGTCAAAGCCCATGGCTCTGCAGCAGTGCGTACGTGGCGATCAGGCTCCTTGTGGACTCTCTCCCATCGATGGGCGGTTGTCTGTTCAGTGGTCTCCTGATTTCAGGCGGTGACAGATGCTTCTTTCCGAGGGGGAGACGTCTTCCTTATGGCTGGGCATCTTCTCTCTTGGCTGCTCGAGGTTTCATCACAAAACCAGTGGCTCTTCCTTCTCTGCAAACTTTCTGGGGTTACTGTTGCTTGGATCCTTGTCTTTTGGGCGTCTTTCTTTTCATGTAGCTCTATATGAGCAGGATTTTTCATTTTATTTTTTAGCTGTAGGTTATTATTTTCTTGGGGTACTTTGACACTTGGTTCTCTGATACTTGAAGCTGAAAAGCTTATTTCTAGAAAGGGCTCTTTGAAACTCTTTTACAGTATGTAATTTGATTATCTTTTTAATGAAATTACGCTTTTTTTCAAGGAAAAAAAATTACTTTTTTAAATACTTAATTATTAAAACTATATATATATAGGTTGATAATCAAAACCATTTTATTTTGAAGATAAATTATAAAAATTTTGAAAAAAATTGTTTTATTACAAAAATTGTAAAAATATCATTATTAAAAAATTAATCTTTTTCTTTATGGTTAATATAGGCCAATTAACCGCTTATAATAATGACACTTAAATCATTCATATATCTACGAAGCATCTGATTCTTTCATAACCATAACCAAGTGAAGCAAACAAAAATTAAAAATAATAATACCCAAGTGAACCAACAAAAAAATTAAAAATAATAATAAATATATATTATATTTTTAAGAGGGAATTTCAAAATACATAAGTTGTGAGTGAGATGTTAGAAGACTTATCTATAATGGGAATGATCTTCAATGTTTTATTTTTTTTTTATTTCTTTCTTTTGCCTTAAAAATATTAATTAGTTCTATGTGAAGAATATATTTTTATTTATACTTATTATAAAAATATGATAATTAATTGAATTATTAAAAAAAATTGTCAAAGAGAATTTTAAGGCTTCAAACACCACTTAAATTTGTAATCATTATCTTCACTGCCTATTAAAAAATAAATTATAATAAATTTTATCGTTTTTCCCTTAAAAAAGCTAAATGTAAAATATAACCAGTATAGATCCATTTTAAAACCGCATTTATCAAGCACCGAGAGGGATTCAATTTCTTGAGGGGGTCTAAGTTTTAAGTTTCTATTTTATAAATGATCTATTTTTCAATTACTTTTCATAATATTTTATTTTATGAACCAACATGGATTTTTTTTAAATACTTTTTATGTTTTATTAGATGGTTATAGGATTTTTTTTAAATACTTTTTACGTTTTATTAGATGTAACGCTACATAATGCTACATCACACACGTTAGAGGATCTCCCCCATACTGAGCTGTAGAGCACCTCGTTTCACTCGGTGCAATTAATATCTCTAAATTGAGAGAAGTGTCTCCTAATTTTATCATTTATGTATTCCGTCATATCATCTTTGAATAAGATATTCGTAAAGGAAAAAATTAAATTCATTGTAAAACTAGAGGATTTGATTCATAACACATTGACATGAGAATTTGATTTTATTAATACATATAAAAATCTAATTTATTATTAAGATCATTTCCATATTATTAGCTTTATTTACTTATTTATATTAAATGTTATACATTATATCTGATATCCCTTTAGAAGAAAAGATAAATAAATTTAGACATTCTAAATGAGCATGATCGAGATTCAAATCATAAACCTTTAATTGTAACCCTTAATTTAACACTACATAGTGATCCCATAGACGATAATTCTCATAGTCATAAGAATGTAGTCTTCGATAGAAACAAAAGTGATCTTTTCTAAATAACTTAAAAATTGAGTTTCTCCCTCTCTCCATATTAGACAATATCGAAGACCTCTACCACAATTTTACTACGGTCCTCTCGTCTTCCATTAATAAGTTCTCCTTTGAAGTCTTGGGTAAAAATCAAAATAAAAGAACTAACCCTTGGTTTGATAAAGAGTGTAAAATTGCAAGAAGTGAAATAAAGGAAGCTATGGAAGGGTCCCAAAAAAATGACGAAATAAAGAGATACAAAGCCCTAATTAAATGAAAAAGAGGCACTACACAAATAAAAGACAAGAAAACCTATTGCACCTTTCTAAAGTTGCTACTAAGAAATTTTGGAGGCAAATTCTAACTAGCAAAACCAAAGAGAATAATAAGATTGCTCTAAAAAACCGGAACTCCTATCTTAAAAGGATTTACGAATCTCTGGAGGTTAAAAATAACATTCCAAACCTCCTTACAACTGAAGAAGTTTTCTCTCTGGACGACATAGATTTCAGTGTTAGGCACCTTTCCAATGGAAAGGCTAAGGACATTGAAAGTTACCAAGTAGAAATTTTAAAAACTAGAGGGCCTTTCCTCATTCCTCACATACATAATCTCTTTAATCTAGTAGTTAAGAAAGGTTTCCCTCACCCTTAGACTCGGAGCCTCATTATTCCTATTTTTAAAAGTGGTGATAAAAATAACCCCTCTAATTATCAAACCATATTGATTATCCCTCTCTTAGCAAAGCTCTATGGTATTATTTTGGAAAAAAGGATAAGTGTATGGATTAAAAGTGAGTGAAAGAGGGCTAAAGGTCGAGCAGGCTTCAGAATACATCATTCAACCACGGACCACCTCGTCACCCTCAAGATTATTGTAGAGGAGTGTTGTAATAATAAATCCAACCTCTTAATATGCTTCATGGACTTTAGGAAAGCTTTCAATATGGTTCCTAGAAACAACCTATGGAAGAGGTTAGAAGAGCTAAAGGTTCCTCTCGAGTTGAGAGCTGCGGAGATAAGATTGTACGAGTCTTCCATCGCCAAATTCAAGAATACTGAGGGATGGTTAAAAGATACTAACTACAATATTGGAGTTAAGCAAGGTTTCCCCCTCTCCTACCCTTTTCGACATTTACATCGATAAGTTAGAGGGTTTTTTAGAGGAATTAGGCTGGTACAACTTTAGTAGGAATTGTCATCATCCTTCTTCTTTATGCTAATGATATTGTTCTTATGGAAAGAATCCCCTTCGAACTTGATAAGCAATTGATAACTCTAAAGGGTTTCCACTCTAACATGGGAATGACTGTGAACACTAACAAAACAAAATTAAGGATCATCAAGTACAAGAAGATCACTTATGATAACTTTATATATTGAAGCAATTTGGAAACCTGTATAAGAGATTTGAAATTTCGATGTTTCGGGCTAAATAGCGTAGCCCATCCTCAGGAAGATAAAAAACTTAAGGAAGTTTCTTCATATAAGTATCTCAGAATTGATATTCATCACAAGCTCAACTAGAACTATAACATCGAGAAAATGATTAATGGAGGGTGGAAAGCTTATTTTGGTCTTGAGAACAACTATAAATCAACTCACCTTGTGATGTGGGATAAAAAGAAGTTCCTCTTTGAAACTATCTTCACTCTTGTTATCTTGTATGGCTGTGAAGTTTGGGGGTGTAGCATCTCTAGAGAATCCTAGAGAAAGATCAAGCAAATCCAGAAGCACTTTATAGCGTATAACCTTAGAATTAAAAGAAATACATCTTATCCTATTCTTCTTATAGAAGCATGCCTTGCCCCCATAGAGAGCACGGTTATGACAAGGTACTTGATGTACAAGTGTAGGATAAATTACACGGGAGACCAGAGACTCCCTAAAATTGCCTTAAATTCTAGTGAGGACCACTTGCATCTCAAGAAAGGTTGGCATAAAGATAACATAGCTTGGTTAAATCATTGGGGATAAATGAAAATGCAACTTTGCAAAATATCGATAACATTAAAAACACTATTACATCTAAGTTTAAAGAGAAATTGTGGTGAAAAAAGGATTTAGAGGATAAAAGAAAACTAAGATACTGCAAGGAGGTTATTAACCCTAATCTAGAAGACCAAAAGTATCTCTCTATTTTAACTAGCTTGAAGAAAAAAACTAACATAGAAAAAATAAGAACAAACTCTCATGAGATTCGTAGTGAAGCATGGCATTGGAAAATTCCTAAAACATCATGAGAGGATAGGGTTTGCCATATTTGTGAGACCAAGAGAGTTGAGGATGAAAATCACTTCCTCTTAGAGTGCCCTGCGTACAACCCCATCAGATCACAATTCCCCAACCTTTATTATAATACTAACCTATCTAATCTTCTAAGTTGTCAAAACTATGGTGATCTTGGTACGCTCCTTTCTAAGCTATTTTCCCATAGGAATATTTTGTTACAGCAAACAAAGTAGCTTCTTAAGGTCCAATAGACCAAAGTTGGTCTCATTGGATGTTAACTATCATCACATGCACACACACACACACAAGATGGATAAAGATTAAGTACAATGTATTTATTTGGTTCATCTAGAGCTTATCATTCATATATATATATGAATGATAAGCTTTAGATAAACCAAATAAGTCCGATGTACTTCATCTATATCCATAAAAAAAATATAATTGTAACACTAACAACAATCTATTGTAGAAAGGATAAACAATACAAGTTTTGTAGGAATAATTAACATTTTCAACATTTGCATGAAATCCATATATTATATAAGAAATATTGAAGGGTTGGTTTTGGAGGAAGAGATTTTTACTTGTATGAAAGATAAATTGGCATCTTTTTAGGAAGAATTTTTAATACAAGTTTTAATATTGTGGATGCAAGAAGCCACGTATAACATACTCAAGAAGGAAAATGAGATGGAGGAGGATACTTCTAAGGATAAGGAAAGGATTTATAATATGTGGTTTTTGACATACATCCTTTCAAATATGCTCATCTTTTATAGCATAGAGCAAAGCCCATTTGAGATTCATGTAAGATAAAATGATTTGAACATCTTTCCATCCATAGTCTTTATTTAAGGTTCAGCTATCTACGAATGGAGTTGATGATGCCCATGGCTTATCATTAGTCCCAAGGATGTCATGTCCCTTTCTGGATCACCACCTTGGAGACGAGTTATTAGCCTATCTATTTACTATAGGCTATAGTCAAGGAAATATGGAATTAATTAATTATTAAGTGTCACCTAGGCCTAGAGGGTTTTATAACATGACATTAATAATTAATTGTAATAGTCACTTTATAAAAAGTCACTTTGGTTTAAAAGTGGCGGAAAAGTGAAAGGGGGGTCAAATGGAAAATAAAATGGAAAAAGGGTCATTTTCTCCAAAAAGTCGCTTTAAAACATTTTAATGAGGGAATTCGTCAATGTGAAGTTGAAGAGTCACAAGGAGGCAAATGAGAAAATATAAAAAGAGCATGAGAGCTCATTCTCTCCATTCTTTCCATTTCATTTTTGAAAACTAAGAGCTCTTGAGCTTCTAAGCTTCTCTTGGACAAAACCCTGGGAGGAGGTGAAGAGTTTCATTAGTGCAACAATCTACCCTAGCTCTTAATAGTGGAGGAATCAAGCAGATTTCTCATTTTTCTTCATTGCTAAGGTATGTGCTGTATTTCATCTTCATATTGGTGGTTAATGAGTTGAGTTGCAATGATATTGTGAAGGGAGCCTTTGCTTGGATAATCATACCACAATAACCAAAGAAGCAAGGGAGATCGATTTCACTCCATTCTAAAGAAAGGGTGTAGCCATGCTCAGGAGGAAGGTTGACTGCTTGAGGATTCACCTGTAGCTTATGCCATCTTTGGTGAAGGCGCACTCTTAAAGGGGATCCCATCTTGACATCAAATAAGGGTGCACTCTTAGTTTGATATCCAAGTGTGGAGAGGGAAATACTGTTTTAAATATCTCAGTTCCATTACCTTACCCTTTGCTAAGAATTTGGTGAGTTTTCTACTATCTGGGAGCTTCATTTTCAGAGGCATAAAGTTTAGCTGTGGGAGCGTTTTCTATAGCTGCTCAGTATTGGAAGGGAATCCTCTTATGCCTATACACACTTATCTTCTGTCCTAGCCATCTACCTCAAGACTTCATTGCTAAATCATGGTTCCATTTCTATTGTTGGGACACGCCCTTGGAAAGTTAACAACAGTTGAAATCTTCCATGGTTATCACTGCCAAAATCATGATCATTGAGGAACCGTGTATTAGGTTTATTGTTGCCACGATTTCACCATTGTAGAGGTCATCTATAGTACTAATACAAAACAACCAATGCAAGGAGTTTTCCTTCATCATTTCCAAGCATGTGTCACTTTCTTTGACTAAATATTCAGATCTAGAATATCTCTTTATATGTAGTTATCGATATCAATTTCGTTCTTTGTCATGTGTAACCTATGGAAATCATATCTGAAAATTTAAAATACTTAGGAAAAATAAAACAATAACAAAGAAGTGTGGGGTGGAATTAAAAAGTCAAATTTGGTGATGTGGTAGGTGTTTGGCCTGGGATTTGTCACCTTTTCGGCCATTTATTTACCCTATTTTAAGCCTCTTTGATTTAATTTCCATCTTTTTTTATATTTTCTAGTTGTGATTTAATGGTCTAAAACTAAGGTATAGCCTCTTCAAGCATTACATTATTTTATGTTATGATTTAAAAATTTTTGGGGGTTTGTGCTTGTGTTTGGTTTATTAATCGAATCACTTAAGACTATGAGCAAGCAGGATACGAATGGGATAATTAATGTTGAAGGGATTGTTGTTGTTACTTCTACACACGTTCAAGATTGAGCTATATTTGGGTATTTTACTAATAATGATGTTATTACTTAGTCATTGGTGTCATCATCACTTTATGACACTCGAGCATTTGGTCTTCAACCGATGCTCAAGTGTAGCTCAACAAGTTCCAACATAGAAATATTCAGTTATCCAAGGATAAAGCAGTATCAACATTATAAACATCTTTGGATGGGTTCAATAAATGTCATGATGTATTTTGTAATGATTTGTAACAACATTGTGAGTAACAGATCAATAAGCTATAAATTGTATGAACAACCTTGAGAATCAGATATTCTCAAGGTGTTCAATTATTCTATTTCGAAGGGGCTATTACTTGAAGAGGATATAAGAAGATGGAAATCTCGTAGTCGGGGGTTAGCAAGCAATTCTAGGCTCGAGAGGAGAATACAAAAGTTGAATAGAATACTATTGTAACTTATATCAAACCTTTTCTTTAATAGCAATTCCTTTCTAATTCTCTTGAGTTTTTAAGTTTTTAATTGTAGCCCTGGTTAGAGAAGGAAGGCCCCCCTTCACTGACCAAGAGCTACCTCTGTAGTTGTTAGTTTTTCATAGATAGCTTGATGGTGGTGTGTTAATCATTACTAATTATTTTATTGAGTGATTATTGTTGTTGCACAGTTGATTGTATTTACAATAGATGGTTGATTGATTATTGTGTGATTCATTCGATTGAGTTATTCATTATTCAGATTGGATTTGGTAATTCTACATATTAGAAAACTGATTATTAGAGGATACAGTTGGTTTTTCCTTGCCATATATATTGTTCTTAATTATTTCAATAGAAGTTTGCTTGGAGGATTGATAGAAATATTGTTGAATGATTTTTTAGTTGAGATCTTCCTTTTGGATGGTGTGAATGAATGTGAATGTTTCCAGAACTAGCAATTATTTTCAGAGCATGATTCTTGATTCCATGAAGGGTGTGTTTCTAAAATAGTAGTGTGGACTTTCTTTCCTTTAAACAAAACAGTGAAAATATTGGGTTTTATTTACTAAAGGTTGAGTAAATGAATCCCTTTCGGTTTGATTGAATTTCTATGCTACTTTATCTTAGTATTTGCATCTACATCTAGAATTGTTTTTACTAGCACTAGGAAGAAATTGCATCTACATATACTTTGCATGTAGCCTTGAAATTTAACGTTCCTAGATTGACAATTAATGTGTGCGCTAATATGGTAACCAATAGACCATTATTATCCCCAACAGTAATCTACATTAGACTTGTGTGAAGTGCTTGACAAAATAATTAAACCAAATATCTCTTATAGCAACTAAACCAATCACACAAACCAGTATAATAGTTAGTAAAGGTGTATTTGGGTTGATCACTAAGTGTTTGATGGAAACACATACCCATTAAATACCATATAGCAACACTAAAATCCAATTTTAAAACAAGCAAGTTCACTAGGGACATCTCAGTGGTATCAAGGCATGCAATCCTCTCGGCTTGTGAGGTGCATGCTATTATATGAATCCATGAGATAGTAGTACATTCACTTATAGAAGGAAGAGGGGGTAGCCTAGAAGAGTATTTTTATCAAAGTTCAGAGAAGGGCGGATTGATGAAGAAAAATAATTGTTGGAGGAAGAATAAGATCAGTTCATATCAAAAGAAGAAGGAGAGATGGGTGATAGAAACAATCCATTAGGTGGTAATGGGAATGAATCAAGCAAAGATTTAAGTAGAGAATACATCTTTGTAGGTAATACAATGAACATATTGAATGATTTGTCTAGAGGGAAGCAACAACTAATCAAATTCCTAACTAATAATGTGGTAAGGGGACATGAGAAGTTGGTTGACATCATGATTCAGCTACTCATGCACAACAAGAAAAATCATAATGACGGGGGATATAATAACACCAGAGGCACCAATGGACGAAATGGGAACCATGTGAAAGGAAGCAACACCAACATTCCCATTCAACCTAACACACGAGCTTCAGGGTCACGAATATCCAGACCTCTCATGCCCAAGTTCACAAATGAGCAACTGGTGGGTCAACTGAGACAACCAATGCTAGGAGATAGATTTACAAATTATATAAGAGAGTACCAGTTCCTTGGGGATAATTTCCATGCACCCATGTCTTTCCAGAACTTCTGAAATATCAAATACATAAACAAGCCCAAAGACTTGAGTAAGCGACCTAAGAACTATGATTTGCAGTCTAAGGTTGGGAAGCTCACTCTTCCTTCCTTTAATGGGTCCAAAAAATCCACAGTGAAGGCTTGGGTTCAAAAATTGGATACTTACTTCCATCTAAACCCCATGAAAGAAGCATAAGCCATTAAATACGCCACCTTACATCTGGAGGGAGAGGACCACCAGTGGTGGTATCATGCTTTGGTTACCTTGGGCCATGCCAACATCACATCATATATGGATTTCATGCAAAGGTTGATGGACAGATTCGACAGGAAGGATCCGGAGCTACACTTGCAATATCTGGCACAGATCAGATAAACAGGTATTTCAAATGTATATATTAAAGAGTTCCAGAGATTGGAAGTGACGGTGATAGATGTCTCAGAGACCCGACTCATTATGATATTTAAAGAGGGTTTATCTGAGCCTCTATGAGGTTGGGTCAAGATTCCAAGCCTGCTACCTTACAAGATTCCATCCCCTGAGTACAGGATATGAAGGGAGCCTCCTCAAAGAACAAACCTCAGTCCAAACCTGTCATTCACAAGAAAGGAAAGGATAAGAAGTGATATTTTTTCCCATATGCCACTACTCGATTTAGAAAATTGAGATCTTAACCAACCTTGAGTCTCGATAAGCCACAATCAATCTCAAATTCTCTATGCCAGAGAAGATCACAGCTATGCAAGATACTTATAACAAAAATCACTATCGATCTCTTATCAACTTAACAAAAATATAGCAAACACACATATGAGACTCAAATTTACCCTGGAAACCCAACTGTGGAAAAGCAACATCTATGGGGATTTCTTATTTCTCTATGTCTAAGTAAATAATAGAGAGAGAAAAATATAATCAATAGATCAGAAGATACAATAAGAACCTGATGTGTCAAAACCATAGATCTGCATGCAGTAGATACTATTGCTCATGGGAAATGCACCCCTGCTGTCTACTCTAACTTTGGATCTATGAACACTGTCACTGCCAATTTATGGAAGCAGTACTGACTCTCTAATCACTCTTCTCTGATATGATCTGACACGGAATAAATATTTCAACCTCCTCTCAATATGAAGTGCACCCTCTACATGAGAAATGTGCCACTCCTCCTCTGCTCTGAATTCCCCCCTTACCAAATCTTTGTCAAACTCTGATGATATTTGCTATTTTCTTCTTCAATCATTGAAGAAGAATCACTATGGTTCTCTCGGCCCTCCTGGCCTCAAGAAGATCAACTCCTCTGACAAATATGTCTTCCTCTCCTCAGGAAGTGTGCCCCTCTCCTCTGGGAATTCACTCAAGCTCAATCTCTGAGCTCTCTCTATAGAGATGATCTCACTACACACTAGAATGGATATTATGTGCCTCAGATTAAGAAGGAACAGATTCCTCTCGGATCCTCTCACTCCCTCCCTCTGCAGATGCGCCCCTCTCCTCAGGAATTTTCCCTCTACATGCACAAGTGCACCCTCACTTTGTGAATCTCCTCACTCTCTAAATAAACTGCAAAATAACCTTTTCCACTAACCTTTTAACTCCTTATATCCACTCACTAACTGATTAGGGTTTCTGAAACCCTAAAGTGAGTGCATGCAAAAATCCCACTTTTGCATGCTTTTTAATTAAAAGTTTTGCATGCATGAGGAAAAACCCCCTAAAATGTCTGCATGCATCCACCACTGGATTCATGAAACTTGGTAGAGTGCATCTCACCCTATACCCCATCCTGATGCCTGTACAGAAAATGCACCTCCATACTAGGCATCTGAACATGGAGGACATCCCAGGATACACCTCTATCTCTAACACTCCCTCTTATTGAGGGAAGTCCAACCACTGATGCTTGGATCCAAAAAATCTTCTACTTTTGTAACTAAAACATCTGACTTGATTGTCATTGCTGCACTCTAATCTATAATAACCTGATCCATATCCATCAAGGTATCCCTGGATAAGCCTCTCGCTTTCTCACAAACTCTGTCACTGATCCCTGATCCATACTCCCTCTAAATCTATGATGCAACCAATCTCCAAGCCTTCCATCAAGAGGATCCACTGACCTATATCTGATCCCCCTACTTTGAGCTAACTCATCTCACTGCCAATATAAATCTAACTTTGTCATCTCGTACCAACTCGGTCTCTAACCAGTACCTGTATGAGCCTCTCACTTATCCATCTGATATGAGGACTCACTCCTCCGTGCCTCGTCAACACTATGACCTCACTTCCTGTTTATCTCAGAATTTGATGAAGATGCAGTCAACCACCCAGAAGCTCCTGACGTGGGCTAGCCCCGAACTATATACTCCCTGGCAATATGATGACCCATCAACACTGGATTAGCTCCCTCTAGATAGGTGAATATAAGCTCCCTTTGAAACACTACAGAGTAACATGCAACATCCAAAGATGCTACTGAAAGTATGCTCCCTCTTAGTCCTGGAATGAATAGGACTATTGACATGTTCAGGAGTTCTCCAAAGTCTAGGAGGAACCGTACACATCCCACTCCTCTGACGATATGCTCAATACCCTCAATATCATGAATAATCTGCATAGGAGTGTACTCTAGGAAGAGTAATTCCTCTTACATCCTGTTCATGTGATTGCAATGCTTGTATTCAATCATTCACCTCTCATCAACCTAAACCTCAAGCTAACTGCTATCTCGGCCTGAAACAAAAGATGCAAGAGAGAAATATCTCTCAAATATGGAAGCAAACGCATCTACCTCTCTTGTTGTAGCTACCTTCTCATCCGTCTCCCTTTTATTCTTTTTCTTATGAGGGCACTATCTTGCATAGTGCATGTACTCATTGCATGTGAAACACTTGACCTTACTTAGGTATTTCTTCTATTCATTCCTCTTAAACCTCTGGTTTCCTTTAGCTACAAGTGCCACATCTTCCTCCTCATGGATAGCAGGAGAGGTGCCTTGAATTTAACCTCTTCGGGTCTCCTCTTGTGTGAAATCATCCCATAGACAATCCTGCTTGGGGAGGTTCTCTCTGGCTACGATGTACTCAACAAACACCACCCATGGCTTATTCATGCCATTCAGATCTTGTCGTAATAGCTCTCCATCCTCGACCTTCTCCCCCACTACCCCCATCTCATCTCTTACCTATGTTATCTTGGTAAGGTATGTGTCCATACTCTCATCCTTGACCATCTTTATGCTCTTCAATTTTTCACGAAGTACCATACTCTTGTTCTCATTATAGATTTGGTACAACTTCATCAATGCATCCCACATCTCATACATGTTCTCTTTACCTGTAACATGTGGTATCACATGATCCTTGATCACATCAAGGATGATCCTTTGGGCCTTGATATTTTTCTTATCATAGATTTCCTTTGGCACAACATCTGTTGGACCAATTACAAGTTTTGTGGAAGTGCTCTCCATAATATCCCATAAATCGCTTTCCTTCAGAAATAGGACAACTCTGGCCTTCTATGCACTAAAGTTTGAGACCCCATCCAATTGATCCTCAACACATAAGTTGCTAGCCATGCTCTCTGGTTAATATGAACTGGTTTAAAATCTAAATGAACAAAAGAACCTCACTGACACAAATCTGGCCCCTACTCGCCCATATATGAAAGATCTATCTCAGATCTCAACTCCAAAGTCGCAGATCTAATAGATCTGACCTCTGCAACCACATTTCTAAGCTCCTCTCTTCAAATCTGGTATGGAGCACCATACCAATTACTAGCCTTCTTGATACTAAGGGTTTTTTCCTCAGAATTCATCAGGCAGAGGTTATGTTCGGAAGAAGAGCATTTTGGTGCTTTCAAAAAATCATCAAATGTGAATTTTCCCCTCAAAGTTGGCCCATTTATCATAAGAAACCAAGCATCATTATATGTAGTGGGAAAATTGTTAAAGGTCATGGATTTCTAAGAAGTTGAAAGAATCGATTACGGTCCACATCAGATTATATCTCAGAGGAGACAACAAAATAGGAACAGGGATTTTGACCATCAGATAGTGGAAGGGTTAGATAAAATGGAAAATTTATTGAATTTTGAACAAAACCAGGGGGAAGTAAAGGTGACAAATGTGGAGCAAACAAATAATTTGGCATTGTTGGTTCAAACACCAACTAAGTATGATGTTACTAATAAAAGAGTTATTTCAGAGGTTGACAACATGGAAATTGATGGAGAAGTTTCAAGTAAAAAGACTAAAATAGAACATCATAAGGAAATTGTCAGTATGGAAGAGCAGGATCTAGTTGATTCAGGAAAAAATACTATATTTTAACAACCACCTGTACATATACAACAGTATTCTTTTTTAGAAATAAAGGAATCTGGAACTAGTTCCCAATGTAAATCTAAATTTGATTTTCTTTCACAGTATGCAGAAAAGAAGAAACAATCCTTAGAAGAAACTCGTAAATTGTTCCCACAGGTAAGGAAGTTGACAGATCAAAAGGTTTCACTTGTTATAGTTAAATATTTAGAGAAGAACACTATGATATTTGCAGTTGTAAATGATGAGAAAGTATCTGATATGGAAGTTAAACTTGATGATATTGATATTCCATACAAAATCCAATTGCATAGTCAAACATGAGATGTCTTGTACTCTAACTTGTTACAATCGACTTTGAAAATTTATAAGTTGCAGTCAATAATAGGGAAGTTGGAGGGTCAACTAAGACAAGAAAAAATAGAGAATAAAGCAAATCTGGTCCAAATTAAGAGACTACAAGCCAAACTTGTGACTGTAGGGGCAGAGCCATGCAACACCGAGTGCACCAAAAAACTCCTTGTTGAGAAAGATAATACCATTCAAGTGCTGAAGAAAAAGTTAAAAGTTCCAGGTGCTCAACATGTACAATATTCTGAGCTGATAGCATTATAACAAGAAAAAGAAGTAGTCTATCAAGAAATGATGGACTACAAGGGTAAAATTTTGAAATTGCAAGATGCGAAACAAACTTGGGAAAAAGAAAAATATGAATTATTGTCACAAATTTCAGTACTAAGTACAAATCAAGTTGAAGAGAAGCAAGTATCAGAGAAGCTAAGGGATCAGTATTTTATTACAAAGGAGAAGCAAAAAGATGGATCTTCCACAAAAGAATTGACCAATGCCATGTCTCAGATTAGTTTGAAAGATGTGTAAATTAAATAAGTGAAAGGAGAAAACTAGAAACTCAAGCAAGAATTAATTCATAACACTGAGGAAAAGAACAAAGTTTTGAATGCAAGAAATCAGTTGTAGAAAAAGGTTGATGAATTAAAAGATAGAGTGATAGGTAAGCTTCCCTTGCAAGGAGCTAAGCACCTTTTATGGGATTCACTATCAGTTGAAATCACCAAATTATGGTCATATTTAAAATTTATTGATGATGAAGCTGCTATAGCAAACATAGGTCTCCAAAGATGTAAAGTGGTAAATGAAACATTGAATAAAAGGCCTTCAGAGATAGCCCAAAATACATTTAGTTTCTCTAACTCAAATAGATATGCAAAATCTGGGAATTAAAGACATGCATGTTATTATTATTTGGGAAAAAGAATTATTGGCAAGCATAATCATGCTAGAGATGTATAAGGTAAAGCAAAACAAATGCTCCTCCAGGTTCTAAGTTTTAAGAAACTATTTCACAGACTCTTTGAGAATGGTCTACCCTCTTTTTGGGATGACAATGTGTTGATGCCTCGGAGATCGTAGCATCAATAAGCAAGGGATTCTCCCCGGTAAGCAAACCCAATTAGATCGTTCACTGTTTGGTGTGGGGAATCCGTCCGGTTAACGGTTCCGGCTATTGTAAGATTTAAAGATTCTTATTCTCAGCACCGGTTGCAGCCCGATCCACCGTTTATGTATTTTATTTTAAGGATGATATGCAAGTGCCCTAACCTAAATGCAGGTAACTAATCTAAGCTAATCTAAGATTGTATAAAAAAATCTAATCTATCCTTGCAAGGAGCAAACTTTAAAGATGAGTAATAGACTGAAAGAAACATCTAAAGATTAGACAAATAGCTATTTAATCATAAAGATGCATCCACAACAGAATATAAAAGATATTAAAGATAGCTTTAATCCAGTTAATGCATTCCATTAGTCATTTGAGACAGACATCTTTGCACAGAAAATAGAAGAATCATTCATTACAAAGAAATAATTCACAGTAGTAAGGAAAGATCTCATAGTAGTGTATGACTGATACAAGAGTAATCCAACAAACATTCAACACATCTTTCAGGAAAAAATGTAGTATCCCAGGCTTTCATTAGGCAAAATTGAATTCCTTATACATGTAGAGAAACAGTTCATGTACAAGACAGAAAAAATATTTCACGTGCAAAAATTCCTTGTACTATTCACTAACTATGTATTTATAGTTTACAAAATGCCTCCAGGGCTGCCACCTATCTTCTCTCTTTAATTCTTTTAATTTTCTTTTAAATGCTTTACAAAAATGAAGTGACTCGTGGCACCCTTTACATAACAGAAACAACAAGGACAGTTGTCCCTTTGACTTCATGATTTGATAACAGGAAAGGAAAAAATCGATGTGCTATGGCTGTTGAGCTAGCTTTGGGGTGGTGCCTCTGCTTCAGCTGGAGAAGTCATCTCGGAGGGTGCTTCTATCTCAGCTGGTGCCTCTACTGTATATGATGTGCCTTTATCGATTAATGCCACTGCTGCTGCCTTCTTATCTTCTTCTGCAATATAGCTGAACCAAACACCAGTGTCTCTGATAACAACATTGGTAGGTGAAGGGAGCAAGATTTTCTTAAAATTCACATGCTTGTCGAGCTCTGCCTCGATGTCTTGCATTTCTTCTCACATACTCCATTTGAATGCTCAACTCATCTTTTAAATCAGAGAGGCGCTGCTTTTTACTTGGAAATTCCTCAAGCGTCTGGGGAAATACAACCTTGCACTTTACATGCACTTCTTGAATCTTTTGATAAAGGCTATTGCACTTTCCCATTGTCACCTGGATCACAGTAATTAGTTTGGCGCCGCAATTCCTACAAAATTCCATGAAGGCTACATCTTACTTAAAATCAACTACAGATTTGAACGGTAGGTGCTTGGGGAAATCCACCTTCCCTTCTCTCGAGTCCATTTGTCTTAAAATATCTGCTTTTACCCGTGTGTACTTGTTTCTTAGCCTAACCACTTCAGAGTTGATTTCCTTCATTATTCCCAGCATGGCCTTTAGCATGCAAACATCTTCACTAAGCAGTTCTTGCTTCTCATGCATTTGCTTAAGCACATCACATGATTGCTCATGAAAATGAGTCATATCCATTGCTCTGCTATTTGCTTGTTCTAGCTGCTCAACCAACAACTGCTTATCTCCTTCTAATTGAACAACTTTAGCTTCGGAGTCGTTCTTCTCTGCTTCAAGTACCATCATTTGTACTGCCAGGTGTTCTTTTTCATCCTCCAGGTGTTGATATTTATCTAACAACTCCTTATGATCTGACATAAGGTGATCATATTTCTTTACTACGAGCTCCCTATAGGACTGCTCATTGGCCACGGTATGCTGCAGCATACAAGCCCTTTTCTTAGTTGACTCGAACTTATTAAATATGTTGATTATATTGTCCTCTCTTGCTTTGGTTGCTGCTACAACAGCAGATGCCATAGCCATAGGAGCTTGCTTCGTGTTTTTCATAACAGTAGTTTCACGATTGGTGACGATGTCCGACTCAAAAGGTATTTTTAACCTTGTCTCTGACTTCAAAACAATAGATTTCCTGTCTCTGTTATATACAAATCTATTCCACTGGGATACAGTGTGATCTTTTGATGGGGATAAAGGGATCAGTGGAAGATTTTCTATGGGGATACCCTCTTTAGCGGGCGGGGTCTGTACCAATTGGGATGAACCTACATCCATGTCTTGTGTGTTAGAACCACCAGCTTATGTATCTTCATTGGCCTTATTTTCTTCCTCGACTTTAAGCTGTCTTTCTTCCTCTTCATCCCTTTGCTGATTCTCAACCACCTCCCTTTCTTCTTGCTCTTTAACAACTTGCTGCAATCTTGCCTCTTCTAACTCTTGATCGTGAAGCCTTTGGGATTCTTCTTCTTGCAGCCTAAGAGTTTTTGCCTCCTGAAGTTTAAGAGCTTCTTCTTGCTGAAGCTTAAGAGCTTGCTCCTGCTCCTCTCACAACTTATCGACAACTTCTTTCTGGATTCTATATGCTGCCTCTTTTAGCCTCAATTCTTTGTTGGCTAGAGCTTCTGCTACTTCCTTTTCTTTCTGCAACTTGGCCTCTTTGGAATCTTGGACAACAGTAGAGCTAGAACTAGCTCCACCCTTGTGAAGGAAAATTTGCAACTCAGTCATGTTGTTGATTCCCCTATATGCCTCCTCCTCTTGATCGTATTAATGGGCATAATCAAAGTGGGTGTACAACTCTTTACAATGTTCTGCAACTTTGTTTTGTCTGTCATTTCTATGAAATATTGTTTCTCCGAAGTGAAAACCCTTTATCTCTTGAATGAATTCCTCAGCTAATGCAACCCTTGAGAACTTATAATCTCCCACATAAAATGGTAAGGAAGGGAACGAATCCTTCTTCAATTTATTCAAAAATCCTTCGACTCCATCAAGAAAAACTTGCGTAACTACTTCTTTCAAGACTATGTAGTCAGTAGCATATATCGGCAAGATATATGGTGGCCTGGAGCCTCCATACATTCTGATATAAGTACCGTCTTCTGAAAAATAGAAATCACCATAATTTTCCATCATTGCCATGGGATTCTCTAATAAGCAATTGGGTTCTTCATTAAACATTTGCTCATACAGAGGTATGATGAATTCTTCACAGATGAGTTTGTAATGCATCCTATAATTCTGAGCCCACAATATCCTATAGGCAGTATAGACTGGGGTGTTGGATTGATCCCAAACGCAACCTAGCTTCTGGAAAGGGAGCTTTGCCAAAATGCAATCAACAAGATATGAAGACATGTAGAATTCTGACTTCTTTAGAGCCATTCCTTCTTTAGCTGCAGCTACGACGGATGATAAACTATCTGAGAGGATAGTTGCCCAATCAAAGATAGTTCCCTTAAATTCCACGTAATGGTTTATGGGGGCCCATTGTATCCTATAAACGGTTTCGTCAGCCATGCCTAAAATTCTGCTTAACATAAGGGCGATCATCCAAAAAGGAACCCTCAGATTTTGAACTTCATATTCATCATTGTCTCTTTTCCTGAGCTGCTTTCCTATGATTAGCAGCTTCTTAGCCATTTCAAGATTGTCCATCTACCCAAGCCATTCATCATTCAGTGGCTGCTGAGAGCGCGGTAATTTGTAGGTTGCTGCAATGTAGGCTGGATGGAACAAGGAGAATGCCTCTCCTTTGCCATCATACAATACTCTGGTTTCCGGGTTTGCGTGCTCCAAGATCCATCCAATCACTTTTGAGCAAGGAAAGAGCTCAGGGCGCGTGGAGGTTTTGGATATACCAGAGTTTCTGATATTTTGATAGATGTGCTCTTCCTCCAAGAGTGCTTCTGGGATGTCTTGGTCTCTGAGCATACCATAAACATCTCCCCATTTGACTTCAAGAGGGACACCTGTGGTGGAATTGGTATCCTCAAACAAAGTTTCAACTCTTGGCTTTGCTTGTTCCAGCTCAGCCACCTTAGCTCTCTTTCGACTATCCTTCGGCATTTTGGCTTAATCCTATCAAGCAACTACGCATCAATAAACATAAGATTGCAAAATAGTACAGAACATGGAGCAAGATGGAAGAATTTTAAAACATAGGATCAACATGATAATATGTAACATTTCCAAATGAAGACAAAAACAAAGATTTTGTTTCAGCATAACTACACTTCTCCCATCCATGCTAAGTTGTTTCGGGGGGCGCTAACTGAGCCTTTTCCTTTTTTTAGAAAGGACCAGGCTCAGGACTTCCTCAGATGAAAGTGCGAGTGGCGCGATGGGTAACAGCCACCTAGGCACGCTGAGTCTTAGGGGCTCGAGGGATTAGGGGGAAATCGAAAGGGTCTATGGCTATGATTTATAGGCTTGGGAATGGCCAAAATAACAACATACACAGAACATCTATCAGCCATGCAGCTCTTACGGGATATCGATACTGAGAAAGGTTTGACGCATTCAACAATGAAAAACAAAACAGTGGTGGAACCACCTACCTGGAAAAAGACTGTTGGTCTCGTGGAGGTTGACTATGCTACGGGTGAGCTAAGCTAGAGCAGTCCAACAGCTTCAAAACGGTGTTCTCTGATACAAATTCTATCAATAAAAAAAAAGAAACTCCCCAAAACCCTTATATAATAGCTGACACGTGCGGGCAATTAATAGGTTGGTGGAGGTTTTAAAACGGTGTTAAAAGTGCGTATGGTGGGGTCACCTCAGCATGTTTGGCATTTAAGCATAACCGCCGAAATCGGAAGGAAAAGATGAACTCACCCGACGTCGCGGCAAAGACTCGTAAGTTCCATTCGCTATTTCGATGAAAGTTGCTGAGTTTGTCCTGTATTGGGGTGGGAACTCGTGAGTTCCACCCGGTATTGAAGGTTTTGTGACTTGAATAAAACGTCCGGCCGTTGCAAGAAAGCTCCACAAGTTCACCCGAAGTTGCGAGGCACTTACCGGGTTGATCCGACGATCACCGGCTCCAAGACTTCAAAAAAAGGATACATGCCCATTGTGGCAAAATATTGGGAATCGTTCCGATGTTGCGGCGGAACTTAGTGAGTTCTTCCACCGTTGCGGGGAAACTTGCCAAGTTTGTCTGAAGTTTGGCTTAGCGCCTTGGAAAAAGAATGATGAGAACCTTCTGCCATTGCGGTGAGAATTCTTGAGTTGGTCCGCTGTTGCGGGAGGACTCGCCAAGTTCGCCTGAAGTTTTGGATGGACTTGGTGATTTTGCCCGAAAAGCACAAGTTCAAAAGACTTGATAAAAGAGGCGCTCGTTGCGGCTGAACAAGACGAGTTCTTCCACCATTGCGGGTGAAAAACTTGAGTTCTTTCCCCATTGTGGGTGAAAAACTTGAGTTCTTTTGCCATTGCGGGTGAAAAACTTGAGTTTTGACTTAGAAGAAAAAGATCAATAAACTCAAAAAAGAATGGTTTCTCTTCGAAAAAACTAAGTATCGAAGAACTTCTAAGGAAATTTTAGCTCCTAAGCAACTTCAAAAAAAGAAATAGAAGGAGGGGCCCCAATATCTACAAAATTTGGAGGGGGGATGTTGCAGCAACAACAATTGGCGATTCTCTGGTGAATGCAGATCTCTTAAAAAAAAAACACTTTCCTTAGGGGTAGAAAACTTACAAACTGCTGATTTACATGAGCGACAAAATGTCTTGATAGTTCAACTTTCATGAACATCATGATCACTCTCATCATCATGGTCATTTTGGGAGAAGACAACTTATAATCATACTTCTTTTCAACTCTCTTAGGGACTGAGTATGGAGTTCATTTTAGAATTCTATCTCTTAGAGATCAACTTAAAAAGACTCCACAGGATCGTAACAATATCTCATAGTCATATTCGTTTGTTCCTCATTCCCATGCTATTTATACCCTTTTGGATATTTCTTGATGACTTTTGTCATTTGAGTCTTCCAGAAATGAGTTTCTTCAACTTGCATATTTGATTTCTCTGGTTCTTCAATCCATAATGTCCTTTTGTGTGAGTGATAAGTTTGTTTGATTATCATGCTTCACGGACGGAGAAGAACCTTGTTGAGATGATTTATGTGGACAAATTTCTTGATTGAATGTGCCCAGTATCTCTCTGTCGTTCTTTGATTGAGGCGAGAATTTATGGAAATCAACTCTTTAATATAAGCTCTTTTGGCTTTCATTTGTAGCATGGGATCATTTTAAATGCCATATATCTGTGAGACATGCTTCCTTTCCATGGGTCTGATTATAGTGAAATCCTTGAGACAAATATTTATGTTAAAGTGAATGGAGCCTCAAGATAGTAGGAAGGAAATGTTGAATCTTAGTTATTAAAACAGGGTTGCTTTGACCAATCAGAGAAAGGATCTCTAATATTCCTGAAAATTCAATCGCTGAAGACAAAGTCACCAAAACAATTCTTTGTAAGTGGATTTCAACCTTTCAGGATTGAGCTTAGCTCAAAGATCTATCTTCTGCCTTACCAACAGCTGAGCTAGGTTTTATTGAAGGATAAAAAGGGGAAAAAATATGAGCGTAGAAAACAAAAGGCTGACTTCAAAGAAAAGATAAAAAACAAAACGAAAAAAAAAGAGTTTATGTACAAAGGAGTCCTCACAGGACTATGAGAAATATTGTTTCAAAGCAAGGCCATTGAGAGGCAGGGTTACCTCTTCTCCTTTAAATCCTTTAGTTTGTAGATATTTGGGCCAATCTTTTCAGAAATTTGGTAAGGGCCCATCCATAAGTGTTGAAATTTTGTATGCATTCCTTTACCTTCATGGGGATGGTCCCATTTCAGAACTAGGTCACCTACTTCAAAACTTCTTTTGCCAGATTTTCTCTTATCGAACCACCTTTTGACTATTTCTTAGTGTTGGTGGAATCAGTCTTTGGATTTCTGCCGGGATTCTTCAAGTTTCATCAAGGTTTCAATTCTAGATTGTAGAAGCTGGATACTGGAACCTTGGGAGGCTTGGGCCAATTGCAAAGATGGGAGTAAGATGTTGGGAGGGAGGATGGCTTCTTTACCATAGACAAGGGTATACGAGGAGACCCCTAAGGCGTGTTTTGGAGTGACCCTATCTGCCCATAAAGCATTTGGGAGAGCTATGTGCCAGCTCCTCTGATTTTCAATCACGGTTTTCTTAAGAATCCGAATGAGGTTTTTGTTTGAAGATTCAGATAATCCGTTTCCTTGGGGATAATAATTGGTTGAATAATGTAACTTAATTCCTCTCCCATAAAGAAATTCATTTATCTTAAAATATGAAAAGTAAGTTGCATTATCAAAGACTAGGGAAATTGGAACCCCAAACCTGGTTATGATATTCTCCTTTAAGAAATTGATAACTACATCCTCGTTGATTTTGCGCAATGGGACAACCTCTTTCCATCTTGTAAAATAGTCTATGGTTATCAGGATATACTGATGCTGCAAAGAAGAATTTGATTTTATTTCTCCAATGACATCTATGCCCCATTGTTCAAAAGGATCTGAGATAATTACTGGCTGCAATGGTCGTGCTACTTTGGGTAGTTTCCCAGCACTCCTTTGACACACATCACAATTTCTTGCATAGGCATGGGCGTCTTTGAACAAGGTGGGCCAATAGTATCCAGCCCTCAATATTTTGTGAGCTATCGTATCTCTGGAATAATGTCCCCCAGCAGGGCCATCGTGTAATTCTTCGACTACCTTACTTGCATCATCTTTCTCTAAGCATCTAAGAAAAATGCCGTCATAATTTTTTCTGAAGAGTACTCCCTTAATGATTTGATAAGCTGCTGATTTCAAACGAAGTTCCCTTCTTTGCTTAGAGCTCCAATGCTCTGGTAAGTATCCCTATTGCAGATAGTGTACTAGATCTCTGTACCAGGATTCGGGAGCAGTGAAAATAGGGCATACCTCGATCATGTTTAGTTCAGCTTCATTTTCCCAAATCTGTTCTTCATCAACTGGATGTTCAGTGAGCAACTTACATAGGCCCTGAACTTTTATGATAATAGACGGCTTAAATTCTAAATCATATTCTTGAAGAGATTTGACCCAAATCCCTCTTCTTTCTCCCAATTCCTTTTGAACGAAAAGAGATCTGACAGTTGGATGAGGAACTACGACCTTAGTTCTACTCTTAAGAACTGAATCGCGTGTATATTGTCTTTCCCATCTGGGAGCTCTTCTTCTAGGAAGAAAAGGAATTGTGTTTAAACCGCCAAGCTGTTTAACATAAGTACGGGTATGTCTTCTTAAGTTTGTTACTTCAGCAAAAGGTATAGCATATAGCGTTTCTTTATTTTCAAATTCAAAGTTAATATTTTCTTGATTTGTTACTTCAAGCTCTGGATTGCCTGGGATTCTTCAAGCGGATTTCCAGTTGGATCTCCTCTTAAAGAAGAGTCTCCTTTATCATCCATGCACTGGTGGCCCTCCTTCTAGCGCCAAAAACTGTTGATGCCTCAGAGATCGTAGCATCAATCAGCAAGAGATTCTCCCCGGTAAGCAAGCCCAATTAGATCGCTCACTGTTTGGTGTGGGGAATCCGTCTGGTTAATGGTTCTGACTACCGTAAGATTTAAAGATTCTTATTCTCAACACCGGTTGCAGCCCGATCCATCGTTTATGTATTTTATTTTAAGGATGATATGCAAATTCCCTAAGCTAAATGCAGGTAACTAATCTAAGCTAATCTAAGATTGTATACACAAATCTAATCTATCCTCGTAAGGAGCAAACTTTAAAGATGAGTAATAGATTGAAAGAAACATCTAAAGATCAGACAAATAGTTATTTAATCATAAAGATGCATCCACAGTAGAATATAAAAGACATTAAAGATAGCTTTAATTCAGTTAATGCATTCCATTAGTCATTTGAGACAGACATCTTTGCACAGAAAATAGAAGAATCATTCATTACAAAGAAATAATTCACAGTAGTAAGGAAAGATCTCACAGTAGTGTATGACTGATACAAGAGTAATCCAACAAACATTCAACACATCTTTTAGGCAAAAATGTAGTATCCCAGGATTTCATTAGGCAAAATTGAATTCCTTATACATGCAGATAAATAGTTCACGTACAAGACAAAAAAAATATTTCACCTGCAAAAAGTCCTTGTACTATTCACTAACTATCTATTTATAAGTTTAAAAAATGCCTCTAGGGCTGCCACCTGCCTTTTCTCTTTAATTCTTTTAATTTTATTTTAAATGCTTTACAAAAATGAAGTGACTCGTGGCACCCTTTACATAACAGAAACAACAAGAACAGTTGTTCCTTTGACTTCATGATTCGATAACAGAAAAGGAAAAAATCGATGCGCTATGGCTGTCGAGCTAGCCTTGGGGTGGTGCCTCTGCTTCAGCTGGAGCAGTCATCTCGGAGGGTGATTCTGTCTCAGCTGGTGCCTCTACTATAGATGATGTGCCTTTATCGATTAATGCCACTGCTGCTGCCTTCTTATCTTCTTCTGCAATATAGCTGAACCAAACACCAGTGTCTCTGATAACAACATTGGCAGGTGAAGGGAGCAAGATTTTCTTAGAAGTCACATGCTTGTCGAGCTCTGCCTCGATGTCTTGGATTTTTGCTATTGCTATCTGGCAGATTTCATGGAGCATTTGAGCGTGTACTGAAGGAAGCATGATGCATTGATGGAGATCATCTGTGGTTAACACATCAATTCTTCTCACATACTCCATTTGAATGCTCAGTTCATCTTTTAAATCGGAGAGGTGCTGCTATTTACTTGGAAATTCCTCAAGGGTCTGGGGAAATACAACCTTGCACTTTACATGCACTTCTTGAATCTTTCGATAAAAGGCTATTGCACTTTCCCATTGTCACCTGGATCATAGTAATTAGTTTGGCACCGCAATTCCTACAAAATTTCGTGAAGGCTACATCTTCCTTAAAATCAACTACAAATTTGAACAGGAGGTGCTTGGGGAAATCCACCTTCCCTTCTCTTGAGTCCATCTATCTTAAAATATCTACTTTTACCCGTGTGTACTTGTTTCTTAGCCTAACCGCTTCAGAGTTGATTTCCTTCATTCTGCCCAGCATGGCCTTTAGCCTGCAAACTTCTTCAGTAAGTAGTTCTTGCTTCTCATGCATTTGCTTAAGCACATCACAGGATTGCTCGTGAAAAGGATTCATATCCATTGCTCTGTTGTTTGCTTGTTCTAGCTGCTCAACCAACAACTGCTTATCTTCTTCTAATGGAACAACTTTAGCTTCAGAGTCATTCTTCTCTACTTCAAGTACCATCATTTGTACTGCCAAGTGTTCTTTTTCCTCCTCCAGGTGTTGATATTTATCTAACAACTCCTTATGATCGGACAGAAGGTGATAATGTTTCTTTACTACGAGATCCCTATAGGATTGCTCATTGGCCACGGTGTGCTGCAGCATACGAGCCCTTTTCTTAGTTGACTTGAACTTATTGACTATGCTAATTACATTGTCCTCGGTTGCTTTGGCTGTTGCTACAACAGCAGATGCCATAGCCACAGGAGCTTGCTTCGTTTTTTGCATAATAGTAGTTTCAGGATGGGTGACGATGTCCGACTCAAAAGGTCTTTTTAACCTTGTCTCTGACTTCAAAACAATAGATTTCCTGTCTCTGTTATATACAAATCTGTTCCACTGGGATACAGTGTGATCTTTTGATGGGGTGAAAGGGATCAGTGGATGATTTTCTATGGGGATACCCTCTTCAGCGGGTAGGGTCTGTACCAATTGGGATGAACCTACATCCATGTCCTGTGTGTTAGAACCACCAGCTTGTGTATCTTTATTTGCCTTATTTTCTTCCTCGGCTTTAAGCCGTCTTTCTTCCTCTTCAGCCCTTTGTTGATTCTCAACCGCCTCCCTTTCTTCTTGCTCTTTAGAAACTTGCTGCAATCTTGCCTCTTCTAACTCTTGATCGTGAAGCCTTTGGGATTCTTCTTCTTGTAGCCTAAGAGTTTCTGCCTCCTGAAGTTTAAGAGCTTGTTCCTGCTCCTCTCGCAACTTATCAACAACTTCTTTCTGGATTCTATCTGCTTCCTCTTTTAGCCTCAGTTCTTTGTTGGCTAGAGCTTCTGCTACTTCCTTTTCTTTCTGCAACTTGGCCTCTTTGGAATCTTGGACAACAGTAGAGCTAGAACTAGCTCCACCCTTGTGACGGCAAATTTGCAACTCAGTCATGTTGTGGATTCCCCTATATACCTCCTCCTCTTAATCGTAGTAATGGGCATAATCAAAGTGGGCGTACAACGCTTTACAATGTTCTGCAACTTTGTTTCGTCTGTCATTTCTATGAAATATTGCTTCTCCGAAGTCAAAACCCTTTAGCTCTTGAATGAATTCCTCAGCTAATACAACCCCTAGGAGCTTATAGGCTCCCACATAGAATGGCAAGGAGGGGAACAGAACCTTCTTCAGTTTATTCAAAAATCCTCCGATTCCATTAAGAAAAACTTGCCTAACTGCTTCTTTCAAGACTATGTATTCAATAGCATATCTGGGCAAGATATATGGTGGCTTGGAGCCTCCATACATTCTAATATAAGTACTGTAGTTTGTAATGCATCCTATAATTCCGAGCCAATAGTATCCTATAGGCAGTATAGACCGAGGTGTTGGATTGATCCCAAATGCAACCTAGCTTCGGGAAAGGGAGATTTTCCAAAATGCTATCAACAAGATATGAAGACATGTAGAATTCTGACTTCTCTAGAGCCATTCCTTCTTTAGCTGCAGATACGACGGATGATAAACTATCTGAGAGGATAGTTTCCCAATCAAAGACAGTTCCCTTAAATGCCACGTAATGGATTATGGGGGCCCATTGTATCCTATAAACGGTTCCATCAGCCATGCCGAAAATTCTGCTTAACATAAGGGCGATCATCCGAAAAGGAGCCCTCAGATTTTGAACTTCATATTCATCACTGTCTCTTTTCCTGAGTTGCTTTCCTGTGATTAGCAGCTTCTTAACCATTTCAAGATTGTCCATCTGCCCAAGCCATTCATCATTCAGTGGCTGTTGAGAGCGCGGTAATTTGTAGGCTCCTGCAATGTAGGCTAGATGGAACGAGGCGAATGCCTCTCCTTTGCTATCATAAAATACTCTGGTTTTCGGGTTTGCGTGCTCCAGGATCCATCCAATCACTTTTGAGCAAGGAAAGAGCTCAGGGCGCATGGAGGACTTGGATATAATAGAGCTTCTGATATTTTGATAAATGTGCTCTTCCTCCAAGAGTGCTCCTGGGATGTCTTGGTCTCTGAGCATATGATAAACATCTCCCCATTTGACTTCAGGAGGGACACCTGTGGTGGACTTGGTATCCTCAAACAAAGTTTCAACTCTTAGCTCTGCTGGTTTCGGCTCAGCCACCTTAGCTCTCTTTCTACTACCCTTCGACATTTTGGCTTAATCCTGTCAAGTAACTACGCATGAATAAACATAAGATTGCAAAATAGTACAGAACATGGAGCAAGACGGAAGAATTTTAAAACATAGGATCAACATGATAATATGTAACACTGCCAAATGAAGACAAAAACAAAGATTTTGTTTCAGCATAACTACACTTCTCCCATCCATGTTAAGTAGTTTCGGGGGTTGCTAACTAAACTTTTTCCTTTTTTTTTAGAATGGACCAGGCTCAGGACTTCCTCAGATGAAAGTGCGAGTGGCGCGATGGGTAACAGCCACCTAGGCACGCTGAGTCTTAGGGGCTCGAGGGATTAGGGGGAAATCGAAAGGGTCTATGGCTATGATTTATAGGCTTGGGAATGGCCAAAATAACAACATACACAGAACATCTATCAGCCATGCAGCTCTTACGGGATATCGATACTGAGAAAGGTTTGACGCATTCAACAATGAAAAACAAAACAGTGGTGGAACCACCTACCTGGAAAAAGACTGTTGGTCTCGTGGAGGTTGACTATGCTACGGGTGAGCTAAGCTAGAGCAGTCCAACAGCTTCAAAACAACGTTCTCCGATAAAAATTCTATCAATAAAAACAAAACAAACTCCCCAAAACCCTTATATAAGAGCTGACACATGCAGGCAATTAATAGGTTGGTGGAGGTTTTAAAATGGCGTTAAAAGCGCGTACGACGGGGTCACCTCAACACGTTTGGCATTTAAGCGTAACCGCTGAAATCAAAAGGAAAATATGAACTCACCCGATGTTGCGACGAAGACTCGTAAGTTCCATCCCCTATTTCGGCGAAAGTTGCTGAGTTTGTTCGCTATTGTGGTGGGAACTCGTGAGTTCCACTCAGTATTGAAGGTTTCGCAACTTGAATAAAACGTCCGCTCGTTGCGGGAAAGCTCCACAAGTTCACCCAAAATTGCAGGGCACTTACTGGGTTGATCCGACGATCACCGGCTCCGAGACTTCAAAAAAATGATACGCGCCCATTGCGGCAAAAGATTGGGAATCGTTTCGACGTTGCGGCGGAACTTTGTGAGTTCTTCTGCCGTTGCGGGGAAGCTTGCCAAGTTTGTCCGAAGTTTGGCTTAGCGCCTTGGAAAAAGAATGATGAGAACCTTCCGTCGTTGCGGCGAGAATTCTTGAGTTGGTCCGCCATTGCAGGAGGACTCGCCAAGTTCGCCCAAAGTTTCAGATGGACTTGGTGATTTTGCCTGAAAAGTACAAGGTCAAAAGACTTGATAAAAGAGGCGCTCGTTGTGGCCGAACAAGACGATTTATTCTGCCCTTGCGGGTGAAAAACTTGAGTTCTTCTACCGTTGCGGGTGAAAAACTTGAGTTCTTCCACCGTTGCGGGTGAAAAACTTGAGTTTTGACTTAGAAGAAAAAGGTCAATAAACTCAAAAAAGAATGGTTTCTCTTAGAAAAAACTAAGTATAAAAGAACTTCTAAGGAAAGTTTAGCTCCTAAGCAACTTCAAAAAAAGAAATAGAATGAGGGGCCCCAATATCTACAAAATTTGGGGGGGGATGTTGCAGCAACAACACAATGGAGAGTTGATTTCTTAATAAAACTACCACAGCTTGATAGTTCAGACCCGCATGGATCACTCAAAATTCAAGGAATTGACCAAAGGATTGGTTGGGAAGGATATAATTGAGAAGTTAACTGAAGATTTCGAGATATTTGATCAATTGCCATTGATTAAAAAATATTTTATGCATGTATCTTACACTACTTATATAGAATTGGAGGTAATGATTAAAGAGATGATGGATTATGAAATCCCGACCCAAGAGTAGTGGAAAGTTGTGAAAAATTTGGGAAAACGAAGTACAGGTTATATCAATAATGAACAACCAGATGTCTTGATTTGAAACATAGTTGCAGTTTGCCCAAGTTTCCCATAAGAATTCCGAATTGAACAGGTTCATTATTGAAGCAACACACTACAAAGGTGGTTGACAACAGAGCATTCATTCTTTAAATTTATGAGCTTCTTTATGAGTTTATGTTCTTAGCAAAAAATGAGTTAGGGTTTGCTCATAAAGCATTTTGTATAAATTTCAAATTTTACAATGTAATTGGGGTTGGACTCGAGAGAAAGAAAACTCTGTGATGTAATGTTTTGAAAACTTTAATGAGAGAAAAAGTACAGGTTTTTCTGAACAGAGATTCATATGTTATTAATTTATTCATTCTGTAATTTTCTCTTGTGTGAACGTATTTCCCGTTTAAAACCATTTTACCATCTTGCTTCATATTTCAATGAATTATATCAAATAGAATTCATATCATATGCTCTGATTCATACATTTGAACATTGTCAATGTTCTTCCTTCCAAAAAATGATATAGAATTCATCCCAGTTTGATGCTATGTGTTAATGAATTGTTTTCTTTTGATATTCTACCACTCCTAAATCACTACTTATCTGAAGAAATGATACCTATTTTTCCTCTGTGAATGATTTATCCCACCACTAGTCTCTAAACAATTTTGAGATGTATATGTATTGACTCCATGCCCAATGGTTTTCTTCCCGATTCAACCACTTTGTTAACCCTTATTATAGTTAAATATTTGGTCATTGTTTAAAGAGACATGAGTTGTTATTATAGTGACCTTTGGATATCAGACTCATAAAGGGAGCCCCCTATGGATTGAAAGGCTAGTTTTTTCAGTCCTAAAGATTGGTTTGTGGTTACCTCATGAGTTTCCTCCCACAACCAAAGGAAAATATGAGTGCTAACAGGCCCTATGAAACATATCATGTGTAACCTATGGAAATAAGATCTGAAACTTTAAAATACTCAGTAAAAATACATCAATAACAAAGAAGTGTGGGGTGGAATTAAGAAGTCGGATTTGGTGATGTGGTAAGCTACAACAGACTTGTTTGAAGTGTTTGATGAAATAATTAAACCAAATATATCCTATATCAACTAAACCAATAAAAAAACCAGTACATTAGTCAGTAAAGGTGTATTTGGGTTGATCACTAAGTATTTGACAGAAACACATACCACCTAAATACCATAAAGCAACAGTGAAATCCAAGTTTAAAACAAGCAAGTTGGCTAGGGACATCTCAATGGTATCAAAGCCTGCAATCCTCCTAGCCCGTGAGGTGCATGCTATTACATGAATACATGAGATAGTAGTCCATTCACTTATAGAAGGTAGAGGGGGCAACCTAGAAGAGTCTTTTTATCGAAGTTCATAGAAGGGGAGATTGAAGAAGAAGAAGAATTGTTGGAGGAAGACAAAGAGCAGTTCATATATAAAGAAGAAGGAGAGATGGGTGAAATAAACAATCCATTGGGGGGTAATGGGAATGGATCAAGCATAGATTCAGGCAAAGAAGACTTTTATCACTTAAATTGTAGCTACCACCAAAGGTATCCTATCCGGGACGGTAGAGGTAAGGTATCTAACCAAGTGACACCGCAAGAGCCTCTTCCACTACTGTAGAAGAGTAGTTGTGACATAGGACATGTAATACCCCCATTTTGACCCTTAGGATATTTTGGCTATAATGTAAATATTGTGTGTATGTTATGTATGATTCCTAGCATGGAGATCAAGGCCAAGGCCCCGCTAGTGAATGCTCGGCCTTGAAGAGGAAAGTATTTGGTATTATTCTACCCATGTGCTAGTGAGCCATTGGAATTGTAAATATGAATTTTAATAAAAATTCCCACAACTAGCTATGTAATGCAACAAGAGATGAGGGCATGAATTTTACGAGGAATTGGGAGGGAAATATTCAAACCCTTTAGCCAATCAAGTCAAGACAAGTGTCAATGAGAGAGCCCATGAACCCTCAACTACCCATGTTGAATTTTGTGCCCAATCATTCATTTCTTCCAAAAGAGTTGGTTGAGGTGGTTAATGCCTTGGGGAATGGAGAGGTATGGCTGTCCAAATTTGGGTATGGAAAAGCCACCCTTCATGGAAATTCATGTTTGACTTCTTGGGAAAGAAAAGAGACACGAAATTGCTCCCCAAGCCGTTCTTCACCCATCAATTTTTCTCTCTCACACAGTTTGAGCTTCCTGAGCATTTTCCTCCATGGTTTTGTTGCGTTTTTCTTCATTTTTCTAGCTGGAAAGGGCGTTTTGTTTTGGATAACAGTGGGGAAGAGAAGAAATCGATTTGGGGGTTTCATAAAGGCCGTGTTGGTCATCTAAATGCTCACATACTTTTGGGAGAAATTAGTTTATTCCCTGGGGTTGATTTCCTCTTCCCACAATTCGTTTTTGGGTGTGCCACGATTTGGGGAAAACCCATGGACCCTCTTTTGTAAATTCCATTGTTGAAAATGCGTATCCATACTCAATATTGAGTTGTTATGTGTAAGAGAATGTTGGGGTTGAGATGGGTATCCTTTGCTTTGGATTTGCTGGGTTTGAGAGTCCCCTTTTCCTTGTAGAAATCATGCCTAGTGCAGGGGTGGTCTCTGAGTGCTAAAGAATACAGGCTGAGCAGAAACCTATGGTTGGGTGGAATGTTGCAGCGACATATCTAGTTGCTTGGGCAACATTACATCAAGATGAGTATTCTTTATGTGTATTAAACTCTGCAATGTTATTTAATTATTGACTGTTATGTTTATGAAGATCAATGCATGCTAGATATGTATGTAGTGGATATTGCTTATGTTGTGTTTATTTGAATTATACACCTGCACATGTGCTTTTATTTACATGAATTTGATGAAATGGGATGATTTTTTTTTGTAAGAGCCCCAAACTTATAGTCATGTTCCCTTCCTTTCATTGGATCGACAGGAGGGGACGTGACAAGATGGGATCTTATCGCTTTAGATAGAGCCGGAGCAAGATCAAGGGGGAAACCCTTAATATCCTACGAGAGAGCTAGCAAACCAATACAAGGTACTCTAAAGAATAGGAATGAGGCACAAGAGTAGAAATTGGGTGGATAAATCTAGATCTAGGGAAAATTTGTGGTGTCTAGGAGTCAGGAACTGATTAAGGAGGGTTAAGCAAGATAAAAATTCTCAACCTTAAGATAAATGTACCACAATGAGATTAAGAGATTAGATCCAAATAGATCTAGTGCCAAATAAAAATACTCAAATGAGATCCACCTAGGGTTTAGGTGAATAATTGATATGTGGACCCAAAATGGGTATTTTAAGGATGAAATGACACTAGGACGATTTCTTAAGATTAGATCTGACAATTTGAGAGGGTTCAAGCAAGACCTAACTGATAGATATGAAAAAATGACTAAAAACCCATAAGTACGTCCTCCCCTAGAGATGGCCAGTGTCTGGATCTGAGGGAAAATGGATTCGTATTCCTACCAAAATTGGTATCTAAGGTTTATTAATTATTTATGAAGCGGGTTTTAAGTAGTAATCCCAAAATATCACTGGATCTATCAGATCTAGAAAATGAGGGTTTTAAGTGTGACAGTTGGAATAGATCCTGGAAAAAAAAGAATACAATGAAACGCAACTGGAAATACTTGCGGATGCCAAGCAAATTGATGATCCTTCCACCCCGAAGCAATTACGAGTGAGATCTAAGATTCTCCAAGTGAAATCGCTATGCCAAGATGACCAATGCGCCCTTCCTTTCCAAGACGATCTACAATGAGGATCGAATCATGCATAAAAGAAACTATACAATAGGAATGACGAATCACAAAGAATCCAAATGATCACAAGATACAATAATGATACTCCCTAAGATACAAGTCGATTTGAGGAAGAGGAACGGAGTTCCCTCACAATAGCGCCCCCATAAAAGCCTCCTTCTTCACTACGACACAACCCTTGCAATAAATGGTTTTGGAGAAGATAGATCCACAATAATGTTGAAGAGAAAAGACTTTACAATCACATGCAATAACATTCGCAAAGCTTCCAATATTTTTCAAGAATATTTCTTTATTATGCCGGAAATCCAAGAGCCAAAAGTCCCTTTTACAAATGGTGAGAGTGGATATAAATAGCCTCTCACAATCCAAAACCCTAAAATCCCAATAGTATGGAGGGATAGGATCAAAATATACAAATATAAGATCAAGGTCTAAGATGAGTCGATCAAATAATACATAGATCACTCATAATGAAGGGGGATGTCCTCCCTCAATGACGCCCTAGGGGGGACGTGAGACACATAACATGACTAGGGACACAACATAACATCATAACATGGTGGGGGGGTCTAGGAGATCACACATTCACTAGACTAATTCCCCACCTACATACAAAATAGTATATGATGTGATAAAGTGTCAAAATACACTAGGACATGTGCCCAAAAATACAATAATAAACACCCAAAATGATAAATGGGATGACGTGTGGAACCCACTAATGTCGAAAATCATGCTGGAAGGTGTGGAAAATATCATCATGAAGTCCACAGGGGAGGCAGGTGCGGGTGGGATCATCTTCGATCCCGTAGGAAACAAAGTCATCTCCTTCTCTTGGGGACTTGGAAAGAAAATAAACAACGAAGCAGAATGGCTTGCCCTGCTCCACTCCTTGGAATCAGTTGGAAAAAATGAAGGTCTTCTAAAGGTATTTTGTGATTCGAAGCATGTCATCCAAAGAATGAGATCTGGGATAAGAAGTCACAAAATTCAAAGAAGAATCGGCCTCCTCTCTCTACCTCAAGATTTACATTACTACCACATTCTCTAGGGGATTAATATTGAAGCAGATGAAGCTGCCAATAAGGAAGACACCCTAGCTATAGGTCAAATCATTTACAACAATGACAAAGAGGATTTCATTTTATACCCTAACCCTTCCCCTAATTTTCATTTTAGCCACTTTGGTTTTTTTGAACTTATTTTGGTTATGCCCCTCCCCGCAGTTTTGTTGAAGGCACGTGGGTCTTCACATGGTCCACTCCTCTTCTTTCAACTCACGCGAGTCAGCCTTAACTACTCCCTCCCTTCCCCAGGGTTTATTCGGCACCATGGATCTCCCTCCTCGCTCCACTGCTCTCCAGCTCTCAATCGATTTCTACAACCTCCTCCTTTCCAACCCTTTGGATTCTGGCTTTGTTCCCTCCGATGTTAGTTTCCCCGAGCCTTTCTCGCGTCGTGTCCCCTCTTGCAATTCCATGGCTGGCGTGATGGAAGGAGTTGCGGCACTGAGAGATGCCATTGCTGACATCAAGGAGCACCTCCGCAGAGTCTTTGAGGAGAACTGCACTGTTGGTCACTCTATATGTTAATCAATTCTAATTAACAGACAGAATGCTCAATATAAATTGTCAACCCAGGGAGGTGTTTTATTTCAAAGGAAACTAAGCAAAATATATGCATAAACACTCAAGTAGCTGATTGAATGAATAAAGATCAATTACCCTACCTAACTTCTCAGTCAGACTCAACTCATTTCTAAAGCTAATCTAATTTATCCATCTAAGAATTCAAGGGACTTCTACTTTCCTACAACATCAATCCAACAGTAACTGATCTAAGAATAAATGAACTAGAATTGCTTTTGCAAGAAGTTAAATCCTAAAGATACCAGACTACAAGTAACTCAAACCATAACCTGTCTAATTCAACAAATTCTAAGAAGGTAAATAACAGTAATGAACCAGAACTAAGCTTGAACCATAATCTGACTAAATTGAAAAATTCTAAGAAAGATAAATAACAAAAAGAAATTAGAGTTGAGATTGACTATAACAATGAATTAACACACTTGCATCAAACATAAAACTATTCTACATAGTCGAATGTCACACCACACTGTTGCAACACGCCAAAGGAAAATGCAATCATTAACAACTACTATTGCAACACACTGTAAATATGCCTACTGTAATTCCACACCAAAATAATAGAAACAAAAAATAAAGCATCTACTTAACTAGGCGATCTCTGTGAAAATGCGGGCCTTGGCCTTCTAATAGAAATGCCGTGGAAACTAACACTTAATTAGAACACAGAAATATAAAGAATTGTTGCTCCCTGTATTAAAATGGTAGAACCACAGTTACAGTACTCTCTATTACAGCTCTTACAATCAAATGATAACTAGCCAAACCCCAGGCTTAGAATGCCTTCTCATATTTATACATAGGTGACACAATCCCATCCCACTGATATCGGGCAGCCATGAAGATCTACGATCTTTAGGCTGCCGAATTGAAACAGAAACAGCTATAACCATGAATATAATTGAATGAAGTTGTTTGCGTTCAGGCCTGCGCTATTACTCTAAGTTGTCAATGGAACTAACAAATCCCAACTGAATGGGAGAGAAGATGCTTGGATGTTTAGCGTGACCTAGTCGCATCTGGCCTCGTGGAAGGATACTCAGGCTGTCACAACGATATATGGAACCAGATCCAGGAGAGGGCAGCTGGCGCCATGTATTCCTTTCCTCCATAGGTTCAACGAGATGCTACACCTATTTCAAGGCTCTAAACTATATTTATCAAATCAATACATGTTAACACAAATCAAAAGATAAAGTTCATAACCATAAACAATATTAGGCATTAATAAGATAAAGCAATAATAGATTATACCTTTTAAGATCCATGCTTGAATTGGGAGGATATCTGCCTGGGTTATGGAAAAGTAAGGAAAAACATGGGGAAAAGGTGTTGATAAGTATAGGAAAAGATGGCTATTTTGGGGCCCAACATCTCCCCCCAGCTATCTATTTGCATGTCCTCATGCAATACAACCAACTAGTCCGAGTCTGATTCTAAGCTATGCCTGCGTAGATTAGTAAAATTGAAAGAAAGCTTAGGTTTCTCACCCAAGTCCAAAAATCCATTACAAGCAACCCACTTTTCCTAGCATCGTTTCTCCTCTATCTTGGTCAATGTATAATTACCTCTGTATTGCATATCTGGCATCCATATAAGTGGAAACTTAAATTTCATCCCCAAACAACGTGGTCCACATGTCTCCATACACTTGACATATCCAATCACCCTAGGAAGAGCCTACTTGAAGTTCTTAAAACAGTAGGGGTCCCTTTCCTTCAAAAATGGAAAAGAGACTTGCCATCGTTGCTTGTTTCCTTCCAGGGCATGAAGCTTCTACTTGGAAATCAATTGAAAACAAGTGGAGGTGACCTTCTTCTGCAAATCTACCAGCTGCTGAGTCTTCATAGGGGATGAAAGGCTCCTCTCATGTTTTGCAATAAGGACCCGAGGGGATTGAGGTTTACTTTTGATCCAAATATTAGAGTTATCCTCATTCTTAGTAATGGTCTAAAATGCATTCCACAACTGCGAGTGATTCCATGAAGATGGTAACTACTTTTGGCCAAATATGGCGATGAAAAACATAAATTTTACCCATGTATTAAATTGAAGCCCTTGAAACTCATATTTTCCACATGAATTTCGACATGCAGATAAAAAACGAAATGTAGAGAATTGTGTTGGCTTTCCAATGATAATTTTTTCAAAATATACCAATGTCATTTATCATGTCAAATTTTCATTTAATGAAACATGTGTACTTAAAAATTTGAAGAGCAATTAGCAAGTGGTTTGTGTGTATGCACAATAATTTAATGTTAAAGTAATAATTTTAAAAATGAAATATGTGAACATGATCTAGATAGAATGCACCAGTGCTTACATATTGTTCTTTTAATTTTTCTCGAAAAATTATGTTTATTATTATTTTTCGAAACTGACCAATGAGTATTTCAGTTGCATTTTGCACACACATGTGTGTGTGCACCAAATATTTTGATTGTTTACATAATTTGCAAAACTAAAAATACCATTTTGAAGGGGACACACTCAACTAGTGTTTGTGTATTTTTTCAAAAATTTTGGATGTGTATTTTGAATGTTGTTGATTTATCTTGGAGCTCAGTCGAAGTTGTCGGCAAGGTTTTTTAGGGCAAGTTTTAGTAGAAATTTTAAAAAAAAGACATACGAAGATAAAAATTCATAAATTTTAGGTATATGGATAGATGATTCAATGACGAATCCAACGGTATCAAGTTCACCCATTAATTTGCATTTAATGACATAGTTCAAGCCTCTGAAAAGCATACAAAACTTTCTTTCTGCAGTGAAAAGGGCTTTCGGCCTGTTTTGAGGCCCACGATCGAGGTATTTGCTCGATCTAGGTATTTTAAATACCTCGATCGTGGGATAAATATGACCTCGATTGAGGTATGTTCAAGCCCTCAATCGAGGTTTATTACTCGATCGAGGGTTTGTAAAATTAGCTCGATTGAGGATTTGTCTGTGTAAAGAAAACATACAAAAAGGACCCGAGAAAGGAGTTGGACAATTAATGTTTCCAACCACCATTCCCTCACAAAAATAACAAGCAACCTCTATATAATTACTAAACAATTGATCAACAACACTAATTTAACTCATTGCTAGTTTATTTTCAATTAGAGCTATGTGAATTTGATGTTGTTCAATTAGAGCTTTGTGATTTTTTTGTTGTTCAATTAGAATTCATTAGACATGTAAGATTTCTTTGTAGACATATTTCAAAATTTCATATTCGCATATTGTTGTTTGTTATAACAATTTGAAGAAATCTTTGTTTGTTTTCATTGTAGTTTGATGGGGAGTAAAAAAAAATGACAAAGGAAGCATGCTCATCAACAAAATGACAATGAAGAGCGTGAGGGGAATAGAGAAAGAATGAGACAACAAAGAGCAAGCTTTAGAGAAGAAGAAGATGCACTTTTGGTGCAACAAAATCCAATGGAGGACAACCAAGGTAAATTTTTGAATTATATGCTACATAATTTAAATATTATATTTTATCTTTCTCTAATAATTTGTTATATACTAACTATTTTTTTTTTTCATTTTAATCTTATTATTTTTTGTTTGTAATAATATTTTTAACAAATTGTTATATAGACTACAAAATTAGTAATAATTTTCCAAAAAATTTAACTATTTCATAATTTAATTTATTTGTAATGATATTCTTATTTATTTCATCCATTTGTTATTTATATTTCAAAGTTTGCAACAATTTTCATGTTAAATGAATAATTTTCAAGTGGCTAACAAATGTTATTGAAACAATTTTCAAATGAAATGTACACTTGGAAGTTCTATTTTCAAATTAAAACATGTACATATTTAACTATTTTCAAATTTATAAGTTGCTAACAATTTTCAATGTTATTGGAACAATTTTCAAATTAAATGTACACTTGGACCCTATTTTCAACTTAAAATGTACATATTTAACTATTTTCAAATTTCTAAATTATTAACAATTTCAAGTTAAATTTAATTTGAGCTCCAAGCCTCAACATGTGTTGATTGAAATAACTATCAATGTCTAATTTTAACTTAGTCTTCATTTTATTTGAAATGAACATTGTGATAGTTACATGTATTAAAGTTAGAAAATTCAATTTGAAAACAAATGAAATGAATAGTTATGTAATACATGTAAAATTCAATGGCAACAAATAAAATGAACATTGTGATAATTATGTAGTAGTTGGAAAATTCAATTATGTTGTTTTTAATGTAATTTCAATTCATGTACCCAAATTTCTTCTATGCATGAATGTAGGGATAAGTTTTAAATATCTTTTTTTCTTATAATAAGTATATATTTTATTTATATTTCAAAATTTGTAACAATTTTTAAGTTAAATGGATAATTATGCAATAATTGGAATATTCAATTCATAGACAATTTTCAATTTGTTAATTTTCCACATCAAATATCAAGTTACTAGCAATTTCAAATTTTATTTAGAAAAATTCTCAAGCTAAATGTATTAGTTGGAAAATTCAATTCACATGCAATTTTCAATTTGTCAATTTCCACATCAAATTTCAAGTTAGTAGCAATTTTAAAGTTCAATGCACAACTATCAAGTTATTAATAATTATTAAGTTAAATATATACTTGATTTTCAAACTTTACTTTAACAATTCTCAAGCTAAATGTACGATTTCAAGTTACATATATATTTAGTTATTTTGAAATTAAGTTACAAACAATTTTCTTGTTTTTAATATATTTTCGATATTTGTACCAAATTTTTCTCAAGTCACTGGCAATTTTCAATTTATTAAATTACATGTAACAAATTTCAAGTTTCTATCAATTTTAAAGTTAAATGTACAAGTTACTAACAATTTCAAGTCACAAGCAATTTCAAACTTTACTAGCAATTTAAAACTTTATTTAGAACAAGTCTCAAGTAATTACTAGCAATTTCAAGTTACAATGGATAGTTATGCAATAGTTGGAATATTCAATTCACAGCAATTTTCAATTTGTTAATTTCCACATCAAATATCAAGTTACTAACAATTTTAAAGTTCAATGTACAACTATCAAGTTAAATTATACATAATTGATTTTCAAACTTTACTAACAATTCTCAATCTAAATGTACAATTTCAAGTAACTACATACATATTTTGTTATTTTGAATTTAAGTCACAAACGATTTTCTTGTTTTTAATTTATTTTCAATACTTGTACCAACTTTTTCAAGTTAAATGTACATATATATTTATTTTGAATTCAAGTTCCAAACAATTAAATCTTGTTTTAAAAGTATTTTCAATTCTTGTACCAATTATGCATTTCAAAACACTTCAATTTGGTACTTTAAAATTAACCGATCCTTGCATAGTACATTTCTGATTGAAATTCCCTTCACATGAATTTTGATTATGTAGGGAGAGATTATGGTCAGCCATCAAATCATGGTGATCAAGAATCACACGACTCCGTGCCCCCTCATGATCTTGATCAGCCATCACATGACACCTTGCCCTCTCACATTTCTAGTATAATTGGGAGTTGTAGTGGGGTTGGAAGGGGTGCAAATTGTCTTGAGGATTGTGCAATTGTTTCTGCACGAGAAGAGATTGGGAACTCAATCCCTAGTCGGACAGTTAGAGAGCATGTCAGTAGCATAATTGGGTCATTTTTTGAACAACATTCAACAATGGCACAAGCTCAAATCCTACATGGGTTGATAAAACACAAAAAAATGAAACGTGCCACAAAGTTGTTGGCTTTTCAAGATGCCAAAACAAAAAAGACATGCGAGAATGCATTAGAAAATGTAAGAACTGCATTATCTTCGTTTGGAAAATCAAGAAATAATGATATCCGAGCTGCTTGTATGGCAATTACAACGGTTGTTGTAGCACAAAGCACCTCAATAAATCGAATGGTATCAACAATGACATCATTGCTCAAAGTTTCAAAAAGAACATTGTTCAAATATACTAAATTCAGGGCCCGGATATATAAAAATGATGAAGCTGCTTGTTGGGCTCTTATTTGTAGAGAACCCTATAGAGACAGGATGGAAGCGGGCATTAGAGAGAAGGTCATAGAGTTTTGGGATAGCCATTCTCGTGCTATTCCAGATCAAAAACATGTCCTGTGACAATGCTTATCCATAGGCATTTATCAAGAACACTGTAAGCATGTGATGGAGATGACGGGAGTTGCACTTTACGAGGAATTCCAAGAAACCAATCCTGGTGTTCAAATATCATTTAGCATGTTCAACAAATTGAAACCATGGTATATTAGGCCGAATACGATTCGCGACACTTGTTGCTGCTGGTACCACATTGAATTTCAATTATACAATATGACACATTTCTGGATTTTTGCAAAAGGCACTGGAATGGTGAACTAGCTCCTCACACAGTACGGGATTTTATTTGTATGATACTATGCAATAGGAATCCTGAACAAGTGTTTTTCAATAAGAGGGTTGTAAGTGGGAGAAGATGCCCTGAATTCGGTGAATTGACATTGTTCCATAGGAAATTTCCTATCGATCCAACACACCATGGATTGTCAGATATCACCGTTACGTGGAAGAGGTACAAGTACGTCTCCATGAATACATCATCTTCTTCATCTATGCCATCTAAGAGGATCGACTTACTCGAGGATGAGATTTCTGTTTCAGATTTCATGGAGAAGTTTCAAAGTCATATTTATAAATACATAAAGCACTTCCATAGGTCTAGGTGGAAAGCTTCAGAATTTAAACATTCTTGTGAGGTATTTGAGCTGGGCACAATCTTATCAGTGGTAGACTTTGCTGAGAACTACACATTTGCTCCTTAGAGAGAGATACAAAGTGACTGCTATCATCCGACCAGGTGTCTATCTTCGTACATGTATTGTACATACATTATCAGGAAAGCATTGATGGTAGGGATAACACTCCTCAGTCACGTGAAGTGATCAAGGAGTACCATTTTTATGTCAGTGATGATCGTGAGCATGACACATTGTTCGTTCAATACTACTTTGGTTTGATTTATGATTCATTCAGGCAGAGATGTGTATCATTTACTGAATACTGGATTTGGTCACATGGGTGCGCAAGGCAATTCAAATCAGCACGCTCATTTTATTGGTTGAGTCGCCTTCACAAAGAGACGGGAATCCGACACACCTAGAGCTTTTTTGAAATAGGGCATGGAAAGGGTGAACATGATGGCGCAGGTGCATGTGTGAAACGAGCACTTCGGAGGTACCAGATGAGTCATGGTGCAACCCGTCTCAAATGCTCCACGAAAGTAGTTGATTGATGCACACATCATTTGAGACATCAAGGTCGCAAACAAGAAAGGCCGGTGTGCAGGTAATAAACTCCAAACTCAATTAATAAGCTAATAACATTCAATATCGTCATTTCCAAAAGAACATATACTCGATAGGAATTTATATATGACAAATTGAATCCCATGCAGTTTCTTTTGGGATGTTTCCCTTGGTGATGTGAATAGATCCATGCCGTGGTATTGTGAGACCATACCTAGTACAAGGGAATTACATTATGTTCGAAATAAAGACATGGGTGACATATTTTCCATTGAAACGAGGAAGTATGCTTGTTTTTGCGATTTTTGCATTGATGCAAATGGATGCAGGCTTCATCACTGTGAAAATGATGTATATGTGAAACCATGGAAATATGTCTCTTTAATCCAAACGGCCCACATCCAATTTCAACATGACAAGAGATGCACATTGATGAGGAAATGGTCTCAGTAGATCATGATCGAGTTTATGATATGGTTAGGGAAGGTACAAGAGATTTCATTAAGTTAATTGGTTCACCATGTATTACACGTATACAAATGTTGTACAAATGCACGTAGGACATTTGAATAATATTTGTAATTTATCTTGCAGGTAATGTATTCGTTGTCATTGCACCCCCCACAACCAAGAAAATGTGGCATATTATTTGATGCGATGCACACAAATAAAAAACAAGTTGTTGCGACCCTATCAAGATGGAGACTTCACATACCAAATTGGAGACTTGGTTCTAATGGTACACTTTTTTGAAAGAGTGAAAAAACAGGGTGTTCATATTATTTACAAATATTTTATGCCTGAATATATATTATGCCAATACAGTCATTTGGTGATGGCAGCTCAAATACATATAGGAGAAATCAAGGTGAAGAGAGGTGAGCCAAAGAGATGGAAGATGGCAAAATCTAACCATGATTGTATTGTGGAGACTTGCATTCCTATAATCCATTGACCAAATGAACGAGTTACATGTATGCCACTTGCATCATTGACATAGTTGTCATGTTGTCTTGTTGAATATTTTTTTTTGAGATTTTTGTGGAGGTTGTTTTATAAATGTATTTTATAAGATGCTTTAATGCCAAGATTAAAAATACTAGATGGGAGGCTTTTGTGAAAATTGGGCCATGGTGCTCCAATGTGAATACACTTGAATGTATGGTCAGTGCTCCATGAACTTTCACCATAATAGTTTTATAAATATTTGTTTAGATGCTTTAAAAACAATATTAAAGATCTACTAAATAGTTGAATTGTAATGTGTAGACAACATAATGTAATTGTAAAATTTCAATTTTAAATTGTAATGTACATTCTAATTTTAAATTTTGATTTCAAATACAATTGTAATGTAATTGAAATTGAAATTTTAAATTGCAACACCACATTGATTTTTCACTTGAAATTACACATTAAATTTTAAATTGTACTGTAATTGAGAATTTAAAATACATCTATACAATGTAAAATTGTACAATATAAATTTTATATTGTAACACCACATTGAATTTTCAATTGAAATTACACATTAAATTTTAAATTGTACTGTAATTGAGAATTTAAAATACATCTATACAATGTAAAATTGTACAATATAAATTTTATATTGTACAATGTATTTTAATTTTAAATTTTGATTTCAAATGCAATTGTAATGTAATTGAAATTGAACTTCTAAATTGTAACAACACATTGAATTTCCAATTGAAATTACACATTAAATTTGAAATTTTAATTTTAAATTGTATTTGAATTGGAACGTGTAAATTGTAATTGAATTGTAATGTGTGGACAACATAATGTAATTGTAATTTCAATTTTAATTTTAAATGTATTCTAATTTTAAATTTTGATTTCATTTATGCAATTGTAATGTAGTTGAAAATGAGCTTTTAAATTGGAATTGAATTGGAATTGAAATTACACATTAAATTTGAAATTTTATATTATAATTGAATTGGAATTGTAATTTCATTTTTAAATTGTAATGTATGTATCCAATTCTAAATTTTGGATTTGCAATTGTAATGTAGTCGAAATTGAACTAAATTGTAACTACACATCGAGATTGACCTTTTATATTGTAATCATTGTACATTAAATTTGCATTTGAAACGACAAAACATAAATTTGTAACTGTAACAACTATATCCAGATGTAATATAAAAAACAATCGATTTCAAATCAAATACAAAATACACATGAAGACATCAATATGATAAAATATACAAAATATGTAACAAAATATCCAAAAGTCCATATCCAAAGTCCATATATGATAAACGTCCATGTATAAATGATAGAAATCCATATCCAAAACATGAAAACGTATACATAGATCATCCAAAACATGAAAATATAAAAAATATGAAAATATCCAAAACATGGAAATGTATACATCATCAACTCATTGGCCACTACCCCTATGAGGCACTTGATCGGCCATGTGACTACCTTCATTTGTAGTAGACGGATGTTGGCCCTGAGCCGGTAAACTATGAAAGAAAGCCTCGATCTCCGTCGAGTGAATGGTGATATCTAGCATCTAGGTAGGAATATGGGTAGATAGCCCTTCATCAGGACCACGTGGTCGAGCTGCAGCCCAATCATATGAAAAAGTCATTGCAGCATCGACACCCGCCTGTAGCGATGCTTGTGTAAGATGCCATCACATGTAATAAGTTATATTTATTAAAAATTAAAACTAAAACATAATTTAAGTTATATAATTCAAAAATTGAAACATAAAGTACAAAAATAAATTACTAAATGTGATTAAATAATGAATTGGAACATAAATAAAAACTCACATCTATGTCTAGACCCGACTGGTCAGGACCTTCGCGGTCCTCATGTCTATCATCAGGAGCAATGCCCTTTCCTTTTCCCTGTACAATTTGAAATTCATTTGTAGTTAAGATCTAAAACATAAAATCTCGAAAATTAAGAAATAAAACATAAATTATTTAAACTGAGAAATAATACACAAATTAAATTGAAACGTAAATTATAAATTACCTTGACTATTGTCGTCTGCGAGTTGCGACGAGCGGATGAACCAATCGATGACTCACTACCAAAGAGTTGATCCATGAATGTGGTGCCTTGCATAGAGCAGTAGAATACGACTCCCTTAAATATTATTTAATATTCAATGTACGACATACAATATGATGTAACATGAAAACATATATACATAATTGTACAAAAGTATACCTGTCCTGGAGCGACGTATCTACGATACAACCGAAAGTATGAATCTCGGGCTAACTGAGCAGGTGTAAGGGGTGGTGTAGATGCCACTCCATGCACAACAACAACACTTCCCTAGCCTCTACAACAATCAGGGATGACTGTGCCACGTCCACTGACCTGATAACCGTCCTGTTTGGAATCGGTACCAGCCTCGGAGGGGGTGGCACAAAGGAAGGGTCTCTATGAGCTCCAAGACATTGGTAGGAGCATCTCCTACCTGCCCCAAAGAAATCAGACCCTGTGCTGGTGTAATCTAGGTGCATATCCAAAACAAACTCTGCATAAATATGTTTTGCAAAGTACAATGGGACTCGATCATGGTGGGGGAACATGCCCCATGCTCCAACAAATCTATCATATAAATATGGTGCAGCGAACTCCAACTTAAACTCCCTGAGTCTAAGCGGTTGACCGGCAGGACAGTCATGAGGGATGTCAAACAAAGTACCCTTGATGTCATGCCCTTTTATGGCGACTTTGACATCCTCCCATTTTTGGGGCCCCATGACATCTTGTCTCCTCCTCTGGCATGTAAAATGCCAAATGTCACTAAGAGGTCCCACCCTCTTGTAAAGGGACAACATGTCATCCACTGCTGATAACATCATGACTAACGATCGTCGGGTGGGAGAATCATCCCTCAATGTGCATACACATGAATGCACCCACTCTCGCTAGGTAGTGATATCAGTGAGAGTGATGCGTGCGACCTCATCTTCGTACGATCCCCCTGATCGACCTGCGATCCAAACCAAAACACAAATATTACTGAAAATATATATTATAATTTGCAACTGAAATTCAATGCATTATACACTAAAAATTTACTGAAAATGTATATAACAAAGAATATGCACATGATGCACTCGTGTCTTGCCGCACATCCCTCTCCTGGGGATCAAGATGTATGTCGTCGTGATGAACCGACACAATAGCTTCCCTGCTCTTGCCACCAGTGGAAACCGACCCCGGCGTGGCCACACTCCTAGGTGAACGGGAGCACTGTCGATGGTCGCCCTGTTGGGAGACATCGGATCCTCTTGTGCTTCGCCGAGCACGAAGCAATGAAGTTCTCCCTTGAGAATTCTCTTCATCACATTTTAATTTCTAATTCTAATTCTAGTTCTATTTCAAATTTCACATTTAAAATTCAAATTCAAATCTCAAATTCTATTTCAAATTTCACATTTCACATTTTAAATTTCACATTTCTATTTCAAATTTCAAATTTCACATTTCTATTTCAAATTTCACATTTCGAATTCAAATTCAAATTTCAAATTCAATTCAAATTCAAATTCAAATTCAATTTCAATTTCAAATTTCGATTTCAATTTCAAATTTCAAATTTAAATTTCAAATTCAATTCGATTTAATTCAATTTCAAATTCAAATTCAATTCTGAATTCAATTTCAATTTCAAATTTCAAATTTCAATTTCATATTCAATTTCAAATTTCAATTTCACATCAAATTCCAATTTCACATTCTAAATCTACATATTGTGATCTCCTAAAGTAATCAAAATATTATAATTGAAGAACCCTATACAATGAATAAGTTCACGATGACTCTATTTCAAAATAAAACAAAATAAGTATGGTTTTGTGCTCCATGATACGAAGCGCTTAGTTCATTCACTATTTTAGGGGTGGTAGTTGCGGGGTCCTATTAATTATGGTCTCAAGGGAAAACTAGAATTAACTTACTTTTGGGGATTGGGAGGAGAATCAACAATTAAGCATAAATCTATATTCTTTATCTTCAAAATTTTCTTTTTATGTGTTAAACAGATCAAAAGTGATGATACTTGGATACTTCTCCTCAATCATTCGATTTTCAAGAAAAGAAAATGATACTAGTGGATCAACTTTATCTCGAATGCTACAAAGAGTTTATGGTCTTCTTACTCATTCAACTCAATTCACATCCGTCACATTCGAAAGGAGAATCTAAATATTCTTAACTAACCTATGAACCCCACCCCACCATAGAATCTAAATATTTTTAACTAAAAATTTTGATCTCAAACAATCATGGAATAAACTTTTTATAAAGCTGACATTAAAATAAAACAAGAGAAATAATTGCGCAGCTAGTCCCTGCTTTAAATTAAGTTTATATTTTGTTTAATTGATAAAGAAATAAAACATTTATTAAAAAAATCATATATAACTATTATTGTTGTTGTTGATATAAAATAGAAGAAAATTAAAATGTCATAAAAAAATTAACTTTTTAAAAATGAAAATGAACATGTCCAACTAATTATCTTTCAACTATATATTTAGTTTAAAGAAAATATTAACTTTTGTAAAGTAAAAATAAACTTGTTCATTTAGTTAACTTTTCTCCACTTTTTTACATTTTGTTACAAAATGTAAAAACAAATTATTTGATTTGTTTATTAAATTCTATTCTAATTCAATAAAACAAAAAAACAAAAACAAAGCTAGCCTGGTCGACAAATATCATGCTAGACTATGACATGGAGGCTTGACTCTTTAAGAAAAAGTTGCTTACGAAAATTGTTATGAATTTTCACTATTCATTAAGAGAAGGAACCAAGGTTATTTTGGATCATGTCTTCTCCACCATGCATTGGTTTGCATATCTCTTTTTTTTATTTTGCTTTCAATTTTAGTAATTCAACCACAACAAAACAACAAATATGGCAACCTTGTTCGTTTCCAATACTAGTTAACATTGATATCTAAAGATTTATTCAAAGCTGAATGTTAAATTAAAATATAAAGCAACCATGGTTGATGTGACTCAAACTTTTTGCTAATTCCACCACTGTCAATATGTTTTGGCTGGATGGGCAAAAAAATATTACCTAATGCTTTTTGTTTTTCAATTTTTTTGACAAACGTGCCTTTTGAAATCATTTCACTTAAGCCCACCACAAATTTTTGGTAGACTTGCATTTTGAAATCATTTCAGTTAAGCCCACCCTTTTAACATAATCTGTGGAAATTTAAAATAAGAAAAAAACACATTTAATTTTCATACCGATAAAATGAGTTAATTTAAAACCATTTAAAAATGTTTACAGATGTGGTATATTAAAAGTTGAGAGGATAGATGTGGTCTACCAAATGTCCGTAGGCGTCATCTCTAGCTTCCTATCATTGTGTTTCAACACTTGTATACAACTCCAGGTGTCCTCCTTAGCTTCTTGTTATCAATGTGTTTCAACACCTGTATACAGCTCTGGCACAGAGTAAAGTTCAACGTAAATGAAAAACCTCCAGAAACAAGCATGTAAAAATAGTGTTGTGGATCGTCATGTGGAGAGACTAGTGATTCGAGCTATGCGTTGAAGAGATGATTCCTCTCAGATTTATGCCCTGAATAGTAAGGCATATCTTGCACTCATCCTTCTCCTTAGCCACCACTCAATCAATGTAATCTTTAGATTCCCATTATTTTGACTTCTCAACCTCCTGCATAATGTGGAAGCCTCAGTTGGCATCAAGAATCGACACAGATAATTGGAGCTGATATCATAACCTTAGAAAAATTCAGAATAAGGATGGCCGCTGTGCATGGTATTTCCTGCATACATCTCATCTCAGAGGATTAATGTTTTCTTTCTCTTACAATATGATTATCTCTCTTTTGTACATTTTCATCAATTTATTTATTCTGTACATTAATCTGGAAGGAACCTCATGTAGCAAAAAACCATGTTGAAAAGATTGTTTCAATGTTTCTAGAATTTTGCATATCTCTTGTATACGATCATAGTTTCTTGGAATAGTTCTTATTCCTCCATACTGTTGCAACCAACATCCATTAATAGTTGTTGCTCCAACATTTTTAGAGAATTTGTTTTCAATTTTATCTTAGCATTTGATTGGGACGCCCTTTGGAAATAATCCTCGTATTTCTGTCCTTTGGTCTTGAGCTATTTTTTTGGTTATTTAGTTGTTAGTTTTAATAACGATGGTATGAGGAGTGTCACCATTGGTTCATAAGCCAAGGTAAATGGGAAGATGAAAACTTAATTGAAAGGGAAACAAAGACATTTTCAAGGAACCAGAGTGTTTTCTCCGTCTTGGAAATGTCTCAGAGAACGCAGATCACGCCCCACACAACATCCTACCGTCTTATTCTAGAAATATCCCAGAGATCACGTCAATTAAAAAATTGAAGGAAAACACATAAGACTAACATGAAAGCAAAAGAAAAATGGTGAGCCCAAGCTCCACAAATGTTCGTATCTTCGTCTCATTTAGAACTGTGACGTAGTTTTTCCACAAGGTAGGGAGATTGCCTTCCTTTCCAAATTGTATTAGTTGAATGAATCTTAGGGAACAAATATTCAAGTTGTGAGAACATCAAACTCCCAAATTCATGGCACTGCGCCTTTTCAGAATTGACAGATCAATAATTATAAACCTTACTAAAACCCAAATACTACTTCTCACATTAAGGTACTGTTAAGCTGCTGACGTCCTAAATTCGTTGCTAGACAGTGGGATTTGTCCAATTTCACTTCAACCAAAGCCACACTTTAAGAAAAACCACAAAGACCCAATTTTTTTAATCTACATTCATCTCGTTTGAATTTGAGCTAGATATTTTAAAACCAATGTTACAGTCAATTCAATTTTTTGAACTCATTCAATATTGAAAAACAAAACTTCTACAAAGTCTATACCGACGTTACAGTCAATTCAAATGAATTGAACTAACTCAATTCTTAAAAAAAAAGACTTTGACATAATCTATACAGAAATTTGTTGTACTAACTATTTCAAAGAGCATGAGCATTATATACCATCTAGAGGGTCTATTGTCAAATTCCTTACAGAATTATATTTGGTCTCAAAGAGCGTCAAAGGTTTATGCTATATAATGTCCTTTTGCATCTTGCTGGTGCTTTCTTGAGTACTGTAACTACTATTTATTGCCGTGCGCATAGATTACTAATGTTCATTGCAGGTAGTACACAACGCAGAGTGATCTGCCGCCCATAGCTCGATGTCAATTCAGGGGCGATGTCGTGAGTATGATTCTCATGGGGAGGGAAGCCTTTGGTTGATTATTCAGGGTTTCAGATGTGAACGCGACTGTTGAAGTTTATGGTTATTTATATAAGTGGGTAATATCATATTTAAATAAGTAATCTAGGCATTGAGGTAAGGTGTCCCACCCAACCTATGTAGCGCAAGTAGTTGCTGCTGAGGTTATAACCTTCTTTCCTATTGACTTGATTAAGTCATCCCAGATTCTTTCTTTATAAATTCAAATGGAAGAACAACCACTAGGGATGTTTATGATTATCTGTGTTTTATTATGCATTAGTGGGAAAAGTGGCCAAAACCGCCATTGAAATCTCAGCATAAGACGTTAACAGAAACCTGTCTGCTCAACGGCTCTTGCTTGGTTGTATAGTAACCAGGTTCTTGCAATTTTTTTATTTTGATTTCTTCCAATGCGAATTCTACCAATGCTGTCAACAAGAAATCGCCATAACATGCACTTTAAAAGAAAGCACTCTCAAAGGTATATAACTGTAATTAAACATACAGAGCCAAGATATACTTGATAATACAATTCTTTTATTCAAGTGCAAATACGTTTCACCTTTTGATTGCTTATCGGGTTTTTCTTTATATTTTATTTTGTGAATCAAAGCCCGGCTCTATCAAGTTCATTAAATGTTCAAAATTAGAGAGAACCCCCCTCCCCATTTTTTTAAACAAATGTGTAATGCAGAGAGCGAAACCTGTTTCAAATGGTTGTTCTGTGGATCTAGCCATGAAGAGTTGTTTGGGTTGAAGGCCTGCTCCATTTTTTATTTTGATCCTTACACCGGCTATGCAATGTCTTGGTCTGTCAGTCATAAGCAAAACAAACCTGTCCGTGCTCACATGGTTGCAATAAGATCTAGAATTCTTCAAATGTGCAGGATGTAATTGTAGGTCTTGTACTGAATCAATATCAGACTCTCGCGCTAGCAGAATGTTTTGTGTTCAGACAATAGATACACAGTGATCAGGGGACATGCATCTGAAGGTGAATTGATGCAAACCCTCCTTGCATTTGTCTCATCTCATGCTCAATTTTGGTAGAGTCATCTCTCTAATGCAACCGCAAAATTCAGAAATGTACTGTCGTTGCAGCCACCAACTCCGAACTCATCCAGTCCGGCCGCCCTCTCAGCAAAAATTGATGAGCGAAATCTGGCGAGTTTCTACCAACCTTCATCGGTCAAAATAGTTTGAGTTTGGTCGACCTTCTTCCGCAAAATAGTCTGAGTTTGGCCGAAATTGAAACTTATAAGCCGTTTGAACTCTTACAACTAGATCAGTTTGATAATCATGTAATTATTATGACATTGGTTGTTACCCCTTTGTGGTTTTAGTCTTCCCCACTTTCTCAGCTAGAGCCCTATGAGTTCTTTCTCATATCTGCCTCAAAAGACATCGATGCGTAGCTTAGATGAGATGTGATAAAGGCCAAAGATGTTGTTGATAACTCTGTGAATTCCCTCTCATATCTACCACAGTAAGCCACCGACTTGAATAACCAAGCATGACCCAAGTAAACAGAGCCCATAAAATCAATCCTAAATCCCCTACCTTCAGAAATTGATCCACGAGGGTCGAACATAAGTTAGAATTTATGAAGGGGGTGAAGAGGCGGTGGCAGTGAGCCGGTGAAGAGGTGAGTGCAATATTGAGGGATCAGAGCACATAAATGCTCTTGGTGATAAGCATTGATGGTGGCAGTTTGATAAGATTGTGATGGTTGTAGCTCTGATATAGGTAGTGTAAGGAAAGCACCTTTCATTAAATGATATTGTCTCAATTAAAACAATACTAGTTTTTTAGTTATATCACTCAAAGACAAATGGCAGGATCGATTGGGTCATCGGTCATATCACCCAAAAGACATGAAATGTCATATGGTTGATATATAGTTTCATCAATGAATGAGGGTAGCATGGCAAGTTTTTTATTTTTTGTTTATTTTTTAATTTTTTATTATTTTTATAATTTGATAAATATTTTGCACACCAGGGAAAAATAGTCAAATCTGTGTACTACACCGATCACAAAATAGGTAATCTAATTTTGTAAAAATTTAAAATTATTTTTAATTTATCAAAAATTCATTTTAATACTAAAGAATTAAAAAACTTTACTTGACATTAGGTTTTCAAAATTAAATAAAAGGTGGTCAATGCAATAGGGCACCCAACGATCGCTATAATCCCTGCGGAGCAGGGACTAATAACTAAGAAAAATTAAAAGGAATTGGAATAAACTTTTTATAAAGCTAAAACAAAAGTAGAATAATTTAAAAAAATCATGAAATCAACAATGAATTAATGAATTTATAAAAGGCTAAAAGGTTGGAATTTGAAATCAAATCTTTTTGTTAAAATTTTTATAATACTTATTTACAAAAGTAGAATAATTTAAAGAATCCAAAGAATTGAGACCAAACCTATGGTTTTTTTTTTTACAACAACGGATAATGAGCTTTGTATTAAAAAAGAAAGAAAGTTACAAAAGAGGGCAGAAAGAATGATCCCAAAATTGGAGAGCTGATAGGCCTAGCTCATCACAATCCAGTCTATGCAGGTCATACAAAAACCCTGTTCTGAGACAGCTGAAAATTTAACAAACTTTCCTAGGAGAATACTACAAAATAAATACATAGTGTGAAAATAAAAACTAGACAAGCTTCTACAAGCTTTAGCAGATTAAAGACCATAACAAAAAAGTCCTGTGAGTACATGAACATGTAGGCAGAAGGATCAACAATTGCCATGATGTTGATGGGCATTCTTTTCTTTGTTCCTAGCCGTAGCTCTGGCATTATCCTCAGCGATGCCGTGGAGAACAGTGGAGCTATTCTTGTAGTCAGTCCTGATGCTGTCAACCTTTGCTTCAACGATTATGAGACTGTTGTGCAGAAGATTTAATTTGTTTGTTCATATCCACCGAGCAGGAACAGCCATTCTCGAGTTTTCCAGCCAGAATATCAAAATACTCCTTCATCCTACTGCTACTACCACGAACTTCAGAGTTCGAGATTTGAACGAGAGTTGAAAGGTGAGAGATGGCTTTTTTGAGGTCGGAGTTCTCACCTCTGAGCCAACGGATTTAAGTTTCCAATTCCTACAAGTGCGAATTGACCTCAGAGGGCGGACTGCCCAGCCCTTGAGGAGACCCCAAGTTGATGAAACCGATGTCGTCATCTGTAGGATGCAACCAATTCCTGCCACTGCCTGACTCGCTGGAGTGACCATGAGCAGCATGCTGCGTCGAACCACCAATGCTCTGTCCTTGGACCACGTCGAGAGGAGCCCAAATTTTGCCACTACCTGGCTCATCATTTCTATGATGACCACGGGAGATGTGCTGCGAAGAAACACCACGAGTATGCTGCGCAGAGCCTCCATTGCTCTGCCCCTGCACCACGTCAAGAGCAGAGAGATACCTCTTCATTCCAACCCCTCTCGACTGAACCTGAAGATGTTTCCTACAACGACGACACTGTAGCGTCGGGAGATTCAACCTAGGGTTATCATCCTCCATAGAAAGCCTGAAAACAAAAAAACAACTCACATCGTAGAGGGTCACAGCTCGGAGGAAGAGATACAGAATGCCACCCTTACCACCTTCGTGCGAGTTAAATGATGAGGGATCCTTAGGGGCAGGTCGAAGTGAATGTGCGCATGCGAGATAGGTGGAGATCATTGGAGAAGGCCTCCATGTCTGCCAAAAGGACGCGGGTAGGGATCGAGGAGGGGAGGACGATCCCAAGAAGATCTTATTTTGATTTAAATTCGAAAAAAGGTTTGGGCTATAGTTTGGAGGAAAATGGAGAATGAGATCCCAAGCCAGGGGGGTGTGCTTAACTGGAGCAAACATAGGAAAAGGCAATGAGGGGAGTATTAAGGAACCCAAATTTTGTCAAGGTTTTGCCCATTACTTGTCAAAGAACCACAATCCAAGCGAGCACCGACATTGACCATGGCGTCTGCAATCTGGTTGTTGTTCCTTAGGATGTGAAGAAAGGTGATAGAGTTGAATTCCTTGGCCATGTAGAAGAAGAGATGATGAAACTTGGAGACGGGATTTCTACGATTTTTGGCCAAAGACCTGGCTTCCCTGATTACCGGCATGGAGTCTCCAAGGGCTATGAGATCTTTGACATCTTCGCTCCTAGCAATTTCCAAACCTTTGATCAGTGCGATCCATTCCGCATCATTATTTGTCCTTCTGTCGAGTCCTCAAGCGAAGTCTTTCATCTTGTTTCCATCGGAGTCAAAGAGGACTCCTCCCGCACCTGCCAACCTGAAAGACCAAACCTATTGTTAACTATGGAATGGAATTTCAAATTAAATCTCCTTTTTTTTTTTGTTAAAATTTACCAACAAAAATAGAATGGAATTTGAAATTAAATCTCTTATTATTTTTTGTTAAAATTTACTAACAAAAATACAATAATTTAAAGAAACCATAGAATATAGTTGGATTGGTTTGGAACAATTCTTTTTAATATTTAAAAAAAATTCAAAAAATTTAAAGAAACCATAGATTTGAAATAATTTCTTTTTAATATTTAAAAAAAAAAAAATTATAATTCAAAAAATTCATAAATCTATTTCAAATTTAAATTTATATGTACTATTATCAAATTTGCTCATTATAACAATTTTATTAAATGTATATTTTTATTTTATTTTAATGATATGTATATTTTTTTTTCATTTTAAAAATTAAAAATTAAATTATATGATGAAATTTTATTTCATTACACTTAAAAAATTCTCAAAATAAAATCATATTTGTTTCTACCAAATTACTCTCAAACTTTTTTCTTATCTTTTTCCTTACTACAAAAAGATAATAATTATTTACCTACGTGAATCAAGAGTAGCCCAAACTCCCACATAACCATCAAACCTAAATTAAAACTGACCAATATTATATGTAAATTATAATATAATATTAAATACAATTTATTACACTGAAATCATAAATTTTAATATTATTTATTAAATTTAAAAAATATAATAATCAAATCAAAACTCACATAGTATGATATATTAAATATAACGTATTTTTAAATATTATTTATAATGACATATATTTTAGTATATTTTTAAAAATAAAATTATATAATATTTATTTTAAAATTCAATTATTTTGTAATTTTTTAAAATAAATTTTGTTATTATAATTGTTTTTTTAATTTCTATACAAGTAGCATTTTTATTCTACTTATTAAGATATTTCATTTTTTATATTTTGTTCAATTTTTATTCTTATTTATATAAATTATTAAATTAATGTTTTTTTATTAATTACAAATCTAAAATTTATTTTTATATAATAAAAATAATAAAATATTATTATTATTATTATTTAATAAAATATCAATTTTAATAATATTATTTTAAATTTATAAAAATAAAATTAGTTATATCAAAAGTTTTATTATTAAAATAAATAATTTATTTATCAATTTAAAAATATAAAAATAACATAACGTCAAGTAGTTTATAAACTAGCGAGTACTCATGTTAAAAACATAAAATCATGTAGTTCATAAAAACTTTTTAATATTTATGTTCATATTTTAAAATTTCAATTTCATTTTCATTTTAATTTAAAATTTCAATATAAGTTTCAAAAATTATTTTAATTGTTTTTTAAAATTTCAATATAAGTTTCAAACTATTTTAATTGCTTTTTTAAGGTTAAAATTTCAATTTCATTTTAATTTATAATTTATAATTTCAATTTCAATTTTAATTTAATTTAAAATTTCTATTTCAATTTTAATTAATTTAATTTAAAATTTCAATTCCAATTTGAATTAAAATTTCAATATCAATTTCAAAGGTTTTCAAATGTTTTTTTTAATGTTAATGGTTTTTTTTAAACAGGCAACGTAATATGATTATTTTTTTTTCAATCCTCTTGGCGTTCTCAGAGGATTGAAAAAAAAAAGCAACATTTATGCTTGTAAAAACACATTTTAAGTGAAAACGAGTAGCATTTTATGCAATGAAATGCTACTATGCATCAAATGCTACCAGTTGATATAAACAAACAAAAATATTAATAATTTAAAAACTAAATACAGCATAAATTTAAAATTTAAAACATATTTCAAATGGTTTTGGTTTTTTGTTTTCGTTTTGAAAGGGTTTTTGGTTTTCAAATGTTTTTTGTTTGTTTATTTTGAAATGGTTTTTTGTTTTGTTTTTTATTTCAAATAGGTTTTGGTTTCAATGGGTTTTCTACACACAAAAAATGGTTATTGGTTTCAATGGTTTTTCTAAACAAAAAAGTGGTTATTGGTTTTCACGGTTACATTTATTTGAAAAATAAAATTACAACATTCACACAAATTTATAAAAAAATAAAATTAAATTGTCTTAAAAAAACAAATAGAAGGTTGGAACCCCACTTACTTGGTGGATTGTCAGACATGGTTGGGAGCTGGCGTAGGGCGTTGGAGTGGACGTGGCATGGTGTGTGTGCTGCAGGTGCTCGATCGAGGTCATTGTCCTCCTCCTATAGATGCTTGGTCGAGTGTTTGTTTTCAAACAAGGCCGGTCGGTCGAGCCATGTTTTTATATTTTTTTTCGATCTTAACAGCTCGATCGAGGTATTTAAAAAACCACGATCGAAGTATTTTAAAACCCTTGATCGAGGTTTTTAAACCTCGATCGAGGGCTTGAAACTACCTCGATCGAGGTTATGAAAAACAATTTTTTTGGCATCCACTTGCCAAAAATCATGAACCAGCTTCGCATTTTAACCCCTATACAACTATATGAAATAACTATAAATTGTCAAAATGAATTTATAACTTGAGATGCATAATAATTAAACCTCCCTAAGGAACCTAAGTTTGTTGAGATTCATTTGGAGCAAAGAAATTGATGCTTGCAAGAGCCTTGGAAAAATGGGATTTCTTAGTATCTTCATAGGGAGCGAACTCATATCATGTAGTGGATCGAGTGATTAAGTTGATCTTTAGGTCCATCCAGTAAATATGATCCTGCAATTAGTCTAGTTGCAGGAGGATCTCTTTTCTTTATTCCTTGCTCTCCATGAGGGCTTTTCCCAACACCATTTTCATTTGTCAATGCATCTACACTTATTGAGATATTTAGTTTCCCTATTTATGGTATTATCCACATTCGGGAAGCAGGGGCACATTTCCAAGATGATAGATCCTCATTATCTACCATTTCTTGCTCTTGCTTCACCCATTTCTCCATCCAGGAAATATCCTGTTGAACCAATTTTGAGATTGTATTCATGTAAATGGCATGATAGATCCTCATCATCTACGATTTATTTCTCTTGCTTCACCCATTTCTCCATCTAGGAAATATCCTATTGAACCAATTTTGAGATTGTATTCATGTAAATGGCCTCAACAGCATCAACCTCCAATTTAACCTTGGGGCAGTGATTATTCTTCCCTTCGCGACAACCCCTACTGTCATCATCCCTACGAAGCTAAGAATCGTTTTGAGCATTGCGACCCTGTTGGCTCGTGTTTTTCCTCGTACTTGCCATATTTTGTGCCAAGGAAACCTATTGAGCAACCTTGCTAGATAGAACACTCTTGTTGAGGGCCGGTGCAACTTGAGTGCCGAGGAGCAGCAAAAACTCTACAACACTCCTTGTGGGTCCACTCTCACAACTAATGAAAATGTTGTGATCCTTTCTGCAATGAGTGATATCTTCGGCCCAAACCAAGATCTTCCTAACCACCATCAAAACCATCAATTTACCATTTTGCCTCATCATTATTACGTTCCTGTGACTATACTCCCTCACGCCCGAAGCCTTCAACATGCACTTGAGTAATGGCATTAGGTGGTGGGAGGGTACAACATGTCTATTGTCGTGGAGGGTGAGGTGCCACATGCCCCCTCCATGATATCATCCTATGTCGACCAAGAGGCTTGAAAGGTGCCCTACCCTAGCATCCCATCTAGGAATTATTATGAAGTATTTTATTGTTATTTTTAATTTTTAATTATGAGAACATATTTTAAGCATTTTTAAATAAAATTGAAGATCATTAAAAAATAATAATTTCTAAAAGAAGTCAAAAAGATAAATTATTTTAATATAAAACATAAATATAAAAATAAAATTAATTTTAAGAGATTTATTTTTTAAATAAAAATATGCTTATAACATTAAAAAATAGTATTATTAATATTATAAATATTATTAATAATATTATGATTAAAATGCATTTATTATTAATATTATGATTAAAATGCATTTATCAAATGTAAAAGAAAGAGATGTAATTACCTTTGCGTACCAAATAATGACACCATGATACCAAGATAAACTTCGAAGATAAAATTAAAAAATAAAAAGTTTAATTATAAAACATAGTTTTTTATTTAAATTTGGTATATTAAATTTAAATTTTAATGATAAAATTATTAATAAAAATTAGGGATGATAGGATTTTGGGGATCATCCATGATCCCTAATGAATATGGGTACTAACTTATACATGGTATTGGAGTGACAACTAATAATCAAACAAAACTTTTATCTATTTACGAAGGACTACTACTCATCTCATAAATGAGAATCAAACATATTATTGTTCTAGGGGACTCAATAATTGTTGTTCACATGCATCATTCAACAATCCCTTTGATACTCACTTAGTCAATCTAAACTAGAGAGTTTGCCTGGTTGTTGTTCACAACAACCTTTGACAAAATATCATACTTCCAAGCCTTGAGATGACAAAATAATAACATTATTGGGCAAGCCAACCCAACAACAAACGTCGACATTGGAATATTAAAAGAAATGGGAGATTATTAACAACCACCCCCTATGCATGAGAGCAAATTTTTGAATGCCTATGGAAATGACACTGACCCAATGTGATGCATGGAATAATCATGGTGTGATCCCTCTCACACATGGCATCAACAATCAACATTTAAGTCACATAAAACCAAGCTCATTCTCGACACACTGTTGTAACATCACCCATAACTCTAGTTATTTTACGCCCTTGGTCATGGATTGGTCCCAAGCATGCTATAGACCCATCTTCAATCTTGCTATGATTCAAAGAATTTGTCCTCGCTCAGAGCAATGAACATATCCAACCTCAAGCCCATAGTCCATTGCATTGTGTGGAGCAATAAGAATGCAGAGGAGCCCCACGGATCCTTGTTCAATAGAATTTGTCGCATCTCAGCAGAGCAGTCCATAGGAGTAATGCTGATGCGGTATCCGATGCAAACCATACTTATCCTAGCAGTAACATAATGTAAGTACCGTTTAAAGGAATACATAAATGGAGTCAAAGACATAATATTGAACATCATCAAAACAAACAGTGTCATTAATATTTAAATTTTAAACTAGCTTCACCTAATCCTCAATGATAGCCATGAAATCGCTTTAAAAATGGCTGTATGTAAAATTAATATCAGAAGACATAAAGACATTTTAAGAAGGGTCAAAATTAAACTAATTTTTGCTTTCCAATGACAGGAAAAAAATAATATTACATGGGAAAATTTGTGATCACCTTAGGGATGGATTGAGCTTCAATTTCCATTGCTTCATTTTAATGCACTCCAAGCTGCCGTAGGTCTTTTGGTGAAGCCATGGGATGATCATGGATATGAAATTAAGAAGATAGAAAATGAAAAAACAAAATGCGGTGCCCCTACAAGAATCACAGAAATATACAATCCAAAAAGCAACAGGAAGAGATCTAAAGTGAGCAACACAAGAAAGAAAATGAAAATAACAAAATAATATGAAAACAAATAAAATACAGCAAGCAGGAGTGGGAGAATGGAAACTTAATTAGTGCACACTTCTTCTTCTTCCTCCGTCACCCATTTGGCCTTTGGATTAAGTCATAGGATGTAGAATATACTTTCTAACCATTTGGAGTGTTTTCTCTCTCCCGCCAGAGTTTCTAGCGTAAAAATTGAGCTTGCTCGAGTCGTGTCCCAATTCAATGTATTTAATCAACTCATTTCATGTCAGAAACCAATTCGAGTGTTTCACATCTTTCAACAGGTCTGGTTGATCGACTAATAAACCTCAAAGTAAATTCATATTAAGATCATAGAATCTTAACTCAGGACTTCCCTCAGATTCAGATCGTAGAATCTTAGCTCAGGAATCGATGGCTAATTCTCTATGACTATTGATCGATCCTCAGTTAACAAAGACATCATAATAACAAGAGGACTGTTACAAATGAAAAATCTAGTGTGAAAACTCATCTACAATAACCCAGGAATTATACAGTATGATCATACTTGCAATGGGTATTAAATATTTAAGCTTCTTTTATAACCTGTCGACCCAACGACATAAAAACGGGTATGGCTATTGAATGTAAGAGTGGAGAAATCCTATCCAAGTATTGATGATAGAATAGAGACATTACCCTGGTGCGCATGGCATTCAACATTTTCTCTATTAAAATATACAAAATACACTCTGTAATAATAATGGATTGAAGCCAACAATTACCTCTTAGAAGGAGAAACAAATTGGTCTTTGGTTGAGAAGCGATGCAAAATGAACAAATAGGGTCTCGAAACTTCTTTAGTAAGCCAAATGTGGTGGAAGAAGGGCCGATCATGTCTATGCTTCGATGTCTATAAAGAGTCTGATATTTCCCTTTGGTGTCTCTAGAAAATGCAGGCTCTTCACTTTGCGTGAGAGAGAAGTCATCCAATAAAGAAAGGCCAAATAAATTTGGAAAATCGTAGTCTGACATATGTCAGATTTGTCAGATTTTATAAGTGCTATGTCCGAAATATTTCTCCCAAATGAAAATGTATGTGAAATATTTTTATTTTCTAATTTTTGTCAAATATTAGAAATCAAACTAGTTTAGGTTCTTAATATTTTCTAATATTTGATTGGACAGAAGCTTTAGGTTCTTAGTTGTTTTTTAAGTAATCAAACTAAATATTTTTATTTTCTAATTTTTATTTCTTGATATTTCTGTGATCTTAATATGAATCTAGTTTGAGGTTTATTAGTCGATCAACCAGACTTGTTGAAAGATGTGAGACACTTGAATTGGTTTTTGATGTGAATCGTTTTTTACGTGAATTGCTCTTTTTGTTGGTTACTTACCTGCCATGAAATGAGTTGCTTATTCCTGTAATATTTTTGTCAAAACTAAAGCTTTTATCCAATCAACTTAAAAAAACATAATAAAAAACATCAAGAAATATTATTATATTCAATCAACTTAAAAAAAACATAATAAAAAAAATCAAGAAATATTATTATTTGTAATGACTTTATAAAATATAATGTCTATTAATGTTCTAAAAATATCAAGAAATATTATTATTTGTAATGACTTTATAAAATATAATGTCTATTAATGTTCTGCTATGAGATTAATTGTAATGAGCTACAACAACTTGAAGCATTGACTGGCGATTATGTAAATGGTGTAAGCATATGGGGGATCAAGGACAATGACTTCCGGGTGGTCCTTCCTATATTCTTGCACACTTGCCTAGTAGTGTTCTACTGAGATTAATTACAAAAAGTAAAACATAAAGTCACTTGCCTAGGCACTAATAAATATTGATTTTGTATAATAATTAATTAATTATATAGAAATAAATAATAAATAATAAAAAATTAAATTAACAAAAAATAATTTGAAAAAAAATATCAAAACTTTAAATTGAGGTCACATGCAACAAGCTAACAAAAGTTCTTACATTTTCTTATTCAAAATGCAGATTAATTAATTAATTTTGTATAATAATTAATAATTAATGATTTTGTATAATAATTAATTAATTATATAGAAATAAATAATAAATAATAAATAATTAATAATAAAAAATTAAATTAACAAAAAATAATTTGAAAAAAAATATCAAAACTTTAAATTGAGGTCACATGCAACAAGCTAACAAAAGTTCTTACATTTTCTTATTCAAAATGCAGATTTATAAATGCGGGGACTTCCTTAAACAAATGGGACATGGTCATAATAAATAGTCATCAATGGATGGATTGGGTTGGGTAGACTGCATAAGAGCGCTCTACTGTAATTTGTATTTATGCATGTTTTATTTTTACATTAATAGGTGTTTATATCTTAGAATTTGGGGTGGACTATTATGTATGCTTTTCCTAGATTGAAGGAGGATAGGACAAGTGAGACATATAGATCACAAGTTAAGTGTTGAACAAGTTATGACAGAGATAGATCACAAGTTAAGTGTTAAACAAGTTATATGTTACTTGTTCTCCATTTTTAGGTTACAAGTTGTAACCTGTTACCTAAAAGAGTTCTCTGTCACTTCCTATTATCTATGCATTAGCTAAATGTTTTATTTTTATATTAAATAGAATATTAAATTAATGTTATATTTAGATTTTGTTGTTAAAACAGTAATATATAATTAAAGAAAATTTGCAGTCGAAAGAAGGTATATATAATAAGATAGAGAAATTTCAAAGTTATGCCTCTTGGTGTGCAGATTGTCTATATCTCTCTGTTTGATGGGCAAGACTAATTTTTTTGCAAGACATACCTGCGAAATCGAGAAGACATACTTAGAATTGGGAATCATTTTAAAATGCCACTGTAAAACCCTGGCCAATAAGGGAAAAACATTTCATAATCATTTATTAAAAATTGGGAAGACATACCTAGAATTGGGAACCATTTTAAAGCGCCAATGTAAAACCCTGGCCAATAAAGGAAAAATATTTCATAATCATTTATTAAAAATTGGGAAGACACACCTAGAATTGGGAACCATTTTAAAGCGCCAATGTAAAACCCTGGCCAATAAAGGAAAAATATTTCATAATCATTTATTAAAAAAATAAAATCACTTAGAATCCTTAGTAATTGTACTTCTACTCACTCTTTTCAAACTCACGATGTACAAGATTTGAATTCCAAAGACTCCTTTTCCAATCTGCTCCATACCTCATCTTGCTCCATTTTGGATTCCATAAAAACTCAATGTTTTAGATAAGTATTTACTTTCATGTAGCCAATAATGCAATGGCATTTCTTCAATTCTAAACAGAATTCACATTTGGTGATTAATTGACGTGAATCTTCTTGAACTGGAAAATGCAACGCCCACTCTACTCCGCTAGCTAGAACTCCAAGACAGTTAATAACATATGACGACAAACAGATGATATTGCCGAGTCAAACACGCCGCCTCAAAAACTAGCTACAGTCCTGTTAAAAGAAGTCAAAACCCAATTCCCTGAAACTTGAATCACAAACCCAAAAGAATGTCAAAGTCCATTAAAAACAAGACTATTTTGATACATAGTCAGAATTCATACTCGAAGCATTAAGCAGAAATAAATGGTGGGTATATATTACGTGGAAGGGCAAAGCTAGAGAATATAGTCGCTAGGAAATTAATTTCTGCACAGGTATGATGAGCCCCAGTGTAAATTCCATTGAAGAAATATTCTGTAGCGATATCCCCCACATCTCCAAGGTAGATGGAAAAGGCTAGGGCAAGCCGTAAAATAACAACGCTAGATGTTGCAAATCCACAGTAAAAACGTGTCAATTGCTTCCATAGGATAATCTAAGATCGCAAGCTCTCATTAATAGCCGGGATACTGGCAACCTTTTAGTGCATTATCATACAGGTCAATGATGCTTATATCGTTCTGTTGCACAACATTGTAGGAGGAATGAAACATGCTCTCTCTAAACTGAAATTGGAAGCAGACTGTAATCCAGTCACAGTTGACATCATAGTCTGGCCCTCGGGGCATTCTTCGCTGCTATAATTAAAACCCACGTTAACATGAGCATTGCCTTTGAAGTTAAAGCAATTTTCATCTAATTTAAGAGAACTCTGCAACAATTATGTCCTCAAATCAGCTTCCCATGGAGAAGAAAGATGAGATTGAACATTACTTGTAGATGGAGGGACAAATCCTCCTGTATTATTATTATAGTTGCAGCAGCAACATAATTCATTAAATCTATTATTATTATAGTTGCAGCAGCAACATAATTCATTAAATCTATTATTATTATAGTTGCAGCAGCAACATAATTCATTAAATCTAAGGCTAGGAGGAGGAGGAGGAGCAGCAGCATTAGTAGCATGTGGAGTAATAAGCTGTGGAGGTGGTCAATGGATTGCCGATAATAGAGGAGGAGGATATCGCCATTGGGAAGAGGACCTGCAACGAGAAGGGTCTACAATAATGGCCCCGCCCTCATAATTGCTTCAACAAACTTTCCTCTCTTCAGTAGCGCCGAGTTCAAATTTTGTTTTGCTTTAATAACATCGTCCGTAATCAGATTATTCATGTAAGCCAGCATAGATGAATGAGGGGTTATATCAAATTTAAATGAGCCATATGTTCTTGGCACTAATCCTGCATTGGTATAATGTGCAGCTAGCTGGTGGGTGAGGCTGATACACTGCTCTCTTGTTTCGTCTCTTTCTCTCCTGGCACTTTGCACAAGTGCTTCCAGATGCTCAATCAGATTTTCATGGGCATCTGATTTCCAGTATCCCATGAAGATCTGATTGAGCATTTGGAAGAACTTGTGCAGAGCGCCGAGAAAGAAAGAGACGAAATGAGAGAGCAATGAATCCGCCTCACCAACCAGCTAGCTGCACATTATATCAATGCAGGATCATTGGCAAGAACAAATGGCTCATTTAAATTTGATATAACCCCTCATTAATCTATGTTGGCTTCCATGAACAGTCTGATTACGGGCGATGATACTAAAGCACAACAAAATTTGAACTCTGCACTACCAAAGAGAAGAAAGTTTGTTGAAGTAGTTGTGAGGGCGGGGCCATTGCTGCAAACCCTTCTCGTTGTAGGTCATCTTCCTCAGTGGCGATATCCTCCTCCTCTATCATCGCCAATCCATCGACCACCTCCACAACTTATTGAAAATCTGATTGAGCATCTGGAAGAACTTGTGCAAAGCACCAGGAGAGAAAGAGACGAAACAAGAGAGCAGTGTATCAGCCTCACCAACCAACTAGCTACACATTATATCAATGCAAGATCAGTGGCAAGAACAGATGGCTCATTTAAATTTGATATAAACCCTCATTCATCTATGCTGGCTTCCGTGAATAGTCTGATTACAGACGATGATATTAAAGCAGAACAAAATTTGAACTCTGCACTACCAGAGAGAGGAAAGTTTGTTAAAGCAATTATGAGGACGGGGCCATTGTTGCAGACCCTTCTTGTTGCAAGTCCTCTTCCCCAGTGGCAATATCCTCCTCCTCTATCATCGACAATCCATCGACCACCTCAAAAACTTATTACTCCACAAGCTACTAATACTGCTCCTCCTCTTCCTCCTAGCCTTAGATATAATGAATTATGTTGCTGCTGCAACTATAATAATAATAATAATAATACAGGAGGATTTGTCCCTCCATCTACAAGTAATGTTCAATCTCATCTTTCTTCTCCATGAGAAACTTATCTGAGCACGCAACTGTTGTAGGGTCCTCTTAAATTTATTCATGCAGATGAAAATTGCTTTAACTTCAAAGGCAACTCTCATGTTAACGTGGGTTTTAATTATAGTAGGGAAGAATGCCCCGAGGGCCAAGCTATGATGTAAACTGTGACTGGATTACAATCTGCTTCCACTTTCGGTTCAAAGAGAGCATGTTTCATTCCTCCTACAATGTTGTGCAGGAACGATAAATACATCATTGGCATCTCTGATAATGCACTTCACGCTTGCTAGTTTCTTGACCATAAATGAGAGCTTGCTTCAATAGCTTCCACAGTAAAATAACAATGATAGATGTTGCAAATCCTCAATGTGACAGAAAAAACAAGTCAATTGCTTCCATAGGACAAGGTTGACAGATGGAGACTCGAGAGGGAGTGATGGATGGACAGCAGCGAAGTGCAATGGATGGACAGCAGTAGATGCACCACGTGTTAGCAAAATAAAAGATTTAGAGCAACGAGCAAAGGGTGGTCATAATGGGTGGTAGTGGGGTGGCAGGAACGATTCCCTTGCATAATACTTTGCTCTAGGAAAAACACTTTGTGGGAGCGAGTACAAGAAATTGGGCATACTTTCACAACTCATACTTGGGGTTTGTGTATTCTGATATTCAGTCTATCTAAGCCTCTTTGCTAATGTAGCACCTAGAATGATTAGTTAGGAGGGAGTTTTTTCCCTGCCCAGAAGTGGAATTACGAGTATTGCTCAACGTTTGCCTGCCCAGAAGTGGAATTACCAGTACTGCTCAGCTTTTGCCTTTCCTTGACCACAAAATGTGGTGAGTTACTCTCCTCTCTTCTGATGCAGACACTCTGCTGCAAAACTAAACAGTCAATAACTGAATACAGAGTAATGGGTACTCTGTCAACACACAATGGTAACAAACACTCGAGTTTACCAGAACACAAACAGCCTATTCAGGCATTCTTATTAATAATCAACAGAGACCATATTGGCCCAATAAACAGAAAAGCACAAACATTAATTACTCTAAACTAAGATCATTCCTACAGCACACAGGTCCTGGTTTATTCCACTGAACGGGCACGCAGGCCCTTCCGATGACTCCTACCAAAACTAAATCAGAAGATCGATACTACGGCTGGCTTCAGAACGCAGCAACTCCAAAACCAAAACAGAGAACCAAAACTAAACCAAAATCGAAGACCTCCGTCTCTTCGTAGAACTCCTGTTTTATCACTGCCCATGTTTGCCAAATGTCGCTCCCTGAACTCCCGTAGTTTTAATTGCTCAGCTACCAGCCAAATTGGATCCCTTAGATTACGGATCCGCCCCGCGCCAATTCCCATGCTCCGCATCATTCTCCCCTCGTTTAAAGAATTATGAACCTCCTGGTTCATGGCCTGAAATTCTGTTTTCTTCAACTTTCTCCATCGATCAAAATACAACCATGGCATCTCAATTACTACATGCAGGAGCTGCCATAAACAATTTTCTCTTTTGCTGCAACCTTGTCCTCTTTATTTTTATTAAAGGAACCATTTTCCTTCCCATCTAGTACTTTGTTATCATTTACCTCTTGCTGATCATCTAATGGGAGATCGGAAACTTCTTCATATCTGTCATTACCATTTGTACCAGATTCTTGAAATACTGTATGCTCCTTACCTAATTCCGCAATTCTTGCACCTTCATCTTCAAGAGCAAGCTCCTCCTTGATTGCTCTCTCTTCTATCATCATTGGCCTCACTAATGACTTTTCTGCTCCATTCATATATGTTGCTATTGGTTCAGCCTTCCCTCCCTCAGTATCTACAATCTAAGCAGCTGGTACAGGAGTGTCAGAGGTTTCTGACAATTGAGACAATGATTTCTTTGTAACAGTTTGGACTGCTGCCTCCTCATGGTCATCCACAACTTCAGTCAGTTCTCCCCTTTGTTCTAATTGTTTTTCATTTTCTTCTCCAGTATCCAGGAGCTTGTCATTTACTTGAACACCTTCCATTGCATCCTCCTTTGTCTTCTCGCTTGTATCCTGCTCCTTTGCTCCCATATGCTCAGCAGCACTGTATTCGTCTTCTTCAAGTGCTTCACCCTCTTCCGAGTAGCAAAGCACTTCCACAACTAAGATCCCCTTTGAAAACTCTCACTTTTCAATTTGATGTCTTTCTTTCTCCTCCAAGGCCCTTATCACCTTTCGTATGGCTCGGATCTCCACTTTTCTTTGAAGTCTTTCATCACGCTCTTTGATTAGTTTCCTAACTGCTTGTATCTCTGCCCTGATCCATTCTTTCTCTCCATGGCTCACCCGCTTCTCCTTTGCCATTTTAAATTTTTACTTGCCAATCTCTCTTTGGCTTCTCAACAACTTGCTCTCTTACAGTTGTTCACAATATGGATTTCCATATCTAGTGCTCCTCCGAGCACACTTGGTTCTCCTCTCGAACCAACTCTTCGGCTCCTCTGAGCTCACTTAGTTCTCCTCTTGAACCAACTCTCCAGTTTCAACAACTAAGTCTCCAATGGTAAGCTTGCAACAATGGATTCCCCTCTGGGTCACTGTGGTTTGCTCTGATACCAATCTGATGCAGACACTCTGCTGCAAAACTAAACAGTCAATAACTGAATACAGAGTAACGGGTACTCTATCAACACACAATGGTAACAAACACTCGAGTTTACCAGAACACAAACAGCCTATTCAGGAATTCTTATTAATAATCAACAGAGACCATATTGGCCCAATAAACAGAAAACCACAGACATTAATTACTCTAAACTAAGATCATTCCTATAGCATGTAGGTCCTGGTTTATTCCATTGAACGGGCACGCAGGCCCTTCCGATGACTCCTACCAAAACTAAATCAGAAGATCGATACTACGGCTGGCTTCAGAACGCAGCAACTCCAAAACCAAAACAGAGAACCAAAACTAAACCAAAATCGAAGACCTCCGTTTCTCCGTAGAACTCTTGCTTTATCACTGCCCATGTTTTCCAAATGTCGCTCCCTGAACTCTCGCAGTTTTAATTGCTCAGCTACCAACCAAATCGGATCCCTCAAATTACGGATCCGCCCCGCGCCAATTCCCATGCTCCGCATCATCTTCGTAGGGAAAGTTGTAACAGCCCAGCAGTCAATGAATTTATGAGTCAGAACGACAACAAAGAGAGGTGGTATGATTATGGAAATAATACTAAAAGCATTGACCAAGTTGACATTGATGAAACACTCATAGGTAATAGGCTACATAGGAGTCAAGACTAGATGGGTAGCCGAGTGCTTCACATGCTTACACTCTCGCGGAGTTCACTGAATTTGCCTTACCTCTTGCTCTTAATAGTGGGGTTCAGAACTAGATGTGGTGTGGAGATAAAAGAAGGTGCTCTGAATCGATGCGATTTTTTTGCACTGAAGTGTGCACGCTGAGGACCACCTAGATATTGTCCTGGGAGAACTCAACCCTAGATGATTCTGGTTCAATGTTTCTCAACATATGATCCTCATCAAGAATCTCTTTGACACTAACTCAAAGTGACCTCATCAAGAATTTATTTGCCACTAACTTAGAGTGACCACCATTGACAGCTGAAGAGGAGAGGACCTTCAACTCGAGCTCTTGAGGGCCTTCAACTTTTTGATTGCTGTAGGCGCCAATATTACCTCGCATACTCCATCACATACGGAATAGCTTCTCCATTGCTAGCTTCCCCATTGATAGCTTCTCTATCACATACGGAAGAGTGCTAAATACCCCTTTTGGCATCCTTGTTGTATGGTGCTTTATATTGGACAGATGGCCCGGATAGGCACTATGACCATCCAAGGGTTAGATATATTTGTGTTTACGTTGTATGTTATGGGTATTATTTTTTAAATCTAAAGATACGAATTTTATCTCCTTTCCATAAGGACCTTGATATTACCATTGGATCTGATTCAATGGTTCATATTAAGGTATCAACAATAAATGCATTGTTGCAAGAAGTAAGCTCAATGTCAGATGATTTGCATCCACTTTCTAACCATTTTTTTAGGCAAAATCTAACTAAAATTGTTGGAATTGCAGTTTTAGGTTGTTGGAATTGTATAATTGTAGTGCCTAGGGGTAATTGAGGGCACTTCATCCATTTCTGCAATTGAAATTGCAATTCCAACAATAAAAATTGTTATTTCAACATAAATCACACCATCAGATTTCCACAAAATTTGCGAGAAAAATGCAAATGTCTAACATTTAACTTACTCCATTGCTTCTATAAAAGGGAACATCTTAATAATTATGCCATTTAATATTACCAATTATAATATAATATAGGTGATGTGATATTATAATCTTCTAAGTGAAGAAATAAATCATTCTCCGAGTTTCTTATTTTATAAGCTTCTAAGTGAAGAAGAGTTAATTAAAGCTATATGACTCCCTTGGTGAAGAAATAAATCATTCTCTGAGTTTCTTATTTTATAAGCTTCTAAGTGAAGAATAGTTAATTAAAGCTCATATGACTCCTGTGATGTACCTGCAATAATTAATTAATGCAAATACACGAGATATCAGAAATAATAGAACTGAATCACTTTTATATTGATCACGGGCCACTTCGAGGGGGCAACCTCCTTTGAGCAAGCTCAATACAATTAACTTCACGGTGCCTTCAATGACCTCAACACACACTTATATACTAAGTCTATGCCCAATACTATGAGTCAAAACCATGGGACATATAATACTACGGGACGACTTACAAAGCATATGCGTCCAATACTATGGGTTAATACTATGGGCTAATATAAACTATGGATCAACAAATACTACGGGACGACTTACAAAGCATATGCGTCCAACAACAATATACTAACATAGTAAAGAGAAGGGTTGACATAGGTTCCTAACATCCCCTCTCCCTTAGAAAAAGCTTTGTCCTCAAAGCTTTGGTTGGAGAAATTGCTGCAGAATCTGAAGGAGTGGTTCCCCGGTAGCATCCTCGGTTTGCATTTCGGGCCACTGACGCCTTTGGAGTGTCAAGGAGGATTGCTTGGAAGGATGTAGATGAAGAAGAACCCTGTCAGCTGCATGGAAGATGCGCTCGGAACGGTGCTGATCGGCTTGTTGTTTCAGGGAAATTCTGGACATGTGAAGATTGTCCTGCAAAATGAGAAGAATCTGATCGCGGTTTCGAAGAACCGAGTCAATTTCCTAAACTGGGGAGCTGCTGAGGGTGTATGGAAGAAGAACTGGCGGTGTTTTTCCATAGACTGCTTCATATGGTGTCCTTTGAGATGTGGTATTGTACCACCAGAGCACTGCTAGGAAATCCATAGAAATAGTTTGCCAAAGCTGTGTAGGGATGGGCAAGGGTTGGAGCAATCCCGAAAGGAGTGTCGTTTCCCCCTCGTTGACTTGGAAAGTATCATCGTCAGCCACCATCTGTTGAATTGTCATTTTTAGTCCCGGCCAAAAGAAGTTACATTGTTCCCGGTCATACATTTTGCAGAACCCAGAGTGTCCTGTTGATGGAGAAGCATGGAGTTCATAGAAGAGATAGCCCTGTTGAACATATTGGAACCAATTTGGAACAAGCAGAGAAAGAGCTGTAAGAGAAACTGGGTCATCAATTGTGCGAGAAGGAGCATCTTCCACCATATTGTCCTTACCCTTCTTGTAAGTGATCACATAGGGATAACTCATGAGTTGGATAACCCATTGCAGGTGTGTTGGGGAGGAGACCCATTGTTCCAGAAAATTTGCCAGACTCGGGAAATCCGTCTTGATGCAGAAATAATTTCCTAATAGGGATGGCTGCCACTTCTGTACTGCATGAAAAATAGCCATCATTGCCTGCTGAGAGGTAGATGGGGCTACATTCTTACCGGAAAGGTCTTGTTATCACACCATAGTAGCAGGGCTACTATTCTTGTACAGCAGATATCTGCACATTCCAGAGCTTCATTTATTCCAGAGCATGGCTATATATATTGGATCACTCGTGATCAGAGCAGTACATTATTCAGATATTGTATGACCTTGTGTCAAGGCTGAGCCTAGAGAGTTCAGATTTGATGACTGATGTGACCACTTATCCCATTACAGTTTCAGTTCAGTGCCTAGAGATGTACTTCAGCAGTGTTTCAGATGATGCATGATGATTGCTATTATGATGATGTTGTATGATCTATGGATATGTTCTCACTGACTGTGGATTATTAGCTTGTTGATTTAGTCATGATTATAGCATGTGCTTGGTATATTATTCCTGATGTGGCAAACTACTTAAAATGAACTGTAAATCATAAAATGGACAATTGCTTGCACTTTTAGGTCATTTAACAAAACTTACTGGTATCTCACCTTACATAGACATGGTCTTTCCCGACACCAGTTGTCTGCTAGTGTAGGCTCCATACTCACTTATCTCCATCCATACATGACCTTTCTGTTTGACTTTAAACCCTGACTTGTCTTATTTGACTTTCTGATACTGAGGACTTCCCCATTTTTCTACCTCTGTGTTTGGACCGCATCCCTGTTTATTCAGTGTCTCGGCTCTAAGTTGGTGACAGAACTTGCCTTTGGTGAGTTGGATTGTAGGCCTAAATCATTCTGGTCGGTTGTCCCGATGTTTGGCATTGGCTCGAACTCCCCCTAGTCACTTGAGATGTTGTTGGCTAAAACTGAAAGCTCATGTTCTACCTGTGGAAACTAAATAAATTCGCCCATGGAAACAAAAAAGGGCAAGAGCAATGAAAAGCTAAAAATACTCCTCGAAGAGTATAAGAAAGGTCCAAAAAAGCAATAGTTCTTAAAAGCTATATCTAAACAATTGCTGACCTTGTGAATATATAAAAAACATGCCCTGGATGCAAGCTGCAACTAGTTGTGCTTCTCAGCACATCTGAAATCCGAAGGGTTATGTAGGCCAAAAAGGCCATGGAAATAAATTGAATGATCCTAATGAACTTGGATCAACTTGATGTAGACATGATGCCTAAGTTGAATAAGCACTCTCTAAACAACTTATCCATTTGTGAGGCACAGCCATCCCCCGTGTTCTTTTGTCCAACACAGAGTTTGTAGCTTCCCCCTCTCCCAGTCCAAAGTATTTTTGAGTTGAGTTAGACAAGTCACACCCTTGGCCCAACCTTGCTACTAGCCTTCATCCTTCACTAGCAGTTTGACCATGTCCAATGGGTGAGTTTGTCATTTGAACTATGGTGCAAGTAATTTTTATATAACAACGGAATATGTTAAAATAATTAATGCCACTGAATGGAATTTGTACTTTGAGCTTAGCTATGGAATGATTAAAGAAGCATTGTCTTAGTCTACTGATGTGATTTATCCTTGATTATATATATTCTTGGGATCCGTGATGATGTGGACCATGTATGGATGATTACTGATGATGAGTTATGGTCCCACATGTTTGATGATGATATCATATGATGGAAATATGATACAGATGATGTTTGATCCAGTTCAGCAGGTTATTATCATTACAGATCAGCAGATTATACATTGTCCATATATGGTGGACCCTACAGCTGGCCCATTAGGGCAACCCAGGGTGTATGAGTACTCATTCCTAGTGGATTTGGGTCTTCTGGATCCATTGAGACACTTATCTTTCAGTTCCGGGCACTTCTGACAGTGATTGATGCAGTTTTACACTTGTTGACCAGATTTGGGGCTGATTTCCCAGCCTGAGCAGCAGGGGCCCCGAGAGGCCAATTCACCTAGGGCGCTGATGATGGAGGGGGTGGTCCAGCCACTTGTTATTACCATTTATCCCCCCTCCCGGAGAGCCTGGTGGGCTCAGATTGACAGCGCTAGCACTCTAGGAGGCAGTTTTTGGCACTTTCACAGTTCCCGAGGCAGTTAAAAAATGGATAAAGTGGTCACTGAGGAAATCGATTTGGGCAATTGAGGCAAGGTTTTGGCATTTGGTTTTCACAGAGGTCTTCCAGGTTGATCTCACTATCTTCCAGTCATTTTTCACCATGTGGGTATCTCCAGATTGATCACAGGAGGACATTTACTGCTCGACTGTCATGGATTCTGAGGACAGTTTTGGTCATTATTATTATATTGGACATATTTTTATTATTTCATTGTGCCTTGGGGTGAGCTAGCAAGGATTTATACCTCCTAGCCCCACCATGTGCTTATTTTATCATGTCCTAGTCATCATGAGGTGGATTATTGTACTTTATACCCCTCTTATGGGATGACGTCACCCTCTATTGTACCATTTAGTGAGGGCGCTACTGTTATGTTGAGTGATCCATGTGATATTATGTTATGGATTCATCTTAGCCATTGATTATGTTGTGAGATCTTTTAATCTCAACCACTCATTTCAAAAAGTGGTTTTGAGATCTAGGGTTTTGGTCTTTATTATCCTATATAAGGAGGAGACCCCCTCATTGTAAAAGTCATCTAGAGATTTTTGGCTCTTGGCTCTTGGAATAAAATTTCTATCTTTTGGAGTACATGCTTGGATTGGAGTGGATGTTGGTTGTTTCGATTGTAAATGCTATTGTCCATTGCACTGGAGGATCTATTGTAGCTATCTTGCGTATTTGCCATACTTTATTTGCAGGTTGAGAGGGCGACTTTGACAAGTGCGAATTGGTGGGGAGGCTTGCCCTTCAAGCTTGGAAGAAGTCGTTTTGGGTTTGACAGGGAGTGGTTTTGCCTTTGTGTCAACTATTCTATGTTTTTCTCTCTCTTGCTTGCATCTACCTTCAATTTGTTAAACTAATTGATGCTTTGCTCCTTGGCTTGACAGGTTAGAAGGAATCACATGTGGCTTGGAAAAATCGATTTGGCAAGAGGGCTTCAACAATTCTCCATTTGATCTTTGGCAAAGTAATCCTCGTCTCAACTAGCATTCATCTCTTCATCCAGGTATGTCCCAAGAGGTATGATCTTCTCTTCCTTGAATCTTCCATAATTTCTAGATCACAAAAACCCTAATCAAATTAAAACCCTTGTTTTTGGTATTTCTTAGATCTACTTAGATCTAGCCCTCGATTTGAAAAGATATTGAAAACCCACCTCTATAGCATCCACCCCTAGTTGGATCTATAGTTTGGTGGTGATTGGCTAAGAATTGACCCATTTTCTAAGACAAAAGCTCTCCTTGACCTAAAGCGCACTTCCTTGAGGGAGGCTTGTTGGGCTAGATCTAGCACATGGGTATGTGAGATCCCGCTTGATTTGACAACTAGACACTTGATAACACATACCCATATCCTTACTTTGGTGAAAACTACCTTGTGGACATCTCTCCATGTTTTGAGGGGTTGAAACCCCCCTTTGACCTCATTGGTAACTTAAAACTTAGATCTACTAAGATCTACCCATTGGATTCACTTGAAACTTTGAACATGCATAGATCGGGGTATTAGCATCCCGGATCTACATTTTGGTGGCCATTGGACTTGGTTTGGTCCACCAAAACCACTTTTTGCCTCTCCTTGAGAAAGTCGCACCCCTTGGGAATTTTGAGTTGGACCACTTCTAGGAAGTGGGTGTTGGAGATTTTTGTGGATTTGGATTGCTCATGCCTTGAAACCTAGGTCTAGACTATCCTTTTGTCCCGATCCACCTTGGGGATTGCATTCCTTGTTTTAAGGGATTGTGGTCCACTTTTGGTCATTACCTAAAAACCTAGATCTAGTAAAATCCAACCATTGGATCTCATCCAAACCACTTGACTTGGCTTCTAGGTGTCCCGATCTACACTTTGACATCCTTCTTGACCCCATTAGCCCATCCAACAAGGCACTAGTCCTTCTCCAAGCAAGGCGCACTTCTTGGGATTAGTGTCAAACCCTAGATCTAACACATGGGTAACCCTAGAACCAACTCTAACTTATAGATCTAACCTAGATCTAGCCTATAGTACCATCTTCACACTTAGCTTCACCTTGTGGGCCCACTTAAAACCATTTCACACTTCCCAAGGCAATAAGACCCACTTGTATAAACACATGGTACTATACTTAATAATCATACCCAATCAAGTGGCCTAAACCATACATAGGTTGAAACACTAACTATCCTTGTACCACCTTCAACCATGCCCTAAACATTAGGTCCACTTAGACTTGCATTGGTTTCCGTAACTCATCATTCATTCACCTTTGAAACCTTTGCTCGGGTCCAATCAACTGCGATTGGGGTATAGGGTCTCCCCCTTGGTCTAGTTATACCTTGACCTAAAGCGAAGAGTGCCTCGGTTGACGTGACTCCCACATTGCATTGGGAACCGTGGTATCTCTTAGGTCACCTCTTTAGTTGCCTAACTCCTCTACCGTCCCGGATGGGATACCTTTAGGGGCAACTACAAGTTGTGTGATAACAGGTCTCTTGAAGGCAGCAAGCGCATTGGTTCAGCAAAGATACCTGCATATCTATCCAAGGAAGTAGTGGAGACTGTTGATGGTTGCATCTGAATGGAATGGAGCTGAGCGATGACACCATGTGAATTCTTCTTAAGGATTTTTTCCAGGCGATGTGAACTGATGATGCAGAGAGACCCTGGTTGAAGCCCATAAATTTGTGTTGTGCCCCATTGATTTTAAACTGCATCCAAAGTTCAGTAAAATCCCATAAGATGGGGCCAAGTGTGCGTAACCATTGAATGCCCAAAACCACATCACATCCGCCTAAGGACAAGGCAAACATGTCAGAGCGTAGGTTATAATCTTCCATAGAGATACGCACATTGTGACACTTCCCCTTGCAAGGTAAGGTGCCCCCATTGGCAACCATGACTTCAAAGTTGGAGCAAGGATGGACAAAACAATCAGCCTGTTTGGCAATCTGAGGGTCAATGAAGTTATGAGTGCTACCAGAATCAATGAGTATGGTAAGAGGGAGCTTCTTGAAGTATCCCCTGACCCGCATTGTTTGTGGGGTGGTGACGCCGGTTACAGCATGGAGAGAGATCTCGGGTGGGTCGTCCTGAGATGGGGTGTCAACAGGTGGGTGTTGCATGTCGACCGGATCATCTACTGTATCTGTAGCTTCTTCACCAAGTTCTAAGGCAGGCGGAGAATCCACATCCAAGATATAGAGCTTTTGTTGAACACATCTATGTCCCCGAGTGAATTTCTCATCACAATTATAGCAAAGCCCTTTTTCTCGGCGTGCCTGCATTTCTATTTCAGACAAATGCTTGATAGGAGTTGGTTGAGGAGCAGGCGTGATGGGAGGTCGTTGGGAACCCATGTTTCTGAAGAGAACAAAGGTGGGTTTGGAGCGTTGTTGAGCTGCGATCTTGTCCTCGGCCAACCCTAGGACTTCCATCATTGTGTTGGGACAAAACATTTTGACCTCTGAGCGGATTTCATCCTTGAGACCACTGATAAAACAACTCCTGTAGAATTCATCAGACAATCCTTCTGTGTGATTGGCTAGTTTCTCAAATTCCATCTGATACTCTCTCACTGTGCCAGTTTGGTGAAGTTTAGTGAGTGCTCCTGTGAAGTCATCAAAAGCACTAGGACCAAATCGTGGCAAAATGAGTTGGCAAAAATCTGTCCAGTTTGGCTCGGGATGAGCTTTGATGTACCAACGGTACCATTGAAGGGCTTCCTGTTCCAAATGAAAGGATGCAAGTGGAACTTTCTAAACATCAAAAGTATTATGCAGACTGAAATATTGTTCTGCTCGGTATATCCATCCAGTCGGATCAGTACCATTGAAACGAGGAAAATCAAGCTTCGGCCCACGAAAATTGTTGGAAGAAGAGAACCCGGTGGCTGCAAAAGATTCTGGCTGTCTGGTATTGTTCATGGCTGAATGCTGAAGATGGAGGCTGAGAAATTTTTCATCCAGATCTTGGAGTTTTGTTTGGATGGCTGCAAGTGCTTCCTCCATGGTGTGTGCTCCTGCACAGGTGACAACCATAACCATTTTTTTTTATTTTTTTTTTTTTTTTTTTTTTTTTGTCAGACTAGAGCGGCTACGACGCAGAAGGAATTTGGAACAACGCCGAATGGCTGGATCTGGAATGGCTTACAAAATGGATCTGAAACGGTGCAGCAGTGATCGACAATAGTTCAGCTGAAAGTAGATATGGACCCCAGGTATGTGCGGCTTCCTAACATTTCAGGGTTTTCACTCGGCCACCAATGCTGTCTGACGACTTGCGTATTGGGGCAGTACCCCTCACTCCACGGCTCAGGTAAAACTGATAACCGCTTTGCCACAAACGACAGCTCTTGGTTTACCTCACGGGTGGGAACTAGTCAATCAGGTAGGGGTCGTTGCCCTTTTCGCTTGGCAGGTCCTCTCAATGGCCAGCTACTTCGGGGTTCCTGTGGTACTCCTCACAATGAGTTTTAGGGCTTATGCCCAAGTACTTCCCACAGTTAAGCGGATAGGGATTATTCCCAGATCCGAACCTTCAACAGAAAAAAAATTTGGGCAGAAATTCCACCAAATGTTCCAAAACCGGATCTATATTGCTCAGAATCGCTATTATAGCATGTTTCCGGAACTGGAACAACCACTCTGCTTCTATCTATGAAAGCGGAATAGAAATCTGGGCACTCGGTCAAAAGATTTTCTTGCCACAATTTTTGCTGCCGTCACCGAAATTCTGAAAAATTGCTGATTTTAAATCCACGATATCTCCACTTTTAGAACTCCAAATGAGATGATTTTTTTTTTGAAACTGTGTATTTTTGAAAGAGGAATTCAGATATGCAATCAGTTTCTTCTGATTTTGTGCAGAAAGTTTCAGAAATTGATCTGAAAGTCGCCTCCCAAAAAAAGAAAAAAAAATTCCCACTTGTGCCAAGGAAAGTGCTCTGATACCAGATGTGATGTACCTGCAATAATTAATTAATGCAAATACACGAGATATCAGAAATAATAGAACTGAATCACTTTTATATTGATCACGGGCCACTTCGAGGGGGCAACCTCCTTTGAGCAAGCTCAATACAATTAACTTCACGGTGCCTTCAATGACCTCAACACACACTTATATACTAAGTCTATGCCCAATACTATGAGTCAAAACCATGGGACATATAATACTACAGGACGACTTACAAAGCATATGCGTCCAATACTATGGGTCAATACTATGGGCTAATATAAACTATGGATCAACAAATACTACGGGACGACTTACAAAGCATATGCGTCCAACAACAATATACTAACATAGTAAAGAGAAGGGTTGACATAGGTTCCTAACAACTCCCTTGTGGTGTATACCTAGTGGATAGTATTGAGTTGGAATTATGAAATGGTAATAAATCCAACGGAAAATTTATTTAAAGATGACAAAGGATTGCCTCAATCAAGTGGAAATCTCTCTCATCTCTCTTAATGATATTGATGAGTGTCTTGAACAACATGAAGGATAACTAAGAGTTATGACTAATATAATTTGAGGTGTCAAGTAAGAACTCATAAACTAGCACTCACAACTGGTGAAGGATGACAAGTTATAGATTGAAAAGAGGTTAAGGTTTAAATGTTTAAGTATAACAATTATCCACTTTTGAGTATAGAACTTGAAAGGAAAATATACTTTAGGATAAGCTGAGTCTTAGAGATCGATGAGAAAACACCTATCATGAAGAGTAACGGGTTTGTAATCTTGTGAATAGTTGTGTATTTGGATTAGAGGAGCTAATCCTTTTGAGAGTGAACAATGATAATCACATATGATGTAAATCGTTAAAATCGTCAGGGATTAACCATTCCTCCATAAAGGTGGATTAAGCGTGGCATAAAACTTAATAATATACTTTAGGATACGCTGAGTCATAGAGATTGATGAGAAAACACCTAACATGAAGAGTAACGGGTTTGTAATCTTGTGAATAGTTGTGTATTTGGATTAGAGGAGCTAATCCTTTTGAGAGTGAACAATGATAGTCACATATGATGAATAAATCGTTAGCGCTTAGCCATTCCTCCATAAAGGTGGATTAAGCGTGGCATAAAACTTAAATAACAATGACCTAATGTTCCACACTTCAAATGTTATTAGCTATAGAAATCCTGGGAACGAGTTAAGCTATAGATGCGAAGTGACATTGGAACTTTGGAAAATGATCGAAATATATACAAGAGAAAGTAAAGAGATGGTTAGTTAATGATAAATGCCATTCATGATAGAAATGGGAATGCAATTTTAATATTAGAAATTTAAGGCATGCTAGTAAGGATAGTAATATATTATTGCCAACTTCACTAAATCTAGTAAGGATAGTAATATATTATTGCCAACTTCACTAAATTGTAATTGTTTACGCTATGTAAAAACAATCACATGCCTAGAGATGGCTTTAGATGATGGGGGGCTTACCTGAAAATTAATGTTAAATTTTCTGAATTGACTTCAATCTGATCTAGGATCTTAACTGAGAGAACAACATGTACAGCAAATCTACAGCATATCAATCATGCACACAATAATGCAAGCAGACAAGAGACACAGAGTTTACTTGGGGAAAACCATAAAGGTGAAAAACCCCAATAACTTCCTTAGAGATAGATAGAGCAATGATACAATCAGAATACAAGAGATAGTCTTCTCCTAGCAGTAGAGCCTCCTCCTCCACAAGTGCGCCACTCTCCAAAGTGTGAGTGAGAGAATAGAATATGTAAAATGAGAGAGACACACTCTCTATTTATACACTAACTTGACTTGACCTTTACTCAACTAGGTCGGCCTCAACTTAACCACTTAACATAATGCTAACTAGGCCGACCCCCACTAGAGTGGTCTAATAACCCTTTGACCCACATGGCCGACCCCCAATAGGGTGGTCTAATAAACCTTTGACCCACATGACTTATACAGGGCCGACCCCAACAAGGTGGTCTAATAACCCATCAAGTATAAGTTACGACACTTCCGTATAGAGGAATAATAACATCTCTATAGGAATACAATATACATATATGTGAAATACATTCCGAAGTTACATATACATCAACACTCCCTCTTAACTAGGAAGGTATTTCTCGACACAGGTCTTCTAGCACAAGTCATCTTCTCTGGATCATCGTCACTAGATAATCGTCATCGAGTCATCATCATCGTCACTGCTGCTGCTATCTCAATCAATCTCTGAATCTACTCATCATAGGAAGTTCTATAGAGCCAGTCCTTTTTCATACTGGATGTAGGCCCACCACCTGCAGGTCTTCATCATCACTGGCCATACTGTGGAATCCTCAGGACTTATTACGTGCATCACAAAACCTGGCTGCAGCATCCCAGGCTATTACAAGCACACAGCTCTACCTGTCGGATCTCCCAAGAACACATTACATGTGACCCATCACAAAACCTGGCTGAAGCATCCCAGGCTGTTACGAGCACACAGCTCTACCTGTTGGATCTCCCAGGAGCACATTACATGTGATCTCACCACAAAACCTGGCTGAAGCATCCCAGGCTGTTACGAGCACATAGCTCTACCTGTCGGATCTCCCAGGAGCACATTACATGTGGTCCACCACAAAACCTGACCGAAGCATCTGAGGCCTTTTTCATCCTATCCAGATCTCCCAGGAGCAAATTACATGTGGTCATGGCAAAACCTGGCTGAAGCATCTGAGGCCTTTTTCATCCTGTCCAGATCGCCCAGGAGCAAATTACATGCCATAGGACAAAACCTCACAAAAACATCTCAGGATGTTACGGGTACACAACTCCGACCTAAAGATCTCCCAGGGCACAAATTACATGTCCTCCCAGAGCAATGTCTCGAAAGAGCATCCCAGGCTGTTATGGGTACGCAACTCCGACCTATAGGATCTCCTAGACATGCTCATCTACACAACCTGATCCATGGCCACAAAGTATCATCTGATACTCACCATACATCATCCTGATGTACACATGATCATCCTGATCATCATCACTGCAACATCCTGCTGCATGTCATCTGGAGAAGCTCGTCATCCACGATCACCCTGATCATACAATGCATCCATCTGATGCACACCAAGTATCTACCTGATACATATCATCATACATAGTGTATCCACCTGATACATAGATACATGATCCACACAATGTATCCATCAACATACATTATCTACCTGATCATACCTGATATATATCAATATACATGATCTACCTGATCATACAATGTATCCACTTGATACATATACAGATACTTGGTCCAAGCATCCAACATGATGCATACACAAAATACATACAAATGATCCAACCGATCATATCCAGCATCCAACATGATGCGTACATACATATAAACGATCCAACTGATCATATCCAGCATCCAACATGATGCGTACATACATATACATATACATGATCCAACTGATCATACAAAGCAGAAACTAGAACATCATCCTGATGCTCATCATCCAGCGCTTACATCCACAGCCATGTGAAGGATCCTCCTTCCAACATGCTTGGAATGGCTTCAGCAAATGTGTCCATCACTTCTTCCTCGAAGTGTCCTCGATCTGAAGAACACCAAGCCTCTCCCTAAAGTACACGAACTTCACCCTGGCTAGTGGCTTCGTCAGCACATCTGCAATCTGCTCGTCCGTCGCAACATATAGGAGCTTCACAGCTCCTCTCTGCACCATATCCCTGATATAATGATATTTGATCTCTATGTGTTTCGACCTGTCATGAAACACTGGATTCTCGGACAGCTTCACACAACTCTGGTTATCACAGAAGATACCAGTAGCATCCAACGGGAGATCAAATAACTCAGGCAGTAGCTTCCGTAGCCATACTGCCTCACAACTAGCTGAACAGGCTACAACATACTCTGCCTTAGCTGTACTCAGTGCTACGCAGGACTGCTTCCTGCTAAACCAAGATATCACACCTGATCCCATACTGAAGCAGCATCCAGATGTGCTCTTCCTATCTGCAGCACTGCCAGCCCAATCTTAGAACATGCTTTACAGCAACCAGGTGAACACTCCTCGGATCCGTCAGGAACTGGCTCAATGTGTTCATAGCAAAGCAAATATCTGGTCTTGTGTTCGTCAGGTACATCAAGGACCCAATCATCTGACATTACATAGAGACATCAACCGGCTCAGATGAAGCATCACATATAAGCTTCAGATTCGATGCCATAGGTGTGGCCATAGCCTTGCAGTCCATCATCCCGAACCTCTTCAGGATCTCTATTGCATACTTCCCTTGTCCAAGGAAGATTCCATCTGCACTTTGCCACACCTCCATGCCAAAAACAAATAGTGCATCATCCCCAAGTTCTTCATCTTGAACTTGGCAGCAAGCTTCCGCTGCGTGTCGACAATCAATCTATCTTCACCTGTAACAAACAGGTTATCCGCATACAAAAGTGGTATCACTAGATTGCCTTCCTCAACCTTCTAGTAAAGGTTGGAATCCGCTTTACTCTTGGTAAAGCCCAAAATGGATAGAAAGCTGTCTATCCTACCATACCAAGTTCTGCACATATATGACTCCCTTTCATGTGTCTCAGAACCAAGTGGCTTCTCCACATACACTTCTTCTTCAACTACACCATTCAAGAAGGCTGTCTTGAAATCCAGCTGGTGTATCTTCTATTTCATCACTTTTATATTTCTCTATGCTGCCATCTGCAGCATGCTTGATCTTGATAGATCCATATGGAAGTCATAACAAACTTCCCTTCAGGTCTTGGGACTACATCCCAAACATCGTTCTTCATGATCGACGGATCATGGCATTCTTCCCGTATCCTGGGAACTTCAATATCCTCAATAGATAATTTTGTTGCTGAACAAATGTTGTAGTTCTTCTTTTGTAGGTGATGGCATACGATCTTTCCTACACAACAAGTTAAATTGCATGATTAGAAAACATCTCATAGTTTTCAGAACAAATTCTTACACATAAATAAATATGTCATACAGTCATGCAATTATCTTAGCCAATGCTTCAATACAACATTTATCCATATCCCGTAACTTTCTAGATGCCTTCCAATCTCTACCAGAACATTGTTAAGAGTGTGCACAACTCCCAACATGTCAGCAAAGAGGTTTCATTCTAGATAAGTAGCAATGGAATGTTGTATAGTGCCATAGGCCACTTACCCATGCATATTAGTAGTATACTGTTCATCAATGCAACTATTCTACAATCTAATTCTATGAACATCAATATATACATTATTGAACAGTATTATTTAAACAATAAAATATGCAAGTAATGACAATTCAAATACTTATTTTTGTTTGTTTGTTGGGTTGACTCCCTCTCAGTCTTTGCTTCTTTTCTGCAACTCCATTCTTATGTGGATTGTGAGAAGTGGTCAACTCCCTCTGAATATCTGCATCCTTGCAGAAACTACTGAAGTGTGCTCCTTTGCTTTCTTGCAGGAACAACTAGAGTGTGCTCCCTCTTGATCTTTGCTGCCTGGATTACCTATCCTTGAACTTACATCCATCCTTAATCACTATGCATGCTTATTAGTATCATCATTGTGTTATCCTTGAGGTCTCATACATAATCAAACATTTATTAGTATAATCTTAATATTATCAAAACACAATAATCTTAAACATGTATATTCATGATCATTCACAGATAATAAACATTAGTATTCAAGGTTTCAGGGAAGTCTTCTTTTACTCATACATATTCTTATTTGATCATAGGACTCTTCTGGTTAGTTGAATCATCAATCAAGATAAGAGATATAATATGCATAAAACCTGTGATTATTCAAACCTATACCTTCATGATTCTTCTGGTTAGTCATATCATCAATTATGGTAAGAAACATAATATGCATACAACCATGATTATTCAAACCTATGACTTCATGAATAATCATTATCTACAACACAACAGTATAAGATCCTAACACAAGGTAGGATTCTAGTATGATATAGGAAAAACATACCTGGATTTGCATGCTAGATAGTTATGTCTAACATACCCGCATAATGTCTTCTGGTTCTCTTCAGTGACTTGTGCTAGTAACCTGCATGTCTCATAAGTTAACCATTGTATGACCGAGTTATACATACCTCGAAGGTGGATCTTCTATGTGATCCATGACAATGGATGAATCTTTGTCTTCATGTCATCATGATCTTGAACTAGAACATGATTTGTCTTTCTTGGTGTAACTTTCATGTTAGCAGACAACATAAACCTCATACAACACCATAATGCATTAGTACAATCATAAGTGTCAACACCCTAATGAATGCATTCATAATTTTGTTAAGGTGACACGACAAGTTTAAAATCAAGATTGTTTTAACCGTAATAACATGAAGACAAACATATCATAAACTTAATCATGAACAAATCTCGAGACATAGCTGGATGAGTCATACCTGTCGAAATTGCATGAAATCTTCATATGTAAGGCCTTAGCCTCATCTCCCTCTGAAACAGGAACTTCTTCACTTGTGCAGGTGACCAATCCATCCTTTTCTAGGATTAAACCAATCCACTTGATTTGCAGGAACTAGATCTGGAGCTGTATTAAGGTTTGTCAGAGAAACCCCAAAAATTCAAACTTTGAATTTCAAACTTCCGAAAGGATAGAAATATGCGCCTTGATGAGTTGATCAAGTTGGTATATTTAGAATTTGAAAACTGCAAAGTTTCACCCCCTCGAAATTGCCTTTTAGATTTCCGGATTCACTAGGGAGGACCTTGGATTAGGGTTTGAGTTTCCCGAAGCTTCACCCAACCAAAAGATTTGATTCAAAGCTCTAAGGTTCGATTTTTCTAAGGAGCTTCCAACCGTGGTCACAGATTTCAAAAATTCACATTTTTGCAGAAGCCCTAATTTTCCACTTTTCTGATCAAAGCCCCGAACTAGGGTCTGATCAAGCTCGGCCTTCTGCCCAACCAAAAATTCTTATCTTGGTCTCTAAATTTCGATTTTGATGAGTAGCATCCAGCCGTGGTCTCTGATTACAAAAATTCCAACTTTCTCTGAAGCCCTAAATTCCGGAAGCCATGAATGAAGGTACTAAAAAATAATTTTGTTTTGACAGAAATATGTACCTGATTGTTTCTGGTGTAACTCCGAACTTTTCGATCCATAGGGTCTGAAAAAGTTTCTTGAGATAGCTCGACCTGTTATCTTTCCATCCCGACAGGTCTTACCTCAATTGGATTCTCTGAGAGAGAGTTATGCCAAGTGTCGCAACGTGACCTGTTTATGGGATAATACAGGAGAGCGAACTTGTACGGCGTGCCACGTGTCACTGTTTCAACTTCGGCCTCTGAAAAATTTTCCTGAGATAGCTCGACCTGTTATCTTTCCATCCCGACAGGTCTAACCTCAATTGGATTCTCTGAGAGAGAGTTATGCCAAGTGTCGCAACGTGACCTGTTTATGGAACAATACAGGAGAGAAAACTTGTACGGCGTGCCACGTGTCACTGGTTCAACTTCGGCCTCTGAAAAATTTTCCTGAGATAATACAGTCTGTATACTACCTGTCACTTTTTACTAAATTTCATTTGGAGCTTCCTAGCCCAAGTTATCACCTTTTTCCCAAGGTCACCTGATTTTGACTCAGATCTGGAAGAGGCAGAAACCCTGTAAAATTTTCAGACCCGAACCCTTCGCCAAAACGGATTTATAGCGAAAGTGCTACGATGACTGGTTTTTGCTATATCAAGCCCTAGCATCGTAAGTGCAACAAGTGTCATACATGCCATATCATGCCTTCTTTCAGGCTAGCTCTGATACCATGTTAAATTTTCAAAATTTACTCCAATCTGATCTAGGATCTTAACTGAGAGAACAACATGTATAGCAAATCTACAGCATATCAATCATGCACACAATAATGCAAGCAAACAAGAGCCACAGAGTTTACTTGGGGAAAACCATAAAGGTGAAAAACCCCAATAACTTCCTCAGAGATAGATAGAGCAATGATACAACCAGAATACAAGAGATAGTCTTCTCCTAGCAGTAGAGCCTCCTCCTCCACAAGTGCGCCACTCTCCAAAGTGTGAGTGAGAGAATAGAATATGTAAAATGAGAGAGACACACTCTTTATTTATACACTAACTTGACTTGACCTTTGCTCAACTAGGTCGGCCTCAACTTAACCACTTAACATAATGCTGGCTAGGCCGACCCCCACTAGGGTGGTCTAATAACCCTTTGACCCACATGGCCGACCCCCAATAGGGTGGTCTAATAACCCTTTGACCCACATGACTTATACAGAGCCGACCCCAACAAGGTGGTCTAATAACCCATCAAGTATAAGCTACGACACTTCCGTATAGAGGAATAATAACATCTCTATAGGAATACAATATACATATATGTGAAATACATTCTGAAGTTACATATACATCAACAATTAAAGTGTACTCAAATAAGGGAATATATGAGAAATGATAGTGAAGCGTCGACTATACCTGCCCTTACAAAATATTAGTCTTATTGTTACAAAATGTGAAATGATAATCAAATATTATCAAAATCTTGAAGTTACTGTTATCACACCATAGTAGCAGGGCTACTATTCTTGTACAGCAGATATCTGCACATTCCAGAGCCTACATTCTTCCAGAGCATGGATATATATTTTGGATCACTCATGATCAGAGCAGTGCATTATTCAGATTTATATATGACCTTGTGTCAAGGCTGAGCCTTGAGAATTCAGATTTGATGACTGATGTGACCACTTATCCCATTACAGTTTCAGTTCAGTGCCTAGAGATGTATTACAGCAGTGTTTCAGATGATACTTGATGATTATTATTATGATGATGTTGTATGATCTATGGATATGTTCTCACTGACTGTGGATTATTATCTTGTTGATTTAGTCATGATCATAGCATGTGCTTGGTATATTATTCCTAATGTGGCAAACTATTTAAAATGAACTGTAAATCATAAAATGGACAATTGCTTGCACATTTAGGTCATTTAACAAAACTCACGGGTTATTCACCTTACATAGATATGGTCTTTCCCGACACCAGTTGTCTGCTAGTGTAGGCTCCATATTCACCTGTCTCCATCCATACATGACCTTCCTGTTTGACTTTAAACCCTAACTTGTCTCATTTGACTTTCTAATACCGAGGACTTCCCCATTTTTCTACCTCTGTGTTTGGACCGCATCCCTGTTTATTCAGTGTCTCGGCTCTGAGTTGGTGACAGAACTTGCCTTTGGTAAGTTGGATTGTAGGCCTAAATCATTCTGGTCGGTTGTCCCGATGTTTGGCATTGGCTCGAACTCTCCCTAGTCACTTGAGATGTTGTTGGCTAAAACTGAAAGCTCATGTTCTACCTATGGAAACTTGAAAAATTCGCCCATGGAAACAAAAAAGGGCAAGAGCAATGAAAAGCTAAAAATACTCCTCGAAGAGTATAAGAAAGGTCCAAAAAGCAATGGTTCTTAAAAGCTATATCTAAACAATTGCTGACCTTATAAATATGTGAAAAACATGCCCTAGATGCAAGCTGCAACTAGTTGTGCTTCTCAGCACATCTAAAATCCGAAGGGTTATGTAGGCCAAAAAGGCCATGGAATAAAATTGAATGATCCTAATGAACCTGGATCAACTTGATGTAGACATGATGCCTAAGTTGAATAAGCACTCTCTAAACAACTTATCCATTTGTGAGACACAGCCATCCCCCGTGTTCTTTTTGTCCAAGCACAGAGTTTGTAGCTTCCCCCTTTTCCCAGTCCAAAGTATTTTTGAGTTAAGTTAAACAAGTCAAACCCTTGGCCCAACCTTGCTCCTAGCCTTCATCCTTCACTAGCAGTTTGACCATGTCCAATGGGTGAGTTTGTCATTTGAACTATTGTGCAAGTAATTTTATATAACAACGGAATATGTTTTGATTAATGCCACTGAATGGAATTTATACTTTGAGCTTAGCTGTGGGAATGATTAGAGAAGCATTGTCTTAGTCTACTGATGTGATTTATCCTTGATTATATATTCTTGGGATCCGTGATGATGTGGACCATGTATAGATGATTAGTGATGATGATTTATGGGCCCACATGTTTGATGATGATATCATATGATGGACATATGATGCAGATGATGTTTGATCCAGTTCAGCAGGTTTATTATTACTTCAGATCAGCAGATTATACATTGTCCATATATGGTGGACCCTACAGCAGGCCCATTAGGGCAACCTAGGGTGTATGAGTACTCATTCCTAGTGGATTTGGGTCTTCTGGATCCATTGAGACACTTATCTTTCAGTTCCGGGCACTTCTGACAGTGATTCATGCAGTTTTACACTTGTTGACCAGATTGGGGGCTGATTTCCCAGCCTGAGCAGCAGGGGCCCCGAGAGGCCAGTTCACCTAGGGCGCTGATGATGGAAGGGGTGGTCCAGCCACTTGTTATTACCATTTACCCCCCCTTCCGGAGAGCCTGGTGGGCTCAGATGGACAGCGCTAGCACCCTAGGAGGCAGTTTTGGCACTTTCACAGTTCCCGAGGCAGTTAAAACAATGGGAAAAAGTGGTCACTGAGGAAATCGATTTGGGCAATTGAGCCAAGGTTTTGGCATTTGGTCTTCACAGAGGTCTTCCAGGGTGGCATCACTACCTTCCAGTCAGTTTTCACCATGTGGGTATGCCCAGATTGATCACAGGAGGACATTTACTGCTTGACTGTCATGGATTCTGAGGACAGTTTTGATCATTTATATTATATTAGACATATTTTATTATTTTATTGTGCCTTGGGGATGAGCTAATAAAGATTAATACCTCCTAGCCCCACCATGAGCTTATATTGTCATGTCCTAGTCACCATGAGGTGGATTTTGGTACTTATGTGTCTATAGTGGATGACGTCACCCCCTTATTGTACCTTTTTAGTGGGGGCGCTATCATTATGTGGGTGATCCATGTGATATATTGTTATGATTTATTGTTAGCCATTGATTAGATCTTGAGATCTTTTAATCTTAGCCACTCATGTAAAAAGTGGTTAGGGTTGTACTCTCTCCCCATCCTATTTAAGGAGGGAGCCTCTCATTGTAAAATTCATCTAGAGATTTTTGGCTCTTGGCTCTTGGAATAAAATTTCTATCTTTTGGAATACATGCTTGGATTGGAGTGGATGTTGGTTGTTTCGATTGTAAATGCTATTGTCCATTGCACTGGAGGATCTATTGTAGCTATCTTGCATATTTGCCATACTTTATTTGCAGGTGAAGAGGACGATTTTGACAAGTGCGAATTGGTGGGGAGGCTTGCCCTTCAAGCTTGGAAGAAGTCGTTTTGGGTTTGACAGGGAGTAGTTTTGCCTTTGTGTCAACTATTCTATGTTTCTCTCTCTCTTGCTTGTAGATACCTTCAATTTGTTAAACTGATTGATGCTTTGCTCCTTGGCTTGACAGGTTAGAAGGAATTATATGTGGCTTGGAAAAATCGATTTTGGCAAGAGGGCTTCAACAATTCTCCATTTGATCTTTGGCTCTTCATTTGTTTCAACCCTAGTAGATGTTGCAAGATTGTTTTCCCATGGGTAAATAGGTGCAAGCCCTTGGCTTTCTCTCTCTCTATTGTGATCGGTCAAGGCAAACCACTCCCTAACAGTGAAAGGAATTCTTTCTCCCCTCCTAATATCATCAAACTCATCTTCATGTATTGGGTTTTCAATGTTCTCCTCATTGTGTGTTTGCTCATGAAGGTTTTCTATTGGGGGAGTTTGTTCCATGCTTTGCTCATCAAGTAAATTCTCATCTCCAACTATATTTCTTATGCCATCCTCAACCCCTTCAAGTGTGTGATCTTCTATAGAAGGTTCTTGAATAGTTTCATTATTTTGTTCATGGTCTTGGGGTTGATTTTCATATCCTCTCAATTCATCTATTTCCTCAACAAATTCATTTCCAACTGTTCTTGTTATTTCAATCATTTGCTTGTCTTCCCAAAAAGAATCAGAATCTTCCATGACCATACACATACTTCGATCAACTTCATATAATTCATCCTCATCTTCAACAAGGTTAGTTTTGGCATTATTTAACAATTCATCCCCATATGTGTTTTTTAACCCTTCATCAAAGGACGCAACATGCTCATTATAACAAGGTTCTCTGTTAACCCGAATCAAAGCTCCATCAGGGTTGGGAACACAAATAAATGATAAGTCCGTCATAAGGTATCCACCTAGACCAGCTGCCCATTTTCTAGATAAAAGCATTCCATAAGCTGGGGGTAAGTCAATGACCACTACATCCATCATAGTAGAAATGTCTGAACATGCGAAAAGATCAGCCCTAAGGTTTTTAATCAAACCATAAGACGGCACTCGTCGGGAATCTATACCACAAACATTTCCATAAGGCCTAGTCACTTCAAGTCCCATTTCCTTCATTACTTGTAAAGGCATAACGTTCATTGCTGCTCCAGAATCCAACATACAGTTATGAAGGAGCATGTTTTGAATATGCAAGGTAAGGTAAAAGGGAGAGTGACCACCGGCTCTTCAGTTCATAAATGGCTGAATGGATCTTTATTGGTGGATCCTTTTCTGTTTCACTAGGTTGTGTTCCACTAAGCTTTTGGATATGACATGACTCTAGGATAGGTTCAGGAGTTTTTTTCTTGGCCAATACCATTGAAAAATTCCTCTACTTGGCATCTAACAGAGGGCACCTTCATTAACTCAGTGACAGGGATGTTACACATTATCTTGCTTAGCTCTTTCTTCATATCAATCTTAAGATCATAATCATCTATGGCAAGATCTTCTTCTTCCTTTTTATCTTCATCAATCTTTTTATGTTTATCAAGGAAAGAAGGCTGGGAGGTACTTCCTCGTTTGTAGATTTGATACTTTGGTTGCTCTTTAGGTTTTGGGAGTTCTAAGGCACAACATGTGGAGCTAGGTTCTTCAACTATATCATCTTCTTGCTCCCATGGCTCTTCTTCTAAAAGGATTCTTCCAAAGTCTTCATCATAAGATAAGTCATTTATAAAGTTGATGTTTTCTGGTTGGTCATCATGGTTAATGGTGTCCGAGGGTATTTCTTCTTCTTCATCACACCAATTGACTTCCTTCTTTCTCAGAGTTTTCTGGATACTCAGGTCGTCGCCTATCCCTATCCCCATCAGGCCTTCTATTATTATTCCAGTAAGGTTTAGGGCCATAAGGATTTCTATGTCTCTCGGGGTCATTCAAACTGGCCACATTCTTAGTTAGGACAGTTAACTTGTTTCATCATTTCTTGCATGACTTCTAAAGTGTCCTTGGATTCCTTTGGCACACTCACAGGTTCCTTTGGTTTTCGAAGTCTAGGGTCAGATCTGGAAGTGGATGGGGTAAATTGATCAAAAAGTTTTGTTTCCCCATGGACGCTACATTTTGCTCAGCCATCTTAGCATTCGATTGAGCGGTCTTTAAGTCATTTGGGTTTTTATCCTTTAGTTGATAACCAACCCATCCCTCAAAAGCATTCAAGTAGTGAATGACAACTTGCTTGATCTTTTGGTCTAATTTCTTCAGGGATAACAGCTACAGTCTTGTCAAATCTTATGTTAAAACTCATGGACTGTTTCATTTTCTCTTTTCTTGATGTCAAAAAAGTTGTGTAAGAGAAATTTCGT